>OY292433.1:10189828-11543492 GCA_958496245.1 Perizoma flavofasciatum
ATTTTATATAACAAACAGAGAAATTCAGACTACATGTCTATCAGACCTCCATATTTTATTTCCTTCAAAAACATACACAATCGCCAAAGCAATCTCTATCAGTTTACAAACAAGCCTTTTCGAATCCGTCAATCCAGAACCGCCCTACTTGATATGATTGAAAGATTATGCATGAAAACTAGTAAAGAAAAACTATAACAGAAGTCCTTTTCTAATATAAATAGTCTATCATTTCAAAGCAGTTTATAAAGGGTTCGAGGCAGAAAAACTTTCCAATATATCGGTATATTTACATAAACCCGGGATAGGAAAAGGTCCCAAATAGTCGAGAACATTCGTCTTTCCAACGTCACTCAATTTTGTTAAAGCTATTTATTCACTACATTAACATAAATCTGTTTAGGCGACGCACAATGCCACCGTTCTATAGCTTCTATGAAGCCTTCAAACATAATTCTTGGGATGGTGGAGAATAAAACGAGAATATTTTCTATGTAAGTGTTTATTTTGACTTAGTGAAAAAGCGTATTTCGGTCTAATATAGCGAGAAACTTAGGAATTACAGATACTCAGGCCATCTGATACTGAAAAATGGGTTGAATACTTTGTTGATGTTTTTCTACTCTGTTTCTCCATAAATATTATTCATTAGAGAAAAATAGGACCAAGTGGTGCTCATTACCTGAAAATCAGAACACAACATAGCTTGCAGTTAAGCCCCTTTGCTATAGAATACGTACGGGGAAGTATTTCCAATGCATTTTTGCCGGTTTGAAAGGTTTGGTTATCGCTGAAATTATACAGACAAAGCTTTGTCTTTTGGACATGCAGCGTATCGATAAATTTCATAGATTTTGGTAACCGCCTACCATCGTACCTCCGAATACTATAAAATGATTTTTATAAGGATCCACGAAGGCTTCTTTTTTGATCCAGGGGTTTAGTCCAGTAGTTTGGATGCGATAGAAGCAATGATGACAATGAACTTTTCAAAATGTCACACTATTTTCTTTAGATATCCCAATATAAACCACAAATACTCAGATTCGGGACCAATATTTGTCGATTCTTTTTTCCCGATATTGAATTTGAGACACTTATTTCAAGGGGTTCCGTCTATTCCGTGCCATGATTTGCCGAAAAACATTTAAATATTGTTTTAGAAGGTTATTGTTTTTTTAGCCTTGGATTTCTTGATTAAATTGGCATAGTACAAGTATATAAAAAGTCTTTGCTGAGAATTTTAAGGGTAATCTCTTGTTGCAAATTCAGTCCACAGTCCCCTAGCCATTTAAACACAGCTCTAAATTCAATTAATGCTGCGAAGAGGAAATCGGTTACAGACTAAAACTTCGAACTCAAACTAAGTGAAATTGGGAGGCAAATCTCCCAAACATGGGGAGTTTGGTCCAATTCATGCTTGGCTTGCTATGTATATAGAGTCTACCGCAAATGCTCTTGGACTTACTTTGGTAAACATGTTGAGAGTGATCGGGGCATACTTCATTGATGTCAAGCAGCAAGCGTTCTGAGATCTGGAACACAAGTAGGTACAAGATTTGTAGAAATGTAAACTACAAAGTTTCTGGCACATTGACTGCAATGCGAACCGAAAGAGGCTCTGACGGGAAGTGACATTCTATTAATTACATTAGCGATCGATGGATGGAGTAGAAATATTTAGTCCAAATTAAAGGAACAATATGTTTACAACCTGTACGAACATGTAGTGTATGGGCTTGTCATAGGATATCAAAAGGTGAGCGTTGAAGATTGCTTACTCCTTAGTTACCTTTTGATAATCATTAAAATGATTCTCTGATAATGCTTGCCCTTTGTACCAAAGATTTTGATAGGCAACCTCGCCTATGCGTAAGCTCTGCAAATGAAAATAATGTTCTGTATTGAGAACTTTTAAAGCAACTAGCGTGAGCAGTTCCCTTCCATAGAACAATATTGCTGCCTTATTTTTCGTTATAATACTGTCTTGGTCATACTGCTTTAGGTCAATGATCTGAGCAGGTTGAGGTACCAATGGATCATACCTTTTGAGGACTTATTAGGTCACCGATGCTGAAAGAATCAGTAACTTTTAAATAACCAGATTGTTATAATAAGTAGCTATAGTTCAATGAGAAAAGGCAATAGATTATTGTTAGAAACTTATATTGGTTTAGAGGATAATCAGAAACTTAGCAGTCCGTAACACAGGTACGACTGAAACGACTGCTAAGGTACGCATTGTTTTTTATATTTTTCTATTAAGAAAAAAAATATTACAATTAAGTAATGTACATTGCGTGTTTTGGTTAAATAAATAAATGGAATCGACCAGTGGATTTGAGGCTACTTTCATGCAGCAATATTAGAATGTTTAGTTCTAGGAGATGCCGTTTAAGTTCTTCATTATCAACAAAGGAATGGAACTCGCCAGCGGCTGTCTTTTACAACGATATAAAAACTTGGAGACTTCAAGTCGATGGTAAATACCTAGAATTACTAGACATGCTGCTGATAAGAATGTGAAACACACTTATGAACATTATAAGGAGTTTCATACAAATAATTCTGAACCGCTTGAGTTGAGGCGATGCTGTTGTCGAGCTGATATGTGTGCTGATATCCTTTAGCCAGTTATAGCACGACATTGTCACGGCATTAGTAGTAAATATTATGTTCTCTAAGGTTTAACGTTCTTTCCCTATCTGAAACAAGGAGAGAACATGCTTAGTACGCCGTGGCTATTCCTGCATCATCATTAGCAACAGCGTGTAGAAGTCTGCTGACATAGGCTCCTTTAAAGAGTACCATGATGAAAAAACTAGGGCCACCTCTATCCAACGAAATCCCACCACCAATTTTTTTTTATATAGATTTTAAGCATAATTACGGCTCCAGTTAACAGTTCTCCATAGTAGCACATGAACAGAACGTAGAGCAATGAAGTTACCACTGCAACATAGTTATTCAGCATGTATGATGGTCCTCGGGAAAACTGAAAAATTAATATGACCGAAAGTTATAAATAGCAGACAGTATCGTCACTTTTCTGAATTTAGTTGCCTAGTCACCTAGGTAATGGGTACGATTCTTTGTTTAAAATAAAAATGTTATTTTTGAACATAATTTTTTCTATTCGACGATTTCGGAGACAAACGGGTAATCGTATTACAACAAAGATCTTCAATCTTCGGCCATTTGAAAGCTTTGGGTGCCTTTTATTATCAGACACCAATGTTGAGTTTATACAGGGTGACTCTCGCACCATGTAGGGACTATGGTCCAAACGAGCAGGGTAATGATAAGTTACGACTATACCATACACTTAGTTAACAATAAAGTACACCTTTATTCACTTTATTATTAAGTAAAATGGTCGACATTTTTCTACCAATTCTGACAAAACTGCACCCACATATTAGTTTGAACAATTTTATCACGATTTTTACAAAAACTTATGCGGCTAAACAAAACTTGAGGAATAAGGTAAATAAAGTGCTTGGTATAGTCGTAACTTATCATTACTCTGCTCGTTTGGACCAAAGTCCACCCATAGTGCCAGAGTCACCCTGCTTAAACTCAACATTATCGTACGTTTAAAATAAAAGTCTTACTTGACCAGCATATCTGAAAAAACACGTAGTGCCACCAACGAACAATAAATCAATAAATATCAATTTATTGAAAACATCATCCATTTGTGTTGACAACCTGTAAATAACAAAAAAAAATCAAAACTCCGAAGTTTTTTCTGTCCTTTACGTTTTTTTCCATTTTTATTATCTAAGCACTCCCTAGTCACTTATGGCAATAAACCTATGTTATAACCATCCTTGAAGAAAAGTATCTCGATTACAAAAAAACCGCCTTTCAATCTGCTAAGCTATTTTGGAGATAAAATGGTAACAAGAAAACAAACAACTTACAAAATCAGCTTCTGATGTTTCTTCACAAAGTCCTCAATTGTAAACATTTCTTCATCCGCGTTTTTAGAACTATTTTTGTTTTTCTTGGATACTGGTTTCACGTGGAGTAAGTCCTCACAGAGTAACGTGAATTCGATGGTGAGCAATGCACACAGTGCTATCATGAGCATCTCTGTTCCAGAATAAGCTAGCACGTAGAGAAACACTGAAATAATAAAAAAACAGACTGAGACCAGGTTGGACTCAACTCAAAATAGGGTCACTGTTATTCCTTTTAGAATCAGCAAGTTGAAGTGGCAATGGGCATATAGCTCGCAAAATCAACAACCGCTGGGGAACAAAGGTTCACGAAACGGCAACTATGAACTGGATGACACAGTGTGGAGTAGACCCACCCACTCGGTAGTTAAAGTCAAAGACTATAGATTTTTATTCATTAAAATCACAAGTACCATAAAGAAACATCCACTTATAAACTAAGTGAAATACTCATCATCATCATCAGTCTATATTAGTCTACTGCTGGACATAGGTCTCCCTTAATGAGCGCCATAGCGCCCGCTGTCTTCAGCTTGCCGCATCCAGCATCTGCCTGCAGTCTTTCGCAGATCGTCATCACACCTGGACGGAGGGCGTCCTATACTACGTTTGCCGAGTCGCGGTCTCCACTCAAAAACACGTTTACCCCAGCAGTTATCGGTTATCGTTCTTATCTAATTCGTTGAGCTATGTCGATAACTTTGGTTCTCTGACGGATGTATTCGTTACGAATCCTATCCCTCAGAGAGACTCCGAGCATATCTCTTTCCATAGCTCGCTGAGCGACTTTGAACTGGATGACCAGCTCTATCGTGAATGTCCACGTCTCAACTCCGTAAGTCATGATGGCGAACTTTCGTTTTTATGCATAATGAATAAAATACTACGTAAAATTAAAATTTTTAAGTAGATTAGTGCAGATTTCGCATGCTATTGAGACTAAAAGAATCAAGCAACAAATTCTGCTTTGCTATTTCATTAAGCTATAGTGTGTTGCTAATCGAACAAAGTGAACTCATAATAATAAAAAATAAAGTAATCAACGCCAGTTATCAGTATCATGAATAGAATTCAGCACAGTTAGATTTTTTCGTTACCTATGCAACTCTGGTAATTATTTTTTTAGGCCGTTAACATTCCAGTATGTGCCAGCCTCTATCATTAGTTACATTCAAAATTCAATAGTTTTCCCAATACTCACTGCTATAAGTTTGGAATGCGTAAGTAGCAACATAAACCACCCAATTCCCGGTAGGGTCGAAAGGATAGCTGCTGGCTACGGGGAGCAGCAGTCCCGACTCTTGCTGTAAAATAAACTTACAGAACAACGTCTCCAATAAAGGCGACGTAAGGTATTGCAAGGTCCCTATAATGGTTATCCAGTAGTTCCCTGAAATTGAAAGAAATAGCGTTTTCGGGTTAAATTTTTACCATAAGATACGAGGTTTATCCCAGTTTAGAGAGTTATTTTTTTTTTACTGGGAAAATAAATTAAGTTTAAACCCCACACCATAATCCCCTGTGTTGAGTGTGGCTATTCTCTAGTTGACATTATAACATTTGTATAGGTAGGCATTAATTATTACCTTTGAATATTTAGGTAAATAGGGTGGTAGGGTATAAAATTGAACATTTGGATTCTGTTCCATTTTCATAGCCTTACTATTTTATTGGAATGCCAATTTTGAAAAATATAATATTTATTTGGACTACCCCCTACTTGTAACCTCACAGACCTCCGTACTGATTATGAATCTGATGATCTCCATCATGGGGATTACAGTTGTAAGCGTGTTTGTTTTACCATTTTTTAACGGCGCGTAAATTTGTACTCTATTCATTCAAAAAGGTATAAGTGATTTTCACATTGTGGATTATAAACCAGACATCCAATAGTAAAATGTTGGATGTTTTAACATTCGTAATCTATGGCTTGTAGAACCGGTAACCTCTGGGAAAGAAAGGTTCTCAAATAGCGACCATGCATGAACATGAGTAAGTATCTCTTGAAAGTCTGTGGCGACCACAAACCAGGCAATAACGACTTCGTTGGCGCGGCAGCGAGTAACCAGCTGCGACGCCAGTTCGGGTTCAATTCGCGCAATTCAATTCAATGTTCTTCAGATATTTGTTCCGGGCCTGGGTGTTGTGGTACCACGGTACTCATAGTTTCTGATACGCACGATACAGGGAATTCTAGTAAAATAAATAAATAATAAATAATGCGGGACATTTTTTATTTATATTTATTATTTATCTAGCCCCAAACTAAACACAGCTTGTATTATGGGAATAACATGACTGATATACTACTTATATATATATATATAGTTTTGTAAATACATACATATTATACATAGAAAACACCCACCTGATCATACAAACATTTGTCCCGCGGCGGGAATTGAACTCGCAAGCTTCTGCATCTCAGGCGGGCCCACTGCGTAACAGAGGTCTTCAATTTATATTGTAAAAACGGGGATTTTTGCGACGTTTTTCCTCAAAAGCTTGTGTTTGCTTAAAAAGCGCGCAGTGCATGACGCGACGCGATAACAAATAAAAACATAATCTTATTCTTATTAAAGTACAACGGGCAGTCTTATAGCTTAGAATCAATCTCTATCAGACAACCTTACAATGTTAACCATTCACATGCTAAGATTTCGATTTAATAAGAGAGTTTTGAAATCGATGTAGTTTTCGATCAGGTTTTACGGAATCTAAATGATACTTAAGTATTTAACTCAAAAATACCTTTACTATAAAGATTAACCCTTTTCAGAAGCTGTTTCCTCTCTTCAGTCTGTTTGTGATTTAATTCTTTAGTTCTCCATAGAGTACCCAGTTCTTTTATAATATTTGTTATTTGGGTAGATTTCGGGAAGAGGACAAGAGCTTTTAATACACCTAAAAAACAAAACACCATTAGAAGGAATTACCTACGGATCATAAAGTCCAAATACGAACGTTTCGTTCTTAGGTCATGCCACTGGTTTTTTTGGTCTCCCTGTGTTTAGTGTCCCTAATTAATAAAATAAATAAATAAATAAATAATGCTGGACAATCCACACAGCATCATCTAGCCCCAAGCTAAGCAGAGCTTGTGTTATGGGTACTAGATGACTGATATACTTAATACAATACATTACATAGATAGATATTTTTTTATTATACATAGAAAATACCCAGAACACCCGAACAATTTCCTAATTATACCATAAAATTTTCTATGAGAATAAAGCAATTACTCCAAATTACATTTTTTTACAAAAAAATAGTTATAAGTACTCGTAGATGCTTTTGTAAATTGTTATACCTGTCAAATGAGTCGTTCACTATTGCCACTTTTACCCACGACGTAAGGAGTCCTTATATGGGTTTACCATAAATTATTTGTTTGTAAGTTCTTTGAAAAGTTTTGTTGTTAACCAGTCTCTAAACAAGTCACTATTTGTGGCGATGAAACATGGCCCCCCTTGTAAGAGAATCAGGGGGTCTAGATTTGTCTAGACCCCCTGATTTTACCTCACGCTTAGTTTTCCAATTACACTAACGCAAATTTGTCAAGGTAAAACTTGGCAGCAGTCACGTGACATTTCCACAGCTAATGTAATTTCCATACAATTCCATCTTTTCGCAGGCGTTAACGACAACAGAAGGTGGTACTTGTCTAGAATCCCAGGAGTTTTAGTAAAAAAATTGTTTGTTAGTTTAATTAGGAGGGCAGGTTGTGGTAATTTAACGTATACTGGCCTTAAAAAGGGCCTTATGACTGATGGTGAAAGGCTGCTCTTTGCAGAATCTACTTACAAAAACAAATTGTGTCTCAAGTACGGGACACAATTTGTTTTCGACTGTTCGATCCTGAATATTTTTGGTGATATTTTCATTCACTGTTTTGAGAGTAGATACATTTCTGAGAGGGGTTAAGCTTTGATTACATACCCTGAAGAACAACGAGAAAAGGCGGCAAACGGTAGGCAATCTCGAAAATTTCACCTTCCATCATCAGCCTGCACACATCGATAGTCATCGTGATAGAAAATATCATGAGAATCGGTACAATGTATAAGAACCTGAAAAAATTCAACTGAATTTAGCAATTTAAGCCCTAATAATTCCTAGTAACAAATGAAAAGCCAAATTTTAAAGAAGATTAAACCATTAAACATTCCTAGTTTGGAGGCTCAAATTCAAAATTGATTAAGGACACCTCAGATTGATGAGACCTACTCAGTAGTATGTGGAAATGTTTGCATGTCGCAGATTTTGGTCCCGGGTCAAAAGTCAAAGTCAATAGGTTTTTATTCATTGAAATCACAAGGATCATATAGAAACGTCAACTTAAAAACTATACGTGAATCTAAAATGTTAAAGTGAATTTACGCCGGTTCCTCGCGCGCGGGTCTGGGTGATTTGGTACAATGATACCTACTCGTAGTTCCTGATACATACGTCGTCACAGGGAATGCTAGTATAGGGTCAGTTTTACTAGAACCTAGGTCCCGTTATAAGCCTTCTAAGATTTCAGGATATAAAAAAGTACCTCCAATATTTCTTCACAAACCCCTCACCGTGGAACCAAAACTTCATGTTTATTTTAAACAAGAAACGAAAACTCGGCTGAAACGTATTTGCGAATTCTTCTGGATATTCTTTTAAAACTTCCATTTTGGTATTAAAATCTTTGCAACTTCTTATGAAAGTCTGTCTATTGCTCTTTCATCTATTGTATATATAAAAATGAAATGTACAGTTCGCGGCTGTTGATGTGGGACGATGAAAAATGAAGTGTATAAATAAAACCATTTTAAGCCGCGACGTAAACAAACATAAACAATAATCTAAGATACAAATAATCTCTTAAGGCATACACGCTTGCCGTTATTTGTGGAGATTATTTCCTGAGGTTATTTTTATTTGTGCTTATCCATTTACGAGTAAATCCGAAACGGCTTATCCGATTGAAATACGGTTTTGCAATCGATTTGTAATACTTCAAGGATGGTTCTAAGATGGATTTATATAACACATGCCATCAAGCAGCACTGAATTCGATGATAAAAATAAACGTCACAATCTTAAAATTTTGTAAAAAAATCCTTGTGGCTAAGGCAGATGCGTTATTTGTGACAGATAAAATGAAAGATACTTTTGTAGAATGGATTTCCAATAGCAGATAGTAAAAAAAATCCTTTATTGAAGATTTGCCACAGCATTAGATGGGGACTATGAAAAACATGCAATTTGTGTAATGACGGTCTTGGACCGTGCAATAAAATAAATAATACGGGGACAGTCATAATTCCATATTTACTGTTTATGCTTGCTTTCGAAGCGTACAGTAAAAGTGGAACTATAAATTTCAATAATTTGTACAATTTCTTTTCCAGGGTTTATTTAATTCAAAAAACATTATTTATTCCATATCTTACAGGACAGGTTTTAAGACTTAGAAATAAACATGTGAGCATGATTATTTCTAAGTCTTGAAACCAGTCTTATAGTATGTAATTTCAAAACACAGTTGAAGACAGGTTTCAAGGCCTGATTCCAAGTATTCCTGAGAATCCAAGTATTCTAAAGGGTATCCTCAGATCCATACATACTCATAGTTATGGATCTGAGGAAGGTCTTAGTAGGATGATCTTGATTACGTCACGGATCCGTGAGGATATCAAGTAGATGGTAAGACTTAATGCCCCTCTAAGTTTAGCCATACTTAGTAGTATCTAAGTGGTGGATTTGTATAAAAACATTTTAGTAAAATTATGTATATCTTTGTCTAAGCTTAGTATGGGCAGTAGAACACAGGCCATTTTTGAAATATTCAGTATTAGGTTCAGTGCTTCTGCCCACGGCTTCGTCCGCTCGGTACCCGGATAAAAAATACTGTGTGTTATTCTGATGTATAAGCTATATTACTGTAAAGTTTCATCAAAAACAGTTTAGTAGTTTTTTCGTGAAAAAGTAACAAACATTCATACTCACAAACTTTCGCGTTTATAATATTAGTATGGAGTAGAAGAGGATATACAGGAGTTTGGTCTAACGTCACAAGTAGCGTGAAAACTTTCACAACTCGATGACACGGCGAGTAGTACCTGGCTGCGTTGCAAGTGATACGGGTTCGATTCCCACTGTGGAACAATTGTTTTCATCTGCAGATATTTGTTCCAGATCTGGGTGTTGTGGTACCACGGTACTCGTCGTTCCTGATACCCAAGACACAGGGCATCTTAGTGTGGAGTAAGGAATAGGTAGGTGTCTGTTGTGTGTTTTTTTTATCTACAAGATGTTAATTGAATAGATATTAACGTTTCTTTGCTCACAAACTCTTTCACTTCGGACCTTGAACAGACAGAAAATAAACACGAGCAAACGGTTCTTTAGTCGATTTACAAAAACAAAGTGTAAGTGAAACGCTCGGCAAAAAGTCTAATTCCCTCTGTAAAGGAAAGGTGCTTTTACGACGAACACCTTTCCCGTTCTAATAGACAACAAGACAGAAACTTGTTTCGAACAAGTATATATTTTTCTGCTGTTATTTATATGCAGGTTCAGCTGCAGTATTGAGGTTGAAAGACCGAAAATTCAAAAGGAGGTGACATCGCTTAGTGTTCCAATAAGCGATGGGCTTGCAACGGAATCTGTTACGTGGAATGCTAACTTATATTATGTAAAACGCGGACATGTGCTATATGTCATGTGTTCATCGTGGAGATGACAGTCGTGAGTGTATTTGTTATTTTTATTTTTATTGCATTTGTCTGCGGTCTTTTTGCGAGCAACAACGACATAAATAGTTCAAATTACAGGCAGATAATAGTCACCCGATATGTCTCAGGGTCGGCAACGTGCGAGTGATGCCTCTGGTGTTCCAAGGGTACCGTAACCTATGCAGGTTACGGTAACCGCTTACCAACAAAGGAGCCATACGCATGTTTGCCACTTTAATGCTTGTCCCAGTTTTTTTAACGAAAAACTTAGCGTTGCATTAGTTGATTTGTTTGTTTGTCACCGGTTCTTTCTCTGACATCGTGCGATAGGTCCGTTACCAAAGTTTTCCCTAAAAGAGCCTGTTGACTGATGATGACAGGATTCAGTGGGCGCCAGTTTAATGCACATGACACATGCTTTCGAAAATCCAGAAAAGAAAAGGCTTATAAAAAATCCAGCTTAAAAAAGCAGAATTTTTCTCATGATATTTTTTTCATCGTTTGAAATGACAGTGACGCTCATACATTTTAAGGTTAAAACATGTGTAAGTATTATATTCAAACTTAAATCACCCGTGCTTATTAAATGGAAAGCTGCTTTCAGTCTTCCCCTAAATGCACATATAAAAGACGGCGTATGTATAGGTTCATAATGATGTCACTAGTAGAAGACCAAGCTTTGCTCAACAACTAGGAAGGACTCACCTAAAACACAAGCATACAATGCTACGTAGGTGTGATATACATAGCTGGTGGTTGGTTTACTATAACGTTGTAGTACCTGATACCAATATTTCTCTCGCTATGCAGGCAGGGCCATTTACGGCCCATGAGATGGTTAGTTTTATGAAAAATTTTCAACAACAGAGGCGTTGCTGATCCGTTGCCTGCCATAGGAAGAAAATTACACACAAAAACAGATAAATAAATACACATACATACATAGTTCTGACCCCGCACTAGGATCCCCTGTGTCGTGGGTATCAAGAACTTTGATATCGTGGTACCACCATAGCTAAACTCTGAAAAAATACCTGCATGCAAACATTCGTACCGCAGCGGGAATCGAATCCGTACCTCTTGCGTCTTAGCCAGCTACTCGGTATGCGAGTATTTATATCTTGACGACCTCTGTGGCGCAGTGGACTAAGGCCCTCTTGAGACGCAGAAGGTTGCGGGTTCGATTCCCGCCGCCGCGGAATCTGCAAGTATTTGTCTCGTGTCTAGGTGTTTTCTATGTATAATATAGTATATCAGTCATGTAGTTCCCATAATACAAGCTTTAGTTTGGGGCTAGATGATGCTATGTGAAAAATGTCCAGCATTATTATTATCGGCTTGACTCCAGAAATAGACATGGTGGTGATACCTCGGTATAACAATGTTTCTGAACTGCGAAATGAAGAGCAATATTTTCGAACCGGCAGTCATGTTTATTATAGAAAGTTTTGTTTGTTCACAGCATCAGAGCCGGAACTAAAGTAAATGTTGGGCTATAATAACAAAGGGTATATAACCAAGTTTCTAACCTATTGTCTTGTAATAAAATTGCTGCTCCATTAAAGTTTACGGAACACTTAGGCACGAAGAGGGCCGAGTTTTTGGTAATGTTTCAGTTTTGGTGTTGTAATTTGTAATTGAATTTGATGTTTCCATTCAGAATAACCGAACTACATTATACCTTTAGCCGTTATGTATAATATTACCGGTTGTTTTATTTTTGTTAGTGTCTAACGTTTTATCTTCATCGTTTAGTCACTCGCCGTCTTTCTTGGTCACCCTGTGTTGGGTCAGTGACCTGATCAAGTCTAGCACCTTTTACACCGTTTTTTCTAGCACAGGAGAGGATAAGAGTAAGTTAATATACAAGTACCTTAGTAGATTGAAATAGTATTGTATCTTATTTTATGGCAACATTAAAATTGGATGACAAACTGTTGGTTTCAGCTATGATTATATTTTCCAGGAAATAGACAAAAATATCATAACTACATTTTATCATCAATAGATCTGCATTCGACCATAATCTCACCTGATGGTAACTGTAGAGCCGACAAAGGAGCACGAAGGTCTAAAATATACCAATTCACCCTTACCTCAGTGGTGTGGCCGGCGATTAGCCAGTTTCCACGCAAGAGGTGCTGGCTCGATTCTCGCTGCAGTACAAATGTTTGCATTTTCTGCAGTTATATGTTCTCAAACTTTCGCGATTAGATAACATAATTATATTAATTCTATATCGTGATAGGTCTTTATCGTATTTACCTTCGGGCAAAAGAAGCGGATAATTGCTGAAAGGGTCAAACAGCATATTGCAGCTATCAAAATCGCCAGATCAACAAGTCGACCATAGCGAAGCACCTTGCGGACTCAGGACCAAATCACTAGATCGAGGTTACCGACCCTAAGGTGTCAAGTGAACGCCAATATTATAAGAGAATGGATCGTGAAGCAATTGAAATCAAGAACTACCCAAATTTTTATCGTGAAGACGGCTATAGATTTTTTGCGTCCTGGAATCCCGTGATAAAAAGGTGTTCGCGTCGCGATCCGATTGTGCAGTGCGGTGATACGGTTAGTGTAGTGTGCCGTAATGTGAACATGGACTCTTTTGATTCCGAAGATGAAATGAGGGTAATTGCGACGCTACTGTCTTTATTTCTCGACGATAGCTTCGTATACTCCAGTTATTTCCTTTCCACGGCTGTTGGAGTACAGTCGAAGCGTCGGGAAAGTAATAAAAAAGGTGAACGCGCTAAAGACCCGTAAAACTTCTTATATAACTGCAGATCCTGCATACTGAAATGTGACCTCAACACCCGGGTCTGAGTGTTAAGCTCAAATTAAATTAACAGTACTCATCGTTCCTGTTACGCACGAGACGGGTAATCGTAGTGTTGATCTATAACACGTGTTACAAAATGTCAATGTAAAGACAAAGAGGAATCGTTCCGACTAAGCACGTGAATACGTATCTGTTGTGCGACTACTTAGTAACAACAATGTATTTGGTAAATCAAAGTAATTTTCGTCGGGAAAACTTTAGCTCGAAACTATATTTATATACACAATACAAGCTCAAGCGCCATAGACTGAAATGAATAAATAATAAATAAATAAATAAATAATGCTGGACAATCCACACAGCATCATCTAGCCCCAAGCTAAGCAGAGCTTGTGTTATGGGTGCTAGATGACTGATATACTTAATACAATACATTACATAGATAGATATTTTTTTATTATACATAGAAAATACCCAGAACACCCGGAACAAATATTTGCAGATCGTACAAATATTTGTCCCGGGGCGGGAATCGAACCCGCAACCTCCTGTGTCGCAGGCGGACCTTCGCCCACCACGCCACATCGGTCGTGGTAGTATTAGTTCGTTAACATTTTCGTGCATGCAGAGTTAGGTATTGGTTTTGGGAGTAGGCACTTTGTTGTTAAAACGTAATTTAATATTCCAACTGTTTATTGGAATCTGCTTAATTTAGGATATGATTGCTTGTTGAATTATAAAGTAAAGTAAAATATATATTTTATTTGACAAAATAAAATGTTATAGATTGTAAATGAATCAATAGAATCCCGAACTAATAAAAACTGTATTTCAGGAGCCAGTGCAGTGGCATCTTCTATAAAAACTTCAAATAGTTATGTCGGACTTACAGTAAATTAAGAATTTCATTAAAAAATAGAACAGAACTTAGAGTAGTGCACGGCGCGACGCGGAAGGAGAAAGTCGCAACCACTCACCCTGATGAAGACTCTCGGAATGAGTCGAAACTTAGTCGGTGCCTTCACCGATAGTGCAGTACGTGAAAATTCCCGTTTTTACAATATGAAATAAAAAAAGAACAGAACTTACATAAACAACCTCTCCATAATTATGTGTTTTAGTGTTGTGTTTTAAGTTAGATCTATACTATAATATACCATTATAATATTATGAAGAAGTAAAGTTTGTAAGTTTGCATAGTATCCCGTTAAATTAAAAAGGCTTGTCGTGGAGACCAAATTTGCAACGCAAGTTGATGATAAAATGGTCGCGCAAATGCATTTTTGTATTAACGCTACTTTTCATTGGCAACTTTTTATCCGAGTACATCGAGCGAAGCCAAGGGCAGTAGCTAGTAATATAAAAAAAGGTTATTTTTTATTATATTTATGTAATCTAAATTAAATAACTAGTTAACTTTTATTCTAAAAACTATCGTGAACTTGACTATTCATATTGTAAAAACGGGAGAACGTCGTGATCACTCACCTTGATGAAGACTCTCGGTCGAAACTTAGTCGGTGCCTTCACCGATGGTTTTATACGTGAAAATTTCGGTTTTTACAATATAACTAGTTAACTGATCGCGTAGTATTGAAAGCAGTATGATTGTAGCCGATTTGAGGGATATGGGATTCACCGTTGGTGTTATACGTGAAAATTTTCGTTTTTACAATATAACTAGTTAACTGATCGCGTAGCATTGAAAGCAGTATGTTTGTAGCCGATTTGAGGGATATGGGAGCCGTTGAAACTAAAGGCACATGAGACTTTCACCCGTTTTGTCTTAGGGTCGGCAACACACAAGTGATACCTCTGATGTTGTAAGTGTCCATAGAGTATTGTAAACGCTTGCCAACAAGTGGGCCGTGCTTGCCACGTAAGCTTTATGAACAAAAGTTAGTAGCAATTATATTGATAACATCCTTTGTTTAGAAATAAAACAGCAAAATACTGAGTTCTAAAATCGTAGTGTTTGACGTTCTCTTATGAAAACTGATGGCTCCCGAAGGATTGCTATAACAATACTTGGGTTTCACCAAGAGTATTTTACCCGGGAAACTTCCACGGATTGTTTTGTTTCATAATAATAACACTCGAACCATTTCCTTGTGTTATGGAAATTAGTTGGGAATTACGAGTCGTCATTTGTGATTTGATTTTGAAGCTTATTATTGTGTTTAGAACTGAATTTTGATAGAGCTGGGCCTTGTTGAAACCTTATTTAATAGTAAGTATAGGCCTAGGTACCTTTATTAAATCATGAATATAAATAATAATAATAATAACAATAAATAATAATGCTGGACATTTTACACAGCGTCATCTAGCTATGAGGCTAGAAAAAAAACTATGGAGTAAGCAGAGATAATTATATATTAGTCATTATGGGAACTAAATGACTGATATACTAATATATATATTTTTTGTAAATACATACATATTTTACATAGAAAACACCTAGACCCGTGACAAATATTTGCAAATCAGACAAACATTTATCTCGCAATGGGAATCGAACCCGCAACCTTCTGCATCACAGGCTGGCCTTCACCTATTGCGCTACAGAGGTCATCATACAGAGAAACAGGTTTTCGTTTAAGCCGTTGTAAGTGCTCTTCTATAGGCCTCCGAAGTGCAAATAATTTAGAACCCTTTAACCTGAGTATTGTGGTTCCACGGTGCGCTTAGTTCCTGATACTCAAGATACAATCCTAGTATGAAATCAGGATTATGTATGCGTATGTTGGCTGTTAAAAAAAATACTATCTACTCCAATAACTTGCTTATAAAGGTACTAAGATAGATAACACTACAAAAAAAGTCTATGTTTTGTCCAAGAAGTTGATTGGTACGCAAAGGAAAAATAATAAAAATCATTGATATGTTTCATTTAAATAACTATATTCTAGTAAAACAGACTAAATGAATGCTAAATTAAAACATTCAAGCCAAAACTATCCCAACATTCGAATTAGTTTCGCTTCAAGAAACCCGAAATCAGCGGCGTACGTAGATATGTTTTTCTTCATTTTCCATAAAATCGTTTCATACATTGTTTCTCTAATAGTGATGTTTGTAACAGAGGATGACCTAGAAAGTAATGATTAAGACATGATAACAACACGGAAAAGAGATCTTCATCAGAGTTGAGTCCAAATAAAAATTTGAAGTAGAAGAAGAAAAAGTTTTACGATAACTTATTATTAAGACTATACCTATACACTATAATTTCAATGTAAATAAAAAAACGAGTAAGCTGAAGTACGTGAAATATCGCGTGAAATATCGTGCATTACACTACCATGTAATGCACAGGTTTGCAAACTTTTTTTCCCACCGCCCACTTTGAGAATAAAAATCTAGCGCCCCCCAAAGTTATTAAACTTAACAACCTATGCTATCCCCTCTAAATCGCCTTAGCACCCAAAATATCTTCTAGAGCCTTCTATCGCCTCCCTGAAGGCCTCCAGCGCCCACAAGGGGGCGTTATCGCCCTCTTTGAGAAACAGTGGTGTAATGCTTCTATCCTCTACATAAAGTTAAAATGCCATGGTGGGTGAACTTCCGAAGTAATAGCGATCTTGTCATAACATATTTCGTTACATATGGTTTTTGCAAAAGACCCGCTATTGATCGAAATGAAAGACGTTTTACGTCACAAGTTTTTATATTGCCAGTGATACGATATGCATCTGTGTGTAATTTATAGGCTGGTTTTCTTGTCACGCCGATCGTCGACGCTGATAGGTTAATATGTATGTATTCTTTATAGACTTATAGTCTATAAAGAATAGACTAGTCTATAAAGAATAGACTTATAGCCAAACGTTTAGCATTATCGAAAGAACTTCGCATCACTTCACACAAGTTTCGGCCACTTATCGGGCCCTTATCCTAGTGACGGGCATCAATAAAGCCTCCGGACATTACTACGGGTAAATCGCTCGAAATTTGCTGAGGGTTACATCATAGATTGACTGAGGCACTTTGGGCCGGCAGATGAGAGGAATCTTTTGGAAACGCTGTCTGCTGTAGGTTTTATTTTCAGAATACACAGCAGAGATCTGTTTTTTGTGTCTGGATATTATATTGGCAGCTGATTACAATTGCTATTTTGTTGGCTGTATCTTTTTGCAACTTATAGACGTAGACTGATATCGAACGAATAACTCTTTAAAGAGTCCATACTGGCCAGCTTCATCTAGGTATTCCTGTCTTCTTCTTCGCATATTGAAAGCCCCTTTATATGTTTTGAGCTGGTTCATTCAACGTACACGTTGCTAAACTATAATAAACGCTATTAACTGCTTTCTTTATGAGAAGTTAACAGCGTTCAAGTCAGCCCAACATTGTACATTTTCAAATTTAAACTGCAAGAGCACTTTTTCTTTCTGTAGTTAAACAGAACCTCGGTAAAACTTATTTCTACTCTACTCAGAATTGCGGCACTGTTGTGAAACTAAACAATTTGTATCTCTTCACTTATATTTTCATGTCACACTGTAGTTGGGCATAAGTTACCATTATCTGAATAGGTGCACGACTGGCCGCGTTCCGATCCGATACCGGCTTTTTATCCATTTGCCGCCACCAATACTTGCTACGCTGCATAGCTCTGATTTGACTCAAGTATCGGGGTACTACACGAGTCAAATCAGAGCTAAACGGTAATGCCTACCGGACGTTACAGTAGTATGCTTATGTATGAGTATATACCTCTAATATAATATTAAACAATTTATATTTATGTATCAATATGTATTGTAATTATGATCAGTTTATATATGTCTATAGGTCGTCCAAATAAGTATGTATACTTCGTATTGTATTGTATACTTTAAAAATAATAATATTACAAAAACAAGCACCAATATAAAGTTTGTGTACAAATAAAAACCTAACTTTATCACCTCTCTCTGCCCTCAAAGGTTAGATGGAAGAACTCTTTTTAAGGTTAAGCTCGCCTTTGTAATGCCTCACATACATTACCTTAATCTGTATTCAGTAAAGAATTATAAGAGTGCTATTCGACCCGAATGTATTCGGTAGACGAAATTTGCTGGCGATATTGTTCCAGTTTCTATAACATAACTAATTTGTAAGTAGGTATGACCCTTAAGACAAGAACAACACCAAACCGTCGGCAAACTCAGCTTAGTTCTGAGCCCTAGTAATAACAGTTGCAAATATTATTTTACTATGATCTCTCAATATCAAAGTTTGCGACAGACGAGTCACTAAATAATGACGGAGACTAAACTCATGATCCACTTGGTTTCAATAAATAACCCCTTAGTTGTAATGAGTTTTGGCATGTTGATGAGACGTTGGTCAATAACTCTGAAAAGTTTTGATGTCTTGGGGATTTGTTAATTGATTTGGCTGTGTAGTTTGATGTCAAGGTTCGTCGCTAGCAAGCCTGTTTAATACGGTGACAGAGGCTAGGAGCCTGTCTCGAGGTTCATGTTTTATGGTCTAACAAAATCTGCTCAACTTTGTTATATGAACAAATATCCTCATAAAATATCAGATAATCTGCCCAGCATTTTGGGAATAAATAAATAATAATAATAAATAATGCTAGACATTTTTCACACAGCATCATCTGGCCCCAAAGTGAGCTTGTGTTATGAGAACTATATGACTGATATACTACTTACTTACTTATACTTTTTTTTTATAAATACATACATATTATACATAGAAAACACCCAGACTCAATTGCTTCCGTCTTGTAGTGATTTAGATCAGTTGACCTTTTAAACTCTTTATTAAGCTGTTTTTTATACATTTTGAGCAACTCGAAGACTAACATTGAACGAAAAGTGTTTGAAAGATTTCTACCAAAATAGTAAATTTCGACAAAAAAAAAATTTAACTGATCAACTTAATCTGGGGCACCTTGTAACATATAGGTTGTGTATTTAAGGTGTAACTAGAAATGTATAAAGCACCTACAGCAAATAACATGTACTGGCTGTTTCTAAGAATTTCATAATCACTTAAATATTGCCCACATGACTTTTTCCACAGCATTCACACAAATTTACTGAATCTATAGATCATTTGCTAGCTTTTGATAGCTGTTTCATCTGTATTTTGTGTATATAGCTACTTGTACAGAGTTGTATGAATCAATGTATTAGTATCGTGAAGGTTATTTGGATGATAATGTTTTATGGCATTAAGTTTACTAATATGCTACTTTTATGTTGAATGAAAGAATTAGCCTTTGTCCACCACAGACGGGCTTCACCCACGTGTCACGCTGGTAAAAAGTAGCTTATGAGTATTTCTAGGTCACGAACTATACCTGTTACAAGTTTCTATCAAATTAGTCGTGGCGGCACTTGTGTTGGTATGCGGTTATCGTAGTCTATGGACGCTTGAAGCACCAGAGGCATTGCCAATCCTGTAAAATGTTAAAACACCCTTTTTTAAAGAACCAAATACTGTAGTCACTTAGCAGGAAGATTGTATTTGCTCTCTTTGAATTTGTACGCAACGTAATTACACCGATACTCTATTACACCTATATGGATGGTTGAATTCAAACTGTCGGTTTATTTTACTGAAGAAAGAGATGGCAAGAATTATACTCCTATCAAAAAAGTTTACGAGTCGTGTTTATAAGTGTAAAAAGTCGGAAAACTGAAATCAGACTAATTTGACATCATTAACATTGTTTCTATATCTTTCTTTTGTTACAGCTAGAGCGAAAAGAGAGTTTAGATAAAATTAACTTTAGTTACTACTTTAATACAAGATAATCGACGCCAATATGTATACAATAGTGTTATCCATCTATCTAACTAGACCATTATTTAGTGAATTGCTGTTCACTAGTCACTACCAAAGCTTGGTGGACCGATCCTAAGGGTCAGTTCTCAAGAGCACTCATGCCAGCAACGTCGGTCAATTGACTTTGAAACTAGACTAGATAGCTTCAACTTCGAGAGTCGAAGGGATACTGGAGTGTTCTTCGCGTTTCTCTTTCGCGATTTATTTCTCGCCGCAAGTATTAAAAGCTCTCAAAATAGTTGGAGGATCCAATAACTTGATATTTGTTTTTTTTTCGCTCGCCTGCGTAAAACTAAGGAAGGGGCTTTATTTATTCTCGTATGAGACCAAAAATGTAAGAAAGGTAAAGAAAAAATTCTAGGCTTTAGGCATATTTCCACAGAAATCACTTCGACCGTAGTGCTAAAATCCTATACAAACGATAGTGTTAACGGAGTCAGCGAATTATTCCGAATTATTTTAAATTTCTGTTCTATCTGAGGGTACACCCTTAGAGGGACAAGCAGGAACATATAGTTCGTCACCCTGTTAGCAAATTATTCCTGTTCAACCACCTGCTCTGTTCCCGTAGACTCTAAGAGACACTAAAATGTGAAAATATGGTGAGTACTAAAATGTTGAGAAAGACCGACAAACTAATTTTGAGAGAGTAAATGAGAGTATTTTGTTGAACGCCTACCTGCTCTTATGATAAATATTTGTAAGAACTTAAACTTATGCAGAACTTATGGTAAACTAAACTAAGAACTTATGGTCTCCTCACGAATTTTTTTACGGTTTATCTTTTAAACTTATGAATCCTGAGTTTCAAATTGTTGCACAAATGAAACAAGGTATAAAATTTGATGTTATAATAAAATTGGTGACAGTCTATTTGACATTTTAAAAATGGGTTTGAGTATAAATAACTGCTATACCTAAGATAAAATAGACGGTTATCTAGTTTATTTCTATCATAACTCAACTTCTTTTTGGGAACCTACTTTCTTTTGGTAGCCAATTACATATGTGTTTATGTATTTTTTTCTTTTTTTTATGTGTTTTTCTATCATACTAGCTTCTGCTCACGACTTCGCCCGCATGGTACCGGATAAAAGTAACCTACAGTGGTGGTCATATAATTAGAAACACTTAGTCACTTGGTAGTCTTTTAATGTAACCAACATTATTAATTCAATTAATTGGAGGTAATAGTTTAATTTACGAAATCACAATGTACATTTATATCTCTGGGATAATAATAACATTCAGACAACCAATACAATAATTATAAAAAAAATTAAAACAAAAGTATCAATCAATATTCTTAGTACTGGCAGTCGGACAACTAATTAGAAACAAAGTATGACTAGGTTCTAAAATTGAATTTTAAAACTAAAATTCCTTTTAAAATTCAAAAAACCTTTCGGAATGTCACCGCATTATGCATTTTGCCGCCTTTTCTTACTCATTCGGATTTGTTACCTTTTGTCAGATTTAATTATTAAAAATGGGTAAAAACAAGAGCTGTGATGCAGCAACAAGAAAAATTATAGTAAACTTTCATTTTAAACGAAAATGGTCTTACAGAAAGATCGCCGATCATTTAGTGTTCCGTAAAGATGGTATTTAACGCCATTGCACATCACAAAAAACATGGAACATCCGATAAGGTGCCTAGAAAAGTTCGGCCAAGGAAGACCACCGTTCAAGAAGACAGGCTTATGATTCGTTTGGCTAAGACAGTTCCTATAAAGGTTCTAATGTTATACGAAAATAAGTATTTTCACAAGACGACCCTCGAAACGTGTCCGCAAGACTAGTCCGTAGGCGGTGGTTGAAGGAAATTTGTATGGAAGACTTGCTAGGAAAGTGCCACTTCTCACCAGGCGACACAGAGAAAATCGTCTAGCCTTCGCTAGAAAATATGCCAGTTGGACTGTTCATCAATGGAGAAAAGTTTTGTTTTCAGATGAAACTAAAGTAAATTTGGTAAATTCCGACGGAAAACGATACGTAAGGCGACCAATCAACGAGGCTTTGAATAACACTATAAAAACAGTTAAGCACGGCGGTGGAAATGTTAAAGTATGGGGATGCTTTTCCGGATACGGTGTTGGTCCCGTGAGAAAGATTGAAGGGCTGATGGATCAGTTTCAATACAAAAAAATCTTGGAGGAGACAATGATCCCATATTCAGATGATTTGCCAGTGAATTGGATTTTTCAGCACGATAATGATCCAAAGCATACAGCAAACAGCGTTAAAGCGTTTCTCAGACAACAATTGGTGACAGTGTTAGAGTGGCCTGCTAATAGTCCGGATTTAAATCCTATAGAGAATTTGTGGCACATTGTGAAGAAAACATTGTCGGATGAGCATATCACCAATATCAACCAACTTTACGACGCATTTGTAGAAGCTTGGAGATGTATTCCTTTGGAAACGTGTGAAAAACTGATAGAATCAATGCCACGTCGTTGTAAAGCTGTAATCGACAACAGAGGGTACCCTACCAAGTACTAACAGTACTAATCGGGTTTGGATGTAGTATTCATAGTATTATTCAAATTAAATGTGGTTTTGTTCACTTAGTTAATGTTTATATTGTTGTTTTTTTTTTGTTTCTAGACTGATATCGAACGAATAACTCTTTAAAGAGTCCATACTGGCCAGCTTCATCTAGGTATTCCTGTCTTCTTCTTCGCATATTGAAAGCCCCTTTATATGTTTTGAGCTGGTTCATTCAACGTACACGTTGCTAAACTATAATAAACGCTATTAACTGCTTTCTTTATGAGAAGTTAACAGCGTTCAAGTCAGCCCAACATTGTACATTTTCAAATTTAAACTGCAAGAGCACTTTTTCTTTCTGTAGTTAAACAGAACCTCGGTAAAACTTATTTCTACTCTACTCAGAATTGCGGCACTGTTGTGAAACTAAACAATTTGTATCTCTTCACTTATATTTTCATGTCACACTGTAGTTGGGCATAAGTTACCATTATCTGAATAGGTGCACGACTGGCCGCGTTCCGATCCGATACCGGCTTTTTATCCATTTGCCGCCACCAATACTTGCTACGCTGCATAGCTCTGATTTGACTCAAGTATCGGGGTACTACACGAGTCAAATCAGAGCTAAACGGTAATGCCTACCGGACGTTACAGTA
Organism: Perizoma flavofasciatum; assembly: GCA_958496245.1. Taxonomy (NCBI): domain Eukaryota; kingdom Metazoa; phylum Arthropoda; class Insecta; order Lepidoptera; family Geometridae; genus Perizoma; species Perizoma flavofasciatum. The sequence continues at coordinate 10,213,254 of OY292433.1, forward strand.
GTATGCTTATGTATGAGTATATACCTCTAATATAATATTAAACAATTTATATTTATGTATCAATATGTATTGTAATTATGATCAGTTTATATATGTCTATAGGTCGTCCAAATAAGTATGTATACTTCGTATTGTATTGTATACTTTAAAAATAATAATATTACAAAAACAAGCACCAATATAAAGTTTGTGTACAAATAAAAACCTAACTTTATCACCTCTCTCTGCCCTCAAAGGTTAGATGGAAGAACTCTTTTTAAGGTTAAGCTCGCCTTTGTAATGCCTCACATACATTACCTTAATCTGTATTCAGTAAAGAATTATAAGAGTGCTATTCGACCCGAATGTATTCGGTAGACGAAATTTGCTGGCGATATTGTTCCAGTTTCTATAACATAACTAATTTGTAAGTAGGTATGACCCTTAAGACAAGAACAACACCAAACCGTCGGCAAACTCAGCTTAGTTCTGAGCCCTAGTAATAACAGTTGCAAATATTATTTTACTATGATCTCTCAATATCAAAGTTTGCGACAGACGAGTCACTAAATAATGACGGAGACTAAACTCATGATCCACTTGGTTTCAATAAATAACCCCTTAGTTGTAATGAGTTTTGGCATGTTGATGAGACGTTGGTCAATAACTCTGAAAAGTTTTGATGTCTTGGGGATTTGTTAATTGATTTGGCTGTGTAGTTTGATGTCAAGGTTCGTCGCTAGCAAGCCTGTTTAATACGGTGACAGAGGCTAGGAGCCTGTCTCGAGGTTCATGTTTTATGGTCTAACAAAATCTGCTCAACTTTGTTATATGAACAAATATCCTCATAAAATATCAGATAATCTGCCCAGCATTTTGGGAATAAATAAATAATAATAATAAATAATGCTAGACATTTTTCACACAGCATCATCTGGCCCCAAAGTGAGCTTGTGTTATGAGAACTATATGACTGATATACTACTTACTTACTTATACTTTTTTTTTATAAATACATACATATTATACATAGAAAACACCCAGACTCAATTGCTTCCGTCTTGTAGTGATTTAGATCAGTTGACCTTTTAAACTCTTTATTAAGCTGTTTTTTATACATTTTGAGCAACTCGAAGACTAACATTGAACGAAAAGTGTTTGAAAGATTTCTACCAAAATAGTAAATTTCGACAAAAAAAAAATTTAACTGATCAACTTAATCTGGGGCACCTTGTAACATATAGGTTGTGTATTTAAGGTGTAACTAGAAATGTATAAAGCACCTACAGCAAATAACATGTACTGGCTGTTTCTAAGAATTTCATAATCACTTAAATATTGCCCACATGACTTTTTCCACAGCATTCACACAAATTTACTGAATCTATAGATCATTTGCTAGCTTTTGATAGCTGTTTCATCTGTATTTTGTGTATATAGCTACTTGTACAGAGTTGTATGAATCAATGTATTAGTATCGTGAAGGTTATTTGGATGATAATGTTTTATGGCATTAAGTTTACTAATATGCTACTTTTATGTTGAATGAAAGAATTAGCCTTTGTCCACCACAGACGGGCTTCACCCACGTGTCACGCTGGTAAAAAGTAGCTTATGAGTATTTCTAGGTCACGAACTATACCTGTTACAAGTTTCTATCAAATTAGTCGTGGCGGCACTTGTGTTGGTATGCGGTTATCGTAGTCTATGGACGCTTGAAGCACCAGAGGCATTGCCAATCCTGTAAAATGTTAAAACACCCTTTTTTAAAGAACCAAATACTGTAGTCACTTAGCAGGAAGATTGTATTTGCTCTCTTTGAATTTGTACGCAACGTAATTACACCGATACTCTATTACACCTATATGGATGGTTGAATTCAAACTGTCGGTTTATTTTACTGAAGAAAGAGATGGCAAGAATTATACTCCTATCAAAAAAGTTTACGAGTCGTGTTTATAAGTGTAAAAAGTCGGAAAACTGAAATCAGACTAATTTGACATCATTAACATTGTTTCTATATCTTTCTTTTGTTACAGCTAGAGCGAAAAGAGAGTTTAGATAAAATTAACTTTAGTTACTACTTTAATACAAGATAATCGACGCCAATATGTATACAATAGTGTTATCCATCTATCTAACTAGACCATTATTTAGTGAATTGCTGTTCACTAGTCACTACCAAAGCTTGGTGGACCGATCCTAAGGGTCAGTTCTCAAGAGCACTCATGCCAGCAACGTCGGTCAATTGACTTTGAAACTAGACTAGATAGCTTCAACTTCGAGAGTCGAAGGGATACTGGAGTGTTCTTCGCGTTTCTCTTTCGCGATTTATTTCTCGCCGCAAGTATTAAAAGCTCTCAAAATAGTTGGAGGATCCAATAACTTGATATTTGTTTTTTTTTCGCTCGCCTGCGTAAAACTAAGGAAGGGGCTTTATTTATTCTCGTATGAGACCAAAAATGTAAGAAAGGTAAAGAAAAAATTCTAGGCTTTAGGCATATTTCCACAGAAATCACTTCGACCGTAGTGCTAAAATCCTATACAAACGATAGTGTTAACGGAGTCAGCGAATTATTCCGAATTATTTTAAATTTCTGTTCTATCTGAGGGTACACCCTTAGAGGGACAAGCAGGAACATATAGTTCGTCACCCTGTTAGCAAATTATTCCTGTTCAACCACCTGCTCTGTTCCCGTAGACTCTAAGAGACACTAAAATGTGAAAATATGGTGAGTACTAAAATGTTGAGAAAGACCGACAAACTAATTTTGAGAGAGTAAATGAGAGTATTTTGTTGAACGCCTACCTGCTCTTATGATAAATATTTGTAAGAACTTAAACTTATGCAGAACTTATGGTAAACTAAACTAAGAACTTATGGTCTCCTCACGAATTTTTTTACGGTTTATCTTTTAAACTTATGAATCCTGAGTTTCAAATTGTTGCACAAATGAAACAAGGTATAAAATTTGATGTTATAATAAAATTGGTGACAGTCTATTTGACATTTTAAAAATGGGTTTGAGTATAAATAACTGCTATACCTAAGATAAAATAGACGGTTATCTAGTTTATTTCTATCATAACTCAACTTCTTTTTGGGAACCTACTTTCTTTTGGTAGCCAATTACATATGTGTTTATGTATTTTTTTCTTTTTTTTATGTGTTTTTCTATCATACTAGCTTCTGCTCACGACTTCGCCCGCATGGTACCGGATAAAAGTAACCTACAGTGGTGGTCATATAATTAGAAACACTTAGTCACTTGGTAGTCTTTTAATGTAACCAACATTATTAATTCAATTAATTGGAGGTAATAGTTTAATTTACGAAATCACAATGTACATTTATATCTCTGGGATAATAATAACATTCAGACAACCAATACAATAATTATAAAAAAAATTAAAACAAAAGTATCAATCAATATTCTTAGTACTGGCAGTCGGACAACTAATTAGAAACAAAGTATGACTAGGTTCTAAAATTGAATTTTAAAACTAAAATTCCTTTTAAAATTCAAAAAACCTTTCGGAATGTCACCGCATTATGCATTTTGCCGCCTTTTCTTACTCATTCGGATTTGTTACCTTTTGTCAGATTTAATTATTAAAAATGGGTAAAAACAAGAGCTGTGATGCAGCAACAAGAAAAATTATAGTAAACTTTCATTTTAAACGAAAATGGTCTTACAGAAAGATCGCCGATCATTTAGTGTTCCGTAAAGATGGTATTTAACGCCATTGCACATCACAAAAAACATGGAACATCCGATAAGGTGCCTAGAAAAGTTCGGCCAAGGAAGACCACCGTTCAAGAAGACAGGCTTATGATTCGTTTGGCTAAGACAGTTCCTATAAAGGTTCTAATGTTATACGAAAATAAGTATTTTCACAAGACGACCCTCGAAACGTGTCCGCAAGACTAGTCCGTAGGCGGTGGTTGAAGGAAATTTGTATGGAAGACTTGCTAGGAAAGTGCCACTTCTCACCAGGCGACACAGAGAAAATCGTCTAGCCTTCGCTAGAAAATATGCCAGTTGGACTGTTCATCAATGGAGAAAAGTTTTGTTTTCAGATGAAACTAAAGTAAATTTGGTAAATTCCGACGGAAAACGATACGTAAGGCGACCAATCAACGAGGCTTTGAATAACACTATAAAAACAGTTAAGCACGGCGGTGGAAATGTTAAAGTATGGGGATGCTTTTCCGGATACGGTGTTGGTCCCGTGAGAAAGATTGAAGGGCTGATGGATCAGTTTCAATACAAAAAAATCTTGGAGGAGACAATGATCCCATATTCAGATGATTTGCCAGTGAATTGGATTTTTCAGCACGATAATGATCCAAAGCATACAGCAAACAGCGTTAAAGCGTTTCTCAGACAACAATTGGTGACAGTGTTAGAGTGGCCTGCTAATAGTCCGGATTTAAATCCTATAGAGAATTTGTGGCACATTGTGAAGAAAACATTGTCGGATGAGCATATCACCAATATCAACCAACTTTACGACGCATTTGTAGAAGCTTGGAGATGTATTCCTTTGGAAACGTGTGAAAAACTGATAGAATCAATGCCACGTCGTTGTAAAGCTGTAATCGACAACAGAGGGTACCCTACCAAGTACTAACAGTACTAATCGGGTTTGGATGTAGTATTCATAGTATTATTCAAATTAAATGTGGTTTTGTTCACTTAGTTAATGTTTATATTGTTGTTTTTTTTTTGTTTCTAATTAGTTGTCCACTTTAGTCCATGTATTTTAATAGACTTTTTATTAAAATGTTATATTTTTATATCAAAATTGTTGTTTGTTATTACTAAACTTGTATAGTAATACTTTAAAAGAACCGATACATCCATATAAATACGTAGGAGCCCTCTATGGCACGTTAAAAATTAGTTATGATGTTAATTTGTAATGAAAATAGAAGACAGGGTTGGTGTTTCTAATTATATGACCACCACTGTATGTGTTATTTTGATGTATAAGCTATGTTACTGTAAAGTGTCATCAAAATCCGTTCAGTAGTTTTTGCGTGAAAGAGTAACAAACATCCTCACAAACTTTCACGTTTATAATATTAGTAGAAATAATAGGATAGGCTAGGAAGTAGGATTGACATTCCGCGGTTTTATTTTATATTTTAATTGTAGACCTTAGTCGCTATGCGATAATAGTATTTTTTATCGATAAAGTATATTTAAACCTAGGTTTAGTGGCTATGAAAGAACTCGAGTTTAGACCACGTTTCGTAATGAGACCGACGGAATTTGATCTTACTGCGTGTTAGCTTGAGCTGAGCTCTATCTCATTTAAACTTACTTACTTTTAGGCGGCTAACCAACCGCGTATCACGTAGCGGCTACGCACGATGCCGTCGCAATACGCTTCAAAAGTGTGAATTTCATTAATATTAATGCATCTGACACTTATCATAAGATAAGAATAATCTTTGAGTCCTAAGATAGTTAATTTTAGAACAGAATTCGGATATTTTATGCCAAAAACTAATGTGAATTGGGCCATTTATTTAAAAACGGTAATTTTCAAGTACCGCACTATCAGTGAAGGCACCGACTATATGTTTCAACTCATTTCTATTTCATTTGGGCAAGATGAAAATTTGATTTGCAAATTTACAAATGACATTTTCAATGTATTTAGTTGTGACAATTTCAATGTAAAGTTTTTTTTGTTATTTTCTTTTGGTGTTCAATAAAGTTTTTTTAAGTCCAATAATATTCAAGCAGTTGGTTGGCAGTTTTATGATTATGACCTACCATAACCATAAAGCTGCCAACCAAGGTACCAACAACAAGAAACATCCGTGCTTTACCCACTTTGGCAGACCACTTCATTTTCATACAACGCCAACTACGTGCATGTGCGTACGTTGCAGTGGGTTAGTAGCTTAATAGTAGTGGTGGGTAGCAACAAGTTTGCAAACCAATCATCACGAGTCTCTTGGTATAGGAAGTTTGGACATGCGGCGGCTGTAATCAAAGTTCAAAGCGGCGATACCCTAAAATGAGTTTCCATATTCAGGATTATGGATCGCAAACTTGTGATGGAAATGTGGCGAGTAAGATTGGACTTGCAACTTGATGGAAAACATCGTCACGAATCATGCCTTAGAACCATAAATTCGAAGCTATGAGCCATCGGTTAGTGTTCCAATAAGCGTCACAGACTTGAAACCTGTCACGCGGATTACTAACTCGCAAATGTGCAAAATGTGATGTTTGGACGTGCTTCCGAGTACCCCCTACTTGATAAACTAAAAGATTCTATGCACAGAGTATGTATTTGAGGATGCCCATTACAGGGAATACAGTTGTGAGCGTGTTTGTTTTTGTTTGTTTGCAGTTGTCACGGTCAAATAAATAAGATGTGACGAGTACCGTGACATAACTGTTCAAATATCACAAATGTGGACTCACCGGTGTACTGATAAGAGATCTGCAAAATTATTTGCTTGAATAAAGGACAGATAGTACCATGGTACAATTTTTATAAGCCGTTCTACCATCTAAATGGTGTCCAAATATCAATATGTATATTGAATATCAATTTGAATAAATATTCGCCACATTCCCATCTCAAGTTTGCGATCTGTAAATATAAATATCAATTTGAATAAAATGACAGTACTTATGCCCTAACGTTTGAACAACTTAATCTAATAAAATTCAATTATATTTATTCATACAACTATTTACAAGGTATATACAAAAAATACAGATGAAACAGCTAGCCACCTAAAGACCGTTACAAACGATCTATAGATATCTCAACTGATCCAGATCACTACTAGACGGAAGCGTCTGGTAGTGATATATTATATTTATTGGTTAAATATCACTCGTTATGGTTTTATGGCAAGGGGTATCATGTCGCCATCTTGGTTCTCAACAAATTTTTGAATGAATGTTTGATATACATAGATATAATTTTTTTATTGTACGTAATAGTAGTACATAATTATAATCATAATGTTACATATACTTAGATTCGTCAAACATAAAATTCCATAAGTACTTAAGGTAGGTTACAAATCAGAAATTAATACTAATAATCAGTTAACACTTCGTCTTATTGTAAAAATTAAGTATGACCAAAAAATTAGTCAGCATCACAAAAATAATTGATTCTCTTCCAGATAGATAATAATAATAATAAATTATACATACATATTTTAAGAAGATTGTAAGAAGATGATGATCGGGAATGGTTGAGATAATAATGATACGATATGCTTCAATTTGTAGGTTCAGCCATACTTGATAGCTTCGCATGCGGCTAGGTTTTTCTATACTTGAAGAAATATAAACCCTTTAACTCCAACTCTAGCATTATTTTATTCCAAAAAGTAGTGCACGGCGCGACGCGGAAGGAGAAAGTCGCAACCACTCACCCTGATGAAGACTCTCGGAATGAGTCGAAACTTAGTCGGTGCCTTCACCGATAGTGCAGTACGTGAAAATTCCCGTTTTTACAATATGTCTAGCATCATTACCTTCATTTGCAAGTCTCTTACTTATTTTTACTGTACTTCCTGACATTTCCCCCGAAGCACAGATAATATAACACTTGTCCGAAGTAAGCAGATCTTGTGTTATGGGAACTACATGACTGATATAGGACTGATATAGGCTACTACTTATATACATATTTTTTAAATGTAAATATGTACATATTTTTCAAAATTCATTTATTCATGCTTAATGTTCTACATACAATGGTTGGTAGGTACATCGGCCCTGTCAGGGCGTTGCAGGTAGGTATTATTTTAAAATTACACACATACAATTTAAATAATGACACAGGTGAATAAAATGTCAATAATTATACAAAATGTCAAAAATTATGAGAAAAAATATGTCAAGAATAATAATAATTGTTAATATAAGAATAAGAATATCACGAAGCAGGTAGGTAGCTCAATAATCAATGTCAAAGGTTGGGTTTTGGTATATTCTACAGTAGGTACGTCATATTTTGTAAGTAAGAAATGTTGGAGAATGAAATGGTCAAGAAAATGTAGGTAGTTTGTAATCAGATTATACAAGTTTGTCAGATAGGTATTCGCCAACAGTGTAGTAGGCTTTTTTCGTCAGGATCGTTTTAATCTGTTTTTGGAATAATGAGTCCTTTTCTTCACTTTTTATTAGTTCGGGCAGTTTGTTATATATTTTTACAAGTATGTAGGCAGGACTGTAACTTTTATTCCATAATTTATACAGTACCTACTAACTACTGCCCACGGCTTTGCCTGTGTGTTACCCGGATTAAAAGAAGCCTACGTGTTTCTTCTAGGTTACAAACTATACCTGTTCCAAATTTCATTTAATTCGGTTCGGCCGTTACTGAGATTATTAGCAACAACCATCCAATCTTTGACATTTATGATGTTAATAGGATGTAACTAAAATCCAGTCTGATCCAAAAAGGGGTTTGTTACATACATCGTCTTATAATCAGCGATGGCCTGTCATGTGGAATGCTTACTACGCATAACGCGGGTTAGCCAAAAATGTTCCTTCGAGTTCTTTTATTATGACAGACTAGCTTCTGCCCACGGCTTCTGTGGTACATGGATAAAAAAGTAGCCTCTGTGTTATTCTGATGTATTAAGCTATACTACTGTAAAGTTTCATCAAAATCCGTTCAGTAGTTTTTGCGTGAAAGGGGAACAGACATCCATCCTCACAAACTTTCGCGTTTATATTATTAATTGGATAAATAAATTCAAAACGTCAATTCTAATATATTTTTTACAACATTCATTAGATAATTTAAAGTCAACAGAGATAAAATTTCATCTAAATATGACCAATCAGCTCAAGAAAAAAACAAAGGTATATAAACCATTCCCCAAATTTTCATCTGCATCCTCATTAATTAGTAGTAAACAAAAATACAAGGGGCTACTCTAATTTACTTTCGTTCCAATTTTCATTCCAGGATGGCCCTCAGTAATTACTTAGCGGTGTTTTTTATTCACCGGAGTTTCTTAAACACGTCCAATGATGTTTTAAAAAACGATGGATTAGGCATCGGCTTATTGTAAAAATATAATTTCTATTCCCTGTGATACTTAATTATTATGAGTAAATAAAAATGACTAAGTACATGCAATCTTTGTTTAAAATATTACTTAAATTAAAATCACTAAACTAATTTAAGAAAAACGCCCAACAAACACATACATACGTAGCGTTATGTGGTAGTGTGGTAGTAAACTCGGGTAGGGTAATGTTATGTGGTAGTGTGGTAGTAAACTCAGATGGGGTAGCGTTATGTGGTAGTGTGGTAGTAAACTCGGGTAGGGTAATGTTATGTGGTAGTGTGGTAGTAAACTCAGATGGGGTAGCGTTATGTGGTAGTGTGGTAGTAAACTCGGGTAGGGTAATGTTATGTGGTAGTGTGGTAGTAATAGTCCTGACCCCACACTAGGAAAGAAAGAAAGAAAGAAAGAAAGAAAATATTTTTATTTGCCTTAAAAACTACTTCACAAATTTTATGCTACCTGCTAAATATTTATATATACATTTTCTTAATTGTGTGCGTAGGATTCCCTGTGTGGTGTGTATCAGGAACTACAAGTACCATAGTGCCATAAACCCAGACATAGAACAAATATCTGCAGAACATGCAAACATTGTCCCGCAGCGGGAATCGAACCCGAACCTCTTGCGTCACAGCCAGCTACTCACCCCCCCATACCATCAAGGTCGTCTCAATTACGCGTATAGTGTGAATTTAGCTAACTTCTTAGCTTCTATAACTTGAGAACTGGGTATGAACATTGCTATGAAGCAATGGGCCGTAATTGAGCAGGTTATTTAGCAGAACCGACAATCGCGGCGGAATCTGTTAGGAAAGGTTCTAGACTGGCGACAGCAAACCGGACGACGCAATGTAGGAAGGTCCCCCATCCGTTGGACAGATGGCATCCTTAAAGTTGAGGGAAATCCGTGGGCTGATGTGGCTCATGAACGTTCGAAATGGCACTCTTTAGGGAAGGCATATTATGTCCAGCAGTGGGCTACAACAAGCTGATGATGATGTTGTGATCAATTTTGTCCTGCACCTCAAATCTAACTTCAACCAAAAATATCTTACTCTGTTTCAATTTACGACTCCATAAAATATACATCGCTGGTTTAACATCTTTTCACACCTCCAACGGAAGAAATTAATTTTAATTGCGCCGGGTTCAAATGTAAGCGTAATGTTGAGGTAAAAAGTTGATAGCGCACTTGAATGTCTTCAAACGAACCATACCGTAACCACAATGCAGCGGCTAAAATGACGCCTCGTTGCATGTTGCTGCCTAAAGTTGCGTTATCGCGACTTGCAGTGAGTGAAGTCGCTTTTTCTAGCGACAGGCCTGATGTTGCCCTATCGCAACCACGTGAGATAGCGAGAGATAGGCCTATAGCACACCTCCACCGCGAAATCATAGCAGCGAAACTGCTATAGTTCCGACACAAATTGTCCACGCTTTTCTAATGCAGAGATTTAACTATGAGCTTGTCTTTCCCATGCAATTTCAGTGATTTGGTCGATTTCATCGGCACGTTGGTGTCAGCACCCAGGTGTGGTTCGTGTGAGTGGATGACGCGTTTTCAAACAAATTCGTGCATGACCACTGTTTTTGTACTATCTTGTGGCTGTAAGATCGTGACTTCCAGTCAGGAGGTAGATAGAAGCTTTTTCAGCGACAGTCCTGAAGTAGCGTTGTTACGACCACCAATCACGTTATATTATGTATACATTTTCCAGGGACAAAAAGGGCGGGGAGGTGTGCGCCGCTAATCTATAGCAGCGACCTCGCTGTGGTTTCCCTATGACTGGTTTTACAGAAATTTAACTATGAGTCTGTCTTTATTACTACGCGATTAAGATCATGTGGTCCATTTAGTCCTCACGTTGGAGACAGTCACCTTACCATGGTTGTGGTTCGTGTGATTAGAATTACGCGTTTTTAAACAAATTAGTGTTTGATCTAAATTTTTTTGAAATCGTATGGCTATGGTGTGGTTGTGTGATCGTCCGTCTGAAGTCACTCTTGCTGGGGGCGATTGAGGACTTCACTGCCCACAAATAAGGGACGTGCGAATTGGCAATACCACTAAACGGGAGCTGTAATACAACTCAACCGCAATATTATCCGAATCGTACTCGTACTTGGTAGCAATTTTGTTCTGCGGTGGGGATCGAACCTAAGTGGTCTGACAGATATTTTTAAAGCAATTGCACCTTGTAAAACGAGCTAAATTTTGCACATTTTTGAAATCTGATCTGTCTTTTTTTAGTAGTGTACTGTCGTGTAGTGCACGGCGCGACGTACACTACTACGGAGGGAGCAGTATATGTCCAGGTGTCTAGACAAATACCACTTTCTGTTGTCGTTAACGCCTGCGAAAAGATTGAATTGTATGGAAATTACATTAGCTGTGAAAATGTCACGTGACTTGTGTCAAGTTTTACCTTGACAAATTTGCGTTAGCGTGACAGGAAAACTAAGCATGAGGTATTTGTCTAGCCAGTATTGTTTACTGTTTTCACTTATTCTATACTAGACTCTGGCCACGGCTTTGCCCGCGTGGTACCCGGATAAAAAGTAGCCTATGTGTTGTTCTGATGTACAAGCTATATTACTGTAAGGTTTCATCAAAATCTGTTCAGTAGTTTTTGTGTGAATGAGTAGCAAACATCCATCCTCACAAACTTTCGCGTTTATAATAGTAGTAGGATTTTTGACTACATTCCGGAACAAACTGTCTAACAAGGACTTTAATATTTCTGTTACATGTATAAAACGGCCCTAACGTTGTTGGTACCTACAGTAACTTGCCATGTCGCTAACAAAGTGGTTACGAATTTATTTCTAGAATTTATTCGCGCGTTTCTAATAAAGACATAACTTTTGAGCAAACAAACTGTACAGCTCGCGCATGTTGCATTGACACATTTTCGCAGCTGGCAGCTCAGTTGTGCGAAAAATAATTTAGGTTCTTGCTTCAAGTTCTTTTAATGTTGGTAAATTTTTTAATTTATTTGAATACTTAAATCGAACTGACAGAAATTTTATAGGATGAACACCAGTAAATTACTATAACCAAAATCACAAAAACATCAACCAGTATCCTCTGTCCACAGACTCGAGAATCTCACCACAGATTATCTCTATATTCATTGAAGATAGCGTTGAGGTACCATGGAAGATCTCGCAGGTCTAAGTGCTATTTATTTGCAGATATTATAAAACAGCTACTCGACCTCGGTGGCGTGGCGAGCGAGTGGCCGGCTGAGACGAAAGAGGTGCAGGTTCGATAAGCGGTATGGGACAAATGTTAGCATTTTCTGCAGATATTTATTAGGAGCCTACATGTTATATTACCTTGGTACTCGTAGTTTTTATAATCTAAGACACAGGAAATCTTAGTGTGGGTCAGGACAGCGTCTGTGACTATGTCGTGTTATTTTTATTATTAACTAGCTTCTGCTCACGGCTTCGCCCGCGTGGTACCCAGATAAAAAGTACCCTATGTGTTATTCTGATGTATAAGCTATATTACTGTAAAGTTTCATCAAAATCCATTCAGTAGTTTTTGCGTGAAAGAGTAACAAACATTCATCCTCATAAACTTTCACGTTTATAATGTTAAGTAGGATTTACAATGATGAAATATCTAAAAAGGAGGTAATTGTTATAATGTTTTAGGTATTTTTCTACCGCGAATGCATCGACCACACCAAGAAAACTAGTTCTAACTAGAATCAGACTACTCACAAGTCACAAAGTGCCGTAGTCACTGCGGCACAGCCGTGAGTTGTGCCAAACTTTGTGGCGCTATTCACAAGATTGCATGTTGTGTTTTTAGGGATCCTAGCTAACAAGTGCCACTTTTAGTGTTGGCTTTACTTACCACGCTAAATTTTGTTGTAGGATTGCTGGTGAAATTACTGGAGACACTATTTTTACGAATCATTATCGCGTTTACCTTTTTTTATTATTTTCCCGAAGTTTCGACTGTATTGCAGCAGCTGTGGTCACGGGATAACAAAAAGGTAAACGCAATAAATACCCGTAAAACTTATTCAAATCAAAAATCAAATCAAAATATATTTATTGGAACGGTTTCATGTGATTTAAAAACAAAGTGAAAAACGATGATACTCGCAGAAGTTAAAAATACGGTGTCGCAAGCATCAACGCCCTCCTCCGTAGGTTACAAGGTTCCACAAATACATAGTAGGTAGGCGGGTTAAAATAAGATTATATTATATTAATAATAATTATTATGTTAACTAATCGCGAAAGTTTAAAAAGTACTAGATACGAGTAGTTTGAATTTGAAGGTTAAATTGCAGTAGCTAAACTGCTTTAGGAGGAAGATGGAATAAAATGGTGGACAACCTCAAATCTTTACCTACTTATTTTGCAGATATCGCATAAAGATGGAAGTCAGCGGCAAGTCGAAAGAACACATACAAATTGGTACGAATCAATTAAATAAATAATAAATGAATAAACAGCTAATATACTCATATACATAGTCCTAACGCAACAGAAGGATTCCCTGTGTCTTAGGAATCAGATACAACGAGTACTGTGATACTACAACACCAAACTCAAAATAAATATCTGCAGAAAATGCGGATATTTGTCTCGCTGCTGGCTACTCAACCACCACGCCACCAACGTCGTCCAAATGTTTATTAAGAAGTCGTCATTGGGTTACTTATTAAGGTAAATGAAAAAGAAATATTTAAATAACTTTACTAATATTGTACATGGCTTTTACTGATCAAGTAACACGCAGTTTTCACTTCACTTTCAAAACGACCGCTTTGGTCCGATAATCACGCATTGTTCACATTCCTTGGCTCATTTCTCTAATCATTTCAATGCTCTAATCATCATTTCATCATAATCTATTATACAAATGTATTCAGAGACGACTATTTATAATTATGTTCATTAAACGATTGCTTTTAAAACACATAATTATGTATTTCGCTGATTCTGCTATCACAATCACAAAGATGGCGAAAGATAGATTTTAAAATAGAACAAAATTGGTAAAAAAAATAAAGAAACATAAACAGTTTAATAATTATTTACGATGGTGATTGGAGACTCTCAGTACGGCCAGTACAAGTTTTTGCCACAGAGGGTGCGATAACAAATGAGCCATCTATAAACTGGTAAGTTAGCCTCGATTTATGACTCAATTACTGTAATTAATAGTCTACGTTCAAACTTAATTTCGACCCCTAGCCACAAATCACTCTTAGCATTCTTCAAAGTTAAATTTAGTCATTTTTTCACGAATTTTATCAACCCCACCAACTCTAAAATCTACGGACAACCTCAACCGTGGCCCACGTCCAATCGATCTCGCATTGCCATATTTTTTGGATATGTCAATCACGAAGTAATAAAACTCTATCAAAACTATGAATTGACATCGGCTCTCAATTTGAATTGAACTATACCATTAGCTGATTGAACTATAGGTGCCACGGCTTAAAGCCGTCTGTAGACTTAGATGTAATTACTAACCACAAGACTAGAACGTATAAATTAATATTATAACTACATAAGCGAATCAAGGTACGCTCACTGGCAAAAACATCTGCGGATCGCCGAGTTTCGGCTCAAAACGAATGTTCACCTTCGTATCACCATCACCAACTTCTAGGAAACTGTTCCAGTCGAGCATCCAGTAGAACCCGTTCTTTCTCGGTGGGGGTAGCTCCGAGTCTCCTGGTTCTGGGGGTAAGGCACCTCCAAAGGATTCTTCCAGATCAGCGATTGACGCTCCTGTGTCATCAGCTGAAGCTGAGGAGTCAGCAGCTGAAGGGGCCTCACTTGCAGATTTCGGCTTTTCAGAAGTGATGGAAACTTGTGTTGTAGTCGTTTCTTCAGTTGTGTTTGCTTGTCGTTTACTTTGCTCACTTGAGACACTTTTGGTTTCTTCGACAGGACTCAGTCCTTTATTCAAAGGTATCACTTTGATAGCTTCATAATCTATTGGTTCGAAGTTTGGAGGCAATAGACTGCCTTTAGTTTGAGCTTTTGGCATTTGTAATGGATATACTATCTCTTTTGTCTCTGATGATGAAGTGTCTAGTTCGAAGGGAAATTCTGGTCGAAGAGGCTCGTACAAAAAGTTATTCGGAGAGCCTCCAGCACCGATCTTGTCATCGTTAGGTGAGATTAGGTCATAAGTTAGAAGTATATTTTCTGGTAGTTGAACGGTTCCATCAACAATTTTCGCTGGTGGCAGAGGCTTAAAACCTTCGAGGGGTAATAAAAAGTGATCCTGTCCTGGTTTTCCTTTCAGGCCGTGGGAGTCGAGGAATGCTTGTAGTTCTGCTGGAAAGTCCTCTTCCTTCTTCTTTTCTGCTATTTTCGCGTTATGGGTCAGAGTTGCTTTTAGCTTGTTCGCACTAAGAAATTTAACGGGCTTGGGCGTGATATCTGTTAGGGGCACTCTTTCAACTTTTGGTGGTTTAGTAAACAGTTCCTGTAGGGAGGAACCGTCCCGTGGCGTATACGGTAGTACAACCATGACAGACTGTTCATCCTTTTTTGTCGTGCTTTCAAATATTGGTGATGACGATGCTGCTGGTACATCAACGTTGTTATTGATCACAATATTATCATTTATATCCGGTTCAGATGTCGCTGGAGTGATTTCGTTTTCGATCGTACTGTACGGCGTCGTTTTAACTTCTACGCTTGTTTCTCTCGAAACTGAGGTACTTTTTGCGTCTTCTGCGCGTATATCGTTCAGTAGTCCGAGAATCTCGTCTCGACTGAGTCGCGGTAAGAGAGAGTTTGACTGCAGTATGTTTTGGACTTGTTGGACCGTTTTCTCTACATCGACAGCAGCGCTGGTAACCGTCGCTACAAGCACTGCTGTAACGCAGCACTGGAGAAGGTACATCTTCTGTAACAAGGAAACATGAATTATTAGTATTCATGATAAATAAACGATTTTTGTTTTTTTTAAAGTATGACTGACAGTTGAACGAAGGTCACCCCCATGAATGACTTCGAATGAACGGTCTTTGACTGTCTCTAATATTAACTTCCTGTGACTGATAATGCCATCGATGCACTTAGTGAATTTCCGTCTTACACTTCCAGATCGTGGAATACCCAACTTCAGATATTTTCACCCACAGATCTCAGAAGTATGATTTTATTACTAGACTACCTGGAAAAAGCGTAGTTCGGCTACATAGCAAAACTATTGAGAACAGTGACTTCTTCATTCAGGCGAAAGGTTAAGCAGATATCATGTTTGTCACGTTCCTAATTATTTTGTGAACTCTAGTAAATCCGTTTCCTATCTGAACTTATCTTTCATGTGCCATCGATATTATCTAACATACCGGTCCCGGAGAAAGTAGAGTTGGATAAAAGTAGAGTTGGATAAACTCCCAATACCATAATCGTAATTTGCTAAGTTTTCCGGATCGAAGGTACTCGTATCAGGGAGAATATTGGGAAGTTGGATTTGTCAGCCACAGAACAGGAAAATCACACGACGCTAAGGTAAAGTCTAAACGCTATTAAAGCAGTCATAATATGTGTTTGGTGTAAAACGTTAGAAATTAACTTGTGGTCGACATAATATGGCAAGTAGAGAATTGTTTTATAGCATATACTACGTAGACAAAAACCTCTATGCCGCAGTGGGTGAAGGCCTGAGACGCAGAAGGTTGCGGGTTCGATTTCCGCTGCGGGACAATTGTTTGTATGATCTGGAAATATTTGTCTCGGATCTGGGCGTTTTATATGTATAATAGGTACTGCAGTGCCTCAGTATATAACCTTAATCAAAAAAACAAATTATTGTTCTATAGTTTTTGGCATAGTTTAAAATACTTTAAAACAATTGTATTAATACAAACGAGTGTAAATACAGTTGCAATTTTATTAAGATTTCGTTATTATTTGACAATATTATAGTCTCGCTATTATTAACCGTCGATCTTCTTTAGGTTAGCTTTAAATCTCAATCTTGACGTTCTTCAAAGAAAACATTGTCAATAATTTACGAGAAGAATTCAAATTTTGACGTTTATATGATCAAGCCTTGATCGGAATTTTAATTTGACTATTTTTTATAACGTTGGAAAATTGGAGAAAATTGACTCTCTTAAGTTTTTTCCATGCTCTATGGCCGGAAAGTTGGTATCAGTTAAAAGTTTTGATTAGCGATCAGCTTTATGAGTGGCGCCTATCTATAATGATGTGCAAGATAGGCACCTTCCTGTATAATAATTATTTCAGGTACGGATATAATAATACTATAATTATGCAGCGTGATATTGAGTAATCTTCTACATAGGTGAACCACCGCAGCTTAAATTTGGCGTAAATTCGACGTAGTTTCGATATAACGTTCTCTCTCCCTGTCTGAACGAAAAGAATGTTTTTCCGAGACTATGCTGAATTTACTAATAATAATATAATGCTGAACATATTTCACACAACATCATCTAGCCCCAAACTAAGCAGAGCTTGTATTATGGGAATTACATGACTGATATACTAACTAAAATACGTTTTTTGTATATATATACATGTTATACAAAAAAAACACCCGGACCCGAGACGAATATTTGCAGATCATACAAACATTTATCTCGCAGGGGAAATCGAATCAACCTTCTGCGTCTCAGGCGGGCCTTTGCCCACTGTGCCACAGAGGACGTCAATAGATATAATGTATGATTAAGAACTCATCAAAAGTCGTGACAACAAACTCAACATTGCATCACGGATCACGAATGACCTACTGCATAGTAATGCATAATAACGCTGCTGTGAAAGTGTTGCTCGTAACGTGTTTATTTTTATTCTGTGGTCACATTGCGTCATTGTGCGAGCATTGTTTTAGTCAATCGAAAACAGTGTGGGAATCTGATTCTTTCGACTACACTTGAATCCTATCATATAATGTGAAACACTACAGTTTACCTACATAAATCATTATGACACTTTATTAAAAAGTCTAAACTAAAAAGTGACCAAAAAGTCAATATCCATTATATCAAAATATTGTAGTAAAATCCTACTTTACTAAACGAGGAAGTTTGTAAGGATGAATGTTTGTTACGCTTTCACGCAAAAACTACTGAACGGATTTTGATAAAACTTTACAGTAATATAGCAGAATAATATATAGGCTACTTTTTATCCGGATACTACGCGGGCGAAGCCGTGGGCAGAAGCTAGTATACCTATATAAAAACGGAGAACCACAAACCGCGGGTCAGAGCCCTAAGCGGTCGGTAGCTAGGGCCGCGGAGAAAGGAAAATCCTGACGATTTTTTTTGTAAATTTTGAGCAATTTTAATTAATTGTACGCCCTTGGTAGTTCATATTCGTATATGTTTTTCTATCATTTTGTTGGAAGTTTTGTGGTTGTGAATCTCGCGTGTCTGTTTGGCTGCTTGTCAATGTGTCAAGGTTATCTTCATAAATAATGATAGGTGTTGTGGATAAGAATAATATAGCAAAAAAAATATATTTGTCATCAGCACTTTTTTATTTACCATCCAAAGCCATAAAATAGCCCTAATTTGTTAAGTTTGATTGTATCCATCTAAAGGTTGCCTGTAAGAATTTGCTATTAGCAACAAGGCCGCCTATTGGGCTTCTTAAATAAGTAAATGATATACACCCAACAGTTACTATATAGTCTTGACCCCCACTCTGAAATCCCTGCGTCGTGGGTATCAGGAACTTAAGTACCACAACTTTCAAACCCAGAACAAATATCTGCAGAACATGCAATTATTAGATAGTCCTTTAGTGGGAATCTAACCCGCACCTCTTAAGCCTCAGCCGGCTACCCATTCGCTTCGCCTTCGAAGTAGTCGTATCTAAATCATGTTTTTTACTCATATTGTTCTACTAGCTTCTGCCCACGGCTTTGCCAGCGTTGTACCCGAATACAAAGTAGCCTATGTGTTATTCTGATGTATAAACTATATTACTGTAAAGTTTCGTCAAAATCCGTTGAGGAGTTTTTGCGTGAAAGAGTAACAAATATCCATACCCACAAACTTTCGCGTTTATAATAGAAGTAAGATGTAGATATACCAACAAGAAAGAAGTGTATATCTATAAAAAGATTTCTTGAATTTATTCATATCTTAATTTAACCGTATTTAATTGGTAGATGGGTCCTTTTTAATAAATGTCTTAAAGAAACTTCTCGGAATAAAAAACACATTTTATATTTTAATTTTTCATAGAAACGTAAAATTGCTAAAGCGAATGAAGCTTTCTCAGAATCTTCTGAAAGGAATAACGTACAGGAAAAGCATCATAATTTCATATATCTAAAATTTGTGAAAGTACGTAATAATATAATACTTAGGTATATTATTTTCATTCCCTCTTTTGCTATATAAAGAGGGAATACTTTGTATGTGCTCAGCTCACCTGGACAAACAGCTGAACAAGTTTATTCTACTGTACCAGGATACCAATAAACGTGTTTGCCGTTCAAATAAATGGGATTTGTTTAGTTAGAAAATATTGTCATTGGTTTTTTTTTACTAGCAAATACGAAACCCTGTGGTCTTTGCACGATCATAAGAAAATAATGGACCAATCATCAGCGACTTTTACCAGATTCCATGTGTCGCGAGTATCAGAAACTACGGGTATCTTGGTACCACGACACACAGCCGCGGAATAAATATCTGCAGAACATTGAAACATCTGTCCCGCAGTGGGAATCGAACCCGTACCTCTCGGTGGCGCGGTGGCGAGAAGCAAAAGATGGATGGAGGTGGCACAAGATCGTGACACTCTTGAAGACCTATTCCCAGCAGTGACTTCTAAAGGCTGTTGAAGATGATGATGATGTTAAGCAATATTTCAAAGTAAACGTGACAAGTCGAACTATAATTAAAAAAAATGCCTGATACGTAGAAAGTTGCAGGTTCATTTCCCGCCGCAGGACATACGTTTGTATGATCTGAAAATATTTGTCTCGGGTCTGGGTGTTTTCTATGTAGGTATCATTAGGTATGTATTTACAACAAAAAGTATGTAAGTAGTATATTAAATAAATATTGAATATTGCTGGACATTTTTCACACAGCATCATCTAGCCCCAAACTAAGCAGAGCTTGTATTATGGGAACTATATACATGACTGATATACTTTTTTTTTGTAAATACATACATGTCCTGTATAGAATATGTTTAGGTAGTTCCCATAAAACAAGCTCTGCTTATTTTGGGGCTAGATGATGCTGTGTGAAAATGTCCAGTATTATTTATTTATTACTGATAGACAAAATTATGGATTTGGTTCTGTAACAAAGCTCTGTGATTATTTTCTGAATGCAATTTTTTTTCTGCAGGAAATTAATCCTCCTACTATTATAGACGTGAAAGTTTTTGAGGATGTTTGTAACTCTTTCACGTAAAAACTACTGAACGTATTTTGATGAAAATTTACAGTAATAGCTCACTAGCTTCTGCCCTCGGCTTCGCCTGCGCAGTACCTGAATATAAAGTAGCCTATGTGTTATTCTGATGTATAAGCTATATTACTGTAAAGTTTCATCACAATCCGTTCTGTAGTTTTTGCGTGAAAGAGTAACAAACATCCATCCTCACAAACTTTCGCGTTTATAATATTAGTAGGACACATTAGAATAACACACAGGCTACTTTTTATCCGGATACTACGCGGGCGAAGTCGTGGGCGGAAGCTAGCAGTTTTATATCTCAGGCGGGTCTTCACCCAGTGCGCCACAAAGGTCGTCATATTTAGGTATAAACAAAATTTAGTGCGTGATGAAATACACGTCGGAGTTTTTGAAGCCAAAATTAGTATGTTATTTATTCTTGGAATCATTCATTACACATTCACTGTTCCCGAGATTAAAAGACAAAGTGAAATTCCGTACAATTTAATTCCGATGTGGAAAAGGAAATTTATAAAATTGCTTAACCCAGGAGACGAAATTGTTTCCACCTTTAAGACGGCAAGAATGCATCAAACCGTTTTCTAAGAGTATTCATTTTGTATATTCTGGTAAAATTCCTTTGACATGAATATACTTTGATATAAGTAATATTTAGCATTTACTAGCCTCTGCTCACGGCTTCACCCGCGTGGTACCCAAATAAAAAGTAGTCTATGTGTTATTCTGATGTATAAGTTAGATTACTAAAAAGTGTCATCAAAATACGATCAGGTGTTTTAATGTAAACGAATAACAAACATCCATCCGCACAATTTTTTACGTTTATAATAGTAGTAGAACTTGCTTCTGCCCACGGCTTCGCCCGCGTGGTACCCGGATAAAAAGTAGCCTGTGTTATTTTGATGTATAAGCTATATTACTGTAAAATTTCATCAAAATACGTTCAGTAGTTTTTACGTGAAAGAGTAACAAACATCTATCCTCACAAACTTTCACGTTTATAATATTAGTAGGATATAGTAGTAAGATTTGATAGGCACCCTTTGAACTCTAGTAATGTAAATTTTTAAAATTAAAAAAAATCCCAGCGTATTTTTCATCTTGTAACGCCCTCTAGTGGCGTAAGGCGTGAAACCTGTCTACCTTTCTTGAAGTCATCCGAAACGATAACAATTAATAAATATATGTTAAAATAAACACCCAACAGATGTTTATATTGTAAAAACGGAAATTTTCACGTACTGCACTATCGGTGAAGGCACCGACTAAGTTTCGACTCATTCCGAGAGTCTTCATCAGGGTGAGTAGTCGCGACTTTCTCCCTCAGCGTCGCACCGTGCACTACCAACAGACCACCCAACAGACAGAACGTAGTTCTGACCCCATACCAGGATTCCCTGTGTCGTGGGTATCAGCTATAAATACCGTGGACTAATAGACCCGGAACAATTATCTGCTGAACATGCAAACATTGTCACGTAGCGGGAAACGGAACCGCACCTCCTGTGTTGTAGTCGGCTACTCGACCGCCACACCATCGAGGTATCACGGTTTTGCGTTCTATAGTCTATTGTTCGGCCCCATAGCGTCTTATAGCAAGAACCACCCTCGTTGTCAAACAAAACAATTACAAAAACCCAGTCAATCGGATTAGCCGTAAACGGGAGCGAACAAACTAGGTAATCAAACTCTTTAATACGAATATTAATTTATTGCCTTCATGTATATATTCAGAGTTCTTAAAATTACATATAAATAGGTAGGTACATGAACTTTGTTAGGGCTTTGCAATTTAAGTCAATAAAATAATACATTTGAAAAGAAACACGCAAAATATAAAAATATTAAATTAGTAGGTACAAAGTCAAAAACATTGTGAAATTCATTAAATTAGGTCAAAAAAATCGAGAGTCAAGAAAAACATATAAAGAATAAATTGGGTACAATTAGATTAAATTAAATGATATCACTAAGAACTACGAATTAATAAAAACCGATATTCACATAAAATGAAATAAAAATATATAGAAACAGGTCTAAAGAGGTCAATATTAAGTTTGTAAAAAAATAAGAAGTGGGCGTGGACAGGCCCTTCTAGTTATATAAGTAATATTAAATTTAAAAGTGTCGTTATGGCCGCTCAGTCCATTTTCTTCGCAGTCCCTAACGGTAATGACCCGTAAAAATAACATCATGGCATAATACATTGTAAAATATATTTACATCGTAATACATTTGTATGAAAATAAACGCTTTTAAACAGATTAATTGCAAACAACGACAAACAAACACGCTCACAACTCTATGACGGTCATCCCTTCATACCTACTTAGTGCGTATATATTTGAGGATACCAAGTAGGGGGTAGTCAGAGGCACATCCATTTGGCACATGCCCGCGTTTTGCATAACATTCCACGGGACAGGTTACAAACCCATCGCCGGTTGCCTCATGCCATCGAATTTTAAGTTTTTGGACTTGCCGTTTTCCCCACGATGTTTTCCTTCACCGTTAATCGCGTTGTTATACTTTTTATTGTTATTCTTGCCGTTTAGAAGACTTTAAGTATAAAGACTTGTGAAAGGTTTCGTGGTCGCCCGTATATACCATACCTGCGACCACGAAAGCTAAGAAATGTTTAATTAAATAACATCTTGGCCTAAATTATAGAATTCGGTTTAATTCTCGTGGTTGAATAAAATTATATTCAGTGTAAAGTAGTTAAGTTTTATTAATTCCGCATGCCCGTTCATTTCCTATAGACGTTAAATATTTTAATTTCATAATATATATTGTGTTATTCGTAATATAAAGGATATCAGAAGAGCCTCGAGCGAAAACGACTAAGGATGCTGCCTCAGTGCTTTCTTTGTTATCATAATTTAAGTAGGTAATTATGATCATAAAACAAAGGCATATAATACTAACGAATTTAGGCTTTTATGCCGTCACAAACAACTCTCTAGAAAAACAGCAAAAATAAATCTGCAACAGGATTAGTTTGAATTGGAAAACAAAGTCGGTAATCTAAGTGAAAATGCCCATTTTAAAATATGAAAAAAATTAAGAGTGTTTCTAAACAAGCATTATTTATTCATAATGACTTCATAACTTATCTGCTCTAAGCTCTCACCCTGTCCCTTTCTAACATAAAACATAAGATAGAGAGATGATTATAAACGTTACGTCAGTAAGAGTGGGGTACGCATAAGCAATATTATTAATGCTTGCTTGTTTCTAGCACCCTTCCAAACCCTACAATGTGAGTTCTGTAATATATTTCGACGTAACTAAGTGTGCTGTATGTTCCTAAAGTTAAATGAGTATGTGTATGAGTATATTATATACTTATTACTTACGTACTTATTTTTATGAAACTGATTAAGTTATGGAGTGTTTCTATCTCATCCTACTTCCTTTTTCCTTTATCCTATCCTATCCTACTATCTACTATTATAAACGCAAAAGTTTGTGAGGATGGATATATATTTGTTGCTCTTTCACGCAAAAACTACTGAATAGATTTTGATGAAACTTTACAGTAATATAGCTTATACATCAGAAAAGCACATAGGCTACTTTTTATCCGGGTACTATGCGGGCGAAGCCGTGGACAGAGGCTAGTATATTATAAATATCAAAGTTTGATTGTTTAGATGTGCGAATGTTTGAGCTAATAGTCTGCGTAACGGCTCGACCGTTTTGGTTGAACAAGTAACATGTACTATTTGTGACTCATAATAACACATAATGCTAATTTTTATCCGGGTACCAAGCGGTACCATGAAGTTTTAAATGAGGTTCGTTTTTAATAAGGAGGGTTACCTCCTACTGAAATACTTGTATTTTACTTTATGTAAAGATAAGATAAAATAATAATTTAACTATAAATTTAATGGGTCTTTATCGCGTTTACCTTTTTTTTTACCAGTCATTCCTTGACCGCGGCTGTCGCAATATCGTCAAAACGTCGGGAAAATAATAAAAAAGGTAATGCAAAAAATGAAAACGCGATAAAAACCCGTTAAACTTATAATTATGTTATCTAATCGCGAAAGTTTCAAAAGATAATAATTGATTTAAAATAAAGTCTGTCAAGTCGGAAGCAGCTTCTACTTAAAGTCGGATAACATAATTTGACGACCTCAATGGCCCGGTGGACCGGCTGCGCCCAATAGTGTGGGTTTGATTCCCAAAGCGGTACAAATGTTTGCGTGTTATGCAGATATTTCTTCGCCAATTGTGAACCGATTTTAATGATTTTATTTTTAATGGTGCCTCACCTAGTGTTGTAGGGAGTATGGGTTTTTTTCTCAAGTGTGGTCCCATAAAATTTAATGAAAAAATCGCTCCCTTAATTGGGGGATAAAATTTCATATTGCACTTCCTATCAACTTCCCGTTATTCGAATTCGGTTTTTATATTTTTGATACAAGCGAAACTACGCCAACCCGCGTTTTCGTGCACAGCGGTGGGCAGACAGCTTAAAGCAAGTAATAAACGGCGACAGCAAACACACCAAATCCTTGCCAAAGTCGGTCCAAAGCTAGTCGTCTGATAAAATCGCCGATCGATCATAAACGGCACCCCAAATCGTTATGAGTTGATGTTTACACGGGCCGAGCCATAAAATAATGATTCATTCGTTTTCTGAACCACTGGACTCGTTACACAACTCGACCGGGCTTAAAGGCCACTGTGCACTGAAGCGTAAACATCATCATCATAAGCGAGGAAAGAAGTCCACGGCTAAAACAGAGTGTCCCGGAATGTGTATATAATGCCGGAAGGGGAACATTGTTGACTTTTAAGTGTGAAGTGACAATGACCTCTTGTGACGACACACTCAAAAGTCAACTAAACAGCTGTTTAGTTGATTTTAGGTATGGAAACTTTGATGGCTATTTCATGAATGAAAAACATGGAAATCCAAAAAGTCGTAGAACAAACAATGTACCCCAGCACGGTGTCAATGATCTCCTTCCGGCATTATATACACATTCCGGAAACCCTGTATAAGTAGTAGGCCACAAAGAGCCACATGCGAAGAGATACACAAACTAATTACGATGATAATTTACATATCGTAGGTAGCTACATCAACTTCTAACGATTATAATTAATATGTTATCGGTACATGGGTGGGAGACCTTTCTACACCTTCCGATTCGTGGCCACTAATCGAAAACTCTTATTTTCCATCCCAGTGGATGTGGATTCTTCGAGCCATATACCTGCCCATTGCCACTTCAACTGACTAAGTATTAGTCAGTTGAAGAGGCTCGTGCCCCCCTACTATCTTCGCATAAGATGTAGCTTCGGGTCGGGTGTGTTTTTCTAAGGGCGGTTCCTGGATTTGCAAAATATCAAGACTTTTCTAAGGAAATACAGTGATTTGAGGTAACGTTGATCGTGATCTCTGTTCCGTGAGAGCAGAGATTGTATTTATATACACCCAGCGGGGTACATAAATAAATGTGTCTTTTAATTACATTTCACTCTCTCCATTCAATAGTTGTCTGGGAGAGATCGTTTTAAGGGATAAGACCGCCTGTATTTTTTTTGGTGTGCAATATGAACTTTATCTATCTATGTTATCTTTGATGATAGTGACCGTTAAGGTTATTGCACACATATCAGCTCGGAACCGGATCGGCACCTTCTCAACTCAAGCCGTTCAGTATGAAACTCCATACTATTATCAATATTGTAACGTTGTCGCCGCGCTTACGACTCACAACCACCGAGAGGTGTTTAGCTTTGTGTAGTATGATTAAATAATAAATAGCTGTCAATGAGCTGTCACCAAGCTGTCAAGGAGCGGTCCTCCAGGCGTAGCCGCACCGATAACGCGAAGGTGCTGAGCCTTTGCCGGTTATGAGGTTGTAACGGTGAGGCGTCGCGTCGCCAAGGCAATGTCGATACGGTGCCGGGCTGATACGTGTGCGATAGTCTTTAGTCATCTTGGGAGAAAATAAAATGATCTGACCGGGGTATACTGAATCATCTGTACTATAATAAATAGGATTTAGTGGGCAGCGGACTTTTTACACAACTCGACCGGACTTTATGTTGGTCTGGTGATGATAAATATAAAGGACGTGGCAAGTTAATGTAACTGGGTGAACATAAAAAGTGTTATAGAGCTAGATTGTGTCAGTGTGAAGAAAATGGATCGGCCAAGTATGAGTAATATTTGAGTACTGAGGATTATAATAGCAGATGATTTCCTGAAGATACCTAATATTTTCAGGAAATCATCCTAAAACAACGTCATAAAAGTTGAAATATTAAAACAATTTTCGTTACAAAACTGCTACCAACCTACGTAAATGAATTTCTTACCAACTTATAAAAATTGAATATTAAAATTCTGGGTCATATTTTGTGCATTTGCCCAAATGGGCAAATAGAGCAATTGTTCTATAACGTTTTTCCTACATGTTTTCCGTTATGCTTGGTCCTATTAAATTATGTTTTCTTCGCAGGGGATAATCCCAGTGTGGCCCCATTAAAATATTCGGTAATGAACAGCCTACAAGCCTATCGATACTCGATATATTTACGGATAATTTGTCTCACATTACCAAAATTTGAAGTAAGTTTTTTGAGATAAAAATACATTACATGGTTATTATGAAGTACTAATTGGAAGCTGCTAACCAACATACTTGTAAAATTGAAATAGCCGAGGGTAACAGCCATGAAGAACGTAGCCTACGTGGTATCGAATTGCATTCATCAACGTGAGAAGTGAGATGGAAGGCTTGGACGTAACCAGGTTATTTTATAGGGTCTGGGAAAAGTATAACGAGCAAAGCGAAATGCCATAAAATAAGCAGATTGGTTATATTTAGAGGGACTCAAAAATCCTTACTATTATCCTACTACTATATAATATAAACGTAAAAGTTTGTGAGGATGAATATTTGTTTTTTCACGCAAAAACTACTGAACGGATTTTGATGAAACTTTACAGTAATATAGCTTATACATCAGAATAACACATAGGTTATTTTTAACCGGTTACCATGCGGGCGAAGTCGTGGGCAGAGGCTAATGTACCTACCTATTAGGCCTTGTCTGCCACTGCATCAAGAGAAAAACGCGTGATTACATTATTTTGACCACACCCAGTCCTGGTTACGCCAATGATGGAAAGTATTATGCT
Source organism: Perizoma flavofasciatum (assembly GCA_958496245.1). Lineage (NCBI taxonomy): Eukaryota > Metazoa > Arthropoda > Insecta > Lepidoptera > Geometridae > Perizoma > Perizoma flavofasciatum. The sequence goes on from OY292433.1 coordinate 10,240,903, forward strand.
TCCGTAATTTCACTGCTGGAAATTGACGCTCATTTTACTGGTTTGTGACTAGTGACACGGGATTCGAAACGTACAAGCTTTTAAAGGAACTTGCTCATTTGTATACCTTTTAATTCTAATTCTAAGTAGGGGAACTAAGGTCTGCACTGACGTCCCGCATTGGGGTGTATTGTGCATTATCCCCCTTCTAACTTGCCAGCCAACCAGCCCAACTCCTTGAAGTAACGGAGAAGGACTCTGGGTTGATGACAGCAGTGTTTTAGTATCCCTGACCTCTTGTCAGTTAATGATGACGGAGAGCATGAGTTGATGAGCTCTTGCAGTCCCATCTTCGACCTGACTTCATTTGTGGCGGTGCAGTGTCTTACCACATGTTCCACAGTCTCTTATACAGTCACGTATACCTTATGGTGAAGACATAAATCTAACGTTAGCAAAGATAAGTGAAATAAAAAATGGGAATTCATAAAATTCTAATAAAATCTAACTTTTGTTATCATAGCTTTGAAATTATCGTGTTTTGGTATCATTTTAGGATATCACTACGACTATACTACGTTATAACCAGAATCTGAACAAATATCTTAATAATATCTATTCTCCGGTTCGCGTCTCAAGATTATCGAGCGTGGTTGCGGACGGTGCTCATGAGGAAGGACTTCTAAGCCGTCAACGAAAAATCAGCAGCATAGTATAATAAGTGATAATGAGGAAGGACTTCTAAGCCGTCAACGAAAAATCAGCATCAGCATAGTATAATAAGTGATAATGAGGAAGGACTTCTAAGCCGTCAACGAAAAATCAGCAGCATAGTATAATACGTGATATAATCGTAATAATAATATCCTAAAACCTTTGTTATGTAGAAAGTAGTGTGCTTAGATCAGTTAAATACCGATAAAATAAAATACCAACTGACAAAATAGCTGAACAATTCCCCCACAATCCTGATAAAACCTAGGTATTCATTATAACAATAGAATGAAATCGAAGCATTTCCACCGTTCCATTGTTAAAAATCATTCACCTCTAGTCGTCGCCCATTCATAATCCTATTGTTGACACATTAAAAAGTAGAAATATGGTTTTTAACCTAACCGTTTAGTTTTTTAATGCTTTTATGTACCTACCAGCAGACTGCATTTATTTTTGAAGTGAGCCAATCTCTCAGCGTCTATTTGAACAGTCCGGCATTTGTATGTATGTTTCTTTGCCAATGTTGCAAGTTGTCCAAGAGAGAACCGATGACATGACGAACAAGCGGTCGTCATACGAGATTTGACGTCATTACATGCAGGAGATTCCGATAATACTGCAGTACCGTGACCAAGTGAAAGGTACTGCAACCTCGTAATCGTGTGGGAATGTTTACCACATTAACAAATCGGCATTGTTTTAACGAGAGGAGCAAAAACCATCGCCGGTTGAATTGCGTGTGTCCACTTAGTTATTGGAAGTTATGCATCAATGCGTAGTAAAATGATGTCGCTTTTTGTGCAATCACGCGCTACATTTTGATGGATGGTCATAGTTACTTGGGTTCGACCACACAGGCAGACATCAATATTGTTGGTTCATTCTTATGTTTCACATTTTGAAAAGGTAGGTATTATAAATAAACTGATTCATGACTAAACATATATTATTATGTCGGCGAGAAAGTTTGTAGATAAAACCAAACTGAAATTATTAATTTTAGAGGACTGGTTGATCATTTGGTATTGTATAACTAGAAACTTTAATTTTGTCTTATTCTCTTTCCAACCAAAATCAAACACGCTCACGACTAGAATCCTTATAATGGAGATCCTCAAAAAGAGCGAAGCGATGACATTGGGCCCTGCGGTTTTTCGTTTATTTCATTAAGTGCATCTATGATAAAGTACTTCGCTTGCTTGTGTGCCAAAATACTAGTATATCGTTTGCAAAATTGATCGATAACATACATTGGTTAGGAATCTACTATTCAAAAAAAACATGCTCGAGACTGTATTTCCCATGATAGACACCCTGAGATACATCATCAGTTTCAGATTCAGAATTGTTCATTTGCAAACGTGCGTCGCAATTGTATTGTCAAAAAGGCCATCCCCATCAATTTTCCGCAATCTTAACGATGTCATCTGTCCATTTGCACCCATATCTATTCAAATAAGGCACAAACCATGTTATGCAATGAATAGGCACAAAGACTCACGCTCTGCCAACAAGCCGACCGTAACGGCCTTACAAGGTTTCCAAACATCAGGTCATCTCGTAAAGCGTACAACCTCGGGTGTGCCAACGCTGTACTATTTGCTGTGCCAACCTCGGGGACACATTAGATAGGTACATACCCTAATGATACACAGAACACATACGTGTTAAGACAACCACCGAAACCTGGAATAAATGGGTATTTGAGAGTACAAAGGGACAGGTGAAAACAAAATCGCTTCATATTCAATCCAAATTTTATAGAATCAATTGTATTTGTACAAAGGGCCAGGTAATAATTTATAAGACAGTAAATATCAAAAACCGATTTCGAATGACGGGATATTTATAAAAAGTTTAATATGAAATGTGGGATTATTTGAAGAAAATTATATGGGCCCACCGTTGAAGACCCTACCCATTAAAATCGGTCCACTATTGGTGAAGATATCGCGTAACATACACACTAGTAAAACATACATACGAAAAGAGAATCTCCTCGTTTTTTGAGGTCGGTTGATAATATTAAATCGCGATATTCCATACATTTGCAACCCCAAGTTTACGGTTACTATCCTGCAGGTACTCTATCGTCAGATCTTCACGTGCTTACGTTATTTTTTCTCAATCATGATGATACTCTTTCGAATAGAAAACAAAAATAAAACTCGTCTACAAATGTAAATGTTTCTGCTAGTCGTGATTCCATAAGATGATGATGTTTTTTTAATTTTTAAGGAAAGAATAGCAATCGCGAAAGTTTGCGAGTTGTTGTTCCTCTTTCACGCAATAACTACTGAACGGATTTTGATGAAACTTTACAGTAATATAGCTTATGCATCAGAATAACACATAGGCTATTTTTTATCCGGGTAACACGCGGGCGAAGCCGTGGGCAGAAGCTAGTAAGCTAATGATATTGCGTAATTGGAATGCTCAAATTCAGCAACTCATAATACTTGAGTCACAAACGTGATGTATATGAGACCTTTGAAACATCAAATGAGATTAATTATAATCGATTCACAGTAATTGGTGAACATATCGCATAACAACTTTGTTATTGGTATAGATTAATTGCTGAAACTGTAACCTTACTATTGTTCTGAAATATATAATTCTAACCAAAATAAATAAATATATAGTCCTTGAACCAAAAGTTCAAAGCTATGTGATATGTAGGAGACTTTATGAGGCGCTGTTAAGGCAAAGTAAGGATGATGATGGACAAAGATGTCTTAAATCGCTTGTGTATATTTTAAAGCCTCTTCATCCAAAATATTATCTTCTTTACCTGTCATAGCAAGGTAACAGGGGAAAGGGATAAAATGTTTCCATTCGTCCAAACACAAAATGTATCCAAACGCTTACGACGTTTATCGTAGACATTATGTACAGAAACATATTGATCTAAAATGTTTACAAATCGCTTGTGCAGAGTTTAAAGCCCCTTTATCCAAAATATTTTGTAATCACCGTTTCTCAGAAGTGGTAGGTATTTGCACATTGACAATCTTTTAACACCTTGAGCATACAAATGAGATGGATGAATGTTGAACAAGAAAGGTCAAAGTTGAAGGGTTACGACTTAAATGAATACTGATAGAATACTTAAAACGAACATTATCCACAAAGTTTATGTTAGCTCCTTTATACAATAATTCATTTATTTCAGTCAGTTGAGTACACAGAGCCTATAATATACTTAAAACAAAAATACTTTTAAAAAACAACACTATATATATATTTTTTTATAGGTTAAGGTACTCGTACACCGCTACTCGTCACCGATTCTATTTTATCCTGTCCATCCAAAGGTTGTCTGGAAGGGATCGCTTTTAGTGATAAAACCGCCCATTGTACCTTATATTATAATAAATTCCTTTGTACTTTGTATTTTGCTTTGGTGTGCAATAAAGAATTTATCTATCTATCTATCTTATTTATAATAAGTTGTTCAAAAAACAACTTATTTATTTAGAAAACAAAAAATCACGCTTACGTCCGTTTGTGTTTATTTTTTACGACTGAAATTGATCCTATGACTCAAATACAGTCATAGGGTCAATCCCAATCTCGAATCCTCATAGATCTTAGGAGTCAGTCCGAAGATCTATGAGGATTCGTGGTAGTTTTTTTAATTGTTTATCTATGAACTTTTATTTTTAAAAAGGCTTACGGGTTTAAAATGCGGATTTTTGCAATTGATTTGTATGACTATTTGAATTGACACGTTTGGCTATAATCTCACCTGATAGTAAGTGATGATATAACCGACGATGAAGTATGAAGATCTAGAAAATATTCATTCATACCTTGAAGAGACTAAGATTGTATTTTGATGGACGGGTGGTTCTCAAATAGGTTTAATTTACATAAGTCACTATATTCCATTGCGTACTGCAACGCCCCCTGCGTTGCAGTACGCAATGGAATAAAACCGCGGGCATCGGCTAGTCTGAATATAGACACAGCCAAATGTGACATCCTACTAATATTATAAACGTAAAATTTGTGAGGATGGATGTTTGTTACTCTTTCACACAAAAACTACTGAACGGATTTTGATAAAACTTTACAGTAACATAGCTTATACATCAGAATAACACATAGGCCACTTTTTATCCGGGTACCACGCGGGCGAAGACGTGGGCAACTAGATCTTTATGAAACTGAAACTGACATTGTTTTTAACTAATAATAATAATGTGCACATTCTTCACACAGCATCATCTAGCCCCAAACTAAGCAGAGTATGGGAACTACGTGACTGCTATACTGCTTATATATATTTTTTTGTTAATACACACATATTATATATAGATAACATCCAGATCGAAGACAAATATCTGCAGATCATACAAACATTTGTTCCGCGGAGAGAGTTGAACTCGCAACCTTCTGCGTCTCAGGCGGGCCTTCGCCCATTGCGCCACAGAGGTCGTCGAAACTTTCAACAGTCACATGCATAGTCCTGTCCTCACACTAGGATCCCTGACGTGGTTATCTGGAACTACGAGTACCGTTGTACCACAACATTTAGGCCCAGAACAAATAACCATTATGTTTGCAGAACATGCAAAATGGCCCGCAGAGGGAATCGACAACAACTATTGCGTCTAGTTTGCTGCTCGCTCGCCGTAGCACCGACGTCGTCATTAGCAATAGATGTTTGCAAACACTTGACATTTCGATAGTTTATGGAAATCTCAAAACAATTTTCGAATTTTGTTTATAGCGTTATTTTTTATCGATAAAATATCCCCCTGATAATGCTTTGAATATCGTACTAAATCAAGTTAGCAAATCAAGTTTAAATCTTTTTTTTTTAAATTTAGGATATCAAGATTAAACCACGTATTTGCTACTCTCCATCTGACGTTTCACTCACAACATATTTGTGCATACTTAGTCTTAATAGTATCCTTAAATGATACCGTTAAGTTTAAATCTATTGATTTTTAAAACTTTGTGCCTACTTGGCAGATACTGTATAAAGATCCTGAACCATGCCTAAACCAGGGTTAGGCCAGGTTTTAAGCCAGCCTAGGTTTATTGTTTACACGAAAGTGTGTGTGTATGTATATATTTGTCATGTGGTAGAGTCATATACTTAGTTTCCTGAGTAAAAAAAAACCTTCAAAACACAGTTTCTGTTCTCTTATTACAATAAACTTTTACTCATAAATTAAATATAGTAAAAGGTCACAAAAATATGGGCACCGATTACCATTCACTATCAAACTAATTGTACTTAAATGATTTTTATCACCAGTTCAATAATCCACTAGTTCAATGTTGCGCAGCGAGCAATGGAACGAGCTATGCTTGGTGTTTCTTTGAAGAATAAATCCGTCATAAGATTACTTCAATTTCACATTCGTTTTATACGCGTAATTTTACCACAATTGTGGTAGTATATAGAGTAGCTCTACTAAGACCCGCTAATGTATAGATAATAAATAAATAAAGAAAAACATTTTTTGCACAGCATCGTCTAGTCTCAACCTAAGCAGAGCTTATATTATGGGACTACATGACTGATATACTACTTACATAATACGTATGTATTTACAAAAAAAAGTATCAGTCAAGTAGGTCCCACAACATAAGCTCTGCCTACTTTGGGGTTTTATGATGCTGTGTCAAAAATGACCCAAGACTTATATTTGCAGATCATACAAATATCCGTCCCGCGGCGGGAATCATACCCGCAACCTATTAGTAAAATGAGAATAGAAAAAAGATCAGTTACGATATGAAAAATAAAAACGTACCGTACAAAGTATGTAATCATACAAAATTTGTCCCGCGGCGGGAATCGAACCCGCAACCTATAAGTATACTAAAAATTTAATAAAATCTGATTTGATACACTACAACTATTATAAACACGAAAGTTTATGAGGATGGATGTTTGTTACTCTTTTAAATAAATAAATTTTAAATAATTCTGGACATTTTTCACACAGCATCATCTAGCCCCAAACTGATATACTACTTATATACATTTTTTTTGTAAATATATACATATTATACATAGAGAACACCCAGATCCGAGACAAATATTTGCAGATACAAACATTTGTCCCGAGGCGGGAATTGAACCCGCAACCTTCTGCGTCTCAGGCGGGCCTTCGCCCACTGCGCCACAGAGGTCGTCAAACTACTAAACGGATTTTGATGAAACTTTACAGTAATATAGCTTATACATCAGAATAACACATAGCCTACTTTTATATTTGTACCACGCGGGCGAAGCCGTAGGCAGAAGCTAGTGAAAAATAAAAACGTACCGTACAAAGTATGTAATCCAAGTAGGTATACAACACAACACAGCACTGTCGCAAGGCTGACTGGCTGCGCGCTACGCCCGCGACTTCCACCACCAAGCACTATTCACTTGCCTAGCTGCACGAAGGGCATACACTTGCCAGTTACACTCGTAATTAGCTTATGTCGTTAATGTTGACGGTGAGTAAGAATTTGGTAGATTAGCCACAACTATCATTTTTATCGGCGGCAATTGAAAAGTACTTTTACAAGTATCTTGTAGTTTAGCGACGAGTATATTTTTTACCGGCGGCCATTAAAAAAGTACTTTTACAAGTATTTGGTAGTTTAGCGACGAGTATATTTTTTACCGGCGGCCATTAAAAAAGTACTTTTACAAGTATTTGGTAGTTTAGCGACGAGTATATTTTTTACCGGCAGCAATTAAAATGTACTTTTACAAGTATTGGGTAGATAAGCTACGACTATCATTTCTACCGGTGGCAATTAAGAAAGTCCTTTTACAAGTATTTTGTAGTTTAGCGACGAGTATATTTTTTACCGGAAGCAATGAAAAAAGTACTTTTACAAGTATTTGGTAGTTTAGCGACGAGTATATTTTTTAACGGCGGAAATTAAAAAAGTACTTTTACAAGTATTGGGTAGATTATCTACTACTATATTTTTTTACCCACGTGACAGGTTGCAAGCCCACCTCCGCTCAACTGATATGGACAACTGACAACTAGATAAGTCAAAAGTTAAGTTGCCTACAGCGATCTACATACGTTAACTCACAGACCTCTTCATTTTAAATTATCAAATGTTATGGAAAATTATGCAACAAGTTGCGTCACCGTCCAGATTAAATCGGAGAAAGTCGCAAGCAATGTCAATAGCGCAGACGGAAGTCTGTTACGACATCGACCGGTCTGGCGGCAGTCACTTCATTTATACTGCTTGGGTCTGTTCCTCACGGACCAATCAGTATGCACAAACTACTTGTGCAATCTCATCTACGCTTATGGGCAACTGACAGCTAGACAAGTGCAAAAAATAAGTTACCTACAGTAATCTGCATACGTTAAGTACCTGGATAAGAAACTGTTAGTTTTATATTGAAGCTCTCTGCTACTGATATTGGGAGAGGACGGAAGATCAGCGCGCTACTTACCTTCACCAGGTCTGCGGCGCTTTATGCTGTGTCCCATCACAATTTGTGGCTACTTCATCAGCAGTCCAACCATCTTAGTTTACTTACTTGCAAATAAATGATTTATCTATCTATCTATCTTAATACACAGACCTCTTCATTTTAAACGATAAAATGTAATGCCAATGAATATGGACACATACAACACCCAGAGGTATCACTCGCGTGTTAGCAGCCCTGAGACATAACGGATGAAAAGTCCCTTCAAACCGAAAACAGCAATTTTAGTATAACTGCTTGACGGCAGATATATGTAAGTATGGCTCTAAGGAACCAGACTGAAGCTACCGTTTTTCAAACAGAAGTAGCTCTGTTTAGTGGTACGTCATTAAAATTTAAGCAAACAGAGTATGTAAATAAATTAATATTAAAAAAAACAAAAACAAGCTTTTAACCCAGAGTGCAGCAACTATGTCATGGTAAAACTGTAAACCTTAATAAAATGCGTACATAACATTTTGTATCTGTGCTGTTGACAGTTGATTTCCTTTATCTCAAGCTAATGCTGGATGTCAATTCAGGTCATGCTTACCATAAAATTGCATTGTCATCGGATCTGAAGCAACATACAAAAAATCTATTCCGTAGGATAAGCAGAAGTGATTCTAATCAGCTTGCAAGATTTGACCTAAACAAATAAACTAACATACAAACATTGCGATTTGAATAAAAACTTGTAAGAACAAAAGCGATTTGGTATCAAAAGATGGCAATCTCAATGGAGCCATTTCAGTCATGTCAATCATAAGGGAACTGGAACCAACCGACTGAGAATGCCAGTAAGTTGATAGGTATATGAGAATTACCTACGCTTGTTGACCTCCTGATGACCCGCAACGTGAATCTAATCCACACCTCTTGCGTCGCAGTTGGCTACTAGCCCGCCGCGCCACTGAAACCAATGGTTTAGTTTTCTGAGAGTCTTCAATGAAATACTTATAGAAATCTAGAACTAGTGAGAGAAGTAAATGCATGTTTCTAAAGAATAAAGAAACTGAACTCATTCACTTTTCATTATAAACGACTATTATCTTTGGTATTTAAATGTACCCAGCATGTTTAAAGTACTTATTGTTTATTTATTCCCTAGGGCTTTAATATTTACAGCGCCTTTAGAAATATGAAAAGCAAATGATTGTGCATTTTTCCAGCTACAACTTACTTTACTATAATGTATAACCTACATGAAGTAGAAATGTCAGACACAATATTTACAACAACAACAACGTCATACATGTTTTTTTTCTTTTTAAGGATGTCCATCATCATGGGATATACAGTCGCGAGTGTTTTTTATTATTTGTTTTTAATCTGTAACTAATAGCTACACAAGCCATAATCAAAAAGTCAAGTCAATAGAGAAGTGACTTGACTTTTTTTGGACATGGCAAAAAAGCGTACCTACCCGCCTGTTGGTAAGTGGTTACCGTAATCACGGATGCTTGCAATGCCAGAGGTATCACTCGCGCGTTACCGACTATGAGATATAACGGGTGAAAAGTCTTATGTGCCTATATTTTCACTGGTACTCATACCCTTCAAACCGCAATATTGCTACGAGCAATACTGCTTGGCGGAAGAAATCCCGAGATCTTTTACAAGGAACTCTATTACTACGTACATATGGCTTGTACGGCAAAAGTGAAGAGATCTAGACTGTCAATAATGCCATGAATATTATAAAGTACTAGCCGATGCCCGAATTATCTAGGATAGATAATTGATAGGCGCATCAAAAATAATTGCATGCGCATATTGTAAAATCGGGAATTTTCACGTACTGCACTATCGGTGAAGGCACCGACTAAGTTTCGACTCATTCCGAGTTTTCATCAGGGTGAGTGGTCGCGACTTTCTCACTGCGCGTCGCGCCGTGCACTCCTAAAATTCTCGTTTTTACAATATAAATAGTCAAGTTCACGATAGTTTTTGGAATAAAACAATTGCATGTATTCTTGATGAAATCAATATGTATTGATTTCATCAAGAAGTCAAGTCAAAAATGGCTTTAGATTGTTTTTATACTTCGATACAGCGCTGTTAATTAGTTAGAATATGATATTAAAAATAGCAGCCCGTAACACAACGAACAAGTACGGCTTCTAAAGCACGTTAAAATGTATAAAATATTTTAACGTACTTATTGAGTTAAGCGTCTAGATTTTAATTAAATGTAAGTAAGTTGTGTAAAAAAACACACTAGGTACAAGTGAATTCTAAAAACCCCGATGTATATTTATATCATCGTTTACAGTGTCCTCTAGTTGCCAAGTGACAATAAAACCTATTTACATATGAACCACCTTGGAAGACACACAAATGGATTAAAAAAATACATATCAATCTGAGCAGGCGTTTCAGAGATAAATGGTAACAGACATACAAATAATCAAACATACAAGAAACCTCTTAAGAAAAATGCACTTTTATGTATGCAAATATATGTAATTAATAAAAATGCTCTCAATGTCGCAAATTTGCATGCATTAGAGAGAATTTCTTAAGAGGTTAAGAGGAGGAGGAGAGATAAATAAATAGCATAAATGCATAAATACGCTATAGCGTACCTCTGTGGCGAAGTGGGCGAAAGTCCGCCTGAGACGCAGAAGGTTGCGGGTTCGATTCCTGTCACGAGACAAATGTTTGTAAGATCTGCAAATATTTGTCTCAGGTCTGGGTGTTTTTCTATGTATAATATGTATGTATTTACAAAATATATATATATATATATGTAGTATATCAGTCATGTACTTCCCATAATACAAGCTCTGCTTAGTTTAGGGCTAGATGATGCTGTGTGAAAAATGTCTAGCATTATTTATTTAAATAATAATTTCAATTTATTTTTCTTTTATTTTAACTGTAAAATATTATCCGAATATGTTCTTAATTAAAAATTAATGTATTTTTGTTGTCCCGTTCTAATAAAACTAATAAATAAATATTGCTCCTTCAGAGCTATTGCAGTCACGGATTAAAAAAGAACAAACCTCTCCTGTCGGTGAAGCTAGGTGTTGGCAATTGAGGTGTGCACTTCAATTCAGGTCAATGCGGTTACCTACCGAACGCCACGTAAATCCAATCTACTAACTGCTGTTTGACATATAAGCTGAGCACTATCAAGCTGAAATCTTGAGTGCTGTGTTTAACTAGGTTTGACTTAACAACAGAATGCCTATCTTAATCTATACTTCTATAGTAATATTATATAGAGGTTAGGTTTGTATGTAAGAAGGGGGGGTTTAAAATTGATTAAAGGCTTTGTCGTGTGTTTGCGACTACATCGCCTAATCAGAAAACAGACAAAAATATATTAATCTTAAAACATCAAAAAAAAACCTAACTATGCACTAAACATATTGCAGCTAGATTGTACAAACTGTTGGCTTCATCCGATAAAGGAGAAGACAATCTGCTGTTACACCGACCAACATCAAACATTTTAATATGCCCGAAAATATTTCGTCTTTCATTAGCATTCCGCAGACATTCCATCAATAAAAAAATCCCTATTTCTGTAATAATAGGATTATTACAGAAATAGGTACTTAGCCGATTTAAAAAAATATATTTCATCAATAGTATGGAACCTTCAGGGTGGGCATAAGTTATAACTTATGCCCACCCGGATATATCCGGTTATAATAAAATGGCTTTTATTATAATAAAAGCCGGTTATAATAAGTGGAAAACAATTTTGCAACGTAAGTCGACGAAAAAACAATTCATCAATGCGTTTCTCAACAATGCTACTTTTCATCGGCTATTTTCATCCGGATACCACGCGGGCGAAGCTGTGGGTAGAAGCTAGTAAACTTATAAAAGTAATTTTAAGTGACTTTTTATGATTTCGTCAACCTAGTGACAATTTCTTTCATCTAAATTATATTTCAACCACAACTTCACTGAGTTGTAGCATTTATGTACGCACACATGTAACTGTGTACCTATAGCATTTTCGGTTAGAAACTGAGGTAATAATAATAATTTATTGATCAAAGAAATCATAGATGAGGTATAGGTACATTACATTTCTAATTATGGTATCTAGGTACTTATTAAGGAGCTAGACATTGGAGCTTATGGGAGATTGTATACAAACACACAAGGTAATACCTAAACTAGGCCTATATGATATCTAGGTATTAGTTTCTTCTCTGGCACGCCATCCTAGCCGATTTTGCACCAATCAAACCCAATGCATTCCCACCGCCTTCACAATACCATCAGACCATCTGGCGAATGGTCTGCCTCGTGGTCTATCCTATCCTACCAATATTATAAACACAAAAGTTTGTGAGGACCCATGTTTGTTACTCTTTCACGCAAAAACTACTGAACGGATTTTGATGAAACTTTTCGGTAATATAGCTTATACATCAGAATAACATATAGGCTACTCTTTAACCGGGTACCACGCGGGAGAAGCCGTGGGCAGAAGCTAGTAATATTATAAACGCGAAAGTTTGTGAGGATGGATGTTTGTTACTCTTTCACGCAAAAACTACAGAACGGATTTTAGTGAAATTTTACAGTAATATAGTTGATACATCAGAATAACACATAGGCTACTTTTTATCCGGGTACCACGCGGGCGAAGTCGTGGGCAGAAGCTAGTGTCTACATATATCCTCACCTCTTGCGTCTCAGACGGCTACTCGCCCGCTCCGCCACCCAGGTCGTCATTGATAACATTGAAGCGATACCAGGTAGCTAGCTTCAACAGATTAGACGTCGCCAAGTGACCAGTATTGTGACCCGATTAGGGTAATCACACACGTACCGCTCCGGGGGTGCCTGGGGTATTAACTCGTGCAGTGAGCTCACGTGTACAGACTTAGTAATGTCATTGCAACATACCTACTAGTCGTAAAAATATCTGTTTCTGTGCATTACTGTCCTAGTCTATTCCAATCATACTTCTATTATAAACATGAAAGTTTGTGAGGATGGATCACAAACTTTCACACGGCTTCGCCCGCGTGGTATCCAGATAAAAAGTAGCCTATATTATTATTCTGATTTATAAGCTATATTACTGTAAAGTTTTATCAAAATCTGTTTAGTAGTTTTTGCGTGAAAGAGTAACAAACATCCATCCTCACAAACCTTCACGTTTATAATAGAAGTATCTACCTAATTATTGATAAAGTATAGAGATTTATCTATACATTTGCTGAACTCAGTCAGAAAACGTGACGAGACTAAGCCCGAACAAAAAGTTAAGAAAAAAAGGGTTTCAGATTATTTTGAAAATCCTCACTAAAGCATTGCCCAAATAGAAATTGTTACTGGAAATCCCCACTATAAAATGTCTAAACAAACCGGGCCTGGAATTTGACCAAACTCTTAGTTATCCACCCCGAAACTAATTATAATTTCGGCCGATCAAATTATTGATGTAAATTTTTTGTGGAACCAAAGAGAGGTGAAGGTGTATGATGGCGGATTGAAATGGCGATTGATTGTGCAATCATGAAGAGTCTAGGTGGATGGCACAAACTGAGGGAGCAGTATACCCAGCCATGGGTAAAGTGGAGTTGTAAATGATGATGATGATGAAATGGAGGATGTTAAAAAAGCTACAAAAGGTTTTTCTGATACCGGTCTCCTAAAATCTCAGCAAAGGTACCTCGCACCTTCCATCAATTCGATGAGGTCGTCCAATCTTTATTTCTCTTGGAGCCATCAAAACTTGAAGAGGCCGAAGAAAATTGAGTATTGAGATTGCAATACACTGTTAGATATGCTATGCTATGCTGTACGACTGTGGATCGCCCTACCTTTTTCTATTAGATCAGCAAAATCAATCGATATTTTTAAAGTTATGGTTTAAAAACATTTCCTTTCCATGTCAAAGACCTGTTAATATTTTATTATAGGTTTACTCTTACATCGCAGTCTTTTAATTTCATTTTATCCTGTCCATCCAAGAATGTCTGAAAGAAATCGTTTTTAGCGATAAGACCGGCTATTGAACTTTTTATGTATTATTATTTATTGTTATCATTATCTTTACACATCTATGAGGAGATAAGTCTATGTACATAGCATCTTTGTGGTGAAATTTTCACCACCTTGTCTATATGTGTCGAAATGTACGACCTAGAAAAACAGAAGGAGAATATTTTTATTTGACTGACACTTTACATAGAAGAAAATAAAACAAACACTATAACTAAAATCACCAAATAAAAAATATCATAGTAATTGTAATACTATTATTACATAAACTATATGTATGTAATGCACCACCTATTTGTGGTGCATAAAACTATATGTATGTAAAGTATGTAAGTAGTTTAACAGTCATTTAGTTCCCATAATACAAGCTCTGCTTAGTTTGGGGCTAGATGATGCTGTGTTAACAATGTCCAGCATTATTTATTTATTTCTATGGTAGTGGGTACATACTTATAATGTACTAGGTAGGTACCTTTATAAATGGGGAGGGAGGGATTTTCAGATAGATAATAAATAAACAATTTTTGTTTAAGATCTTTGGGATAATTTGTCAAGGTTTACAAGCTGCCGTTCAGTAGTTCGTGGAGATGATAATTACGAGATGTTCTCGAGATATATTGATTCTATGACATATTTCACAGTGGAAATTCGCCCTTCAGCAGGGTACCCGTCAGCGGTTTGATGCCATTACCTCGAAGGGATCGCCTCGGTGGCTCCTCACTCTAAATCCGACCATTGTCTCGGAAGACAGGTAATCTGCTGATATTGACCCTAATGTTTAAATAGAGATGCCACTCAACCACTCAACACATTTTAAATATAAAAAATGCGTTTTTACCCGACAGAACAACTAAGTTTTGTAAAGGTTTCGTAAATGAAGGATGCCAAGTGGGAATTGTCCCACTTGGCATCCTTCATTTACAAGGCTTGGTATTGACCAAGCCTCGCCATCTGTCTGTCTGACTGTCCGACACCGAACCTATAATGTGGTCAGTTGTTCTTTATTATCACACACAAATAAAAACTTACAAAAGGCAGAATGAAATAGCATGTACAAAGGCGAGCTTAACCCATTTCTTCCAGCAAACATTGAGCTAGAGAGAGATAATTATAGAGTTGTGTTGTGACTTACCCATCTGACTCGCACTTGGCTGACTTTAATGTTGACATTGACGTAATAATATTTTTTAATTTTATTTGCATAATGGTTAATTTTTGAACTTTATAAATTTAGTTTGAAACGTATTATTTTGAATATAATTGCCATTCAGCGTGGCAATGCAGCCAGCATTTTGGGAACGCTTCGGTTTGGTAGTCATCTGGATCAGTTTCCTATATATTAATCTGTTCTTGCAACGGTCTTTGTATGAATAAATGTATTTATTTTAAACCGATCAATTTATAGAGAGATCATTTATTTATTTATTTAATTATAACGGGACATACCCAATTACACTAATTATTAAAAAAACATAAGTAATTACACAACACAGAGATAAATAAGAAATTAATAATAAATTTAAAAAAAAACATATTAAATAAATACAAATTTAAATTACTATAACAATTAAATATATTTTGAAATAAATGAAATTGTCAAATACATACAACCACCCATACGCCATACTCTCAGTACCTACCTCAATCATGAGTAAGAGGATTAAATTTCATCCAGAAAGAAACTAGAGATCACTTATACAAGCTAGGATACTTAAATATTTTAAACTACAGTAGTGAACATAGCATTGAAATTATCGTGGTTTGGTATCATTTTATAGGATATTATTAAGACTTTACCTATTTTCCTGCTGAAATTTCGTTGAGCGTGGTCGCGGACGGTGCTCACGAGGAAGAACCTCTTAACGGTCAAGAAATATCAGCAGCAGAATGAAATGTTCGTGTTATAGTCGTAAAAACATTAAAAAAAAAAACAGTAGTGAAGACAGGTCACGGAGGATTTAAAACTTTATCTACAATCGCAAAGTTTAAATACCAATCAAAAAGTATTCAAACTACACTATCCGCAATCACTTCCAAGAAAAACTACTAAAATCAAACCATTTCATAAAAATCCCCCATTAACTATACTTTAAGCTTCAAATAAAGTGGACCAGCAAACTACCGTATTGCAAAACTTTAAGAGGATCATCTACTATTGATTAAGTATCAAACCACCGTTTTAAAGCAAAAACCGTCATTACAGACTGCAGAGACGTGAGTCAACTTTATATTGTTTTAGCTTTATATTTCTTTCTATAGGCTAATTCACACGATTTTAGTACTAAAAGCTAAAAAGTTGTGGTCATTAATGTTTAAACCAGTCTGATTGAAGGCGGTATTATTGAAACGGAAACTGTGGATCGGGCTGCCTTCTGAGATATTTCCGCTGTATGATAACATGTCCAGTTTAAAAAAAAAGCGTCCATTAGAGCGGGCGACATATCAACTATGCCACAAGAGTATTGCAAATGTCAATAGGCGATGGTAACACAAATATAGCAAAAACGGATTGCGTTATTATGAACCGCTGTGTGGGGGAGCCATCTTAATTTCAAACAGAGCTAAATATAGGTTAAACCTGACACTTGTGATTGGCAACAATTGAATTATAAACTTTTAGAGGTCCAGTAATATTTAAAGGTCTAACGGCGATAGTTCAAGAGAAAAGAACATCAAAAAAATAAAACAAGACGACTAAATCAGTCTTTAGTATTCATATTTATTCATACTTTGGGATAAACTTTAGTTCAACTTTAGTGTTAATTAAAACTGATAAAATACGAATATGTTTAATAGAAAAGACTAATGTTGCTCACGACAAAATAAACTAGATACCTTTCATCAAACATACCTACTCTCCTAAAATACTACATCACTACTATAACTACTAATTTACTAAAGCAACCTGGAACAGGGCTCGAGCAAAAATTCAATTTTCTTGAGAAAATAACCAGCTAACGCGGTTTTTATAATATCCCCCGGTGATTTCCTTTTTCCCGGGATCTTTTCCCAGGATCCTGCGAGTGCAACCTCGGCTTAGATTAAGTAATGCAAATTGAATTTACTCAAACCAGAATTGTGCAAGTTCCTATTTCCTGGGAATAGGTAGGCTTAAGACACAAATAAATCAGTTACTCAATCGTACCTGTATTATGTTTTAAGTTTAATTTGTTTTGTATCTAATTAAGTTTGTATTCTTCGGCGACATAAATGTTTGAAATCACAAACCATAGGTGGTAAATTGATAATTTAACCTACTCGATCTAAACGATATTTTTAACTTTTTTGCAAAGTCTTTGTCCCTGACCTGCCTCATCATCAAATGAGAAAAGCAGCAAAAGTATTATTAATTATGAAATAAACATAAATAAAAATACCACAAGCGTTGGGCTTCTAGATGAGTACCTATGCGACGGAATCCACTGTAGGACGGGATAATTATTTTGAGTATAAATTGTGATTTAAAAAATAGATTCTAAAATCGTCTACAATCTTGGAAGACGTAATGTAGAATGTAGTCAAAGTCAAAGTCAAAATTCATTAAAATCACAAGGATCACTTTGAAACGTCGGTCAAACCATTCCAAGATCGTTCGTCAATGCACGCTTTAGAGATCTCTTATGATCCCAAAAGTTGGTAATTCAGCCCATGAAAGTGAACGAGTTCTCCTGAACCTCGCGTTTCCAAAATTGTATAATGGTCTGAAAAATTATTTGTTTAATAATTTACAAAAGACCCAATAATGTTTCATTAACAGTTTTTTGGACTACCCTCTTTACCAAACACATTTAAAGTCAATCTAAATTCTTGCAGTTTTAAAGAGCGCTGATAAACAAAAACCTCCCAAGTTTCCAAAGGACCCTTAGAAAATAGCCTCTCCCCAACAAATTAACGAACAACTATTCTATTGAAGAGTTCAGAAGCTTTTGCGCGAAGTTTCAAGCACTTCCATCAAGGGCAAATAACTTGAAGTCATCGACAAACTCTGATACTATTAAGTGCACTGGTGACTGAAGCGTTACGTTCAATTACGCGGTACTAACAGGCAAGCCTCATGTTTTAATATTAAAAGAAAAATATATATTAGGTAAAAAAAACAGGCGCACCATAATTATAAGCTCTATACTGATCTTTATCGCTTTGACCATTTTATTATTTACCCGATGTTAAACCAACCTGTAAAAAACTTACCCTCTGTTTCACAATCACTAGTTAACTTTAGCAGTGTGCTAAAAGTTATAAGCTTCTATTATTTGTTTAGTGTTAGAAAAGGACAGGGCTAGATTTAGCGACTTGCTGAGTTAACGAGTGATTATGAAACAGAGGGTATTAATTATGTTTCCGAATCGCGAAAGTTTGAAAAATGTATTCCATTTGAGTCATCATATGGAATACATTTTTCAAACTTTCGCGATGATGTCAATCCTCAGATATATTATACTCAGTGAAGGAAATTAATTAATGAAAATACTTTGTTGTAAAGCTTACTAGCTTTTGCCCACGGCTTCGCCCGCGTGATACCCGGATAAAAAGTAGCCCACGTGTTATTCTGATGTATAAGCTATATTACTGTAAAGTTTCATTAAAAGCCGTTCAGTTGTTTTTGCATGAAAGAGTAACAAACATCCATCCTCACAAACTTTCGCGTTTATAATATTAGTAGGATGAAACAAACAAAAAAACACATTAAGATTAAGGGACAATAGGTGGTCTTATCACTTAAAAGCATGCGGTTTTAGCAGTGCGTAGATCTTGAGGAAAGCAAGTAGGGCGTTAGAGGCACTTCCAAACATTATATTTGGCACAAGCCTACGTTATGCAACTAGTTAGCATTCCACGTGATAGGTTGCAAGCTCATCGCCGCTTATTGAAATACTAACATAAGGCACATGCCTTCAAATTTTTAGTTTTAGGGCATACCAGTTTCTTGACTATGATTTACTTTACAATTTTGAGCGAATATGAATGTGTATATAATTTTTTCGAGTGGAAAGAATTAAATTATGCAAGACAGTTTACTTTTAAAAATTCAGTCTAAATCAAATCTCTATCTGATAAACATTATAATCGGCAAACAATGGATAAGTATTTTTAAGTAAACTTAAAAGTTTAGATAGAAAGTGGATCGAATGACAGAATATTTTAATGAGATATAATTTTATTCCAAAAAATATAGTGAACTTGACTATTCATATTGTACAAACGGTAACTGTTGGTCAGTGCACGGCGCGACGCGGAAGGAGAAAGTCGCAACCACACACCCTGATGAAGACTCTCGGAATAAGTCGAAACTTAGTCGGTGCCTTCACCGATAGTGCAGTACGTGAAAATTCCCGTTTGTACAATATGAGATATAATTTAGTGTACATTACTTTACAACGTTGACTCTTTGGTGGGCAGCAAGCCTTAGATACATCGAATAACTGGTGATACTATAAAACAAATAGAAACTTTTTTACTGTATAATTTTCTTTTGACTTTCTCGTTGGCGGGTCAGAAGTTGAGTAATCTTCGGCCTAAATAAGAAAAATAGGTATATTTAAGTTGATAAATGAGATTGCACAGGGTAACAATTTACTAGTTAATTAATTCTCATCTGAATACAAAGATATTTTCTGGGCATTCTTAAAATTGGGGTCAGACCTACCTACGCATTAAACATAGTTTCTGTCCCTGGCATCACTTAAGTGTGCGAATAAATAGTAAGAACCTACTGGGTTTTTTTTTTCGTATTCATCTCGAATTATCGAAAAGTTCATAGACAAGTGCCGACGTGAACTACCGTTCACACAATCGTAGCGTCTACAGTAAGTTTCGCGAGTTGCAAGGCGATTTATGAGACGAGAGACGAGCGTGCCGTGCACACATGCGTCTTTTGCCACAGATTAGTATTAAGTAGATAATATATAACATAAGCTTAGCCACGATGAAATTTTGTGAAATTAAATGAAACTAGGTACAAACTGAACTAAGTTTAACAGGTAATTTTGATGGAAACCGTTATAAACTTAGTAGATACTATTTTGTACGGCATCGATACGCGAAATTCACAACTAGAGCACATAATATCCACTTTCAGTCAATAGGCACTGATGAAGTTTGCCTGGATAGTTTAATAGAGCAGCAGTTTAGGTTTATACATACATAAAACAAGAAACACAACAAAAGGAACGTGAAATATTAAACTATTGTTATAATGGGTGGCCTTATCGCTGAAAGCATTATCTTCCAGCAATCTAACAGCTGGATACCATACCATACTTAAAATTGACAACTACATCACAGTCTTAGGGACAGCGGTCAGGCAAGAAAGTGTAGGTATCCGTACTGCAAGTGTCTATGAGAACAAAGATGATAAATTCGTATAACATCCACCTTATCCTAGACAAGCCAATAAGTGACGCGAAGATAACGTTTTAAAAAATAATATATCGTCGTTGTATAGCGAGGAGTTACTTAGTTAAAGCTAGTTTCAAGATAATCGAGTTTTAAAGTTTTTTGGTTCTTATAGTCGGTCTAACTCATCAACGCTTATATAGTCACAAAAATGGTATCAACAAAATGTTGATAATTTTACTGTACACCCTAATACATTTTGTATTATTTTTACAATTACTGAAATACATAATAAAAATAAGATAGTTAATTCAAGCACACTAATCAAAATGATTAGTTAATGATTTGTTTTTAGGCTCTTCGTCTACAACAAATAGCTAAGAGCTATTTTCAATGGTTCGCGTCGAATTATAATTTAGGCGAAGAGTAACTAAGTGACTTTAATGAGCAATTCATTACAGTCCCAGTAATTAATAAAACGTTTCTAAAACGATAGTCTTTTATAAATTACTCATGTACCTACCGTTTTTATATTATAACAAGTAGTACTTCTGACATTCTCGTATAATCATGTTGCCAGAAAACAAGGCTCGTGGTTCAAAGCACTGACTGAATGGAGGCCATGGGTTGAAGCACGCCCACAGGGCAGTCCAAATATGCGTTGGTACGACGATATCAGAAGAACAGCTGGAGTGAAATGGATGGAGACAAGACCGAATAAAATGGCATCATAATGAAGGAATATTCAACCCTAAAGGTGTAGGCCCCATTAGGGTTGAATATGGCTAAAAAGAAGAAAGAAAGAAGCCAAGAACTGGTTACTCCTCTGGGGTTTGAAGATTGTACTTTTAAGGAGTAGAATAGTAATAGTAAGATTTTTTCATCATTAAAAAAAAATTAACCAGAAAAATCATTCTAATTTAGTCACTAAGAAATTTTGCTCTCAGTTTTTGGTTATAAACTCGTCATTTTGTAGTTTCTTGAGATCATAATAATTATAAGGATAAGGTAATCTACCTCTATATATTTATTTTTTATTTTATTTTTCATTGCATACGTATATTCTTTATATACGTATGCAATGAAAAATAAATGTTCATGTTCATAAAATTAGCTCTCTAGAGCTGTATTGTGTATTATTCATCCATAACTTAATATAAACCAGTTATGCGAACCCAAAGAAATACTTAGCTATTATTTATAACATGTTAGTTTATGTACAATCAAAATAATTTGAGATTTTTCATGACTTTGCTTAAAAAACAATTTTAAAGTGCATGAATATTTTGAATTAAACAAATTTGCGAAATTTTTTGCCTTAACATTTTTGTGACGCTGACCATCGAATTGATTGCACGGTCTACAGACACTATTTCGTCGGCTAGCTAACAACACCGCTCTAATCGAAATTTTGCTGTTTTGACAATTTTATGCCATTGGATAGATCTTTTCACTGCGCTTCTGTTCACCAATACAAACATTGCATTTCACCCAATCACAGTTTTAATTTCAGCGTTAGCGATTTCAATTCTGTGGACTTTTGCGGAGTTGATAAACAGTTTTTTGGTTCTCCTGAAAAATTAGGAAAATCGATTTACGCGGTGTTGTTAGCTAGCTGACGATTTGCCCTCCGCGTTATCTACCTACATACTTTGTTCCAATGGCTAATAGCTATCCAGCTTGTCTGAATAATTTTCTAATCAACTAAGCGGCCCTTAATCTACAATCCTACAGAGTTGTTTGGGTTCTTTACGGTTATGGGACGGTCTGATGTACCTACCTAAAGGGTGGAGGCTTTTAAACAATCAACCCGACATGAACAGAGATAAGTTTTGATGGATAAAATGTTTTTAATCTACCTAGCGTACAAACGTATACGTACATTGGATACCGTAAGGCTTGAGTTCACCAACAAAATAAACGGACGATCAAGTATTACCATTTTAGAATATTATTACGACTATACCACGTACTTTACTATTCTCCTGCTGACGTTTCGTTGACCGTTTAGAGGTCCTTCCTTATGAGCACCGTCCGCGACCACGCTCAACGGTCGTGAGACGGGAACTGAAGTATTACCATTGATTTATGATGGCATTCTCCTATGAAAGAGTTTTGATTAACCGTTTCTTATAGTGTTGGTGAACTCGGACCTAAGAATGTTTAAAATAGATTAATTAAGGTGTCCGTGAAGTCAACACTAGGTAGCAGAAGACCAGGTATATACTTAGCATACATGACCCAAGTTATATTTTTTAACACCATATTAAAATTGGTGTTCTGAACGGACAAAATCTATTTCTGAATAAATAGGCGCTCCGAGCTGGTATACAGAACAAAATAGCCGAAAACAAATGAAAATTAAAAAACAACTTGTAAAAATAAATGGTTACCTACGAAAAACATTAAGTTTGATACAACATGTAAAAAAGGGGCGCCAGCACACATACAAGCGTTGTACCATACGTCACGTAGGTATCATCTTGTTCGCGACTAGCGTGCACTTTAGCTTAATGAGAAAAGTTTGAGCACCACCACCGCGAGATGTCGCTACTTCACGTCAACAAGACAAATGTCAAGAAAACAAAATGTGGCCGTCCCCGTGTAAGTGGGGTTGGATATTTTGTGCAATTTTAGTTTTGTATAAATGCAGTAGCTGAAGTTAGTAGCTACTTGATTAAAAACATGGGCAAACTTATATTGCAGTTACTATAATTTTACATCCGTATTGTTTTCTCTCTGTGTAAAGTAATTGTGCTTCTGAATTCAGATACATTCACGTATGTCATATACCTAG
Source organism: Perizoma flavofasciatum (assembly GCA_958496245.1). Taxonomy (NCBI): domain Eukaryota; kingdom Metazoa; phylum Arthropoda; class Insecta; order Lepidoptera; family Geometridae; genus Perizoma; species Perizoma flavofasciatum. The sequence goes on from OY292433.1 coordinate 10,264,182, forward strand.
GTCTGTAAAAATCAGAGTCAGACATACCTCCTTGTAACTATCTACTACCTATCTACATATATGTAAAAGTCTTTATGAAAAAAAGTTGGATGAAATCCAACTTTTTTAATTCACAAGCTAAAAGTGCACACCCACTTAGTTTTTGGACATCGTTTTCAATCCACTGGTAGGATAAATGAATGGATGATATTTATTTGCAAGAAAATTCTCTATATTCGTGATTTTTACATTTATTTAGGTAGGTAGTATACAAGTACCTAGGTATGTCTGACTTTGATTTTTCCAGACCTAGGTACATGACAAAAGTGAATGCATCTGAATTCAGAAACGAAATTACTTTACACAGAGAAAAGATTAACTCTTTCTGGTGCATAATACCGCACAAAAAAACAATTATGACATGTCTAACTATGAGGTGATATAGGGTGTTTATTGCGTTTACCTTTTCAACGGCTGATGCAACATAGTAGTCGGTATAAAACTTAAAATTATGTATACTGATCGCGAAAGTTTGAAAAGTACTCATTGACAAGCTGATTTATAATCTAGCTTTCATTCCTCAATTTTATTTTATATAGTTGCATTAGTTCCGAGGTGAGCTCAAAGCGAATGTTCCTGATGTTTCGTTCAATTGCTTCGTTATTATTGCAATCGAGAAATAGTTTATAGGAATCGAACAAAAGCATTCTTGTGTTCAGATCTGCTACAGGTAAAATCATAAACAGTTGATTCATTATAAGCACTATAATTGTACAATTAGACAAAGCTAAAATTTTACTTTGAGCCACAGTAGGCCTACCACAATCATTAACAAAACCATCTTGTTTCAGGAGCGTTTTGTTTTAAACCTGTAGCAACATAACTTTGATTCGTACCAACACCTTTTTAAACTTTATTGTTTTATTCCTGTATAATTACTTGAAAGTAGAACTAACATAAGAGAGAACGAGACAACGCCGTGATTTTGTATAGCGTTATCATTATCGAACATTTGTTAGGGAACACGTTCCGAATTACGCGTTTCCAAATCAACTTCTGACATTTAGTTGCCTTAAAATAAATTTAATTTTATTAAAGACATGTACGTATTTAAGGCTAGGAAAGCTAATATTTTATAAATCTAAAAATTAGATCCTGCTGGAAGATCAATAAAATAATGTTTAAGAAACCTCATTGGTACTTTCAACATTTCGTAAAACACGGAATATTTTTTTTTACGTCAGACACTCGGACTTTGTTTCGTGAATATTTTTATTACAAATGCCATAATCAAGAAGTGAAGTGAAGTGAATGTTTTTATTTTGAAATGAATATAATTTCATTACAGTAAAATTATAAGTATTTAACTTGTATACATTTAGCATACAAGTTAAATACGTGTTTTTGGTGATATCAGGTTTAACATATTTCTCAATAAGAATTTATAAATTTACTTTTATGAGAAAATTTAAATTACTTGAAAAAAACTTAATTAACTGGGCTAATCTTAGGCACTTAAAAACTAATTACATGCAATCATAAATATTGGGCAGGGGAATATTAACATAAAAGAAATGTAGTAGGTAGGTAAGTACAAAGAAAGCAGAGTTGAGTTTGAAAATGGTAGTTAAATAACGGACAAAATGCAGGTAGCTTGGATTATTGATATACTTACATTTATAAACAAAATGCCTTTCTAGAGTAAAACTGATTATTAGATGTTGTTTCTAAGGATTTCAATTGGTTCATGGAGTTCTACTCTGCGTCATCTAAGTTAAAGGGATCACATTCGTCAAGCAATAGTCTTCAACGTAATTTCCTTGAAGAGTTTTATCAGCGGTATCAGCTTCCAAAAACTGGAACATTTCGTATTCGTTGGCCATCTACAAGAATAGTGCTTTTTATCAATTCAACACATTCAGTATAAAAAATTGCGAATATAAACACGTTTTGCCTATTTTTAAGGATAATTTAACGCATACAATATGTTAAAAACAATATTATTTTTTTGGAAAATTAACAAAAAAAAAAAAAGTTACTATCTACTTAGAGGACCAGCTGTTTTGATTTTTAATCTGTCGTTACGGCAAATGTTCTAGTGTTTCTAGAGCTAAACTGAAACATCTTTGTATTAGTACGTGGTCGACGTCACTATGAATTGAAGAAAAACCTTTGGTAAAAACGCTTTAGAAATTTCGTAACAGCAGTAGTTATCTACCATTAATTAGAGAAGTACCTGTCAAATCATTTTTTAATATTGGCCTTTCCTATGTAGCCAGCGCATCGGGTAAGTAGCTTTCTGCGACAAAAGGTGCGGGCTCGATTCCTACTGCGGGACAAATGTTATCATTTATTGCACAAATATGTTCAGGGTTCGGATATTGTGTTGCTAAAGTACTTGTAGTTCCTTATACCCGCGATATAGGGAAAAATAGATGTGATCAGGGGGGCTAGACAAATACCTCACGCTTACTTTTCCTTTCATGCTAACGCAAATTTGTATGTAAAAGGGTAGATAAACCCGCGATATAGGGAAAAATAGATGTGATCAGGGGGGCTAGACAAATACCTCACGCTTACTTTTCCTTTCATGCTAACGCAAATTTGTATGTAAAAGGGTAGATAAGCCCGCGACATAGGGAAAAATAGATGTGATCAGGGGGGCTAGACAAATACCTCACGCTTACTTTTCCTTTCATGCTAACGCAAATTTGTAAAGGTAAAACCTGGCAGCTGTCACGTGACATTTCCGCAGCTAATGTCATTCCCATACAATTAAATCTTTCCGCAGGCGTTAACGTCAACAGAAAGTAGTATTTGTCTAGATAACCTGTACTATGCAAGTCTATTGCATATTTATTCAATAGAAATCTAACCTAGCTTAGTTACTAAGCTCGTACCCAGTATTTAACGTGCCTTCCAATATATGGAATCGCTTTATTGTTAATACCGCTAATAGTCAGCCACACAAAGATCAATGTTGAATTTATAACCACGATTTTTTTGTTCTAGTGTTATAAAAGAAATGGTAATCTCTATAGTAGGTAACTAGGTAGCTACTTACAACTTTTTTATAGTCCGTCCGTATACCGTGTATGCTTTTAACTACCGCAGATTAGGTACTGCAACTAGAAGTGAAACTTTCAATCAAGAGGTCAATCGCAGCGTTTTGTCTTCCAGCGAAAAAGAACAAGGCCTTATTACCGTCTCAGAGAAGAGTACTAACCTTCTCGGAGAAGAGAAGGTCAGAACTCTTGTTTTTTTTTACGTGCTTAAAACGGCGAAGGAAAACATTGTCCGGAAGTCGATATGCCAAAACCAATAGTTCAATGGCATATGCCATCGGTGTCACATACCACCTGTTACATCGAATGGTAACATAACATTAAGTTACATCAAGCATGTCATTGTGGAACATTTCGTATAACATGGTCAAAAGAAAACTATTCAAAATATTCCGTTCCAATTAATTATTATAATATCCCAATTGATATGGGTATCGAAATTAAGAAGCTAAAATATATACTTGTATGGGTAATTAATAATAAAATTATTTCGACTATTCCAACACTATTTGAAAAAGCTTTATAGAGGTAGATAGTAGAAAGAGACGATACCATAGTAGAGTTAAATAAGGGACTAAAACGAGCCATTTTATACGAGATGTTTAGTCCCGAGTAAACACATTATTAGTCCCGAGTTAAACACTCTATTTTACACTTCGATTGCGAGAAAATAACTATATAGACATTTCGCGGCATTACCAACTATTTTTAATTTTGTGCGTTTATTCAATCGCACTGACGCATAGATCCAACGATCGCCCATAAACGCTAGTCCAGCAGCGTAGGACGCTTTCAGTTCCATTTACAAAAATAAATTCAAAGAAATAATAAAACATTTCTTTCTATATTTTTTCTAATAAATTATTTCAAAAATAGGACATCGAAAAGCTCGTCTTTATAAAGGATCACAATTAATTTTGTAGTCTGTTGATAAACACGACTAAAATTTAAAAAAGTTAATTACTTTAGGCTCTAGAGGTTAAATACACTTTAGTCTGCCTATGCTAAGCTAAAATGACACACTTTTAGAGCTAAGTAAAAAAATATTAACACACAGTTGGTTGATTTTTTTAATTCGAAAAATCAAGTTCTGCTATTTTTTTTATCCCTCTATTCTGTAAAGTTAATCTCTAGATAACAAAGCTTAAGCTGAAGCTAAGAAGTTTGTGGGTACAAACTTCTCTCCAGGATACCACCCAAAATGGGTATTTTGGGTGGTATCCTAGAGAGAACGTTCGTTTGTTTGATCCATTATTGTTATGAGAGGATTTTCCAGCCTTGACCCTGTTTAACTAGACCTTGCTGTTTTTGGTGCAACGAAGAAGTTATACCCCTTTTACCATATACGGTTACTTATCGCAAAATGAGTTGCGTTTCTTTAACGGGACTTATTATATGCCTCCACACTCGTTTAGCATACAATTTCGTAACCAAAAAGCCATTACCACATCTAGGCTTAATGTCGCGTTTTTAATCACAATTTCCATGAAAAAATATCGTGTTTATGTTGCCACACTAGCTTGTATTACCTCTGACTAAAGAGGGTAGACTGGCGCTTTTTGCATTATCCTATGCTGCTTTTTGGCTTACTTTAACTTTTTTTTAGCTTACTTTAACGGTCAAACCGCCCGGTCGATCAATACATTAAGGCAAACTTTGACAGCCACTTGAAAACTAATATTTCTGATCGCTACCGCGTACCAGTTTGACCGATACCTTACTTCTTCAACGCTATGGTATGTACTAATATTGTAACAGTCACAGTTTATTAAAACAGCGAAAGTTTATAACGCTCGAAAGTTTCTTGCTAATATCGCCGTAAGGGGCTTAACTGATTTGGACGAGTTTTGTAATAATATTATAAATGCGAATGATTGGATTTTTAGATGTTTGTTTCTCCATAACGGCTGAACCGATTTGAAACCGATTTGTAATCAATATTATTCATGACCATATCGGCTACTTTTATATGGGCGAAGCCGAAGGCAGAAGCGAGCATCAGGTAAATGGATTTTATTTATTTCTATATGGTTATAATGATTGGAATAGTTGTTGCTATCCAATCGATTTTTCTGTGTCCCATTTTAATTTTACAAAAAAAAACCCACTTCTAAAGGTGAAATGACGAAATTTCATATTGGTCGTTTTATCTATTCCTGTTATGTTTAAGTCGGTTTTTTCGGTCATTATCATGTAATTATAATATCTTATAAAATTATTATCTTCATTTAATAAGAAGTTTTTTTATAACTTCTATTACCAAAACTAGCTTTTGTGAAATATTTTCATTTCGCAGATTATCCTCATATTATTTTCGTCTGCGCTTAGAACAGAAGTAATTCGCCAAGTTGGGTTGTGTATAATTCTGTATTGTTTATGTGGAAACTCTTTGTGAGAGGACCATTTGTTTTTATTAAACTTTTTGTGGTGTTTATTAACTGCACGGTTGAGAGTCAGTTAACTTTTATAGTGGCATTTTGTTTTTTTAATATTTTCTGGTATAGGGCGTAATATAAAAGTAGATCGTTTTGTAATTTTTCCGAGAAATAAACACTGTTGTTTTGAACAAAACAGAGGCTGGCACTGAGAGAGTGAACTAATAAATTATCATCAACCACCTATGAAAATTCAGTACTAGTCATTAACATCCCTCATAATGTGCAGAGGCGATAAAAAAAAACCGTGTTTTTTGCTAATAATCTGAGTAATAGCTTAACCGTTTTAGATAATATTTGGAACAAGTATGATTTGTGACCTAGAATAATATCTAAATTGGCTTTTTTTGTCTAGGTCCCATGCGATCGAAACCGTGGACAGAGGTAAGTAAATTATGATTATTCAAGGACCAAAACATCCGCTTGTGATCTAATTTGTCTTGTTCTGATTGGGCAACTTTCCACCAGACCACCTAGGTCACCCGGTAGTAACATTTAGGAAATAAGCGCTTCCGTGCTTTGAAGGGCACGCTAAGACGTCGTTCCCGGCTGTCACCTTCGAGACCCGACCACTTGCTTATTCAAAGAATGACGAAGAATTTATTAATCTATTGATTTATTGGATGTCGAATGAAACAGAAACAACATAAAATGCTTATTATGACTACAAACCAAACAACGGGCCTAATTAATTTATTTATACAGTTCAAATATTTGTTTCGTTTTCGTGTAAAAATGTTCAAGTTGGGTATACTCGGTTGAATAATTTGGTGGCAAAAGACTGCAAGTTCTGCGAAAGTTTTCGCTAGATAACGCAGTGATCTGAGAAATAGATCGGAACCGTTCAGATACCTACCCACCACACCGCGGCACTCCAAAAATGCGAAAAAATCCAGATCTACCGGCGAATCAATTTGGATGAAGACACTCGAATCGTAAACATCGCGCGCTCCATAATGTTCGTTAAAACCCTTTTAGTTATTCTGTTCAAATCACAACACCATCCTATTATCATTGTGTTACTTATATGCGTTACTTGCGTGTGCGTGCATAGAAGAAATCAGCTAAACATTCTCGGAGGACTCCAGAATTTGCTTGGACACTAACAGAAGGCTTGCAAGGTTTGTATTGTTCTTACGCTGTTTGGTTTCCACCGAAATTCGGTTGGGATTTAGAAAGCCGTCGCACGAATTTGGTTAAAAAAATGATAGGGGGTGAAAGGGATGGACTCCCTTATTCCAACAGTACCACTCCCAAAGTTAGGAATTGAATAGTTTCCGAGAAATTACGTTTTGAAATGACGAATTGTGTAGGTTAAGCACTGAAAAAATCAAAAGCGATCAAACTTTGAGTGAGGCCTAATCCCTAATTTCCACAAATAACTAGAAGTAAGGTTAAATAAGGTTCTGTGACTCACCAATAAGTCCATCAATACGCTGCGTTCGGCTTGTGTTTTTGTGTTCCTTAGTGGACTGAAATGTGTCGGATTAAAATTAAGATTTGAATAGGGTCCATTTCAGTTCTGGCACTCGCCGGGCGCTGCCGCGGCACGCTGCGCTTGGCTCGAGCTTGTGTTTTTATGCTCCCTAGTGGACTGAACAGTGCCGGACTAAATTCAAAATTTGAATAGAATCCTTTTCGGTCCATTCAAAGTTTGGTCTATTGTTATTATGTACATATACCATATCAGAATCCAGAAAACATTTTCGCGAATCAAAAAATGTTAAAAAAATAATTCAAAACACACACAGTATTCCCGCGCTTTTTAATGACCATCTTTTTATGATTTCCAAGCATGTCCGTTACAAAACAAGCCTCCAACTTTAGTACATTAAATTTTATTTTTCAATACTTAAACTAAAAAATTTAAAATATTAATTTCTGGCAAACTATTCAATTCCTAACTTTGGGAGTGATACCGTTGGAATGGGAGAGTCCACCCCTTCTACCCCTGTGCCTATTTTATCGAAATTCGTGCGACGACTTTCAAAATGCCACCCCGAAATTCTATCGTGTGCACATACAACAACGTTTTTGCGTTCTTCTCTCGAAACTAAACTTTTTGGTTTAATTGACCCTTTAAAAAGACTTTGTTAAAGTCTTTTTGATACAGTATTTTCGCTTAAAGATTAATTAACATTTCTCACTCACACATTATCTTTAAAACCACTTTGCCGTAAATAAAAGGCAGAATCAAGAACTATCAAAGGCCCGACCGCAGGACCTCTTCAAAAGGCGCGGTCTACAACGACACGCAAAGGATTCGCAAAATACCTATGGAAGAACAATTAACTCAAAGTTACACAACTTCCCAACTGTGAATACCCTTTCTCAGTACCTGAAGTTTAAGAGTTGGCTAATGATGCCCGTTTATACCAATTTATGCTCTAAAGTTAGCATTAAATGCGAGAATCATGGAGGGTACCCATCTTTCGATATATATAAATGGGTCGCTCGTTTCGAGTTGTGGAGATAGAGCGTTGTTTTAGGTAAATTATGTGAGAGATAAGGGACATTTTACTAATGTAGCCAAGAGAAACGGTGAGCCATTATTTCGTGACAAGATCGTTTGGTAAATTAGTCCTTATGCTTATTGCTTTTAGATATTTAGTGAAAAACTAATCAATGCAGACCAAAACAAAACACAGTTAATAACATAATAAAAAAGGCAAATAATACAGGTTGTTCTAAAACATTGTAAATCCCTAGTCATTCTACATAATAATAGGTAACAACTTTTGTACTTGGTATAATTTTTTGCAATTATATAAATCACTGTATGTATTGACTATAGCAGAAGTAAATAAAACACAGTTTAATCAGACAACTGTTGAAACTCTTTATACGTAAACATGTTAAATGTTTAAATAAGTACCTAGGTATATAACCCAATGAGCGTTTTGAGTTACTCTGCCGGCGCGGCGGTTGGTAACTTAAACTCTGACAGACAAACAGATTTATTTTCCTAGTTTAATATTATGAAGATAGTTTAATAGATTTTTAGTTTTTAAAATACTTACTCTACCCGATTTAAGTCTAAAAAATACTTATTCGTTTAATATCGCTCCGCCCGTGTGATACCCGGATAAAAAGTAGCCTATGTGTTATTCTAATGTATAAGCTATATAGAGTTTACAGTAAAACTTTCATTAAAATCCGTTCAATATAATAGTAGGATTTATAGTCTTAGGATATGCACAAAGTCCAAAAATACAGCACATTAAAGGGAAAACTTTTTAACTCTCATTGACAGAACCACTACCCTTCGGGGTAGTTTACCTACTCTACGAAATAAGTATTGCTCTACGAGAACAGACGAAGATTGTCATGGATATTTAAGTACATCAACGAACAAACTGTTAGGCTCCGATCCTCAAAGCCAATTCCAATTCGAGAACTGACTCCGTTTCAAATGTAAATCAACGAATCTGTTCCTAGTAACTACTCTACATAGTATCTACATAGTAACTGATACGGCACGTGCTAACCTCACAGTAACCACTTCATAGTGGGTCTCCAATTTCCGTGATCTTTGTCACACGGCTTTCACAGTTTCAATCACAGGGCTAGTCATTGACCACTGCGTGCGAGCAAGGCGTGGAAATTAGCAGAGATAGAACAGTGATTCGAAGTAAAATAAAATAGTTCTTAGAGTAATAGAGCTTCTTGTTAAAGAGCAAGCAGGTATACTCTCATTGCCGTGTTCCGGTTTGAAAGGTTCGGGTGCCGGTGAAATTAAAGGTGGATGAGACTTTTGACCTGTTATGTCTAAGGGTTGACTACGCATGAGTGATACCTCTCTGTATTTTTATTTGTAAGTATAAAAAAAAACAGACTTTAGTCACATACATAGTCTGAGCACAATAATTCCCTGTATCGTGGGTATCTATGAGGAATTGCGAGTACCATAGCACCACAAAATCCGGACCCGGAAAAAGTATGACTATTTGCAGAACATTCAAACATTTTTCCCGCAACGGGAATTAAAACCTTGCATTTCAGCCGGCTACTCGCCCGCCACGCCACCGGGGTCGTTGCAGTCGAAGTTTCCAAAACTATAAAATAATGAGTCCTAACCTCAGATAAGGAAGGACTCGTTATTTTTAAAAGTTGTGTCTCAAAAACCTCAATATACCTTTTAATCCTGTTTCGTTGAAATTCGTAATTCGGTAAATAATTTATTCGTGGTTTTCCAACTTAAACAAAGTGGGATTTATACTAAGATACTTTCATGAATAAGCAACAAGCATCAAAACTTTCGTAATTATATATGCAAATAATTATCTTGCATCGGGAATTGAAGCTACTCACATATTGTGATCCTTTCATCGAGCACATCGATGGATCCTTATGATTTCAATGAATCCTACTAATATTATAAATGCAAAAGTTTGTGAGGATGGATGTTTGTTACTCTTTCACGCAAAAACTACAGAATGGATTTTGATGATACTTTACAGTACATACATACAATACATCAGAATAACACATAGGCTACTTATATCTAGTTACCACGTGGGCGAAGCCGTGGGCAGAAGCTAGTAAAAAATAAAAACCTATTGACTTTGATTTTGTTATAAGCTATTCGGCTAACTCAACTGAAAGAGAATGCTTTAGCATAAGATGTACCTATTTTGTGCAATATAGAATTTTCTATCTATATATCACTAGCTTCTGCTCACGGCTTCGCCCGCGTGGTACCCGTTTAAAAAGTAGCCTATGTGTTATTCTGATGTATAAGCTATATTACTGTAAAGTTTCATCAAAATCCCTTCAGTAGTTTTTGCGTGAAAGTGTAACAAACATCCTCAAAAAACTTTCGGGTTTATAATATTATAGTAGAGAATCCTACTAAGCACGATACTCACTACTACCTGAAGTTTTGACATTCTGCCTTCATTCGTTTCTTCCCGCTGTTGAGTACTCTGCATCGATCACGTGGGTATCGGCGTGTTTCCAAAGTGCAGCGACTTCGAACCGATTACTGACCTGACTGTGTCGATCCCTCAATTGAATGGATCGGGTCAGAATCTAGACAAAATGTTCTTGCGAAAGTTAACCGAGAGCGTCGGCAGACAGACTGTTTTGATCTACGCCCTAAAATTACTTGTGAAATTGCAATGAGAACGATACAATGGAATTTTTTTCTTAACACTCCACAGTCACAAACATAGTTTTGATCTCATACTAGGATTCCCTGTATCATTTGACCCGCAGTGGGAATAGTACTCGCGCCTTTTGCGTCTCAGACGGCTACTCTCCCGTCGCGCATTATAATGTTTAATCGTTGGTCGAGATGTCCCATTTTCTAGTTTAAGAAGTTTTGGATATTGCTAAGCGCTTTAAATTAAGGGTCAGGACACAATGTTCACAGCACCGTGCCGTCGAACGATGCAAAGCCACGCTTTATATTTATTTCAATTGTTTATTGATTTTTTTTATTCGTATTTGTCAATTGTTTACCGGTGCTGCGCTAAGTAAATATGTCCTGGCCCTATAGAGACTGCGTACAATCTTCTTTGCCGCAGATACAAACTTTTTCGACAGTGAGCCAACACGGCTCTACTTTTGTCTAAGGGTCCCGTTTTCTGACGATGTCGATTTCTCAATCGGGTAGATTGCGACCAGTTACTGGAATGTTTATATAAAAAGGAAAATTGATTGAAAAATAATTTACAAAAGCTCGTTTCTATAAGGATCGACAATGGGTATTGTTTGAAACAATACTTTCAGAAAATGGTTGTGCTAATGATTAGCGACCACGATGGCGTGGTGGGTAGCCGGCTAGAGGTACGGGTTATATTCCCACTGCGTGGTAAGTATTTGCATATTCTGCAGATATTAATATTTTGGGTATGAGTGTTTTGGTACCATGTAACTTGAATTTCCTGAACACAGGAAATCCTAGTATGGCGTCAGAACTAAGTGAGTGTGAGAATCTTAAATTTTTTTTTTAATTTAGCAATAATTCATGAGGTCTAACCTGTTTTCTGGAGGGGTAGGCAGAGAACATGGATTTTTACTTCCTATGATCCTGGCATAAAAGTTTCGTTTCACTCATCCTCATCACATTCTTAGAATTCTTGTATTCTTTCTATATTTCTATGTAATCTAAAATAAATATATTAATAATGCAGGTAATTTTTCACATAACATCATCTAGCCCCAAAGTTAGTAGAACTTGTGATATTTATATTGTAAAAAACGGGAATTTTCACGTACTGCTTTATAACCGCGCACAACGTGCGGCAGCGCGTAGTGCACGGCGCGACGCGGAAGGAGAAAGTCGCAACCACTCACCCTGATGAAGACTCTCGGAATGAGTCGAAACTTAGTCGGTGCCTTCACCGATAGTACGTAGCAGTACGTAGGAATTTTCACGTAGCAGTACGTGAAAATTCCCGTTTTTACAATATGAATAGTCAAGTTCACGATAGTTTTTGGAATAAAACTTGTGATATTTATTTATTAATATTCGGAAAATCAACAGGTCTTCACTGATAAAACCAGACTAGACAGTTATAGAAAAAACCCCGATACATATATTTGAAGATCATAGAAACATTTGTCCCGCGGTGAGAATCGAACCCACCTTCTGTGTCTCAGGCGAGCCATCGCCAACTGCGCCACAGAGGTCATCGATAAAGAAATATTATTGACAAAATAGACAAATCACGTAAAAAGCGAGTTAAGCTCTAAAAAATGTTTTCTTCTAGATTACCTTTGAGGAAAAAGAAAGGTGATACCTCTTTTAGGCTCGCTGGTTTAAGATACTCTTGGTCTGGCCTTTCTCCAGAAGGCCTCCTATTTGGTCGAGGTACAATACTCCTTTCTAATTATCTGATTCTCATATTTTGTTTATTTATTTTTTAATACATTCTTCCCAAACCTTTCTCAACTCTAGTCACTACAACTTCACTCTAAACTGCTCTCTTATCACGCTGTTTCCTCACTCTATCTATCAAAGATACACATAATATGTCTCAAAGATTTCATCTGCATTGGATTCATTCAACTTTGATGTTCTTCTGCTTACAAACCTTTTCGACAGACGTGCGTCAAAAGTGCTTTTATATCATGGCGATAGTATAGTTTCAGGTAATATTGCCGAATAAATCAGGGTAGGGAAACTATAACATTCCGTCAAAAACAAATATTCGGGTAAAATACACGTTATTGAAATACTTACTAACATCAGAGTTTCTCTGATGTTAGTAAGACCTTCTATTTAATAATATTATCAAAGCGATTCTGAAAGAAGTCGACATATTTATATTTTCATTACTGAAACTATATATACTGTATTATATTTTCATTACTTAGTTTTATGTTATGGCGCATAACAATTTCATAAATTATAATGGTTGGCACAAAAAAATATTAATTTAATAATTATCAGGATTCTGTCATATTTTAACAGTATTTTGTGTATTTTGTGTGTACATAAGTTAAAATGTATGAATTAGTTTTTTGTCCAATATTAAATTTTGTGAAGTAGGTATTATTACCATGTCTAGTGTGAAAATAAAATAACGACTTTAGAGATAACTCTCTTTTTCCATATTTTGAATAAACTTTAATTTAATAAGACTTAATGAGTAATTTTAGTTTTAATAGAGAATAAACTGATGACCATGATAGTAAATGTTTTTTTTTACTAAAAATGGGATTTTACTTTATATTTTGACTTTAAACGAGGGTATATGCCAAATGTAAAGACTAGACGTGCCTCTAACTACCCCCTACGTGTAACCCTAAAGATCTACGATTATGTATCTGAGGATGTCCATTATGGGGAATACAGTTTTGAGCGTGTTTTTTTTTGTTTTTGGTTATCAAATAAATAAAAATTTAACTTTAATAAATAAACAAAACGCTTAAAGAACTACTATAAAACTAATTATTATGTTGCCTGGCGGCGAAAGTTTAAAAACTACTTCTCAAGCTTATTCATTAGCGTACCCTTTTAATTCCCTCTAAACAAAACCTCTCCAGGTAGAAAGTACCTACGCAAATTGAGCGAAATCGAAAACTCCCGATCCAGAAGTTGCATGTTGCTGATTGTACAGCAAAAAAGCTGGTAGCGGAACGAAATTGGCTAGTTTGGCTTAAAACTTTAATTAGTTGCCCGAAGTTTATGCAGAGTTTTTAAGTAGCAATGCAAATCGTATTGCCACTGAACTTTCCCGGCTTCGGCACTTCGATGTTATATTCTGGATTAGTAAATAAGGAATTGAATTTTGTACTGAAATTTTTGTAGCAAAAATAAAATCGGTCAAAGTAGTTCAGAAACAATTTAGTATTAATTGAGTTTCTATATTGTAGATAGTTTTTTTTTAATAGTCACATTCATCAGATAAATATACCTGATCCTACTCTCAGACTTCCTGTGTCGTGAGAATCAGGAACGATGAGTACCGTGGTACCACAGCACCAAGATTCGGAACAAATATATCTGAATAACATGCAAACATTTGTCCCTCAGTGGAAATTGAACCCTTTTTGGTCACAGCAGGCTTCTCGCCCACCACGCCATTGAGGTCATCATACCTACTCATTGAGGTATGGGCTATATAGCCCCAATATCTGATAATACGGGTTTCGGGGCTCTCTTCGCTTGCCAGTGCCTTCTACTGTCCTCGCGTAGTCGGTCTATATATAATAACTAGCTTCTGTCCACGGCTTGGCCCGCGTGGTACCCGAATAAAAAGTAGCCTATGTGCTATTCTGATGTTTATGCTATATTACTGTAAAGTTTCATCAAATTCCGTTGACTGGTTTTTGCGTGAAAGAGTAACAAGCATCCATCCTCACAAACTTTCACGTTTATAATAGTAGTAGGATATTATGTATTTGTATATTGAAATTTTATGAACTATGCATACTGAAATTATTACTAAAATTATGCATACTGAATTCTGGTGTCCACCACCTATTCATAGAATCAGTAAGTGACTGATTTCGTGGAACTTTAGGGGTACACTGAATCTCTGGACAAAACTTTCATCACTTGATTGGAATGAGTGAATGAAAATACTTTTTTAAACACCACAAGATAACAAAATGAACAAAAACTTCATATAACTAAAAGGACAAAGGGTGGTCTTATCGCTTAAAAGCGATCTCTTCCAGACAACCTTGGGATGGAGAGGAATGTACGCAATTGTACGAATTGAGCTTTCTACGTTCGTGTTTATCACATTTTTTAACACAATTTTGGTGCTTCTGTTCGTACTTCTCAGAATAGCCAATATTTTATATCAAAAGGCATCATCTCTCTCGAGATTACCTCTTCCATGCTACAAAAATATGTATTGTAAAACTTTATGTAAAACTGAAATTCTGTTGACATTTTTAAAACGAACAAGGAAAATCCATTGGATAAATTTAAGCCTCAAGATTTACCCATATCACTGCCAAGGGTTCTAAAGTAAACATTATCCTTTAAAGAAAAAATATTTTCCATTTAAAAAGTTGATGGCCCTTAGGTATTGTAGTTCTTTGCCCGTTCCGAGCTCTAAAAGCATAAAACTTTATTCATAAATCTCTTTCGTAAACGTCAATATGGAGAAAAACATTCTTCATTTTGTCTTTGGTCAACATTTTACAACACGAATACATCAAAATTCTAAGTTTACAAATCATAAAAATATGTTTTGTAACAGAAAAGAAATATTTATTTCAGAGCTATGATAGTCTGCAAAGAAGTGAGGTCATGTGAACGCGAGGACCCTACGTACAGAGAGAGGGCGCTCCGGGATGCCGTCATTTGTATCGGCTGGATGAAACTAGCAAGTATCATTTGGATTTATCAGCTCAGTTCATTACTTTACACGTTTTCTTTCCGCTTTGTCACACCAAAGCGCCCCACTGGTATTCACCATCGCTTCAGGTCCTAGTGACCTGATCCAATCCAGTGATCGGATTTGATCGGTCAGTGCCTAAAGCAGTGTGACCTAAAAATAACCAGTGACATGACGAAGCAGATGATTCATCAGGTTAGGCCTAGGCCAGTTTTCTTTTCGCGCATATATTATTACTAATAATCTTAGCCTTTTTCAGAGAATTGATTTAAATAGGTATAAAAGTCGACAGTAGGTACTGTCAATGTAAATGGTGTGGTTCGTGTTTTTAAAAATATTAAAAATAAGTTTTCATTTGGCTATAACTCGCCTGCTGGTAAACTTAGTTGTAATGTAGTCTGTAAGCGCGCTCACACAGTATATGCTTATTAACTCTTGTAGGAAACACAGACGGAGTTTCACTCCTTAGCTGTCCTCATAAAAGAGGAGGAAAAGTGATTTGTACGGATGTGTAGTATTTCCACAATATAGAGGTGGTTTACCACGCCTGTGTTTGTACCGGATGTAAACATATCTTTAAATCTATTCCGTTCTATGATCTAACTATGGGCATTAGATTGCTCTGCGGTTTTTGCTATAGTTTTTTATAACATCAAGTAAAGATCCTACGTTTCTATTAATCTTCGGTCAGTCGGTTTACGCGGTTAGTCGCGTGGGGTCTCTGAAGGTCTCCAAAAATAAACAGCCTAAAAACACCTTTTTACATATTTTTTCCTAATTATCTAAGCAATTAATTGTTAATTCACTTAATAACAATAAAAGTACGTCAAGTTCCTTGAAAATATTCTTTTATTTACTGCTTAAACTTACAATCTTAAAGTAGGAACATCTCTTTGAGATCATATCACAAAAAAAAAAACTAACTAAATGAATGAACTATTCTTTCTAATAAATCTATATGCGATAACACTATAAAAACAAACACTGTTACATAAAATTTGTAATGTAATCTAAAAAAATCTATAAACTTATACCAATTGAAGTAACACTAATTTTCCTTTTAAACATAGTCAGTACATACCGATTTTCGATCTGTTTGTCTTGGACAATGAATGCAACGGTTTCTCATAGCAACGAAATTATTTTCATTGGGTTGAACATCCTGAAGAGGATGTATGAACTACCGTAAACATCATTACATTCATCTTCTAACCAGCTCAATATACGGCGTTGTTGTGCTTCGTCCATTTTACGTGTTAAGTATATCTAAAGCAATAAAAAAATAGATAAAACACATGTTACAAAAGAAATCAAAAATAAAATTTCAATAATTTTTTACATACGCAGTAAGTCACGTGGGGTCTTTTAAAGCCCGTAAATACTATTTTACGCAAAACACGCCTTTATCTCACGTCGCTTGCACGCGAACTGAAGTAAACGGTGATACGCGGCAACAATAATCTAACTTCGGAGGGTACACAGAATATTGAATCGCTGGGATAGTTCTAATCGTTTGAATTTTACATATTTTTAGCACCTAGGCTTTCAACGACCTCACGCGGCTAACCGAGGGTTAAAATAGTATCTGTAACTGAAAATGGAATAGAAAATAAATTAAGTATTAATTCTTAAACTCCTGTTGAAAAAGAAATAATGAGGGGTATTCGTCAATGAGTTTTTTTTTGTTTCAGCTATCAGTAATATGCTACATGATCCTGTTTTTCCTAGTCCATGCAAACAGCAAAGGCCACATGTCTACTGTTCTTAGGATCATGATACTAACAGCTGTACCCCCTCAGATTCTGCATGGAGTGTTGCTGTTTTTGGGAGCTCTTGAAGTAAGTTATTAGTGAGCTGCCAGTAATTTGCAGTAGGCTTACGATAGAACATATCAGTAGGGACACCTTGGAGCTGTGGGCGACAGCCGCCGACATCCAGCGCGCTTTCGTGCTGCAAAAAGGAGCCGTGCGCGCGGTTGTGGGTATACCAAACGATGTCTTGCAGAAATCACTTAAAAGAGCTCCAAATCCTGACATTCCCGTGTGAGCTGATTTATCAAGTGGTCCTTTTCACACACAATAACTTGGAATTGTTTAAAACTACAGATCAACTACAATGAGATCAGTGTACTTCACCCATCTGTTTATAATAGGATGCCTGAGGAGATAATGGGTGCGCTTTTCACAGCGTTATTAAAAAGTCGACTGAAAAAAAATACCTTATATCCATATTGTAAAAACGGGAATTTTCACGTACTGCACTATCGGTGAAGGCACCGACTAAGTTTCGACTCATTCCGAGAGTCTTCATCAGGGTGAGTGGTTGCGACTTTCTCCTTCCGCGTCGTAGGTATTTTTTTGGAATAAAAAATACCTTATGTATTCTACAGCGTGGATGAATTCTTTGAATTACTAGAGCTGCATAATATAACTTCTCAATCAACTTGTTTAATTACTTATGCAGGTACAATATTTGTAAACAGATTTTTTATAATAATTTATTTATTATGTTTTTGTTTTTTGTTGGATAAATTAATAATTATTTATTTATTTATTTATTTATTCAGAATACATTATGACATCATTACAGGTTTTTTTTTTAAGCCTAAATCGATGAAATATGTAAGTATATAGTATAGAATATAATATATAAGATTTGTAGACTAATCTATAGTTTCTAAAACTACCTGTGCTAATTGTAGGAGTGTCGGCAGTTTATCGTAAAAAATATCTACGCTGTTCGCAGACAAGATATTGAGCAGATAGATAGCGAGTGACATGGGGGCAAACTTAAGCAGATTAGTCCTACAGTTGGGCACATCTAGCATGGCAGGGCGGCGGCGCGCGCAGCCGCAGCGCCGCCAGCACCTCCGGGTGGATCAGCTCCCCGCGGAGCACGCGCACCACGTACTTCACCAGCGCCATGTCTCTCCGCACCGACAGCCTATTAGTATTTATCAAACTTTCGCGATTATATAACGTAATTATAAGTTATCACATGTCATCCCGTGACCACGGCTATAACAATCGAAACGTCAGGAAATTAATAAAAAAAGGTAAACGCGATAAATACTCATAAAACTTATAATTAAATTAATAATTCTTTGACTTTCTGGGTTTACTAATAAATATTTGTATGTTCAAGACCGGGCATGGTTAGCAGTGCTTTATCCACTTTATAACCACTTTTACTTTCAATTTGCTTCTTCCTTATTGCATGCTATAATGCATGCTTCAAAACTAGTTAGGCGCAAGGCTCTATTTTATGCAGATTTGGCACCATTTATTTGACAACGTTGTAATTGGATAAAACTACCCTCTGCCTACGGCTTCACTCGCATGGTACCCGGATAAAGAGTAGTCTATTTGTTGTTCTGATGTATAAGCTATATTTCTGTAAAGTTTCATCAAAATACGTTCAGTAGTTTTGACGTGAAAGAGTAACAAACATCCATTTATCTTCACAAACTTTCGCGTTTATAATAGTAGTAGGATTTTACGCCAATAACCGTGGGCCTCAGCGAATAGGTCCAGGAATTCAAAAATGCCTACCCTAGATGTAAGATTTACTGAAAGTTAAAAGAAGCTATTTAAAGAAAAAGCAATGATAATTATGTTAAGTTTAGGCTTAAATTCTAGCTTTTTATTCATTCAAATAACAAGGATCATTTGGAAAAGTCAGCTTAAAAACTATTTAAAAATTTAAGGGTATTTACGCCGATTCCTCGCGCGCTTCCAAACCTAGAAGAATTAGGCAACAAACTCTGTTTGGTTTGATACTCCTTCATTCAGCTATAATGTCAGTCCAATCAAACAAGGTGAACTCATTTATTGAAAATAAGTATTAGTCATAGAATTAAATAAAATTAAAATGTATCATTCAAAGTTCTTGACAACACACGATATGCTTTATAGTGCATGATGACAGGGATATGAGGAATCATCAACATTTTAATCGTGAGCCGGGAAATGTCCAAATCTTCATCGTCAACCGTCTTTTTGCGACCGCTAAAATGTTATAAAATATAATGTTAAAGCGACTGCAGATATATAAACCACTCTGTTTACCCTTACCCGTACCCGTGCACAGGAAATCATCGAATCCACTACAAATCAGCCACAAACAAAAATCTGCAAACTAAAATATACTCTCTAGAAACTTTGTGCTACCATCCTCCCACTGGAAAATAGCCAGCATATTTCCCTATTTTATGATAATCCACCTTCAGATCTTGGCTGCCTCAGGCGATGGCAGGTCGTATAAAAACATGTGGTGGAGCCTCTCAAACAGCCCGCCCAGAGCTTCGACCTTGTTAGTACAAGATACGAGTCGATGCGTATGAACTTTTAGACCTTTTCTGTGAGCGGTTTAATAATAACATGATTTTCATACAAAACGGCTTCAACGATTTGGTATGTTTTTGGTACACCTATCATCATGTATTTTCCTTGTGATTTTAATGAAAAAAAACCTATTGACTTTGACTTATTCATCCAGATATCACCTACTAATGGGTATTGGCCTTCTTTCGCTTTTGCCAGCCTCTGTCATGTGCGTGCCACTTTTATACCTTGTAATTGATACGTCTTTCTGCATATTTTTTGCCTGGATGTAAGTAACTTAATTAACTGTAGCATTATATACATTTCTTCATTTTCATTTAATATTAGCTTTATTAAAATTATTTACAGTATCAAATTTTAAAAGGTTTAAAGGTATTGCAAAGCCGAACGGTGTTCATGTACCTATTTCTATATAATCTTAAGACCTCTGAATATGTACATAAAAGCAATCAATAAAATATTAAATACGAAAGTAATGCGCCTCCGTATTTTTTTGTTTAGCTATGAAAATGGAAATATGGGTGCGTTAAAATCTATATTCACTTCCGAATTATATTTAAACTGCACCTATGGTGATAGCGCGACGGCGTATTCCTTTTGTTGTAGTCTTGTAAATACCTACCGTATTCTGGTTCATAATGAAATGTAAAAAAGCTATATTATGAGTAACATCTTTATTTGTGTCGGCACAAATAATAATAGACAAATTTGAAATCTCACGCTCCAATAAAATGCCGATACTGTTGTTTTAACAGAACCCTAAAATAGAAGCTTATAATATCCGTGCGACACCCGAAACGTGACATGTGCTCCCAGCAGACGATTATAGAGCAGGTAAAGGGGTTCATATAACAAACAGAACGATTTGATCTGAAAAGTGACGATACTATGAAAACAAACCTACCAGTGTTCGTCGATTATAGATACGGCTAGCGTATCTGACTAAATAAAACCGGTAAAGTGCAACCTGGACTTGCGTACAGGGATTCCGTACTACCATACAATAAAAACAAAAATTCTTTGGTCCATCGTCGCTTCTGCCGCCGCTAATTGCTGGTTCTATGGTATGGCCTTCATAGTGTTTTTCTTCACCGTTTTTAGTACGTGTTGGCGGCAAAACATACCCGGAATGAGTACTGGCGTAATTCAGTTGAAAGTATATGTGTCGGTTCCTCTGTAAGGGCCTGGCCAAACTGACGCAGTGGCGGAAGCTGTGGCGATCAATAAATTCACGCGAACTTTAACGACTACTTGACAGCCATTTCCTCTTGATCGCCACTACCGCCACCACCGCCACTGCGTTAGTTTGATCGGGCCTTAAAGCTTCTTAATGCAATCAGTGTTATCTCAGGATCTCAGGAAAATAATAAAAAAGGCTAAACGCGATAAAGACCCGTTAAACTTATAATAATTATCTCAGGCTTCATTGTTTCGTTTCAGGAAAAAGTCGTAGCCCTCGAGCTAAGTCTTTGGATGTGTCTGCTGATGGCATCATACAATACAATACTGGGAGTAATGGGATGCATATATTTTATAAGAACTGGACACCAGACCATGCACTTTATGGTGGCTGTCGCATTCGCTGTACTGGCTTTGTCTTTGTTCAGTAAGTGTAAAGTTCACTTAATGTTTACTTAAAAACGGGATATTTACATACCATGATTTTGTAAGTTCTACAACATTCAAACTCACAAATCCTACTATCCTATCCTACTAATATTATAAACGTGAAGGTTTGTGAGGATATTTTTTCCTCTTTCACGCAAAAACTGCTGAACGGATGTTGATGAAACTTTACAGTTATACAAGCTCTGCTTAGTTTGGGGCTAGATGATGCTGTGTGAAAATGTCCAGCATTATTTATTTTATTTATTTATTTAAACACACAATCAGCCTCTGACTTCAAGCGCATTACACAAGCTCCTATCATCGCTGGTAAAAATAGGTTAAGTAAGCTTCATAACCTTTGAAACTATCATGGTTATGAACATATTTTTTTTCTAAAAAAATAGGATATATAACATGACTAGCTTCTGCTGACGGCTTCGCCTGCGTGGTACTCGGATAAAAAGTAGCCTATGTATTATTATGATGTATAAACTAGAGGTATATTACTGTAAAGTTTCATCAAAATCCGTTTATTAGTTTTTGCGTGAAAGAGTAACAAACATCCACCCTCACAAATTTTCGCGTTTATAATATTAGTAGGATAGGATTTTGTTAATGTGTTACTTCTTTGACAATAAATTATTATATTCTACATATTCTTCAAATACCCTACATGTGGCGATAGAACCTTTCTGAGAAACTACTTTGACGTTTCAAAGATCAGAGTAAAAATGGTTCGCAGACAAACCACATTAACAAAACTAACCTATTATCACAAAAAACAATTCACAATAAAAACTTTCTTAAAATAATTGCGTAGCCATTACCAAGTTCAATAAAAGTCAGAGTAGATCAATGTTTTATCTTGCATCTTTAAAATTAAACTTCAGTTATGTAAACACAGCTCATTTGCTTCACAAATACCTTAGTTTATTTTCAATTCTGGCTCTTTAAAACTAAATGTGTACTCAAAACAATCAGCATTTATTCAAGCCACAGAATAAACTAAAGTATTTGTATTTCTACTACGTAGTATGGTACAAGGTGTCCAGAATTGTAAGTTATCCTTACAAAAAACAAGTCCTAGAACGAAATCGTCGAACGTTATATGTTTGGTGTGTTAAATTTTTGGAAATTTAGAATTTCTTCAATAGATTAAATCAGTAGAGAAAATAAAGATTTAAAGGCTTGAAACGGAAAAAATGTTTTACCCTTGACAATCGTAGAACGTTCGTTAGCTGGAATTACTAAAAACACCCTGTGTATCTTGTACTAAGCTGTCTCAGAACAAGAGTATGTACATTATTTTTAAATCCCTCATAGCTACAGCTCTCTATAGGATTTCTAAGTTTATTCCACTCAAATTGCTTCGGGTATTTTCTTTTGAAAGCAAGATTTTGATACTACATTAGGTGTTCTTTAATCCTCTTTCGGATCCCACAACAATTTAAAGAATATTTTAGAAATACTTTGCTGAAATACTTTGTAGCAGTTTTGTTAGAGACTTCAGCTGTGATCACGTAGAAAGCAGGTTGTAGGCGGTTTGGCGGCTGCCCATTTCTTGAATTATCTTCTTCTGAATACTTATTTTTAGACCACTTTTTATTTCGCCTAATCCTGGCGATACCTATTTTCAATTTGTACAATTTCGTTTATTGGCCACCTCAAACACAGTATGCAAAACAAATTACTATGTCTGAAGGTAAAATAAAAAACAGAATTTAGATGCAAATAAAAAAACCAAAAATTACAAAACGGTGGATACAGTTATAAAGCTTCACTCTGTTTTCTGTCTACATGAAAGCAGCTTACTAAAAGGCATTTGCCTCATAAAATTGAAACTGGGTACAGTTTCCTTTGTATAGTCAAATAGTTGTGGATAATGATCTCGTTTGTCAATGATTTTGTTCCATTCAAGGTTTGCTTAGCTTATATTTAAATAATGCTTATTTGCACAAAGTCTAGAGAATCCTCAGTCTTTATTCAAATGAAATATCTGCCTTATTACTTACGATGTGCACTAAAATTGAATTTGAAATTGAAATTGAATTTGAAAATCTGTTCAAACTAATATCGCGTTTACACTTGTGACGCAAATGACGAATGTAGACCAATTAGTACGAATCTATGGCGAAGGACGCATGTGTGAATGGCATGTTCGTTATTCGCCTCCTCATTTGCCTCGAAACTCGCGGGATGGACTGACGCGAGAGTCCGCGATTATGTAAACTGTAGTTCGTAGTAGTAACTTTTCGACGAGTGCCAAGACGAAAGCGAACGCTCATATGTAAACGGCTACTTCCCACCACATCCAAGCCAATTGTTCTCGGAAAATAAACTTTCATACATTAGTTCCCAACCACATCCACGAGCATTATAAATAAAACCCAGAAGCCTTGCTTATGTTGACTGTGCTAAAATATTTCGTGGATGTAAGTGGGAATAATTTTTTTATTTAATAAATTCTGCTGGATGTGAGTGGGAATCTTTTTTGGATGTGGTGGGAATGACCCATATAAACTTGGTATAACTAATGGTAGTAGACCGACTACGGCAAAAGCCAAAGAAGGGTTATGAACTAACTTGCAGTTATTTTTTTCTTCTAGCTGTTCTTTGCCATGACATACTTATCATCTACTCATACAAGCAGACTCTGATGGGAAATGACCCGTCACCGCCGGCGGTGCCTTGGAGAAAGTGAAGTTTATTGTCTATGTTTTAGAAATCATTAAAATAATGAAGACTTTTCATATTGGCTACTTTACTCTTTAATATTCTCGGCTTTAGTATAGCAACTGACGTAGAAATATCCTACGGTTCGACGGCAGTATTATTTTTTTAATATTATTCTATCGTTATATTCAAACTTTCATTTGTGTAGGCTTAGGCCAGCGTTGGCTTCCCCTCTGACAAAGTCAGTGGCGTGGTGGGACAGTAGCCGGAAAACAAGAGGTACGGTTTCGATTCTCGACAAAGACAGAATAATTGTTTGCATGATCTGCAGATGTTTTTTCCAGGTCTGAGTGTAGCTGTACCATGGAACTTGAAGTTTTTGATATCCACGGCACAAGGAATTATAGTGTGGGGTCAGAATTATTGGATCAGACTCTAGGGTGTTTATATTTTTTTATAAATAAACTAGTTCCTGCCCGTGGCTTTGCCCGCGTGGTATATGTTGATAAAAGTAGCATAAGACCGTCTCCAGGCTTCAAACTATGTCTACCAACGTTTGAGTTTCGATTCACTCAAAAGTTGGTTTTGAGTGAATCGAACCAAGGATTACAATTTTCCATACAAAGTTTAGAACTCAATTGTGCCCCCGCTAGGGATAAATCTGTACGGAGTGGCACAGAGGTAGTCAAACAATGAAGATATAAAGAGTATCATAAATGACGAAAATCCTTTAATATACCTTATAGCTTATCAAATGGGGGACCTTCTTACACAGTGTCTTCTGGTTCCTGGTCATCATTCGAGAAACTTTTTTCCCTAGCGGTTTCAACGTGTCCATTGTTACTTCTTTTTTTTAATTGTAAGAGCTGTCGGTGATTATATTTCTTTCTTCGTGCACTTTTAAATGATAGTGATTTTATGCAGATTCTAACTTAGAACGTAATAATTGATGACCTCTGTGGCGCAGTGGGCGAAGGCCCGCCTGAGACGCAAAAGGTTGCGGGTTCGATTTCCGCCGCAAGACCAATGTTTGTATGATCTGCAAATATTTGTCTGGGGTCTGAGTGTTTTCTATGTATTATATGTATGTATTTACAAAAAAAGTACATAAGTATATAATTATGTCATATATCAGTCATGTAGTTCCCATAATACAAGCTCTGCTTAGTTTGGGGCTGGGTGAGGCTGTATGAAAATTTTTCAGTATTATTTATTTATTTAAATTGTTTTTTTTTGCACTAAGAGCAAACTAAGAAAAAAAACAAATTCATCAGCAAGTTAATGCTTCAAAAAATATATCCAAAAAAAACGCCTGAGGCTGTGGAGTTGATATCTCTTTATACAAAGATCGGAATTCTCTAGAATGCATGCCATGTGGAAAGATAGAAGAATATTCGTATCTCTTTCTCTTTCCACGAAGCACCACACAAAAAGTACAGAGAAAAGAAATAAAATAATAATACAGTGATCCTTCTAACAGAAATGCAACAAAAGATCTTTCCACATCTAAATCATGCGTTTGATTATAAAATCAGGAAAAAATGCTGAACATTTTCACACAGCATCATCTAACCCCAAAGTAAGCAGAGCTTGTATTATAGGATCTACATGACTGATATAATACTTATTTTTATTGTAAATATATACATATTCTACATAGAAAACACACAAATATTTGGTTTACACACACACACAGGATCTAGACAAATATTTGGAGACACCAACATTTGTGCGGCGGGAGTCAAACCCGCAACCTTTTGCGTCTCGCCCACTCAATAAAAACCGACTTCAAACATCGGGAAGTTGATAAAAAGTCCAATATAAAATTTCATCCCTTAATTTTTTACCCTTAGGATCCGTACCCTTGGGTGGTATTTTTAATAAAATTTATATAGGATCAGCTTTGAAGTACTAAAAAATAATAATTAAAATTGTTTACAATTGGCGAGGATATCGCGTAAGATACACACAAAATACAGATAAATCCTACTAATATTATAAACGTGAAAGTTTGAAAGGATTACTCTTTCACGCAAAAACTACTGAACGGATTTTAATGAAACTTTACAGTAATATAGCTTATATATCAGAATAACGCATAGGTTATTTTTTATCCCGGTATTACGCGGGCGAAGCCGTGGGCAGAAGCTAGTTGAAAATAAAAGAGGAAAAGGGAGAGGTCCTTTTTGAAGTTGGTTGAAAAGAAGGACAAACAGGTTTTTTTATTAATCATCTATACTAATATTCTAAAGAGGAAAGATTTGTTTGTTTGTTTGTATCGAATAGGCTCCAAAACTACTGAACTGAATGAAAGCTAAGTTATCAGGAAGTAACATAGGCTATAATTTACTTTCAAAAAATAGAGATCCTTAAGTAAATTGTAATAATGTAACCCAAAGTAGCAAAATTTTGTCTATAAAAATTATTATTTGGCGTGCGCTGAGAAAACTATTGATGATACATAAAAATGATGTACTACATGATTAAAGTACTCATTGTTACCTACAAAAAAGTCCGCAAGGGAATTTATCTTACTGTCACAGTTAGTCACAATAGCAGCTTTTGTGTTCTAAAACTTAATTAGATCGCCGATATTCCCACGGAATCGAAACTTAGTGTAATATACTTTCATTTGACTAGAGTCTCACCTGGGTCAGTGATGATATGGCAGACGATGGAGCTTGAATGTCTATTCGCTAATATAGGTATATATAGGTATCAGAATATACCTATTCGCTCTTACCTTAAAGAGACCACTACGACTATGTATATTCCCCAAGATGGATCTGAGGATGTCAGATCCATCCTTCTATTAATCCTTGTGATTTCAATCAATAAAAACGTATTGACTTGACTTTTACCATACAGTACGTAGTTAAGTGAGAATACCAAATATTGCCAGTCAAGATATTGTACTTGGCATTTATTGTTTAGTGTCTTTTTGATGTTAAAAATTACAAAACTTATGCTTACATATTTCCCATGGGAATTTTCAGACCCATTTATTTATTTTTTTAATTGTCAGATACATTTTTTATTTATCATTTTTTTTAACACCAAGTCTAGTGAATGCAGTGGAAATGAGAGCTAAGAGAGCAATGTGTAGAAAATGAAGATGTAGTAACGAGAGTTGAGAAAGGTACGTTGAGATGGTTTGGGCATATAGAAAGGATGGACCAAAGTAGATTAACAAAACAAGTATACAAGGCGAGCGTGAATGGGATAGTTGGTAGAGGAAGGCCTCGGCGAACGTACTCTGACCAAATTGGAGACATTTTAGAAAAAGGCCAGGTCAGAAGTACACTAAACCGCCGAGCCTGTATGAAGAATGTGATGAGGGTGAATGAAGCGAAAGAGGTATGCCAGGATCGTAGCAAGTGGAAATCCTTGGTCTCCGCCTACCGATGTGGCGCGGTGGGCGAAGGTCCGCCTGCTACACAGGAGGTTGCGGGTTCGATTCCCGCCCTGGGACAAATATTTGTACGATCTGCAAATATTTGTTCCGGGTGTTCTGGGTATTTTCTATGTATAATAAAAATATCTATCTATGTAATGTATTGTATTAAGTATATCAGTCATCTAGTACCCATAACACAAGCTCTGCTTAGCTTGGGGCTAGATGATGCTGTGTGGATTGTCCAGCATTATTTATTTATTTATTTATTTTACCCCTCCGGGAAACAGGCGTGACTATGTGTATGTATTTTTCATTTATTTATTTATTAATTACGAATGGCATAAGCCTTGCACGACCGGGATTGAACTTTGATATTTAGTCTAAGAATATTTTGAATTTTGCCTACTTCACTGGATTTCACACGAAAGCTCTTCAAAATTCTTTAAAAGATTAACAAGCCAGCAAAGTGACCACTATACACAATTATCTGAGCTGTCTGTTCATGAAGATAATACTGGCTTAAAGTGCTCAAGACGTAATATTTAAAATTGTCCAAATTGTCCCTTTAAATTGTCATTCACGCAAACTTAGACAACCATTTGAAAACCATCTATATTATATCGCGTGTTTGTGTTAATACAAAAATGGAAAAAGAGCAATATCGTTCGGTGATTCGATTCCTATTTTTGGAAGGGAAAACGCGCATCGAAATCAAAGAGCGCTTGGATGCTGTGTACGGTGACTCTTCTCCATCGATGGCCACCGTCAAGAATTGGTTCAACGAGTTTGCACGTGGCCGTACGTCGGTTTTTGATGAACCACGTCCAGGTGCACCGAAAACAGCTGCTACGGAGGAAAACATTAAAAAAATCCATGATCTCGTATTGGCAGATCGCCGATTGAAGGTTCGGGAGCTAGCTGAGACTGTAGGCATTTCAGAAGGAACAGTGCATCATATTTTTCACGAGGAACTCGGCATGAGAAAGCTGTCGGCGCGATGGGTGCCGCGTTTACTCACACCGGAAAACAAGCGCAACCGTGAGACCACATCGGAGACGTGTTTTGCGCTGTTTAAGCGGAATCCAGCTGAGTTTTTGCGTCGTTTTGTGACCGTCGATGAAACCTGGATCCACTGGTACACACCAGAGACCAAGGAGCAATCAAAACAATGGATCCAGACCGGGGAACGTGCTCCAAAGAAGGCGAAAACTGTAAAATTGGCCGGAAAAGTTATGGCCACCGTTTTCTGGGATTCACAAGGTGTGATCTACATCGATTACCTCGAGAAGGGTAAAACAATTACAGGGCTTTACTATACCGATTTATTGGGCCGATTCGACGCCGAATTAAATAAAAAACGACCCCATCTGGCGAAGAAAAAAGTGCTGTTTCACCACGACAACGCACCGGTTCACACGTCTGCCGTTGCCATGGCCAAATTGGTCGAATTACGCTACGAATTGCTGCCCCATTCACCGTATTCTCCAGATTTGGCCTCTTGTGACTTCTTTCTGTTTCCTAATCTGAAAAAATCACTCGCCGGGAATAGATATGGATCAAATGAGGAGGTCATCGCCGCCACGGAGGCCTATTTTGCAAAGTTTGACAAAAACTATTTTTCGGACGGGTTAAAAAAGTTGGAGCATCGCTGGGCTAAGTGTATCGAACTAAAAGGAGACTATGTTGAAAAATAAATTGCCACTTTTCCAAAATTTTCGTGTACTTTTTGTAGGCTAAGTATTTATTGAATGACCCTCGTATGTACTTATGAACTACTATTTCATCTTTGGCACAAAGAAACCCAGAAAATATTTAAATTTCATCGCAGACGGTTTCGCTAGATGTCGTTATAAAAATTATTGAATTTATGATTTTTTGAAATTGGCTTGGGGGAGGTAATATTCTCAATTTAATTTGACTTTCCCCTTTACGAGAAACATAAATACAGGTGTCTGGAGATCCATAGTATGGAAAAAGAAGATAGTTATATATTATATTCTTTACTAGCCTCTGCTCACGTCTTCGCCCACGTGGTTGCCGTATTAAAAGTAGCCTGTGTATTATTATAGGTTATGTACTTGATCCAAATTTCATTTAAATCAGTCTAGCTGGAAATTATTACCAATAAATATCCAAACATCCAATCTTTGACGTTAATAATAAGAAGGATTTTATACTTAATAAGAAAGAATTGATTTAAAAAAATAAAGTGTACATTTGTCGGATTTTTTAGATAAAGTTCAGTTTTCTTCTCTCAGGGGGGAAAAGTGGAATAAGCCAAGATGATGAGGGGGATTTCTGTACATTTTTTATATTAGGGTTCTGTATTCCCCCTGAGCAAATTCTCTTGAGGGGGAAAAGTGGAATAAGAAAAATGATGAGGGAATTTCTGCACTTTTTTAACATTAGACTTCAGTTTTATCGAATAAACCCCCTTTAAGACAAACCTTACTGTATTCTGATCAGGTTTCGTGGCTTATAGTAAAAAAGAAAACTAGTCCTTTCAGAGTTTCAGTTTCTATAGAGCACTAGCGGTACGGTGTAGTAGTTATAGAGTATCTGACTATCTATTCCATAAGGTTGAGGGTTTGAATTCCGCCGTACACCAATAGATTTTTTCAACGGAAAAAATTAATGTGCGCTTATGCTAATGCTCTCAAACGGTGTAGGATTGTTTGATTGTCTGATGACATTTAGCATCGAAACAACTTATCACATGTGTAATGCGATTCTTTGCAACCGATTTATATGTCTTCAAGGATTATAATGCTGAAAGGCACTAGAGGGCGCTACAATCGATGGAAAAAGACGCTAGGGATTTCAAGTTTTGTAAAAATACTCTTGTTATATTACAGCAATCAGTCGTCCATCGATTTACCGCAACTTGATATTTCTTCAGTCCTTCTCATATGGGGGGCCAACCTACACTTCGTCGTTTGGTTCGCGGTTGCCACGATTCTGGTTGGTGGTCGCCATTCAAGAACCTTTCTTTCCCAGCGGTTGTATAATGCTGGACATTTTACACACAGCATCATCCAAACTAAGCAGAACTTGTATTGTGGGAACTACATGACTGATATACTACTCTTATACTTTTATGTTAATACCTATACACCCGAGACAAATATTTGCAGATGAAAACAACAAAAATAATTCCCGCGGCGGGAATCGAACTCGCTAGCTTCTGCGTATCAGGCGGGCCTTCGCCCACTGCGCCAAAGATGTCCTCACTGATAACACATTACATACAAAATAAATCAATATACAGGCACGTATCTATATTAATCTGTAGTATCGCTTTATAGCGATCTCTTCCAGACCATAAAGTGGATATATTATTTCATCCAAGTTTTTGATAAAATGAATTAACAATGGACCTGAAATAGTACCAAGTCAATTCAATCATCGCCACGGACAAAGCTATCGGACTAAAACCTTTTAGACATAAAATATTTTTATACAACAATAGGGGCCTGTTCACAATCTGTTATTACATTCAGAAAATACATTTTTACATTCAGAAAAGCATATTTTTCTTTCTTCTGTTTCCTGTCAACTTAGACAAGTTGCAATCGAAGCGTTAATAAATAACGAAAGCGTCACCAGTACAGTCAGTGTAACTGATTGGTTACCCCTCTTGGGTTCGAAGATTAAACAGGATAGTTATTTTCATGTTTTTTTTTCATAATAAGGTTTTGTATATTTAGTTTTTACAATCGTGGCCTGACCACAAGTTTGACTAAAAATCTGTTTGGACTATTTTCTGATTAACAGTATTATATATTCAAAATGGTTACTATTGTCATTTCAATTGTTTTGGTAAATCCATTTGTCTATGATGATAAAGTATTTCGTTACAGACAATCGATTGATCAGCATTGTGAACAAATCGACTAGAACATGAACATCACTGATGAGTTTCTATTCTGAACACGCTGATAGTGAAATTACTACACTTTTCATGACATGACTTTATTGTTCAACGGCCTCCCACCGCTTCGCTCGCATGGTACCCGGATAAAAAGTAGCCTATGTGTTATTCTGATGTATATGCTATATTACTGTAAAGTTTCATCAAAATCCCTTTAGTAGTTTTTGCGTTAAAGAGTAAGAAACATCTTCACAAACTTTCACGTTTATAATATTAGTAGGAAGGATAAAATAAGCAGAATGGGAGGCTGGTCTAGTTCTCTGAAGCTCACTGGGTGGCACTGTGTCTTGGGCATAATATCTTTTGCTGTAACACCATCTAAGTATGTGACTTTAGAGAACTATTACCTATACAATTACGATTGTCGATAAAAAGTCTCGAAGCAGTAAGTTGCGTCGAGACTGCCTTTCGTGCACTTTAATTTTGATGCAAATTTTGGGAACAAAAACGATGAAAATAGATTATAAGTCCACTTACAAGCGTTAAATTCTATGTGCCAACTAAAAAGTTGTCCACTTCCCCCTAAATTCCCAACCAAAAAAAAAATAATCAATGTATTTTCAACCCGAATACAAAATGTATAGAAACTAAAATTTACTTGAATCGTTCAAGAAGTACTCGTATCATAAGAATAGAATAAGAATAAGAATAACTTTATTTGGAAAATAACAAAAGTTAATGAACAATATGTTATTTGGATTTTGGTTGTTAATTTACTGTCTACTGTTTTGTAGGTACTTACAATTAAAATAAACGCCGGCAGCAATACAGTTTGAGAACACTTACCTCCCGTGCTAGTTTACAACTGTGTTATGGCAAGGCAACAGATTCTCGCCCCATAAAAATCATATTACGAGTATGTTGATCTTAAAATCATGGTTTTGAATTATCTGGATAGCAAGTTCTTTTAAGTCTTTCTTTGATAACTATGAACTTTATCTAAATAGCTGTTTGACACACACACCTATTTCCTCATACCGTAAGTATTTTTAAATTGACTATTTCCGTCCCAAACAGCAAATTGATGGATGCCCTCGTATTTCCTATTTTAGGACATCTCAGGGAAGACGTTTTATTTCGCCGGACCTTCGGATCGTCCGCACCCGCTGGGAATGACAGTCCGCTCTAATTGGACCCGACCTATCTACCTTCCTATCTACTTCTGTGGAAGCTCTCATGATTCGTATATGAATCAGAATATTAAGAGCTATAATGTATAGATAGATAGATGGTTAAACTCTTTATTGCATACCAAAGCAAAATACAAAAACACAAGAGTCATAAAAATATAAAGTATAATGGGCGGTCTTAACGCTGAAGTGACCTCTTCCAGACAACCTTTGGATGGGCAGGATGAAATGGAATAGCTGTTAATATTCCTAACCTTCTGTAAGGGAAGTTGTGCCAAGTTGTGTCTAACGGAGCTTATATTTGGGATGATATAACTAGTTGTGCATACCGGTTGGTCTGTGAGGAATACCACAAAAACATGTTGTTGTCGAATACGACAACGCCATGTTATTTGTACAGTTTCCCAATCCTAATTTTTAATAAAAATCGGGATATTTACATTGATGTGTGAGTTTGAATGTTTCCCGATATTTCGGCACAGTTGCATGTACCATGATCACGGGAGGAACTGAAGTCTTTGCGGGTTTTGAATGTTAGAGGCAGACAAATCGATCTACCCTCTTTCTCACTCTTTTATTGCGAAAAATACCACTACCACTCGTTTCATTATCACATTCGAGTACATCTCGGTTTCGACACACAACACTAACAGTATCCTGACACGCAACTGGTATCATGTTTTTTCGATTTTTGCACAATCTCACCACAGGATTCCAGACTCCAGATAATTGAAAACCATCTTCTCTATTGAAATTCCTGTTTTGTAATCTCAATCGCCTCCTGAACCAATCTTGGTATGTAGTGGCTTTCTGTTGAGATTACCTGTGAATTATACAACTCGATCCAGTGATTTGACCCAGAATTCAACAGGTGTTCTGAACACCGAGGGTAGATCGATTTGTCTGCCTCTAACATTCAAAACCCGCAAAGACCTCCCATGATCATGGTACATGCAACTGTGCCGAAATATCGGGAAACATTCAAACTCACAAATCATGGTAAATATCCCGGTTTTTAGTAAAAATTATGTTCAAAACCATGATAGTTTCAAAAGTTATTTCCCAATCCTTATAAAAAAAACACGCATAAAATACACAAACTCAATCCTGACCCCACACTAGGATTTCTTGTATAATGGGTTACAGAAACTAGGACGTGGCACGGCAACAATTAGACCCGGCACAAATATCTACAGAACATGCCCCACAGCGGGAATCAAACCCACACTTGCGTCTACTACTACTAAATACTAGTAAGATTGCTAGTAGTACTTAGTAGTTAAGGACTATGGGGGAAAGCCACGCAATGGATCCCAAATATATGGGGCGACCACGTGAAAAGTCCAGAATAAGATGAAGAGACGAGCTGGACGCATACCTTAGTGGTCCAGATTTCCTATTCTAGGTCACGAAATATACCTTAGTATTCCACAATCCATCCAAATCTGATCAGCTTTTATAAAGATATATACGTGACTTTCGCATTCATAATAATGTTAGTAGGATAGTAAGTATTTCAGAAGTTCGGATGTTTGTATTCGATAACTTTTGTAATTGAACTGATTTGCTTGAGGTTTTCGTCATTGATTTGAAATAATGAAAAGGCCAAATATACAATAACAATAAAGTTCAATTAGGTATCATATGATTAATGATGCTAGTAAGTGATACAATCCAAAACAGGGAAACTCCGTAGTAGAACCTAAGTTATTGATATAGGTCTCAGGATTCAAGCAAGTTGAAGTGGCCATAGACGGCCTTAAACTTGTAAAACTGACCATGCAGTGACGGACCGATGACTTACAATTTTGAGAAAAGCCTATGGATGGACGTGACTCATCTCTTCAACTGAAATCCTACAGGAAGACTATTTTCGGGTATAATCTTCTACAGCTTTTGGCAATGAAGCTAAATGCAAGGAAAATAATATATTAAGAATGATCATTATTTATTACAACAAAATTACTTAAAGGTAGGTAAAATAATATTCATAATTCCATCCTAAAACTATTGACAGTTACAATGAAATAACACCATATCGTAGTGTAAAACAAAGTCAGTACCGTCCCTACCCAGACTTCTCCAACACCTGAATCTAAAAAGCAACTGTGATTTACAATGATACAATATATAAATACGGCTCCAGTTAAAACCCAGTTCAACGCAATATGCACAACGATACACCATAAATAAATCTTGATTGGCATGTCTTCTTCAAGCCAGATTCCAAACATCAGTATAATGCTAGCGAAAAACACTATAGTAACAATAGCAAAAACAAAGAAGAAATAAACAAGTTCATCCAACTTCGACGAGTAGACTGTTTTCCACACGCCAAAGTTCACGCACATTGAGGAAAAGTAGAAAGTGGCAATAAACCCATAAATGATCCCAAATACTGCTATGATGTTCGTACCAATCTTAAGCGGTATGCAAAGGAGGAAATATTCG
The DNA here is from genome assembly GCA_958496245.1 of Perizoma flavofasciatum. NCBI lineage: Eukaryota > Metazoa > Arthropoda > Insecta > Lepidoptera > Geometridae > Perizoma > Perizoma flavofasciatum. The sequence goes on from OY292433.1 coordinate 10,298,997, forward strand.
ATTGATGTTACATTGTTCCATCTGAACATGATGTCTTCTACAGCTTTTACACGAGATGTGTTCGGAGTTATTGTGGAAAACTAACACCGATTTACTTAATAAATCACAACATATATTCAAAAGCATTTCAGAGAAGAGGAAAATAAGTGGACTAACATTTCAGAAATGAATATTTTGACATGAGTTTGTCAAATAGATATGTAACTATGTCCACAGACTACTATATGTACCAGGACTATGTCTACATGACAATTTGATTTCAGTTTTCAGTGGTTAGTTCCTCTATTTGTGTCGTAATCAAGAAGCGAAGTGAAGGTACAGGAATGCGTGAGCATTCTTGTAGTCTGTGGTACAGGACAAAGATCTTGAATAATGCGTACAGGATATTTTGTCTCATTAATATGCAAAATTTTCTAAAAGGTTGGCAAGGAGTCAGAAAGGCTTGAGTACAGCTACTCCAAAGGTACTAGGAGAAAAACTAGTCTACATATCTACATAACTAGGTACCCGTGTAAAAAGTAGATTATGTGTTATTCTAGGCCACCTAACCTATTCAAAATGTCATGCAAATCGGTTCATAAACTTCATACTTTGGCCGAGGGTTGTTTTTCGGAAACCTGGCTGCGCGCATGAACCTATACATATCGATTTCATTCTCAAGCAGTTTAACTTTGATGACTGTACCTGATAATAAAATTACTGCTTTTAACTTGTTTTCTTCTATAAAGTTGTTTCAGTAAAAGTAGTTTCAATTTACAGCCGGTTTTCTTCAAAACATTTTTATATAGTCTGTGATCAACCGGATCACAGAATACATGCTATAAAAAAACTAAGAGTTCACTCTTTGTGTTTCCTCTTACAAAAAACGTTCAAAATGTGACTATCTCGTTATGAATTATTTATGTGGTCCTTTATAATTCATAACAAGATAAGGGAGGTAATGGATGTTTTCTATGTATAATATGTATGTACAAAAAATAAAATAGTATATCAGTCATGTAGTTCCCATAATATAAGCTCTGTTTAGTTTGGGGCTCGGTGATGCTGTGTAAAATATGTCCAGCATTTTTATTTATTTTTTTAATGCGCGAGAAGGAACCATTAACCCTTGTACGGTTTTTCTTTATTCAATACTTAGGGCTCTGTCAAACAGACGCGGTAGCGATGGCGGTGGCTATCAAAGGGAAATAGTTGTCAAATGATTGACATAGATAAATAAATCATTTATTTGCAACCACACACTAGGAAGTAACATTGGCTATAATTTATTTCCAAAAAAACTAGAAATGCTTAAGAATATTGCAATAATGTAACCCAAAGTAGCAAAATTTTGCCTATAAAATTTATTATTTGGCGTGAGCTGAGAAAACTATTATTGATGATACATAAAAAATATGTAGCATATGATTAAAGTACTCATTATTACCTACAAAAAAGTCCTTGAGGGAGTATATCTAACTATCATAGTTAAGTCACAATAGCAGCTTTTGTGTTCTAAAATTTAATTAGATCGCCGGTAGAAACAAAAGTTGGTTACATTCGTATCATAATATTAATTCTTATATAAACAAATAGTTTTATCATCAATGGTATTTACGTAGCAGTGAAATACTTTTTAATTCATTCGAACCGGACATTTAATTTCGAAGTTATCACGAGTATAAAAATCTAAACTTACGCGGGTGAAACCGCGGGGTAGCTGCACCCCGCGGTTAAGTATATAACTAAGATGGTCGGTCTGCTGATGAGACAAGTAGCCACAAATTGTGATGGGACTCAGCATAAAGCGCCGTAGACCTGGTGAAGGTGAGTAGCGCGCTGATCTTCCATAGTCTCCCAATATCAGTAATGAATTCGCGTGGATGTATTTATCTCGCGTCAGTTTGACCGAGCCTTCAGTCGTACTGACATATTGTATGCACACACAAGCTTGTACGTAAAAGCTACGTTGGAAATCCCCATGCGTTTCTAATCTGTATTTTCTCATAGACATCGTCACGTAATTTTCACTCCGACAATCAAGATAAAACCTTCCCGGAACAAATTCTTCAACTGGATGTGGGCATAACTGAGATTACAAACATAACTGATATTATTTAAGTCTACGGGATTTTTTTTTTAAACTGTGTTTCATAGTCAAAATGTGTGTATAATTTCGTTGGTTTGCTCAGAAAGTATTATTTTGATTATTTGATCTTGCTGGCCTAGACGGCGGTACCCAAATTTAGATCCGAAGGTCGGAGGGGTTTGAACCCAATGCCACCGGACGTTATCACATTGAAATTGTTGAAAATTTAATAAAAGGGGATGAAAATCAATTCTAGAGGCCAAGATATCATGACTTAATTTTTCACTCTTTTTTCCACTGTTTTGATTATTGTGTTGTTGTGTTCAGTGTGATTAATGTTTTCTGTTAATTAGTGTGACTAACTTTATGATGATTATTGTGTACCTGCTGAATTTATGTAACTTATGGACCTATGATATTACACTAATCAACAAAATTGAGCATTTATATTATATTTGTATGTATCTACATATATATTTGGATGTAGGTATGTATTTAAGTATGAATTATTTTTCATTTTATGTATGTAGTTTATTTTTTTATATTTTTAAGTAGCTATTTATTTTATTTAATACATTGTTCTCTTATTTTGATAATCAGCCGAACGCACTACCGCCCCACTCTTCATAACACAAAGGTTAGCTGGAAGAAAATGCTAATTAGCATTAAGTTCGCCTATGTACTTGTTTTGTCTTGTGCAATAAAGCATCTATGATGCCTATATCTATGATCTATGATCTATCTATGATGTCTGAAATAAATAATTTTAATTTAATGGGATGACATTAAGTGTTCTACATAAAATATATCGATACGGGAAAAAATATAATAGTACTATATCCCTGCTAACTCAATGATTAGGGACATTACTTTAGCGCCACCCTGTATTACTTGATACAGATGCAACCATACCATTTAGCAGTGCTATTTATTGCTATCTAATCTATTTTTTTATACCTTTAATTTGGCATACAAAATACGACCCAATTATTGGTAAGTTACCATAGCCTATGGGCCCAAACCGCCCTTTTAAAAAAAACTCACTGTAATCGCTTGGGTAAAACCATAATCAAAAATGTTATAAGTTTTATACGGGTCTTTATCGCGTTCAACCTTTTTATTATTTAAAAAAAACGTAAAAAAAATTCTATATAAAACTTTTAATTATGTTTACTGATCCGAAAAAAAAACATAACACAGGGTGCATATGAGAGACTACCTATTTGTTAAAACAACTTTGGAACCATGTGAAAGCAGTATTGAGTAGTACTCTGGCCCGCGACTTTGCCCGCGTGGTACCCGGATAAAAAGTAGCCTATGTGTTTTTCTGATGTATAAGCTATATTACTGTAAAGTTTCATCAAAATCCGTTCAGTAGTTTTTGCATGAAAGAGCAACAAATATCCTTCCTCACAAACTTTCACGTTTATATACAGTAATATAGATAGATAGATAGATAAAAGACTATTTGAACTTCAGACACACACATACAAAATACAACAATTATACAGTAGTAAAATTAAACAATAATTAAATACAGTTAACTAGTATTAATAAAATAATTAAAATCTAGGTATAATGTCTATGTGTACTGTATTTCGTCAAAAAGCCCTTGGCTCAGCGTGATAGTAGTTTATAAATCAGAATAGCACAAAGGCTATTTTGTATCTGGGTACCAAACGGGCGAAGCCGTGGGCAGAAGCTAGTTGGTTATATTTTCATCTATGTCTGTTTGATCGTCAGGAACAAGGCCCCTTTTGCAATGATCTCTTCAGTCGGCACCATTCTCTTGAGGATCACAACCGCTTTGCATTTAGAGAATGGAAATAAGGAGGGAAAACTTGGAAAAACAATGGTGGCGTTTGAGATGATCCAAAATTTCTGAAAAATAAAAATGAATTTAATCAAGAATACGTTCAATGGTTCTGACCATTTCATACATGAGTAAACCAAGTATGAGTTTAAATATATTTATTCACACTATTTACAATTAGTTATATACAAAAAATACAGATAAAACAGCTAGCTATCTAAAGACCGTTGCAAACGATCTATAGAATGCTCAACTGATCCAGATCATTATCAGACGGAAGCTTTCCCAAAATACTGGCTGCATTGCGGCGCTGAATGGCAATGCTAATGTGTTGACTCAGATAAGAGCCAGCTCTCTGGTCTGGAGTCAGTAAGGTTTAGTCGGAGACACGTTCAAACATTATTTGGCACTGCCGACGTTTTACTAGTTAGTTTTCTTGTGACATGTCTATCGTCACTGTATGAAAATTAAAATTATGAAATTTAATACGTCCTGAAAGTTCTGATTCTGCAGGACCCATCACATGCTCCTAGGACTCTCATTCAACTCGGCCACTGATCTAACGCAGGATAACCGAAAAAAGATGTGGAACTTACTTATAAAGATTAATTAACAAAGACTAACTAAAGTTCTAATCTTTGACGACCTCTGTGGCGCAGTGGGCAAAGGCCCGCCTGAGACGCATAAGGTTGCAAAGGGTTCGATTCCTGCCGCGAAACAAATGTTTGTATCATCTGCAATTATTTGTCTCGGGTCCGTGTGTTTTCTATATATAATATGTATGTATTTACAAAAAAAAAGTATATAAGCGGTATATCAGTCATGTACCTAGTTCCCATAATACAAGCTCTGCTTAGTTTAGGGCTAGATGACACTGTGTGAAAAAATTCCAGTATAATTATTAAATACTGCTTTGTCTCTTTGTATCAATTCGATTTCAACGGAAGAAAACAAAAAACTGATAAGCTTAGAAACTTTTTTTTACACAAAACGGATAAACACGCTTACTACTGTAATACTCATGGACATACATTCAGCACGTGTAGTCGTGTTGCAAGTAGTAAGAACTACACGTGACAGGTTGCAAGCCTAACGCTGCTTATTGTAACAATAACTAGTGGCGCATGCCTTCGAAGTTTTGTTTCTAAGGCATGCCGTATCCTCACGATATTTTCCTAAATAGAAAACTATTTTTAAGGTTATAAGCTCGTCCTTGTACGTATATGTCTTTTGTAAGTGTTAATTTGTGTGTACAATAAAGAATAAAGAATTAAGAACCTTGTACATAGGACATACGATTCCGTATTTCCGAATGAGACTTCCGTAAATATCCTTATTAATAAAGTCACATAGCTTGTAGCTGACCTCTACGAAGGAAGGCCTATACTCATTATGGAGATACTCGTGAAAATAGATGAACAACTGAAAATAAATTTCAAAATTATTTCGAGATTATTGGTCGTCAATCCTATTAATCGAGTACTAGGATGAGGGGTGGCGGAGAAGACAGAAAAACATAGAAATAACTTTTTATTTAGGGTTTTTATCATCTTCTTGTCCTTGTCCTACGTAAGATCAGCAAAACATGTTTTCTTCTTCCATTCTCCTCTATCAGCCATCATCTTATAACTGACTCCTTTCTAACACATGTCATCTTTCACACAAGCCATAAATATTTTCTTTGGCCTACCTCTACTCTTATTTCCATCCATATTATTTTTTTACACAAATTTATAAAAAAAATAAAAATATATCAAACCTATTTGGGATTTTTATTCATTTGAATTTGAAGTTTTACCTTTTTTATTGAAATTGATTTGCCAGAAAAAAAATCCTTTTTTTTTTGGCGCGGCTTGGCATTTTTTTCTTGCCTTATTCCGCATCTAGTTGGCTGTGCCCATCCATCAAAAAACATTTTTTACTATATTTGATATTTACTTTTCTCTATTACCCCGTCCATATTTCATATTGTACTTTATGAGATAAGGCAGTTCTGAGTTGTCAGATCAGCAACTAAGCACATGCCCTATGCATGTGCTTAGTTGCTGATCTTACGAATACCAGCATAAGATGTACATGATAAAAAAAATAAAAGAAAATAAAAAAACGAAATAAGATTGTCTATTCGCAGTACCTTAAATTAAATAAGGTACATTCTAGAACAATTATTTTAAACAAACCAGTTCTGAGTTATCAGATCAGAAGCAACTAAGTACCTGTGTCGATTTAATTCCTTCGAATACCATAAGATGTGTATCAGGTGATAAAGAAAACAAAAGAAAAAAAAAAAAAAACGAAATAAGATTGTCTATTCGCAGTACCTTATATTAAATAAGGTACATTCTAGTTCTAGAATGTACCTTATTTAATATAAGGTACTGATCTGATCTGATAACTCAGAACTGCTTTGTTTAACACAATTGAACAATTGTGTTAAACAAAGCAGTTCAGATCAGGAGCAACTAAGCACCTGCATTGATTTAAATCCTTCGAATAAAATGCATGAGGTGATAAAGAAAACAAAAGAAAATAAAAAAAACTAAATAAGATTGTCCAGTTGCAGTGTTAATAATAAGGTACATTCTAGAACAATTGTGTTACACAAAGCAGTTTTCAGTTCAGTTGAGTTATCAGATCAGGAGCAACTAAGCACCTGCATTGATTTAATTCCTTCAAATACCATAAGATGTGCTTGAGGTGATAAAAAAAACAAAAGAAAAAAAATACGATATAAGATCATCCAGTTGCAGTGTTAATAAAAGGCACCTACATTCTAGAACAAATGTGTTAAACAAATTCTGCAAATCAGTGCCCCGGCAGCAAAGAATATTGTTATTTTAACCCCTTTCCACCCCTGAATGGCTCATACTAGTACTCCATAGATAGTCTTGACAACTGTCTCCTCCCGGTCTATATGTTTTATGTTTATCATGAGGAAATTTGTGTTTTTTTTTAAATAAAAATACACTCTCACGACTGTAATCTCTATTTTGTAAATCTTCAGATCCATACTCAGTACGCAGATCTGTGAGGGTACCAAGTAGGACAAGTATTAGTGTAGTCAGAGACACGTCCAAAAATAAATTTGGTAGATGTGTGACTTTTACATAGCGCACGTTTTACATAGCGGGTAGTTAGCAATCTACGTGACAGGTTGCAACCCCAGTCTTATTGGAACACTAACCGATGGCGCCTACTAACTTTTCATGATTCATGAGCAAGCCAGTTTTCTGACGATGTTTCTTCAGCGTTTTGAGAACGTGTTAATCGCATATATATTGAAAAAACATTAGCGTTCGACCGAGTAGGTATTTTTTGTGTGAAAGAAACTGTATTACATGAAACTTACAGAAATATTGTTGGCCCAAGTATGCTTGTTGTATCCGGATAGATTGCTTACGTATTGACCGCGTCGAGAGCTTCTCCTTACGCTAACAGTGGCATTGTCTACGTATTTACTATTTAAGTAAGATATTTCTGCCCTTTCTGGTATAAACTCTATGGCGTATTTGGTTGGATGACTTTCCTAGGAGTTAACATTAAAAAAAAATGATTATATCAATACAATTATGTTATCTATAACTAAAAGCTTTATCTTTCTTTTGTCCGAGCTGTTGCAACACAGCTGAAATATCACGAAATAATAAAAATGGTACGCGACCCGTATAAAAATTATAATCATAATATAATATCTTTAAAATTCAGTAGTATCGCATAATATTTTGAAATCAATGAAGTCAAGTCCTTATATAGGTATTTGAATGATCCTGGTAAAAAAAATACAGATAAAACAGCAGATCGATCGATCGAGAAACGATCTTAATCCTGTTTCTTGTGATCTCTATAATGAATACTCTAAGAATGAGAATGAGAATTAATCTCTTTAAAATTTGACTTTGAGTTATTCAAAGAAAAAATTGTCAAGATATAAAAAAAATAACTTATGATTTTATTTATGAATTCACGCCAATTCCTCACGATAAAGAGAAAGAAGAGTTTAAGTACTGTCGCCTATTTTTATCCAGTTCGATAAAAAAGAGTCTGTTTTCAGCTTTTTTTTTGGTAAAATTTCAAACTTACATGAATCACTATAGACAACACCAAAATAAAACACAAATTAATTCGAGCCATAATGATTATGGGTGACGGACATATAATAAGCAAAAATTTATAATATGTACCTGCTCATGATGATCGTAGGTAGGATACTACTAATTTTATTTTAATGATGATTTTATCTAAATTATTATTAAATTGTTTGACATGAATGCAAAGTTTTGCTGTGTTTTGATAATAATTTCATAGTATATTTAGAAAACATATTGTATGCCCATTTGTATGGTCACAAAAGCTACATTAGAAGCATGTCGTCAGTTAGCTAATAACAACGCGTAAATCGATTTTCCTTACTTTTCAGGAGAACCAAAAAACTGTTTTATCAACTCCGCACAAGTCCACAGAATTGAAATCGTGATTGGTTGAAATGCAATGTTTGTATTTGAACAGAAGCGCAGTGAAAAAATCTATCTAATGGCATAAAAATGTCACAACCGCAAAATTTTGACTTGCGCGGTGTTGTTAGCTAGCCGACGATATGGCCTTTTTGTACTATAACTTCTTATGTATCCTGCTGTTATTAATGTCTCGTATTTAATTTTTGTGTCAATCAAGATAAGTAAAACCTTTCAAAGTAAGTTTTGCTCCTGATTAGATTGCGAACTTTTAACGTCTATTTAAGAGAGAGTTTACTATCTGAACAAAAAAAAAATCAACTTATTTATTAAGAAATACACACCAAACAGACACATACATAGACCTGAACCACACTATCATTCACAGTATCGCAAGTATCAGGGAACTACGAGTACCGTGGTACCACAACACCAGACCCAGAACAAATATCTGCAGAACATGCAAACATTTGTCCCGCAGCGGGAATGAAACCAGCATCTCTTTGCAGCTGACTACTCGTCTGCTACTCCACCTAGGGCGTCAAATATTATTTGTATTTTGGCACAAACAGTTACTAAGTATTAAATCTTGCTTATTTGCTAAAAGTTCTATGCAAATAATAATAAAAAGGCTGGCCATTTTTCAGACAGGATCATCAAGCCCCAAAGTAAGCAGAGCTTGTGTTACGGGAACTTCATGACTGATAAACTACGTATATACTTATTTTTTTTGTAAATACGTACATATTATACATAGAAAACACCCAGATCCCGAGATGAATATTTGTAGATACAAACATTTGACCCGTAGTGGGAATCGAAGCCGCAACCTTCTGCATCTCAGATGAGCCTTCACCCGCGACATAGGTTTCTGTTACGGGAACTTCATGACTGATAAACCACGTATATACGTTTTTTTTTGTAAATACGTACATATTATAGGTAGAAAACACCCAGATCCCGAGATGAATATTTGTAGATACAAACATTTGTCCCGTGCCGGGAATCGAAGCCGCAACCTTCTGCATCTCAGATGAGCCTTCACCCGCCACATAGGTTTCAAAAAATAGACAAGGAGTAGGTACTCAAAAACAGTATTTTAATCGAAGAAGCGCTCAACCATTTCTTTCCATACCCCATAGTGTGGATCGTTGGAAAAATAGAATCAGAATCACAGCAGTTGCTTATATATAAAAGTTAAAGCTAAAAGGAAAACTATTACAGCTAAGTAGGATTTATAAGTTAAAGAGTACCTACTAGTCGACCAACTTATAAAATGTGATTCGAAAAGTAAAAAGGAAAATTTCGTACAAATTCCTTTAAAATTTATTTCGATGAAGTTATTAGTTGCGTAAAACAGATAGTAAATATACGTTTGCGACTACAGAACCCTGCACTGAGCGTGGTCCGATACACACTTGGCCGTTTTTTTAGATTAGATAAAATTTGATTATTTTTATCATGATTCTAAATACTTCGTTACGGTATTATTGTATTGCTTGCATCATCATCATTATAAATAGCATCAGCTAAGAGACATCCTATCCTATCCTACTAATATTATAAACGCGAAAGTGTTTGTTACTCTTTCACGCAAAAACTACTGACGGATTTTAATTAAACTTTACATTAATATAGCTTAAAAGTCAGAATAACACATTTTTAAAAAGGAAGCTAAAACGAGGACTGGCGTCGTTCTAGTGACGTTCCTTTTCCGTTCACAGATAATATATACAAAACTTTACAATAGTGCAGGCGTACTCCCTACATACACTATTATATTATATATAGGTAAAGTTTGTACGTTTGTATGTAATCTCCGAAACTACTTCGATTTCAAAAATTCTTTCACCAATATTTAGAATTGACCTTAGGTTATAATAATATTATACGGTACGTAAAGAGCTTTTTGTGGAGACCAATTTTGCAGCGTAAGTTAACGTTAAAATGGTAAGAGCTAATTACTTATCATCGGCTACTTTTTATCCGGGTACCACGCGGGCGAAGTCGTAGGCAGTAAGCAGTACTTCATATTTACAGAGTGCCACTGTATCTAGGAACTTTGAAAATGGCAAATTATCATAATGTTTTACTATATATCACTGCTAAAATATAAAAAAAAGTTTCATTTTTACAACTTATAATTCAATAGGTTCAACGCGACCACCATTTAGGATTGGGCAGCGTCGTTAATCATCGCGTAGTATTAAAAGTACTTGGTTCCGTAGAATAACTTGAAGATTTATGGCAGTGCTTTCGTTACTGATGTGAGGGAAACAGCTGGTCAACTTTAAAGTCTCGTGGCTTAGTTAATATAGACACCGCGTACCTAGCGGGCAGGCGCGAGTTGGTGTCCCGCCATGGTTGAACTTTTTTTTAATGATGCTGAACATTTCCACATAGCATCATCTAGTCCCAAACTAAGCAAAGACTAAGAAAACACCCAGACCCGAGACAAATATTTGCAGATCATAAAAACATCAGTCCCGCCGCGGGAATCGAACCCGCAACCTACTGCGCCACAGAGGTCGTCTTTTGGGATTTGCTCCGAGTCGCGTCTTTGCAAGTTTTTACCCGACTGCTACAAACGTGGGGTTTTGGGTGTATGTATGCATTGTTCTTTGGCTTTCGCTGTAGCCTTGACGGCTTGATGGATTTTGATTTAAAAGAATATTAACATTATAGAACCAAGCTTAAGAATCTGCAGTTGGGCTTCTTTGTTTTTTTAATATTACGTGTAAACTCTTAAACTCTTCGTAAACTCTTCGTAGAATATCTCAATGTCTTTCAAAACACGGTCGCTTAATATTTATTTATTTATTTATTAACATATTAAGTAGGTACAATAGTTAGTTAGTAGCATCTTTAAACCTAAGTTAGGTTTGTCTAGACACTAGATTCTCGATGTGACTGTATTTGAGATAAAAATGCACAACAAAAACATCAGTGAAATTATAAGTAGGAGCAATAAGTAGGTAGGCATTAAAACTAACATTATAAACTTTACTGTAGGTAGGTACATAATTATAATGAAGCGACCGCACACAAAAATAACGACACCGTCATGGAATGTTTAGTAGGTAGTAATGCAGCAACCAAACCAGTTTGATGCCTTGGTGTCAGAATGCACAACTTTCGTTACTCGTGTGTGCGTGCGCAAACGATCTTACACGATTAGGCCTATACAACCTATACCTTACCTATACAGGCTGCTCCACCTACATAATGCTTGTTGAAATAAGTTGGGATAATACATATTTTTTTAAGATGTTTTTAATATTATTCTTAGTGATTTTGTTTTTAATTTCAATTGGTAATTTATTAATTAGATGGCTAATTAAATATTGAGAAATTCTTTTACCATATTCGTTATTAAATTTAGGTTTACGTAGTTTTTTGTGGGTGATGCTTCTATTGGTAATTGAGTGGCTTTTTAAGACTTGTATCTCTGTGCGAAAGTATTGTTCTATAAGTAAGTTTAGTTCCACTTTTTTATGAATAGGTATAACACCACAATACTTGAAGAGTTCCATGGGGTCTCCTTTATATTTATTTCTTATTTTTGGGGGGGTAAGCAATTGGAGTAGCCTAAATTGAATATTATATATCTGGTCAAGGTAAGTTTTATAAGTACGACCATAACTGCTCAGGCCATAGGATATTGCACTGTCAACTAATGTTTTGTAAATAGTTTATAATATGTCAAAGGGTACTTTACATTTAATTATATAGAATTTAGCCATGATTGCTCTTAGTTTATTACATGTTTTGTCTATGTGCTTTGCCCAATTGAATCTATTATCTATCACCAGGCCAAGGTAGGTGTATATATAACTATGTTTGTATGATCTACAAATATTTGTCTCGGGTCTGGGTTATTTCTATGTATAATATGTATGTATTTAAAAAAAGTATTTAAGTATCAGTCATGTAGTTCCCATAACACAAGCTCTGCTTACTTTGGGGCTAGATGATGCTGTGTGAAAAATGTCCAGCATTATTATTATTGTTATTAACTCTTTAGCAAAACTATATATATCTAAATATATATATTAATATATATCTAACTATATATATTAAAAGAAATATGGGGCTGTTAAAAAAAAAAATAGATAAAGGTAGACACAAAAATAACACTCACGAAAAAAGTAAATCACACATTCGTCGTAGGGATCATCTCGTCCTGACTGGGATAAGAATCAATTATAGAAAAAAGACAATAACTTTCAAAGCAGCTCGGCTTTACAATAAACTACCTACTGATATAAAAGGTGCGGCGACGTTCCGTGCATTCAAGTCAAGATTAGCAAAATATATCACCAAAGCCTTTTCACTTCTACAAGAACAGTACATCTCTATCTAACCGCGCACTGGATGACACTGTAACTGGATGACGACTAATGCTATTTACTAAAAGGATTATGTTCTCATATAAATGACTAGGTACATTATAATGTCTTGAATGAAAATAAAGTTTCTTTGAGTTGATTTATTAAAGGGGGGTTAATGAAACATTTTTATGTAACCATAACATTTAGTAGGTATGCCTCTTACTAACATATACCTGCTTCAGCAATTTTTAAGAACATTTTCGTTTGTTTCTTTAAGGGGAAATCCAAAATGTCATAACACTTACCAATTGTATACAAAATTTATTTATTTATTTTATTTATTTATTTATTCAGAATACATTATGACATCATTACAGGTTTTTTTTTAATAAACATAATTAATAAACATAATATTTTTTTCCGTTTTGTTCCTTACACCCTCCACTAGAATATGATTAGTATTTTCTACTAAATCACACCCAGTACTGTTCGGTAAACTAGTTTCACTCATGATTACGCGATATTGCAAGTGCTCTTTCCACACAGTTAGTCAACAAATCCATTTAGGGTAATCGAGTTGGGGGCGCAGGTTGAAAAGACAGAAAACAAGTCTAGGATACACTTTATATTCTGCTAAAAGAGTTCAATGACGCCGATTCTCTAGTACATCAACTAAACATAATTTAAACTATCGCTCTCTTTTTTACTGATAGTACATGTAAGAAAGAGATGGCAAGAATGTTACTTAAGTCAAATTAGTTTTTGTTTTGCTCTTCTTCGTGTTCATAATCAGCATGTTTTGAAATCACGACTAAACTTGTATATCTGAAATAAAATTGCAGATTTCTCTTTTATATTTGTATTATTACTGAACGAGAACGATACATAAAATTAAGTTTAGTTGGTGTACAAGAGAAACGACGCTTGGACGAACTGGTTTCTTTGGACTGTGACTTCGTCTGCTTACGAGCTCAGACTAGAGCTCACAATAATGTTCAATAATCTTTTTAAACTTATTTCTATACGGAGGTTTAGAGGCAGCGAACGATTTGTGAACGACACAGATGTAAAATAAAGTATTTTCTATTCTATTCTAATGTACAAAAAATGTGTTATAGGCTAGAATCGTAGCTTGTGAAAATCCGTGGTTGTACGTAGCTCAACCGCAAACGAAATTCATTCCAGCAAAAAGCGTTACTCCAGCAAAACCTAAATTTCTTGAATAACTCAAAAACGGCTGGGACACATTTTTAAATTAAATTTCAGACTCTTATACGAAAATGGCTCTAATTCGCTAGATACGCAAAAAAACGAAACTTCCTTGCTTTGATGCAGTAACGTTAGTTGCTATTCGAAAGAGTTTTTATTTCTTATTTTAAGAAGAAAAATTATAGAAATCAGTCATCCATCTTACTGATATCATCACCGGGCTTTTTCCAGCTGTTCTTGAACCGAATGGTCTGCTTCGTGACGATGGTAAGCGGCCTAACGGTGGCATGCTTCTTGTCCCTTGCGAGAGGGGAAGGCCTTTGGTGACCTTACATGCGTAGATCTCATCTGTCGGGGATATCAGTTAGAGCCGGTGCAGCGGCTGATTCGGCCGAGGATTTCAAAAGGCGCAAATAGAGAAGTCTCGATAAAGCTTACTTACTTACCTTTTGGGGTTGAGACTCTGGGTCTGAGGGAAAACGGGTTCCTTAGCGTTTTCAAAATTCATTAAGGGCGACTGGTCGAAGCGTCGCGTGATCAGAGACCTGGCCCTTACCTGGGTCAACGCATTAGCATTGCCATTCAGCCAGCATTATGGGAACGCTTTCGTCCGGTAGTGATCTGGAGCAGTTGATCTATTGATCGTTTACAACGATCTTTAGATAGCTAGCTGTTTCATCTGTATTTATTGTATAGTATATTTACTTGTATATAGTTGTATAAATAAATTGTCTTACTGATTTTTCTGGACCACTTACTAGCCACACATACCTTTGTTAGTGAAACAGCTGTCAATTTGGCAAGAGTTGAGTGCCTCGTAAGTGTTCGATATCTCGCAATTAGTCGAGCATCTGTGACGTACTTAATAGGTATCGGGTACATCCATGGACGAATAAGGTTGCATTATACATCATGCAAGCAAGTACCTCAATCGGACTTTTTTGACCGATTGAGATACTTGCTTGCATGATGTTTTTTCGTGATTATGGAGGAAAATTAATTAAAAATTATGATCCGGTGTACAGCGCTCATAACTTAAATTCGAAGCGCGTACGAAAATATAGCTATCTCTTTTTGACTGATGCAGGCCCGCCCGTGCTTGCGCGATAGCAATATTAGTCGTTCAGAATTTGTTATAAATTTGGTGGTGTTCCGTAATACCAAAAAAGATGAATGAAAATTTGTTGTATTTTTATATTGTGTTATTATTCTGTAACTAGACAATATAATCTATGTACCTAACCAAACGATACGTAAGATATTGTTGTTTTTAATACAAAACAAATAAGAAGAAAACATGCCATGAATGACGTAAAAATATCTAAAATGCGATTCGTTTACATTTCAATTTAGGCAAGTATTTTGAAAAATTATATAGCAAGGTACGTAGATAAATACTATTCGAATGCAAATAATAACATAATATGGTGGAAATAAGCTCTAATTACAAATTACTATGGTATTACATTTGTATGGGCAATTCATCAAACGCAGGCCTCTTAACTTTTTTTTATAATACCAAAGAGGCAAACAAACTAACGACCTACCTGGTGATAAGCAGTTACCGTGTCCTATGGACGCTTGCAATACAATAGCCTCACGCGTTCCCTCCTTGAGATATTAAGACGAAAGATCTCATGTGCCTGTACTTTAATCGGCAACCATACCCTTGAAACTGGAACACATCAATGAGATCATAACAGCTTGGCGGCAGAAAAAGACATGGTGGTAGCACTTCCCTAAACGAGCCCTTTCACAGAAGCTCTACTAATCTTATAGCTAATCAGTGTTTTTTTTTTCAACTGTTGAATTTTAAATGACATAGCAGAAGGGACAGAGTAGTGTTTAGTTTTTATTAAAATGAAATTGTTTAAAAACTTTAATAATTAAGACCTTTTGTGATGTCCTTAAACCCAAATTCAAACCAACGGCTCCGTTATCAAAGCACAATTCCAAGTAAATCTATTCTCGTGAAATAATATGCCAAAATCGGTGTTTTAACTATGAAATTATAAAAATGAATTCAAAAAAAGGGTATTTCAGGGTAAAGCTGTTTCGGAGATATAAAGTGACATAGTTATACACAAATTCATAAACAAACAAATTATCTTGTATGGTCAACGCATATACGGTCTCTTTACGTAAATAAAAAACATCAAAATTGATATAGAAAGCGGGTTGAAAGTATACCGACTTCATATGCACTAATAATATTAACCTGTAATATATTATATTCATAAACTCCGCTGATCCTTATCCTAATCCTTTTAATATCCGTATCGTGTAAATTTATAAATATTTTAAATGTTTCCCTAATTTAAAAAAAAATGTATAGAAATCAATTCTTAAGTTACTACCGCACCACCGCTAGAAAAAACTAAAATGGCAAATGCCAAAAGGCAACGCCAAGACAATAAGAAAACAAAAAAAGTATACCGACACAATATTACATCAAAACTTGGTTGTGGAATAATTACGAGAATCGGGACGTAAAAGTAAATCCGTAGGTGCGCTCCACCACAGACAATAAATAAATAACCAACTGTAACAAACATTACATAGTCCCAGGTCCCGCACTAGGACTTCCTGTATCGTGTATATCAGGAACTACGAGTACCATAATACAACAACATCCATACCCTAAAAATATATCAGCAGAACATACAAACATCCGTACCGCGCGGGAATCGAATCTCTTGCATCTCAGTCCGGGTACTCATTCACCGCGTAGATTGCAGAATAAAATTACACGGATAAATTCAGTGTAATTTTATTCTAACTATTATTCTCATTTCATTAGCATAATCAGTATGCTATCCTATGAAACGTGACATCACCGTTAGATAAATACAGCCTTTGTCATTGCACTTCCATTATGTTGGCAGACTCGCGAGGTCAAATCATTGTTTATTCACTACGAACCATGTTCCACAACATGTCTCCCAACTTGTACTCCCAACCTACCGCCAACCCGCCCGCCAAACTGGACGATTATTGTCCATAATAATGGTCATAATGGCGATTATGGGCAAAACCCTCCCAATGTTAAGCACCTTGAGTAAATGGCCCCCAGTTTCCGGCCGCCCCGCTATTTTTGGCCAAGGTCATGGTAACGGCGCGGCAGGGGGTGCTAAGAATCTCCGGGATACGGTACGCTACCACAAATAAAATCAACTGACATTAGCTAAGAGCCGAACACCGGGCTCAGTGGCATGTATTGGGAGAGACCTATGTCCAGCAGTGAACTGATGTGGGCTGATGATGTTGATGATGAATCCCAACCTAAGTAGGTAATAATAATAAATAATAATGCTGGACATTTTCACACAGTAGATGATGCTGTGTGAAAATGTCCAGCCCCAAACTAAGCAGAGCTTGTATTATGGAAACTACATGACTGATATACTACTTATATACATTTTTTTTTTGTAAATACATACATATTATACATAGAAAACACCCAGACCCGAGACAAATATTTGCGGTTACAAACATTCATCTTTCTAATAAAACACATTATAATGTACACACCCGACCAGTCTCACACTCAAAATCATCTCCGTGTTAAGCAACTCCAAGATACCAAATTATACCTCTAGTATCGTCATCCGAACTACATATACATACAAAGATTAATTTCGTTACCATAAAGAAGAAAAAAATTACTTTTTTGATTACATTGTTTGTTTGTTTGTTTGAGGTTGTCTGGAAGAGATATTCGGGCTCTTTGCGTCACGGGTAAAAAGCTGAATAATAATAATAATAATAATGCTGGACATTTTTCACACAGCATCATCTAGCCCCAAACTAAGCAGAGCTTGTATTATGGGAACTACATGACTGATATACTACTTATAAATATTTTTTTTTTGTAAATACATACATATTATACATAGAAAACACCCAGACCCGATACAAATATTTGCAGATACAAACATTTGTCCCGTGGCAGGAATTGAACCCGCAACCTTCTGCGTCTCAGGCGGAACTACGCCCACTGCGCCACAGAGGTCGTCGAATGTAGTCGCTGAGAATGCCAGTGTGGTGAAATAATACAAAGCGCTTGTAAAAATGTTGGTTAGTGAATGGAAGGCTTTAATGCCAGCGGTCGCACATACAGGTCAGTGATAGTTACCTATTTGTTTTACTAGATTGCGTTCACTGAATATAATTAACGATTTTACCATTTCGAGAATTTCGATCAATAATTATTGAAGGGGTTGAAAGGATTTCATTTTTATTTTTTATTTCTACAACTGTTTAAAATGAATTAGGATGAAGAAGCTAATCTACGAAACTACTTAATCGATTTAAAAAAAAAAGTGGTACAATATTAAGAATGGACCTTCAGGTTGGATATAGGCTGAAATTTATACCGTTAAAATATAATTTATGAGATTGTAAATTAAAAAAAAAACGATTTCAAATAACAGGAAATTGATCTGCAACGCCCTTGGGCCAATGCACCTACAAACCTACTTATGAGGTGCACTAGAGCTAAGCTTAACATTATTGTATCATCATCTTCTTGTCCTTATCTCACATTACGTGGGGCCAGCACAACATGTTTCTTCCATTCTCCTCTATCAACCGTCATCTCAGTACTCACTGCTTTCTTAACCAAGTCATTCTTCACACAATCCATCTCAACATTCGCATCTCAGCTGCGTGCACTCTTCTTTCAACAATCTCTTTGGTCGGCCAACACTCCGATCCATACAATACGACAGGTTGTATGATCGTTATGTAAGATTTTCTTTTCAGCCTAACTATTGTATGTAGGATATTAAGCATGAATACCTCTATATATTTTTTTAATCACAATTTTTTTGTAGTGGTATTTTTTTATCAAATGGATATGGGACCTTGAAGTATACATTCATTTTTATATACACTGTGAGCAGTAGCTAGTTATATACAAGTTGTTGAGAGGGTAGTTTAAAAATATCAAGGGAGCTCGTTGCCTTATTTTTCTAGGCTCGTAAGAAATTGGCATAAATGCCATGATTTTTATATTCGATAGGCATTATCAGTATTATTGATGACCTATTTCTCGCACGGCTAGTGATTATCAGGCTACGACGCAAGAGGTGTACGTTCCATTCCAGCTTAGGGGCATTTATATTAATGTCAATGAATGAAGGTAGCCCAGTTTTCACTCTTTTATAAGAAACCTAATATTTGGACGGCAGAGAATGTTGCTATGAAAGGATCACTTAACTTTGCGGTTTCATATCACAAAATGTATAAATGATAAAATGAAAACAGTTTATTATTTTTATTTCGTAGGATCTTTTTTTATAATAATCAAACGCACAAACAATTCGGGCTTACGCTGTTTAATATAAACAAAGAAAACTAAATCTTGGGCTGTTGCCTATTTAACTCTGGGCACCTTCATTGAACTACCGGGTTACCATCAATGGACTACGAGAAATTTGTTCTAGAAGAAAATTCAGTATTATTGATGATGCTGGAAGTTTTCATTAGCCTTGAGTTTAGATCGACACAAAAGATTTTTATTATTAAAAACAATTTAACAAAACTATTTTCCTCTAGATAATAGGAATCAGAAGCACGCCAATATTTTCATTCCACACAAAGTATGATGAAAGGCAACCCTTGGTTTAGAATTTATTGATATACGTCTTTATGGTACACGCGATAATAATGCTGGATATTGTATGGCATGACTAGCCACACGAGTTACATAAAATGAGCAGAACTTCATCATCATTATTATTGTGTTTGGGTATAATGGACCTTTCTTTTATCGCTATACTTTGGGCAGGTTGTAGGTACATAAACGTACAATGTATAACGCTTGATTTTAATCAATTCAGGTCGATATAAATTTTTGTTACGCGCGGCCTGATAGTAACGGTATAGTAGCGTCATCTATGAGTGGAAAGATACATTACTTACCTGAAACTGGAGCGTGATAGCGCCATCTAGAACCATGTAGAAGCATTACTACGTAACTAAAGAGTATGCGTTGAAAATATTATAATAATATCTGTGGTACAACTAAAGAGACGGAGACAAAATGGTGAAAAGTCTCATGTACCTGTAATTACACCGGTAGTCATAAGGTATGGTAAGGGTACCTTATGGCTACCGGTACATACCTTCAAACCGAAACACAGCAATGCGAGCATTTTTGTTTGGCGGCAGAAATAGTGATGGTGGTATTACTTCCCTCGCTCGTCCAGGGAAGCAGGATTTTTCTATTACAAGAAGCTCTTCTCCTGCCTCTAAAGTGTATACTTACTACCTTTTATATTTTTATTGTTCTTTATTGTTTTTACTTGTCTGTGCTGTATCTAAATGTGACAAATAAACAAATTAATCAATCGGTAAAACATGTTTTACTTGTACACTCTCTACTATCATCCCCTATTTCAGTACTCCTTTCGTATCCATGTCATCTTTCAAACAATCCATCCCTCTTTTCTTTGGCTTACCTTTGCTTTTATTTCCATCAAAATACATATTTAACACTCCTCTCGTAATGTGATAATTCCCTTCTCATCACGTGCTTATACCACGCTAATCTATCGCGCGCGGTCGCGGTGCCGATCAGATACTGCAGTAGCATTTTATACCAATATTCAATCACCGCCACCGCTAGCGCCACCACCAGCGCTACCACTACCGCCACCGCATACAATTTAATCTTTCCGCAGGCGTTAACGCCAACAGAAAGTGGTATTTGTATAGATACCCTCTTGAGAACTGAAAATGTGCGTATTTTGTTATGTGGGAACCTGCCTCTCTGCTATTGTATTTACTCGCGTAAAACTCATGGAACACTATCGTCGAACGTCAACGATGAACAAAGTTCGACGATAAAACGCAACGGAGGCCGTTTTTATGAATATATTCAATTTGATGCACGACTAAACTTCAATTTTAGTGATGCGTTCGTTGTCGATAAAATAAATTACATAGCTCTTTTAGGGCTCAATGTGTTGAGATGACGTTTCGATTGGTTCTCATAATGGATTGGGATCGGGAATATAATGGGTATGCAAATACATTTAGATTTCAATCAATTTTGACGACCTAGATACTACTTTGGGTTAGATGATGATGTATGAAAAATGTCCAGCATTACATAATAAAAAGAAGTTTTATTACATAGATATTTGTTATTTTCATTTGTTTATATCATGTAAGACAAAAACACTTCTGAATACATATGAAAAAGGAGAATGGAAGTTGTCATTTTTTTTGTTGAGGTGAATAATAATAAGTTGTTACTTCGGAAAATGACAATAATTACGAGGAAAATTTGATATAATCCCCTGGAATTCCGCTCATTGCACGTACACGGAAAACTTTTTACGTAAACGTCGACAGTTTGTGACATTTGTTATGTTTGTGTGGTATCCATACTTTTGAGTTCAATAAAAGTTTTACGCATTATGGATTCTCTAAAATTGACAATGAAGTCGTCACAAGTACTGCAATGACTTGAAAAAAAGTTATTGTGCTTTTTGTTCACGTGAAGTGTGAGTGTTTTACGCAAAAACAGCCTTACGTTAATAATATGAAGGGTTTCTATAATTAAATGAATGAAAAATTATAAGAACCGAACGTCGGGTTCAGTGGTGACCGCGAGTATTCGACCAAAGTCCAGCGATTAACTTATTTGGGCTGATGATGATGATTTAAGTAGGCACGGGTAGTCATTCCAAGATGAAGCCTGGTTTGAGGTTATAGCTCATAAATTGGCGTTGCTATGTTAAGTATAATTATGATTTTATTCCAAAAACTATCGTAAACTTGACTATTCCTATTGTAAAAACGGGAATTTTCACACCGATAGTGAAGTACGTGAAAATTCCCGTTTTTACAATATGAATATAGAGGTAATTATGATGTGTAACACACGATTTGGAATATTGTCTGGATCGTTTTTTTACTATTTAATTTATTATATTTCTTTATTTTACTGTATTATGTTTTATGTGTTATCCTACTATAATATTATAAACGCGAAAGTTTGTGAGGATGGATGTTTGTTACTCTTTCACGCAAAAACTACTGAACGGGTTTTGATAAAACTTTACAGTAATATAGCTTATACATCAGAATAACACATAGGGTACTTTTTATCCAAGTACCACGCGGGCGAAGCTGTGGGCAGAAGCTAGTAATAAATAAGACTTGTACGGGCCATGAGCTCTGAGAAATTTTATATGTTATTTAAAAGAAAAATAGGCCTTTCAGTAATGGACAAAAGTGCCTTTTTAAACAAACCTGACGCTTGCCCTAATCATCTTTAGTAGAAGCAATGGCCCATAATGATGATGATTTTCTTCATTTTGCTGGTTCTTTTTTGTCTCCTGCATTAGGTCAATGACCTGAGGGTCTATGATGAGCTACGAAAACATTTTAAAACGGTGACAGTATCAACAAGATTTCCATACAAAACTATCGATTAGGTCACCTTTTTGGCATGTTTATAAACTAAGCATAGATAATCTAGTCAGGTTGGGGTGTAGTGGGTTAAAATGGCCAAGTGAACAATTGTGAAAGAACCAGTGCGCTGAAAGGATTCAGTGCGCTCGTAAAGGCTCGTTTGATGCACGTGTTTTCGATGTTTTGGGCCTAGGACCTGCCAATTTCTTCACCATGTTTTCCTTCACTGTTTGGGAGCGTAAAAATAGCACACATATTTTTTTAGCGTGTAAATTATTTTTTAAATTTATTTATCTAGTATAAAGTTTACGGTAAGATAATTGTACTAAGTACACTAAGTAATAAGTAATAAACCTAAAAGTGGTATGTTGAAATACCAATCCCTCATTAAACCCTCATTAAATAGATAAATAAATGCTGGACATTATTCACACAGCATCATCTATCCCCAAACTAAGCAGAGCTTGTATTATGGGAACTACATGACTGATATACTACTTATATACTTTTTTTTTGTAAATACATACATATTATACATAGGAAAACACCCAGACCCGAGACAAATATTTGCAGATCTTACAAACATTTGTCCTGTGACAGGAATCGAACCCGCAACCTTCTGCGTCTCAGGCGGACCTTCGCCCACTGCACCACAGAGGTCGTCTATATCGTTGTATAAATAGATAAGTAATAAGATAATAAATTTGACGACCTCTGTAGCGCAGTCGACGAAAGACGCAGATGGTTGCGGGTTCGATTCCCCCCGCGGGGCAAATGTTTGTATGATTTGCAAAGATTTGTATCGGGTCCGGGTATTTTTTTATGTTTAACATGTACCTATGTACTCGTATTTCCAAAAGAAAGTATGTTGCTATATTATAAGTAGTATATCAGGATGGCTAGACAAATACATCACCCTTAGTTTTCCTTTCACGCTAACGCATATTTCTCAAGGAAAAACTTAGCAGTAGTCACGTGACATTTTCGTAGCTAACGACATTTCTATACGATTAAATCTTTCCGAAGGCGATAACGCTAACAGAAAGTGGTATTTGTCTAGACGCCCACTCATGTTGTTCCCACAATACAAGCTCTGCTTAGTTTAGGGCTAGATAATGCTATGTGAAAAATATCCAGCATTATTTATTTGCTAGCCTCTGCACACGGCTTCGCTCGCGAGGTACCGGGATAAAAAGTAGCCTATGTGTTATTCTGATGTATATTACTGTAAAGTTTCATAAACATCCGTTCAGTAGTTTTTTTGCGTGAAAGAGTAACAAACATCCATCCTCACAAACTTTCGCGTTTATAATATTACTAGCTTCTGCCCACGGCTTCGCACGCGTGGACCCGGATAAAAAGTAGCCTATGTGTTTTTCTGATATATAAGCTATATTACTGTAAAGTTTCATCAAAATCCTTTCTGTAGTTTTTGCGTGAAAGAGTAACAAACATCCATCCTCACAAACTTTCACGTTTATAATATTATAGTAGGATTTTTTCAAGTAATTTAGTGTAATATCCGGAAAAATGTAATTAAATGTAATATCAACAGTAGATATATTCACAGTCCACAGAGTACATAGTAAGTATTCACACCATTGAACGAAACAGCTGGCGGATTAGCTCGTGGAACTCGAATTCCATCCTTATCTGTATAGTTAGATATATTGGCGCACAACGGGATTCGAACCCACAAACATTGGATCGCAAGTGACTCTAGCCAACGTGCCTAATTTAAACGGGTATGGTTTTGAGGACAGGATTTATACATAAAATTATTAAAAATATCGATAAAATGAAAATCAGTTATGCCCAACCTTACTTCCTCGTAATTCTCATCTCGAGAGATGTGCACCGCGGGAACACAGGGTGATGGTATTGATTGTATTACGATATTTTTACTAGGAAATAAATACTTTACGAGCCTTTTACATAATGCACGCCGTAAATTTGAGCATGATTCGTATCGGATGGATACTCCCAAGTGTATTGTCTTACAAGTCTGTGATCTTGTATGAAACAGTGTGGAAACAGGTTTTTTTTCTCATTTATCAAACGTGTTGTATTTTTTTTACAGAACATTGTTGGTTACCATGCGCAACTTAGTCCTACTAATATTATAAACGCGAAAGTTTGTGAGGATGGATGTTTGTTACTCTTTCACGCAATAACTACTGAACGGATTTTGATAAAACTTTACAGTAACATAGATTATACATCAGAATAACACAAAGGCTACTTTTTATCTGGATACATGGGCGAAGCCGTGGGCAGAATCTATTATGTGACTCAGTAATGTTTGATTACTTTCGAAAAACACTTTCATCCAAGCTTTTCTATCAAAGATAAAGTTGATAGAGTAGCTAACTGTTATTTAAATATTGTTATGTATCACGCACAATTAAAAGAAAAGAAAATGGCAAAAAACATTTTTGCTATTTTCTTTTAATTATTCAGTATAATTTAATTCCGACACAGACGGTTGAGTTTTACCCAAAAAATCATAAACTACTTTTACTACTTCTATTACACACCGAAAAATAAATTCCATACCACAATACATATTTTATTATTTCGAGCACTCTGCTGCACTTTCATAAAACTGTCACACACCACTCAATGCTATTTCAGATCCTGCTGATAACACTAAACTGAAAACTCCTGAGAAATTTGTGCGCTCTAAAATAAATACACTGTTCGATTCCTAGAAGAATAGACAACAATTTCTCCGCAAACGATACTCGTATCCTTTAACGGAAGCACTACAATGCCACTAAAGCAGTTTAGCGAATAGCCCTCCATTTCTCGCTCCGTTAAAGCCTTAGAACACATATAATAAAAATTTCAGCACAACAAAATGCGGATGGAAACTTATTTGTCGGCCGAAAGCCGATTGACCGACGAAAGCGTTTGCCGTGAGGACAGACCTTTATGGCACATTAGCGACAAAGAAGGACTATTACGTCGGCTGGATTCAAGTAACGATTCTCATAATTCACGCTCAATCGTTGGATTAAGCTGGGATTTATATAAGTCAGGAACTGTCGCGTTTGCCCTATTTAACAGACGAGCTGAGGGTTGAGGAATCACATTGTTAACATAACGCTTAATCTGTATTAGTTAAGATAATTAGCCACCCGTGTGATGCCTATCAGAGGAGGATCCAGCTAGGCTGGGCAGCGTTTGGAAAACTACGTGGAGTCTTCTCGTCATCCATACCGCAATGCTTGAAAACGAACGTTTTCAATCAGTGCGTCCTACCCGTCATGACCTACGGAGCTGAGACGTGGACACTCACGATAGGGCTGGTCCACCAGTTCAAAGTCACTCAGCGAGCTATGGTAAGAGCTATGCTCAGAGTCTCTCTGAAGGATAGGATTCGTAACGAATACATCCGTCGGAGAACCAAAGTTATCGACATAGCTCAACAAATTAGCAAGCTGAAGTGGCAGTGGGCCGGTCATATCTCGCGAAGAACCGATAACCGCTGGGGTAAACGTGTTCTTGAGTGGAGACCGCGACTCCGCAAACGTAGTGTAGGACGCCCTCCGGCCAGGTGGATTGACGATCTGCGAAAGACTGCAGGCAGATGCTGGATGCGGTAAGCTGAAGACAGGGCGCTATAGTGCTCATTAGGGGAGGCCTATGTCCAGCAGTGGACTAATATAGGCTGATGATGATGATGTGATGCCTATCAAGTAGGATAGCGTTATTATGATCACAATATGTGGGCTTGGCACACGCAGTTTTTACTTTTCCCTCTTTTTATCATCATTTTAGTACTCACTCCATCATTCAGGTATCATGTGTGACACACAGACAATCCATTATTTTTTGAGTTTTGATTTGGTAGTAGGTACCAAAAAAGAAGATTAAATTGATAAATGTTCATTTTCAATGAATGAGTTTATTTTGTTAGATTGACACCACACTGAAGATTAATGAATTATCATAAAAATTAAAACCAAGCAGAGTTTAATGCCTGATTTTAGGTTAGGCCGCGTGCAAGGAATCAGCGTAAATTCACTTGTTCACGAATCATTTGTAGATGATGATTTAGATAACTGCTGGGTAATGCTTTAACATTAAGCCCTTCTAGTACTTAATTGTTTTTGTAGAAGTAGATATTGAATAAATAATGATTCTGAATAAAATATTTGTTTCATGCGATTTGAAGAATAAAAGTCACAATAATAGGGAATTTGTCTTTGTTCTGTACTCCCACATTGCCCAACTTTCATCCTTACTTAATTGGACGCTTTTTTCGTTATTTACTACAGTAACATGTATAACTGGATACAGTCTGTGTTTGAGTTAAATTCAATATGTAATTTTTTGCGTTGTTAGGAAACTGATTTAATACGACACCATATGGAATATACAACTGGTAACAATGATGTCAATTTATGAATCATGAAAAATAGCCGCATGACAACATGATATCACAAAAATGACCTATTGTATTTACTAAAATGTATCAGAAGTGAACTGTGAAATATATGTTTCTGAACATCGCATTTTTTTATAAAATCCAATGTTATGTATATTCCGTCGCTAAGCTGTTTTGAGAAAAACTACTTATTTATGAAAGTGTGTTGACTTGAGCAGTTATCTCGAATGACCTTAGTTCCTCAAAATATTTTGGTCCTTTTTTTTACTTTTAATCATAATTTGTGAATGTTTCACAATAATTCGACACAGTTTCATGTATCACTAGCCGATGCCCGCGGTTTACTCGCGTAAGATAGATAGGTGCATCAAAAAAAATGCATGCCGGCTATTTTGGATACCCTGATACGTATTCAGTTCTTTTGTATTTTTTTTACATTTCTTTTGTTTACAGCAAATCGCATTACGCGTTAAACATTTCTTAAACAAACTTAACATACCATCGTACCCCTTTGAGGGCTAGTTTAGAAAAATAATGTATTTGTCTTTTATCATTTGTACTGAATAATATTTATGCCGAGTTTCAAACAAATTGGGCCACTCGTAAAAGTTCCCATACAAACTTGGACACCCTCTACAACCCCTTAGAGGGGTAGTTTGGGGAGATAATTATATTAGTAGTTTATCATTTGGTTGAAAAATATTTATGTGAAGATTAAAGACTGTAAGATCAAGGAATACCATTTTTTCATACAAAGGTTTTCAGCCTTTTTCACCCCTTAGGGGTAGAACTTTCCAAATTCCTTTCTTAGTGCACCCCTACACCATAAGAGGAATATACCCTCCAAATTTCATGCTTCTAGGATTTATGGTTTAGGCTGTGCGTTGATCCTGCAATCAGTAACGTAACAGTTTTATATATGTATATTGATGATCACGGACGGAACTGAAGTCTTTGGGTAGATTGATTCGTCTGCCAATAACTTCCACCCGATGTTACTAGCAGACAAATCAATCTACCCTCTTTTCCACAATTTTTTGGCGAACGATACTACTTTTGACTGTTCTGTGATATCTCAGCCCTGACACACAACACTAACAGTATCCAGACGCGCAGCTGGTAGCACGTTTATTAGATTCTTGCACAATCTCACCACAGGTTTCACAAATCATGCTAAATATCCCGTTTTTATTAAAAAATAAGCAAAATACTCGTGTCTCTGTGCATTTGCATGTCACAATTATCTCTTAATCAGAAGCGAGTTCTGCATTTTGAACGCTATCTAAACTGCCTCCGGGGTTCTGGCATAACAATATCCTATTGCCACTGCTAAACACTGAATTTCTGGGTATATCAACATAAGCCTACTTATAAAATAAATAACACTAAAATACCGTCTGCTTTGCTTGTGATGTACAAGAGTCAAATATTTGCTAGTGTTAGATCAGAATTTAATTTGCTTCATCAATCCAATTAATTATCTGATACATTGGCAATCAAATTTACCAATATGTGGGTTCGAGCGTGCTTATTGAACATTGTAATGCATTTGGACGAAGAAGAACTAAACTGAATTATATGGAGTAGCAAAGTACAATATTATCTATTGATTGGATTGGCAATGGGCAAGTTATATGTCTTGCAGAGAGATTTAGGTTTGATTTTTGCTACAGGACAAATGTTTGCATGTTCTGCACATCATTTAATGGAACGGTGTAATGTACGGAACTTGTAGTTCTTGATACCCACGATACAGGGATACTTAGTGTGGGGTCAAGACTATATGTTATGTATTTGTTGGGTGATTATATTTAAAAATATACCAAAGAAGCTATGGACCAAAGGACCAATGGGTGAAATTGTCTCATTGCGAGCACTTCTATTGAGCAGTAATGACTCTTGAGGAAACTAGCTATTCGTGTATGATTGCTGTGTATGATCAAAAAAAACATGAAGAATTCGGCTGCTGGACATTAAGCCTACTCTATATCGAGAAATATGACGAACGATATTGGGCTACCTCCATCCACTGACTTCAACTTCTAAGGCGCAAGTTACACAGAAATGGCGTCTGGCTCCAACATTCGCATACATTGCCATTCTGTTATGACCTCAAACGAAATCGAAAATAAGACGCACTTTTAAAACACATCAAACTGACGGCATTCGGGTGCAGGCGCCAAAATGGCGTCACTTGGGCTATGTATAATTTGCGTCTTATTTACATATTTTGTTTGATATTTGGATAGAACGCCGGCCATCTCAGCGTCAGACGCTATTTTATATGGATTGCGCCTAAGATGCAATCATATAGAAAAATATTTTTTTACTAGCGAATGTTGAATTTAATAGACTAACAGGGATGTCAACCGATGATTCTTCTAACCTAAAAATACATTACCTTTTGTATAACTTCTTATAATATTATGATAGTTACCTATGTCAAACCAAGTTCCTGATCACCCTATTAGATAATGTCGTTGGTGAATATCTTTTAATTACTCGTACCTAGCAAGTGTTGACAATTATAATTTTCAAAAATTGATCGGAACATCCTAACGGTAAAATAATCATTGTCCGATTACCATTATAATAAATTGCCGTTGTGTCACCCCGTGTTGGTCACCCTTTTAGATAATGTTCGCCGTGGATCTGATAACCTACCCTTGTTATTGAATTGAGCGGACCATTGCTAAATTATGAAATTGGTTTATTTTTACTTTCAAATTTACAAACAACATCAATAAATCAAGTCAATTATATATATATATTTATATATATATATATATTATTGTTTAAATTTTTATCCTGTTATGTATAGTGTTAAGTTTATGTATAAGTAATAATATTGTATGGATTTTTATAATCTGAAATAAATGAATAATAATAATATATATACATTTGTATATGTACAAAAGTTGTCTGAAAGAGACCGCTTCTAAGTAAAAAGAATGCCCATTTTAATTTATAATGAATAAGAATTTGTTAATATTGTTGTTTGTTTATGGTGCACAATGGCATTTTGATTCATTCATATATTTTATTGAACTAACATGGATCCATTAAGAAACGTCAAAATAAGAACTAAGTTTATTTAAAATTAACACACAAGAAAATTTACACCACAGGTGTTAATTGGAGTCAAAAGTACAACATTTTGTATTATATCAAATATTAGTTCGTATTTTAGGAACGAACCACGCTTCACGTGGAAGCGTCGTAACACAACGACTTTATAAAGACTATAACACACTTGAAACAGTCGAAAAAAACAATTCTAATGCAAACCCTTGAATATAATTTAATTTTTCAGTTTTACTTCAAACTATAATAAAACTGCAATTCCCATTATTGAAATCCCCAAATACATACTCAGTGCGTCTTACCCTACGGAGCTGAGACGTGGACACTCACGATAGGACTGGTCCACCAGTTCAAAGTCGCTCAGCGAGCTATGGAAAGAGCTATGCTCGGAGTCTCCTCCGATGAAGATATGCCTAGAAGAATAGGATTCGTAACGAATACACCCGTCAGAGAACCAAAGTTATGGACATAGCTCAACGAATTAGCAAGCTGAAGTGGCAGTGGGCTGGTCATATTTCGTGAAGAACCGATAACCGCTGGGGTAAACGTGTTCTTGTAAGAGACCGCGACTCGGCAAACGTAGTGTAGGACGCCCTCCTGTCAGGTGGGATGACGATCTGCGAAAGACTGCAGGCAGATGCTGGATGCGGCAAGCTGAAGACAGGGCGCTATGGCGCTCATTAGGGGAGGCCTATGTCCAGCAGTAGACTAATATAGGCTGATGATGATGATGAGTGCGTAGATATTTGAGGACACCAAGTAGGGGTAGTTAGAGGCACGTCCAAACATGGGATATTCACACGTTCTGGAGGCCCATCGCCCTTATTGGAACACTAATCTATGGCACATGACTTCAAATTTACCATTCTGAGCAAGGATTCGAACCTACGACCTCAAGATCGGCAGTCTGAGTATAATTATATGCATAATACTCGTATGTATGTATTTACAAAAAAGTATATAAGTAGTATATCAGTCATGTAGTTTCCATAACACAAGCTTTGCTTACTTTGGGGATAGATGATGCTGAGTGAAAATGCCAAAAAAGCTAATTTCTAAAATATTGTTTTGTTTTATATTTTCATGAAGCTACTTCTAATATACACTCAAAGAAATTTCTAAACGGGGCGACAAAAAACCCTTAACAGATGGGAGCCGTCTAAAGGACTTGAACACCGTGACAGAGCAAATTTAAACGCTTGCAAAACTCACCGACAAGGGAATATAGACACTATATATTGTCGCCCCGTATTAGCGCTTCTGACTTTGTCTTATCGCAAAAATTGTTGACATGACAATGTAATAAGATAGGCAATATACGTTTTGGTGATTCCCTACGTATAAGGTGATATTTCCCTATCACAAAGGTATACTGTCCCCAGGTTTAAGGTGTATTATCACTTCGACAATGTACCTCTGCCCCTTCGTTTGGTGCAGTTGTGCCTTTGTCCCTACATCTAAGGTGATATGCCCCTATTACAAAGGATTACTGACCTCACGTTAAAGGTGTATTATCAGTTCGACAATGTACCTCTGCCCCTTTGTTTGGTGCAGTTGTGCCTTTGTCCCTACGTCTAAGGTGATATGCCCCTATGACAAAGGTACACTGTCCCCATGTTTAAGGTGTATTGCCACTTCGCCAATGTTCCTCGGTCCCTACGTTTGGTGCAGTTATACCTTTGTTCCTACGTCTAAGGTGTTATGTCCCTACCACAAAGGTACACTGTCCCCATGTTTAAGGTGTATTGTCACTTCGACAATGTTCCTCGGTCCCTACGTTTGGTGCAGTTATACCTTTGTTCCTACGTCTAAGGTGTTATGTCCCTACCACAAAGGTACACTGTCCCCATGTTTAAGGTGTATTGTCACTTCGACAATGTTCCTCGGTCCCTACGTTTGGTGCAGTTATACCTTTGTTCCTACGTCTAAGGTGTTATGTCCCTACCACAAAGGTACACTGTCCCCATGTTTAAGGTGTATTGTCACTTCGACAATGTTCCTCGGTCCCTACGTTTGGTGCAGTTATACCTTTGTTCCTACGTCTTAGGTATTATGTCCCTACCACAAAGGTTCCTTGTTACTGCGTTTCCCCAAACTTTGCCGTGACGACAGCGTTAATGAGACCCTTGGAGTACGCAGGTGTAAATACGCCAAACTCCACTTTGAAGCTGCTACTGGTTAAACACACAATATGCAACTTAGCAAAGAACTTTTAAGAGGAGTATGGCTCTTAGCACCTGCAAAACCTGCGTGCGCACTCCAGGAGATCGTATTGACATTGTATCGCCATCGCCACTATAGTTCAGAGATCGCAGACCTGCAAAATAAATAAAAACCACAGAGACTATTTAAATAAAATTGTATTAAAGAAATATCGTTATTGGTTTTTAGAGGTACCTAAACGCGCACTTGGCCGTACCCAGATATATATTATCATACAAATAATTATAAAATATGGTCATCATAATATTAATATTAAAAAATATGTGATCGTACATAACGCAAAATAAAGATCGTTATAGAATGAGTAATTTTAACAACATTTTAAATGTAATATATCAAAAAAACACACTAAACACATTGTGATTCATACTATAAAAAAAATATTACAATAAAGTTATTTAATTTAAATAGTACAAAACATTATCAGTTCGTAAAAAATGTGATGACAAGACCTTATGGAGTCCGTCGTGAAGGTCGACAATCCGTAAATAGGAAAGTGAGTATTATTATTTTACGATCTAGAAAAATCAAACTTAAAATCTAAATAATATTAGTGAAAGATTTTTTGCGATAGCTCAAAAACTGAATTAGATAGATCGATAAGTCTTGTGGATCTGTGATAGTCAGGAGTATATCTCCTTAATTACAAATTGTCATCTCAAGAGCAAAGATTGCAAGGTGTCGTCACGCGTCGAGCGGCCAAGCTCGCGCTGAATCTAAAGCTTCTAAGTTTTAAAAAGTCGTAGAAAATATTAACTGCACTAGTTTTTCGCTCTCTGGGAAAGAGAGGACGACCCTGTTTTTGCAACAACGCTTTTCCAAAAGTCATGTACTCTAGAAGGTGTTTAAGCGGTTTCTTGTCTTCCAGAGAGCCAATTTCTTGAACAAACTGCCACTCTTCTTGTACCCAATCCTGAAAAATAATTACAGTTGAAACATGGATCAGATATAAGCAAAGATAAAAAACCGGACAAGTGCTATCTGACTCGCACACCGAGTTCCGTACAAGGATTTGGACACCAAAAAAAACAAAACAAGACCTCGAAGAGATACGTCTCATAATTATTTATATCGATATACGTCACGGTGTCAACAGTCACCGTAAAAAATAAGTTTTATGTGATATAACTGCAAATTTACGATTGTCGCATTTTTTCTGTACTTTTGCTGTGAGACCTTGCTGAGGCTTTCCAGCAAGAACTCAAACCTTTAGGGTACCCCTATAGGTTTTGAGGTATTCCACTCCCCCTGTGGGGCGCCGGGGAACACGAGCCTCATCTATCAATAAATACTTTTAGGCCCATACAACTCTCTATGAACCCACCTAAAATAATTTTGCTTACCATCAGCGAGTTCTGTACGCCGCCACCTACGATCATTAATGGTGTACTCCCACGAGTAACGCTTTACGCTTTGCAGTTCAGCCAATTGATTGGAGCTCAGGCTTCCTACGTTCAGATCAGGTAAAGGCGGAGGAGTGGTGGACCCTGATCGACCGAAGCATCCATCCTGATAGACAATATTTTTTTAAGAATTCATTTTATTTATTAATATCTGATTAATTTATTTGAAGGCGATTCCTCGTGCTACCCAGCGCCCCCAAATAAAAATTTATTTGGTTGAAAGGCAAATTGTAAAAAAAATCCAATCAACCTCAGTAAACACCTTCATAATCGTCAATGTTTTTTTTACAGTAACTGCCAAACGTTTGCCAATAGTGGTCATTTGTATTAAAAATTTGCCTTTAAACACGAAAAAACAAAAATTATGTCGGATGGGGCCGCTAGAAAGCACGAGGATGCGCCTTA
This sequence comes from Perizoma flavofasciatum, assembly GCA_958496245.1. Lineage (NCBI taxonomy): Eukaryota > Metazoa > Arthropoda > Insecta > Lepidoptera > Geometridae > Perizoma > Perizoma flavofasciatum. The sequence continues at coordinate 10,332,804 of OY292433.1, forward strand.
AGTACATAATATAGATTAGGAGCGACCTAAAAATGGCTTTTTTTAGAATATCCCAAAAACTAAGCACCTCTGGGGGGAAGTGGTACCGGGACACAGAACCCCCCCCCCAGAGTTGCTTCATTTCAGACTGATGTTGCATAGGTAAATCAATTTAAGCAAGGCAGAAGCAACAAACCTTTTGTGATTCTATAGCGCTTCTAAGTTTAATTCTGTCTATCAAGCGGGTTGCAAGACACTTGAGTTCATCTTCATTTGCAATTAGTAAATATTTTAGTTCCATCCCCTCATCTGCGAATTAGTAAAAAAGTTTATTGTTAACAGGTATAACAAAGTTTTTTATTATTATTAAATGGGCTTGTGTTTAATTACCGAATAAGCAGGCTCCTCACAAGCAGATTTTCATCAAATATTAAACTAGCTATCGATTAAAAAAAACACATACAGATCAGTCCACCACCAGTTTTAAAACTACTTATGAAGCCACAAACATACACAGAAACATAGACACAAAAAGGCTTCAAACTTAGGACACTCCCCTCTTTTGTATCGGGGCTAAAATAACTAGTAGTTGGCCCCGAACGTAGACCTCGCATTTGGGGCTCCATAGGTCGAAAACCCCTTTACCGATCAAGCTCATGTTTCAACTTAAAAATTCTATTATGTAACATAACCTACCTACCATTCGAGTTTCATCAAGATTGGATCAACAGTTCGGCAGTTATCGTTGAACAAACACATATACCTACATACAAGTAAACGCCGGTTTGTACAAGTAGACACTGAGACCTCGCTTCACTTGGCCAAAAATCACAAAGTAAATACATACCTACTATGTACTAGGTACACGTTTTACATAAAGGTTGACTTTGAATCCATGCGGCACGCGGCAGCGGCAGCTGAAACTGCCAAGCGACAATTGATCGAACTAATTACGCGACGCGCGGTAAGGAATGATCCTGTCTGATTGGCAGAAGACGTAGTATCGTCTTCCCTCTGCACGGCAGCTGACCACAAACAAATATGAAACTAACAGCATCCTAATAGGTAGTCAGTGAAGCTAACTCTTCAACTAAGGCATGCTTTGAAAGCTCGAGCTGCACGTGCAGCGCGGCAAGTGCAGCTGCCGCTCCCGTGTGTCAACCATAATCAAACACCCACAACCGAAAACAAGTAATAAATGGAAACCAAGCTTATGTGAATAGGTAATAATTAGGTCAACCAAGTAAAATAAAATTATCGTTACAAAGTTTAAATCCTGTAAGGGATAGCTATGGTACTTACCAGTGAAATGTTGGTAAAGGTGTTCCAAACCGGCTTTTTTCAAAAATAATTGTAGGTCCTGGTTCGGCATAGCGACACGGTTGCTTCGTTTCACTGTTGATTTGATGATTTTTTCGAAAACATGCGGAATTGCGGATGCAGCGCTCGCGTGTCCGTTCCGATTTGAAGTGGATTGCGCAGCGGTCCACAGACTAGTTAGGGAAACTACGTATCACCGGCCGGCGCAGGCGACGAAATAATACGAATACTCTGTAGTCTTTGAACAATACGACAAAGAAACTTTGTCATGTGCTCAATGTTGCCAGCCGACTTGAACTCAGTCACAAAATGCATATTATAACGCTGCGTTGTATTATAAAAATAAGACAAAGGCCTTTGTGAAATATTGTTTAGGTAATTGAGGGTGATAGGTAAAGCTAAACACTGGCGTACAGTGGTTCCATTTCAAAAATAGGGTCGGAAATCGTTATTTCGTTGTGATTTATTTTATAGGATATCTCTCCACTAGGTACACGTAAGATTTGGAAGTCTGTTGTCTGCTGTAGTCCGTTCTTTCATGACTTTTAATGAACAATCACAGCCTATTAGGTACCTGAATGAATAATTTGTTGTAATCTCTTTCTTATGACTAGTCCCTTAGCAAAGTTAGTGTATTTGTACTGAATGTGTTTGGGCACAGATATAAGAATACCTATCTACTAGGTTTGGGTATTAGACTCTTGAAAATAATAACAACAGACTTAAAACTTATCCCTTTACCACTAATCCCTTAGCTACCTACAAACATATTTTTACCTGCACTACTGAATGTATCATAAACACATCTAAAACTGTTCTTCTCAGAGCTACCCTACCTCTTGTTTTTGACAACAATCAAACATGTAACATTCCAAACAACCTAGGTACACGAATTATAAAGATCGTCACACGATGTGACTTCGTAAAGTGCGCATACCTCAGCAATAATCTTAAAAATGGCAGAATATAATAACGAAAGCCTACATTTTATGTTCATTTCCTCCATTCCTCGCAAAGACGATTAAAATAAACTGCAGTGCACGAAAACGCATAAAATTATTTTATGAAATAAGAAAGTATCGCAGAAACAGCTAAAAAAAATTTAAAAATGAAGTCCCCAGGTTATCGAACTTAAATTAATATTAAATTTTTTTTCCTTCTCAAGTACCTACTTACCTACTTTTATGATATAGGAATCAAACCTTATTTAGGTTGTTATTAATTTCAATTTGAAGATAGTATCTATATGTACCTAGGTAGGTACCTAAGTATCTAACTTTACCTAGGTATCTTGCTATGCTAAGTAGGAAGATACAGGTAGGTAGGTTTTGAAGTAGGTAGAGGTAGGTTATTGGCGGAGGTACCTACCTATACATATACCTAACCCAGTTATTCATCACTTAAGTATACTTTCGCGATTAGAACACCATAGGTAGGTAATTATCGTTTTATATTATTATAGTGGTGTGAGCAGAAGATGGGCAAACGAGGTAAGTAGACAGCCTGCATTCCTACCTTATGTAAGGGGGTAATGGACACAATTCGGGTAATGCAATATGGTTAAATAGTTGTTAATTAAGTAGATTGGCAAAGCAGCTGCGAACGCTAAAGCATGTCATACCTACCTGGTGAGTAGGTATATAATGGACTGCAGTTGTGGCCATTCCTATATCGGGCAAACTAATCGGACATTAGCTGAACGTGTCAAAGAACAGATTGCTGCAGTGAAAAATCACCAGGTTTAACAAATTAGCGATAGCGGACCAAATACCTAGTAGATTAATAATTGAATTGAACTTGACTATCCCAAAGTTCTATCCAATTAACACCATTTCTACAAGATAATTATTCACAGAATAATTTGAGATCGCAGTGCTTTAACTTCAATCGTGAGGATGGTTTTAGACTTTCTTCGGCATGGGATACCATCGTTAGTAGGTGATCGCGTTGCGGTTCATCATCTCATTACGTCATATCGTAGATACAGTTAGTGTGGTGTGTGAACTAGGTACATTGAACGGACATTTCGGGTTCACGCACCGCCGTTGTCTGTCCAGGACCTATGCCGGCCTGAGGCCTTAGTCTGAGTTCTTGGTGAGCATGACACCGTGTATCGGTCACCGTATATTCAAATAGGTAGGTAGGTAAGTCTAAAGAAATAAGGTTCAACATAAGATTGTCAAAAGGTCGCAAGCGACGCTGTTTCTTTTTTTTGGCTGTTATTTTGAACCTTATTTCATTGGACATATTAGAATAGTGCATACGTATGTATGTACTCGACCTACCTCCCTACAAATAATTAGCGATAAGATCGTTGTTTCAAATCTTTCAAATAAAACTTCATTTGAAATAACATCGATACCTACATACATTTAGGTAGGTAGGTACGTAGGTACATATTTATCACTGACTCTGCCTCGAAGAGCTTATTAAGACGTCCTGGTTATTGTCAAGTTGGTAGTGTGGTGTCGTTAAGTTTCACCAATCCGCACTGGAGCAGCAGAGCACTAAAGTAGGTATCCAAAGCTGGAGGCCTCTGCCCAACAGCGAGACGTTAGGTAATATCTAGGCAGTTGTTGTTGTTGTTGGTACGTCAGGTAAATCAGCCTTAGGTATAGTGAAAGTTTTTTTTATTTGGGAAGTTATAGGTAGGTAAATATCCTCAGTATGAAATAAGTAGGTAAGTAGGTAGGTACCTACTTACCTACTTATAGACGTTTATATCTATATAATCATGTCGATTATTTATACATGATGATCTTATGATAGGTGCCTACATTACCTTTGACTAAGCATAAAATAATTTGGACAAAGGAATTTCAGAAATTACAAATCTTTTATATCCTTACTAAATTGTTTATACGCAGGCACTTACCAAATTAATGAAGTAACAGAATTATTTAGTATGATAAATGTCATGAGCTACTTCGTTAATTTACCATTGTACCTGCGTCGAAACAATAAAGAAAAGGTCGTTCAAGTTGCTAAATTCGTTTGTCGAAATATTATGTGCTTCTGTTTAAACCGTTCGTTTAGTCTAAACACACATTCGCATTAACGTATTGTAAAACTTCCTAAGTCGTAGTGACTAAAACAAAATAGAACTAGACACTACGTACACAGGAAAGTAGTTGCAATAAAAAAAACACTTTTCATTATAAATACTCTGTTGCGGAGTCTATGTCTACCAAAACGCACGGCTTAAAAACTACGTCAAAAGCTCAAAATAAAATTCGACAAAGGAATTTTGTCAGTTGAACAACTTTTTTTTCCATAGTGTTTTGCCGTAGGTACAATGGCAAGTTAACGAAGTAACAAAGTTAAATATCTTCTGTTTCTTCGTTAGTTTGGCTACGTGCCTGCGTCGAAACATACAATTTCGCTTAAACGGATGGTATACCTCCTATGCCGTAGTGAAAAAAAAAGAAGAAAACTTGACGTTACGTGCAAAGGAACATTAACGAAGTTACAAAATGACGTTCGACAAAAAAAGCTTTGTTGCTGAGTAAAAGTTTACCTAAACGCACGGCTTAAAAGCTGTGTCAGAAGCACAAAAAAAAATCGACAAAGGAATTTAGCACCTTGAACGACTGTTTTTTTTTTGAGTGTACTTCTCAGTGATGACATGCTCTGCAAAAAGAAACCCCTTAAATAATCCTGATTCGACACTAGAATTCCCTGCGCCCCGTTACTACCACCGAATTCAGCATGATACAAGACGGAGCCAACGTTATCAGATAAATAATAAATGCCCCGCAGTAAAAATCTAATCCGCACCTATCAAGACTATTTATAAAGTTCTGTTATAAAGCTATGAGTGTTTGCTTCTGGCGTATGTGACGTCACTGCGCAGGGTCAGCAGAATACCAGCGCTAAGTAGGTAGCCACCTAGCATTATGCTGAGCTGATACCTATATGGTGCGACATTGAACTGTCTAGGTGGATGGATCAGTAAGGTGCGTGGGGCATTTCTGTTTCAGACTTATAAGTATACTTATGAGTAAGTTATACTTTATTTGAACTTATTTTTTTACATTTAAAAACATTTATTCATACAACTATTTACAAGTAGGTATATACAACAAATACAGATGAAACAGACCATCTAAATACCGTTGCAAACGATCTATAGATAGCTTAACTGATCCAGATCACTACCAGACGGAAGCGTTCCCAAAATACTGGCCGCATTTCTACGCTGAATGGCAACGCTAATGCGTTGACCCAGATAAGAGCCAGCTCTCTGGTCACGCGTCGCTTCGACCAGTCGCCCTGAAAGAATTTTGAAAACGCGAAGGGCCCCGGTTTCCCACGGACCCAGAGTCTCAACCCCAAAAGGCTTACTTAAGCTCTGTCGAGACTTCTATATTTGCGCCTCTTGAGATCCTCGGCCGAATCAGCCGCTGCACCGGCTCTAACTGATGTCCCCGACAGATGAGATGGTGCTAGGGTATCTACGCATGTGGCGTCCCATACCAAAGGCTTTCCCCTCTTAGAACTTATTTAGATATTACTACGTTTTTTTTTTCATAACTTATCCCACCATCCTAAATTACAAAATTTGTGTTTTTTATGTCATGCTAAATAAATGTTCTTTCTTTATTTCTTTCTATGAAGTTTTTAAAATAGACAATCAGCAACTAGTGGTCCGAAAGTACGTCGGCGCTTTCAAAGAAAATAAGACCTCGTTTCGACGTATTCTTCACTTTAGGGCCATTGATTGGTGGATTATTGGGCTGTAAACCGGATCGATAGTAGTTGTTAACGTTCTTGAAGACTCCCCTGGGACGTGTATGAAAACTCTGGATTTGTACCCATCTACTTGTATCTTGTCCGTTTGACTGGTCGTAAACAGAATGTACTTATAACTAGTGGATGAACACTTTAATGTACTCTCCACTCATTTTTTGCCACTTTATGGTTTATTTTAATATTTATCGTTGAATATTTTCTTTTTGGAGGCGATATCTTCGTCAATTTTTAACCGATTTTGAATTATTCTTTTTTTAACGGGCAGTGTATAATTAAGGGTATAAGGGTCGATATGAAAAAAACACATTAGGTGCCACACCACACTATGATAAAATGGTTGGTGAATGGTCTTCTCTGTTGCCTGCTAGTTGGGCCCAGTCCTTGATGTAGTTATCCAGCTCATACTGCCATCTCCGCCTGGACTTTCCACGAGGCCGTGGTCTGTTTGGGACCCAGTCCGTGGTGGTCTTCGTCCACAGCTCGTCTGGCATACGACACAAATGTCCGGCCCAATCCCATTTTAGTCTTGCATTTTTTTGTGCGACATCGACTACTGTGTTTTGGAACGCAGTATCGTGTTTTTAACACGATCTGTGAGTTTGACTCCCAAGATGCTTCGCTCCATAGCCCTCTGGCATACCCCGAGGCTGAACTTTTGGTTGTTAGTGAGTGACCAGGTCTGTGCACCGTACGTGAGGATGGGGAGAATAATGATTTAATGTCTTTTAAATTATAGAGATTTTGTACTTTGTTTCTGACCCAAATAAATCTATTTTGATTTGATTTGATTTGACTGTGCATAACACTTTTTTACAGTTCAACATACGAAAATATAACTCAAAATCACAATGTGTGCTGAAAGCAATTTGTACATCTTCAGATCTACACGCAGTACGCAAATTGATATACGGTGTGTAAGAAAAACCCATCCGATACAAAAAGGTATAAATATGCGATTATGTGGATGTATTGATCTTTTCCGGAAATAAAAAAACGAGTTTTATTTAGTGAATTTAATTAATATGTTGAAAATATTTTCCTTTTAGCCGGTGTAATAAGTGGAAACAATAGCACCGTGTTACCAAAGATATAACAAAGCGTTGTTAGTTAGATAGATAGATAGAAAATGCTTTCTTGCATATTTATAAAACAAGTGCATAGGCGAACTTAATGCAAATTAGCATTTTCTTCCAGCTAACCTTTCTGTAATGTAAAGTTTGGCGGTAGTTCGTTTAAGGGATGACTAAAATAAAAGATTTTTTTATTAGATTATATAACTAGCTACTTAAAATATAAGTAAACTTCATACATAAATGAAAATAATTCATACAAGATTACATACAACAGAATATAAAACGTTGTTGTAGTCGTAGTTGTCTTGATAAAAAGGATTTTTCGGGAATCTATGTATAGTATTAAAATATTCCTTTCAATTCCTTTGATCTATATTTTCTGAGATTTTTATAGAAATAGAAATACGCCTTTGTTGGATCGGACTGTGTTTTTGTTGCAAATTGTAAATTCAATACGCAGGTGGAGATTACAGACCTACGACCTCTGTGGCGCAGTGGGCGGCCCGCCTGAGATGCAGAAGGTTGTGGGTTCGATTTCCGACGCGAGACAAATGTTATTATGATCTGCAAATATTAGTCTCTGTTCTTGGTGTTTTCTATGTTTAATATGTATGTGTTGTCAAAATAAAACACAAGTAATAAATCAGTCATGTAGTTCCCAAAACACAAGCGCTGCTTTGGGGCTAGATGATGCTTTGTGAAAAATGTCCAGCATTATTTAGAACGTAAATTCTTAACAAGTTAATTTAAATATATTTCAAAACCCGCTGCGTATATTCCATCATGTAAACACGCAATTCGTCTTCATACGATGCTGACCCTCAAAACTGTCTGCCTGAAGAATCGTGAAAGGATTCCTACCTCACTGAAACTTCCATTATGCGGTATCTATATTTTCACTGGGTAAATATAATAAAACTGTCCTAAGTCCACTTCTTAAGATACATAATATTACCGCAGATTTAGTTACCTACTTGACCCACATCAAACATTTTGGTCAACTTAGTAAAAGTATTCAGATTTATCTAGTAAGTTGAAACTTACTGTTTCGATGATTTGGGCCTAACCTGATTTCTGACCTAAAGGTTGTGAGTTTGAAAAAGTGAAAACGGTGAAGGAAAACATTGTTTGGAACCTAACATGCCCTTTTACCGATAATAACAGGGTATTTCCAAAAAGTGAGGCTTGGCTTCGAATTTGTCACGCTGAATGCAAACTGCTACGTGGGCATATACTAAATATAATGCTTGGATTTATCTCTTCCTACCCCCCGCTTAGTTTGATGATGCACATCATGGTTGTTACAGTCTTTAGCTTATTTATTCATTTTGTTTTTAGGAAAGTTCGTAAACATTAACCTAGTGAAGAAAAAACAATAGTAAAAACTATTTAGAAGGAAAAAATATCTTAAAACCTTTTTCCAGTTTGTGAATACTCCTTAGGTAATAAAAGTTAAAAAATAAAAGTACCGAAATACCATTTGTTTGCGCTAATTTCTACCTAGACGGTACTTGAAAAACTTGGCGCTCAACAAAAACACTCTACGGACGACAAGTCTCTTGTTTTTGCAAAGAATACAAAAAACGGCTTATGAGCGAACAATAATTTAACAACCAGTACTTACTAACTTAGTTCTGTCTATGTACCACAGATATCATAATACTGCAAAATATTATAATATATAATATACTATACTATTCAGGATTATGATTAAGAATGGAATGCGAGTTCCACCTTTTCAATACTCAATACATTTATTGATTTCACATGGTAGGTACATAGATGGTGTTTATAGGTAGGTATCTCACATGTACCCTGTCTAAGGGTATAGCAATAGATAGGTAGGCAGGCCGAAGTTTTGTAAACAAAAAAACTAGGAGGTACAATAAAATAAAGTCAAGGCAGGCAAAGTATCAAGGTAACTAGCATTTGGAATAACACAATTAGGTAAGTAGGTTTAGTCATTTTTTATTTCGTTATAATTTTCATTAGTCAAAATATATTTTCTGTGTGGATCGACCAGCTGTTTCATTCAATGGCATGAATACTTTTCACGCCATTGAATGAAACAGCTTTCACTCTGTACCTTCACTCTGTATTAAATACTAATACTTACTCTGTATTAAATGAGGTATCTATACTTATATGCATCTTAGACAAACCACTATTAGGTTTTTTAGATGAACAATGCATAACTGTAAACTTTATTATGAATAATAAAAAAAGAAACAAACTAATATTTCCCGTGTCGTTAGAATACGTTCTACACAGACCAGGAACAAATATCTACTGAAAATTCAAACACTTGTCCCGCAGCGGGAGTCAAACCAGCAACACTTGCGTTTTAACCAGCTACTTGCCTGCCGCGTCATTGTGGTCTATCGATGTTTATGCTACACTTCATCGATTGCTTTGGCACATTACTTGAACTTAACGAAGTTTGCATATAACATATTGGCTAGCCAACGTTAATTAAGAGACCATCCACAAATAAGTTCAGGCTTTATACATATAACAAATTTCATCCAAATTAGTAAAGCCATCCGAAGATTATTCAAATGTCTAAACATCTATACGTAGGATAGGAAGTAGGATAGAGTTGTAAATAGGATTGAAGATGAAATTGTATAAACTAGAATTCATATTTAGAATACCGACCAAAATTCTATGAGCGTACTAAAACTAAAAATCATTTCTTGACATTACCTCATACATAATTTGATTAAATATTCGGCAGACTTTCATAATGCTGGCGTGGATAAAGAGGAGATGATGCTACGGAAGTACAATCATGCTACGATCATGCTACGATAGTGCTACGAAGCTACAAACGTGCTACGGCATTACTACGAAGATGCTACAATACAAAAAAATACAGTACAATAGTAATTATCATGCAATCTCATGTATTTTCCTACTCATACGCAGCCATCGGCAGAATTAAATGATGATAACATTTCTGTCATAACAGTTACTAACCCCAAATCACAGAGTAAGTTGACAGACGTGACGTGGGTGAATGAGCTGTGACCTTAGCACTAGTTTCTAATGCTTACAAATTGCTTACGATTTGTCCTTCCACATTAGATCATAGTTAGTGATTTTATGATTCCTTTAATTCCAAATATAACCTTAAAGAGAATGGATTATGTGATTTCTGTAATTTCTGTGTAGTGAGTGATGTAACCACTGAGCTACGAGATCTGGTCATAGCCTGGTTGTCATTTTTCTGATGATTTGGTTTACAGCGCTGCAGCTTCATCTACAGAGGAAACGTAGTTATCATACTATTTTATTAACGGAAATCTATAGATTAGTGATATCCTGAACCCAATGTTTACAATATTAATAAAATTTGTAGTTGTCTTTGTTTTCACACTTTATGGCAAAACACTGAATTGGTGGACAACGGGAAAAATCAATTTCTGCCGAATATCGGGTGAAGAACTCAAACTCCTCGGTTGGGATTAAAAACTTGAATTAAAGTTGGTCAAACGTTGTTGCTTTGATATACTTAAAAACCAGTGCTTAGTCTCGATGATCAATCGATCGAGTAGGTCAAACATATCGTGTTGAATTATGAGCGTTGAAATTAAAGAGATTAAGCCATATTAGTTTTGATGATTTCTTCGTCCGTTGTAAAACTGTTTTTTTATTTTCATCTATCTATTTTATGAATTCTTGACTGGTTCTATTCCCAGCTATTTAAGATCATTTTTCCTACAAAATTTGAAATAATTACTTGTGTTACTAAACCCTATTTCAAAACCACGCTGGAAGACACACAAATCGATCGCATATTTTTCGGAAGAAAAATTATTGACATTGACATGTTGTCACACGTCGCTTATTGATGGCATACCTGATGTTTTTCATTTTAGGGCGTGCCGGTTTCCCTACGAAGTTTTTCTTCACACTATTTTAGGACGTTCTAGAATCTTCTTTGTTTTTCTAAACCAATTTCTAGAGCTGCCTTCGCCCTAGTTCTAGCTTCTAGTAGCATAACAAAATCATCGGTTGCAATTTGGTGTTGAAAAATTTTGCATCCGCAAAATAAGATATACTACCAACTTACGTAGCGCCTCTGTTTATAAGAGCAATAGCTTCTTGATGATTTACTAGGCATAGGTAATGTCTCTCACTCTCTGTTCGTTGACCATCGCGTCACTGCATCTACTTTGTAAATAATGAAAATAAATAATGCTGGACATTTTCACACAGCATCATCTAACCCCAAAGCTCTGCTTAGCTTGTGAATGAATGAATGAATGAAAACACTCTATTGTACACCATAAGAAAATAAAAATAACAAAACTAAAAAACAAAACTCAAAGTACAATGGGCGGTCTTATCGCTTAGAAGCGATCTCTTCCAGACAACCTTTGGATGAAGAGGACTTAATGAGATTGTAATAATGGCTGGGGGTGTACTAATGTAAAGCATTAGTAATTTGGAAAGTGTGCACGTAGTTTTAAATGATACTAACAAAGGTAATAAATAAAATACATAAAGTACCTAGTATAAATAAATATACAATTACATATATACATACAACATAAATAAATACTTTATAAAATTAAATCCATACTTCATATAAGTACATAAAAAAGCGAAAGTTTAAAATGGGAAAAAAAATAATTGATATTTTTATATCTAATTAGTACCTACTGTGACATACCTGACAGATAATAGTTTTTTATACGAGCTTTAAATATAGCTAGGGATAGGGGATTTTTTTATTGATTTTTTTCTTGTGTTATGGGATATAATACTAATATACATGACTGATATAATACTAATATAATTTTTTTTGTAAATACATAAATATTATACATAGAAAACACCCAGATCCCGAGACAAATATTTGCAGATATTTGTCTCATTTGTCCCGCAGCGGGAATCGAACCTGCAACCTTCTGCGTCTCAGGCGGGCCTTCGCCCACTGCGCCACAGAGGTCGTCAATCAATCAAATCAATTATTGTTTAAGCTTAATCAAAAGTCTTGACTATCACTAAACCTAAAATTCCAGTCTAACAAAACCTCCAATTCAATGATAAAAACCGTGCTAATTTTGGTAACTTTTAATTAATGCGATGGAGCCGAGAGAGACATTTGGTTATATAAAGTTTAAATCACTGCGTAGTTAGTAAATCGTCGGCGTGATGATTATTTTAGAATTATGGACTTTTAACATTTCATCGCACTGTGAAAATATTTGAGGTTCCGAGTAATATATGAGAGCAAGCTATGAAGATATCACTTTTGTACCTCACAGTTTCATTTAGTTCAAATTTTGGGAAGACACCTTTGAACACTTAATTTCGTCAAGTTTAACGAAGATAAAACCTAAGTAGATACGTGGGTATTTATATTCTGTGCAACATATCTACCTACGTAGATACGTAGGTATTTCTATTCTGTGCAACGGATCTACCTACGTAGATACGTAGGTATTTCTATTCTGTATAACGTATCTACCTACATAGATAAAATAAAAATAAATAAATAATGCAGGAAATTTTCACACAGCATCATCTATGTCAAACTTGTAAATACATACATATTATACATAGAAAAAAGCCAGACCCGAGACAAATATTTGCAGATACAAACATTTGTGCCGAGGCGGGAATTGAACCCGCAAACTTCTGACGTCACAGGCGATTCTTCGCCCACTTCTTCACAGAGGTCGTCTACGTATGTATTTCTATTTTGCGCAACGTATCTACCTACGTAGATACGTAGGTATTTCTATTCTGTGCAATGTATCTATCTATGTAGATACGTAGGTATTTCAGGTAACAGAACAAAAAATCAACTTTTTTCAAATTCTTTAAAAAGCAAACACGCTCACGACTTTATTTCTCATAATAGACATCCTCAGATACATACTCAGTGCGAAGATCTTTGAAGATAACAAGTATGTCACATGGGGCACAGCCATTGCAATTTAATGGCTGCTTATTGGAACAGTAACCGATGTCACATGCCTTGTTTTTGGTAATACAATACATTACCCGAAACAAATATCTGAAAAACATGCAAACATTTGCTCCGCAGCGGGAACCGAACCCGTACTTCTTGCTATATGTATATTTTATTTGCAACGTTTGGAATTTGCTGCGAGGTCCCTCATCTCTTATCACTCTGTGAAATGAGGCCTTGTTGACCTCGATCTGGCTAGAAAGTACTATTATTCAACGAAATTATTTTTTATGTGTAAACTTTGATGTTTTATCATCAAAGTGATGAAAATGTATAGGAACTAGGATTATTTTTGGTTGTTTTGTGGAAAGGGTGCTTAAAAATAAATGATTTCTCTTTACAGTCTATTTACTTTTCATCTCAAATCGTGATCCTCTGCCTGTTCCAAAAATACATAATTCGGGATATAAAGCAGGACCTCAAATTTATCTGTTAATAAACCGAAAGTTTTCTATATCGTGACCTATATTATATGGTTTTGTTTTTTCCTAAAAACCTCTTAACATGAGCATTATCAAAATCGTCAGGACCGTTTTCGAGCAGTTTTACATCCTATTGCAAATTGCCCAGTATGGCACCGCTCTGCAGATGCCAAGAAGGTGAATGTAACGCTGAATGAAACCTGCCGCATTGTGACATAAAACTTACGCCCTTTAAGATATTGTACCCTCTGGCATGCATCGCTCCACCTGACATCCGACGGGAGGTAGCATGCTGCATTGAAAAACTTAAACAGGAAACAGATATCCCGAACCCTCTGTTGGATCACCAGCCTCCACCTACCCGCCTCATGAGCCGTAGAAGTTTTATGAAACTTGCAACTCCTTTGGATAAGAGTGCAGCGGAAGCAAGATGCGACATGAAGATTAAATACCCCCCTCCACTAAACTTCATAGATCCCGTAGAACGTTTGCCTCCTGGGTACGAGCTGCAGTGGCCAATTTGGAAATCGCTTAATAGGCTTCGCACCCAAGTTGACCACTGCAGAAGCAATCTAGCCAAATGGGGGATAATTGATCCAACCCACGTCCAGTGTGAGTGCGGGGAACCCATACAAAATATGGCGCATTTGCTCTCCTGCCCTCTGTGCCCCATCACCTGCACCCGGGAACATCTCATAGAGGCAACAGATGAGGCTGTAAAAGTGGTGACATATTGGTTAAAACAAATTTTAAAAATAAGCCATTAACACGACATGAATGAATGAATTGAAAATTTATTTATTTAACCGACTTTGTCTGTATATTATGCGATATCATTGCCAATTTGAAAACCAATTTTAATTATAATTTGGATAATGGGTAGGGTATATATTCACGGGTGGTCCCATATATTTTTTATGAAAATACCACACCTAAGAAAAATAAGACATAATAATCAGACCTGCTTAAAAAAAATCCTTTAGAGCAGGTAACGCATCATCAATGCCCTAGGTGTTGATGTCAATAGGCGACTGTAACCGCTTTCCGTCAGTTGGTCCGTAACCAAATAAAAAGTAAAAAAAATAATGAAAACTATGGTTTTAAAAGCTTTCACAGCCTTCTCCCAAAGTTTCCACATGCATTCCATATTCTGCTAATGGTAATGTGACGTGACTAACTACGGTACGCTACCACCAACTATTATCAAACGGACGCACTACTTGTTCTACCGCCATCTAGTATTGTCTGGAGGCACTAACCACGCTTTTTAAAAGTCAGTAATGTGTCTCGAATATTCGAGGCAGTGCGAGGCAGCGTGCGGAAATGCCTCCTATGGGAAAATACTAGAAGAAACGCGGTCTTGTTTAGGCGAGCTATAGAGTTATACCTAATTATAAAGTGTTTTAGTATTTTTATTTTCATGTGTATTTTTGTTGTGCTGTTTTGAGGTACATTTTATTGTGTAATTTTGTTAATAAAGTGTTTCTTTAGTGTACAATTGGAGTTAATTATGTATCCCGTACCCTAGCTCGTAAGAGTTACAAGTGGGGTGTGTCAGCATAATAAGTTCCGTATAATAAACAGCCGAATAATAAACACATAAGTGTTTTGTTTCCGATTGAGGAAGATCCCACTTCGCCAGTAAGCCGACTTTACACGATGCGAGTGTTAATTGTGAATCTCATGAAAGTAGTCGGAAGTCAGACAAAGTATAAAAGTGAACACAGAATTTTATGGTACGAACTTTGGGCAAGGTCCACCATAGCATGGTTGTCCATTTGGCAATAACCACTAAAAAGCCCAGGCAAGGGGCTTGGACTATATATACTATAAATATTGACTGTTGGGTATTTATTTAAAATAACATATCTCATTGTCACGAGCAATATCAGACCCTTGTCACATGCAATATCCACAATAGTTTCCCACAAGTTTTATTAAAAATCTTTTATTCAATCCTTACGAAACTTTCGTACAAAGTATCGCAAACAAAAATAAGACCTCACGACCTCTGAACTATTAACAAAGATATCGAACAAAACGTTAAATTCATCACGATGTCTACACTATAAAACAAATTTAAAACATCCAGGTCAATATTCATGAAATATACCTATTGCTTTTCTAGATTGAAGAGTTTGAACGGTGACATATGATTTTCTTACTTGTTCAAGACTACTGTTTTGTACTTTTATGTTAAGTTTTTGTTTATTTTTTAGTGTACTTAGATTAAAAATTATTTTCTTTCATCCATTCATTTTATAGAATTGAAATTATTCTCATGAGCTATCGGTCTTGAAACTCTGCCTCGCCGTTTTGCCCTTTGCGCGCGGCTGGAAAGTGGCTGCGGCGTGAATGGTGGTGGGGAGGCAGCTACCGCCCTTCGTCGCATACGTTGGCGACGTAAGGGTTGCACATATCATGATAACTTGTGTTCATCCATTTCTTACAAAACAATCAAGTTTTTTCGCCTTCTTTTCGAAAGAAATGCCCCGGTACATATCTGTACCACGACTGAATGAAGTGTCATCACCACGTCAGTGTCGCTGATGGGGTCATCTGGGTTACCAAGACAAGTCTTGGTCTACGAAGGGCTTTCTAGAAACTGTCCAGTTAGATATAAAAGCTTTAGGTGCTAGTTGACTCGTATCGTGTGGACACGGGCCTAAGCGATATTTTCAGGGTCACTTGTTATGCCAAACACTGAAAAGGGTGTCGACGTTTTGTTGAATGCCGCTCCTGGCTATTATTTTAGCAGTTAGTGAAGTCCTTTGTACTGTAGCTTGTTTTATGGCTGTTCCTGACTGTTCACAATTTTGTAACAGACTCACATGAATTTCAAGTTGTTATTTTAAAGTCGTATGAAAATAAAGGAGGACTAAATTAGCACAATCTGTGCAACTAAAAAGTTACTGAAGTACTTGAAAGGCTAAACGATCAAAATGCCATTAGGGAAATACATAAACCTACGAAATTTGCTAAAACTATCACGCTACGTCAATTCCAATTATACAGATCAATCGCGTATGAAATGAGCCTCTGTGAAGCATTCTAAATAATTTTATTCTCGTAATTTCACCAATGATCATCATTATAATCAAAAGACCCTTAACCGTGCTATGATGAACGATCTCAGACTACCTACATCCACTTCCCCCAACCTTTAAGATGTTGTCGATCCATCGGGTGGTGAGGTTTACCACGCATGACCCAAGCAAGTCCTGTTTTAGCAAATTATGCAGCTCAGCTCAACCAGTGAAGGTACGGTGGTTTTCAGACAGAACTTATTTATGGATGATTCCACGACCGACAGCGTTACTCAGGTATAACTACAAAAATATATAAAAAAATAACAAGAAATAACTACTTAATAGGTAGGTTGTATAGGATAAAATTAAAACACTGTCTTTCCAAGGATTTTCTCGCTCATATCTTACCACTAATAACAGGCCACTGAGAAACAAAGAGAGAACCAGTGATAGTAAGGAAGAAGTGCAGTACTTTGACGTACCTTACATTTACGTTCTAAACAAAACAAACACGCTTACTACTGTATTTCCCATGAAGGACATTCTCAGATTTATGCTCAGTCCGTAGATCTTTCAGGATATCAAGTAGGGAGTAGGCAGAGGCATATCTAAGCATTACATTTGACTCATGCCCACGTTTAACAAGAGCCTAGTTAACATTTCACGTGATAGATTTCCAGCCCATCGCAGCTTATCGGACTTATATCTACGCCGCTTATAAACATTCTTAACTTTCAACATTTCGGCATTGCTATCAGCCAGTGTAATTTCAATCATTTATTATTTCATTTGTGAATTACCCTCAAACATTTCTCCCGGTCATCCCTCAAATTAGCGGGATGGAGTCCAGAAACGGATCTCTGATTAAAACTTCGCATTTATTTCAATTATACTGAAAGGTGTAACCTGAAATTAGGCTCGTTTCGTTTAATTAATGCTCAGGAAATGCGAACAAGCGGAGTTTTTACTGGGACAAAGGAGATATGAATCAGAAGGGAAACAGCAAGCGGAAGCCTGCATGCTCATTTAGACGCGAGTGGTTGTTCATTCGAATCAAAATTACAAGGTTCCCAAGGTACATAGGCAGTGTCTGTGAAAAAATCGTGGAAAGTAGACTGGAATTGTAAATTTGATATGTAATCATAGTTTTGTTCGACCGCCATGCCACACATTATTTATGTGAAACCGATGATAAAAAACTATGTCTGGAGAAAAAAAATATAATAAACATCCTATACTTCACAGCCAAAATCAATAGGTTTTAATTAAAAACTACGTGATTAATTTATTTTAAGAAAATTACCATCGTTTTCACGCACGTGACCAAGCCTAAAAGAATCAGGTAACAAACTCAGCTTGGCTTTTACTATGATCCTTCATTCAGTTATAGTGTGGTGCCAATCGAACAAGTTGCAAGGCCTAGTAAACAGCATAATTTGTTGCGCTGTGGTCGGCTCACAGTGTGAGAGATATGATAATTACAATTCTACAGTGACTAGTACAATGTGTGCCAATCGAACATGTCGGGATAACTTTTCCAGGCCTACTAAACAGCATACTTTGTTGCGCTGTGGTCGGCTCACAGTGTGAGAGATATGATAATTCCAATTCTACAGTAACTAGTACAGTGTGAACCAATCGAACATGTCGGGATAACTTTGCAAGGCCTACTAAACAGCATACTTTGTTGCGCTGTGGTCGGCTCACAGTGTAAGAGATATGATAATTACAATTCTACAGTGACTAGTACAGTATGGTGCCAATCGAACAAGTCGGGATAACTTTGTAAGGCCTACTAAACAGCATACTTTGTTGCACTGTGGTCGGCTTACAGTGTGAGAGATATGATAATTACAATTCTACAGTGACTAGTACAGTGTGGTGCCAATCGAACATGTCGGGATAACTTTGCAAGGCCTACTAAACAGCATACTTTGTTGCGCTGTGGTCGGCTCACAGTGTGAGAGATATGATAATTCAATTCTACAGTGACTACTTCAGTGTGGTGCCAATCGAACAAGTCGGGATAACTTTGCAAGGCCTACTAAACAGCATACTTTGTTGCGCTGTGGTCGGCTCAGAGTATGAGAGACATCATAATTACAATTCTACAGTGACTAGTACAGTGTGGTGCCAATCGAACATGTCGGGATAACTTTGCAAGGCCTACTAAACAGCATACTTTGTTGCGCTGTAGTCGGCTCAGAGTATGAGAGACATCATAATTACAATTCTACAGTAACTAGTACAGTGTGGTGCCAATCGAACATGTCGGGATAACTTTGCAAGGCCTACTAAACAGCATACTTTGTTGCGCTGTGGTCGGCTCACATTGTGAGAGATATGATAATTACAATTCTACCTCTACAGTGACTAGTACAGTGTGGTGCCAATCGAACATGTCGGGATAACTTTGCAAGGCCTACTAAACAGCATACTTTGTTGCGCTGTGGTCGGCTCACAGTGTGAGAGATATGATAATTACAATTCTACAGTGACTAGTACAGTGTGGTGCCAATCGAACATGTCGGGATAACTTTGCAAGGCCTACTAAACAGCATACTTTGTTGCACTGTGGTCGGCTTACAGATTGAGAGATATGATAATTACAATTCTACAGTGACTAGTACAGTGTGGTGCCAATCGAACAAGTCGGGATAACTTTGCAAGGCCTACTAAACAGCATACTTTGTTGCGCTGTGGTCGGCTCACAGTGTGAGAGATATGATAATTACAATACAGTGACCTTCTAGGTGTGAATATTTGTATATATATTCGCGCGCTCGTTGGGTGTTCTTCGCGGTCATGCTCAATTGCTGTGGGTTGGTTTGTTTCATTTTAACTGAAAATTCTAAATACGAGCACAAAATGGACGGCATTTCGGTCCGTAATTTGTTAGATATTTTTTATTCGCAAAGTTTATTTTGGTTAATTAACAGAATGGCGCTAAGTTTTTATACTGTTAAGCTTGAAATTACTTGGCAGCATGCAAAAGTTAAAGCTTATAAAAATGTTTTAGGATAAGACCAACTTTAAATTTATGAAATAAATGAACAATTCTGGATATTTTCATCATCGTCTAGCCCAAAACTAAGAAGAGCTTTTGTTATGGGTACTACATGACTGTTAAATTACTTATATAATTTTGTTTGTTTGTAAATACATACAAATTATACAAAAAAATTACGCAAGGTTACCTACTAAATAAAATTGAAGATATAAATATTTTCTTCGTGAGAAGAATTATAGAATCCATAATCACAAATGAAATAAGCAATAAAAATTATAAAATATGTTTATAAAACATGATTCGCTCGGCGTTTTCGCACACCCGCTGGTTTGCACTTGGTTCACAAAAAAATCAGGATATGGAATGATCTCCCAAGTGACTACTGACTGTCGAAATGGGCGTTTTAAAATTTTGAAAGGGTCGGCAATGCGCGTGTTTTGCCTTTGTTGCTAAAAGCATCCATAGGTTACATTAACCGCTTACTAACATGTGGCCTGTATGCTTGTGTGCCACCTTGGTGATATAAAAAAAAAGATTTCCTTCATTATTTGAGAATTTTATGCCTACGCAGCCCGTTCGCGTTTTCTGCTTTCAATCACTCTTGTGATAGATATCTGGAGATAAACCAAAACGATCTTTGTTAACATCGCATTCTATCCGTGTTTAGTTAATCCGCTTACTAAGGTGCATAAGTACCTCTGTACATACAATTTCATGTCGTCAACTCGGTAATAGGATTTAATAAGCAACGTTTGCGGTCTTTGGTTAATTATCTTAAATATGTTACTATTATAGGTATCTACTGTTTTGCTTTGTGCTTCTGCTCGGCGACCACAAGCATATATTTTAGTCGTAGGTACTTACTATCTGTTTGCTCAAACTAATTATAGATTTTGTGGGTAAAAGTTTGTGGGCTTCCCACGATCCATGATTTTATGGATCCAAGCATAATCGAAGACTTTCGTTGTAGATCGTTGCGGTGCCAGCAGTTTTCCTCAGTTGGGACTGCACCGAGGTTTTTTGACATTTAATGTCTTAATAATTATTAGGAGAAGAATGCTTCCTCTTCACAAGGAGCTCTACTACTAAACCACAGACGTTCCTCAATCATAATTGCAGGAAAAACATAGCTTTGGTCTAGTTAATTCAACCCAACCTCCTCTTTCAGGGGTAAAGTAGCCATGTCTATTTCACTTTTTCGAATTCATTCCATCACAACAAGCTTCAACAAACAGTGTTTGCTTTCTCCTCGATCTACTGAACGAATCAAACGTTCTATTTGTTCGTTTTGTTTGTTCGCCCAATCAGCTTTTTGGACTTAACTTACCTTTTTGTGTAAAAAGCGTCGTGGCTACAATATCTTAAGAAATACATTTATTCATACGACTGTGTATAAGTAGGTTAATACAAGAGATACAGATGAAACAGCTAGCTATCTAAAGACCATTGTAAATGATCTAGAGATAGATCAACTAATCCAGATCACTGCGAGGCGAAAGCGTTCCCGAAATGCTGGCTTCATTTTCACGTTGAATGGCAATACTTATGCATAAACCCAGATAAGAGCCAGCTCTCTGGTCATGCGTCGCTTCGACAAGTCGCCCTGGCAGAATTTTAAAACGCGAATGGCCCCCTTTCCCTTATCATCATTATCATTGGACAAGTAATCATTAAAGAATATTATTACAACTAATACCACGTACTTTATTCTTTTTCTTATATAATAATTATCCTAAATTAATTTCGGAGAGAAATGGTAACAGATAAATAAACAACTTCGTACGGCAAAAGCATAAACATCCTTTCGTAACAAGTAAAAAAATACGTATAAATCTTATCTTACTAATATTATAATCGCGAGAGTTTGTGAGGATGGATGTTTGTTACTCTTTCACACAAAAACTACTGAACGGATTTTAATGAAACTGTACAGTAATATAGCTTATACATCGGAATAACACATAGGCTACTTTTTATTCGAGTACCACGCGGCGAAGCCGTGGGCAGAAGCTAGTAAATTAATAATGCATGATATTTCACACAGCATCATCTATTCATATTGTAAAAACGGGAATTTTCACGTACTGCACTATCGGTGAAGGCACCGACTAAGTTTCGACTCATTCCGAGAGTCTTCTCGGAATGAGTCGGAAGGAGAAAGTCGCAACCACTCACTCGGAATGAGTCGAAACTTAGTCGGTGCCTTCACCGATAGTGCAGTACGTGAAAATTCCCGTTTTTACAATATGAATAGTCAAGTTCACGATAGTTTTTGGAATAAAACAGCATCATCTAGCCCCAAAATAAGCATATCGTAAATAAGTTATATGAACTGAACACTTATAGACTACTTTTTTGTACATTATAACATAATTTATAATACATACATTTTATACGTAGAAAACTCAGATCTGATACAAATTTGTCCCGCGGCGGGAATCAAAACCGCAACGATGCGCGCCTCAGGCGGGCCTTCGCTCACTGCACCACAGAGGTCGTCAGAAAAGTATGTAGTAAGTAGACACAATTATTTCTTCTGTGTCATCGGTTTCAGCAATTAAGAGCATCTCTCAACATTCCGATGCATCTTAATTTAGCTCTGAGAATTTATGAGACCAACACGACCATTTTGTCAGAAAAACTTTTCCCAATCCACCCCGTTTGTAGCCAAACTCCAGCGACACCGGTTGGTCACTGTATGCTGCTCTATCTCATCGAGTACCACTAGATGACACTAAATAAGTTAAAACCTGCACATAATTTAAAAATAACTCTCCTGACTGTATTCCTAATGACGGACATCCTTAGTACATATATTTTTGAAGGTACTAAGTAGGATACCAAAATATGTCTACCACAAATAGTGTAATATTAGCGCTGTGAAATAATATAACTGTGATCGCCTAGTTATCTAGTAAATTTCTTTGCACGACTTCAGCGTTTTATTTCACTAT
The DNA here is from genome assembly GCA_958496245.1 of Perizoma flavofasciatum. NCBI lineage: Eukaryota > Metazoa > Arthropoda > Insecta > Lepidoptera > Geometridae > Perizoma > Perizoma flavofasciatum. The sequence continues at coordinate 10,355,329 of OY292433.1, forward strand.
AGAGGTCCCAGGGTTTTTGCAATAAAACGAGAAATAGATAGTGCTTAATTTATTAAACTTCGCACCGTTATATACAAATATAATGTATAAATAAATAACAACTCTTTACAAAATATAATAGATTAGTGCCGCGTCTCGCCGCGAGGGCATTTGGCATATGCCCGTAGTTTGCAAGTAGTTGGTTATCTACGTGACTGGCCATCAACTGCAAGCTTATCGCCACTTGGACCACTACATATTGATACATAATATGTCTTTGATTTTATGATTCTTGGGCATGCCGGTTCTTTCACAATGTTTTCCTTCACCGTTTTAAGCAAGAACTGAATAGACATGTTAATTTTAAATAAAATCTGTAAAATAATTAATGGACCCGAAAAAATCCATTCAGCGGGACTACACTCAATCTGTGCCTCTAATCAACACTGTGTTTCCAAAACTCTATTCCGCCATGAATAGAGTGACGCTGAGTCCATAAATTCGGACTCAGCGTCACTCTTTTACTCGTCACAAGAACTTTGGGACTCTATCTTTATAACAAACTGTATGTATTCATTACGGAGTAACGGGTACATCGCCTAAATATAATCACTGAAACATTACTCAAAAAATCATTTCGTTGAAGTTGGTTCGTGGATTCGAACCCGGTCGTGACCGATGAATTTTTAAATGTATGTGCAAATAACTCGTGTTCGAAACAGCTCAGAATAGTATGAATCTGAGGATCTCCATCATGGGGATGACAATCATGAGCGTTTTTTTGTTATATCTTCGTTTAAGTACTCGATAGGTAAGGCTGCTGACAGTACTCGCCCAATCTACTAGCTAAACCTTATTGATTCTACTTGTTTCCAACTTGAATTTTCAACTGAAAACTACCATTCGCAATCGAAAGTTTAAAGTACGTACGTAAATAAATTTAAGGACACCCAATAAAACATTTATTGGGAGGATAAAAAGAAAGTTAAATTGATAACAAAAACAGAGGCCAGTGGAGTAAAAGAGTTACGCGTTTCAAAGATTGATTCAGTTTAACCTTGCATTCATCTTAGACAAAAGGCTGATGGAGCGTTGATTGTAAATAGGCGTGTCTAGAGGGTTGTAAAGGTGAATCGAAGTGTAATTTCCTACGAAATTTATGGGAAAAGTTTTAAATGTTTTTTCAAACATTTTTTGCTGACCGTAATTTTATCTAAAAACTTTTTCAAAATTTATAACACTCTACTAAGATAATTTTCCTATAGCTACAACAGTTAAGGTACCTGCACTTATTACCCCGTCTCAAAAATTCCGCTCTGTAAACTCAGATTATTTCATCTTTCAATTTCCTGTTCAACTTTCAATAAGCCTTGCATCTAGGGCGTGCATCTGCGAACCATGCCGATCAGCGGTATCCATACCCTTCAAATCTGAACGCAGCAATACGAGTATAATTGCTTGGTTGCAGAAATAGGTATTTATGAGATAGTGTATGTGATAGTATAGCCCCGGACTAGCTCTTTGGTAACCCGACCAGTAGTCGGGGCGTCAGCCTTAGTTTTAATAAATAAAATTTTAAGATTTACTTATTCCTATTGCTTTATTTAATATTGTTAAACTTACATAGATAGATAGGAAATGTATGTTTATGATTTAAGTTGTTTTTTTTCTTTATTCTTTATTCTTTACACACAAATAAACACTTACAAAAAGGCAGAATTAAATGACATGTACAAAGCCGAGCTTAACCCTAAAAAGAGTTTTCTTCCAGCAAACCTTGAGCTAGAGAGAGGTAGGATCGTGAACAGAAAGAAAATAATACTTTAGATACTTAAACTACGAAATATAAATGTACCACCCTCGGCGGTCGTGGCGTTGACTTGCCATTGGACTCCACTGAAAACCAGAGCTGGGTAGACACACCAGTGTTTATCCAGCACAACGCTGAGTGTAGACCATATTTAACTCAGACTCTGCTACGCACACAATAAAGAAAATGTATATAGTAATATTTAGTAGGTACCATAAGTTTTGTGTAGTAGTTTTAAAGGTAAATAAAATATTTTCTATTCTTTTCTATTCTTTCATAAGGAGCTCTTCTACTTCTAACAAGCAAGTGGAAACAAATATTATAAGCAAATCTTCTCTACATTTAGTTTCGTTTATCGCTGCCGCTCCGCTAACGACATATCTAGGGCACGAAATTAAATCCTAACTTTTTTGGCCTCTAAAATATAACAATGTTTAAACATGAGATTACGTTTCGAGAGCGCGCGAAGTTTATAATTTCATAAGGCAATCTAAACTTGTTCAATTTCAGATGCTGAAGAGTTGTATGGTGTGATCTCATTATTTTGGCCTCAGCCCGACCGCATACACTTGTTTCAAATTCGATTTCCTTGGGCCTAAAACCTTCCGCAGACGTCCAGAATATTTATATAAGACCTGTCTATTGCCACTTCTGGTGCATAAGTCTGGTTTTATTAATATTGTTCAATAGATTTTGTGAATCTTGCGTTGGGGCAGTGCTGATTGGTAAATCAACGAACGACAAAGAACGAATCAATGACACGATAAACAAAATTTGCCACTTCAACTAAGGGCTACAAGTATGTCGTTGACCTTAATACTTTAACAGATCTCGTTTCAGATTTGACCATGTACGTAGTAAAACAATAGAATTACTTCACTACAAAATCTTTTAATTTAGATTATGCTGGATAAAGGCAATCACAATAAAACAACATCAGTTAAGGAGAGGAGAACTTCCTTGATGTACTGCTTACTTGCTGTTTACGATATCAGTTACGACTCGGTTCGGGTTACAATTACAATTAATTATTTCTTGTGAAGCTAATTACCGATAAAATCGTATCAGAGTTTCACCCTTGAAGAATAAGAAAATCGTAAAAAAAATTCGTTATTTTTTTGTGGGTTTCAGGAATGAATTGATATAATATCTAGACTAAGAAATTCACCCCCACCTTAATAGACATCGGGTTGTGGGGAATCAGTGTATGTAGGTAGAATAAGATCATTCGTCAGAATACTCTTTAGGGAGGCCTACCACTACTAATATTCATACTGTGATTTAGTTATAAAGTATTCAATCAGCACCTACCTTTATAGATCAAAGGATGAAGTGACGTCACAAGACGTCACATAAATCTGCCATCCTAACAAGTCCTCGTAGGGGCAAAGATTAGAACAGCTTGTTCAGTAACAGTAAAAATTTCAAGGTCAAAATCCAGTCACTCTTACTATTACCTAAAACGGGATCAATAGTTCCATTTCTCTGACTATCTACTATATTTTTGATATATATTTTGATGCAAATAAATAAACAAGTTTACAATACTATAAATAGTATAATCAAATATAATTTGTTTTACTTTTTATGCATCTTTTTTGTTATTAATTTGTGTTTATAAAAACAATGTATAACCCTTCCTATGATAAAAATCCTACTATTATAATATTATAAATGCGAAAGTTTGTGAGGATGGATGTTTGTTACTCTTTCACGCAAAAACTACTGAACGGATTTTAATGAAACTTTACTGTAATGTAGTTTCTACATCAGAATAACACATAGGCTATCTTTTATTTGGGTACCATGCGGGCGAAGCCATGAGCAGAAGCTAGTCTGAAATAAACGAATTAACTTGAAGCACCATGGAATATTTGTCTCACAGAGGGAACCAAACCCGCACCTCTTATGTCTCAGCTTGCGACTCGCCCACCGTAGCACAGAGGTTTTCAAATTAAATAGACATACTCAGCTGTTTAAAACAGATATGCAGGTAATAACTACTCGTAGCTATAGGCATTACATTGGTAAGGGACTTAACAAACCCGATTGAAATCCATGTTTGTTTCTAATTGTTTCTTGACTCAAAATGAATTCAAGATGAACAAAGATTAGGAAAGTATGAGCTAATTTTTTATTTTTTTTACACAGCATCATCTAGCCCCAAACTAAGCAGAGCTTGTATTATGGGAACTACATGACTGATATACTACTTAAATACTTTTTATATTTTTATAAATACATACATATTATACGTAGGAAAACACCCAGACCCGAGACAAATATTTGCAGATCTTACAAACATTTGTCCCGTGACAGGAATCGAACCCGCAACCTTCTGCGTTTCAGGCGGACCTTCGCCCACTGCGCCACAGGGGTAATTGAGAAGTTAAGATCTCCGAAGTTTTTTGCGAGGGTGGAAAATATGAGAAAATTATATTTTCTCACATTGCGATGTTTGATATTTAAAATTACTAAGATTTTTTTTTTAATATAATATTGTTACAAAAATCTTTACTCAACATAAACTGAGCTGACGAGCGCTATATAAATAGCCGCGCGCACTACGAGCGGCTTTCTTTAAACCCTCCATAGACCAAGACACGTTCTTAGTGATCCAGATAACGCGGTGGTGACGTCATCGAGTCCCGATAGAGTGAACACTTTACAGACACACCGACACCACAGGCGGAGTCGACGAGTCCCCACTTCACGGTACCGGGACATTTTTCGCGGCTGTGTAGCATTAAAATCCATTCAGAAAAAAAAACAGAGTGAACTCTCATTCCGTTCATGGCTTTTGGTTGTGACAGAAGTTTCTTTGTGCTCGTGATTGTATTTTCGATTCTTGATATTGTTAAAGAATAACACGGTTGTTATTGTTCTGGTTAAAATCATGACGAGAAATAGATGTTGGTTAGGTTGATGTGAATTTTAAAAAAGACTGAGGTTGGTTTGTAATAATCAGGTCGTAAGATCAATCACGTGTTAGACCGTTTGTGATCAATTTTTGCGTTCAGTTTACTGTTGGGTCATTTGTGTTTAGTGAAATCAAACGTTAGTACGTTTTTGGTTCTAAAAATGTCAGGACGTTCGCCCAGATCCGGACAACGGTTGAGCATTCCTGTAGTCGGGAACGTGGTAAAAGTAGAAGTATGGCGTGGCTTGAAGGCGTGGTGATAACCCCGCACGCCGCCACCAACCAGTCGTGAAAAACGGTCGATCGGTTAGCTTGGGCTAGATAATGCTATGAGAAAATGTCCAACATTAAAAATAATTTACAAAAATAATATCAGTTTGGTTTTACAGATTTCCTCGTGTCGAATTTTATCACGTTGTTTAGTCAAGTTCAACACACGCAGAAGTATATATTTTATCCTAGGAATCATTTATCTTTCGAGAATGCTTTAGGCCTGATAAACGCCTTCTTGCAAACCGAGAATCTTAATACTATGAAAATAGCACTGTGTAAATTCTATCAAATATTATTTAGACAGGCAAAGTCCCCTGAGGCCGCTAATTTTGGGAATGTTATTCTAATAAACATTGGGTTTGTCTTAAGATGTTGATTCGTACTTGTCTATATTTATTTACGCAGTTCAGGAACAATGTTTGATTAACACAAAGCTTTTCAGCTTTGTGGCAGATATTTCAACCGTTATCACTTGTTAAAACAATATTTATATAATTTATAAGACAATAACCTATCCTACTAATATGATAAACGTGAAAGTTTGTGAGGATGGATGTTTGTTCCTCTTTCACGCAAAAACTACTGAACAGATTTTGATGAAACTTTACAGTAATATAGTTTATACATCAGAATAACACATAACGCTACTTTTTATCTGGCTACCACGCGGGTGAAGCCGTGGGCAGAAGCTAGTATTAAATAAAACCAACTTCAAATAACGGGGTTATTGATAAAAATTGCAATATGAAATTTCATCAGGCTTTTTTCTCTCATTGAAGTGAGATTTAAAAAATATATATATGAAACCACCCTTAAAGTTAAAATCGGTTCACATTTGGCAAAGAAATCGCGTAACATATACAAAAAAATAGCTATATATAGACAGAATACCTAAAACCAATTAATTCAGAACCTCCTGCTTATTGAAGTCTGAAAATATGGATACACTTACTCCAGGTTTTATTTGTAAAACTATGGTTACGTAAACTTTCACCCTGAGTCATCAATCATCATTCAACTTTTTATAGAAGAGGCGAGGTAATATCTACTGGGATGCATAAGATATGTTTTTTTTAATATCATCCCAATTCGCTAGATATCGTTAAATTGGCCGATAGTTACTGATTTCTCAAAGTTCGTTTCAAAGTGATTCTTGTGATTTTATTGAATAAATTAATTTTGACTTTGACTTTGACTTTCGTACCTAATTTTAAAAGCGCATCGATGACTATAATTTTTACAGTTATGATATTAATCACGATTGGAGTGCATTGTTTTATGGGGCAATAGCACGGATGCACAAAACCTGTTTATCCTACAGAAAAAGTGTGTCCGTATCCTAGCAAATATTAAGAAAAGAGTTAGCTGCAAGCCTTGTTTTAAAAAACTTAAGATTTTAACTTTGCCGTCTATCTACATTTTAGAGATGTGCAAATTTGTTAGGAATAATCCCAAATTGTATACAAAACTAGATGAACTTCCTCGAAGATATGCTTCAAGACCAGGTAGGAATAAAATCATACGACCGCGATCACAACTAAAGATGCATAGCGACGGCCCATACATTATGTCAATTAAAATTTATAATAAACTTCCGACACAACTAAAACACATACAAAAACATACACTATTTATAAAAAAACTTAAATCTTTTCTAATTGACAGATGCTTTATAATATTGACGATTATCTAGAACAAGTTTATCAGTAAATTTATTTAACATTGTAAATAATAAAATGAAATTGAAAACTGACATTAAATCTAAATTGACATGAAATAATATGACCATTACTAACAAAATAATGCACTTATACCCATCTCCTAAAGTACCTACTTTGACTACCTACAATGAAAATAAAACCTCGGTCTGCCGCCGTACCCTAATACAAAGTTCATTTGAGAGACTTAACTTTATTTACTGTAGATATTAATAACTAGTTTGTTTACGCAAAACCTCGGCCTGCCTACCTATCTGTTGCTTTAGACAGGGTTCATGTGAGATACCTACCTATAAACACCATCTATGTACCTACCATGTGAAAGCAATAAATGTATTGAGTAATGAGTATCAATTATATTGAAATACTTCCCTATTTGACGTTGATATTTCACCATAACTTACACAATATAACAAATTATAGACACCTTTCACGTTACATATAACTTTTGAGGAGACAATATCCACGTTACATTATGTGTTCACAATTGTGACATCTCAACGTATATTACCCCGTTACCGTAGCAGATACGCGTGACTACATCACGAGTGTAGACGATGTTTGTCGCGCGGATAGAAGAGAAGCAAGTACCGTGACTTATCAAGGAGTAATGCACGTTGAATTGTCACAAATGAGAATCCATCTCTACGTCTCTTTTGCCGACGTCGGTGACACGACGAGAAAGTAGCTGCGGCACTTAAGGTACGGGTTCGTTGTTCCACTTCGGGAAAAATGTTTCCATAATCAGCAGATATTTTTTTTAGGTGTTGTGGTGCCTCGGTACTCACTCGTAGTTCCTGATATTTACGACACAGAGAATCCTAGTGTCGGGTCAGGACTATGTATATGTCTGTTCGGTGTTTTTTTATATAATAATTATTATTTACTTATAACACATCTCGTTGTCACGAAAAATATCCAACCCTTATCACATACAATACCCGCAATAGTTTTCCACAAGTTTTATTAAAAATCTTTTATTCAATCCTTACGCAACTTTCGTACAGAGTATCGCAAACAAAAAGAAAACTTTACGACCTCTGAACTGTTAACAAAGATAACGAACAAAATGTTTAATTCATCTCGTTGTCTCAACTACATAACAAATTCAAATTATCCATGTCAATATTCAAAAATATACCAACCGTTTGGTTCTCTCGAAAAACCCTTGCACTCCCTTGTCTTACATTACAAAACTTGTCTTAAATGCTAATAAAAGAGATCGCAAGGCGGCCCGGGATCTTCTACAATGAATATTTCATGATGGGTCTACCATGACCAGAGACGAAGAACCCTGACCCCTGCCACGTAATTTCCCAACGATACCAAATTTCGTGAACGCAGATTTGTGTAGAGCTCTACATTTGCTGGTTGCGATCATAGAGCAGTGACGCAGATGGTATACGTTTATTTTCGCATTAATTTTTCATCTTTGACTTCGGTTTTGTTGCTAACTGTAGTTAAGTTTCTTTAGTTTGATTTATTTCTAGGGCGTCACACATGCTCCTAGCAAAAAGGCTACCTTGGGTTACAGCTGAATACGTTTCAGCTGTAACCTTTTTTCCTGTATTCGGGACGAGAAATACAAAAGTAGAGCTCCTTGTGAAGCACTCGTCCAGCCTATGCCTATATCTGTCGCTAAGCAGTAATGCTCAAATTGCTGTGTTCTGTTTCCCGGTGTGTGCCGGTGAAATTACAGGTGCAACGCTATGGCAACCGCTTACCACTTTTTTCTCACTTTAGTTGTATAAAAAAAAACAAAATTGCTTTAACTCTCAGAGCTCAATGTTCCGTGAGGATATCAAGTAAGGTATAATTAGAAGCACATCTAAAAATAATAATGTAGTATGCAGCTAACTTATTCGTGACAAAATCCATAGATGCTTATTGAACCAATAATTTTGGATCAGATATACATCATAACAATATTTTAATTAGTTCATTCATTGAGCATCAAATAAACGGAGGTATGTACACCATACAAAAGTATTTATCACACAATTATTCAATCATCGAATGGAGATACCAAATGCCATTCCAATAGCCTGATATTGCCGATGTTTTGATGCGAACAATGTGGATATTTTGGAAGCCTTGCGTTTTATCCATCAACACATGTATATATACCATAACTAATATCATATAGGAACTGTAACGTTCTATACGACCGAACTGCAGTTAGAGCATTAGAAATGACCATAATTTACCGTGGTTCTCCTAGCGACTAGGTGTGGATAAAAAGTAGCCTATATGTCATTCTATATCACGAACTATATACCTGTTCTAAATTCATCCAAATCGGTTCCTCCAAATCATTATAATACAAACATCAAAATTTTCACATTTATATTTATTACATGCTTTAAATATTCAACATCACTGAGTATGATGGGGAATCTGGTCTATCATGGGGAATAAGTATTCGTTTTATATTTAACTAACCCGTCCCGCGGTTTTACCCGCGTAAGTTTTAATTCCGTGGGAATATCGGGATAAAAAGTAAAGGATAAAAACAGTAAAATATTTTACTGCTCCAGAAATACCCTTGATGATACAACTATTTATTTGAATAAGAATTAATACTACGGTACGAATTTAACCAACTTTTGTTTCTACCGGCGATCTAATTAAATTTTGTAACACAAAAGCGACTTAACTATGATAGTTATATATATTCCCCCAAGGACATTTTTGTAGGTAATAATAAGTACTTTAATCATGTAGTACATAATTGTTATAAAAAAAATGGTTAAATCGGTCCAGTAGTTTCGGAGACTATTCGTTACAAACAAACAAACAAAAAATCTTTTCTCTTTCTAATATTAGTACAGAAGATAGTATAGACATATTACAGGTTTTTTGGATATAAAACCTAAAAAAAATTTAGACTCATTGATTTTCCACTGCGGATATGTTTAAACCCGTGGTGCCGTTATCCATCGCATCGAGTTTGGTTTAGTGGTCACGTCTTCAAACTTTTAGCTTTAGGTCACAAGTGTTGCAAGTAACAAATGAGAATAGTCAGAGACCTTGAGGCTTCCAGTTCAGCATCCGTAATCTTTTAATATTTCAAGCCAGTGCCAATTTCGTGGTCTGAAACTTAATTTCTTGGTGTACTTTTCTTCAGCGTTTTATGTTCACAAGCTTGACGTAATGCCAGGGTTTATATGAGTTTACGTGAGGATTCATTCACCACAATATTATAATATGCTTAAATCTCCTGGTTCTCAAAGTGTAAAGATCTGTATTTTTTACTATAGGAATTTGATATTTTTTTACGATATGAATTAATATATAATATTCTGCATTTTAAGTATTATGGTTTGTTTTTAATGAATACATTTATTCATACAACTATTTACAAGTAGGTATATACAAAAAATACAGATGAAATGTTATGGTATAAAATTATGGTATAAGTTAAAATGCAGAGAAATACTCGTGCTTGACGATAACACACTAAATGTATACATCAACATTTTTGCGGTGACAAAAATTTGGCCCCATATTCGTTAAGTTGGCCCCATACTAAACAAGTATTGCAGATGTCAGTAACTTAAAGTAACTGCTTTCCTTAAGTCTGTATGTCTGTTTATCATGAACTATATATCATGATCTATATATAGTACTTATTCAAAACTATAGTTGTTACACAAAATTTATTCCATATTCTGCTAATGGTAACAAGTGGAGTGTGTCAACATACTGAGTTCCGTATAAATAAACATCTGAATAATATACACATAAGTGTTTTGTTTCCGATTGAGTGACATTCCGTTTCACCATCGTTTACACAATGTGAGTGTTGATTGTAGAAATCACTGTGAAAGTACTGGGAAGTTAGGCAAATTATCAAAGTGGACTCGGACTATGCTCAATTGGTATTTGCCTCAGACTCACTTCGCCAAAAGAGTTAAAAACCTAATGTAAGTTCACAAAAATATTAATTTGTTTAAGAAAAATAGCGATAATCACAATGTTACACTAGAAATAAAGATAAACTCGCTGGAGCCAATTGTAGACTCCATAGAATTAGTAAATCGTTTAAAGGTGTACCCTTTTATAACAAACTAGCTTCTGCCTACGGGTTTGCCCGCGTAGTACCCGGATAAAAAGTAACCTATGTGTTATTCTGATGTATAAGCTATATTACTGTAAAGTTTCATCAAAATTCGTTCAGTACTTTTTGCGTGAAAGAGAACAAACATCCTTCCTTACAAACTTTCGCGTTTATAATAAACTAGCTTCTGCCCACGGCTTCACCCGCGTGGTATCCGGATAAAAAGTAGCCTATCTGTCATTCTGATGTAAAGTTTTAAAAGTTAAAGTTTTATCAAAATCCGTTCAGTAGTTTTTGCGTGAAAGAGGAACAAACATCCTCACAAATTTTCACGTTTATAATAAATGTTAGGATAGTAGTAGGACTCCCAAGAGATATACAAAAGTTGACAATCAACAAATTTAAAAACATAATTAAAGAAAAACTTTTTAAGAAGCCGTATCTAAAGCCGTAAAGCCATATCTGATTATTTAGATGACAAAACCTCTTGGGATTGAAAATGCTCCAACTCGATAAAAAATGTAAGTAGGTACCTATTGTTTTGTAAAAGGATCATTAAAAAGAATAACCAGCCTTGTTTTTTTGCCTTCCTTTCCTCGCTTGCGGAAGAACAGGCAGTAGATAAAACCGACGTTACTAAGTGATCCTTGTTAATGAATAAATTAACTTTGCTTTTAAATAATAAAAATAGTTTATTATTCTTCACAATGTGGAACCCAAACTATAAATTCTACAAATGTAACGTTGATCGTAGATAATGACGACAGCACACGCATAAATAAATTTCTATGTTATGTACATTTAGATTTGATACTAAACCGCTTTTATTAACGCTTACAGTAGTTAGGTGTAAAGTTGGGTTTTCACTGCGCACTGCGCAGTTACTTTTTGCAAAAACTGTTCAAAAATAAACATATATACATGCTTCGAAATAATAGAAACAAAATGTTGTCTCTGTATAGTGTCTAAATATAAAATGTGACTGATAAAAACAAATTTTAGAATATTATTACGACCACGTACTTTACTATTCTCTTACTAACTTTTCGTTGACCATTTAGAGGTCCTCGCGCCACCGCCGCGCGCCGCTATCACGTCACGCGAAAAGGGCAGAGCGGCCAAGTCAATTCCCGTCTCACGGCCGTTGAGCGTGGTCACGGACGGTGCTCATGAGGAAGGACCTCTAAATGGTCAACGAAACGTCAGCAGGAGAATAGTAAAGTACGTGGTACGTCGTAATAATATACTTAAATGATACCAAACCACGTTAATCAATTCTATGAGCTCATCCTACTAATACAAAATCCTACGAATGAATGAATAAAAATACACTTAAAACAAATAACATGATAAACAAAATCTTATTCTTAAGAAAGCACTAGAGAAGATGTTTGGAAACGTCGGCAAAGCCGTCAATTTTTTTCTTATCATGATTTGACTATAATATTTCCAATGATAAGACGACGATGAAGCATGAAGGTCTAAAGATATTCAATTTTAACTTAAAGAGACCAGATTGTATTTCTCAGGGAAGACAGTCGATGGTAAAGTGCTCTATTCTTTCGTCTGTCTCATTAAAAAGATGAAAAGAAGACGTTTATTTTTTTAACAATGTAATCCTGTCTTTTTTTTTGCCGCGAGTCAAAAGTTTGTATGATCTGCAAATATTTGTCTCAGAATTGCATGTTTTCTTTGTATAAAATGTATGTATTTACAAAAAAAGTATATAAGTAATTCATTGGTCATGTAGTTCCCATAATATAAGCTCTGCTCTGGGCTAAATGATGCTGTGTGAAAAATGTCCAGCATTATTTATTTCTTTATTTATATAGAGGTATAGTTTCAATTCTATAATAATATGCTTGCCCGAATGGAGTAACATCGAGCAATCTCAATGTTGGAGTTGATTTATACTTTTCAAACTAATTTAATTTCAGTTACATATTCTGCTTTTGCAACAACCTCTAAGTTGCCGTGGTTTACCTAAACCAAAACTATCTTTACGACTGAATGCAAATTAAGTCTAATTCATAGTCCATATTTTAAATATTGAAAAATTTCATTTGCAAATGAAATGTAAATTAAATTTAAATATACCAGGCCCGAAGTTATAGCATATTATGCTTTCTATGTTATAAGGTTGAACTCGGCTGAAACAAGAGTTATGTATTTCAATATCAAAAATAACAGCGCATCGTTTATAGAAATACCTTAATTTGCGTTAGTATTTTTTTAAGATTTAAGAAAAAAACTAATATTTATATTAGACCATCAACAAAAAACTATTTAACGTGAGCGAGATTGTAAATTACACTTCTTAATAAACCTCTGACTTGTACTCTCAGTTTTATTTAATAATTATCCTGTCCAGATAAAATTATATTGTTAAATAAGAATCATAACCGATGAATTGCACTAGAAGTATTTTGGCGCTAAAGAGTTCGAGGGTGTAATTGATTAATACATCCGAGACAAACACATACTTTCATCAGGAATCCGAGGAAATAGATTTTTTTTATTATTGAAATATAATTTTCAATACATTTTTATACTTTTATAAAAAAAAATAAGAAAATTTACGTTCCCATTCTCTACAACCAGACAGTTATAATTTTTTTTAATACATAATAAGGACTTGTCAATAAAGATTTAGGCAAGGAGATTATATTTCATTGTTTATATTATATTTAAATGAGTCTCGTCCTATTTTAAATTTACTTGCGGCTGAAAGTCGAATTTGCGGTTTGAGTTAACTATGACCTACTTTCAGAGCATGAGTGATGAAAAATACATTAAACGACACCCATTTTCCTGACACATCTAGGTCTCTTAAATCAAAAGGACGTCTTAAGGTGGTGTCTTAAATCAAAAGGACATAGGGGTTTCTTTTGATTTAAGACACTTATGGCATAGATATTTTTCTCAGTATTTGACTTCCTCAGTTACTTTATAATAATATACTTATTAAGTATATTATAATGAGTTAGCATATTATTATTAAGTTACTGAGAAAGTCAAATACTGATAAAAATATAATTAGGCGTTACGAGGAAAAAGTGTTCAACGCTTTTTTGCCCGAAGAAAATAACACATAATAAATATCATTTTTTTGTCTATGAATTACTTAGAGTGGTAAGTACATAAAAAAATCAAGAAGGATAAAATATATTTTTATTATTTGCTCTCAGAATTAGCAAACTGAAGTGCAGGCCTTCAATATGCCAAAACATAAGTACTTTTCAGACCCAAAAACAAGGTTCTTAATCAAAATCGAAGTCAACATTTATTCATTGAAATCACTTTCCTTGGCAACTAGCTCGTTGACCTTGTTGTTCGGCCTTCGTTGTGGCATTTTTTAGAAAAGGCCTTACGTCCACAATTGGTTTCTTCAAGCAGATGATGATAAAGACTCCTAATATAAAAAATCTAAAACATATAGTGCAATAAAAACTAAGTATCAGACTTTACATCGAATTATACATATATACACATTGGACGGCTGGGAAACAATTACGTAAGGTACTCAATAAGGCAGATTAACTTAAATCCCAAACCGCTGTAGTTTCAACTGTAGTTTTGCCCTGTTTTGCGTTAGTTTTTATGATTATCGTTTAATTTGTAATCAGCCTCCCGTGAGATTCGAACTGTGTGGGGACCACACGCAACTAGAGTATTTTAAACTGCTGTATGGTAAGTAAATATATTTGTACGTATTATGTAACTTAATATGTAGAAAAAAATATTATCTGCTTCCTCAGAAGACCAAGCCTGTACCAAAAAGCCTCTATGAGAAGGAAAATGGTGATTTTTTACACGTATTTTCCAGTGAAAAATCAGTGATTACCTATTCAAAAATATTTTCTGTATTTATTTTGAGAGTAATCGGCTTAGATAAAAAAGATTTTGAGAATCGAATTCTAAGTAAATACAATTTGAAATGTTTCATCGATTAAAGGTTTTTAGGATTATTTTTAATTGAAAAGTTGGAACGCCTGATTGATTTCTGTTTACTTAAAGATTAATCTTTAGCAAATTATTTCTATAATTAACTAGACATAGGATAGGACAGGGTAGGTGTAATATCATAGATAATATTTTGTAAAACTTACCATGTTTTGTGAACGAAAATTCCGCTGTTTTCCGAGGGCAAGGCAGTTTCTGGCGACAAGACTAATACCTCACGCTTAATTTTCCTTTCACGCTAACGCTAATTTGTCAAGGTAAAACTTGGCAGCAGTCACGTGATATTTCCACAGCTAATGTCATTTCCATACAATCCAATCTTCAGGCGTTAACGCCAACAGAAAGTGACATTTGTCTAGAACCCTGATCAGTTTCACAATACATTACTGCAGCACGTACGGCGCAAGTGGGCGGACATATCCACTAGGCAGTAATTAATTCTTAGGGCCTGCGCAAACTGGCGCAGCCACGGTAACGGTGGGTGATTAGTACCTACATATATTGACGCAAACTTAAACAACTACTTGATATTTTTTTCCTTTTGAACGCTACCGCCATTGCGTTAATTTGACCTGGAGTTGTAGACAAATACCTGACGCTTAATTTTCTTTTCTCGTTAACGCAAATTTGTTAAGAAAAAGTTAAAAAAAGGCAGTAGTCTCGCGATATTTCCACAGGTAATGTCATTTCCATACAATTAAATATTTTTTCAGGCGTTAACGCCAACAAAAGTGGTATTTGTCTAGACACCCTGGTCCTTATAAACATAATACTGACTAAAAATCAGAAGGATCATATGTAGTTCTGAAACCACACTAGGATTCTCTGTATTTTTTATCTAAGGCAAGCCGAGGGTCAGGGGTCTCTGTCGACCCCAAGGAGTAATGGGGCTCCGCGGTGTCGCCACGCACCAAACGCGGGAATTTATTATTATTATAATTATTTGAGGATATCCATCACGGGCAATATAGTCGTAAAAATTGTCTTGTATTCGAGTAGGTAAAATGTGTTGACCTACTTTTGTTAAATATAAATGAAAATGATAAGGAAAAAAATATTCTAATAAATCCTACTACCAATCTTCTTGTTCGCCTCATTAGATACCTAATCGGAATATTTTTGAGGAATATACATTCCAGTAAGTTTTTACATTTTAAGACACGTAACGTGCATTTCCAATATGGATTGTAGCGTCCTCTTCTAATACAGAGTACACTCTAGAGTAGTAGAATACTATTTTAAGAAACATTTTGAAGAAGTAAAAATTGATTGAAAAGAAATAGACAAATAAACACACAAACTAAGAACCTTTTTAGACAAACGTATAAACAGGATCCTTACAAAACTCCTTACAAAAATATTGATATTTGTTACTCTTTCACGCAAAAACTACTGAACGGATTTTGATGTAACTTTACAGTAATCTAGCTTACTAGCTTCTGCCCATTGCTTCGCCTGCGTGTACCCGGATAAAAAGTAGCCTATGTGTTATTCTGAAGTATCTTACTAATATTATAAAAGCGAAAGTTTGTGAGGAGGTTTGTTACTCTTTCACGCAAAAACTACTGAATGGATTTTGATGAAACTTTACATTAATATAGCTTATACTTTTTAATACTTTTTATGCGCGAAACACGCGAAGCCGTGGACAGAAGCTAGTTAATAATAAAGGTGAAGAGTTTGATATTTTGTTTAACTTCGTTACTCTCTGGAACTACCTGTCGGATTTGAAAAAATCTTTTTGCATTTGATAGCCCAACTCTTAAGGAAGGTAATTTGCTATTTAACATTACGCTACAACCCTAAGAAGTCGAGCAAAAGAAGTAATCGCACGGGCGGGCAATGCAATGCTGGCCGGGAGTAGCAGTGGCACTGAAGCTAATTATTTATAAGCAAGCTTCGCTATTGAAGCCCCTAATAGAATATCAAATGTCTCGGCTTGCAAACAGCGACGCAGCTATCGTCACATCATGCCTTTAACTTGGTTTACTTAGATTTACCTTACTCGGCAACTTGGATTATACAAGAACTCGGTTTGCTGATGTGTTTGTCAGAATAACAAGAATTGCTGAATCCAGAATTTCTGGTCTAGAAATTCAGATTCAAATTTTGTTTATTTGCAAAACATGGTTTACAGTCTGCTTAAAAATAAAGTAGTTAAAGCCATGGTCAGTACACAAGCATGCAATATTAACAATTGCATTTAATTGTTTATATTGCATGTTATTTCAGAATTAATTAAAAAATTGAAAATTATTTAATAAAGCTTATGAATAAAATTAATTATACAGTAAACATAGAATATTGTTACTGCAATAATTATTGTAATTATAATCTACACTAAATTGAACGTCATATCTGTAAGGCATTATTGTTTGTTGGTAGCTCTGATTTGACTCGTGTAGTACCCCGATTCTTGAGTCAAATCAGAGCTATGCATCAGCGTAGCAAGTATTGGTGGGGGCAAATGCATAAAATGCCGGTATCGGATCGGAACGCGGCCAGTCGTGCACTTATTCAGTTAACGGTAACTTATGCCCAACTATATATGACATGAAAATATAAGTGAAGAGATACAAATTGTTTAATTTCACAACAGTTCCTTATTTCTTAGTAGAGTAGAAATAAGTTTTACTGAGGTTCAGTTACAAAATATAGGTTTTTTATATATATTTTTTTAATTAGAAGATACATATTATTTAATTTCACAACAGTTCCTTAATTTTTAGTAGAGTAGAAATAATTTCTACCGAGGTTCAGTTACAAAATATAGATATAGACGACCGATGTGGCGCGGTGGGCGCCTGCTACACAGGAGGTTGCGGGTTCGATTCCCGCCCTGGGGCAAATATTTGTACGATCTGCAAATACTTGTTCCGGGTGTTCTGGGTATTTTTTATGTATAATAAAAAAAATATCTATCTATGTAATGTATTGTATTAAGTATATCAGTCATCTAGTACCCATAACACAAGCTCTGCTTAGCTTGGGGCTAGATGATGCTGTGTGGATTGTCCAGCATTATTTTATTATTATTATTTTTATTATTATTTTATTATAGATTTTTTGTTTTAATTTATAATAATTTTTAATTAGGTAATCTCCGAATAAAAATAAAATTCCAACACTTCGTTGAACTTTCATCCACGCGATCTGCCCATTGGGTAAGCGGCCTGCGTGATGACGCAAGGATGAAGATGAAGATTCTCGAATGGCAACCGGATGCGGTTCTTGGTCGCCATTCGAGTATCTTTATCAACAGCAGTTGTTAGTTCTGCGAAACGTATGCCCTGTCTGATCACACTTATTAAATGCCAATGAGAATGATCCATCTTGATAGGCTAAGCAATGTCTGATACATATTTATAAAACTATAAAACATTACCCCCTCTTTTGGGCAGTTGGGTAAAAATGAGAGCAAGTTTTAATTGCTTAGCATAGCAAAATAATTGCCACTCATTACCCTTCCCATTTTGTTAGTGTAATAAGAGGGACCCGCTTATAATTGCAGCTTCATCTTGTTTATTTTTAAAATTATGTCAGTAAATACAGATTTTCTCGTACCGAATCTAATCATATAAACTCCAAACACAGCTTAGCATAGCCCGTTGCGTGACTTTGAGCTTGTATATGAGGCCAATAGTAAGCGACCAAGTTTCAGTGCCATAACGTCAACAGTTTGCTAACTTAGACATTTTGCTAACGAAATATGTAAACACTTTGCTTAGGTACATACCGCGGTGTGTGTGTGCGTTTGAAGAGACGTTTGCCAAGAAGGTAAACCTACATACTAGTTGGAGCACCAACAAACCAACAACCAAGCTATACGCGTATCTATCAAACCTATCTGTACCCTTATCTGTTGGCAGTCATTATCGGTCATTATTTATTAGAGGCTTCGAGAGTCTTTAGATAGAGTGAGCATTGAACGCAACCCTACTTCATTGATTTCCATCAAGAACACATGGATTAGTCATGTAAAGTGACGAAAAAAGCCTTATTTCTAATAATATAGATTATCTATATTACTTTTTTAGGATAAGATAATAGAAAATATATATTTTACACAGAGCAGAGTGGAATTAAAATATATTAATAATACTATTATTAATCCTATCCTATCCTACTAATATTATAAACATGAAAGTTTGTGAGGATGAATGTTTGTTACTCTTTCACGCAAAAACTACTCAACGGATTTTGATGAAACTTTACAGTAATATAGCTTATACATCAGAATAACACATAGGCTACTTTTAATCCGGGTACCATGCTGGCAAAGCCGTGGGCAGAAGCTAGTAATTAATATTTCACAGTTCATATATACACCTTGTACCGTGCAAACCACAGGATCGAAGAAAAATTAAACAAATTTTTGAAGTGTCGAATCAAATTTTGTTACTTTTTTACATGGTGCTCGATTTAAGAGCAAAATATTATATTCATACAGTTTTAAATGTCTCAACATGTGCTACAGTGAATCATTTTGATACAAATAAAGAAAACCTATTTATAGCCTCCGCGTGCACTGCGGCTGGATGATAGCTCTAAACATTAACAAACAATCTTTTTTTTTAAATCCTACTAATATTATAAACGCGAAAGTTTGTGAGGATGGATGTTTGTTACTCTTTCACGCAAAAACTACTGAACAGATTTTGATGAAACTTTACAGTTTTATAGTTTATAAATTAGAATAACACATAGGTTACCTTTTATTCGGGTACTACGCGAGCGAAGCCGTGGGCAGGAGCTAGTCTTACTAATATTAATAACGCGAAACTTTGTGAGGATGGATGTTTGTTACTCTTTCACGCAAAAACTACTGAACGGATTTGATGAAACTTTACAGTAATATAGCTTACATATCAGAATAACACATAAGCTTTTTTTTATCCGGGTACCATGCTGGCAAAGCCATAGGCAGAGGCTAGTTAGTCTATAATATCTAAACATAACGTTAGCTATATCATATTGTAACTTTTTACTCACCTACTCGTTCATCTTGTACTGTGGAACCTTGCAATCAAGGTGTACGGAGTAGGGAATTATTGCTTGTTGCAACACAGTATATTTACTTCTGCGAGTATCATCGTTTTAATCACATGTTCCAAATAAATATATATTTTGAAATGATTCCTTTATTTATACAACTATGTTATACATATAAAATACAATTGCGAACGATCTTGTTACGATTTGATTTAAGCAAATTGTATATCTGAAGCTCAAGGCTGGTACTATATGAGGTAAGGTCGGCTAAACAGTACCCTCCCGGTCTATAAGGTTTCAAAGGCGAGGCCCGTCATAAATGGAATATCGGATAGCTAGCAAACAGCTTCCCGTTAAGTGGTCGTCTTCCATGTCTGTGTCGGTAACTCGGCGTGCCTTAATATTCATTATGTGGAGGCCGTGTCGCTTCTGATATTGAATTTATGATGATACTTCGAATGGAAGTAGATTATTTTCACTTGTTAGTAAGAAAAGAGCAACCACTAAAGGTAACATTTATTGGCCATCAATATGGAGAGATTATATCCAATGGACACATTCTAACTATAGTATAGTTATAGTTTAGTATAGTAGATAGACAAAAGAAATGGCTATGGGAAAGCAAAAACGGCACTCAGTTTAGCCAAGCCTAGTGAAGTTCAAGACGTCTAAAACTTGAAAATGGGAATGTGTAGGTAAAAAAGTCAAGGGTTTTTCTAACCCCCATATGAAAAATTACTATAAAATTGCTGGATCTAAGTCTCTGCTTTAGCTATTTTGACCTTAGTGCAGACGATTCTAAGCCTATCAAAAGTCCTCTCGATTTAGAATTTGTAGTGTAATTTACATATAATTTATCTCCTGCATCTAAGACGGTTTCTCCATAGCAAACTTAAAATTTTGAAATAATATAACGTACCCTACGTCTCATTTCAAAAACTATCGTGAACTTGACTATTCATATTGTAAAAACGGGAATTTTCACGTACTGCACTATCGGTGAAGGCACCGACTAAGTTTCGACTACTCTAGTAGTGAGCACGGCGCGACGCGGAAGGAGAAAGTCGCGACCACTCACCCTGATGAAGACGGAATGAGTCGAAACTTAGTCGGTGCCTTCACCGATAGTGCAGTACGTGAAAATTCCCGTTTTTACAATATGAGTACCCCACGTTATAACAATATTCCCACCAAATATTTCAATCATTGAAATAAAGGCTTACGCATGTGAAGAAAAACACAAATCTGTTAGGATATAGATACAATAACCTAACATGTTGTCGACTGTTTTCAAACCAGTGCTATTCCTTTCAAGAAACCTATAAAATACTCCCAGGTCGTATTTTTCAGTGCAACAAACAAACTTACCCATAATATTTTTCCTTTAAATTCCATTATTCCTGTTTTCATGACAGCTACCTAGAATATTCCTTTATTTTTATGTTCTATTTTGAACTTTATTCCCTTTCAATAGATGCTATAACATAACCAGCAAACGCAGGGTCCCAGGTGTTATCTTCGGTAAAAATTGAAGTGGTAATCTGAACAGTATTTTTCTGAATACGAAAATCTTTTATTCTCTAGAACATTTTAGTCAGATTTTTTTCTTTAGACAATTTTAGGGCAATTTAATTTTGTAATCGTAACATCTGTTACTGGGATGAGGTTTGGGATTAGTACGTTTTTAAGGTTTTATTTTTACTGTGAATGAACACATACCCGTCTGCTGTAATAAAGTTAAAATAAAAAAATAAATAAAAAATAAATGCTGGACATTTTTTTTCACACAGCATCATCTAGCCCCAAACTAAGCAAAGCTTGTATTATGGGAACTACATGACTGATATATTACTTAAATACTTTTTTTTTGTAAATACATACATATTATACATAAGTTAGGGAAAACATGTATTTTTTATGGATATAAGTTATTATATTTATTTAAGCCTTCAACGTGTTTTTTAATGACGTTAAAAATGCAATGGCATGAAGCTATGGAAAATACGTCAAAGTTAACCTTGTATTTGTGGTCTCATTAAAATCTATTTCAAAACTATCCTTGAAGACACAACTATGTACATGAGACACTAGCTAGTAGTGCTCAAGCTGATCACTCGCCTAGCATCTAAGTAGGTTAATTTGTAGGTAGTCTGTATTATTTTGTTTGCCTGTGTTTACTAATATAAGTTGTTTACAAAAACAGCTTATAACAAATAAAACAAACAAACAAATAAAGTAAGTATACAAATACTTACTTACAAAGTATGGATGTGGTCTGATTATGGTCTGTATAATATAATATAACATTATTTATTATTTTTATTATACACATTGAATGAAAAAAAACAGAACATCAGGTTATATAATTAAGCAGGTACTTATGCATATAAAACGAACTATTTCTACCTAAAAAGACAATTAATTGTCATAAAGGCAAAGTGCTGGCAGACTAAGACGCCTGCACAGCGCTGATTTTCAGTGTACCCCTTTGCACGACAGGTGTTAGCCGGCTGAAAATATTTTTTTTAATTTGCTTTACATTCTATTTATTTTTTAATTTTAGAGAAAGTGGTAAAATACAAACACGCAGTTTCTTATATAGTAAACGGACATACTAAAACTATAATATTCTTATAAAGTATACGCGTCCTGTCATCGCGGGTAGAAATGTAAATAAGGCAATACTTAGTTTTACCTAAACATAATGCAGATGTCTGTTTCACGGTAAGTAAAATTTTCCACTTGCAAAAATAAAATTATTTCACTCTAAAAGCTAACGTAGTATGAGCATTAAATTAGAAAAAAAAAATAGCGTACGTATTGTAAACAATGTTTCAGCTAGTCGTGATTCCATAAAAAGAAGCAGGTTTTTTTTTAAGTTTACGGGGAAAATAGCAATCCCTCAGGAATAAAAAGGTTTTATTCTAAGGAACCACCTCGGGATCATTCTCTATACAACAACAAAAGAATCATCAAATTCGGTTTACAATTGGTGAAGATATCAGGTAACAAACACATACGATAAAAAAACATACAGTCGAATTGAGTACCTCCACCTTTTTTTGAAGTCGGTTACAATTGAAAATATTGTTTTGAAATTGGATTGAATCGTGAAACTTTTTCAATGCTACTCGCATGGTCACTCACATTTCCGAAGCGTACAGACAGACACTCCACTTAATAATAACTTATTACGACTTTGGTTCTGAAATAATTGTTGTGTGCCAGACCAGACTTAAAACTAAAGGCAAAAATGCTGATTTGTAAGTAAACTTATCGAACTTTGTGAAAATTAAAAAGCATTTCGTAAACTTAATTTTTATTTTTCTGTAATTGCACTTTTGGTAGAGAGACTAATTAATTAAAACATTAAAAACTTTTTTACAAGCAACAAAAATAATATCAAAGAAATGCTTTACTACCATAAAATATTATTAATTATGATTTTTATGCAAAATGTATTTCAACATATCATAGAACAACAAATTATCTAGCAAAAATATTAAAATTTAACCTAAAACGCAAAATAAATAAAATCGGTTATATTCATTTCACAAAAAAAAATTCTACCTTTACTGGTTTCACATTCAATTTGTTTGTACGAAATATGTATAAAAATATCATTTACATAGAAATTCATATTTTTCATTCTGCTACAAACTCAAACTCTATTTATTTTATTATTTGCCAGAATCAAGTTTTTTTAGTTCATATTTTACGGTGCATAAATGTACATTTCGTAAATTACTACTTATTAGCAGAACATGATGATTCGGCAAAGATTTTCACCCCTTTAAAAGTTTAAATTTCCATAGATTTTTTTACTTGTAAAATATATGTATATCTTATATATGTATTGAAGTTGTTACAGCGTATTTATGTACGTTGTGATCTGCTTACAAAATTAAAACTCATACAATTTTAAAACTATTTCTTTTAAATAACATGCAGTCATAATTGAATGAATTAATTTAATGTATTTGAAGTATGCGAAACAAATCAAGAAGGCCGGTCTTGACGGATCAACTTTTCTCTACATTTATTGATAGCCGTCAAAAAGATCAACTAAAATACTTCACGAATAAGCGCTCCGAAATCTTTGCTTTTACGAATATTTCCCGATTTCCAGAATCGTATTTCCCCAAAAATGGATTTCATAATTCGTCTTTCTTGTCAGTTCAACGTCGAATTCCAAGAAAGTTAAACCACATTACGTCGAATAAAAGAAATAACAAACAATATTCGTGAGTCATTTACGGCAGCTCCCAGTTGAGTTCATCGTCGTAACGCTCCGCTTCCTTCAAAGCCTCGAACAGTTGTACTTTTGACAGGATACCTGAAATTGAGTTGTACTTTGAAATGAATTTTATTATTAAGCTGAGGAGCTACACGCCAACTCTGTTTTTACTTCTAGACAACAGATCTTTGACTATGTTCAATGATATTATATCACACCACGTGCTTTTAAGCACGGCTAAATTCTTACAAAACACTTTCCCTCTGTTTTAAAATCACTCGCTAACTTAGCAAGCCCTACCTACCCTTTTCTAACACTAAACGAAGGATAGAAGCTGGCAACTATTAGCACGTTGCTAAGTTAGCGAGTGATTATAAAACATAGGGTTTATCTACAAGAGAAATAATCTATATCCTACTTCCTACTACTATATATTACGCCTACAAATGAACGCGAAAGTTTGTGAGGATGGATGTTTGTTGCTCTTTCACGCAAAAACTACTGAACGGATTTTGATGAAACTTTACAGTAATATAGCTTATACATCAGAACAATATATAGGCTATTGTTCTATAGTAAAAGTATAAAATATATACTTTTTATCGGGGTACTACGCGGGCGAAGCCGTGGGCAGAAGCTAGTATTTAATAATTTACTACAACAAAATGGCAGTTGGAAACGACTGATTTTGACAGCCTCAGTAAAGTCCGAAACTGATTGCTTAAAAAGGACACTTTACGACCTTAACTTTCCATTTTCACGTTTTTGATGTTTTGAATAGTGCTTTGACAGGCAAAATAAGTGCCATAGTCCATTTCACATACCATTTTGCTAGTATAATTTAATAAAGGGAATGTTATATCGAAGCTTAATTTAGCTGATTTGATAAGAACTACAAGGTAACCAACGGCACGATTGCAAAAAGACAACAAACACGCTCGTGTTTTTATTTTGACGACCTCTGTGGCGCAGTGGGCGAAGGTCCGCCTGAGACGCAGAAGTTTGCGGGTTTCCCACCGCAGGACAAATGTTTGTATGATCAGCAAATATATGTCTCGAGTCTGGATGTTTTGTATGTATTACGAGTATATGTATGTATTTACAAAAAAAGTATATAAGTAGTATATCAGTCATGTAGTTACCATAACTTAAGCTCTGCTTACTTTGGGGCTAGACGATGCTGTGTGAAAAATGTCCACCATTATTTATTTATTTCAAATATTGAACATCCTCAAATAATAAATCAACATCCAAGATACATATACATACTTCTGACTAGGAGTAGGATTCTACGTATTATAGGATCTACACGTACCGTAGTACAACAACCCGAAAAAATTGTGTGATATTTAGTAGGAGCCTTCTACGATAGTACGGTAAAATTCGCGATTTACATGACTAAGGGAAAATGCTTTCCTTACACCTTATTTATACGCCGAATCAACTTCAAAAGAGAATTATCGAAAAATATCACGTATGACATACGTTATTAAATACCACGTAAGCTTCGTTCAAGGTAAATTATTCAGAGCTGAAGTATTACATAATGTGGCATTAAATGAAACAAGGAATAAAGAGACACACCTCGGTAGCGTGGCGATAGTACGTTAAAAATTCACGATTTACATGATTAACATAATGTTTCAGCAGCCATGTTTCCTCTTATACATGAAGGGAAAATGCTTTCCTTACATCTTATTAAGATTGATACGCCAAATCAACTTCAAAAGGAAATTATCGAAAAATATTACGTATGATATGTTCAAGGTAAATTATTCAAACAGAGCTAAAGAATTACATAATGTGGCATTAAATGAAACAAGGTATAAAGAGATGTTAAAGAATTACATAATGTGATTAAAAATGTGGAATAAAGAGACACACTTTGGTAGGGAGTCGGGTGAGTAGCTAGCTGTGACGCAAGAAGTGTGCTTTCGATTCCCGCTACGGGGCAAAAGTTCTGCTGATATCTGTTCCGGGTCTGTGGGTTGTACGTTACTCGTAGTTTCTGATATTTACGACACAGGGAATCCTAATGTGAGTTCAGGACTATATATGTATCTGTTATAATGTACGGATTATTACCTATGTCTGTTCGCGAACGGTTGCAATTTAATTATAATGTGTTCTTACCAGTTAAGAATCCAGTTATCAGAGATAACGCAACTGTAACGACCAATGCTATGAGCTGGTACAAGGCTTGGGAGCCGGCAGTTCGTTCTCCCTGTAAGCAATAAAGGCAATATATTAAACAATTAAGAAAGTATTTTAAAGAACTACTCCTTGTAGTAAGTAACTTATGATACGACGCGATCACTCCCCTGATGGAGACTCTCGGAATGAGTCGAAACTTAGTCGGTACCTTCACCGATAGTGCGGTACGTGAAAATTACCGTTTTTACAATATGAATAGTTAACTCACGTCTTTCATAGCTTCAAACACAGTTCCCAGCTCATCAGTCGTATAGTAATTAGTGGTAGCAAGTGCTGCGAATAAAACTGACAGCAGACCAGAGTAGACACCGGGCATGCCGTGAAGATTGTGGACTCCACACGTATCCAGAATTCCTATCTTGGTGAGAGCTGGCTGAAAACAACAATGAACCACCTGAACTTATTTCATTCTTGAATGGTCTACTTTTTATACTAAAATCTTGAAAAGTCTACTATACTAAAAAAAGAAAAGCAAAAGGTACAAGTATTTTTTTTTTCAGGAATAAATTTAAACCAACTTCAAGTAACGAGATGTTGATAAAAGTCCAAAATAAAAAATCACCATTTAAATTTTCATAAATTTTATACTTCTAACTTTACACATTCAAAAAATAATCATTAAAATCAGTTCACAATTGACGAAGATATCGCGTAACATACACACAAAAAACAATGTATATACAGACGAATTGAGAACCTCCTCACTTTTATGGTAAGCATGATCTGAATCGACATCCAGGATTAGTTCCAGATATAGGAACTCTTCAACGGTGAACAGCATATACACGAAATTTTGTGTACGAATTTTTTTATGATAATTAGGGTTCCGTACCTCAAAAGGAAAAAAACGGAATCCTTATAGGATCGCTTTGTTGTCTATCTGTAAGACTCTTTATCTTGGGAACGCGTGGAGGTATCGAGTTGAAATTAATTAAAACTCAGGTCTACAGTCTCTTGAATCTGGGAAAATATCAAACTTCTAAGTTTACCAAAAAAAAGTATACGGTCGTTTATGCCGCAAAAAACGTATATTTTGACACTCTTAAAGGATATATCGTCTTATACTACAAGTACAGGGAAAAATCTGAAAAATGATAATTTGTAAATTACTGGTGACTCGATTCCTGAACTATTTATAATATGTACCTACAAATTTGTACGGACCCCTCAGTGGGCGAGTCTGACTCGCACTCCGGTTTTTAGTTTTAAGTTTTATCATGACATGGTTAAAAGCTTGTTTTTGAAAATGTTTTTAATATTAATTCGAGTCGGTTGGAAATATGAACCTTTGAGCTTTTATTTTCTTGAAATGTCTACATTAGCAAAAAAAAACAAACATATCTCGCTCACGACTGGTTCCCGTGATGGAGATCCACAGATCCATACTCAGAGCATAGACTTTTGTAGATACCAACCGTCCTTACATTATAATATTGGCACCTAATTGGGTCTACAACAAGATTTGATAATATTAATAGGAATCGAACCCGCGTTTCTTGTGTCTCAGCTTTAAGTTAGCATTAAGTTTGTCTTACTATATATATTTGATCTATCTACATTCCTTAATGAGACCCATATATACTTTAAGGCACTGGTGATACCAAATTAAAATATAAACACTTTTATGAAACATCTGTTAAGTTTTCATGGCAAAACATTGCACGTTTACATAAGTTAGTCAAGTTTCAACTCTCCCCAAGGAGCAGTTAGTTCATAAAACTTGGGCTAACAATGAGCTGAGAACTTAATAAGTAAGCAACAATGGCCGAGACGTCATAATCTTGGATATTATAATCAAGTTACTAGCTTACTAGAATAATTTTCTGCGTGTAAGTAAACTCGGTACCAAGTCAACGAATCCATAAATAATGAATAAACGGGCACAGTTTTGCTTCAAAACCATCACAATAGACCTGAATCAAAATAAAAAAAATCATCTTGTTTTGAAAGTTTGAACTAAACATCATAAGGGAGTCCCAGAATTAAAAAAACTAATGCAAAAGGAGACCAATCTACTCAAATATGCAAAATTTTCTTCAACGACTTTCATTCCTAACTCAAACTCAATCAATTCTCTTTTTACGATATTAATTATCAAATTTACAATATTTATTAACAATATTTTTTTGAAAAGGCACATTCACTCTTTTTCGGTTTAGTAAAATATGTTCTGATACACCTTATATTCTAACATACTTATATCTGTTGGTACGTGAATGAAGACTCAGTAAGCATAATATTTGCTCAATTATTCATGCATGCAAGTTGGCACAAAAACAATGACGCTTTCGAAAGATGCTTTAATTTTCAACTTCCACTTCTTAATTATAGCAAATGGTGTCCTAACGTTATTATGACCTTGAAATTCTGTGTAAGTAGACAGATATAATATATAGGTAAGCTAAAATGAGGAAATCATTAAAAAAACAAAAGTCACCAACATACTCTTAGAATTAGCAAGTTGAAGTTACAATGGGCAGACCATTATTGACCAGAATTGATAACCACTGGTGATAAAAGAAGAGATAAGAAATATCGACCACAAACCGGAAGCTCAGATGTCCCCATAAAATCTCAAAGGTTGTGGGAAGCAGGTGGCAGGTGGATGGAGATGTTCTAAGATCGTTTGTAATAGCAGTTTTTAGGGGAGCCTATATCAGCTGTAGACCTTTAGGCTGATGATGAAGGGTCATTATTTTAGCGCCCTCCTGTAGTTCATTGCACTATAAGTTTAAATCTTACCGTCAAGAATCTGTATCCAAACACACTGATGATACCAGCTCCAATACCAACAGCGACTGCACCGCCTGCTCCGATCTGCATGTTGCAGACCGACCCTACAGCCACGCCTCCAGCAAGCGTCGAGTTCTGAATGTGCACCATATCAAGTCGGCCGCCGTGCTTGCTGACCGCTGATGAAAGGAAGAACGTTGTGACCTGTTGGAAGTTGATTAAGATATAATTCCCGACTATGTCATCCTGTTTTTGGTAATGAGCCAAGACGTAAGTTGTGGGGCTATATCAGTCCCTTGCCGGCGTTAATCAGGGTGTGCGAGCTTGTCATCTTTAATGGTTAAGAAATAACTAAGTGGGAAGTATGATGCTGGGAGTATCACTTAGCGTTAGGGATAAAACACGAGGAAAGCAATAAAACTATAATTATTTTCGAAAATTAACTATATCTTCTTATTTTATGGTTCAATTTTAATGAGTAAAATTTCATATATGTTTAACTTCTTTCTTCTATAGGTTTTGGAAATAGCATATCCCTTACGTCAAAAAATTTTTAGTTGTGCCTTACGTTACTCAAACCTAAGAGGTAAATCAACAAAGATTATGTATGTGACATGAAAGATACTAAAGTTGTGTGTCATTTTAGTGTAGAGGTAAATTAAGTGTTGCATTTTGGTAAACAAAATATCATAGAAGTAAAAGTCTTTTACATCATTTTTTTCAAAGTCGAGTAATGTGAGGGACATTTTTTTTAAAATATCCAAATTCTGATGCCAGTAGTTAGAGCGGAAAATTCCAAATTCAACGATGTATAATCATTTTGGCTAAAATGCCCCTTACGCTAAGTGATAATTCCAGTATCGAGTTGATAGACCAAGAAGATGAGCAGACATTGCAAACATTTTGGGACAAACCAAGCTGAGGCTGGTGCCCTCATACCTTACTCCATGAGGAGTAAGGTATGAGGGCCCTAAAAGGGCTTAGTGACCATGACAAAATAACAAGTGTGTTGAAAGTATTGTGAATCTCGCTGCAACTTCTTTCATGAGCCTATATTGTGAGTGGAAGTCAGTCGCTCCAAACCGTGTGTTGCGACATTTGGGAAGACAGCAGTGGCCGTCTTTCGGCTGATATGATTATAATAATTACCGTAGCAGCAGCTAAAGATAGGTACGTGTTGACAACAGCTCTCTCATACTCAGCATCCGTGCTGGTAAGACCGGAGTTGAACGATGGCCAGTAGATCCATAGGAAAATTGACCCTGAAATCAAAATTATTTGAATTAATAAAATAATAAAATAATAATAATAATATAATAATCGTCAATCTTGTACTTTTAAAGTAATGCGTGTAAATAATTAAATTTAATAATAATTAATACAATATAATATACTAATAAAAAAATGGGGAAATAGAAAGCTTAAATAAATATATAAATAAATAGGCTAATTATGTTTATTACGTGTATAATAAATGTAATTTTATTTATTTATTTGAGTTAATAAAATAATCGTCAATCTTGTACTTTTAAAGTAATACATGTAAATAATTAAATTTAATAAAAATTAATACAATATAATATACTAATAAAAAAAAATAGTTAAATATAATTTTGCCTTTGCATATTTCACTCATAGCCATCGTGAGAAAATTCACATGTTCAAAGAATACTTATTAAAGTATTTTTTCTTTCTGGCATTTGCCAGATACTACTTTAACTTAAGCTAGTTACTGTTATGACTTAGGGTGACCAAAAAAAAAGCTGCATAATATTCAACCGATGGGACATTGACTAATTCTGTCTGGAAGATTACCACAAAATTTGAGTCTATCTTTTCAAAATCAGTTAGACAAACAAACTCCAAACATTCTTACCAATCATAGCAGTAATATCAGAAGTATAGTTTGGCCCGTTCAGATCCACCGTTGGAAGACTTTGACCATTCGTAGTTGGAATAGAGTCATCTCTCTTGCACCGCAGTGCTAAGCTTACTCCAAGGCCGAAGTAGGCTCCGAAGGTATGGATGGCGATAGAACCTCCTACATCTGAAGCCTGTTAGGTAAATTTTGTAGGTTAGTGGAGAGCTTTCAGCATAGTTTGAGATTTATAACCGGGAACTATTTGGCTTCTAAAGCATCCAAGCGCTCAGTTGTAAATTTGTCTAACTATTATTCATTATACGAAATGTCTTGAATATAGTAGGCCTCAGAGCTTTGGTCGTCCTAAAGACCATGAACTCCGTTAGGACACTTAATCTGTCCAAGGATCCTTAGCTCTGCTCCGTTATGGAAAATTTCTGCAATTCGCTGTCAATAAATGGGTTTTGTGTCAAAATGTCTCCGTTTATTAATTTAATCTAATTAATTTATTCATGGATATCGAAATGGCCAACAAATCAATTTATACCAAACAAAAATTTTATTAACTTAATTTGGCATTCGAAAACTCGAACGAAATTGTGAACGTACACTATCAAAGTAAAGCTTTTTGATATAATACTCCAAAAATTTAAATTTGAAACAAGACAAAAATGTTTTTTTTTAATAATTCCTCGTAATTATTTTTATTTTGCCAAGGTATTTTCTAATCTTGATTTTATTCAACAAACAGGAAGAAATTGTCTCTTATTTGAAATGCTTGAGGGTACACAAATTCTCGAGTATATTGATAAGTATCAAGGTAATGTCACAAGAGGAAGAAAATAAGCTTTGTAAATGTATGACGAGTTTTAGCAATTTCAATATCGCGGCAGTGATATGGCACTAAACAGCAATACGATTACGCGAATTCCAGAAATATTTTAGCTTGAAGCACCACGTGGAATTAAAAAAAAAACTTCTTGTAGCTTCAATGTAAGAGCACCTACCTATATAATGATTATTTAGTAGCAAATAAAAGATGTTGGGTTCATAACCACACCTTGTGGAACCCTTTGGGGAGGAAAACTCAAGTCGTCAAATTCATCAGGCTAATGATGAAGATCTTACTTTGAAAACATCAGCAACTAGCCACATATTCAGACAGGCCACAGCGGTCTCCACAACAGCTATGAAGAGAAGCTGGAGTCCACTGGCGATACCTAGGAGTGCTCCAAATGTGATGAGAACTGTGGCAGCCATTATATCCGCTTCTGCAAAATTAAATGATATTGCATGAAACGAGCCTTGAATCCTACCACACTGGTACTTGGTATTCGTTTTTGGTGTAGTGACGACTAAAAAAATCTCAAGAAAGACCTCCCACCCTGATGAAATCTAGGATTACGTAAAGTCGGTCGATAGCGGTAGCCATAGAACGTTCGGGAAAGATTTTGACCTTTTTCAGGTTATTAATATATATATATATATCAAGGTGACTAAGAAATCACCAATAACAATGCTATTATTTTATTTTAAATCCAGAATAACCTTTCATTTGCCCATAATCTCACCTGATGGTAAGTCATGATATGGCCGACATTGGAACATGAAGGTCTAGAATATAGGTACCTATTCTTTCTTGCTTTACATTACCATTGTTTGTCAGTTTTATTTTATTTTAGAATATTATTACGACTATACCACGTACTTTACTATCCTGCTGACGGTTCCCGTCTCACGACCATCGAGCGTGGTCACGGACGGTGCTCATGAGAAAGGACCTCTAAACGGTCACCGAAACGTTAGCAGGAGAAAAGTAAAGTACGTGGTGTAGTCGCAATATTATTCTAAAATGATACCACGATAATTTCAATTCTAAGCTTCATTTGAGTAAAATAGTTGATGAAGTCATGTTCCTAAAATTCTTCGATAAACAACGCTATCAAAATACTTCTTTTAATTGAATATTCTCCAAGTTTTAGTTGTTTATTTATTCTAACTAATAATTACATTCTATCTTCTGAGTAACGAGTAAATTCAATTTCGGCGTTTGACTGATCTTCACAATCTTTTACAACTCAAACATTTGCTTCAAACGTAAAACATTAACAATCACTTAAATTAATTGAGCCAGGAAAGTGGATTAACGATTTTTTCAACAAAAAATAACTTCTGTCGCTTTTGCAACGAAATTAAAAGACCTTTTGTCCATAATTGCGCGGAAATTAAATATCAAAGCCTCCTTTCTTTCGGGGTATCTTAATTTCTTGTTTGATAGCCTTCATTGTCAGAGCCTTGACCCAGTGGCGGTCGATTACCTATCGGTTCTTACCTTTTTCCCAATTATCCGTGGGTTAGGAGATTCCTAGAATGGATAAATTTAGCCTATATCGAGGTTCATTCAATTACGGACCAATGAGTACGGTACCGAACAGAAACGTTGATAACGAAAATCCAATTCGTGTTAAAACTACGAATGATAAAGCAACATCGCAATCAGCTTTGAATTTTTCTTTTTTAATAATTAAATAAATAAACACTCTACATACATATACATAGTTCTGACTATGACACACACATTAGGATTCCCTGTATAATGGATATCAGGAACGAGTACCGCAGTATCACAACACCCAAATCCGGAACAAATATCTGCAGAATATACAAAAATTTGTCCTGCAGCGAGAATCGAACCCCTTGCCCTTGTGTCGCAGCTGGTTACTTACCCGCCTCGCCATCTAGGTCGTTGATAACTTATCTACTGATATGTTCGCTTTAATAAATGGTGTAACATTATTATCCTCATTATTTTCAGCCTTTTTTTTATTTTTTTATTTTCAGCCTGTGGCAACCCACTGCTAGGCCCCAATCCTATGCTAGTATTGATCCACTTGTATCTATGGGGTCGGGTTACTTACGGCGAGTAAAATAATGTTCTATTTTAGCCGTGTATACACCCGGATTTTTACATAAGTAAAAAGTTTAAAGGACAAAACTTAAAATACCTTGTAATGTTTAACCACTCTCTTGCCTACTAAAGAAAGAAAGAAGGAAAGAAATCATTTGTTTAGCACGATATAAAAAAAACACAACAAATTTTGGAAGTTAGGATGGTGGAATAAGTTATGAGAATAATAATAATAATATATAAGTTAGAACAGCCTACTTATAAGTATAACTGAAACAGAAATGCCCCACGCACCTGACTGCCTAATTTATCTACCACGTACCTACATCTGTTTTCCTTCTGCAACACTGCGATTGTGAGGTCACCCCTCACTTAGGTCCTATCTGAAAATCAGCGCTGCTTCGCCTTGGCGGAGCAGCAATAAGCTGAGATAGGACCTTTTCGACTAATACACACCATTGCAGCATAGACTGCCCTAGTTAGCACCGGTTAGCACCCACTTATTGTACCTACTCTTCTATATTTACTGTGTTTCTTTAATTGTTTGTCTTTCTTTTCATTTGTACTTGTCTGTGCTGTATTGTATGTGTCGAATAAAAAACTATCTATCTATCTATACCAATATTATGAAGAGGTAAAGTTTGTAAGTTTGTATGCAGGGAACAATCTACGAAATTACTTATCCGATTCCAACATTTATTTCACCAATAATTAGAAGGGCTTTTAAAAGTGAACATAGGCTATTTATTATCCTATTAAAATACAAGGACTTTTCTTGGAGACAAATGCAAAGTAAGTCAACCAAAAACGGTCAAGCGAATACGTTTTTTACGAACGCAACTTTTCATCGGCTACTTTTTATCTGGATAATACGCGGGCGAAACCATGGGCAGTTGCTTTTTTTAAATATTGATAATTAAAAGACGTCAATCTTGTAAATTGAGTACCAGGACGGGTTATGGGGTGAAAGAGGATAAAAACGTAAGAACGCACGGCCTGCTAAGTCAAAGTTAGATTTTCATTCATTCAAATCATACGGTTCATATAGAAACGCCAGCTTATAAACCAAATGGATTTAAAATTTTAATGTAAAATTGTGCCAATTTCTCGCGCGCAAAAAAGTTTAATGAATCGGGTATCATACTCAACTTGTATTTTTTAGTAGATGTGGTAAGTACAGTAAAAAAAATGTTCCTGCGGTGCTGCCCTCTTTCACCACCCATCATGGTACTTGATTGATAGAGTTGACGACTGAACGTCCGCGGTCTATACGATATTTTATAACTTTTGTTTCCCTGTTGTGTTGACGTTTTACGAGTTATAACAGCCGGCCGCATAGACGTATTTATACCTAGATGCTTTCACTTATAACTTGCCTCGTTTTGTGAGGCATTCATCTAGAATAATAGAATAAAATAAAAAAGTTATTTCTTTGACACAACAAACGAAGCGCAGAAGTACAGGTTCAAAATAATTAAAATAACTTTACAAATATGTATCAGTATGATTTTTACAAAACAACACAATGACAAAAAGAATTATTTTTTTATGCAAATTAGACCCTGTGATGTGTGGACCAAACAAGTCCTGTCATAGCTTAGTGCTGCTCCGCACTGTGTGAAAAGCAGGCAGGTCTAGGAAGGATAACCCCATAAATGCGGATATCTCATGGGCTACTATCATTTAAATTGAGATTTAATTATTAAGATTGAAAACAAACTAAACAATATATAATGACATTACAGTAATAAATAATAAGAAAAATATTACTACTATAGTCTGTGGGTCAAGCGAAAAGATCGCATCATTAATTCGCAACAATGCAAGTTGAAAGAGGCAAATTGTAGTTGAAAGCGCCTAGATGTGTAACATAGTGTTGTACGTCTAATCGATAAACACTACTAGCAAAGACTTCTTACCCAGCAAAGACTTCTTAGTAACAAAAATAGTGTTGTCTGTCATGTTGTAGAAGGATTGGCAGAGCAGAGCCCATTGGATGACCAGCGCACCCAAAAGCCAATTGAAACCGAGCGCGCTGTAGCAGTACTTCTTCAGGAACGTCATCAGGAACCCGAAGCCGATGAAGATCATCACATGGGTGTCTTCGAACCCTGCAAAAAAAGATAGCAAGAACTTAACTATTATTAAAAAACACACTCACGGCTGTATTCTTCATGATGGAAATCCTCAGATATACACTCAGTGTCTTTGAGGATATCAAGTAGGGGTTAGTCAGAGGCACGTCCAAACATTACATTTGGCAAAAGACCGTGTTTTGCAAGTAACCACTTCACTGTACAAGCTTACTTTTTGAATGAATTAATTTGAATACAATATTTTATTAATTTTTGAGAGCCAAGTTGATTTCCGATCCGAAGATCGTACTCGAAAAATGCACGGTTGTGGCTGTCATAGATTTTACACCCGAAAAATGCATCCGAAAAATCTATGTAAAATGCATATAAAACTGTTAAAAAAATAAAATGTTTCGTGTTAATATACTAACTTGTTCAAAACATACATTCTTAGTGAGTCACATTAGATCCACCCATTATGAAGTAGCATTTAAAATGTACAAAAAACCTTTTCAATTAATTCCTTTCGTTTTATCTGTATTTTTTTCGTTTCACCCAGTAATTGTTAGAGCGACCGATGAAAAATGGCAAATGAAATTACGACGTTCATTGTTTTGTCTGTATCCAAAATTGCCCCCAGGGGTGAAATGTGGAATAAAAACGTGTTCATAGAGATATTCGCGGATGTGCGTGAGGCCGGGAATTATTTTTATTGCTCAAATCCATTGTAGTGGAATTTTACGAGATAAATAATATTTACATCCCTGTTATGGCGGTAATCATTCGGTGACGAGTGTTCAGAGTGTTTTATAACTTGGCTTCGGGACAAATGTTGACTGATAATAAAATATTTTTTACAGATTGTAATAAAAATCTCGTCCGATCAGATGACGATTTCAGATAGTGGCAGATTGAATCAACCACGGCGATTTTAGCTGGTGTCAAAATGGTGTCGAGTTGAAAAATGAAAAATGAATCAAAGAAGTGTTGTTGTTAGAGCTGATAAGAAATTCCAAATTCTTGGGAATTATTTGTTATTTTGTAAGAGATTCCTAATGAAGTAGAAATACTTATTTATTGGATACTGTATAACTCAGCTAAAAATACTCTTTACAAACTAAAATATTTTTTGTTGGACATAAAAAATAAAAATTCTATATCTTTGATATATAAATTTTTTCGAAAGTAGTTTCTTACCAGACCACTGAATAGAAGATTTATTTGTTACGTTGTAAAAATAAGAACTGCCAAATATCAACTCAAATTCTTGTGACTCAAAACAAAATGCGCTGTGCGAAATCAGAATCTCAAAAGAAACATCACGAAAGTATTTTACGAGTATGTTTGACATGCCTGAACGTTGTGATACTCTGAACAAGTCACGTGATACGAGCAACTTCATAATTTAAACAAGATTTCTCGAGGCATTTACATTGATTCATCGTTTTTACGGAATTTCTCTTTGAGGAATCTGTTTTCCAAGAGTTTTTCTTAACAGTCTTTGTCTGAGTAAAATATTTAACCTGAGTTCATTACCTTGCACACCATTTGACGAGCATGACCTGGAAAACGGCTTGCACGAAAATATTTACATGCTCAAAACAATGAAAAAAAAACATCAGTAAGAAATAAAAATGCTTATTTTTAAACGAAATATCTAGAGGTGTGTCATTTCGCAAGTGATTATTTATCAATATATATATGGGTATACACTATACGAATGTGTCGTTCCGCGTTTTGGCCCAAATGGTTATGCGATAATATGCGATATTTTTTCAAAATTATTGGTCATAAAGCGTCATAACCAAAATTTGAAGCAATGAATGGTATTTTTTTTTATTTGTTTTGATCAATTTGTCTATCTCTAGAGCCTCATCGGCTGTTCCCGGGTGCAGGTAGCCCCTCTGTGCTCTATCCACTGCACTGGCTAACTGCATTAGCCAGTTTATAATTATAAACTGGCATTTATTTACTCAGACTCAAACAAACTGGCCAAAGTTTTTTTTTCTACCGATCTTATAAGGTATAACCACAAAACGATCAATTCCGAATAAGGTCTCAATGTAGGCTACGTTAAGCCTGCCTTCGTAAACCACCTGATATCCTCCACCTTAATCACTCTTAATAAAGAATTGTTTCGCTTAACGTTCCCAATTAATTCGTGATTAATCCGAGTGGTTCAACCAATTTTGGACAGTGATTGATCACTACCCTGAATACAGATTTAATTTATTTATTGATAAATAATATAAAATGCAAATACGGTTTTAAAAGTACTGATACTTCTGAAATGAGTAGGTACTTTATAACAACTGGATTGAATCATGACCGTTAATGTATATAAACAGTTTCGACTTATCTATAGTGTTTTAACATTAGGGTAAATTAATGATTGTTTATATGAACTAACTTACGTTAGTTAAAAATGATACTTAGATTAAATTTTATTATCTACGTATATATAAACTTAGTCATTATAACGAGTTGATTCCTGAAGGTTAATGTTTGTGAACATTCTGGGTAAGGGGTATCAAAGTTTATGAGGACCTATCTATGGTATTTGAGTTAAAGCATGAGAGTCAAACGCGACATGCTATAGGGTCAATTTCAACTCCTTGTTGGTTGTGCCAAATGAACATCTGTCGATCCCTGAAGGAAGATCTGTTGCCTAAAGGAATCGTTCATCGATCGTCTCCGGTTACCGAACTCAGCCGTACTTACGTCGTAGTTATAGATTCTAGTTAAATAAGTCTTGATTTTATATAATAACTAGGTGAAAAAATTGTTAAAATAGGTCCAGTCGTTTCGGAGCGTATTCGATACAAACGAAAAAACAAACAAAAATCTTTCCTCTTTATAATATTAGTATAGATAATTGTATTTATTCGATGAGGCGAGCCATGCGATGCAAAAGCGCAAGATTTCGGTAGAGGGAGAAATGCTTGCATGTATTGCAGATATTTGTTGCGGATCTGGGTGTTGTGATGCCATGGTATACAAGTTCCTGATATCCACGATACAGGGATCCTAGTATGGGGTCAGGGCCGCGACCAAACCAGGAAAGAAAGGCAAGAAAACAAGGCTGGTTATTAATGATCCTTTTAGAAAACAAGAGGTACCTACTTTTTATATCGAGTTAGAGCATTTTCAATCGCAAATTTTTCTATCATTTAAATCAGATAATCAGATATTTTATGGCATGCCTTTTTATAAAGTTTTAGTTTAATTACATGTGGGATCAGAATGTATGGATGTATCCGAATGTATTATGAAAGTGAGATGTTTGACAGATGATTGTGTGATAGTATCGGAACGTAAGAAACATTGATGAATGTGAATTGGAACGGTTTGAATGAATGAAAAGAGTGAATTTAAGATGTCTGAATGAACGAGTGAAGAGAGGCTGTGGGGAGAACGATGTTGTAACGACGAGACGACGAAGTGTAAAATGTACGACCTAATTTAAGAAGAAATAAAACGCAAGAAGTGAATAAATAAACTGCATTTAATTTTGCTTCCGCATCCCACATACATATTTAAATTTGTTCATTGTCAATTATTGTATATCTTTCGGGAGTTTGTTATAAAAGCGAACACCTTGCTCTGTAAACGATTTACTAACTTTATGGAGTCTAGAAATGGCAACATCGAGTTTATCTTTATTTCTAGTATTAACATAGTAACTATCGCATTTTTCTTAAATAATCTTGAGCGTTTATGTTTTTTGAACGCTTCAAGAGATAAGTTCAAGATCTTTCATTTTTCACAACGTCACGAACTGTACACGACGAATAAAAAAAATACGAACCAGGTTTATTTCTGGTTTTGTTAGCAAGTCACCAATTCGGTGCTCATTGATTTTTCATTCAAATTGAGCACTTATGCTCAATCGATTGAATGCTTCTCAAGTATGCGACGGCGTGGTTGAAAGGACAAATAGACGTTCAATGAATTAGTTTCATGTCTAAAACATCACTCGGCCTTGCCTAAATGTATTTTGTACAGGATATTATGAACCAATATTATTGCAATTTGTCACGTGTAAATCTAACTACTTACAAAACGCCGAACTCATGACTGTGTTGTGAACGTTGATGGTCAGTCAGTAAGTCTGTGATTCACAGATTTTATAATGTTCAGATGACTAAAGGGCTCATTATCTTCTCTATGACTCTCAAATTAGGAAATCGATGAACTTGAGAAAGTCTCTGAAAATGGCGCTGTTGATAGTCATAAATCGTTTGCCATGACAAAATGAATATAATTTGTAGATAAAATATTATGAACCGAACGACGCCGACGCAGTATTAGAAGGCCTTCCACCTGACTGACGATGACTTTGTGAAGGTTGCTGGAAGGCGGAAGCTGGTTCGTCATGACAGTCTTTAGAAGCGGCTTCAGTCAGGTTCACAGTTTTTTTTACTGGAGAAAGTCTTTTAAAATATTTCTTAATTATGTATTTAATTCCAAAACCCAAAAAAAATATGTATTTACTCTCTACAAAAAACCTACCAACTGCACAGGAACATATTTTGCCTACCTACTTAACTTTATTTTATAGGATTACTTAGTTTGTTTACAAAAAACCTCGGTCTGCATACCTATCTGTTGCTTAGATAGTGTTATACCTACCTAAAAACACCATCCTATCCTACCATCCGACCATGTGGAAGCAAAAATGTATCGGGTATTAAAAACTACGGTGTTGCTTGTAGTCATGAATCGTCATGGCACTCAATGGAAAAATAAACTGTAAATTTCGCCGTAGATTTATCCGAATTACGATTCCAATGATTGATCCAATTTTATTGAGAGCCCAGCTTCCCTTTGATCAACGATAGGGGACTATACATAGAGTAATATTAATAGTAGTCCCCTAGCTGTTGCTGTTTCTTCATAAGTTTGCAATGAAATTCAATTGTGTTTTGTAACTATTTTAATGATTGAATCACTTAGTCACAAGATCAATAGTACAAAAAACGTCGCCTAATTCATCAAGAAGTGGCGATGGATCCGAACTAACATACATCAAGACAAAAATGCTGTGATATTGTAATAGGTCAGTCAGGTGAAAAGGTAGAAGATACTGTATATAATTAGTCACAAGATCAATTTGTATCTAATGGTACGAAAAACGTTGCCTAATTCATCAAAAAGTGGCGATGGATCCAAACTGAACATACATCAAGACAAAAATTCTGTGATATTGTAATAGGTCAGTCAGGTGAAAAGGTAGAAGATACTGTACATAATTAGTCACAAGATCAATTTGTATCTAATGGTACGAAAAACGTCGCCTAATTCATCAAGAAGTGGCGATGACTCCAAACTTAACATAGGTACATCAGGACAAAAATGCTGTGATATTGCAATAGGTTAGTCAGGTGGAAAGATAGTAGATACTATACATAATTAGTCACAAGATCAATTCGTATCTAATGGTACGAAAAACGTCGCCTAATTCATCAAGAAGTGGCGATGACTCCAAACTTAATATAGGTACATCAGGACAAAAATGCTGTGATATTGCAATAGGTTAGTCAGGTGGAAAGATAGTAGATACTATACATAATTAGTCACAAGATCAATTCGTATCTAATGGTACGAAAAACGTCGCCTAAATCTTCAAGAAGTGACGATAGATCCAAACTGAACATACATCAATACAAAAATGCTATGATATTGCAATAGGTCAGTCAGGTGAAAAGGTAGTAAATACTGTACATAATTGTTGTTGCCATTGTAATAATAGGTAGCTTTCTGCATACTAGTATATTATGAAAATAAGTGTTTGCTTACTGGTCTCTGTGACGTCACTGCCTAGGATCAATAAAATATTAGCGCTAAGTAGGCAGCCTACCTACCTAGAATACGCTGAGTATACCTTTTTAGCACGATATTGAACTGTCTATGTAGTGCTTACTATTGTTTCGTTTCTGTTTTAACTGTCTAAACATCTTATTTCTGGGTCTTCTTTTTATTACATTTTAATTTAAAAAAATATAAAATAAAATCTTAAATTAATTAATCATAATTGTGTTTTAATAGAGAATAGAGAGAGCTGATAGAGGAGAGTGGAAGAAGAAAACATGTTGTGCCGACCCCACGTAATGTGGGACAAGAAGATGATGAATTGTGTTTTAATTATATATAATTATAATTTTCAGATGTGATCAATTATTGTGATTTCACTTAAGTGGAGGTTAAAACCTTAAAAACCTATCGAATAAAGTCTTAAGTTTATCACTATTACTTCTTCATACATCCAATCAGGTTGTACCCTACTAATTTTTTTTCAAACAAAATGTTGTTATTTTTTATTACACATCAGAAAAAATAATCCACCTATCTCTCTTATTATACTTATCATTCTATTAATCCTTTGAATAACAATGCTGTAACGCGATTTATTACTATATCAGCATCAATCATGTACCTATAATTTCGTTCGCATCA
This sequence comes from Perizoma flavofasciatum, assembly GCA_958496245.1. Taxonomy (NCBI): domain Eukaryota; kingdom Metazoa; phylum Arthropoda; class Insecta; order Lepidoptera; family Geometridae; genus Perizoma; species Perizoma flavofasciatum. The sequence continues at coordinate 10,397,528 of OY292433.1, forward strand.
TAATGTCTGTCGATGGAATTACTTTCCGTCAGAACGGGAGATATATCCCAATAATAAGGGATGATTGTTCCCCGTAAGCTGGCTTACGTATCGCTAACAATGGGACTATAAAAGTGAAGGAAGCTGCCTCACATACTTGTTTCAGTTGCATTTTTTTTTCCAATAACCCACTGAGCGGATAAAGATAATTGGAAAAATAAACTTTGTAACTTTGTAACTGTGTAACTTTGAGTGATAGAGTGAGGAACAGCGTGCTAAGAGAGCAGTTTGGAGTGAATGAAGATGTAGTAACGAGAGTTGAGAAAGCTGTGTTGAGATGGTTTGGGCATGTAGAAAGGATGGACGAAAGCAGATTAACAAAACAAGTATACAATGCGAGCGTGAATGGGATAGTTGGTAGAGGAAGGCCTCGGCGAACGTACTCTGACCAAATTGAAGACATTTTAGAAAAAGGCCAGGTCAGAAGTACACTAAACCGTCGAGCCTGTATGAAGAATATGATGAGGATAAATGAAGCGAAAGAGGTATGCCAGGATCGTAGCAAGTGGAAATCCTTGGTCTCTGCCTACCCCTCCGGGAAACAGGCGTGACTATACGTAAGTAAGTAAGTAAGAAAAAAAAAACGATTAAGTGCGTGCCAGGTTACGCGCAGTGTAGGGTTTCGTAGTTACTTATAAACTTATTTTTACTACCTGTCACAACTAACAACTTTACCTAAGTATTTTTTAATGGAATTTGTACGAAATTATCCTTTTTACTTTTCCAAGTACATTTTATAAATTATCCTTTTTACTTTTCCAAGGACATTTTATAAATTATCCTTTTTACTTTTCCAAGGACATTTTATAAATTATCCTTTTTACTTTTCCAAGGACATTTTATAAGTTGGATGACTATTACTCGTTAACTTGTAAAGCCTACTTAGCTGTGATAATTTTCCTTTTAATTTTATTGTATAAACTACTGCTAGCTAATAACCGTTTAGCTGGAAGGGATGGGGGACACTTGACTCTAACAAATAAGCACTTTAAAACTTAATATTTCACAAACGGATCCCTGAATCAAAAAATGGTTCTGACATACCCGCAATATTTTAAAAGACTTATTCAACGACACCCAACATCATGGGATAGAATAGAAAAAAATCATCCCAACTTTAGGGGTAGGGTAGAAAGACCTTAAATTTTTTTTATAAGGGTTTATTGTTGACTACGGAACCCTAATTATGGTTTATTGCCATTATATGGCAATACCATCAGAGCTTGTCAGCCTGCCCTTTGTTAACTTTTCTGTTACTGGTGCTACCTTAAACAAAACCTTAACTCATTCCGAAAAATAAAAATATAAAAGAAAAAACTACTGAAAAATTGTTTGCCATTTCTTTCCACTAACTTATAGTTAGTGTTCGAATAGGTGGAAATGCCTGCAATCTATCTCATGGAATGCTAGCTAAAATGTAGGCATGTGTAAGAAAACAAATTTTGTTTGGCTTTGGTTGTTCATTCATAAAATTAATTAAATAAATGCTTTAAGCCACGAAATAAAGCCAAAACCTTTAGTGACATATTGGTGAACAATTTCACAGAAAACTATTTCAGTTTTATAGGTAAAAAAATTCAATTGATAGATAGGTACATATCTAAAAATCAAACAATAGAATCACTTATTGATAATACACCAGTGAAATAATTTCAAATTAAAGTATTTTTATAATAATTCCACTGATAGTATGAGTAAAACCTAACTAAGTGGAATACCTCACCTAACTAATCAGATCACTGACCTAATGCAGGGTGGTCAAGAGAAAAATGGTGATACGAAGAAAAGACCTAAGTGGAATGGAAAGGCAAAAAAATACCAATATAAAAAGCACGTTGCTCATCAATACAATTGTTTCAAGCCATTTTGAAAAGATTCCACTGGAAATTGCTTGATTTTGTTGATAATCATTTCCATTCCGAAGGCTTCTACTGTACTAAAATGATTGCAAAATAAACAACATAGACAGGAAAATAGTTCTGTAATAAAAAAAGATTTTATTGATTTAGCTATTCACCTTTTAGCTATGTCATAATGCTGGAGCGTATAAATGTAATTTACGTTTTGCCAATCCACATTTTGCAAAGATCATGTGAAATGTGGAACCAATAAGAGCGCTTACAATTGAATCTCGGTTTGAACAGAAATTTAACGAACTATTACAGTTACTGGTTTTATGATACCTATATCGCCGAGAGCTGAGTGCCGAGGCGGCCTAGTGGGCTGTACCCCGACTTTCGATTCAAAGCTGTGAGCTCGAACCTGATCGTGCTATAGTAAATATTTCAATATATGTGCGTGCACGTGCTCAATACGTTAAAGAAAAACATTTTGAAGAAACCAAAATGCCCAAGAACTAAAAAATGGAAGGCATAAGCTAAGTGTTTAGGTAAGTGTTTCATTGGAACACTAACCTATGGCTTATGCCAATAGCTTTTGCCTTTCATTTAACCTTAATTTTTAAAAACAAATTGCTCGACGCGAATGAATGTAGCGCTCCAAAAAATTGTATCAAATAACTCTACGGTACATTTAAGTGTCATCACAGAGCCATGTCAATTAAAATAATGCTCTCGCTGTGAATAAGAAGTGGCATGCAATTAATTTACTTGAAATTCCACATTAATCCAGGCCGGAACGAGAACTGAGCCAAACAGAAGCGAATAGTGCTTTATTCCCTTGTTATAAGGACGATGTTTCAGCAGACATCCTTGAGAGAATTCTAGTTCAAAATTATGTGCGGACCTAGAATGCACTTCAATATAACACAAAATATATCCAACTAAGGGCTGTAAGATCGATAGTTGTTTAAACCACCACAGCATATTTAATCTTGCTATCTTCAATTATTTCATAAGTTCAATGATAGTTGATCCACAAATTTGTTTTTATATGACAGTAGATCAAACCATCGATTAATCTTATCGCAGATTTACGAAATCCAAAGAAGAAAGAAAGAAAAAACATGTGTTTTTAGCACGACATAAAAAACACAACAAATTTTGGAACAAAGTTAGGATGGAGGGATAAGGTTGATAATAACTTCCGATTTGCAGATCATGGGTTCGAACCCTGCCATTCACAAATGGATTTTTAAATACTTGCGAAAAGTAGGCATGTGCCAAATATAAGATCTACGCACTAAATATGTATCTGAGGAATCATAATGTGAAATATAGTTGAAAACGTGTTTGTTTTGTTTGTACTCGTTTTAAGATAGTGTTTATTCATCATTAATCTGAATCTTTCGTTGATCACATATATTTTGTTTTATAGTGAAGATCAAATGCTTTTAATTAGAAGTGAATCTATGTACTCTCCAAATATAATAAGTATAAATCATTTTCATTGAAGGTCTCCAAGTAATAATAAAGAATTATCCAAATTGCCGTTGTTTATAAAATCTTGAGATATTTAATTTGCAGCTGGTTTTAATGATTTTGCAGTGCTTCGTTGAAATCTGAGCGCTAGACGGGAATAATAAAAATGTTATTTAAAAATGTAGAATTCTTCACTGCGACAATTTTTTCTTATTCTTTTTTTTAACTGTACAGTATTATTTTATAAATGACGCATAAACTCAAGCCATAATTTGTCAAACCTACTTTTGTTTTTATACCTTCGGAATTTTGACTTAATGAGATAAACTTTAAGTCAAAATTCAATAGGGCTTTACATATTGCATGATACATTTTAATCATGAAAATATGTGGTATACTATAAAATAAAGCCAAAAGATATATAATTATGTGGATATCAATTAGCAGGGCAGGCAGTCCTAAATGCAAGCCAGACAGGTGTAACGTTAAACGAGGACGCGTCGCGGATAGGGTGCAAAATAGGGCGCGGACGCGACATAAAACTATATAGAAGAGACGGGTCGCGGGCGCGACCTCGTCACGCCCTCTTAAAAATTGTAGGGCATTGTGGTTTTCAGCTTACAACCGTCAGATTTGGACACGTCGATATATATTCTTTTGAAGATAAAGACGTACTAGCACTGGTGCAACTCGCTAATATGCTGATAGTTCCGTCCTTGTCCTACGTTTCTTTTGTCTGTCTTGCACTTTAGACCTCTAATATTCAACCTACTTGGAGTTTGAAGGAATTACATTAAACAATAATATTATCTTTGACGACCTCTGTGGCGCAGTGGGCGAAAGTCCGCCTGAGACGCAGAAGGTTGCGGGTTCGATTCCTGTCACGAGACAAATGTTTGTAAGATCTGCAAATATTTGTCTCAGGTCTGGGTGTTTTTCTATGTATAATATGTATGTATTTACAAAAAAAAGTATATATGTAGTATATCAGTCATGTATTTCCCATAATACAAGCTCTGCTTAGTTTGGGGCTAGATGATGCTGTGTGAAAAATGGCAAGCATTATTTATTATCTGTGCAATAACCACGCATGGCGGGAATCTATTTATAATTGATTCTCATGTACACGAGAGAATTACAATGAAAAATGATATAAAAATTGGTGTTTTATTTGATCAGAATTCTAAAAAGCTTTGTATGGTATTGACGAGTAAGTAAAATATAAAATTTAAATTACCTCGCTTAATGAATAATAAATTTTGGTAATCCCTCGATGGAAACGAATGGAACTCGAAAACAATGAGATTATCCATCGTATTACCTTGACATTCTATGATCGATGCTCGTCAATTTCAGCAACACATTAGCCGGGACTATGATATTGCAGTTTCAAGCATAAACTTGATACTGAAACTATTATTATCCACGTTAAGTTACGATACAATATTCCGGATATACATTATATCGTAACTTAACATGGTAGGGAAACAGTTGAGTGCCTGACTCAATTAAAGTATGAGAAACTGAAGAAACATAACACATCGTTTTTGTGTTGTGTTTATTCTGTATTTGCAGAATATACAAATATTTATATTTTGTACCGGGCATCGAACTCTGATTTTTTGCGTCACAGTTTTATTCTATTTTTATTTACAACTGTTCTTATTAACAGAAATCATCACTATTTTGAAAACTTCTCCAAGACTGTATTCTCCACGATGGATATCCTTTTACGAGTATTAATTCTCAGTACGTAGTCTACTGAGGGTATACATAAAATATGTGTGTTAACAACACCCTTTATATAAAAGTATTCTTAGAAAAAAACTGCGTCACTCTAATATCCTGAAAGTTGAAATTAGTTGTAAATATGCTTTTTACTTTTGCTGAAAACTGCTTTTTACTGTTTTTTCTGTCCTGTTTTCTCTACACATATTCCATAATTATTGATGCTTAACTGTTACTGAAAATGGTTTTATACTGTTTTTTGTTCTGTTTTCTTTATGCGTATTCCATAATTATTTATGTACGCATCAATGCATGTCTTACCATAAATCGGATGCAGGCGACTGCAAACCAATTTGCAATCACAAGAACGCTGACGGCTCCACTTGAACGGATCCTATTGAATCGCTGACCTGGATCCTGCAGTTGATCTGGGTAACTGGGTGTTATCAATAAAACCCAGTGCTTTGTGCATTTCAATTATTCTAGTTATTTGCATTAAATCGGTGCCTACGTTGCGAGACAGCGGATTATTTTGTTTTGATATATGGATAATTGGATGAGTAACCGTCTGGTTTTGCCAACAGCCATGGGTTTTCTATTTTAAAAGTTTATGTGCGCATAAACACGTGCTCAAAACGGCGAAGGAAAGCATCGTGAGGAAAGCGGCATGCCCTAAAACCTGAAATTCGTAGGCATGTATGCCATCGGTTAGTATTCCAATAAGCGGCGAGGGGCTTGCAACCTGTTACGTGGAATACTTGCATAAGGGCAGCATGTGCCAAATATAATATGTGGACATGCCTCTGACTAACTCCTTCTTGGTATCCCAAAGATTTATGCACTAAGAATATATCTAAAGATGTTCATCATGGGGAATACAGTTGTGAGCATGTTTTTTATCTATGTTTTATGAATATTTAAGTTTACAAGTACTCAGCTTACTTTTTAATATATTATTACGACTGTACCACGTACTTCACTATTCTAGTGAATGGCCAACGAAAAGTCATCACTAGAATAGTGAAGTACTTTATGTAAGTAAAACTTCACTATTCTAGTGATGTTTCGTTGGCCGTTCACTGCCCGCGGCCACCTCTTACGACAAACACATATACGGGCTCCTTACCTGTCGTGAATAATAAAAATGGCATGCTTTTTCTAAGTGTACTTTTTCAATCTGCAGCCTAAAGGATTGCTTGTTAGAAAGTACGACTACCCGTTTTACTGGCATTTTAATTGTAATTTAAGTTCGAAATTGCAAACTGAACAATCTAACTCGTCGATTGCGCAGTTACATTCTTTACATCACTAGTTACTACTAGCGTCCTCTGTTATTGTGTAGGAAGCACTAATAAATAAATGTCAGTCTATTGAAAATCATGGAGTCGTTTTATTAGGTCATGGGCCCAGCACGATTCTACTGCGCCAATAGTTAATACCAATATTTAATTTGACTATTCTAACTTACACATGAGGCACAGTTTAATATAAAATACCCGTAGCGAGTGGCGAGCCTGTCATGACAGGTTAAGAGCTTGGTAAAATTGACGCGGTGGCAATAAGTACATTCACGTGAACAATGACAATCCATGGCCTTTGATTGCCTTCGTTATCGCTACTGCGTCAGTTTGACCAGGCCCTACGAGCATATAATTATAAGAGTAAGAATCACCATGCTCTCTAGTTTTTTGCTGAGTAAGGCCACCGAATCCTTCAACTTATGACCAGCCGATTTCAATAGGAACAGTTGGTTATCTTATCGTGCGACCGACGCAGATCGTCCGTGAGAATGGATGCTACCCGCAATCCCCAGGAGTTGTATCGAATTAATGTAAGTATTGCGATATATTTATATTTTGTGCTGATAAATTTATACTCATACTGATACTCATTTATTCAGTCTTTTCAACACACTTTTTTTATCGTCGCTATTAAGCAGGAATATTTAACGATATTGAGGGATCTTGTTTCATAACACAGCTTATTCGTAGTTGGAAAAGCTTGAAAAATATATCTCCATTGCAATAGCATACAATTTTCCAGTTAACATAAACTATATACACGTAACTACTACAAAAAAAATGTACATAAGTAGTTTATCAGTCATGTAGTTTCCATAACACAAGCTCTGCTTCTTTGGAGCTAGATGATGCTGTGTGAAAAATGTCCAGCATTATTTATTTATTATTATTATTAACTAGGTATATAAACTTCTCAAATAAATCCGGTATTTATATGAATCGAAATTATTATGATACGGAGTAGTGCTCAAATTTAGGATGAGTTGTATTATTTGAATTCATATTCATATTCATTCATACATTTGGATCACAAGGACATCAATTCAAAAAAGGATAAACAATGGAAAATTACAAATTTACAAAGATAGTTAGAAAGTTGCAGCTGTATAGGGGCTTTGTCAAATCAAAATCAGTGTAGGAATAAACGGTTGTATAATTTTAATAGTCTATAGTCAAAGTCAAAGTCAATAGGTTTTTATTCATTGAAATCACAAGGATCATATAGAAACGTCAACTTAAAAACTATACGTGAATCTAAAATGTTAAAGTGAATTTACGCCGGTTCCTCGCGCGCGACCAAGCATAGAAGAATCAGGCAACAAACTCTGGTTGGTTATTTTTTTGATGATCCTTCATTCAGCTTTAGTGTGGTGCCAATCGAACGTAAATGAACGAGACTCATTTATAGAAAAAAGTACTAGTCAGAGACTTAAATAAAGTCTAAAAAGTATCAACCTAAGTTCTTATGACAACACACTATACGCTTTATAATAGTAATGCTTAACCTATTCTTAAAAAATATGATACCACAGATATACAATTTCACAATTAAGCTAACGAAGGAGCGGAGCGACGACATCGGGCCATGCAGTTTTATCGTCAATATAGTGGTATATATATATATATAGTGGTGGATGAATGTATGAAAGTCAGATTTTTTTTTTTTTTTTTTCAGTCGCTCTTTCATGGTTTTCATTTAGCTGATTGCAATCTATTTTCTGTTCCTTCATCTACAATCCTCTCATTTATAACCTTATCATTTTGTCATCGCTGTGTTTGTATATTCAGACGTAGGTATAGATATTTTTGACTTGACTTTTTGATTATTGTTTGTGTTGAATTTTGCTAACACTAAATATCAATGACTCTTATTGATGTTTTTAGTTTTGAATATCAGCTGCGTCGAGTTGAATCAGAGCAGATTTGATTTAATTAATATTTCAAAATTCGACAAAATGTATTGTGTTATTTTCGATTTGAGCAACACTCTCGGTTATTTTAAATTGAAATTGTAAATCCTATTCAGATAAACCTGTATCAACTATTCATTTATTTAAGTTTCAATATCAGACAGGATTTAAAGTCACTGACCTTTGTATGAAATTGTAAATCAATCTAAATCGAGCTCTGTCGAGACTGAATAGAAAATCTAGCTGGTATGAAAAACGAGTTTAATGAGTCATACAATCCATACAGCGACAGCTCGATGCTAAAGAAGTTAAAAATAATAAATGTAATAAATAATGCTGGTCATTTTTCACTAGGCATCATCTAGCCCTAAACTAAACAGAGCTTGTATTATTTGAACTACATGACTGATTTATTACTTATATAAATAATGATGATGATGCAAAATAAACACAATTTTCTCAATCTATGGCCAGAATTAGATGTCATCTACAACATGCTATTTAATAAAACTAACACAATTACAATGGCGAAAGAATCATATATTATTGCCTCAGCAAAACAAAACTTTTTTCATAGTGTTCCCTTTTTGTTATATTGGTTGTAATTAATTAATACTGCAGTTAATACGTTTTATAATAAACACTTTTATTGCTCGTACCAAAATCAATGTCAAAAGTTCCCATGTAAAAAAAACATTGTATTTGGACAAATGACATAAGATATGCCACTTTTCTTCAGCTACATTTTTATTTTAGCAATAGTACCGAGATACCATTGTTCCGTTCCCATAGCTTATTTTCTATACTATATTAGGAGTGAGCTTGTCGAAACCATTGCCATTTAAACTAGGCATGAAAAATGACAACTCAATCTGATCCAGCAGTCAGTACGACAAAACTCTTGTACAACACAACGATTTTAAATACAATAAAACCTTTTAAAAACACAACCTGAACACAAAAAGTAATGCTCGTATTGTATGCTGGTGATATAACAGGCACATGAGACATTCATTATTATGTTTCATGGTCGGCATATTATGTGAAACCATCTACTGTTGGAAGCGTCCATAAGCTACGATAACCGCTTACCAAGGTTGGAAGAATGTTTGTTCTTTGACACTTTAGTTCTCAAAAAAAGCACTCTCCACTATCGAGTAAAATAAAATCTTACCTCTGACTTTAGCCTCTTTACCGCCAGAGTACCTCACGAAGATAAAGAAAAGAACCATCAGGATAAGTTGGAACACCATTAGAGGCGCATACTTCATCGAAGATAACTTGAGCACCATCTTGAATCCTTTTTTATTTCTGAAACAAAAATAATATTTATTTTTCCGGTGTTAGTGTAAAAAGGACCGAAGACTGATGAAGAATTCGCGGTCAACAACGTATTTCAAGATATCCATATATTCAATTCTTTGAATATATGGATATCTTGAATTACGTTTTTGTTTATGGCCTCTGTGGTTAGGGTTGCCACAATTTTGCTAATGGCGTGTCGACAAGATTTAAATAAAAGGTGATGGAGAGGAGTTTACAGAAATTTGGCCGGTTTAAATAGAGAGAGACTCGAACAGTTTTTTTTTTAAACTATAAGCTGATTTATGTAAACCTGTAAAGAAAGAGACCACAAATACAGAGACAAAACACACGTAATGTTATCCATATATTAAAGTATTATTTATTTCTAAATATATCACGTGATAACGGCTAAACCGATTCGAATTTAATTTTGAGGAAGTCAAATTCTTAGCAAAATTATAATAATAGATACGGTAAGTCAGCAAATCAAAAACTGAGAAATTTATCTCAGATAAGTGTAATTTTGACGTAAATTAACTTTGAATGTCGAAAGGTGAAATGTATGTTGAGTGATGGACCTATAAAACATTATGTGAGACGTGAAATGTTTATGGGTTCCTAACCTCAGCGCCAAGTTCTTAAGCCAAGGTAGTGCAATATAAAATTTTAAGGTCATGCCCCTATACGAAGTCCGTCAATTTTTTTTATGGTTAATAATACTTTTCATTTCAAAACATAATTTGTAAGGACCAAAAATAGAGAGGTATCATACATTATTAAAGGATCTGCGTCAAGTAAAATACTATTACACTACTACAGGCCGGACACCAGCCTAAAAAGTAGAAACAACCGGACAGAGAATCTGAATATCAAAACTTTTCAGACAACCTAGGTTACAAGTAGTTCTCCAAAGTTATTATTTGTTTCAGTTTGCGTTGGCTGGCTACAATCCCAGGACACCCCTGTAGTTAGATGTAAATAGCAATAAAAACTTCGTGACATATTTAGCAGGATTTATGCTTAGAACTAATCTCCAACTGACAATTTGTAACTAAGCGTTAGCTTTGCAACTACAGCCCGAATAGGACAGCTGTTACTTTTTTTATATAACACCAAGGTGGTAAACAGGCATACAATCTACCTGTTGGTAAGCGGTTGGTAAACCTCAGCAAGAAGATTATTCCATATCCCAAGTGTCTGGAGATATTTCACACAATACATTACCAGTGGCTATGCAGGTACTTTTGAATTGAACGTGAAACAGTTCAATTCAAAAGTACCTGCATAACATGAAAAAAAAAAGATTTATTCCAGGTGTTCCTCATGGACCAATCAGTATGCACAACTAGCTGTGCCATTTCAAATATAAGGCGCTAGATACAACTTGGCAGAACTAGTTTTTCTATAAGTGTTCCTTAGAAACGTTTAATAATGACATCACCATTTCTGGGTGACCATAAAAACAACCTAACAACCTAATCTATCCGAGTCGGATCTTGCCCAGGAAGTATTTTTCAGTTGTGCCAAGTTATTTCTAACGGAATTAATATTTGGGCAGGTGTTCCGATGACACAACCAGCTGTCCAAACTGATTGATCCATAAGGAACTCGCTATTTCTTCTTATACTGCTTATTGACAAGAAACACGAACAAAGACTTTGTTACATACACTGTTTTGGTGCATATAAATTGTTATTTTGGAAATGTATTTTGGCTTGCGTCCTTGATCTTGAAAACCCTAAACAGTCATAAATCCCACCTAATGGTAAGCAGTTACCATCGCCTATAATATCTGTAGCACCTGGAGCATTGCTGATGCATTTCCCGCTCTATTAGACTCTTTTTTTTTGGAAGCGGATCATGATTTGGTGTAACCTTGAGGGGGTTACATTTAATTAGATTATCCATAGATATAAACAAAATTACTGTACTTTGTATGGCTCCTGCACGAAGTAACTTAGCTGAACTGCCAGCTGTGTCTAAATGTTAGTTTTGCAACTCGGAAAGGAGTTTAATTTTGTTAATAAAGGCAAGTGTAGGACCACTTTGTGATGCAATTTGTGTGAGCTGTAATCTGTTGTTCTATGCAGATGTGGACGGAGATTTTAGGAGCTTTCTAAACAACAGAAAGTGCTCTTTGTTGGTGCTCTTAATTCCAAAGACGCTCGTACATTTATATTAGTTAGGACTTTTCAATCGGCAAAATGTCTGTCTTCCTAAAGCAAGATCCATCCTCACGGTTGCATGAAAAACCTGGACGAAAGTCGTATAAGCCAGAGGAGCGAGTTCCTTACGGATCAATCACTATGCATAACTTGTTATTTCATCGGAACACCTGTCTAAATATTAGTTCCGTTAGACACAACTTCGCACATCTGAAAAATCCTTCCTGGGCAGATCCGACTCGGATTGGTTAGGTTTTTTATGACCACCCAGAACGGGTGTCATATGGAACATTTCTATTCATGGAACACTTATAGCAAAACTAGTTCTGCCAAGTTGTGTCTAAAGGAACTAATATTTGGGATGGCACAACTAGTTGTGCATACTGATTGATACTCGTATAAGTGAGGAACAATTAGCCAGAGGCATGTAAGAGATGGCTCAGTGATACCCAGCAGTGGGTGATTCCGGGCTCAGCTGATGATGATGATGATGTATTTTTGTCCTAACAAAATACTTTACTTTACATTGATAAAATAAATGTATTCTAGTAATATTTCAATAAAGCGTATAAGTTATTTGAACTTGTACCTAATTTTATCAATTAAAGTTATAGCTGAGAATAACACGTTTCTTACTGTCTTTTTTAAGGGGAAGACACTTCGGTTTTATGTTCTATTACAGGATCTTAGTGAAACAACGCAAAAATTGTCACCCCAAATGATTTTTCATATAAGAAAATGTTTTTTTTTTTATTGTAGTTATCATTATTTTTTCACGGGTATGTGTTAGGGACATTATAAAGCTTATGTAACAATTAATTAAAAAAATCTTAAACACCCCTAGGTTCATATCTACGCCTGCACGATCGTGACGTTTGGGTTTCAACTTTACTAGTGCATGATTGTGATGTTGTGAGGTTTTAATGTGTTTAATAGTAAAAACAGAAAAAATATAGAAAAAGAAGTCTTTATTTCAATATGAAATCACTTTCTCAAAGGACTCTAGCAAGTCCATGGTATTGTTGCTTGGGATCTCAGCTGCAGTACATTCCAACTTGTGCAGGCGCCATGCATTACAACAGCTAGATCAAAGAAATGGACTATTACCTTCAATGTACATTTTCTGATCTTCACGAAGGTGCGGTAATACTCCATTGAAGGATGTCCAGACTACCCATGTGCCTGTTTACAGGCGAAATGCTGTGATTAACCACGCGGCATTTGGCGATCAGGTTTAAAATCAATGTTCTTGCGTTCAGGTATCCGGTTCATCATTAGCGTCGCTGTGCCGTTCAATCCGATGGTGTTCATCTTTTCAAGCTAAGGTACCGACGAGAAGTATCGATCAAAGTAAATACAGCTCCCTCTTGGAATTGACTTGGAGAGATGCAAGACTACCGACGTACCAACCCCCAAAGCTCTAGCGCTGTATGGAGTGTTGGCACCTCTGTAGACTTCAAGGTCTATCATGAGACCGTCATGGGTTGTACCCACAAAAATTTTTAGACCTGTGGGTCGAGGCTTGCTTTTTATCACCTGTCACAGCCCACGTGGACAAACAACGCTGAAAGGAAACATTTGCTCGTCGATGGAAAAAAATCCGGCTGTCTTTCCAATCGGTCACAAGCTACTTTGACCCAGTCAAGTATCGGTTGTACTTTCCAGAGTGTGTTGGTGGTCGCTGTCGAAAACGTGAAAAGCTAAACGCAGTGTCTTGCCATGATACTCACCTTTCTCTAGCCATGATACTCACCACCATGTTCATTCGCATCCCATCTCGCCAACCCATGTACAGCCATGTATTGGCGAGACAGACTGGGTATATGGGATGACAACCATGATCTAAAATGCCAACAAGCTTTTTAAAATTCAATAAAATTCGTATTTAAAATCCGGTCTGTGTGACGCATGTAGTAATTGTTAGTACACATAGCAGATTATTCAAAAAACTCTTCATCAAAGTAGTCATTGAAGTATTCCATGGGCCATCTGATTGCTACTGGACGAACCCGTGACAGGTAGTCATGTTTTTTTTTGATTGAATGTTACCTACCTCCAAATTCTTCTGCCTTCCGAGCATCTTTGGGCCATATTTCCGAAACGTCGTCGTGGCGGAGGCGGAACTGGGGTGGGCGAAATTAGAATTTCATCAGCAGGGATCGACGACCTTTGGAGAGGCAATTCTGCTTCATCATCTAGGCCTTCTACCTCTGAATCGTTGCCATCTCTAACTAGATGTAACACCAAATCGCTGGTGAGCTCCACCCCTGTCAAAAATAAAAATAATTACCAATAAATTCAACAAATGACAGTCACTACCTAAACCTGTCTAAAGTGGAGATAGACCTGAACGTCACGATCGTAATTACAGGGTTTTAAGATGTAATGTTGTTTGACAAATAGTACGTATCTACGTTAAAAACGCAACAAATAAGTAAATAAAGATTACGACTACAAAACAACATCAACATCATAATGTTTTCTTTTAAATTTGAACAAAAAATCATTACTTACGACCACCGCCGTCGCTGCCGAAAAATGATGCCATCTTTGCCACCTCACTGACGCCTACTGACCAGCAAAACGCGCGAAAAATATTATTTAATAAGAAGCGTAATGCATACACGATCGAGTGGTGCCGGTTTCACTCTACAAAAGTGACTAGATTGGCGAGGGACTTTTTTAAAATATGTGCACGATTGTTTTTGGCGAGCCTGAAAGGAATATATAAGTTATTTGTTTTAGTTAATTATTGTAGAAGATATTCGTATAATTTATGATGTAGTGAAGAGTTCTGATCGCTTTAGAACTCTTCGAATCTTATCAATGGTGTGCATGCCGCGCCGCGAGGAACTATCAAGGACATTTTATTTTTAGACGGCACGGCAAAAATCAATTAATTTGACAAAATAACCGACCTGAAAAACTAGCTGCCGCTGTTTTACTCTTAATTTTGATCAAACCATTTTCAGGTTTTGTGTTATATCATTGGAATATTTGTACAGCTGGCACGTACACGACTTTCAATGAATTGCAATATTATCTAGACAGGAGTCTTCTCACTGTCCGTATTGTCAAGAAGCTGACGTTTATGATGGCTTGATTATATAAGAGCCACAACAACAATAAATCAAAGAGTATTTTAAGCCAATGGATTAACTGAAAGTCTTTAGAGGTAGCACTCACACGACTTTCACTACATTACACTATTTTATACACTATACTAACTTCAAAAGTCCTTTAAAATCCTCTCTCTATACCCGTATTCTCAAGAAGCTGATGTATAATAACGGCTTGATTATGTCAAGGGCCATAATCACAATAAATCAGGGAGTATAAAGCCAACGGATCGACTGAAGCAGTTATAATTCACACCCAATTCAAATATACTGAGGGTAGCAAATTTACTGCGGGGTCTCACAGTTTCAGGTCATAGCTACTAAAATGCCACTATCTAAACGAAACACTGCACACAAGTCGAATTAACCAAACAAGTTGACTCAAGCTTAGCCGTGTTTAAGGTCAGTAGATAGCAGAGGTTATTGGACTGGGATAAATGCTTAGATAACACCAAAATTAGATACCCGCTTTGACACAGGAAACGACACTGTCAAATCTTAAAAGTAGTAGAAGCTTCTTGTGAAAGAGCTTTTCCAGAAAGTACTTACACCATACCTATTTCTGCCAGCACGCAGAACATGAGACTTTTCATCCGTTATGTCTCAGGATCGGCAACGACGCTTGATGTCGCAAGCGTCCATAGGTTCCAGTAACCGCGTAGCAACAAATGGGGCATAAGCTAGTTTGCCATATTAGATGTATAAAAAAAAATTACAATCTTTGGTGACCCGAGCGAACCGAAATCTAGTTGGTTGGTAAATTAACGTACCAAGAGTAGATAAACTCGGTTATAGGCCCGGCCAAACTCGGCGATAAAAGAAAAATAGATATCAAGGGATTGTCAAAGGTTGCGTCAGAGTAGCTGCTTTCACATACATACATACATATATATAGTCACGCCTGTTTCCCGGAGGGGTAGACAGAGACCAAGGATTTCCACTTGCTACGATCCTGGCATACCTCTTTCGCTTCATTCACCCTCATCACATTCTTCATACAGGCTCGGCGGTTTAGTGTACTTCTGACCTGGCCTTTTTCTAAAATGTCTTCAATTTGGTCAGAGTACGTTCGCCGAGGCCTTCCTCTACCAACTATCCAACTGCTTTCACACAGCATCAGATTAACTTATTACCTTCCCAAATAGGCATTTAGTTGGGACAATTAGGGCATGATAAAAAAGGGAAAAAGTTGTCAAGTGGATGTCAAATTTTTCATGAATGTATTCATCGCTGCCGCCACCACCATGCGCCACCGCCGCGCCACCGCGTCAGTTTGATCGTACCCTAACTAAATGCCAATTTGCCTAGGCCTTAAGATATCTGATATTTGGTACATAAAAAAGGGGCGTAGCTAATGCTATAAGATAATTCTTATATCTACAAAATATCTACAGTAATATTATAATTTTCATCTGAGTTTTACGACCTTCATTGTTTTGACAAACAAAGACGTTATCAAAGATTTGATATATCTATATTACCTGAGTATATATTAATGATAATGATAGTACATTATTTATGAACTAGTTTTTACCCGGGCTTACACTCCTTTTTACATTATTTTTGTAATTTATTTTAAACTAGCCGTACCCGCGACTTCGTTCGTGATTGCCATCCCTGCAGACTAATTTTATGCCCTCTCCTAAGGGAACCATGCTGAATTTCGGGATAAAAAGTATCCTATATCCTACCCCGTAGTATTATCTCAAATTATGCTAAGTTTCATTTGAATTCATTTAGTAGTTTCGGCGTTATGCGCGGCCCAGATTCTGACAGACAGATCGACAAAATTGAAAAAAGAAATTGGCTTGAGCATCGATTATAGAGTGCCCTCCAAAAAAAATTTACAAAATATCTTCAGTGTACAGAATTTTACCCGTTACATTCTTATTATAGTATAGATACCCCATGAGATCATAAAACTAGAGGCACGTCGGTCGGCCCAATAATATTTACCGTGGAAATCTATGACCGAAATTTATTTAGGTATTAAGTTAGTTATTACTAGCTTCTGCCCACGGCTACTTTATATCCAGGTACCCGCATGGTACCGGATATAAAGTAGCGTTATTCTGATGTCTAAGTTATATTACTGTAAAGTTTCATCGAAATACGTTCAGTAGTTTTTGCTTGAAAGAGTAGCAAACATCCATCCTTACAAACTTTCACGTTTATAATATTATAGTAGTAGGATATAAATAATGAATAGTGATCCATCTGTTGGGTGTTCCCTAGATAGATTTTATCGCGACTAGGGTGCACTGAAATAGACGATGAAATACCAGTCTGTGTTTTTTTAAATTAAATTATCATTAACCTAAGATACTTTTACTTTATTTTTATTTATTTATTTTAGTAAAACCATCGGCCCTTAAAAACAAAATTAATGACTTAAGCTAGCAGCTATGAGGCCATTTAGAGGTAAAAACACTGATAAAAACATATTAAGTAACTACAACATTTCTTACTTACTTATCATAACTACCCTAAGCAATTAAGTAAGAAATTTGTATTAGTTTACACCAGATTATCACTCACATTCATGATATCAAAGGTGCTTGCAAAAAAGCCAATACTCGCTATCTTATCAACAATATTTTATTTTGTGCCTAGAATTTTTGCGTGTCAATACCAGACACTGGTTGCAAATTGAGTATTTAAGTACCAGCATGTGGTTCTCCTTTTTTAGATAAATGAGTTCATCTTGTTCAATTGACACCACACTATAGCTGAATGAAGGATCATAAAAAAACCAAGCAGAGTTTGATGCCTGATTCTTCCAGATTGGTCGCTTGCGAGGGATCGGCGTAAATTCACTTTAACATATTAAATTTACGTAGTTTTGTTCTAAAATTACAATATAATTCTTTGTTTTTGGCCTTTGTGGGATACAGGGGTCCGCAATTTCGCCAATGTCGCGTTGCAAGTTAGGCCTTTACACGAAGAAAAATGACCGGGTGGTGAGAAGAAATGATATTTCTATAATTATGGTCCTTGCAATTTCAATGAATAAAAATGTTTTGACTTTGACTTTGACATGGGTTTTCCGAGAGGAGAATTGGTTACAGATGACACAACAAAAATCAATGAAAACTCAGCAGTTACATTATTATAATCCTGACCCCATTACTAATCCTACTAATATTATAAACGCGAAAGTTTGTGAGGATGGATGTTTGTTATTCTTTCACGCAAAAACTACTGAACAGATTTTGATAAAACTTTATAGTAATATAGCTTATACATCAGAATAACACATAGGTTACTTTTTATCTGATACCATGCGGTTGAAGCCGTGAACTAAAGCTAGTAATATTGTAAACGCGAAAGTTTGTGAGGATAGATGTTTGTTACTCTTTCACGCAAAAACTACTGAACGAACTTTGATGAAACTTTACAGTCATATAGCTTATAGAGGTACATCAGAATAATGCATAGGTTTCTTTTTTCCGAGTATCACGCAGGCACAGAAACTTGTAAGTTATGAAAAAATATATAAATTGGAATAGCCTACTTAAAATACATTGTATCATGAAGAAAACATACAGACAGTTTACTGCAGTTAGAAATTCTATGTTTACATCGAGTCATTACTCTGTTACACAATACTGATAAGCGGTTTATGTATTTTTTTATTATAGTATTGTAATTGCAAACGGTTTTAACGAATGATAAAGAACAATCATAGTGACTACCTACTGTATGAGGTTCTTCAAATCGAGTGTTTGCAAATTTGTAAAGGGTTGGCTTTGCAAGCATTTATAAGCTTCAAAGGTACCATCAGATAGTGTTCCAATAAGCGGCGATGGGCTTGCAATCAGGCACGCGGAATGCTAATTACTTGCAAAACAATTTTTTTTATTGATTAAATGTTATTTTTGGACGTATGTATCTCTGACTATCCCCTACTTGGTACCCTCAGGAAAATATACTAACTATGTATCTGAGGTTGCACATCATGGAGAATACAGTTGTGAGCGTGTTTCTTTGTTTTTGTTTGTTGTTTAAATATTCAATGGAATTCAACCCCAATTTTCTTCAAAGGGTGATTTATTATTTTATCCAACAGAGCAAGGACACTGTGTTGTTACTCATTTTTAATTAGTTAATAACATCCTTGAGTGGACACCGAAGTTTGTGAAATTACGAACGGTACGCTTCTGTTTCTTTGAAAGCCTTTTAAATTATTTACTTACTTTGTAATGAACTTTGCTAATTAAATTGTTTATCAAAATAATGATAATAATCATTTTGAATATTTTGGTGAAATTCACCTTAATTAGATTCTTTGGTACATACTTTCTAAATACATAGAGTTACGCCTGTATTCCGCAGAAGTAAATAAATAAATAAATAATGCTGGACATTTTTCACACAATATCATCTAGCCTCAAACTAAGCGGAGCTTGTATAAATGACTGTCAAACTACTTATAAACTTTTTTGTAAAACATCCATATATGACGATCTCTGTAGCGCAGTGGGCTAAGGCTCACCTAAGATGCAGAAGGTTGCGGTTTCGGTTTCCGCTGCGGGACAAATGTTTGTATGATTTCCAAATATTTGTCTCGGGTCTGGGTGTTTTCTATTTATAATATGTATATATTTCCAAAAAAATAATGAATATAAATATTATATCAATCAATTAGCCTTAGAATTTTCGATTCTAGGGCATGCCGGTACGCTCACCTATTTACTTTGCCGTTTTAAGCAGTTTTTTTTCAATTCAATTCAATTTATTCATCTTTTGACAAATTTCATGTTCTTAGATAAGTCATTTTAACAAAATACAAATTCATAATAATCAATTTATAAAATACATAATTAATCATAATGTCAAAAAATTAAATAAAACTAAAGTCAACTAAGTATAAAAATATGATTTGTATCAACAAAACGAATAATCAGAATAAATAGAAAATCTGCAAAAGCATTGTCAAGTGTATATAATAAACTAGGTTAAATTAACTTTACAATGTCAAACATATAACAACAGTCCTATTAATTAAGTTATAAATATACAACAAATATTTTATTCGCTAATGAAAAGTTTTTTGTCCATAAGAGCTTCATCTAGTCGATAAAAACTCTTATCAAGCAATTGTTTCCTAACAAGCAGTTTGAAGTCATTGTCGGGCATACTCGTACTTTTATTTTTTTTTGGAATTTTGTTATACAATTTTACTGCCGTACAAAAATAACTCTTGGATATCTTGGCTAATCTCGTTTTTGGTACAACCAGGCAATTTTTATGCTTCGTATTGTAGTTATGGACATTTTTAACACTTTTTATATTTTCTAAGTTTTCCCTTACGTAAATCACATTTTGATAAATAAATTCCCCAATCATTTTCATTATTCCTAGTTCTCTTAATTTATCCCTGCAGGACTGCAAGTACCCCATTCCCAATATGTATCGTACCGCTCGTTTTTGTAGAATAAATACTCTTTTAGCCTCTGCCGCTGTCCCCCAAAATAATATGCCATACTTCATAAGCGAGTGGAAATAAGCAAAATAAACATTTCGTGCTGCCTTTTCCCCGCCTATTTCTTTAATTTTCTTAACTGCGTATGTAGCTGAGCATAGCTTTTTAGTCAATATTTCCAGATGAACAGCCCATGTTAGCTTTGTGTCGAGCCATATGACAACCTCTGTGGCGCAGTGGGCGAAGGCCCGCCTGAGACGCAGAAGGTTGCGGGTTCGATTCCCGCCGCGGGACAAATGTTTGTATCTGCTAATATTTGTCTCGGGTCTGGGTGTTTTTCTATGTATAATATGTATGTATCTACAAAAAAAAAAAAATATAAGTAGTATATCAATCATGTAGTTCCCATAACACAAGCTCTGCTTACTTTGGGGCTAGATGATGCTGTGTGAGGTATGTCCAGAATTATATGCCCAGAAATTTGACACTGCTGGTCAAGGACACGTTTAGGTCGTCAAGTGTTTCTTTCATACTTTTAGAAATAATATTTGGTTTAGAGCTAAGGGAGAAATTAATTATATTTGTCTTATCTACGTTCAAGAGCATATTATTAGTAGAAAACCAGGTTTTCATATTATTAATAGATTGCAATATTTTACCACTAGCATTTTCGCTGCTATTATCTTTTATAACTAAACTTGTGTCGTCTGCAAACAAAACAACGTCTACGTTTTGCAATACGACGGACACATCATTGATATAGGTCAGAAAGAGTGAAGGCCCTAAAATCGACCCTTGAGGTACACCTAGATTGATTTTACATTCTTTAGAGCGACATCCATTCATTTTAGTGACTTGGGTTCTATTTTCGAGGTAAGACTGAAAGATATCTAGCTCTTTTCCGTGTACACCGTAGTGTTGCAATTTACCCAATAAAATATCATGAGACACACAGTCGAAGGCTTTGGATAAATCACAGAAGACTTAAAAAGTTTTCTGTGATTTCTCCAAGCCTACACATCTTCAATCAGCCTCTGTATGGCATGTTTTGTGGATTTGTATTTTTGAAAACCAAACTGGCGGGCACATAATACGCTTTCACTATTTAGGTAACATAATAGCTCTTCGGCTAAATACTTTTCAAAGATCTTGCTAAGGCTTGGTAAAATTGATACTGGCCGCTAATTGTTACAAATAGAGTTGTCGCCTTTCTTAAGTAATGGTACTACTTTAGCCACTTTCATTTCTTCTGGAAAACGTCCATTTGTGATAGAATTATTTATGACAGTCATCATCGGAGCTGCAATTTCCATTTTCAATTTTTTAATTAGGCATGGCGTAACAAACAAATAGTCATTCGACTTCTTTGGCTTTAGAAGTCTGATAATTTTGACAACCCGGGTTAGAGAGATTGGTGAAAGCTTAAATATTCTACGATGTACTGGTGGATTATATTCGGTGAGATATTTTAAAGATTCTTTTAATGAGTAAGTCAGGTTTTTAGTCAAATTTACAGATATATTAGCGAAATAATTATTGAAATAATCGCAGATTTTATTGTTGTCATGTATAATAATATTATTGTCTCCTAGAATTTTGTCACAGGTCATAATATTTTAATGATGTTTCATTTTTAATGATTTGCCATGTACATTGTATTTTATTCTGAGCTGAGTAAATTTTATCCGCGTAATATATTTGTTTAACATTACAACACACACGTTTATAAACAAATTAATCAGTAACAATTAGTTTTCTATAATAAACAAATTAATCCAAATCTAAAAAATATTTGTACAATGATCCATTATGAATATTTAGTCAGCTCGTCGGAGCTTTATCTAAAATGTTCATCCTCTGCCCATCCAATCGTATAATAGTCCAATTGCAATGATCATATTTGAGCAGTCTAAATTTATATGAAACTAGCTTCTGCCCACGGCTTCGCCGCGTGGTACCCAGATAAATTAGCCTATAAGCTATATTACTGTAAAGTTTCATCAAAATACGTTCAGTAGTGTTTGCGTGAAAGAGTAACAAACATCCATCCTCACAAACTTTCAAGTTTATAATATTAGAAGAATAGGATATGAGCCGAAGAAAAAAAATATACTGTGTTCGTTTTAGATTAGGTACCTCTACTTGTCGGCCTTTGTATAGCTTTTACGTTTATTATTGTTACGTTAATAAACGTTTATTATATTATATTCTATTTTTTTTCGAACACAGCAATGCGAGTTTTACTGCTTGGATGCAGAAATAGATACTTTCCCCGAACAAACTCTTTCACAAGGAGCTCTACTACTTCTATGTACATAATTTATCGCAAATCTGCAAACGCTTTTGACCGATTTCAAAATATTAGTTCGCTTTAAAAATAAAAGCCAGCTAAACTCAATTGAGACCCAATATCTCCGTTCATTTTAAACCATTAAATATTTTAAATGAAATATTGCACACGAAGTATCAAATACGAAAAAAAAAACACGCTCACATTTGTATCTCTAGACATCCTTATAAACATACTTATTTAATTTGGTAAATGCACGCGTTTTGTAAGTAGTTATCATTCCACGTGACTGGTAAGAATCCACTGCCGCTTAGAAACACAAACAGATGGTATGGTATTCGAATTTTTGGTTCTAAGGTATGTCGGTTACCTTACAATTTTCTTCCGTACCGTTTCGAACATAATGTTAATGTGCACATATATTTTTCGAGTGGTTCAACTTAGATACACGAACAGGCACGAACCCACGATCTCGTGATCTGAAGTTGGTATACTGCCCACTAGGTCAATACGGCTTATATACTACCAATTGATATGGTAGTGTTTAAGTGTATTTAAATAAATGCCCTTTTATTTTTATTATTTTTATTTTTATATGTCAAATATAATGTATTGACGTCCTTCTACTTTATATCATCAAAGATGTACGCACAGAGTAAGTATCTGAGGAAGTTTATTATGGTAAATGAGTGAATGAATGAATGTAAATGTCAAAGGTAGATTATCAGTTCCGATTTTTATACCTCAAATACTTTTGGAATTTGTAGAACTTCATTCAAAATTAAGCTACATTTGAAGATCTACTTTGGTTGGCTCTAAAGTTACCATTTCTTTAAACCGAAAGATGATCTAAAATATCTAAAATAAATTGTTAATCTACTTATCATGCTGACTGTACACAGTAAAAAATAAACAAAAACAACAATAACATATTAAAATAAAGGGATAATGGATGGTCTTATTGCTGAAATGCAATCTCTTGGATGGAGAGACAGACCTTTTGGCTGCAGCGGATTAAAATCGAGAATTTAATATTTATATGTAAAATACTGTTCTTGTCTGTTTTGCAGAAAAAGTTCAAAAAGCTTTTACAAAATGAACAAGTTAAATGACCAAACGCGAGCACTCAGTTTACATAAGTCAGAAAATTCACCGACAAAGTAACGAATGTACAATTGGGGACG
Source organism: Perizoma flavofasciatum (assembly GCA_958496245.1). Lineage (NCBI taxonomy): Eukaryota > Metazoa > Arthropoda > Insecta > Lepidoptera > Geometridae > Perizoma > Perizoma flavofasciatum. Next base: position 10,421,314 of record OY292433.1, read on the forward strand.
TGGACATGACGTGAAATTAATAGACACAAGTTGGTTTGGGAAATGACCTTTGCAATGTGAACTGACAAGGGCTGAAACATTTATTTTTCACTAGCTTCTGCCCATGGCTTCACCCGCGTGGTACTCGAATAAAAAGTAGCCTATGTGTTATTCTGACGTATAAGCTATATTAACGCAAAATTTCATCAAAATACATTCAGATGTTTTTGCGTGAAAGAGTTACAAACATCCATCCTCACAAACTTTCACGTTTATAATATTAGTAGGATAAGATAGATTACTGTACAGTTCCATAAAAATCCATTCAGTAGTTTTTGCGTGAAAGAGTTACAAACATCCATCCTCACAAACTTTCGCGTTTATAATAGTGGTATTAGGATGATATCTTCACAGAAAAATTTACATTTTAAGCTAAAACATTTTTTAGGTAGTCCATTACTACCACTGGTAAATACGGTTTATGTGCAATTAAAACAGTGTGCAAATAATGTGTATGTATCTAAAAAGTATATAAGTTGTATATCAGTCATATAGTTCCCATAACACAAGCTCTGCTTAGTTTGTGATGGATGATGCTGCGAGAAAATGTACAGCATTATTTATTAATATTAAAAAAGCAGGAAAGACAATAGCGTCACTCGATTCATGGTGTAAATGGCTAACGCATTGCCGATTAAAAGCAAATGTACGGGTCAAATCCCGCTGAGTTGTTTTTTTTATACATATAAATTTAATTTACTTTAAATAAACCAACTTTGTTTTAGGTTCTGTGCTGATTTTATAAGTATTTTGCTAATAAAATCTATCTAATTGCTCTTAATTTAAGTTTCGGTAGATTATTTGGCTGTACCAGTAATTAAATTGTATTGAGAGAACACTAAATATTTCTTTGTAACATTTACTTAAGTTTATCAAACCTTATCAAACGAGAAAATGGATTAAATAACTGTTTTGTCTGTAATTTACTTAAGTTTATCAAACCTTATCAAACGAAAATGGATTAAATATTTTGTGTGTAACTTTGCCCTTTTAAACAAAATAATTTCTCAGTTATTTTTCTATTGAAACAGCTATTTAGCGAAATGAATAAAAATATAAATCATTTGGTTTAAAATAACTGTGTGATAAATAAAAATGAATTCTGACGTACCGTAAATTTCTGAAATTCACGTCCGTTTTGCAACACAGCCACGATCACAGCTGACGAGCCCCCGTTTGCAATGATAAGTCAACAAGAGTTGTCAATCAAGTAGTGTTGCATTCATAGTACTTTAAACTGTCATTTAGTTAAATGCCCAGTGAAGAGTTAATTCCATCCTGCCAAGAGTTTGCCCATCCTGTTTCCGATAAAGAAAAAACGGGAATTATTTCACTAATCTGTTTTGGCCAAACATTCTCTCTAACGACCTCTGCGGCGCAGTGGGCAAAAATCCACCTCAGATGGAAAAGGTTGTGGGTTCAATTCCCGCCGTGGGACAAATGTTTGTGTTATCTGCAAATATTTTTCTATGTATAATATGAATGCATGCAAAAAAAGGGTATAAGTAGTATATTAGTCATGTAGTTCCCATAATACAAGCTCGTCTTAGTTTGGGGCTAGATGATGCTGTGTGAAAAATGTCCAGTATTATTTATTTATTTACTAGCGTCCGAACACAAATAATTTTATATTTCAGGACAGAGATATAATAATTATATAATGTACACAATAAAAGTAAAGAAAAGAAGGGATTAGTGCTTAAATGATTTTCTTCCTATCAACCTTGAAGACAACTATTGGTGAACATTCCATTATTATTATTTATCACCATATATCCTACTTATATTATAAACGTGAAAGTTTGTGAGGATATATGTTTGTTATACTGTCACGCAAAAACTACTGAAAGGATTTTGATTTAACTTTAGAATAATATAGCTTATACATAAGAATAACACATAGACTACTTTTTATCCGGGTACCATGCGGGCGAAGACGTGGGCAGAAGTTAGTTTAAAATAAAAATTTAACATTTGTCTCATTGTAATACTTAGTGGGTTGAAAGATAAACCAGCTTTATTTTAGAAATACCGTTCCTATGTAGTTGTTTCTCAAAACTGCAGATTTTTCATAGAGACTGCAACATTGCCCATCTTTTTCTAACTCCATCATTTTGAGAGAGACAAACGCGACAGTAAACACCACATAGGGGCAACATAATATACCACTTATCATACATTTAGCGAGTCGAGAGCCCTTGCACTTGTTCAATAATTTATGGCTACACGGAAACTCGGTTTGTTTTTCAACCGACAAAGGAAATTGAATGAATTGGAAACGAGATCAGTAACTAAAAAATCTTAAAATAAAAACATTTAAAACATTTGTATATACATATTATATGTTTGTATATTTTTCTGTACTATAAAGTTTACTAAAATTTTTAGAATTTTAAGAGATGAGTTTTAGCAACTTTATAGTTTGTCTGTTTGTGTGTAATTTAAATTGGTAGTTCCCATCAAATGCTTTACTTAATTTTGTTTCATACTTCAAAGACTCAGCGTTTTAAAGGTAGATGGGGGACAAATATGTGAAAATAATGAATTATTAATAGTAGTTAAAGAGCTACTTTGATGCCATATAGTTGAGGCTACCTCAATATATTTTTAAAGACCTATTCAATGCTATCTCACATGAGAGAGTGCCATTTTTTTATCATGAATAGACATTCATTTGACAGTTATCTCACCTGATGGCAGGTAATGATATACGCAACGACATGTAATGTACGTACAACTCATGTGCAGAAAAATAATAATCCCATACTTTATTTCTTATTTTAGTTTTTGGGTTCAGAAAACTCGGGGTGACAAACCCCGATTTTTCATTCTGTTCAAAGAAATAAAGATATTGAGATAAAATTCGGGATGCAGATGATGTCAAATGGCACTCTCTCATGTGAGATAGCATTGAATAGGTCTTTAAAAATATATTGAGGTAGCCTCAACTATATGGCATCAAAGTAGCTCTTTAACTACTATTAATAATTCATTATTTTCACATATTTGTCCCCCATCTACCTTTAAAACGCTGAGTCTTTGAAGTATGAAACAAAATTAAGTAAAGAATTTGATGGGAACTACCAATTTAAATTAGTTTAACCGATTTCAAATTATAACTGAAGGCGTTATAAACTCTTAATTTGACTCTAGCATAGCGTGTCTGCACACTTTTTGAACATTATATTGCGTTTTGGTTTGGTTTTCTGTGATTTATGATAATGTAAAATAAACTAGATTCAATCATTTTAGGATATTATTTACTACGTGGTACGTGGTGAAGCCTGTATAATAATATCCAAAGCATAATAATTTAAATTCTATATTAAATCAAATCAAAACACGTTTATATATCTAAACAAGTTTCACGACTTCGACCGGCGAGTAGCCAGCTGTGACGCAAGAGGTGCAGGTTTGATTCCCGCCGCTGGAAAAATATTTGGATATTCTACAGATATTTGCTCCGGGTCTGGGAGTATTATGGTACCGCGGTATTCTTAGTTCCTGATACCCACGAAACAGGGAAGCTTAGTACGGGGTAAGGACTACGTAGGTTGTCATAAAAAAAAACTATTCTACTCTATTATATAAACTACGGTACAAGCTCTGTGTAGAGCTGATAAATTGGCTGACCAATCAAAAATGTAGGAACCTTTGATTGCAAAAAATAGGACATGTAGTATTTTTTATCCCAATAGTTAAAACACAAATATTGTAAATACTATTCGATAAATCATATAAAAAATCCTGTAGTTTAGACAAAGTTTTCTAACCAAACATAGCGGTTCGTTACTATCGATTTTATGAATACACTGCAAGAATGAACTAAACTGTAGTTGGATTTATTGGTTCATAGTTTTTGGAGAATAACTGTTGTCAATATTCAATTTCAATTTCATGTCAATTGGGTTGTGTAAGTGGGGGTGTTTATGAATGTGTGGGTGGAGGGAATCAAGTGGGTTAACGGGTGTGTATGTATGCTGTCAGAGCGCAGTTTGACATGTTTTTTTCTATTGAAGTCTTGCAGGTACCTAATCTAATGACGACTATGAAATTCCAGACTATTATTTTATCACTATAATATTTTAAAGTTCATTCTTTATTCTTTATTGTACACACAGATAATACAGACAAAAGACTTACATATAGGACATGTGCAAAGGCGAGCTTAACCCTAACAAGAGTTTTCTTTCAGTAAACCTTTGAGGATAGGGACACCTGATAAATAGCGGATAAGTTCAGCCTTCTTAGCATGAAGACCCTATATAACAGTTTTGTCTACCGCCGAGAACACAAAAAATATTTCCTGTCCCTCTCTTTTGTTTGACAGAATAGGCGACAGAAATAGTTTTCATCTTCTCTTTCGTAAACAAAATGTTGTCTTGGGTGCTTATGCTAAGCGGGAAGGTTGTCAAATGCCCTTTAGCTTTGCGTGTAAGAGTAACAATATAATCTTACAAACAGATCACATCCGAGTACAACAAACAATACATTAATACAATCTGTATGTTTTATGCTGTTTATTCGAGAAGTTACCTACGGATTCTTAGCTAAATATATACAATCGTTTCGTTACTCACTGACAGACAGACAACCATATCATTTTTTTAGAGTAAGTTACTATTCAAGAGTTTTATAATATCCCGAAAATAACAATCTTGACTTAAGTACTCTTTAAAGACATGTCGGACTTCGACGTTGTCTATTTTTTTCGTGTGCAATCTTTACTTTACTAGCTTTCTGTAATTTTTTTTTATAATTATATTTTTTTAACGAGAACGAAATTTCTTGTTAAAACTTATAAATCGCGGCGAAAATAAATATAATAATGCCAAGTGACGGAGCACTGAAATAGAAATTATGCCTCCATATTAAAATTAAAGTTAGAGTGTTAGAGTTATATTTAGAGTTAGAATTATATTTAGAGTTATAAGAGTTAGAGTTAGTAGGCGCATTGTTAGTGAGAACAAATCTCGTTGTGTGACAAGAATACCGGTGTCGACGATGGACGTTTCTTTATGCTTTTGTGGAAATATACAGAGATAATATACTGTTAAGCGAGAACGAAGTCGCGGTGCATACCTAACACATCTATATAAAATGTAATCGCTTAAAAGTTATGCTCGAGTTAACATATCGATAGCAGATGTGTTTCATTGCAGCGTATCCATACGTTCATTGTACGACCATTTGAAACATTCTGGAATTTAAAGGTGGGTACACATTTCTGATATTTCAACGTGCATTAATCCGTTATGTAGCTGATATGCTTGAAAAAGTCGCAAGTGGATAGTATTTATTACTTGGGCCAAAGACCAACGCGGCGAGTACCATGTCATATCCCAATGTACATTGAAATGTCACAAAATATGTGTTTTTGAAATGTTATAAAAAAACAAGGCATAATTCCCGGTGTGGGTCAAGAATTTCCGAGAGCTAAAGCACCAACACACATCTGGAATAAACATTTTCTGAACAGTCCAATATTTGTCCCACTGCTAAAATTGAACTCACGTTTATTGTGTATCAGCTGGCTACTTACCAGCTACAATGAATTAGGGGTTTGATTTAAAGAAAGAAAAAAAATCATTTGACACACCCGTTTAGTGGACGGCAAGTCATCACCTGCCTATGATTAGATTTGAATTTGAGTCAGAATTGGCAGGTGCCGTTTTATCCTACATAGCCCAGCAACCATTCCTTAAGCATTTACTCCTGCAATAAGTAGTCCAGATTATCACCCAATATATCCAATAGTTTCATCATTCATCATCCAGGAAAAACCGTTTTTTATATATTGTATTGTACAAAAAGGCCTCTTAGTGTTAGCTTCGGCTCCACTAATGCCTATAAAGGCTCCAGGTATAAGCCTGAGATAAAAAATAAATAAAGAGGAATAATAATAATAATATACAAGATTTTTTTTTTCTCAGTCCTGTCTCAGCATAATTATGCAACTCCACATCACCTGGATTTCTAGAAGTGCGTCCAAATTACAAAACATTTGAGGCTCCTCGATATGATTCCCGGATCAAATCATCAATTCAATTTCCCCAAAGAAGCAAAATAACTTTCATAATCGAATTTTACCGCGCTAATCTAAACTAATGGAATCCTTACGTCACGTCCGGCTAATTCCAGCATCATCCGGTTGCCATTCCGGTTTGTTTCCAGTTTAAAGGCCTACGTGACTTAACTAAATGGACTTTATTTAAGCCGAGCGATCAGTACTTTAGTGCAAGAAAGGTCTAAGTGGATTGATATTAGATCCTTTTTGGTTTGAGTTCTGAGGCTTGGAATTTTATACGCAAACGCTCATACCACATATCTATCAATTTTGTCAGAGATTTTTTATCATTCATTGTGTGATTAAATGATTTTAATATTATATTACTTCTACTATCCTATCCTACTAATATTATAAACGTGAAAGTTTGTGAGGATAGTTGTTTGTAACTCTCAAGCAAAAACTACTGAACGGATTTTGATGAAACTTTACAGTAATATAGCTAATACATCAGAGTAACACATAGGCTACTTTTTATCCAGACAGCACACGGGCGAAGCCGTGAGTATAAGCTAGTATTATAAAAGTGAAAGTTTGTGAGGATGGATGTTTGTTACTCTTACACGCAATAACTACTACACAGATTTTGATGAAATTTTACAGTAATATAGCTTATACATCAGAGTAACTTATAGGCTACTTTTTATCCGGGTAAACGCGGGTGAAGCCATGGGCAGAAGCTAGTAAATAATAAATAAGCATACGGCCCATCTGTTGGCGAGCGGCTACTGTAACCTATAGATGCTTGCAACTCCAGAGGGGTGACTTACGCAATTTTAACCTTGAGATATAACAGGTGAGTCTTATGTACCTGCACCAGCGCCCACACTCTTCAAACCAGAACACAGTAATGCAAGTATCATCGCTTGACGGTAGAAGTAGATTTGGTGGTAGCAATTCCCCAAACGAGCTCTTACACAAGGAGAAAACCACAGTTATGTTTGGCCGCACATTCGCAGCGAAAGACTGATAGAATTGTCCATAGGATCTAGGTGTTTGCTTAATATATGTCTATTTTATGTTATTATGTCTTCTATGTTGTGTGTGTGTGTGTGTGTGTGTGTGTGAGTGTGTGTGAGTGTGTGTGTGTGTGTGTGTGTGTGTGTGTGTGTGTGTGTGTGTGTGTGTGTGTGTGTGTGTGTGTGTGTGTGTGTGTGTGTGTGTGTGTGTAGTCACAGAGGTCACCTGTGGCGCAGTAGTATATCAGTCATGTAGTTCCTATAATACAAGCTCTGCTTAGTTTGGAGCTAGATGATGCTGTATCAAAGGTCCAGTTTAATTTATTTATTTATTTGTCTGGCAGCGGGAATTGAACCAGTGCCACTTACATCTGGTTACTCGACCGGCGCGCCACCGAGGTCTTCAAGGTAATTGGGCGCATACCTCTTGGTCTCAAGAAACCTGTTTTAGATTTTGATTTTCATCACACTTTTGGAAAGTGTTACACCATGTCGTTTTCCGCTATTTCAGTTTTTCCGTTTATTTATTCGATGTTGGAATAGATAATCTAGTAGACTGTAGATATGTATGTATGTATGTACCGCTCAAGTGCATTGGTTTGTGTAGAGTATTAATGGATTTTCACAAATTCCCGTTATTCCTGAGTAAATGCATTATCCATTATCGCTCTGGCGAAGGGATCGAAATGTATTGGCTCTGGCAACATCGTAAATTAATCAAGAAATGTAAGTTATACCCACACTTACTGGTGCAGTGGGCGAAGGCCCGCCTGAGACTCAGAAGGTTGCTGGTTCGATTACCGCCGCGGGACAAATGTTTGTAGGATTTGTTAATATTTGTCTCGAGTCTGGGTGTTTTCTATATGTATAACTAGCTTCTTCCTACGGCTTCGCCAGCATGGTACCCGGATAAAAAGTAGCCTATATTTTATTCTAATGTATAAGCTATATTACTGTAAGTTTCATCAAAATCCGTTCAGTAGTTTTTGCGTGAAAGAGTAACAAACATCCTCACAAACTTTCACGTTTATAATATTAGTAGGATGTTATGGAGGTATTAACAAAAAAAATTATTAATAGTATACAGAGCGTCCCAAAACTATGCGACATGAAGGGAAAGTACCTTACATATTGTAGATAGGATATTTTGCTGAAAGAAGACTTTATTTTATTTTTTAAAATTAGTAATACTGCATTCAAAGATTTTCTAAAAATTACTTGCTTCATCTGGGAATCAAATCTGAAAAAAACACCCTGTATTTTTATGATGACAATCGAAAGAATAGACAAAAAAAATCCTCTTTAGTAACATAGTATCTCAAAAGAAAGGAATAACGTAAAATGTTTGATTCAAATTTCAAGATTTTTTTATTGCCGACGACGATTTTCGAAAAATAACGATATTATCATTCCATAGATAGTTTTGATTAGGTATTCGCAAATAAGTACCCACTTAATAAATGACTTCCTGGCACAGTTTTCCTTATTATAGGTGCAAGTGCAGATAAAATGATAAAAACTTATTATTTGAATGCATCCTCTTTAAGCTAGACAGAAGGCAAATTTAAATGATATGATATGTTAAAAATAATGTTGTTCTTAAATTTGAAAATGGAACAATTTGTGAGAGCGTTTGTTTTTCGGATTTTTATCTGTTTAGTCTTCATTCACTTGCACGTATTCAGTATTCACCATAATATGATAATCAACAGGTAGCGAACTTACTAAAAGATTGTCAATTTGCGTAAGACAAGAAGGATCACATTTTGAGCATTTAATTAATAAATAATAAATAATGCTGGACATTTTCACACAGCATCATCTATCCCCAAGCTAAGCAGAGCTTGTATTATGGGAACTACATGACTGATATACTACTTATATACATTTTTTTTTTGTAAATACATACATAATATACATAGAAAACACCCAGACCTGAGACAAATATTTGCAGATACAAACATTTGTCCCGTGGCGGGAATTGAACCCGCAACCTTCTGCGTCCCAGGCGGACCTACGCCCACTGCGCCACAGAGGTCGTCATTTACAAAAAATACTCAATTGACTTCGGCAGTATTAAGTAGGTTTTTTTTTATTAAAATGATTAATTTTTCGTTATTCCTTTCTTTTAAGACACTATGTTACTTAAGAGAAATTTTTATTTTTTGACAATTCTTTCGATTGGCATCATAAAAATACGAGGTGTTTTTTTTCACATTTGAGTCGGTTCGATTCCCAGACAAAGCAAGTTATTTTTAGAAAATCTTTGAATGCAGTATTACTAACTTTTAAAAATAAAATAAAGTCTTCTTTCAGCTAAATATCCTATCTACAATATTTAAGGTACTTTCCATTCATGTCGCATAGTCTTGGGACGCCCTGTATATCAGTCATGTAGTTCCCATAATATAAGCTCTGCTTAGTTTGGGGCTAGATGATGCTGTGTGAAAAAATGATCAGCATCGACTTACTTGTGCTTGCAATAAAAATAATAAAACGAAGAACTTAAAAATTCACAAGTAATTTTGACCTTGGTTCTACACAAATATCTCACTAATTTTCTTTTCATGCCAACGCAAATTTGTCAAGGAAAATCTTGTTAGTAATCCCGTGATATTACCACAGCTAATGTCGTTCCCATACAAATCTTTCCGCAGGCGTTAACGCCAACGGAAAGAGGTATTTGTCTAATTTTTTTTTCACATTGAGTGCAAGTGTCTTTTCAGATTGTTTACATAACTAATTTTATATTCTCGTAAAAATAACATAATCAAACACGTTACGACTGTATTCTCCATTATTGACATCCTCAGATACATACTCAGTGAGGATACCAAGTAGTTGGGTAATCAGAGGCACGTCCAAACATTATATTTGGCATATGCGTTTGTATTTGCAAGTAGCATTCCACGTGACCGGGATCGAACCCATGACCTCTGGATCGAAAGTCAGGGTACTGGACCGAAACGGCTCTCAACAAATAACATGTTTAAACCACCCGTTTATTCTGATGTTTATTACCGAAAGCGTATAAAACTAAACAAGACTCATATTTAAAAAAAAAAATACGTAAAAAGTTAGTTAAATAACAATATGTAACAAGTTGGAGACTTCATCGTTTCACTATCAGTATTTCTAGTACACTCTAGATCCTGAATCAGTTTGTGACAAAAATAATAGAAGGAATGGAAATTATTCACTACTTTAAAATGTACAAGTTTCATTCTAATTAGCGTATCCGGGACCTAGTTTATATTTCAAAGGACTTTGTAATTGTGTTAGCAAACAGGTTTTTCAAGCAACATATCTTTTAAAGTGACTTTAAACTGAAAACTTTATTTATTTGGGAAACTTGTTTTTGTCTATATGTATAGAACAAGTTATTACAGAAAAATATGAAAAAATAAAAAGAACTTTGAAATTTGCAAAGTGCTTTAGCGACTATTATCTAGTCGTTCGTAATAGATAAGTTTGGTTATTTATATCCCGCCAGGTCACCACTAGAAAAAAGCTGTCATGTAAGAATTGTTCTTAAGTCTTGATTAAAAGTTGATTAGCATTTCAGTTAGGCGGATAGCTTTCGTGATTTAGATAGTAATTTCGCTCGATCAATGATAAAGGGCCAGCTTACTGAGCCATGCGAAAAACTGACGATACCATGAATAATCCATTATTCAGTGCCAAAGTATGACACGCTACGTGACGTCACGTATCCTGTCAACAACGCGAAACGCGTTCGTGATATATCTAATAAAATATATGCGCTAATTGATAGGCCATGACAACTTACGCACGGGTCGCGCGGTCCATCGGATGCGGCAAATACACGCTTCGTAGGGCTGTCAATAATTTCATAAATAGTCAGCGCTTGATATTCATTTAAATAAGAGTTTCAGTTTGGCGGATAGCTTTCTTGATTTAGATAGTAACTTTGCTCTATCAATGATAAAGAGCCGCTTACTGAGGCATGCGAAAATCTGACGGTACCATTATTCAGTGCCAAACTATGACACGTTACGTGACGTCACGTATCCTGTCAACAATGCAAAACGCGTTCGTGACATATCTAATAAAATATATGCGCTAATTGATAGGCCATGACAACTCGCGCACGGGTCGCGCGGTCCATTGGACGCGACAAATACACGCTTTTTAGGGCTGTTAGTAATTTCATAAATAGTCAGCGCTTGATATTCATTTAAATAGGAGTTTCAGTTTGGCGTATAGCTTTCGTGATTTAGATAGTAACTTTGCTCTATCAATGATAAAGAGCAGCTTACTGAGCCATGCGAAAATCTGACGGTACCATTATTCAGTGCCAAACTATGACACGCTACGTGACGTCACGTATCCTGTCAACAACGCGAAACGCGTTCGTGACATATCTAATAAAATATATGCGCTAATTGATAGGCCATGACAACTCGCGCACGGGTCGCGCGGTCCATTGGACGCGAAAAATACACGCTTCGTAGGGCTGTCAATAATTTCATAAACAGTCAGCGCTTGATATTCATTTAAATAGAAGTTTGGAGAGAGAGTTTATGTTCTTGATCGGTGAAAATCGTAATTTTGTTGTTCATAAAACTCACATAGATGCGACTGTTATAAAAATACGTGAAAAAAATATAATATGACTGAAACTCACACAGTTGGCTATGAAAAGTTGAGTAAAACTTAAAATGAAACTGTCAAAAGACATTCTGACTTATTTCTAAACACACCAGATAAAGAAAAGTTGTTTTGATATGATATTAATATACACTTAATGTAATATATTTACTTAATAATTTTTTTTACTGTTTTTTTCGATAAAGTTTGCAACATTGCCGAAATATAAAACTTATTATTAATCATGTACTGTCACTAACATAACATAGTAAATATTTTTTTCTCATCCAAATGATAGTTTCAATGTTTGTAATAAACCATTATTGAATTGTTTTTTTTATAAAATCGTGGACAATACATCCAGATACCCACGATACATTTAGTGTGGGGTCAGGACAGGTCAATACGTGACATTTGGGATATTCATTTATTTATTATTAGCTTCTAGCCAAGCCCACGGCTTCGCCAACTTGGTACCGGGATAAAAAGTAGTCTATCTGTTATTCTATTACTGTAAAGTTTCATTAAAATCTGTTCTGTAGTTTTTGCGTGAAAGAGTTACAAACATCCATTCTCACAAACTTTCGCGTTTATAATTGTAGCAGTGATCTTGCAAATACCATCGACTTGCTTAACAGTAAATTTGTAAATTCTTTATCTGAAAGTCACGAACGTTCGAAATGTCAAATTACCATTAAAATTTATATTCTGTGACTATATTGATAATATTAATCCTTCAATCGTTAGTCACTCAGTGATTTTCAGGTACAGAACACGGGGGCACGACTGTTCGGGACAAATCTTGGTGTAGCAACCCTATGCTCGACAAACATTGTTATGTGAACGAGAGCAAAATAGTTTGTTTGCTGCCGAGCGATGCTTGTGATTTGCAAATTGTTAGTTATGATATTTTACCTATAAGATGCCCTAAAATGTATATGTATATGACAGGGATAAATACACTATTATTTATATGCTCCTTAATTGACGACCGTAATGTAGCGGCGGGTGTTGCGGGGTAACTGTTTGTATGTTCTGCAGATATTTGTTTCGGGTCTGGGTGTAGTGGTACCACGATACTCGTAGTTCCTGATACCAACGACACAGGGGATCTTAGTTTCGGGGTCTGGACAATTTATGTTTCTGTTAGTGTTTTTTATTATTATAAGAAGGGCGGGCCACGTTAGTCGGATCCATCTCGAGAACTGGGCGTATATCATAACTCCTTAGATAAGAAATCCTGAGATGGAAGGTGAAACGGGGTTGGCCGTGAAGACGTTGGCAAAAATGTTGGTTGAAGACGAGAACAATCTTGATTTACGAGTACATGAGAGTGGAAGACCGGCAAATACATCAGGCAGGCAGGGATAGATTTAAAGAATTTGTAGGGTAGACCTTTACCTAGCAGTTACAGGTAACTAAATTATATACACATATTTAAATATATATTGGTATCCTCAAAGATCTACGTACTGAATAGATCTCATCTGAGGATGTTCACTAATGGGGAAAATAAGTTGTGAGTACGTTTGTTTGTATTTAAACTATTTAGCAAATCAAAAATTGTTGCCGTTGTGTTTTGTTTCGAGCGTTGGTTCGAAATAGCGAAAAGGCAAGAAAAATATCAAAATGAATGTATAGAAACTGGATATAATATTTAAAAATTAAAGATACGGTAAATTACCACTGCTATTCCTAAAATTTGCTGTCAATTTTTATTTGACGGTATAACAAAAAAGCCTATTAGAGTTAAACGTATTTTATGTTTTATTCCAAAAACTATCGTGAGTTTGACTAATCATATTGTTAAAACTTGAACCAACATGACGCACGTCGTGTTTAGTTCATGACGCGACACGGAGGAAGAGCATCGCGATCACTTACCCTGATGAAGACTCTCGGAATGAGTCGAAACTTAGTCGGTGCCTTCACCTATAGTACCTACAGTACGTGAAAGTTCCCGTTTTTACAATATGTTTTTTATTTTTCTAAATAAGCAGTGTGTCCAAGAAAATTGTCGGGTAAAACTATCTACACAGTAATTAGTACGAATTATACCCATTACGTCGCTTTTCCACAATGTCGTTCTTGTTTGACTTGTTTGAAACTCCCGCTTTTATTAACCCATTATGCCGCTTCTTGCCTAACTATAGATTCCAGTACGTCGCTCCTCATTCAGATGTTATACCCAGTATTTCGCGATCAGTAAAGGTATTCACAAAACTGAAGAGTGGTTCTTGCACTCGGTTTGCGACCACGTGTTGGAGTATGCATTGAGATTTTAATATTTTGTAAAGACTTATATATTCATTTAATTATATTCATTTATTTACTTCTATTATCATAAAAAGAACCCATTTTCACCGTGAAATATCTCAGCAAGTTTAAAAATTCTAAATGAGCTTTTCCTAGCTCTAACCACAAAATGAGATGGGTTTTTTAAAGAATGTTAAGGTTGAATACACTTACCTTTTGTCTCATATTTTTTGCGAGATTGCTGTTGGCAATGACTTCCTACACCTGCATTATATATTATTTTATGCAAGTATTATGCACCTTGTCGTTACCACACGCCGAGTCACCATTCTTTACAGAAATATGGCTTATAATGTTCCCGTTAGAAAGGTTCGCCTTTGTACATGCCCTATATGTAAGTTTTTTTTCTGTATTTTCTTCGTGTACATGTACACGAAGGTAACAAATTAATATTTTTTTCTGCCGTCAAGTAGTAATATCCGCATTGCTGTGTTTTGGTTTGATAGGTACGAGTGGTTGGTTGGTTTTTTAAACCCTAGACGTGTTTTACAATGTGTGTCAATAAAACCATCCTTTAAGATAAATCGTACTAAAAAACACACAAACAACCTCTTACGGTGAACGCATAATCAGACTCCTATAGTTGCGGGTAAAAAGAACAGTCTATTTCATGAATTCCAAAAGGTGTAACTTGTTCTAGTTTTCTAATCGACTGTGAAGAGAGATCTAATCGAATCTAATTAGCATATCTAATCCCACTGCAAGGCAAAGGCTTCCTTCTCTTTTTCCACTCTTTGCGGTCATGTGAATCGATTGACATCCGCCTGGGCCAACCCCGTGGGCACGTCACACCCTGCGGGACCCACTCAGTGGCTATTTTAGCCCATAGCTCGTCCGGCATACGGAACACATGTCCAGCCCAGTCCCGTATAAGTTTGGCGGACTTATGAGTTACATCGGCGATTTTGGTCTGGAAGCGCAGTGTGGTGTTATGAATGCGATCGGTAAGTTTGACGCTGGGAATGCTGTGCTCCATCACCCGCTGGCAAACCTTTAAAGAACCGTCAAGGTTTATGCACCGTAGGTCAGAGTAGAGAGAATGCATATATCCATGATTTTCCGCTTGAGGCAGAGTGGAATGATTATCTTTCATCATGTCCTTCATAGCTAGCTTTTCCAGGCGTTTTCAGTACGTCAAGAAAGTTTTCCCGCCTGGAAAGAGACTATGAAAAGTAATGTTATAAAATATTGTTGTTTGACTTATATTATCTTTATGTTTTTAAAATTTGCAACACCAAGGGACTGCATCAAAAAATGATGATAAAAAAAATTTGGAAAAGTTCTTGAAAGTAATGTTATAAAATATTGTTGTTTGACTTATATTATCTTTATGTTTTAAAATTTGCAACACCAAGGGACTGCATCAAAAAATGATGATAAAAAAAATTTGGAAAAGTTCTTGACCCAAAATAACACATAGGCTACTTTTCATCGTGGTACACGTGCGAATCCGGCGGCAGAGGGTAGTATAGAATATGATGGGTTTTACTAAAATCGTCCACGTCATCTTCTCTGCTCTTCATGTATATTAATGTGAGGACACAGAATGTCTATTATTATTAGAAGGTCAAAGATATAAATAGGTAGGTGGAAGTGGCTTTAGTTAAAAAGAAGGAAAAATCATCATTTGGCAGTACAATCTGCAAAGCAGCAAATCTAGGCAAATCCAGTGAAATAATTAAATAAGCTGGACATTTTTCACATAGGATGCTGTGTAATTCTTATAACACAAACTCCGCTTACTTTGGGGCTAGATGATGATCTGGCACCAAAGTAAGCAGAACTTGTGTTATGGAAACAACATGACTGATACACTACTTATAAACATTTTTGTTTGTAAATACATACATAATTATTATACTTAGAAAACACCCAGACCCGAGACAAATATCTGCAGATCATTCAAACATTTATCCCGTGGCGGGAATCGAAACCGCAACCGTCTGTGTCTTAAATAAATTGTAGGCTCAATAAAACTTAACCGTTCTGCAAAAAAAAATTACTTCCGGCTTGATGTAAAAAAAATATGGGTGGACAAATAGATATACGAAATATTTATCTATAATTTGTAATAAAAAGTGCATAGAGGATTTGATTCTTCTTTGAAACAAATATTTGCTAGTATTAGGAGAAAACGCTCCTCAATGAACATTTTATATTTTATAAGTAGGAGGTGATTATATAAGTATGACGTAAATTATAATATAAATATATGGAACTGGACCTTCCCTCTCTCTAAACTGCTAAAGCAAATGTACGTCGATCAATTACATTCGAGCAAACGCTCGACCCATGTCTCATAGTTTATTGTAATCCCATTTCTTGTCACATCCATTTTACATCTCCGAAGATACCCACTTCCAGCCTACTGACAATTTAAGAAAACGGGAGACGCAACTGAGTAATGAAAGGTCAACTATAGAATGAGAGGCTACCGCCGCATACTGAAACGCTACTCAAAGTTAAATCACAAACTTTAAGGATCTCATTACTAAAGGTGGTCGAATTCAATTCAAATTTTGTCAGGGCCACTCATCGAGCAGTTAATCCTGGCTGTCTCCTCTATGTGGCCACTAAATTGGTTTAGTGGGTTTTGATATAAACCTTTTTGACACAAAATGTTATTCCATTGTGATTATGGCCTGGAATTGAATAAAAGAATATTAATTTAAACCGCGAATAGATAACATTGATCTAAAAACAAATCACAACTAAAAAAATATATGTATTTTTATAGTAAAAAAAGAAAGGAGGTTTTTAAAAAGAGGATTAACTATGTGACTGCCTGGTTTATCCTGGTTTAGCAGTTATTTGTCATAAAATATCGAATATGTCTGTTCACCTTTCATTATGAGACTAAAAATATTAATTCAGTACTTGTATATCAAATAATAAATAAGTTGTCAGGTATCTAATAAAACCTCAATAGACAAACAAAAAACTGAAAGTTAAAACTAATAAAAATCACTTATTTATGAACGATTATTAAAAAAACTCAACTTAAATCTAGTGGTCGTTACCGTTAGTGTTCTCTATTCTCAGAAACCCGAACTGAGTGTTATACAAAAAAAAAATTATAGTTTGTTTGAATGAAATTATATTTTTATCTTCATGTAAAGATAACTTTAATCATCAAAAGGAGTTGCTGGTTGATCAGCGATCTGCTTGCAACCTGTCACGTGGAATGCTTAGTACTATGCAAAACACGAACATGTGGCAAATATAATGTTTGATCGTGTATCTGATATACCTACCCCCTTCACCTCACAGAACGATCTGTATCTAAACAGATCTGCGTACTGAGTATGGATTTTTATCCTTGGTAATACAGTCAATGGTAAATCAACGATTGAGTGAATCAAATACGATGTCAATGAAATAAAAAAAGATATACAATAGAATAGCTTGCTCAATATCACTCTGAACGTAGATTATCACACAACGCTTTAGTATAAAGAGCTTCTTGTAATCTTTATTGAGTGGCTGAAAATTTACTTTTAGGCTCTAAAAACTTGAAAGTAGTACAAAATTACGTGTCTACTTAGAAAGTCACAAGTACTTTAGAAGTTTTCCGTGTAAGATGGCCTTAATTATACTGTTAAGGGTCTTCCTCTCATAATGCTGCATTTTTTACGATGATTAAAGAAACTGAAACATGTTATTAAAACATTTATTTTAAATGAAATGCGATAGATATCATAATATTATATTTTTTTATACAAATGTAAATAACTTTCGTGTATCGTTTTTTTCCTTGTGAGCATTGAATTCATTTGGCGTTTACTTATCCAGAAAATGTTTTACAAATCATCAAGTTATTTATTTTTAAAGTCGGTTTTTGATTTGATTTGAGATTTGATTAAGTTTTCACAATGTATTGAATAAATATAAAAATAATGCTGGACATATTTCACACAGCATCATCTAGCCCAAAACTAAGCAGAGCTTGTATTATGGGAACTACATGACTGATATACTACTTATGTACTTTTTTTTGTAAATACATTCATATTATACATAGAAACCACCCAGACCTGAGACAAATATTTGAAGATCATACAAATATTGGTCTTGCGGCGGGAATCGAACCTGTAACCTTTTACGTCTCAAGTGGGCCTTCGCCCACTGCGCCACAGAGGTCATCGTCAATTCAATCGTTAATTCTATCGTTAATCGTATTTTAGAATTTATCACAACATAATGAAATAAAATGAAATGCTCATTTTGCGAGCAATGCTTTATTCGAAAACCACAATATAAAAAAAAAAACGAGTTTATTTGATCTGTAAATACGCAGAGTTGTTTACATCGTATACGATAAAATTTTAAAATCTTAAAATAGCACAATAACTTTCACACAATTGTTGACGACCTTTGTGGTGCAGTGAGCGAAGACCCTCCTGAGACGCAGAAGGTTTCGGTTTCGATTCTCGCCACGAGACAAATGTTTGCATGATAACTATAAAAAGTACTCACAAGAGGTAGTTTGGTACTCCTAGGTATTCAAAATATTTATGTGCGCTTGATTCAGTTAAAAAAGTTTGCCTAGATGTGGTCATTGTCAGCAATAAGACCATCTATCATAGGATTATTGTTGTGTAAAATTTTATTATTATTAATTCCATACACTTTGTTTAAACTTCATGATATTTTTAATTAATCAAAGTCAAAGTCAAAGTCAAAATTCATTTATTCAATAAAATCACAAGGACCACTTTGAAACGTCGGTTTTTATCTAGGTGCCTGTTCCTCCGAGACCAAGTTTTCCTTTTACTGAGATATATGTACCTACATAAATACTTTAAAGTAGTATTGTTTATAAATTTTCTATCATCTATGAAATTTTTACCTGCAACTAAAGTAGCTCATATATCCGTTTTCCAGAAACATTAGCTCCAAAACATCTGATTAAATACGAAAACAAATTAAGCAAATGCAGATTGTTTTTTATAGTTTTATTTAATGACTTGCAACGTACTTTGCGCTTTTCTGAAACCAGTCTCCTCTCCAGGCCTTGAGAGGAGTGAGCCTGCAGTTAAAAATTAGAATGAAGTCACCCTGTATCTCACTTTTATAGATTCACAGAGTGGTTACGACTTACGACACATCTGTAAAAATAAAACATCATCGTTTTTATCATTGCCCTGAGAATTGTGGAATTAACGTGTGCGACGTGACTGGGGAGTAAAGAGAGTATTAGATTTTATGTCTCCAAGTTGGAGTGGCCGGCTTTATTGAGATTGGTAGTTTCGTCGTTAAGCAGAAGTTAATGATTGCACTTATACGTATAACTAGTTTATTGATTGTACATATGAAATACCATAAATTTAGGACGAGGACATCCGTCGAAAAACTGCAATTACGGACTTAGTGCTAATAACCGAATTCACAGTCTGAACTTAGGGATTTCTCTGATTGTTGCCACGGTCTGTGTTTTACGGATGATAGCCTAAGCTGCTAGCCAGACAAAATATCCAGTTCAATTATTCACTGGGTGCTACTACAGATCTAGAGCGTTTCCCGTGAGAGTTACCAATTACTGCAAACTTTATTGGATTATGTATTATCTTTGGTAAGTTTATTTGAGTTTAGAGTTTTATTAAGACCGACAGCGCGGTCGCATGGATGCGAGACAGGATATAGCAGTGGGTGATTCCAGGCTGAAATGATGATGATAAAGTTCATTAAAAAATGTCTTTTAAATAAACAAACAAAATAAACACGCTCACGACTGTATTATAGAAATCTATGATAGAAATCCACAAACACGTACTCAGTGAGTAGATCTTTGAGAATAACATGTAGAGGTGATCAGAAAGACTTCTCAAGATTACATTTTGGTACATGCTCGCGTTTTGCAAGTAGTTAGGATTCCACGTGACAGGTTGTAAAGAACTATGCTTGTTTTCCAAATTAATATATTTATAAGTCGGTGGATGGAGGTGGACCAAGATCGTTCGAGTTCCACAGACTATTGATGATGGATATATAAGCAACCTAATACATTCATAACACAATAAATTCACGACTGTTTTCCGAAGGGGTGTGTAAAAACCGTATTTCCACTTGCCAGGTTTAAATTTATTGTGGTTCGGATTTATGTTAGGACTTTTTTTATTAACAGTCATTAATGGCAAGTCTATTCTCTTTCTGACATTTTGTAAATTTATATAAAACCAGGAAATGTAAGCTTAGAGTATTTTTGAAACATAAAAACTCAATACAAAATGTATATACTCACACCCACATTTTTCCCCAGCATTTCAAAGAAACACTCTAATATTTAAGCACGCATATTAAGACGAAGCAACCGAGCCTAAAAACTACGTTCCTGCCAAAAGGCGGGGATCATAAAAAAATAATGAGCTACCGTGAACCTTATAAGTGCGGACTTAAGAGCGAAAATGATTAAAATTTCATTACTGAAAATGTAAGAGAAAGATTCATTGAATAATAGAAGGTGAATTGCAAATGTGAGCGGTTTCGATGCCCGCTATCATTCTTAGCGTATGTAAACGCGTGCGTTTTACATTAGTTCTGATTCTTCAAGGTTCAATAAACGCATTGGCAAGAAAGCTCTCTGTGAAAATATAAACCGGTTATTTTATGGGCTTATGATTTTTAGGTAGCTTTTGTCAATACGCACCATCTCGCTTCGAGGGCAAAACATCGCGCTCTTAAATTTATGTTTTCCTCCAATAATTATAGGACTAGGAATTATAGGCCTCAGCGTACACAAATAATTAACTATTATTGAATATCAGTAAACAATAATTACGATAATGAAGCTTATGTGTAGTCCTGTAGTTTCCATAATGCAAGTTTTGCTTAGTTTGGGGCTAAATGATGCTGTGTGAAAAATGTCCAGCCTTATATAAAAAAAGGTTGTACAGATCATCTAGCCCTAAACTAAGCAGAGCTTGTATTATGGAATTAATTTGAGGAACTACATGATTGATATACTACTTCTTAACTTTTTCTGTAAATACATACATAATATGCATAGAAAATTGGAAATTGAAGTAATTAAACACAATTATTACCAAAAAAAGCCTATTTAACTTTTGTACTAGGACAGGTAAGAGAGCCTTCGAGTATTATAATTTGATATTTGACTTATCGCCGTCTGGCGATAAGTAGTTTGCAAATCTTAGGAAAACACTTCTCTCTTTTGTCTTGAATTTTTTATTGATAATTTTTCACAAAAATCTCTAAGTAAGACATGCCTATGTCTTTGTCTAAGAAATTGCAGACGGTTTAGCTTCATAGTTACGTTTATTTTATACAGAATTTCCATCAAAGGCCCAGTCCTTATAAGCTGAATATTAAGCCTGCTTTGTTTTAGTACCACTTAACATTTACTAGTATTTCAAAATTGAAACTAATGTTACAAATATGGATATCTACTTCCAATTAATCTAGAATTGAATAGCCCGCCTTAAATGTACTAAATTTCCTCCCGCCCAAGAACACACTTTGTACGCTTAGGTTTTCTAAAAACAGTAGCCGTCATTTTAATGTGGAGGTCCACAAATTTAGTTCTGAGAACGGTGACCGTTATCTATGAATATGACGGTAAAACAAGACGCGGAAGATAGCAATTCTATATAAAGATGTTTATAAGTTTGTTGCTAGTAATCTATGTATGCAACGGCTGAACCAGTTTTAATAAAAATTGGAATTGGTATTATTCGTGATCTAGAACACGTTGGATAAATAACCATGCGGGCAAAGCCGAATGAGCTCTGTCAGCCAAGTGGGCGGTACCGTGACTTCCTATACGAAGGATTTAGGTTCGAACCCGGTCGTGCAACTACGAATTTTTTCATACGAAAAATTAAGTGCGCCTTAGCACATGAAAACGGGAAAGGAAAAGTAGAAAAAGAAACTTTAAGGCATGAACAATAGGTTAGTGTTCCAATAAGCGGCGACGAGCTTGCAACCTGTCACGTAGAATTCTAACTACTCGCAAAACGCGGGCATGTGCCTAATATAATGTTTGGCCTGAGCAGGTACATACTTAGAGGCCATGCCAACCTACCTACTCCTTGGTATCTTCAAATATCTACGAGTATTAGTAATTATTAATCATGGGTAATACAGTCGCGGGTGTTTTGTTTGTCCATAATTCAAAACTTTTATTCACTCTCAGTAACGACCGCTATAGGACGGTCACCGCTGTTTAGTAAACCCTGGTTTTATTCCTCGAGAATAATAACCCTACCACTGGGGTCCTTGGCCCAATTTGTAGATAATGAAATCCGTAACAACTGTTCCAATCAAACCGAATCGTTGATAGTCACGGAGACCACGATATTTACGAAATTAAAACGTAAAATTATTTTGAAATATTACACAGTTAAATATTGCATCTAAAAACAAAGTATTTTGATCAGAAAGATATAACACATTTGATAGTTTTTACCAGCGCACTCAGGAGCCCGTATATGCGTTTGACGTAAGAAGTTGGGTTTGTTAATGTATTTTTCAAAGTCCAAGTCAAAAGGTATTTACTTATTGAAATTAAAAAGATCATTATATAAACTTCAACATAAACATGTTTATAAGGATGGTTTGTAGTTATGTTTTACTAGCCTCTGCCCACGGCTTCGCCCGCGTGGTACCCGAATAAAAAGTAGCCTATGTGTTATTCTGATGTAAAAGTTAATTACAGTAAAGTTTCATCAATATCCGTTCCGTAGTTTTTGCATGAAAGAGTAACAAACATCCATCCTCACAAACTTTCGCATTTAAAATAGTACTAGGATCGGCATTGGCAGACGGTGGAAGACATTCATATTGTAAAAATGGGAATTTTCACGTACTGCACCGACACCGACCAATCGGTGAAGGCACCGACTAAGTTTCGACTCATTCCACACTAGCATAGTAGTGCACGGCGCGACGCGGAAGGAGAAAGTCGCAACCACTCACCCTGATGAAGACTCTCGGAATAAGTCGAAACTTAGTCGGTGCCTTCACCGATAGTGCAGTACGTGAAAATTCCCGTTTTTAAAATATGAATAGTCAAGTTCACGATAGTTTTTGGTGGAAGATATGTTAGATAAAGATTATAGGTAAAAATCATTTATTTTGTGTCATATATAGCAGTATGTCACGTCATTAAAAAAATTGAGCTTGTCTGAAAAACTGCCGCCACTCACAGCACATCGTCACACAGCATCATCTAGCCCCAAACTAAGCTGAGCTTGTGTTATGGGAACTACATGGCAACAGTGATGTAGTTCCCATATGTATTTACTATGTATAAAATGTATTTATTAACAGTAGATCAAAACTACTTATAAAAAACATTATAAGTAGTATTGATACTACTTATTTTTTTTTGTTAATACATACATTTTATACCTAGAAAACGCCCAGACCCGAGACAAATATTTGCAGATCATACAAACGTTTGTCTCGCGGCGGGAATTGAACCCGCAACCTTTTGTATCTCAGGCGGACCTTCGCACTATGCTTTAGAAGCATTTTGTTCCACTATAACGCTGGTCGTCCTTGACGCCGGTACCTAGTACCAAAACATTTTGCTAAAACTTGCTTACCTACCTTATTACTTGCTGTTACGAGCGAAGTTGTGGACAGAAGCACTAGCTTCTGTTAATACTAACTTACTAAATAATGCATGTAGGTTAAAATTGTGATCTCCCGCTTCGTACGCGGATGCTTTACCAATAATCGACGAGATCGTAACCAGCTGGCTAGAAAATTTTAGGATGTTTCAGCTCAAAGCGCCATGGCTGCACAGGGGAAACATTGCTTTTCCAATGCTACACAGGTTATTCGAACCTGTGTGCAGGTTATACAAATGACTAAAGGCACATTTAGTACAAGAGACGAGAGATGTCTTGATGAGAAAACAAACAATTCTTGACCCCTTACGCATCTGTAAATAAACTAAAATAGGACTGCCTTATGTTGCGTGTTGGTACATCCTACCAGCTCCCAGAATATACGCAATAGAATTTTGAATTCGATACATTTGGAAATGCTGTAATCGGCGCGAAACTCAATCGGCCCAATTTGTCGGGTCTGATTGTCATCATTCGTATCAATGCTGAAGAATTTTGGCGATTGTGTTGGGATTATTTTAGTTTTAAAAGCCCGCTCTCTTTCTTAGATAGATTGAAAATTCTTTATTGTATATAGTAGCATTCTCTTTCAGAACCAGATCCGTCAAGGATAGGAATACGTAATGTTTAACGCAAAATAACACTTAAATACACCTAGATAGTTAATAATAATATTTAAATGCCAAGAACACGTATATAAATCTAAACTTATAAAATCGTTTGTCTGACAGACAGACTGACTGATCTATCAACGCACAGCCAAAACTGTTAAGTCTAGAAAGCTGAAATTTTGAAGATGGCATGAACACCATTAACTCGCCTTTCCGCATAGTAGTTCCATTACAGAGTCGAGGCAGAATCAGCATCTTAAGTCTATTATTTGTTCTCTTAATGATAATTTTTTATCGCAAAATAAAGTTTAAACAGCACCGTAGTACCCAGATAGCGTTGACCTCACCTTGAGTGACTTAAAGAGAACCAGTGACCAGATGAACGAACAAACGATATTGATATTATAAGTGAATATATTATACATAGTCCAATACACCGAGTCATGAATAAGGAGAGCGCTAATAGATTATTTGAAGCACAGTCCATAGGAAACGGCTAGGTTAGTTTGCAATTAATGTACTTCTAATTCCAGATAAAAAACGCTACCATTTCTTGCCTGCCTTATAAAACAGAAGGAGGTTTTTAATAAGATGGCTATTTATATATAATCTGATAAGTTTTTTTTCAGATATCTGACTCCATCATTTTCGATAACGAAGACCGGTCCATATTTTTGGAGTTTCACGGAATACTACATATTTACGCCATGCTTTGTGGGCAATTATCCCGGGATGGTCCTATGAATATATAATCTAAAAATCTGATGTCGTTTTTTCCAGAGAGCTTATGAAAACATTTGCGTTTTTTTGCTATATTATATGAATAACCATAGCAAACTCTACGTGCGTCTGCGAGACGGTTGACTCCAGTGGCATGAGCTCATTTCTTTCAATATTTTTTTTTGCTATATTATATGAATAACCATAGCAAACTCTACGTGCGTCTGCGAGACGGTTGACTCGAGTGGCATGAGCTCATTTCTTTCAATATTTCAATATACCAATTTCAGAGTGACCAGAATGCTGCAGAGCCCTTCAAACGTTTTAGTTCGGTGCCCCATGTAAGTATCAAAGTAAGTTTTTAAGTATAAAACACAAACAAACTGACGACTATTATTCCCCAAGTTGACATCCTCAAATATATACTCAGTTATCATTACTCGTTATCCTTAAAGCTCTACCCAGCTTTAAGGATAACAAGTAGTCAGAAGCACAATTAAACATCATATTTGGCACATGCCCCCGTTTTGCAAGTAGTAAACATTCCACGTGACAGCATGCAAGCCTATTGCCGCTTCTTGGAACACTAACTGATAGCGCATGCCTTCTAATTTGATTCTAGAGCATGCCAGTTTCCTCAAAATGTTTTCCTTCACAATTTTTGAGCAGTATCAAGGTGTCTCGACAGACACCACTTTTTGTTGGCGTTAACGCCTGTGGAAAGATTGGATTGTATGGAAATGACATTAGCTGTGGAAATGACACGTGACTGCTGGCAAGTTTAACCATGACAAATTTGCATTAGCGTGAAAGAAAAACTGACTGGGTGTCTAGACAAATACCACTATCTGTTGGCGTTAACGCCTGCGGAAAGATTGGATTGTATGGAAATGACATTAGCTGTGGAAATGACGCGTGACTGCTGGCAAGTTTAACCATGACAAATTTGCATTAGCGTGAAAGAAAAACTGACTGGGTGTCTAGACAATTACCTCTTTTTGTTGGCGTTAACGCCTGCGGAAGCTTGAATTGTATGAAAATGGCATTAGCTGTGGAAATGACACGTGACTGCTGCTAAGTTTAACTTTGACAAATTTGCGTTGGCGTGAAAGAAAAACTAAGCGTGAGGTATTGATCTAGACACCCAGTTTACACAATTAGAAAGAACTAGATGTTTCAACAGGACTGTGGTTAAAGGTTGGATCCCATTATAATACCTCCTATTGGCAAATCGTGAGAGGTGATTTGGCACTTTCAGTATAATTGGCACGAAAATTGATTCGTTTCAATATTGATTTATTAGTGTTACGTAAGTCAGCTGTTAATAATGTTTACTTTGCAAACTTAAGCGTTATTTATCATGAATGAGAATTTACTTATCTTATAATGATTAATAATTATCTATGAGAAATACAGCTAGTACAAAGTTAATAAAGATTTGTACGAGACTTAAAATTTGTAAAATTGAAATTATTTTTTATGGTAACATATTAGGATACTAAATGATACTTATTTAACCACGTTATTAACGAATGCCCTGCAGTCGTTTAACTAATTTAGTTAGACCGTTTTTATTTTGAACTAGCTCGCATCGCATCGACCGGCCGTTCTATTACTTCTTTTGCTCGGCTCCTAACGGTTGTAGCGTGATATTAAACAGCCTATAATCTTTCTCAACAATTAAGCTATCAAATGCAAAAAGGATTTTTTAAATCCGACTCGTAGTTCCAAAGATTAGTGCGTTCAAACAAAAAAAAACTCTCCAGCTCTATTATTCGTATATAAATAGTATATATATAGATTTAAGAAAATGTTGTACCAAATATTAGCTTACCTACATAAGAAGTTTCCGTTTTGTAAAGAAAAATTGAATCAGAATAAGCTTCTTATATTTACTAACTAGCTTATCCCCACGGCTTCGCCCGCATGGTACCCGAATATAAAGTAGCCTATGTGTTATTCTGATGTATAAGCCATATTAGTGTAAAGTTTCAAAGTTTCTGTGTGGATTGTCCAGCATTATTTATTTATTTATAATAATAATAATAATGCTGGACATTCTTACATAGCATCATCTAGCACCAAACTAAGCAGAGCTTGTGTTATGGGACTACATGACTGATATACTACTTATATTGTTTTTGTAAATACATAAATATTATACATAGAAAACATTTAATAATATTTGAGAATTCTGACGTAAAGCTCAGAGGTCTAGACAAATACCTCACGCTTACTTTTCCTTCCACGCTAACGCATATTTATGAAGGTAAAACTTGGCAGCTGTCACGTGACATTTCCACAGCTAATTTCATTCCCATACAATTAAATCTTTCCGCACAGGCGTTAACGCCAAAAGAAATTGGTATGTGTCTAGACACCCTGGTATAGGTGCATTGTCTTCCATCAACGATTTCATCCTACTATAATATAATAAATACGAAAGACTGTGTGTGTTCGTGTGTTTGTGTGTGTGTGTGTGTGTGTGTGTGTGTGTGTGTGTGTGTGTGTGTATGAATGTTTGTTACCACGTATCTCCGTAACTACTTAACCGATTTTGATGAAATCTGGAATGTAGATAGTTTAGGATGTGGAATCACACGTAGGCTAATCTAATTTTCTAATTTCTAATCTAATTTTCAAAAATCGTCCCCTAATGGGGTTAAATAGGGCGGTAAAGTTTCTAGAAAAAAATTGTTTGATTCGCTTAAAACTGTGTACAAATAAACTATAAAGTAAATAATGAAACTCGATTTTTGTATTTTTTCAAAATTACCCTTTTGTGTGCAATTGAGTTCTAAACTTTGTATAAATTTTAATCCTTGGTTCGAATCATTCAAAAGTTGGTGGACATAGTTTGAAGCCTGGAGACGGTTATATGCTACTTTTATTAACATACCACGCGGGCGAAGCCGCGGGCAACAACTAGTTGTGTAATAAATTGTACTTATTATGTAAAGTTATGAAGGAACACATCGTAAGGAAACTGACATTTTGTAGAACGAAAAAATCGAAGGTATGTGTTTTCGTTTCAATAAGCGGCGATGGCCTTGCAACCTGTCACGTGAAATTCTTATTTCTAGCAAAATGCAGACATGCGTTAAATATAAAGTTTAGACGTCTCTGACTACCATCTATTAGGTATCTTAAATGATTACGCATTGAGTTAAGGATGCCATAACGGAAAAAAAATATCTATAAATGTATTTATACAACTATGTACAAGTAGGTTTTAACAAAAAATACAGATAATAAATAATGCAGGACATTTTCACACATCATCATCCAACCCCAAAACTAAGCAGAGCTTGTATGATGGGAACTACATGACTGATATACTACTTATAAACATTTTTTTGTAAATACATACATATTATACATAGAAAAAACCCCGACCCGAGACAAATATTTGTCCCGCTGCGTGAATCGAACCCGCAATCTTCTACGTCTCAGACGAGCCTTCGCCCACTGCGCCACAGAGGACATCAGATGAAACAGCTAGCTATGTAAAGATAGCATTGCAAACGATTTATAGATTGCTTAACTAATCTAGATCACTGCCAGACGGAAGCGTTCCCAAATTACTGGCCGCACTGCCACGCTGGATGGCAATGCTAATGCATTAACCGTGATAAGAATCAAATGGAAAATACATCTGTGAGTGTGTTTGTTTTGTTTTGTAAAGGCATACATTACTAAAGCTTTTCGTGCTTCGATAATAGTATCCGATGTGAAAAATAGCAGTTAAGATTACCTTATCAAAATGACGTTTGCACAGTTGGCAGTATAGACGCAGTTGGTTCAACTCCAAACGTCAATTTGATATTTACAAATTGCAGTCCAATGGGATGCAATATTCATGTGAATTATTTGCCCGGCTTTGATTTAAGAGACAGTTTTATTTTATGTTTTATATTTATGCAGGAAGTTTATGACCCTTTGTATGGTAATAGTTTTATTTGAGCGCAAAATTCATGTTACAGGGCTATTGACACCAATACATGCCGTGTCAGTGTGGTTTCAGTTCAAGTGACGATAACTGGTGTTTTTCTGCTGTCTTTCAACTTGCCTCTATCTCATGTTACAGGGCTATTGACACCAATACATGCTGTGTCAGTGTGGTTTCAGTTCAAGTGACGATAACTGGTGTTTTTCTGCTGTCTTTCAACTTGCCTCTATCTCATGTTACAGGGCTATTGACACCAATACATGCCGTGTCAGTGTGGTTTCAGTTCAAGTGACGATAACTGGTGTTTTTCTGCTGTCTTTCGACTTGCCTCTATCTCATGTTACAGGGCTATTGACACCAATACATGCCGTGTCAGTGTGGTTTCAGTTCAAGTGACGATAACTGGTGTTTTTCTGCTGTCTTTCAACTTGCCTCTATATCATGTTACAGGGCTATTGACACCAATACATACCGGTCAGTGTGGTTTCAGTTCAAGTGACGATAACTGGTGTTTTTCTGCTGTCTTTCAACTTGCCTCTATATCATGTTACAGGGCTATTGACACCAATACATACCGTGTCAGTGTGGTTTCAGTTCAAATGACGATAGCTGGTGTTTTTCTGCTGTCTTTCAACTTGCATGCCTAAAAACTAGTAGGTAAACAGCGCATTCTTATAGTGCACGCCCGCGATAGTCCGGTCTCATCTAGTTGACAAAACTATGATAAGATCAAGTTTGCGGATAAATGTCCGTATCTCAACAAAAAATGCGCTAAAAACGCATGCCCTTAATGCAAGATCGCATCAGCAATACGCCAGGTGTTACAGATGTCGATAGGCGACGGTAATCCATTAGGTGGGCAGTAAGCTTGTTTACCCCGTCATAACATAAAAAAATACATAAAAGATAGATAGATCGTTTTTTATTCAACACATGCGGATACACAGACAGGTACAAATTACAAGTAAGATAAACAAAAACACAGTAATTACAGTAGAATACAAAAGAAAAACGGAAAAAACGAAAAATTTTGAATACAGAACAATAAAAAAACGATTAAACATGGTAAATATGTATGTAATTAATTACTGCTTGTAATGAATTACATACTTATTCACCAACTTTAGTACCTTTAGTAGTTATAATGATAATGCAAAAGCGATTTCTACCTTAAAAAGTATTCTCTTCCAGAAAACGATTGAGGCTAGATTAAGAAACACGTAATCAGAAGGTAGAACGAAAGGGCAGGTACTGAGGCTTAATAAAGCCTTGACATACCAGATATAATTTCTACAAGTGGATGCTGAGTAGATAGGCTTGTAAACAATACATCTAAACAATTTGCACATCCTCTCAATTAGCGATATACTCCTAAAATAGCTTCGCACAGAAATTCACTGTCTCCAGTCTCAGAGTAACGTAGAGCAATAGAACGCTTTTCAAACTGTGATCGTTTTCACAATTTGAAGAGCATCAATCTTGAGGCGAAAGCTAGAAGGAATTGGAACGGAATTAACTTTAACTGAATACTTCTATCATACACGCGAAAGTATTCTACTTATTATCTGGATTCCACAAGGGTGACGCCGTGGGTAAATTTTGCACATAAGTTTTGCTTAAAAATTTGTTGATACACATAAAATGATAAGGTGCCAAAACGGGGTTTGCTGTTAGATATGACTGTAATGTTTTACTAATTTACAAATAATATCAAATATTTCATATACTGGAATTAAATATCTTATTACATACTCAATCGCTCGGTGGCAATATAGTAACCAGAATAACAAAAAAAATACTGTGTATCACTTTAGTGTCCAGTGCGGCGCATTTGATAATTTATCACATTTTGCAAAATAAATAGTTTATTATTCGGGTAACATAAGTAGTTGAACATTACATCTTAGAATTAAAATTTATAATGGCAATAAGTCTCCTTGCCAAGTTAAAAAAGCGTAAACAAACTATTTTGTCCATGGCGGTCATCTTGAATCATATTATTGGTGTATTTTGGAACAGCCATCAAGAAATATTGTGTGACTTGAAGTTAGACTACCTATGTAGATAATATCAAACTTCATTTATGCACCAGAAAACTGCGTATTCACGCTATAAATTTTAAATTAGATCATCAGTAAAAATTACTATTCATCTATCGGCTGTATTTTATTTCGGTAACTTTTTCAAGTAATGTGTTCATACTAGCTAGAATCCTATAGCTTGGTTATATATTGTGTCCGCAAGTTCTCATCTTAATTGATCAAACAATTATTAACCGTCCGTATTAATTTTGCTCAGCGTTATCTAATTGATACAAATGTTGGCAGTTCACAAAATGTTTGTGTGACAGTCTTTCAACATGTTTATTTATTGGATGTACAAGAACAAATTTGATATTGAATTTCAAATTAGTGTTTATGGAACGTATGCTAATTTACTGCTTTAGTTTGAATCCGTTTTATCTCGGGTTCATTAAAGTCGTAAACAGACTATGTATCGTATTCATATTTTTGCCAGGTTTTTATAGAAAAATTTAAAAACTGAGATAGAAGGAGTTCTATTGTGTTTCATATAATAAGCGTTCCACGCTTATTATAGCGTTCCACGCAAGTAATAAGCGTTCCACGTGACATATTGCAAGCTCTTCTTCGATGGCATATGTCTCCGAATTGTTTGGTTCTATTGCATGTTGGTTTCTTCACGACATTTTCCTTCACCATTTTGAGCTAGTGTTAATGCGTATATACATTTTTTGAGAGAAACCTCTATTGGTGTACAACCGCACTAGGCCAACACGGCTCCTGGTCTCTGAAAATACGCGATTGACGCACCAGAGCTATACCAACACCAAATAAAATTGCCTGATTTTTCGATTTTTCGCCTTTTACTTCTTAATTTTTTGTTTTGAAAAATCATAGGATTTTAGTACGGAGATCAAACACATTTGGGTCTCATTACGAAAGGTGGTTTAAATCGGTGGTTTATCTTTTAGACCTTTGATTCCTGATTTTCAAGACAAATTGTTGTGCAAAGGAACCAAGGCTTAAAATTGAATGCTATAATATAATAGCCGACAGTCTATGTGACATTTCAAAAAGAGGTTTAACTACAAATAACTGCTAAAAAATAAACCAGGCGGTCACCTAGTTTATTTCTATCATAACTCAACCTCTTTTTGAGGACCTACTTTTTTTGGTAGCCAATCAAAATTATATTTTTCTTTTTTATTTTGGTTTAGAAGTGTTTTTTTAAATTAAACGGTCATCCCGCGGTTTTATTTTATTTTTAAATTGTCGACTGTAGTGGCTTTGCAATAATACTTTTTTTAAGGTATATTTAAACCATGGTTTAGTGGGTCTAACAGAACTTGAGTTCAACTCGAGTTTAGACCACGTTTCGTAATGAGACCGATAATGATGAAAAATATAATCTGGGTATTTTTAAGGTGAAAACAAGAAGTAAGTCTTCTAGAGCTTCGTGCACCATCGTTGGCCATATCATCACTGACCATAATCTGATGATTAAATTGGCCATAATTTCACCCAATAAAGGTCTATTCGTGATTAAAAATTAGCATCGGCGTAGTCCGTACAAAAGCTTTTTAATTATCGCAAGCTTTGCCACATTTTAATCATGTTACGGTACTAGGTACATACTTAAACTCCAACAAAGCCTTAACGTTTGACACTCGAGCCATCGCACTAACAATGTGGGTATAGCAAAAGCTTACTAAATTACCTAAGCCAATTATATTAAGTAACACATAGAGACGACCTAACGGGCGCGTTGTGCAAAAAGCTGTCTGCGATGTTAGAATGTAGGTTCGATTTCTGCTGCGGGACCAATGTTTGCATGTTCCGCAGATATTTGTTCTGGGTATGGGTGTTTTAGTAACTCGGTACTACGAGTACCGAGTTCCTGATACTCATGACCCAGGGAAAAAAATGATGGACATTTTTCATACAACATCATCTAGTAGAGCTTGTAATATGGGAACTACATGACTGATATTTTTTTTGTAATAACATACATATTATACATAGAAGACCCAGATGCGAGACAAATATTTGTAGATATAAACATTTGTCCTGCGACGGGAATCCAACCCGCAACCTTCTGCGTCTCAGACGGCACTTAGGTCGTAATTTATACGTGTCTGTTGGGTGTTTATTATTATTATGATCTATATGTTTGTAAAATATCATAAAACTTAGTATTTTTCAAACTTTCACGATTAGATAACATAATTATTATAAGTTTAACGGGTCTTTATCGCGTTTACCTTTTTTATTATTTTCCCGACGCAGTTGCAGTGCGGTGATACGGTTAGTGTAGTGTGCCGTAATGTGAACATGGACTTTTCTGATTCTGAAGATGAAATGAGGGTAGTTGCGGCTACTGCCTTTATTTCTCGACGGTAGCTCCGTATACTCCAGTCATCCCGTGACCACGGCTGTTGCAATACAGTTGAAACGTCGGGAAAATAATAAAAAAGGTAAACGCGATAAAGACCCGTTAAACTTATAATAATTATATCATAAAACTTCATTATCCACAGCTTGACTTCACCCACTACTCTCTCAGTTTGCGCCATCCACCATAATCTTACCCTAGTCTAAACCATCCACGGTCAACGTAGCGGACGTGGACTATGTCGTCTGCCCATCTCGGACGTCCAACGTTTCTTTAACCACTCCTCGGCTATCATTCAGTCGTTGTCCTGCTCCATCTGTCATCATCACGTCTTGCAATATAAACAACAAACAAACAAAACAAATGTTGGACATTTTTCATACAGCATCATTTAGCCCCAAAGTAAGCAGAGCTTGTGTTATGGGAACTACATGACTGATATACTACTTATATACATTTTTTTTGTAAATACATACATATTATACATAGAAAACACCCAGACCCGAGACAAATGAATGCGGATCATAAAAACATTTGTCCCGCAGCGGGAATCGAACCCACAACCTTCTGCGTCTCAGGCGGACCTTCGCCCACTGAGCCACAGAGGTTGTCATATTTCCCGCCCAACTCCATTTCAGTTCCATAATCCTAAAGTCAATGTCTTTGACTATGGTCCGTCTTCGTATGCCGATATTTGGAACTCGGTCTGTAAGTTTGATGCCGAGCATTACATACTGCATGGCTCTCTACGTCACCCTCAATCTGTACACGGCTTTTTGAGTTAGCGTCCATGTCTCAGATTGATTATATAAGCGAGTCTTCAGATACTGTGGAGTATCGATAGATTTTAAGATGTCTTCTAACTTGCCGACTGCAGCCCATACCCATTGGATCCTTCTTGAGATCTCCCACTGTTGGTACTCTTTTCCAAAAGATAGGATATGTCCAAGATAAACATAGCCTGACTTACCTGGCTTAGTTGAATAAATTAAAAAAGATCTTTGTGTACTTATAGGTAATTAATAAATATATTATTATTGAGATCGTTGTTATTGATAAGACATACGAGTACATACCAGTTTACCTATGAAATATTTTGAATTTCCTTTATTTTTGTATTTTGCCAAAAAAACGTCGTAAACGAACGCTAGATTGTTTAGCGTTTTGCAATGACCAATGTGGCTCAAATTTGTAGCCGTTTTACATACTGACGCGCTGCTTTGTATTTTGTCATTAAAAATTAATAAGTACGATAAAAACTTAAAATAAACCGAATAGCCTAACCTTTCTTTTGTTTACAATATGGCTAAATTTTGCCAGCTTTTTTGTTAAATGTAGCGCAATGGCAATCCAGCTGAACGTCGTTCACCTGTTATACTTAATGGAACTTGTTTTGTTAAAAAAGCTAGCGGTTATATAAAAATGCTAATTAAACAATCCATTTTTTATTCTTTATGGTACACACAGATAATTAACAGACAAAAAAACTTACATATAGGACATGTGCAAAGGCGGCATACATCCATCTTCTACATACATAATGTAGGTATGTAACTTTTAATTCCAATAAATATCGCGGATTTGATTATTCATATTGTAAAAACGAGAATAATCACGTACCGTACTAACGATGAAGTCACCGATTAAGTTTCAATTTCACCGAAAGTTACCGTTTTTACAATATGAATAGGTATGTTACTTGTTCGTGGTCATACTGCAAAATGGCGGCTTGTCATAAATGAACAGCTACGAACAGCTTGTAATTTTAGAACAGAGCTTACGTGAAATCATTTGGAGCGTATAGCGCTTGTGATTGGAAAAGCTTTGTCCAGAGGACCCTTAAATGATAATGAAAATGCTCTCGTACATATGCAGTAGAAAGCATGCAGTATAACAACTGATATACTATGTTAGAATATAATAACGACTATACCACGTACTTTACTATTCTCCTGCTGTCGTTTCGTTGACCGTTTAGAGGTCCTTCCTCATGAGCACCGTCCGCGACCACGCTTGACGGTCGTGAGACGGGAACGAAGAACGGGTAGCTGCCTCCCCTCTACCGCTCGCGCCGCCACTGTCCAGCCGCGCGCAAAGGGCAGAGCGTCGAGGCCAAGTAAGTTCCCGTCTCACGACCGTCAAGCGTGGTCGCGGACGGTGCTCATGAGGATGGACCTCTAAACGGTCAACGAAACGTCAGCAGGAGAATAGTAAAGTAATACGTGGTATAGTCGTAATTATATTCTAAAATGATACCAAACCACGATAATTTTAATTCTATGTTATACCATGTGTTTGAGAAATGGTAAAATCAGATAACAATACATAATACTAAACAAACAATACATAAAAAAAACATATAACTAAATGATATTCACAGCGCATCATCTAGCCCCAAACTAAGCAGAGCTCGTATTATGGGAACTAAATGACTGATATATGTACCTACTACTTATATACTTTTTTTTTATTCCAAAAACTATCGTGAACTTGTCTATTCATATTGTAAAAACGGGAATTTTCACGTACTGCACTATCTGTGAAGGCACCGACTAAGTTTCGACTCATTCCGAGAGTCTTCATCAGGGTGAGTGGTTGCGACTTTCTCCTTCCGCGTCGCGCCGTGCACTACCTAGTACTAGTGCACCGATAGTGCAGTACGTGAAAATTCCCGTTTTTACAATATGAATACTTTTTTTTTGTTTCTTGGTCTGGATGTTTTCTATGTATGATATGTATGTATTAACAAATAAATTTATGTAAGTAGCAGTTTGTCATGTAGTTTCCATAAAACTATATTTATTTATTTTTTGGATGAATTCTGTCAATCTTCGATTGTGCCATAAACAATATTTACGAGTTATATACGTAGTATCCCTAAATAGTCTGTAAAGTAATGTTTGACTAGTCACTTCAGTAATACTACCCCAGAGCGATCTGTATTACAAGTAAGTTCACATAATAAATAAATAAATAATACTGGACATCTTTCACACAGTATCATCTAGCCCCAAACTAAGCAGAGCTTGTAATATGAGAACCACGTGACTATACTACTTATATACTCGTACATAACGTACTTACAATTTATATTAAATTAAATAAAATATGTTTTTTGTATCCCAAAACGATTGCAAATCTATTTTATATAAGTAGCTAGTTTATTATAATGGGGTACAACAAAAATACAGGCTATATATATTTATATAAATTCTATATTATTAAATGTTTTTTTGTTATTTACGCCAATATTGTAAACCAGTAACTGTCCACGGCTTTATCCGTGTTGCACTAGGATAAGATGGCCTATGTAAAGTAGCGTTGGTAAGAAACGCATTGGCGCGACCGTTTATTTGACAAAATAAGTTGCAAAATTAGTATGGACAGGTAAAGTTTGCGAGTTTGGATGCAGGAGGTAATCTCCAAAAATACTCATCCGATAATGACAAATCCGATAAATAAAATTGCAGAAAGAATAAAAAATCTTTCATCAAATTCTATAATGGATCTTCAGGGTGGGCATAATGCTATAAAATATCCCTTTGAAATAAAAGGGTTTTTAGTGGAAACCAATTTTGCAACGTAAGTTGACAAAAAAACGGTGGAGCGAATGCTTAACGATATAAAAAAACCTTGTAAGAGCTACCATGCGGTACCACGCGGGCGAAGTCGTGGGAAGTATTGATT
Organism: Perizoma flavofasciatum; assembly: GCA_958496245.1. NCBI lineage: Eukaryota > Metazoa > Arthropoda > Insecta > Lepidoptera > Geometridae > Perizoma > Perizoma flavofasciatum. Next base: position 10,458,279 of record OY292433.1, read on the forward strand.
AGTGCAGACGTTTTAATTTAAACAAACAGTACCACAAACATGTTTCTCACAATTTGTATTCCATGCACTGTGAAGACCTATCGTTTCCCCATTTGCAACTGTGAGTCGTTTTTGTAGCTTTATTAAAACATCCTCTATAGAGACAGGGGATGACAGACAGGGCCTCGGAGAGAACGATCCCCATTTCATTTACTGACACGACAGATATTGATTAGATAAATAATTGACTTTTTTTATTTTTCTTCAGCCGTTTTAGGTCAGGTGCTAAGGATTCGGAATGAAAAACCGTTGCGGCAATTCTTCGACTGATTGATTCCTAGAAAGATGTTAAAATGACAAACATTACAAAGATAGGATGACGACCTCTGTGGCGCAGTAGGCGAAAGTCCGCCTGAGACGCAGAAGGTTGCGGGTTCGATTTCTGTCACGGGACAAATGGTTGTAAGATCTGCAAATATTTGTCTCGGGTCTGGGTGTTTTTCTATGTATAATATGTATGTATTTACAAAAAAAGTATATATGTAGTATATCAGTCAGGTAGTTCCCATAATACAAGCTCTGCTTAGTTTGGGGCTAGATGATGCTATGTGAAAAATATTCAGCATTATTTATTTATTAATAGGATTTTTTTGTTGGGATCAGAACTGTAGCTATCTATAGATCGTTCGCAACGGTACTTACATAGCTAATTGTTTCATCTGTAATCCTATTACTATTAAAAACGTGAAAGTTTGTGAGGATGGATATTTGTTACTCTTTCACACAAAAACTACTGAACATTTTTTAAGAAACTGTTTAAAAAAAACCTACTCTACAGTGTACTGTTGCGTTATAACGGTAAATAATACCTAATGCAATGCGTTTTTGCGCTATCAGTTTTAATGCATTTTGTTTTAGCTAACAATCGTGAATAAATGGTGATAGGCTTGCATGTGGAATGCTAACTTCTTGCAAAACACGGGCACGTACCAAATGTAGGTCTAAATGTGCCTCTGAGTACCCCCTAATGATGAAAAAAAAAAAAAAAAAAAAGACTTTATTCAGAAGCTTGCCTCTACCCCCAACTTGGTATCCTCAAAGATCTACGCACTAAGTATGTATCTGATGTCTATCATGGAAAAAACCATTTTATGTGAGTTTGTTTGATTGTTTTTTCCAAGTAAGAATTGAATTTTTGAGATCAATTCTGATTTTGACCTATAGCTTTCCTGCCATATTTATTCTATTCAAATCTCAACCTGAAGAAAGTGTACGGGACGACAATCAAAGAATGAAAACTAAAAATGAATACATTTTAGGTAAAAATATCTGTGTGTTTGTATGAACTGACCATAACCCATGTGACTTTAGTTTGACTGATGTCATAAATACACGAATAAAGTATCATAGATGGCCACAAACACTAGCAAACGGATGTTTTGTATTGATTGTTACCTAAGGCTTTTGTTAGTAAATTTTATTGATTGAAAACACCGCCTGAACTAAATCAGCCAGCAAAATACTTAAAGTAGCTTCTATGTATCAGATTGTCTAGGCGGTGCTATGGAAGTGTTCACAAACTATCCTTTGATAGCCATTATTTTCTCATTTCAAATTTAGGCCAAAGCAGCAAAGTTTCGCGGTAGTATAATCTTGGACTGCAGCTGGCTTAGACGCAAGAGGCACCTCTTGCATTCGGTTTCATATTGTGTCAAATATTTGCATGTTTTACATATATAAGTTCCAGTTCTGGGTTTTATGGTGCATTGGCAATTATCCTAATACCTACGATACAGAGAACCCTAGTGTGAGATCTGGATTATGATGAGACTGTTAGGTGTTATAAAAAAACCTCAAATAAATATATTTTTCTAATTCTGGAAACATCTTAAAATAACCGTGTTTGTTGTCTGATTTTTATAGTTTTGGTCTTTGAAATAGACTAATTCTACGAGTCCATAATTGGACCAATGCATCGCAGTGGCCTAAGATGCAGAAGGTTGCGGGTTCGATTCTAATTTGAAATCTACTAAATATAGCATATTTTTACCACAAACAGTATCTTTCTTATCCTTTCTATTCTATGCCTTCCTAGTAACATTTTTTTAAATAATCTACTAAAAAGTACATATTCCTAACCTCCAACTTGGATTCCCTGTGTCTTGGGTATCAGGAACTAAGAGTACTGTGGTTCAACAACAAACACTTCAATACGGTAGTATAGCTAACTAATAGTTTAAACTTCTGGGTGGATAGACATATACCACTTTCTGTTGGCGTTAACGCCTGCGGAAAGATTGAATTTTATGGGAACCTGGAACAAATATCTGCAGAACATGCTGTTCCGGGAATTGAACCCTCTTGCATCGCAGCCGGCCTCTCGCCCGCCGCGACATCGAGGACGTCAAAATGGTTGATCACCATCATCATAAACCTTGCAGTCAAAAGTCATCTTTCATTAGTCATTACAGAGTACGTAAGAGTCAGAGAATTCGTATTAAATTATAAAATCTACTATGCATTGTTCATAATTCCAAAGAAATAATTTACCCCTAGTAAAATTTATTGTTATCGCTTACTCTATAATTTACTCAAAGTAAATTGTTATTTTCTTGAGTTTATTTTATTTAACATCAATTTAAGATTCAGTTTGAATGTTATATAGTTGCCTTTGAAGCCAAGTTAAAAAGAACAAACTTCTCTGAGAAACAAAATAAAAAGATTTTTAAAAGGACGCCTCTAAGCCTTTCGCAGGCTTTTATCCCGGCTCTACGCAAATATAAAAGCAACAAAAGCCTCCTTTTCACTCGTCTCTTTGACCATTCGTATTGACATGTTTCGTTTCCAGTTTGGGATGGGAATGTTTCCGGGCACTTAACTGAGTGCTATCGTTATCCTGGACAGCCGCTGGATTCCGTAATCTTTTTTTTTTCTACCTCTATACTACTATTGTGGCAAATATCATATGGCCCTGTTGGTAAGCTACATTGAGACATAACGGGTGAAAAGTCTCATACTAGTATGGCTGTAATATCACCAGCACCCATGTATTTCAATATGAAAAACAGCAATCCGAGTATTCTGCCGCCAAGCTCCTGCTTACTGCGGCAGAATACTACTAATAAGAATGAGGTAAATTGTAGAAAAACGACACCAAAATAAGGAACAGCTGTCAAGTCCACCTTAGAAGTAAGTTGACACTTGCTAATTATAGTGTTGCCATTGTCAGATAGTAGGTAGGACACGTCTAAAAATATAATTCGGTACCGAGTGGAAAAAAGGCCTTCTTCATTTCGCCCCTACAAAAAACAAGTAGGTATATACCTATGAAAATTAGAATATATTATTTGGACACCTATTTTATAGTTGTATTGTATATTGCAGGTTATTTTCGTTGCCCCCTATTACCGGCCCCATTGGTAGAAAGAGGGAATAGATTTTTCCCGATGTCCCGTGCGACAATTCACACTTTTTCTAGTTTGAAATCAAATATGGCGAACATTGCTGGAATGCTACTTTACTCAACAGGGTGTAGAGTATGTAGTATATTGTGTCAATATTATCAAAACCTAACATGATTGGCAACGACGTAGTTTTAAAAATAATGACCAGCAAAATGCATTGATATCCAGACTTCAACTTATTATAATTATAATAGATCGCTCAACGACACTTGAAAATATAATTTAAATTTTCCATATCAATCTTTCGTTGCCTCCGCGAGACAAATTTTAATAAGCGCCCTACTTTTGTAGGAGATTAGTTTCTGTTCACGGTGCGCTGACTTGCCTTTTCATTAAGACGGGGTGTAACTTTAAAACCAGAAAAAGTAGAATCTCAAAACATTTAGTGTGATTCAACGGATTTAAATACTCTTTGTCAGTGTAGATTGGACATTAATATAGATGTATTGAATAGGGACGAAACCAAGAAAATAGTTCGTACACAGTATTAAATGTGGTAGTAACGATAGAAAAACCATTGACCTCATGTATTGCTGTTCTGAATATTTTAACACATATCAATTATGATTTAAAAAATCTAGAAAAGTATCGTTCATTTGTTATTTTGTGAACAGTCCAATGTCAACCCAACCGATCATAGTGGACTGTTAATTTCGACCCTACCTATTATAGATGGACAGTTACTCTTAACCCAATCAATTATTATGGGCTGTCCTTTGTCAACTTAGCAGACTATATCAACATCATCATTATCAGCCTGTATTTACCCACTGCTGGATATAAGCCTCCTCTATTTCGAGTCACTTATCCCCGTTGCTACTCCGCCTATCGTCACCACCGACTCGTGCTAAATTCAAACCATAAACAATAAAAACATTAAATCATGTCATGGAATTCGTTTTGGCTATGATTACATGTCAATCTGGTTTGCTTAATGATATTTTATTATTAAAATGCATGTAAAACGAGTGAGTTCGTTAGTCAAAGGCACTATAAATAAAAAAATACCTATTGCTTCACGTAACTTTTAGTTTGCCTTTAGAAACAGGAAGTTAAAGAAATTAAGATGCATTTAGTTTCATGTAAGTGTCGTTTTGTACATAGAAAATAATAAAAATTACAAATATTATCTTTTCAATGTCATTACAAGGGTTTCAAAATGTTAAATTATTTAAATAAATTAATAGTTTATGCCATGAGAATAAGTTCTTAGGCTTTGTTCCCACTACCGATAGCGATAACAAACATAATCTTATCAATATCAGATATAATTATAATTACTAAGCGTTTATTATACAAATAAAACAATAGTGTGGACATTTCCAGGGAGGAAACAGGGTATAAGAATATTTGATGTATAATTATTTGACTTTTAATCAACTTCGACTATTCACGTATGTCGATTACTGTTTTAATATATATTTTTTGTTGGGGGTTTTTACCCCGATAAAAGGACAACGTACATGTGTATGCCATGTGAGGTTATTTTTTATTGTATGTTCTCTGCAACAGGCATACGTTTATCTCCGGATCGGCCTATTCGTTCAAATGCGATTATATACAATCGATTTGTATGATATCAAGAATAATTCCCAGATAAGTTTTATTGTCAAAAGTCACAGGCGCTGAAATAAGCAATAGCAATAACATATGGGTTTTTTTTTATATCTTTTATTTGTTTTGTTAATCCACAGTGTTAATGGTGCTATGTTTATCTGAATGGTTTCCATACTCTTCTGGAATGTCACTGAATCCAAATGCATGCGCTTGTGCACCAGAGCCACCCTCTATCTGCGGAACTGATGGAACAACATACCTCGGATGGTGCAACTTTAGATCATGCGGTTTGGCCAATAACCCATTCCTAGCAATCAGTCACATGGGTGATTGTGCATCAGACACCCCTGTACCGATCGATTGTGCGTGCCCACCTGAAGGCCCCTCAATTTGTGGAAGTGATGGCCAAACATACGCCGGATGGTGTAACTTTAGATGTGGCACGACCAACAATCCATTACTAACAGTCAGCTACTTGGGCGATTGTTCAACAGGATCCATGCCGGGAACACCGGTCTGGCCAGGACAACAGAACATTCCAGGAACACGAGTCATACCAGGAACACCGGCCTGGCCAGGACAACAGAATATGCCAGGAACACGAGTCATACCAGGATCACCGGCCTGGCCAGAACAACAGCACATTCCAGGAACACGAGTCATACCAGGATCACCGGCCTGGTAAGGACAGTAATACTTTTCAGGAACATTTTCCTGTCCAGGTTCAGAGGTTTTGCCAGGATTATCTATGTACCCAGGATCACAGGCTGGATTTTCGCCCTCAAAAATAAACAAAAAACCTTTTCAGGATAAAAATAATATTCAGGAAATTACCTTATAAGCAATAAAGAGCTTCCTGTTTCTAATGTTTTTTTATTTTTACCCATAACGATATTTGATCGTTAGTGTGTCTGAAACCAAATCTAATGTCAAATAAATTTACAAAAGGATAAATATAAAAATAAAAGAGTTAAGCTCGTTGAACACACTTATGGAAAGAGAGTTGCAAAATAGAGAGATGGTACTCCATTAGAGCGACAGAAATTGAAGGCAAAAAATTTATAGAAATTATTCTACAATACGAGAAAGATCTGAAAGAGCGTAAAATTACTTATGGAAAAGTTATACTACTTAAAAATGTTATTAAAATTAAAGAGTTTTATAGAAAAAGTTGTTCAAAATATTCACATATCTAAATCACATATTTACAATGATAATTTGATACAAAAATCTAATAATATGACATAAGAAAGGAAGAAAAATAGAAGGACTATTATAATATTATCTGATAGATACGGAAAGAATATAGCAAAAGCGAATATCATAAACTTGTGTAAGCCTTACAGCAATTACTGTAACATATTGAACGATGGATATTTACACAATCCAGAAACCAAGAACATAATAATTTTGGTAGCTGACTACAATAGCGTAAAAACGGATACATATGATTATCTAACGAGGATTGATAGCATTGCTAAGTTCTTGAATAATCATTAAAAATGATAGTTTCTACAGTTATATATGGAAATCCATTGTTTTACACTGACTATGATACTTATTTTAATCACCTTTTAGGAATTCTGGATGAATACTTGCCTTTTGTAAAAATGAGTCAATCTTCTTCAACGTATTTTTATAAAAGGGCCATGAAAGGTATTCTCATAACGAGATCGAAAATTCAGTAAATAAAATTAAATGTGTCTGGTAAATAATTACAGAAGAAACTGGAAAAATGTGTAATAAAAATAACCCAGAATTGTTTGATAAATTTGACATTTCCAATTGTTTTAATAATTATTTAGTGAATATAGCAAATGACCTGACATATGATCTTAATTGTTCTATTGATAATTATTTAACTTTTCTATCCAAATATATGTATTCCACCCTCTAGTAATAATTTTGTATTAAAACCCATACATATAACGCACCGTGAGAATATAAGTGACTCATCTCAAAAAATAGGCGTTTTGAAAAAAAAACTGTATCGTCTAGAAAACTGCCGCTTTTTGATTAGAATGCGTCAAAATATAATAGGTGCGTCCCTTTCATTTCGGCGGCTCCGCGCACCCTCTTCGGTGGAAAAGTGATGATATTCAGTATTGCGTCAGCCAGGATTGCCAGTAAGACGTCACATTTTAGTATTAAAGTGACCTAAAACTCAATACAACAGTTTAGTACGCGAAAACCTGGTAAGACTTGTTAGAATTTTGACCAATAAAGTGACCGATGTTTGTTTAGTGCTATTTTATTACATTAAGCTGAGTAAAGTTATGTGACTTAAGTAGAGTTATATCAGTTTATTGATATTATAAAGTATTTTCTTTATAGGTCAGAATCTCTATGCGAAAAAGAGCTCGGTTAATACTAAGCATGGTGGATACCAGTCCAAAAAAATGTAGGTATACTTACTTAGGTACTTACTTACTTACCTATTATTATAAATAATTGTTTCATTCTTCAATTTGTACTTAACTTTTATTATTTTGTTGTAAATAGATCAATTATTACCCAAGAATATTCAGATCAAGGTATTAAAACTTATTTTTACTGACTAATTAGGTACAGTTATCTACAAAAAGTTATATAAATTCCATAGTTTTAATATCATTTAATATTGCTTCACCAAATAAATACAAAATAAAAAACCTTGAATAAGTTGATTATTTTTGTCTTTTTGATCTCTTATACTACGCCTTAAATATATTTCACAAATTCATTCATTCATTCATTTAGTTTTATTTACACAAAGCATTTTTAGTTTTACAGGATAATTGTGACAAATATGAGAATCCATCTAGTCCATCTATAATAGAAAACTCACCGGAAAAATATATTATATGCTACACAGGAATTCTTCAACTCTTACTCTGATACAGGACATAAAAGACCACATTAATTCTATACCTTTCTTTGAGTCGCACTACTTAAGAGCACAGACTAATAGGGAGTTAATAACAGACAGCAAAACTATTAAATAATTCTGGAACGATTTCAATAAATTCTAAAAGGAGAAAAATAGACTTGAGATTCTATATTGGCTGTATTTGGATACATTTAACACTTGAATTCAATATCAGCTTTTTCCAACCAAAGAAATACCATTGAGAAACTTGTGTAACTTATGAACAAAGTTGAAAAAAGAAAAAAAGTTTAGAAAAAAGTTGGAAATTAAAGCTAATTATGACAAGCATCATCAGGAAAAAAGAGCTTTGCCGTCAACGAAAAACAAGAGACCAAGAGAATATAGACCCAACACATATTTGTGCTGTGTATGACCTACAATCTGTAATGCTATGTCCGAGTCCATCTTATTTTTACTATTGCAGTGAAATTAATTGCCTGAAATTCACTATTACCGAGTAGAACAAAAAAGACAACGACCAAGAAGATAAAGCTGCTTATGGCGATGTTTTCTGTTATTTGTGGGATGAATTGGAAGGCAATAGAGGAGCAAATGAGATAGGCTCCTGTATTTACGATAACTTAACCCAGTTAAGTCAGAAACACTCCAATGAAAAACTACATGTAAAGTTTTACTCCGACAACTCTAGTGGGCAGAATAAGAACAAATTTATTGCTAGTTTATACTCATTTGCATTTGCCAATCTATCAACTATTGAGAGTATAACGCATAATTACTTAATCAAAGGCCACACCCAGAATGAAGCGGATAACGTCTACAGTCTTATAGAAAAAGCAATTAGAAAAAACGAGAAGGCTGGCCCAATTTACATACCCCATCAATACTTGACCCTGATAAAAAATGCTGAAATAGTAAGAACTGAGAAATTGTATGCCAAAAAGTTAGGATTGAAAGAATATAAGAAAAATGACCTCAAAGAACTAGTCAGGAAAAATCTCATACCTACTTACTACGCAAACTTTTACAACTCTCTTAAGGAGTTCATTGGTTGTAAAAACTAAAATAAAAGGCTTATAAATGATTCAAGTTCTATTTTGATAAAAAGATGTTGCTATTATCAAATTAGAATATTAAGATAAAGTTTATATTGCCTCTTAAAAGTTCCTATTTTTCCATTGTGATGTTAATTTAGTGATCAGGTTACTGATAATTTAATTGTATAAGGAGGATTGTATTCTGTTCTTGTAAAATGACTGTTTTTTGTTTATTTAGTTTTGAGTTCATTTTATTTAGATTGTTTTATAAAAGGTTATATATATGGTATGAAAATACTAAAAGTTAATATAAATTTTATTTTACTTGGAAATCTTTTAGGGTTGCATACTTAAAATGACTACACAGATATTTGTTCCTAGATTTGCTTTAATTATAGTGGGACCATTGTTCAAGACTGATAGTTAACTTAAAATTTTTAATAATGTTGTAATGAAACTGATTTTTTATAAAGCTTTATGAAATTTTACTTACCTTAATAATAATGTGTTTTTTCTTTGAAGTGTATTTTTTATTAATCCTATCGTACTAAAATGCACAAGTTTATTTTTGAATCAAATATTTTTACGAACGTTCAGAATTAAAGAGACCTATTTCAAAATAAGTCATTAGAATTTTTTAAGTTATAGTACAAAACTGTCTCAATTTCGGAAGGTTTTTTAAAGTGGCATAATAACGTTATAAATTAAATATATTTTTAATCAGTAATAAGCTTAAAATAAAGATAAAACCCTAAGGGATCCTATAATTTGTAAAAAAAGAAAAATTTGTCGCAATTTGGTTATGCAATATTACAATTCAGTAAAAAACACGCGATCGTAAAATAATTTTATCGCATTTCCCAAAAATCATGTTTTCGTAAATGAGTCACCTCTATTTTAACGGTGCGATAAGTCAAGTCATAAAAATAAATCGTTACTGAATGTAACGTCTAAAAATTTGAAGATTTCTGGTACTTCTCGCCTTATTTGTTGAAACAGTTGGAATTTGTAATTGTTGTACCGCTTAAATGCATATGTATCAAAAAGGGATTTTCCCTGACAAAATGAAAATGAAAAAAAAATGTACCACTTTACAATAAGAGCAAAACTTCTTTATGTAATAATTATAGACCGATATCAGTGCTTCCTAGTATAAGTAAAATATGTAGCTGAAGCTCTCATAACTTTTATTTTAGATAATGATTTTTTGAATAGCAGAGACAGTTTGGATTTCAGATCCACTTGACATGCCAGAACAAGACTAATGTAAGATATTCTTCTAGGGCTCGAAATATCACAGAAAACTCATGGAGTATTTTGTGATCTCTCAAAAGCCTTCGACTGTGTTTCTCATAAAATATGACTTAGTAAGCTGGATAACTACGGTGTCCGTAACGAAGAATTTCAATAAAAAAGAATTTGAATCATATTTATATGAAAGAGTCGAACGGAGTAAGATCAAAGAAATGTCACATTAGATTAGGCATTGCACAAGGATCAATATTGGTCCTTTTTTATTTTTGATTTATGTAAATGATGTTTCTGTAGTTTGTTAGGATATTGACATGGTATTATTTGCTGGCGATACCAGTTTAATTATTAGGAACAAAACAAATGATGGTCTTAGTCATAAGTTTAGGAATGTTATGCCCAATATAGAAAAATGGTGTTCTGTCAATAATTCATTGTTAAACATTGATAAAACAAACATGTAATAGAATTCTGGTTAGGTACTAGCATAACGCCGAATACATCGGTAAAAATACACTTATTTTTCTTTGCTTAACAATAAATTATTAACACAGTTACTGTTCCAATTATTCGGAACAGTAGCATATGCTATCAAAAAATTTAAGAAACTTGGTGTTAAAGCTGCAAGAGATGTATGTATTTCGCCACTTTTATTCTTTAATAGCCTATGGTATAATATTTTGGGGTACAGTCGCTGAGTCAAATAAAATATTTGTACTCAAAAGCGCTCAATTAGGTAATTGAAAAGAATGGACTCATGTAGAGATCGATTTAGAGAGTTGGGTATAATGACCATGACATGTGAATTTATATACCAAAATATAGTATACGTAAGAGAAAACCTGAGCAATATGACAATAAAAGATGACACTCACGATAACACGAGACGCAAGAATAACACGTACTAGACTTGCAAAACAGGGAAAAGTTTTATTTATGTATCTATTAAATTGCATAACTGTATTTCTATTGACATCATATATACAATATAATATAATATAATATAATCCTACTAATATTATAAACGCGAAAGTTTGTGAGGATGTTTGTTCCTCTTTCACGCAAAAACTACTGAGTGGATTTTGATGAAACTTTACAGTAATATAGCTAATACATCAGAATAATACATAGACTACTTTTTATCCTGGTACCACGTAGGCGAAGCCGTGGGCAGAAGCTAGTAAGAAATAAGAGTGACATTGAATTATAAAAGTATGTAAAAAATAAATTTTTATTTAAAAACTATTTCAAAATTGACGAATCCAAAACAAAAAATTGACTATTATTTTGGCCATACTTTATTTGACAATAAGACGAAGTTTTAACTGATTATTAGTATTAATTTCTGATATGTAAGCTACCTTAAGTACTTTTTTATTTTATGGTTGACGAATTAATTAATTATATTCATTAAAGTCTTCGAATTTATGATTTTAGGACCTGCTGGTTTCCTTACAATGTTTACTTTACCATTAAGAATACACATTGGGCATATAAAGTTTTCGCTTGAAAAACTGCATTGCTGTATCCTCTATGCTATGTCGATGACTTTTACTATCTGTCGAATAATCTCGTTACAGTTTTTATACTTCAGAAAAACCCTGAGCATAGTTCATGCCACAGCTCGCTTGTAAATAAAAGTTTTTGCAAAAAACTAATGTAGGTATATTTTCTGGTTATATGTAGTAGCTTTGTTTGAAGTAACACATGCCTTCTAGCCATAGAAAAACAAATTAGTTACGGATATTATTGCACATAAATTACTTTTATTACACTCTGTTTGAGTCAATATGTGAACAAAATCACTATATATATAAGAGTTTTGTTCCGTAATGAAGGAGCAGTCAGTAGAAGAAAATGCATTTGATTTCATGTAAGTACATATTTATTTAAAACCATTATATAAACTAAAGTCTTAGGATAAGCAAATGCAAGTGTTAATAGGCAGGTTATATAGATAATACAACCGAAAACCACTGAGAAAAAAGGTTTTGGAATGGCGGCTCCATACCGGACAAAGCAGCGTAGGAAGGCCCCTCACTCGACTCACTCACATCCCTCGAAGAACCGAGAATATCGTAAGGATCAGGGGAAATCAATGAATGGAAGCAATATTGTTCATCAAAGCAGTATGAATGAGATAGTTGGCAGGAGCTTGACAAACTTTTTTGTTTAGTTTTCTGTATTGTTCCACTGCTGGCCAAAGGTCTTTTTTCCATCCAAACTGGACTCTGGGCGTCTTTTTTTTGTTATACAACTAAAATGTCAAATAAGAACACGGCCCACCTCCAAGCGTAAAATATGAACGCTCGTAACACCTTACGGTCTCCCACCAATCTCTGTCTCATGTGAACTCAGGTCGTCCCGCCGATCCTGTCCAATAGAGGGCAGGAGGAGACCCGTAGGACACAATTTTTATCTAATGTGTCACCGAGGGGACATCTCATTTACATACAAAATAAACGGCCAATCTATTTTGCTTTGACGTGTAATTTCTCATTGATCTGCATTGATTTCTCATTGATTGATAGTCGTATAATATGTAGTACAATCTACTAAGAATTTAACTTTTCGCCGATCTCATCGTCACTTTCCGTCTTCGGGCACCTGAGTTACGATATGCGCCCACTTCCCGTGATGCATTCAACTAACATGGCCCGCCCATTCCCACTTGAGCTTGGCTGTTTTGCTACCCGAGTCGGTTGACGTATTCTGACCAAATTGGAGACGATTTGAAGAAATGCTATTTAAAAAGTATCTTTAAAAGACGATCGTGAATAAATAATGTGATGAGCGTGAATTAATCAAAAGACGTTTGCCAGATTTGCTACCCCTTTAAATTTAAAAGACAGTATTTATTCATAAATTCACAAGGATCACTTTGAAACGTCAATTTTACTGCCTGTTCCTTCGTGGAACAAGCCTCCAGGCCAAGGATAAAATGCCAAGAAACAAGATATTATTTTTAATTATCCTTTTACAAAACAATATAATAAAGAAAATAAGAAACGTCTAAATTGTAAAATCCCTACATAATTGGATATGTTATAGTAGCTCATTTATGAAAGTTTTTGTTTAATTACGTTTTCAAATTTGAAACAAACCTAACTGTTATGTATTATTATGGACTTATGTTTTTTATGCTCAGCCAATTTCACATTTGATGAGCTCAGTTTTTTTTGACATTATTTTAGTATAATGTGTATTTTTATTTTGGAATCCAATAGGGACATTTTATTTTGTAGATAAGTGAAGCGGAAATGGCATATGTCACATTTGACGTTTAGTGGTCACCTCAAACTTAGTTTAACTTAAGGGCGAAACAGACGAGTGCTGAGACGCAAGAGGTTCGATTCTCTCTGCGAGACCAATGTTTGCATGTTTTGGACATATTTGTTCCAGATCTGGGTCCTGATACTCACGATATAGGAAATCTTGGTGTGGGCTTTTCAATGTGTATTCAAAAGTCAGGACTAAGTAGACACATTAAAAAAAATATAAATAAAATGGTTTGTTTTTTATTCTTAATGTTATATTTTTAACAAGGAAACTATTCAAAAATATGAAAAAACCGGACAAGTGCGAGTCTGACTCGCGCACCTAGGCATACAATGTTCACCAAAATTAGCAAGCCGGATTAAAAGACAAACTTAATTTTGTAGTTGCCAAAATGTTCACTCATACATCGATATACGTTATAATATATGTTAGTTTGTAATAGCAAATTCTTGACTATTTCCTTTACTTGAGACCTTGCTTCTTGCCAAATTTGATTAATTAAGTCAATGGAAAGTACCTTGTAGTTTTTGATTAACTTTGCGAGTGTCCAAGTATAAAACATATACTTGGACTTGGCTATAGTTTTTGATTGCGTTTATTTAGAAGCTTGCCATTTTTACAGCTCTAAGATACCGCAGACCTACGTATTTGATATTAATTTCAATTTGATACCTCCACGCGCTCCGTAGATAAAGGGTCTTGACAGACGGACGAACAAGTAAGTGATCCTATAAGGGTTATTTTCCTTTTTGTACAGAACCCTAAAAAATATATTTTTACAGCAAAACAGTGTATCTGATTTAACTAGACGAACAAATTATCTAATTGTAAACATACAGATTGTAATGCTGAGAGCTTAGTATACTAAGTAGATTATTCTTTTTATAATTTTCAATATTTTAACAATCAAACAATATGTTAAGATTTGAAACTGATCGCGAACTTGATTTATGTATGTGGCTGTTGGGAGTTAAAAAAAAAACTACACTCGAGAGCAATGCATCTAGGTCAGTTACCAAAACAAAGTACAATGTCCCAAAAAACTAAGAAAGCCAGGTCAATGAAATAAAAAGTGACAGACCATTCATTTCCTGAGTAGTAATGAAACTAACTAAACGTCTTCACAAATCAACTATACTAAAACATTAAAATCATAAATCTTGTTGGTTTATGTGGTAATGACGTCAAAATCTATAGTTAAAAATATGAATTTATTGCATGTTATTTTTATTTTTCACGAAGGGTTTCTGTAATAAAATACGTTTATTTACCACGATTGTTTTGTGTGAAATAACACAATATATCATATATTTTACGAACGTGTTTTTAGTGAAATAGTGAATACTTACACTTACACAACTATAATACAAGTGTATACAAAAATACAGGTGCAACAGCTAGCTATCTAAAGACCGTTGCAAACGATCTATAGATAGGTCAACTGATCCAGATTACTACCACACGATTCCTGCCGCGGGATTAATGTTTGTATAATCTGCAAATTATTTTCTCGCATTTTGGTGTTTTTCTATGTATAAGAAAAAGGTATAAGTAGTATATCAGCTATGCAGTTCCCATAATACAAGCTCTGCTTAGTTTGGGGCTAGATGATACTGTGTAAAAAATACCAGTATTATTTTAATTATATACTAGCTTCTGCCCACGGCTTCACCCGTGTGGTACCCGGATAAAATTAGTATTTTTGTTATTCTGATGCATATTCTATATTACTGTAAAGTTTCATCAAAATCCGTTCAGTAGTTTTTGCGTGAAAGAGTAACAAACATCCATCCTCACAAACTTTCACGTTTATAATTGTACTAGCGTCTGCCCACGGCTTCTCCCGCGTGGTAATCGGATAAAAAGTAGCCTATGTGTTATTCTGATGTATATGCTATATTACTGTAAAGTTTCATTAAAATCCGTTCAGTAGTGTTTGCGTGAAAGAGTAACAAAAATCCATCCTGACAAACTTTCACGTTTATAATATAGGATAGTAAGATTTGAATAAGCCAGCATAGCCAGCAGCCTCCGAGACATCAAGGCTTATGCCAGTGACCCTAATTCCTATTCCCATTAGTTATAATTTTCAAGTGTATTAGTTACAATACTTGATAACTATGTCTGCCTAGAAAATGGTCTTGTGTTTTTTTCACCCCTTCACCACTTGGCCAGAGCTAATATAAATAGCAACTGGTGATCACAAAGATCTACTGGGATATTTATTTTTTTGAAGACCTCTGTGGCACAGTGGGCGAAGGCCCACACGGGATGCAGAAGGTTGCGGGTTCAATTCCCACCGCGGGACAAATGTTTGTATGCTCTGCATATATTTGGCTCGGGTCTGGGTTGTTTCTATGTATATTATGTGTGTATTTACAAAAAAGTATATAAGTAGTATATCAGTCATCTAGTTCCCATAATAGATGATGCTGTGTGAAAAATGTCCAGCATTATTATATTATTATTTATCTTTATTTATTTTTAATCTCAGGCTTATACCTGGAGCCTTTATAGGCATTAGTGGAGCCGAAGCTAACACTAACAGGCCTTTTTGTACAATACAATATATAAAAAACGGGTTTTCCTGGATGGTGAATGATAAAACTATTGGATATATTGGGTGATAATCTGGACTATTGCAGGAGTAAATGCTTAAGGAATGGATGCTGGGCTATGTAGGATGAAACGGCACCTGCCAATTCTAACTCAAATTCAAATCAAATCATAGGCAGGTGATGACTTGCCGTCCACTAAACGGGCCCATAAGTGCCGCCAACGATAGGCAGCGTAGAGGCAACGTTGGTGTGGACGGCTAAAGGATGTCGAGAGGTGTGCTGCAGTTTCACTAAACGCTACTCCCGGCTTTATGCCTTTAACACTTCCACCCTTGGAGCATAGGTTCCACTCTTGCGCCTCCACCTCCGACCGGCCGGCTAAGGCAAGCCGAGGGTCAGGGGTCTCTGTCGACCCCAGGGAGTAATGGGGCTCTGCGGTGTCACCACGCACCGAACGCTCGCCACAAGCGCGCCCTGTGGGAATATATATTATTATTATTATTATTTTATGGCAACTTATTTCTTAATTTAGTCATTTTAAGGGTTATGTATACCTCAAAAGGAAAAAAGGAACTCTAATACGATCACTTCGTTATCCGTCCGTCTGTCTGTCAGACCCTTTGTCTCAGGAACGCGTGGATGTTGAAATTAATATCAAATACGAAGGTCTGCGTACCTTTATAATAATATCAAGCTACTAAGTAAACGAAACCAAAAAATACAGTCATTTATCTATACTAATATTATAATGAGGAAATATTTTTTTGTTTGTACCGAATATGCTCCGAAACTACTGGACCGATTTTAACCATTTGTTCACCAATAGAAAGCTAAATTATCAGGAAGAAACATAGGCTATAATTTATTTAAAAAAAAATAAAGATCCTTAAGAAAATTGCAATAATGTAACCCAAAATAGCAATTTTTTCCTAAAAAATTCATTATTTGGCGTGCGCTGAGAAAACTATTGATGATACATAAAATGATGTACTACATGATTAAAGTACTCATTATAACCTACAAAAAAGTCCGTGAGGGAATATATCTAACTATTATAGTTAAGTCACAATAGCAGCTTTTGTGTTCTAAAATTTGATTAGATCGTTGGTAGAAACAAAAGTTGGTTATATTCGTATCATAATATTAATTCTTATATAAATAAATTATTTTATAATCAAGGTATGCATGTAGCAATAAAATACTTTTTAATTCATTCGATTCGGACATTTAATTTCAAAGTTATCACGAGTATAAAAATGCAACACGCGAACCGACCCCGGCCGCCCGCGACGTTCCCTGCTCTATAGAGCGGGCGTTACCGAGGAGCGGGAGGGTTTACGTCTATGAGTAAGGTACCCGCGCGGCAAAAACTAATGAACCCATTGCGATGAAACTTGATAGTAGCCGTTACCTATAGCTATTACTTTTTATCCCGATATTCGCACAGAATCGAAAATTACGCGGGTGGAACCGCGGGGCGCAGCAAGTGCCTTATATTTGGTCACTCGCACAATAAATCGGAACCACCTTCCTCATGAACTGAGCTATCAAATGCAATCAAACTCACATCACGGTATTGACTCGTGCGTTTGCCGCAGCACGCACAAACACATGGCCAACGTGTATTACTTTGCTCGCTACAAAAAACAGCATATTTAATGCCTAAAAAAGTCCTTTCCCAGCAATTATTTTTATATTCCCTCAATATTACTCGTTGATGAACTGATGCATAAATTTCGGCTTGGTGATAGGTATTATTAGTCCTATAACACTTTGTATATACATTCGAAAAGCATTACTCTCCTTTTGGGCAGTCTCAAAACAAACTCTTCAGCTTTTTTATAAGTACATATCATAATGTAAGGCAAATGCCTTCCTTCCATTCCCCTGTATTGCTGGTTATTTGTGAACAGTCTAGCTCATCCCGCTATCTCCGCCTGACAGTAAGGCCCATCAAGAATTCCGGACAAATTTTAATCGGCTTTCACGAAAACAATCCTTGTTTTGATACACCACAATAATGTTGCTTACGAACTCATACACAAAATTAAAAGTCATTCGCGGCAGTTAAATAAACGGTTTTTCGCTAATAGCTATCTTTTCCAGACAATCTTTGGAAAGACAAAAAAATTACAGACACAAGAATGATTGTTTATCTTAGTATCACAGGCACTTCATTTGTGTATTTATTTCTGGTTACATGAACAGTGTCAATGGTAGTGCTGATTCTGGCCGGATGGTTGCCATGCAGCCTTGGAAAACCACAACCCTTGCTGTGCTCCTGCGCAGCATATCCTCCCTCGATTTGCGGAACTGATGGCAATACTTACGACGGATGGTGCAACTTCAACTGCGGTGTGGCAAATAATCCTGGTCTAAGACTTTCTCACGTTGGTGATTGTAGATCACCCCAACCTGTCATACCAGGATCACCCGTCATACCAGGATCACACGTCATACCAGGATCACCCGTCATACCAGGATCACACGTCTTACCAGGATCACCCGTCATACCAGGATCACCCGTCATACCAGGATCACACGTCTTACCAGGATCACCCGTCATACCAGGATCACCCGTCATACCAGGATCACCAGTTTGGCAAGGATAATTTTTTTTTTTAATTTACACGTACATTCATATTAAACTAGGTTTCCTTGTATCGTGGATATCAGGAACTATGAGTTCCACAATTTTAATTATATTTGTTACGGGACAAATTAAATACAGAATAGCAAACATTTGTTCCGCAGCGGGAATCAAGCCCACACATCTTGCGTCTCAACCGGCCACCACGCCACCGTTGCGTGACATATAATTATATAAGACCATGTAAAGATAAACATTCCGGGATGCATATAAAAAAGTATTTTTTTTTATCAGAAAACAAAGCTTGCCTCAAAATATGAACTAAAGAATATAATTACATATTATCTAATAACGTTGTGCTTTATCGATGTCTAGGGTTTACGATATATAATTGCTGTCTATGTATAATGAACTTTCGAAATAACAACTAAATACTGGTATGTAGAACGTCTTTTATCCAATACAGCGTTGTTCCAAAACGTTTTGTAAGTTCCCACAGGCCATTCGCCAGGCGTGTCTAGAGTAGTGTACTTGGCTTATTTTTCATACCATGAAATTTAATTTAATTAAGTATGTAACCGGGTGGTGTGGTAAGACAAGAAGACAAACTAAAAATAATGTATAATACTTATCCTCTAAGTGTGATTGATTACGCTGCAATCACAGAAATTGGTCAAAGAAGGTAATTTTGAATGAATTCAGTTACCTAACTACTCCGTTGTAATTAAAGAATTATTGTAAGAAATACACTTTTTTTTTGATAGCACTTGATAAGTGCATCCTTTTCCATCGTTTCTTGTGCATCATCTTGTGGCTTGTCAGATAGACTCTAAGGAGTCGTAAATCCTTACTGTCTTGGCATTTGTAGTTTATGCAGGTTATTGTTTTGTATTATTGATAAGTAAGTACTTTAGTTGAATAAATTCAACAAAACAGACTAAGACGTGTTCTATTAAATTCCAAACCATAACAGAATGAAGAAAATAAATGTATTTTGATCACACATGCACAGCACGAAACAGCACAACTTTGTTTACCACCAGAGAGTCCCCAGTCCAATGTAGCAAGATCCACAGAAACGCTCAAACATTTAAAATATTCCACACTTTGAAATACCGTCTCCAATGATAAACACTATCGCTCCATATTTGAACACCATTAAAGTCTTTATTGACTTTAGAAAATAGAGATAAAGGCGTTTCTTTGGGGAGAGAACGTTGTAAAGTAACTATATTCTCAAAGTGTGAAAGTTGTTTGACTATAATATTATACAATAAATGTATATTTTAAATCAGTAAACCACCTAAAACAACTGCCCCTTAGCCTGCTGTATCAAAATCCAAGACAGCAAAGAAGAGCCAGCCTCTATCTAAGAAAGAAGTAGCGAAGACAGCTGAACAAAACGTCAAAATGAATTGATAACTCTGATGGGATGAGACTATAGTTTTAAAGTTTCGTAAGGTTTATTACAAACGTAACATTTGTTAAAGGAGAAACGTTTGTTTTTAGTTTTTTTGTTTTGTTAAGAACTATTTAATTAATGGAGAATTACACCAACTCTGTTCTCATTCTTTTCAATGCGTTCTATCCTGAGGTTGTCTGAAAGAGTTTTTTAATTCTGGTGTATGCAATAAAGGGTTATGGAACTATTTTCATGTACGGAACTAGTTTTAGAAAGTACCGAATTAATATATTTTTTTAGGGTTTCGGAGCTAAATGGTAAATCGCTACCCTTATATAGGTTCCTAATGTCTGCCTGACACACCGATATATCATTCAGTTTAGGGCGTAGCAAGATATTTGATGAGCAGACGTGTTTTTTTTTCTCTTATTATCAGTTAATTTTTTTTATTATTTAAGTTTTGGTATATAAATTTTGTACCCAAAAAAGAAAATCCAATGATTAAGTAATAGAAGTAACTTATTCACGCACCCCTTTACAGTACATTTAAAGAGGGTTAGATCCTTTCACTTTTCATTGCACCCTTCCATCACCCAAGATCATAAAGAAGATATTTTAAAATAATTCTAAGATTTTATCAAACATTTTTGATTTAAGCCCTCATCTATAAAAATATAAAGAAGCTAAAATTGTGTTTCGCTCCCCACTTTTCTGATTTTTTAACCTTGTGTTCTAAAACTATAAAACAAAGTTAAGCGAGTGCCATTTGATAGAAACTACCAAATAAAATTCGTTTGATTGCTCTTCATTGATAACTTTAGGAGTTACGAGGCATATTCGGGATAATAAAAAAACCTTTTGTCTACCAACTAGCTACTGACCGCGACTTTACCTGCGTGGTACTTGGCTAAAAAGTAGCCGATGAAAAGTAGCGTTCGTGAGAAACGTATTCACTCGACCGTATATTCGTCAACTGACGTTGTAGAATTGATCTTCACGAAAAATTATTTTAATTAGAGGAGTGAAATATTTTTTTCAATCGGAAATGTAGTTTCGTAGATTACTCCCCACATACATACTTACAAACAACCTCTTTAAAATATTAGTATAGAAATATAGATAGCATCTAAGATTTTACTGCACTATCGGTGAAGGCACAGACTAAGTTTCGACTCATTCCGAGAGTCTTCATCAGGGTGAGTGATCGCGACTTGCTCTTTCCGCGTCGCGCCGTCACTACACGTGATTCTTGGAATGAGTCGAAACTAAGTCGGTGCCTTTACCGATAGTGCAGTACGTGAACATTCCCGTTTTTACAATATAAATAGTCAAGTTCACGATAGTTTTTGGAATAAAATCTAGGATCTTACTCATACTTTAAGGACTTTTCTCAACATATCCTAATTCAATTTATATTTTAGTCGAAAGGGCGGTATTATATTTTAAATATGTTACTGTCGGTATAGGGTTATACCATCATCATCATCATCATTATCAGCCTATATTAGTCCACTGCTGGACATAGGCCTCCCCTAATGAGCGCCATAGCGCCCTGTCTTCAGCTTGCCGCATCCAGCATCTGCCTGCAGTCTTTCGCAGACCATACCATACTTGTCAAAATAAATCAGACATGAGCATTGAAAAAAGCAACTCTTGATATGATTCAAAAACATCTAATTCTGTATTGTCATGTTCCGTGGCTTTGCTTATGATGTCTGTTGCTTGCTGGATTTTGATGGCAACCAACATTGCAAGCGTACAACTCGCGGTGACAACCCTTTTAAAAGCTCTTTTTGAAGAAACTCATAACTTGGGAAACCTCATCCCCAAGTGAACTCATCCAACACGCGAAATCGCATGTTTTTTGTACTCTGAAAAATATATATGACATATCTGACATATCGGTACCCAAAAAATTTTGCTTTGCCATGTTTAGAACTTTTAAAGGCAAATAATTTTATATTTGCTATAAAAGTGAATCTTCCCCTTAATACTTTTCCGAACGCCCGAGGAGACGAGGTTACTTGCCTGTGAAATAGAACATGTGCATACAATATTTTTACATCTTTTTAACATGAATGCAACTTCCGAGAAATTTTTATTTTTCCGCGTAGTTTCCGAGATCGCGACGAGTGCTCTCCGGAATAGCGGAATGAGTTTTTTAAGATTTTTCTGTGAAATGTTTTAGAAAGTATGAAATACAATACAGGATAACACAGCAAATTATCCTGTACCGTTTATCACCGTGTTTGAAAAGTCTGTAGCACTTACCCTGATAAAGACTTTCAAGATGCGAATTAACTATTATTATTAGATTATGTATTGCTACCATAATAAATTGTATGCATAAAACAAACTACTACAGCAGAATAAATAAATATTTTAATATGATGGACATATCGAATAGTTTGATCTAGAATATGCAATTATGATGGACATATCGATATTTTGATCTAGAATATAAAATAAATCATTTAAAAATCCCAGTTTGCATGACGTCGTCGTGTGGATAGCCACGGGATTCACCACGTTTATAAATGCCACAGTCTAAGGGCGAACAGAAAGGATTACAGGAGGCCTGACGGCACTTGAGTGGAGAAACTTAAGGCCCCTAGAGAATGGCTGAAACTTTAGAAGCACACTGGTAATAAGGGAGCTTGAAGAACAAGGGAACTACCTACGCATACATATATACATGACAGGTATAATAGTTTCCTGTGGAAAAATAAAAAAGCTCTCGACCGCCGGCCATTATAGGTACTGGATTTGATTGTTCATATTTGGAAAGTGTAACTTATAAAATATTTTATGTAGAGAAAGTTATGTTATCGATTTCGATTAAACAACGCTTCCGCATTTTACAAATCTGTCATAAGATTTAAAACATTTTAGATTTCTTGTTTAAACGGTCTAAAAAAGTCCTTAATTCACACAATTTATCTATCTCATCTTTGGGTTTTCACTACTCCTATCTCCATATACATCCATAACCCACTTCATTAGATTTTATAATATCCATCCTCGGAATGACTTGAACTTGCAACCTCCCGCTTAGGACGCGGGGGCTATACCAACGAAGCCACGCCACGATCGTTACCAGCCTAATCGAAGTTCTTGGATTTTTTCGGCTCGAAGCACCGAGGCTCCATCTACAGGGAAAACTTGGAAATTCCTAGCCTGTTCAATGACAAATGTAACATTTAGTACAATTGACAAGGGGTGTTACTTTGCTTAGTAAACTCACTTCATTGTTGGTTTGTGAACAATTAATCTTATAAAATCAACGCTGTTAAAAGATCCCATAAATTTACAGCCGAACTAAAAAGAGGGTTTCACCTGTAAAGTTATACAGTTCCAATAATCTACTCTGATACCCTTTGGTTCCCTTTAATTTCCGACCGAGGAGTAAATTTTCCTATCCAACATACCGTGACCTCTGACCTTGTTACCGGATCACGTTAACACGAATAGTTTCAGCTTTGACAATCAACCACATGTCTCAAGTTGAGCTGGCCAGTAAACGACACCTGCTTTCCTGTCTTTACAGCGTGGTTAAATGAGATATCACATGTCTAGTTATGTTTGATTTTGCGTTGTAGGATTGACTTGTTGAAACTAGAACTAAAGATTGATCGATAACTGTTTATTACATAGGTAAACAAAAATTAAAAACAACATTACATAAGATCTTATAAACTAAGTCATGTGATACAATGGGTGGTCTCACTGCTAAGAGAGATCTCTTCAAGGCAGCCTTTGAATAGACTAAAACAAAAATAATAAAGAACTATCTGTGCACTATCTGTGAGAAACTGATACAAATGGACTCTGGCGAATTCATTCGTCGTGTCAACGGTTTTTCTTGGGCCCCCTATGTAAATTCCTGATCTGACCAGCCCACTCATTCCACTAATAAAATGGCAATGGGGAACATTTTGACAGGTTTAGCAATGTCCAAATTTCTTTAACTAAAAAAGGAAACACTCTCGACTAAAACTTTCCCACTTCCTAAACTAAATTTTTCTAGTGTATCTAATAAAAGGCTGGTTTAGGTATGGTGGCCCTAGTAAGGGCTTGGTGGCTGATTGTAAAAGAACCAGTATGAAGACCTCGAAGGCACGGTGGGTGAATAACCGGCTAAGACGCAATAGGAGCGAGTTTGGAAGAGTCACAACTAAGAACAATAAGTTTAATTTGAAAATTGACAATGCCACCGTCAATCAGGATAGTGATGTAGCTAATGCGTTCGAAAACTTTTTTACCGACATTCCAGTCTCTACCACAAAATCCTTAAACTCCTCTCCCATAGAAGCAGAATCATTGTTAAATGAAAACTTAACAGAATGTAAAATACAATTCAAATTTGATCATGTAAATAGTGATGACATCATAAAAGCTTTCAAACTCATAAATGTTAAAAAAACCACGGACCTCTGGGGCATCTCTGTTTGCGTTGTGAAATCATTGATTGGCATTATTGCGCCCGAACTAGCTTTAATATTCAACGAGTGTATTGACTGTGGTGTGTTCCCTGATTTAATGAAACACAGTAAAATAACTCCACTTTTCAAATCGGGTACATGTTCTGACCCTAGTAATTTTAGACCTATATCAGTACTTCCTACATTTTGTAAAATTTTTGAAAAACTAATTTTAAATCAATTGCAAAGACATTTTAAATTAAATAATTTACTGCATAATAAGCAATTCGGATTTAGTAAGGGTCGCTCAACCACTGATGCTGGTATTGAGTTAATATCGCACATATTTGATGCCTGGGAGGAATCTCATGACGCTTTAGGCGTTTTTTGTGATTTGTCAAAGGCATTTGATTGCGTAGACCATGACACATTGATCAGGAAACTACACCATTATGGTATTAGGGGCGTTGCTCTAGACTTTCTCACTTCCTATTTAAGTGACAGAGTACAAAGAGTTGACCTGAATGGAAAACAGTCTCCGGGGTCTCTGGTTACTATCGGTGTACCGCAGGGATCAATTCTTGGTCCATTTTTGTTCTTAGTATACATTAATAATCTACCCCACCTTGTAAGGGACGATCATGAGGTTGTATTGTTTGCAGATGACACGTCACTTTTATTTAAATTAAAGCGACGACAAACCAATTTTGACAATGTAAACAATGCAATCTCTAAGGTTGTAAAATGGTTCAACGTTAACAATCTCCTACTTAATGAAAATAAAACAAAGTGTATTAGATTTATACTACCCAATGTTACACAAGTTAAAGCAAATATCAAAATCAAAGATGAACAGTTGGCTCTTGTGGACACCACCGTATTCTTAGGTATCACCCTAGATAATAAGCTTCAATGGGGTCCTCATATTGATGGGTTATCGAAAAGACTTAGTTCTGCGGCATATGCAGTCAAAAAGATCCGTCTTTATACAGACGTTGACACAGCTAGACTAGTTTACTTCAGCTACTTCCACAGCATTATGTCGTACGGTATACTGCTGTGGGGGAGTGCTGCTGATATCAATACCATTTTTGTGCTGCAGAAGAGGGCTGTTCGAGCTATTTATAATATGGGCCCCAGAGAATCACTTCGCGAAAAGTTTAAAGAAATAAATATAATGACATTCCATTGTCAATACATTTATGAAAATCTGATGTATGTTCACAAAAATATTAATTTGTTTAAGAAAAAAAGCGATAATCACAATGTTAATACTAGAAATAAAGATAAACTCGCTGTTGCCACTTGTAGACTCCATAAAGTTGGTAAATCGTTTAAAGGGCACGGTGTACGCTTTTATAACAAACTCCCAAGAGATATACAAAAATTATCAATTAACAAATTTAAAAACGTAATTAAACAAAAGCTTTATAAAAAGGCATACTATAAAATATCTGATTATTTAGATGACAAAAACTCTTGGGATTGAAAATGCTCCAACTCGAACCTATTGTTTTGTAAAAGGATCATTAAAAAGAATAACCAGCCTTGTTTTCTTGCCTTTCTTTCCTGGCTTGGTCGCGGAGGAACAGGCACCTAGATAAAAACCGACGTTTCAAAGTGGTCCTTGTTATTTTATTGAATAAATGAATTTTGACTTTGACTTTGACTTTGACTTTTTGATGCCCGCTGCGGGACCAATGTTTGCATGTTCGCAGATATTTGGGTCAGGGTGTTTTAGTAAGGAAGGTACTCGTTGTTCTTGACACCCACGATACAGGGAATCCTAATGTGGTAACCCCACATTAGTAGGATTACGTATGTCTATGTTGAGCGATTTATTGAGCATCTTGCCATAGGAGCCAAATTTGTTGTTCAGTTTTTAGCTCCAAATTTCTCCTTATATTGTTAAAATTAGTTTACGTTTTCATGAATCCAAAATGAAAGCCCACTTCTCCATAATTACAATCATCCTTAAACTCCGATCTATTATTTGTTCAGTGCTAATTACACATCCCTCACATAACCTCTTTTTTATTAAAAGGTACAGAGATATCCGTGTTATTTAATTT
The DNA here is from genome assembly GCA_958496245.1 of Perizoma flavofasciatum. Classification (NCBI taxonomy): domain Eukaryota; kingdom Metazoa; phylum Arthropoda; class Insecta; order Lepidoptera; family Geometridae; genus Perizoma; species Perizoma flavofasciatum. The sequence continues at coordinate 10,484,755 of OY292433.1, forward strand.
GTTTGGGTCAAATAATTTGTTTTAGTGGAGAAGGGTCACGGAAGCGGCAAAATACATTTTGGGTTTTAACCCTCTACAAACACACCAATAAATAACCTGATTAATGATAAAGTTGAGATGTCTTAGTTAAAAAAAAACTTGAGTTTAAATGTAAAAAGAGTCCTTCAGAGCAGGCAACGTAAGTAATTTACACAAGAAATAACTTAAATAAATACTTACATGCAAAGTGCATGTAGGTATTCTGAGGGCCAATTAAAAGTTTTCATAATATATAGGTAAAAAAATGATATGCTTAAACTACAGTTTATCTGGACAACGGAAGAGAGAGAAAAAAAAAGAAGTTATATCTATACTAATATTATGAAGAGGAAAGATTTTTTGTTTGTTTGTACCGAATAGGCTCCGAAACTACTGACAAATTTTAACCATTTTTTTACCAATAGTAAGCTTAATCATCAGGAAGTAACATAGACTATAATTTATTAACAAAAAATTTGAGATCCTTATGGAAATTGCAATAATGTAACCCAAAATAGCAAAATTTTGCCTATTTAATTAATTATTTGGCGTGCGTTGTGAAAACTATTGCTGATACATAAAAATTATGTGCTATATAATTAAAGTACTCATTATTACCTATAAAAAAGTACTGGAGGTAATATATCTAACTATCATATTTAAGTCACAATAGCAGCTTTTGTGTTCTAAAATTTAATTAGATCGCTGCGCCTGCCGGTAGAAACAAAAGTTGGTTACATTCGTATCGTAATATTAATTTTATCATCAAGGGTAATAAATGTAGCTATAAAATACTTTTACGTTCGAGTTATTTCCGATCCAGCGAAGGTAACCGCTTCCTTTTAGGCGGGCGTATGTATATTTGTGGCTAAGAACATAAAGTTGCTTTATAAGAGAGTCCTCTTAAATAGGTATGTATATCACTATCGTTCACATCAAATCCAGTCCACCTATAAGTCTTATAGAAGAGATCGCTGTTAGTGATAAGACCGCTCATTGCACTTCCACGATTAGTTTGTAATTTGTTCTGTTTGAATTTGTAAGCAATTTATTTGAGTGTAATGAAGTTATATCTATAATAATTTATTATCTAGTGGCAGCTAAATGGCTAAATAGATTTAATGAGGTATAGTCGGCGGTGGCGGTGGCAGAGGCGGTGGCGGTAGCGGTGGCGGTGGTGGTAGCAATAGCTGTCGTGACGGCGATGGCTTGACAACCTTTTCACCAAAGAGAAAAGGTTGTCAAGCCACCGTGGCTGCGCCAGATTGCGCGGGTCTTAGCAGCACATTGACGCAAAATTTTACAACTACTTGACCACCTTTTCCCTTTGTTCGCCACTGGCATCACCATCATCATCATCACCACCACCGCGTTAGTTTGACTGGGTCTTTAGTGTCATTGAATTGCTATCGAGCCTGTCGCTAAAACCATGCCAACGTTCAACTAATATTTGACATTATCATGTACATGTCGCTCTGGATTCCGTCGTTAGGTACTGAAATTGTGTACGCATTCGAGTCGGCAGTATAGAGATGAGTGTTGAAATGTAGTAAATATGTCGTTCTTTTTAATGACTTTGCAGGTCGCGCTTGATGGCCGGTAGTAGATCGTTGAATATCATTATATACCTCGGAAGGTTGCCTTAAATACTTTGTATTTTTGTATACAACTCTTACAGAATTACCAGCAAGGTAATTCTAAATTGCAATCTGTTTTTATTATAATTTTTAGTCAAAATCTATTGAATTTTAAAGTTGTATTTGAATCTTACAAAATCTTAATAAGACTGGCTTCTGCAGACAGCTTCACCCGCGAATACCCCGATTAAAAAGTAGCCTGTGTTACCTAGGTCATTCGGCAGAATATTCATTCCAGATTTCGCCCTGTTTAGCTGTTGCGGAGATTATTATCTACAAAGATCTTAACATCCAAACTTTCGCATTTATAATATCAATAGGATTTTTATGAAGAAGAGAGATTCTTGAATGATAACAACATTACGCGTGATGAAATATAGGCAGGGCCCTACTCGATAGATCGATCCTAAGATCGTTTGGTTTCACTCTTTTGAAGAGGCCTATATCTAGACATACCCGACCATTAATGATGACGATGATTAAAAAACATTATCTGTACTTTTTTAGAGTAAGCAATATTTCATACATATTATCAGTTTCCAAACCATAGGACTAGCGTAAAAAGCGATATTGTGAATTAAAAAAAACTCCATTTAGATATCAAAGAGTTCATATTTCACAGTAGTTACAGCTTTTGTGCCTAAAATATATTTTACAAGCTTATATTTTATTCTTATTTTATAGTTTGGCATACTTGCATGTTCCCGAAATAGCACACAGGCAATACGGATTTCCATTTGCCATCAATCTTGAAATGTCTTTTCTCAGGCATATAATTTATATGCATTGCCTAGTACAGTGCATATAATACAGTTAATACGTTTTTGTTTGGAATTTGGAATATAAATATTTTTAATTGCAAAAATGAGTGCAATACAAGATATCAGAATTGAAGTTCGTATCCCCTAATCTACTTTATAGCATGCAAAATTTAGGCACTAACATAAAAAAAAACCTTAAACATAACGTGAACCAAGTTAACATTAGCAAATAAATTTAATTTCAGGAAGTTACGTAGGAGCGCACGTGTGTATAATGTTTCATCTTTTGCATTAAAAGATGTGTGCGTGGGGCATTTCTGTTTCAGTTATAGGTAGGTACTTATAAGTAGGTTGTCCAAACATAAATTATTATTATTATGTATTCCCACAAATTATCATACCATCCTAACTTCCAAAATTTGTTATATATATATATATATATATATATATATAAATATATATATTAAAATGACGTGTTAAATAAATATTTTCTTTCTTTCTTTCTTTCATTACAAGAGTTAATGCTGATCTTTTAAAAATGTTTGAACCAAAGGACTACTTTACCTTACCTATTGGTGCTGCTTGTGAATCTACAAAACGAAATATAAATACATGCATTTGATAGCAATAAAATAGTTTTCTAACAGAAATTCAACCGATTATCTATTCCTGCTGTATCATTTAAATTTATGTTGGGACAGAAGCAGCAGAAATTAATTCTCAATCAAATAATCTGCTTGAGGCCTAAGCCTAATACTTAAATAGGTTTAAAACTCAAACATTTGCAAAGTGAAAAACTTCACAGCTACAGAAACCTTGAAATACCAATGTAATAACCTATTTCATTTCTTTCGCTACATAAATCTTTCGTAGGAAAATTAAAAGCTAAAATACGTTTCATATTGAAGTGCAGGCCAAGGCTCCATTCATTTTGTAACATCTCCTTTGTGTCAATATCAGACCCTTTATCTTCTGATATGTTCTCACAATTATACCTTAGGACGTGCAGAAGCTTATAAAATATAATTTATTCGTAGAACCAGTCGTAAATTCACAAAATTGGAACACACAACCGTGCCGCTAGCGTTTAAACGTCTCAACGTCTACAGATAAGAGTTCTTACATTATGGAAAACAGTACAGCATTGTGTCTTGTCGAAGTTTTATGGTACACGATGGTAATTTGGCTGGCTCTACTTGTGATTGATCTATGGTTATTGCAATTAGATACACAGATACATATATTCGTACAAAAAGGTTCATACATAGTGTTTATATAATGTTGTAACCACGTAAACTAAGGTAGGTTTGTGTTGGTTACTCACATTCGCTAGGTTCGTACTTTTTATTAAATAATTACATTAATCTAAGCCTACGTAAACAGGTTTGTTAGGCAGATATATATAAACGACATCTCTTATTCACAAACATGTAATATAGCATAGCTGTGGGTAGGTTTGCACTTTTATCCGGGTATTTGGCAAATACACTTTTAAATTGATTAGCCAAATAAAATACAACCTTTGTCTGTAATTTTTAGTCTAATGCGCATTTTTTTCATTTTCGTACGTTCTTCGGAAATGTACTCAAAGGAAATTAAGTTGAAAATCAGCAATTTTCGGTGCTGCGGATTTCACAACGGTAACCACTTTCCATGTGACAGACCGTATGCCTGTTAAAATGCTGGTGTATTTACCAAGTAAGTTTTTGAGTACCTAAGCTTATTATAAGCATTATTAGAATTTGATCGACAGTATTGTATCCGGTTTCTCTGACACGAGATGGAATGAAATTTTCCATCAACGAAGAAGCATTGGACAATTTTATTATATTGATAGATGAAGAGATTTTAAAAATAAAATGTGCTCATTCTCGATAAAAAAAGTAAAATCTATTCAAACAATGATTACTTTTCATTAATATTATTATCATCGTCATCCCACATTAGTCCACTGTCGGGCATAGACCTCTCCCAATACGCACCATTAAGCCCAATGTTCAGCTCTTCAGTCATCGCTCCACCTAGCCGGGGGAGCTTTTATACTACGTTTGCCAACACCCGGTCTACATTCAAGAATTCGTTTACCCAAACGGTTATTGGTTCTTCAGCATTATATGACCAGCCCATAGCACATATTCGGTACCTTAATATGATTAATACACCAATCTGTATCAAAGTATCTACAAGAATTTCCAAAACGCACATAATTGTATCACAAAACCGGGAAAAATGTATGCTTAGTAGACTTTACGATGAACCGATAATTTAAATGGGTCCCCGCAACGGATTATCGACTAACTGGCGTGGGTCATCCAAATCTCATTAGTAGCTAACTGAATCTGGGAAGTGAGGCGGCTAAGTGTTTAAACCCTCGTCTGATGACAGCAAAACCACATTTTACCTTCCTTCTTCCAACGTAACCAACGTACACACAATTTATATTATCTGTTCTGTACAAGTAAATATAAAGGCTAGGTAGAACGCCGTCGGATAAATAAGAGCGAAGGAACAAGTTTGACCACTCTTATTACTTGAAATAGCTAATATGTCTCCTAATTACACTAACAAAATGGCAATAGGCATCATCGACTCATTTTGTCAAAATTAAAAAAAAAAAAATGAGACTATTTGACATGAACATTCACATTTTTAAGTTTGAGACGTTTTGGACATCTAAGTCAGTAAAAATCGGTACCATTGTTTCGTTTCATTGTTATTTCGCTAGTGTAATTAAGAAGTAGATAAAGTTATGATTTCTATTTATTCCTATAGATTTTTTTCTGTTTATTTTTTATGCTTAAACAAAAACTAAGGTGTATCTCTGTTATATATTTCTATGAAAAAGAAATAATTTAAGCTTAAAACAGACGGGCAAACTTCATACTAAATCTTTGCATATGATGTTATAAAAAAACCATCAGGCACATGCTTACTCATGTACCCATTTTTACTTATTTTTGTTCGTGTGTATTTTTGAATGAATGAGTGAATGAATAAAAATTCCGGTTAGTTTATCTGCAAAAAAAGACATAAATAACTAATCTACAGATTTAATAGCCTTAAAGATAGCCCACTCGTGAAAATAATATTTCCCGTGAAACTACTGGCAACAGTGTAGTGTCACTGGAAATGTACTTTTACCCGTAGAAATATCAGTAGTGGCACGGGATATTAAAATGTCCCTTCACTCTACTAGTAGTGCCAAGTGGTAGTGCCTAAGAAAAGAAAGGGTTAATTTTAACATTGCTTTAGTTACGGCCAAACCCTCCGATCGCGGTGTTATTATTTTTAATTCTGCCTAATATTTCGAATTTAAAGACACTTGGCCAGCTTCCCATGAAACAGTAATTGAGTAATTAATAGTGCTCCTCCAAACCGTGTTTTTATGGGACATAAGTGACAGTTTGGCAACCAGCCAGGCTGGTGTTTCTGTGTCTACTGCCCAATACAATTACATCCACTGCATAGAGATAATGTTAGATGGTAAGCCTTGAAGCTCTGTACGAATGGTCCTAGTCGTTTAATCCTGACTGCGGACTGGTGCACGTTCTTTAATGAGCATGGTTTGACCGGGTTTTCTCAATCAGAGATGAAGATGGTAAGCCTTGAAGCTTCGTACGAATAGAAGTAGTTTAACCCTGACTGCGGACTGGTGCACGTTCTTTAATGAGCGTGGTTTGACCGGGTTTTCTCAATCAGAGATGAAGATGGTAAGCCTTGAAGCTTCGTACGAATAGAAGTTGTTTAATCCTGATTGCGGTCCCGTGCTCGTTTTTTGATGAGCGTGGTTTGACCGGGTTTTCTCAATCAGAGATGAAGATGGTAAGCCTTGAAGCTTCGTACGAATAGAAGTTATTTAATCCTGACTGCGGACTGGTGCACGTTCTTTAATGAGCGTGGTTTGACCGGGTTTTCTTAATCAGAGATGAAGATGGTAAGCCTTGAAGCTTCGTAAGAATAGAAGTTGTTTAATCCTTACTGCGGACTGGTGCACGTTCTTTGATGCGCGTGGTTTGACCGGGTTTTCTTAATCAGAGATGAAGATGGTAAGCCTTGAAGCTTCGTACGAATAGAAGTTGTTTAATCCTTACTGCGGACTGGTGCACGTTCTTTAATGAGCTCGGTTTGACCGGGTTTTCTCAATCAGAGATGAAGATGGTAAGCATTGAAGCTTCGTACACATAGAAGTTGTGTAATCCTGACTGCGGACTGGTGCACGTTCTTTGATGCGCGTGGTTTGACCGGGTTTTCTCAATCAGAGACGAAGAGGGTAAGCCTTGAAGCTTCGTACAAATAGAAGTTGTTTAATCCTGATTGCGGTCCCGTGCACGTTTTTTGATGCGCGTGGTTGACCGGGTTTCCTCGATCAGAGACGAGTCCCATATAGTCTTATCCTAGTCCATACTACCTACTATGTATAAGATACATAGTATAACCTGTAATCTGGTATAACCATATAACCTGGTGTTGTTGATTATGGCCTAGTATAATAATAATATAATAAGCCATTTTTTCCCCAATATTGATTTATTTAAATTTTCACTTAATTATGTTAAGTATTATTATGTATTTAAATACTAGATTAATTATAAAATATCAGCATTTATGCCCTAATGTTTGAACTAAAAATGTCATTATCTATTTTTATTCCTCTTTATTCCCTTGATACAATTTTTATAGGTCCTCATATTATATGATAGAATATTGCCATCTATGTAAATGGTGTACAAATGTCAATAGAATGATTGAGTGTCTATTTAAATACAAGATTTATAATAAAATGTCAGTACTTATGCCTACTGAACTAAAAAGTGCCGGTTCGACCGTTATCTCCATACCATTCCTGGGAACAGACGTTAGTTTATGTATGGAGTTGTAAGAAGGGCAGTTGCTGTTGAGTTTTTTTTAAATGCTTTTGTTTGATCAATTGACAAATACGACGAATAAATAAGTATCGTGCTTGGGTCTAGTCTGAAACTTCCGTTATATTTGTGAGTGGAAATCCATTAATTAAATTAAAACGCCATTATCTTTTAATTGGATATCTGAGAGAAATACGATTTTGATCAGTAATGAATTGAAAATGCCACGGTCTCAAAATTAGAATTCGGGGCATCACAACCGGCCAACACGTCTCACAGCCAAAACCGTTGTCATTTGTGTCGAGTTTTCCCCTGTTTTACACTTTTCATCTAGCAAGTAGGTCAAGTCCCTTCTTATATGACTCATTTCAAAATCCAATTAAGCTCAGGAAGAAAATCCTGAAAATAACAAAGATTAAACTGAAAAAGGACGGTTTGCCTCTGCGCCTAATTACGCATGGACTTGAATTTAGACCCCGCTTGCCTTATTAATAAAGGGTAGAATAGCGTTTTTACAAGCTTTTGATTATTGTATGGTACCTCGAACGTGTTTTTTAAACTTTAGCGGTCATCCTATCCTACTAACAATATTATAAACGCGAAAACGCTAAACGGATTTTGATGAAACTTTACAGTAATATAGCTTATACGTCAGAGCACAAAGGCTACTTTTTATCCGGGTACCACGCGGGCGAAGCCGTGGGCAGAAGCTAGTTTAACATAATAATAAGTAAAAACGGGAATTTTCACGTACTGCACTATCGGTAAAGGCGAAAGTCGCGATCACTCACCCTGATGAAGACTCTCGGAATGAGTCGAAACTTAGTCGGTGCCTTCACCGATAGTGCAGTACGTGAAAATTCCCGTATTTACAATATGAATAATAATAAGTATTTATCATGTTTAATTATTTATTATTGTTAATAGACGTTTTGACCGTATTACGACAGCCGTGGTCACGGATTTTCTAGCCGTTCTATCCGAGTATAAGTAGTATTCGAGAAATTTTGATAACAGCCGCAACTACCCTCATTTCATCTTCAGATTCAAAAAAGTCAAAAAAATCATGTTCACTGCTCGGAATGCGACGCGTACACCAATCACGGCATTCTATATTGCCATAGACATTATTGTCACGAAGCTCGATCCAGTGGTTAGGGGTCTAACCATGAAGTCTTATAGCGATTCAGTTTAGGCAAAAATGTCAAATCCCGCTTTGCGAATGACAAAGCTTCAACTACGCCATAGCGTACTCAATCGCAAAGCTGAAAGTGACATCTTTGCCTAAACTGAATCGCTATAAGACTTCATGGTTAGGCCCCAGGTCCTGAATCCACTAGGTGATCCACTAGGGCTGTCTTGTTGATTTTGGGATTTTTGACTGCTGCAATAGATATGCTCTTTGATCGTCCATGTCTTTGACGCGTTCGGCAATTATTCGCTTCATTTTCCCAAAGTAAGAACGACCACAGCTACAGTCTATTGTATTCTCTATGTATTTATACATAATATTTACAAGTATGTGCTCCTATTCCGTATCTGATTGAGTCGGGCATATTTCTAATGACGTGTGGCGATAAGAACCTTCCTGCAAATAAAATACTGAATAGAATTCTGTCCATACAACTAATAACTTCGATTACTTCTGTAATCGATTTGACATACTATTTATCGCCTGTTTCGCACATTAACCTCTGAATAAATGAATGTTATGTATGAATATGTTTTGTAAGCAGGACAATTTTTATATATTTTTATTTTTTTGGTGCCAGAACAATCGAGCCAGTGCCACTGCAGATCCACTATCAATTGACAAGGTCGCGACGCGACGGACTTTCCTTTTTTTTCTGTGGGGGAAATCTGATAATAGATACACTACCACACAGGGTGTGATAGGGTTATGTGAGAGCGAGGACTCGTGGACTCACTAAACCCCGGTGGCTGGCCTCGATGCATGTCAAGGGGCTCCGGGATCTCTAAAGAAACGCACCGGTGCCCCCTTCGTATAACGCCCTTCACACGTCCCGGGGGCAGGTGAAAAACCACCCCCAGCCTCGGCCTCTCCTGTCACAGCAGTGCAGGCCGCCAGTCCCGCCACGCCATCCTTGACGAGATCATCTATAGATCTACCGTCACTATGCTGGCCACCTTAGAGCGAACGGTATGTGCATACAGCATGTGACGAAGGAAAGAGGTCATACGCGATGTTTTTAATTCCCTGGAGTTGTGGCAGGATTGATGTGGGACGTGACTTGTTTGGATAGGCTGGCGATCTCTCATGTTTTTTTCGACCTCCAAGTTGGTACCCGCAGCGGAAAACCTTAAACGGCGATGGATACATTATGTCTACCTTTTGCAGAGGAAACTTAAGGTCCGTGGGCCATTGAGGCGTGGTTATTTTTTGGGGAAATCTCGAAACGGCTGATAGAAATAACCTATCTGCGGTCGATGACTTGAAGTCTCTCTTCTACCTATTATAGTCCTATTACTTCAAGTAGAAAACAGACTGCTTTTCTAGTTTCATAGTAGGTAAAATATTTGGGTTTCAAAATATAGACATAACCGTAAGTTTAGACTATGTTACATTTTTATAAATAAAAGCTCGAGTGTTTCGTGATTTGCCACTTCTGCCAGACCGTGCGATGAATGTATAATGAGCTGCCTCATTTGTTGACACGCCACGCAAAGGCGAAACTAAGTGAGAATTCTGGTAAAGTCTACCTATCAATGTTTCACGCCTTGAAGGAAATACGTGTTGGATTGGAATTGGGTGAAGATACTATGACGCTCTCCGATTTCGGTGGGTATTGTTTTGTATACTAACGTAGGTACTAGCAACGCATAATGATAGCCTTAAAATCAAACTTTTGAGTGAAGTATATTTTATTTTTACGTATATTTTAGGATTTCATATATTATTTTTATTGAATATTCATAGTAAGTACCTTATTACCTTATGTAATTTTAATTGTTTTTACTTGAAACACCACCTTTTGCACGCCCTGGATGACTGCTAGAGAATGATTTTGCATTAAGTCCTCCTAGCACTATGTTGCTTGTGCGGCAGTATTGAATTCTACTACTATTACGCGAAAGCTTGTGAGAATGGATGTTTTGTTACTCTTTCACGCAAAAACTACTGAACGGATTTTGATAAAACTTTACAGTAACATGTCTTATACAATGAATAACACATAGGCTACTTTTTATCCGGGTACCACGCGGGCGCAGCTGTGAGCAGAAGCTAGTAAATAAAATATTATAAACATTTCTTGGTTTCCATAAACACTTTTACAGCGAGAATGAAATTGTGTTAAAACAAGTTGCACTAAGAATGAATAAATTCAATCAACACCAGTGTAAATATATTTGAAACAGTTTCATGTGAATGAAAACAAAATATTGGAAATTGAAATCTATAAAACGAGTACCTTAATTTGAGAGAAACTATCAAAACTTACTATATTTTGCATGAAAAGAGAGTCATTGAATTGAAATTATCTTGGTTTGGTATCATTTTCATATATTATTACGTGCCTAATTATTAGATATAACATAGATTTCGCTCCATCCCAAGGTAGTATAGAAGAGAATATAACCTTTAATAGGGATTACCATGTTGTTTTAATAGGATTTTGTTTTTTTTTATTTTGCTGACATTTCGTTGACTGTAGAGGTCCTTTATCATGGGCACGTCAGCCACCACGCGAATACGCTAGTGAGACGGTAACCCTCATAAAGAGGATAATTTTGGGATGTTTTAGTACCTACCTACCGACTATCTATCAAAATAGGAATCGGATTCTTTTTTCTAGAAACATCGCTATGGCAACAATGGCCTCATTTTGCTAGGCATATTAATTTTTTTGCATGCTTTTACTAGAAAATGAAAAAGTTTAGACACAAATAAGTGTCCTCTCTAACACATATAAAATTTTCACACATAATTTTACTCCCACTCCCTTACTTATATTTCCCACGCATACTCACGCACATGATATCTGCCTCAGTGATGTTTTTGTAATGATTTGTTTTGTTTTATATTGTAAGGTAATTTAGCTTAGGTTTATATTTATTTTATTTTGTAGGTTCCCTGATATAGTGACTTTACTAAGTTCATGGTAATGTTTATTTCGTAACTGGTATCCCGAAATACAGGATAACCCGACCACCGCAATGTCAAAATTGTTACCTACGTTTGTAACCCACTTTTCAAATTTAAGAAATTCTGGACATTTCTTAGCCTGACAAAATATAGCTGGTTTTAAATGTAAACAAAATAGTGAAAGATAAAAGAAGCCAGTGTAGATCTCATTCCACAAATACAATACCGCAATTTTGGCTTTAAAAGGCTTCACAAAATTGCGATTATGTAACACCTCCGTAAAACAAAAGAATGTTGAACTTAAACTTTTTACTTCCCCAGTTTACCGACCTAGAATTTACTGCCTCACTTCAAGAGGGATGGTCCAAGTTGTAGAGCAAAATTAAATACAAAATTGAGTATTTTGCGTTTTTAAAATTGGTGTCACCACCAATATTTGGCGTATGATTAGAGAGCTGGCTCTTATCTGGGTCAACGCATTAGCCATTGCCAGTCAACGTAGCAGTGTAGCTAGAGATTTGGGAACGCTTCGCCTGGTAGTGATCTGGATCAGTTGACATATCTATATAAATCGTTTGAAAAGGTCTTTAGATAGCTTTCTGTTTCATCTGTATTTTTTATATCCAATAATATGATTTATGGAAAAGCAGAATAGATCCACTTGTCTTTGTTCCCGCGTTGATCAAACTCCTATAAATTTATGTGTTAGAACTTAGATAACAAATCATTAATAGCATAATGATCAACAAACTGTAAAAATCTTCTGCTAGTCATAGGCCTCCCTCAAACAGTTCTATGATGAACGATCATAGACCATCTCCATTTCACAGATTCCCCGCAACCTTTGAGATATTATGTCGTATTATAAAAACGCTGATATGTTTTATTTAAAAAGTATGTCCTTGTTAAAAAAGTTTTGTTCAAGCGACAAGGTAACTAATACTGCCATCAATAAATTAATGCACTGACTAAATTTCCTATCTTTCCTCTGTGGATTTCTCGTGGCTAAAGAAATCCACCGAGCGAAGAATATGGCAGCCTGCAAAATGATTGTTTAATTATTTTATATCTCATGCTCTGAAAAGTAATTCATAGTTAACTCGAAAACTGCTCCGTAAATGCTATTTATTGAAATTTTAAAATATAATGAGGCTCATTAATTTAATAATATTCTCCATTACACAATTTTATTTCTATTTAAAAATGGAACTATTTACAGTCCGGTTGTGAAAAAAATCAAACAAAGCTGGAATGGAAATTTTCTTTTCATGAACAAACTGTTGTGAAAATTTACTTCATTCTATTATGGTTTAATTTGTTTTAGTTAGTGATTAAAAAATATTTGGTATTCTTGGGTGTAAGTAATCAATTACACCCTCGAACTCTTTAGCGGGAATATCTCGGGTGTAATCAATCGATTACGGCACTTGTTTGAAATATACTATAATTTATCCTAGTTCAATAACTTATCAGATAGTCATAGAAACCCAACAGTTTCACCGTTATTAATTGAATGATGAGGTTCACCAATAAAAACCACGAAATGCAAAATATTGGAAATTCGTGGCACAACTTGGACCGTCCACCTTGACTTAAGCAGAAGCTCAGTGTAAACTCGACGTAAACTTTATGAACTGTCATATTACACGTGCACCGTAACATATTACAAAAGTATATTTACGCTCTCTTTAACATGCTACTGACGGGGGTAAACTTTGTAAGGAAAACAGTTCAAGTCTAAACATTCAAAGACAATAAAATTTTGCGTTACGGAAAATTTGTGTCTCGAATAAAAAAACATACGAGCGAAGATTTTATACAGTATAAAATCCCCAGACCCACTGATTGATCACAGCTAAAACCGAGTTTTTATAAGTACAATTTTTGTGAGTTCCTTTTAGAAGAAGTGCACAAAAAATACATTTTTGATAATCAATCTATAAGTGATGAAATTCTATATACTCTTTATTAAAATAAAAAGAATAAGGAGCCAAAGGATTATCCTAAACAAACCTTTAAAAGGGATGCAAAAGGGATTATACAGAACTTACTGGCATTATAGCTCTTCATCATCATCAAAAGTTTGAAGAAGTCCACGGCTGGACAAAGGCCTCACCCAAAGAGTTCCTTAACGAACGCTATTCAGTTATCTCCATTCATCTACTTCCCCCAACCTTAACAGTGGCCTCGGTTTTGTGTCACTAACTAAACTAAATTTAAACTGTCGCTCTCTTTTACTGATAGTGCAAGCAAAAAAGAGATAGCTAGTTATAAAGTTTATGTTTTTGTCAAATAAAAAACATAAACTTTATAACTAGATTACAAAATAAAACAAACAAATACGCTCACTACTGTTTTTCCCATGACGGACATCCTCAAACAGATACTCAGTGAATAGATCTTTGAGGATACAAAGAAGGGGGTAATCAAACAGAACATTTAGTACATGCCCGCGTTTTGCAAGTAGTTAGCATTCTACGTGACAGATTGCAAACCCATCGCCGCTTATTTAAAACATACAAAAAATAAGTAAAATGTTTAAAAAAAAAAAAAAATTTTAGGCCAATTTCAGAGACGAGGAATATACTTACTCCATTTTTCGGCATAACCAAGAATGGTGTGATATAACGAATTCTCATACATACCCATATGTTGGGGTAAAATAACCCCAACTAATTAAAACGGTGTTAAAGTTCCGCCCTAAGGGGGCAGTAAAAACTTGGTACGCCGTGTGAAGGGAGCATTTTACGTTGGGCCACGAAGTTGGAGGGTTCTTTACTAATAAACTTTATTTATTACTAGCCTCTACCCACGGCTTGGCCCGCGTGGTATCCGGATAAAAAGTAGCTTGTGTTATTCTGATGTATAAGCTATATTACTGTAAAGTTTCGTCAAAATCCGTTCAGTAGTTTTTGCGTGAAAGAGTAACAAACATCTATCCTCACAAACTTTCACGTTTATAATACTAGTAGGATGCACTGAATAAAGGTTGCGGGAAGTGGATGGATGGAAATGACCCAAGATCTTTCACACGGCACTTTTTGGGGAGGCTTATGTTCAGCAGTGTAAGATAAGATAAATAAAATAAATGTATTTCATCGAACATTTTAGAATATTACTACGCCACGTACTTCACTATCCTCCTGCTGACGTTTAGTTGACCGTTTAGAGGTCCTCATGAGCACCGTTCGCGACTATGCTCGACGGTCGTGAGACGGGAACTGACTTGGCCTTGACACTCTGTCCTTTGCGTACGGTTGGACAGAGGCAGCGGCGCGAGCGGTGAAGGGAGGCAGCTACCTGTTCTTCGTCGTATAGATCAGTGACGTAAGGCTACGTACACACCGTGCTGACCGTGTCGCTCTCCAGCTGAATAAGAACACTATCCTGATCAGCTGTAGTGGCATTCAGTATATGGTTATAGATAGATAGATAAATTATTTATTTGTAACTACTTATTAATTAAGTATATTTATAACTAAGATGGTTGGACTGCTGATTAGCTTATTAGCTATAAATAGGGATAGGACTCAGCATAAAGCACCGCTGACCTGGTGAAGGTAGGTAGCGCGCTGACCTTCCGTCCTCTCCCAATATTAGTAGCAATAGCTTCGATATAATCCATCTCCCATCCCTGGTCTTGGTTGAAATTTGGGTGCCAGCATATCTCGATTGCTTTAAGAATTTCGGTGAACGAAGAACTTCTCTATGGCTAAAATCAAAGTCTTGTCAAACTGTATGCAGTGAACCGAAGCCTGGGCGAGAAATCGGGCGTTTGCCGTGACGCACAGCGCATTAGCTTAGATCTGTTTTCGATTTCCAGGTCAGAGTCAGCCAGTCGACATCGACAGTCAGTCGCAAAATGTTTGATAAATGTGTTCTCGCCCTTATAAAGCTATTGTTTATAAAATCGCTTAGTCTAGAGCCTTAATCCCGAGTCACACGCGTGTTCACGTAATGATAGCCGTAGTTTGTTAACGAACGCGATGTAACGCGCCGGCTTTATTGTAACATTATCTCTGTTTAATATCGTTTTAATGCGGATACAATTGGGTGCCTTGCTTCATTGTTAATCCTGTTAGCCCCTAGTTAACTTTAGTATGTCATTTTTCTATCTTATATTTTTTATTCTATAATTCAATATTTCTGATAACTCTAAAGGGTTGAAATGAATCAGGAACAGGCAAATGCAGTTTAGTACTCAATCCATTAAAAACGAAATACTTGGCTATTGGTACCAAACTTTCACTTGAGGTTCGAGAAACACGTCACTGAATCCGTCAAATCTTGTTTTTATAAGCTTAAGGTGCTTTATAACATCAGACCTTATTTGAGTGAAGATCTACGAGTCCAGCTGGTCGAATCCTTGGTTCTCTCTAGACTCAATTACGTAGACACGGTAACAGGACCTCGACTGCTGGGCCATACGCAGCGTCTGATTCAGAGAGTACAAAACGCGTGTGCTCGCTTCTGCTTCAAAATTCCCCCTCGGACTCACGGCACTCCCTTTCTGAACCATAACTCCATACTCAGAATGAAAGCGCGCCAGAAGATCCACCTCACTTGCTTACTTTTTGGGGTGATTAAATGCCGTACGCCTGTGTACTTATACGAGAGGCTCAATTGGATGTCTAAAACGAGATCTTTACGCAAATGCTCGAAACAGCTGTCGGCAAAACGCCATCACTCGGCAGCTTTTAGAGGCAGCTTCCGGTACGCTCCGGTAACAACATCCCACCACCAATACGGGATCTTCAGAGTTTTAATAATTTTAGGACTAAATTAAAAACGTTTATTTTAGAACACCAGAAAAGCTCTGAAGATCTCCGTAATGAACTATCTATTTTATAGTGTGAAGGCTCTACTCTACCTTTACCACCACTGCTCTCTCACTTGGGCCACCGGTCTAGGTTTTATTTATATTTCTTGATATTAACTGTTGTATTGTTTGTATTTTGTATTGTTCTTGTTATTTTAATTAAAAATGTAATTATTCTTTCTTTTATTCTTTCTTTTGTGGACATTTTCTTGCTTTTTATTATTATTATTATTTTTTATATTGTGTTAGTGTACGTGACGTGTTTGGTTGGTTTCGACGAAGATCAGCGTTGTGAAAGCTATGCGCAATAGCTATTACAACATAAGCTGAGTCGGACGCCATTTGTAGCATTTAAGTTTATAATTTATAAGTAGATAAGTAGTTATTATGGTGTTGATTAGTATAAGTAACTAGAATAAGCTTACTTTAATATTTTATTTTTATTTTTTATTATGTTTTTGTTTAAATGCTCAAATAAAGATTTCTTTCTTTCTTTCTTCTTTCTTTTTTTCATTAACACCAATGAATTTTTAAACCAAACGTTACATGAAAATAATTATCATGTTCTGCATATCGCTTTCAAATGACAATCAATTACCTATCACAGCTTCTAGATAACCAAGATTTTACGTATTTCATCGCAAAAACCTGAATAAATAATGTCACATGCGGTCATGATTACGGACTCCACTCGGAATGCAACTTTCGTGGCCACCTTCGGTAGCTATTCTCGGTTGCGTTTCAAGGTGTCATCGCACGACGAACTCGAGAGCTCAGTCTGAGCTAGATCGCCACAGAGAGAAGTCGTCTCGAAACTGTACGTTTTGTCTATACCGCCATCATAGTAAGGTGCAAGTTACGTAATCGCTTAGTTAACCTAATTTTATGTAAAGTTAGTTCTTATTTGCTTAAACTGTGTTCTGAACAAAGGAGTGCCTTTTCATTACACGAATACCTGCATTAGCACATATTATGTTTTTTAATGGCTCTAAATAACCGACTAGACTAGAAAATTATATTATATACTTTTATTAAACTAATTTGACAAAACCAAGTATACTGTTAAGGTCCTACGTTGAATAAATGAGTATGATCATGGAATGATCCAACACTTAGATTTTGGTTTCTTAATAATTTTCAAAAGCATTTATACACTTCTCTCTGTTTTTTGAGAACAATATTACAAAAATTATACGAAGGATTTGCTTAGTTATTTATAAACCCGTGTTTAAACTTAACTATAACATAAACTTTTATTTTTAGCGAGTGCTAAAAGCAGGATTTTACGGACTAAATGCATCCTTTTAAAGAGATTTTGCTTTACAGGAAGCCTTAGAGGAATTATATTTATGCTATAGAGCTTAAACTAGAATCAAAACATTGTTTTTTTTATCAAGTTAAAAACATCTTTTGGCAGTAATCTCACCTGATGGTAAGTGATAATATGGCAAGTAATAGAGCATGAAGATCTAGAAGATACCATGTCACTCTTAGTTTGAAGAGACCCCAGATTGTATTTACCCAGACGATGGTAGTGTGTTCCATTTCTTGGCCGTTCTCTTTATAAAGATGGAACCGTAAAGTTTTGTCAAAATGGGTGGGTGACGGCGATTTGCTTGCAACTTGCCACGTGGAATTCTATACGGTAGGTTTTCTTTGTTTTAGAATAAAAATAAATAAAATGCCCAAGACATGATATGTTAGGGTCCCGAAGTTGCCTCGTAAATCTAAAGTAATTATTTGAAATCCTTCGTTGGTCTATTAAAAGTCTATTTACTTTCTTTCATATTTCAAGGACTCAAGGTTAAAATTTAGAGGACCAGTAGTGACTTTTTTCCAATAAAAAAACTTAATTTTTTTAGACGAAGTCTCAAAATCAAAAATAGCTTATAAAATAGTTATTTTTGGGATCTATTCAATGTATCTTTTCAATTGCAAATTTCATTTCACCCTTCGCATAACATGTAGGGGGGTGCGTAATAAAGTTACTTTTTTACTTCATCAACTGTTTTATTTTTATTTTAGTTGTTTGTTTATGAAAATACATATGCATACTAAGTTTTATCTTGATACGCTTGAGACTAAGCTAAAAATCAGGAACTGACGGATGGACAAAATTATACTGATAGACAGACAGACATGACGGAACTATAAGGATTTATTTTTCATTTATCTTCGGAACCCTAAAACAATTCTCAAAGAACTTAGAATGTACCAAATATTCCTCAGTCTTCATTTTCTATATTTTAAAGATTATCTTACGTTACCAATGCAAAATATTCCATGCCGTAGTAAAAGGCACGTTAATGTCAAGAACGGCCGTTTCAGAGAGAAATTGTATTGATATGACGTGAAGGAGTCGTAGGGGCGAATCTAACTGATATTAAAGTTACGAAATGTATAACAAATAATTGAATTTAAACTTTTAGATACTTGAAAATATATTTTTGGTAATTTTAGAAGTTTGGGATTTAATTAGCAAATGCATAAAAGTTTTTTGAGAAACTGGATGGTGATCATAATACCCAAAACCCGAATAAATATCTGCAGAACATGCAAACTTTTGTCCAGCAGCGAGAATCGAAACGGGGATGTTTGCTAGAAGAATACTCTTTTCAGAAGTTTTTTTTTATTTTTATAACAAAAACAATGAGGTTTTAAATGTGTCTGAAAAACAGCGTAGCTTCACATCCTAGGGATGTTGAGTTGCATAATATGCTGAGACAGCCACGCGTTGCGGAGAAGAATTACCGACCTTCTATGTACCTTCTGCCTGTATCCTCTCTGTAAAATTGTGTGTATCATATAAATGTATTTTCTTTATGTTGAAAACTTTCCCTCTCAAATCTTATTTTAAAATGAGTGCAAGTAAGAATGGACTGCCGTAATTCACCCCACGCTACCCCGAACTACCCAGAAAGGGAGATACCACAATTTAAGCCCCAAATTGGGTCACAGTACGAAACTAAACTTACGCTTCCCTTTTCAGAAGTGCACTCGCTTTAAAAGCGGCATCGATAGTCAATGCTATCTTTGTGAATATGTACGTAAGAAGGTTACTATTTTTGGGAATTTGACTATCATAAAGTTATCGTATCTGCGTTATAGGCGTGAGTACTAAGTAACGGTAATTTAGGATATATAAATTAATAAATAACAAATAAAAAAAATAAATAAATAATGCTGGACAATCCACACAGCATCATCTAGCCCCAAGCTAAGCAGAGCTTGTGTTATGGGTACTAGATGACTGATATACTTAATACAATACATTACATAGATAGATATTTTTTTATTGTACATAGAAAATACCCGGAACCAATATTTGCAGATCGTACAAACATTTGTCCCAGGGCGGGAATCGAACCCGCAACCTCCTGTGTCGCAGGCGGACCTTCGCCCACCGCGCCACATCGGTCGTCAACAGTATCACAATTACTGAAATTTTTTCTACAAAATTGATGTCTTCAAATCAGCTCTTCTAAAGCCAATTTCGTCCATCCCTCTAATTTAATTGCATCCAGTAAATAAATCACTTTCAATTTTTTTTATAGACCTCTAGCCTCTGCCCACGGCTTCGCCCGTGTGGTATCCGGATAAAAAGTAGTCTATGTGTTTTTCTAATTTATAAGCTATATTACGGTAAAGTTTCATCGAAATCCGTTTAGTAGTTTTTGCGTGAAAGAGTAATAAACACACATCCATCCTCACAAACTTTCACGTTTATAATAATAGCTTTCGTTTCCGAACCTGTCCCTCAATGCGCTTGCATAGAGAGAGCGTGATATTTTATAAATTCTCAATTTTCGGCTTATCCACCCTTTATAGAATTGTCGTCAAGAGTTTCATGGATTTTTTGGTCGAAAAAGTTATATGCGTGATGCTCGTGGTCTCAAACGGTTCATCGTTTCTTTCAAGAAAACATCAACATATCCTAAACTAAAAACAAGACGTATAAAGAACGAAAAAAGCTTTGATGAGGTGCGCTGAATGCTTTCGCCACACAGTTACTTTTACCATTAGTAACTAGGCCTTTTCAGGGACACCGTATCCAAACCTAGTCAGATCACTCACCCAATGCAAGGTAATCTGCCAATTGTGAGCACACAAAACGGACGATTTCCTCCGTTTCGATAAACTTCAAGTCCTTGCAAAAGAAAACCGATAAATCTCAAAAATGCTACGGAAGTCTATAGAAATTAAAAAAAAACATCCGAAATTCAACCTAAAATATGGTCAGGAAGTTTCACCAGTTAAGAATCCTGTTATAAAAATAATTAAATCCAACATGACGTTAGATTACTTCATAAATTCCAATGTTTCTGTCTGACATTGTCATTGACAAAAAATTTAATCTTTATTGTTACATTTTTTTTAATCTGTGAATGCAGCAAAACTTTCTCTCTCTCTCTCTATGTATGTCTGTCTCGGAAAAAATAGTATTTTAAAAACGTATCCTAGTAGCTGCCATGGTTCTAGTTGCAGTCTAGAAAGTCCTATGACCCATATCAACTTTCCCCCATCTAGTATAAAAAAATCTAGAAATCGCAATTGGATCACATCATTCGAGTAGGTACGTCCCTAATTACTATTCCCGTATTTTGCTGTGGCACAGCGTGAATAACATAAAATATTTGTTCCAGGTGTTCTGGGTATTTTCTATGCATAATAAAAAATATCTATCTATGTAATGTATTGTATTAAATATATCAGTCATCTAGTACCCATAACACAAGCTCTGCTTAACTTGGGGCTAGATGATGCTGTGTGGATTGTCCAGCATTATTTATTATTTATTTATTTGTGATTTACGGGTCTGTTTTTATTTAATTGACAGCATTAATGTGGGCTGTTTTATACGACAGTTGCATAAGCATGGGAGAGCACTGAATGCTTCAACTGCACTGGTTCTCTTACCGTTAATCACTTTGTCAGGGTCATCATACCTCAACTTACTCAAACTGCAGGGTGATTATGGAAGAATGTTAAAAAAAATCCGGATATCTGTATAAATTTACTTTTGAAAAGCTAAGAAAAAACGCTGGCGCCTGATTATTCAGGCCTTATCGCGATTCAAAAGGCAAAGAAGTCAAATCCCGCTTTGAAATTGACGCAATGACAACCCCTGCACCGGAAGTATGAGCACCAAAACCAACTACGTGAACTGAATGGAAAATAAACATTATTTCGTTCCCTCTCTTTTCCTATAGGAAAGAGAACGAAAGTAATTTTGTCTTCTCTTCCGAGGACAGAACGTTTATCTTGGTGATCATGCCACCAGCCACCAGTAAAAATTACCTTACTTAAAACGTATTACGCATGTAGTCTGAGGGCTAAATCCTACAATACCTTGTGGATCTAATACAAGATTTTCAGGATGCTGTTCAGGCAGCCGCGGTACAGTAGTGCATCAAGGATGCGCATCAGGGATCTTTGCAGACATACGTGGTGATGATTTCATCATGCAATCATGTGACAAAAAATGCATCCCTTATGAGCCGCATACTGACCTCTGTTGCAGAGGATATGTACTCCAGCTACAAAAGACACAGGCTGGTAATGCTCAGGCCGATATCTCTAATATTAATTGCCTAATGACAAAGCGAGTTAATGTGTAGTTTATTTTATGCTGCTCGTGTTGCGACACTTATTTTTATTTTATTAGATTACTAGCGTGCCACAGCAACAGTCACAAACTATAGTTTCTCTGGCGTTGCTCCAAAACGAAGCAGCCATAACTGATACACTAACTGCTTTTTAACGTTTTATATTTGATGTTCTTTATTGAATACGTGCTGTGGATATTCAATATTAGCTTAGTAAGTTCTATAACTAATGATAATATTTTTATTTGTTGCAATAGGTGTAAAAATTATATAAAATTACCTTTGGTGCGCGATGTCCGATTTTTTCCTTGATTACGATAATGGGGATAAACCGCCAGTTTCTCTTCGATGTTCGATCACCAGATTTTCTTCGTAGTTCACAAGTTCACCTACGGTTTTCACGTTTTGCTGCCGTTGCACAGACACTCCCATGGACTTATGGTAAAGTTCCAAGTCTTTAATGTTGCGTGGGGTTTGTAGAGTTACGGGTTTAGGGGCTTGATAAAAGCTATCAGATCAAATGTGTTTATTTGAACTATTTAACAGTGAGCTTGTGAGTCTTGGCAACCTTCATATAAAATTATATGAAATATTTTTGATGGTATTTACCAAGATATTCCCTATCTATTAAGAAGAAGAAAAATCCCCTAGGTACCCTGCAAAATGTCCTACAGTCAAAAATATTGTTCATTACTACCAGACGTTCCCAGCTGAACATACTATCCCGTAAAGAATGACCTTCAACCATTTACATCCACGGACCTCACAAAACTTTAGGGACCATTTTCATGAAAAGAGTTTCACTCACGCACTGTGGTGAGATATACATGTGATTAACAATTGCGTTAGTCTTCATTCAATTCCCACACTCATTTTTTTATACTCAATTAACACTAAAAATGAGACTTCCGAAATTCAAAGGCGAGGCTTAAATCGCCTAATACGTGAATATTGTACACATTGCTTTCATGAAGCGAGTTTATTTTAAATATTATTTCTTTATATAACTTCGAGACAACATACTCTCTTCGAATAAATGGCATTTAAGTTTCGTCTTGTGAAGATATTACCTACGTTGATGTCGACAGGTACCTAACTTTTCTTCCCACTCATATGTCCATCTATTTTCTATAACAATGGTAGGAAATTTGAGGCATTATATTAGCAAAATAACTACGAAGACGAGACCATGACAATAATTAATCAGTCAAGTTGTTCCCATAACACAAGCTCTGCTTACTTTGGGGCTAGATGATGCTTTGTGAAAATGTCTTATTTTCTAATTTTCATTTATTTGTTTAGAAATTTTGGGCATTGTTAACGGCTTTATACTGAAACATTACTTAAGATTTAAGGAGAGTTGGAAAGGAATAGTACTAAATATAATATACAAAGCAGTAATTCTCTAACCGTTCATAAGTCGTGATGAAACAGTAGTGCCTTAGTATTTGCTGGTAGCCTATTTTCCATCAACGCTATTGGTACTCTGGGTTATTCTGGTGTTCTGCTATATTGTTCTAGACTGTTCTTTAATAATACATGTCTAGTGCTAATTATAGATTTTTACCTGCAAATCCATATTATACTTAGGTCACAAAGCTTATGAGCCGTTCATACGAGTTCAGACATTATTCCGCAAATCGCAGCCCAATGAACGGAAATGGGAAAATTAGCACAATATTGCGCTTCGAACTGAAATGGTCATTTTGGACATTCGCACATATGTGGTTGCGTTTTCAGGGATTATACGGACCCAAGCGCCTTTGTCATAGTATAATAATTATGCAATTTGTCACAAACTGATTTAGTTTCTCGGTTGTTTGCGATTAGGGATCAGTCCAGTTTGACAGTCTGGGAAGCCAATTTATATCTGGGTTGCTCAAAGAGAAAAGTCTGTGTGTGTGTGTGTGTGTGTGCGCGTGTGAATGTTTGTTATCTCCGTAACTACTAAACCGGTTTTGATGAAATTTGGAATGTAGATAGTTTAGGTTCTGGAATAACACATAGGCTAATCTTATTTTCGAAATTCAACCCCTAAGGGGGTTAAACAGGGTGGTAAAGTTTCTATGGAAAATATTCCTTGGTTTTATTCACTCAAAACTCGGTACACATAAACTTTAAAATAAATAAAGAAATATGTATTTTTCATTTTTTCAAAATTACCCTTTGGGGTTGTAAAATTGTGTTCTAAACTTTGTACAAAATGTAATCTTTGGTTCGATTCATTCAAAAGTTGGTGGAAATAGTTTGAAGCCTGGAGACGGTCATATGCTACTTTTATTAACATACCACGCGGGCAAAGCCGCGGGCAACAACTAGTCTGTAATCATTCGCTTGGAAGAGGTCACTTAATTAGAGAAACATAATATTATTACAGCGGTTTATTAAAAGGTGATTCGCATTCATACGATCCTTTTAATGAGAATTAAAAAAATATGAAAATCAACAAATTTAAGAGAAGACTGTGCGACTTGTTTAATTTAAGTAACAAAACAATTTTGAAACGGGTTACTGGTTTTAATAAAAAAACCACAGGCAGATTTTTTAGTGGGATGAAAAAATACAAATTCCCCATTCCAAATTTTCATTAACGTACACAATCATATAAACACGAAGTTGAGATAGAACGAAGTAACGTTTGCTATACATAGAGTTACCATTAAATTTACTTGTTCTGATTGTACTTTAAATTATTAGGTTTTTTTTGGTTGATCTATCCCATGACTGAAAAAATAGAGTTTACGAGAAAAGTTCTAGGAAAAATGTCGTCAATGTCTTTGACAAATAAATGCGATTATACAATGACTTACTAAACTTACCTACTGATACTGCAGTAAATGATAATAGTTGCAAAGTTCGTACATTACGTACATACTCGTGAAAGTCTCAAAAGATACTGCCAAAGATCTTCGATTACATTCAGATAGAACATAAAGCTTTATCTTCAAGATGTATAGCACAGATTTCAATGGCAAACCATTTCCTACAGTATTCTACTAGCAGTCTACAATGCGATGAAATCTACAGTTTTGTATAAAATGGTCATAATACTCTTTTAAAGTGAATAAAATTCTCCGCTTACGCTCAAATATTCTGAATTTAATCTGGTGTTATGAAATATGAAGTATTATAACGTAACAACGCTTTCTAGAATTCAGATCGACTATAACACCAATTTGACATAATTTTCCGTTGTATCATGTCCTACTTTGAATAGATTCCCGCTATGCATCGTGTCACAAAATAAGACCTGTCTTCTGCTTTTCTATTTTTTCATAAGAAAATCTGCTCACGACCAACGTCAGTTTGAAAAGATCACTTAACATAACATAGTGGCCCTAAAAGTTTGATGAAAATTGCCATATTTTTTAATACAAATTCTACTTTCCCTTATGTAAAAGAAAGAGATTCCCGCCATGCATTTCACAGATAATAATATTTGCACAAATACTTGCAAGTGTCACCACAAGTCAATTACATTCTGTCATAATCCAAGTAGGTTGGATACTAAAGATCTTGGACTGTCTGCCGCTTGGTTAATTGATACCCGCTGTTCCAAAGAACTGCCAAGCTTTAAGCACGTCACATTATTGCTGTTCAAAGAGACCATAGTGTAGTGGTTTTTAAAATTCGATACAAAAGTCATGGGTTTGAATCCCGTCTTGCATCAATGGATGTTTCCAATTGTAAAAGTTATATGTTGATGTTGGACAATGCAGTGCAGTCCAACCGTCCTATGGGCCAATGACATTCTTAAGTTTGTGGGAAGTCTGCGTGTAGCCCAAGAATGTTCGTCATGGCACTGTTTGGGGTAGGCCATTTTCCAGGACTTCTATAAACTGTCGATGATGATGATTAAATTGTTACATGTGAAATAATATTTTCTTTTATACGGTAAAGGAAAAATATAGTGAGGAAAACTGCATTTTATAGAAATAAATAGGTAATTTAAAAACAAGTGACACGTTTTAAAAGTAAATTTTGTTAGGTGCACTCACAGAGCAAAATTACGTGCAGATTTTTTTAGCATTATAGCCTTCTAGCCACAGAGTAACTTCTTAAACAGAGTAGTGTGGTGGGAGTACCAATCGAACATATGTCGACCTTCATGAAAGAAGATCTGTGGCCTTAGGGAATTGTCTATCAAAGTTTCCGGGGTTACCGAACCCAGCCGCGTACACGTCGCAGTCACTACATGTTTGTTACATCTAAACTTATAAAAAATTTAGACCTGAATCCTGACTGACTGATCTATCAACGCACAACCAAAACTACTAAGTCTAGAAAGCTGAAATTTCGAACATAGAATTATTTTATAACATATGCTCTACTTAATTAACAACACACATCTCACTGACTCATACATACACATTATTAGACAATCACCCACCTCACTCACATACGTACATACACGAACTCACAAACACACACATCCACGCACACACACACACACACACATACACACACACACATACACACACACACATACACACAAATGATTTAAGATTATTTACTGTGTCTAATTTAATTGGGAGAGAACTGTTTCCTGGGCCACAGCTCACGCTTCTCCGGGAGACAGGGACTAAACTATATAGATGTTAAACTACAATTTGGCTAAATAAATTATTATTATTATTATAACGCAAGCATGTGCTACGAAAGAATTGTTAGAAAGTTCCTGTTTAAAACAGGGAAAATGGGGGAGGAACTTTGTATGAAAGTCTTTGTTCTTTAAAGTCAATCAACGCACAACCAAAACTACTAAGTAAGTCTAGAAAGCTGAAATTTGGAACATAGAATTATTTTATAACGTAAATATGTGCTACGAAAGGATTGTAAGAAATTTCCTGTTTAAAACAGGGAAAATGGAGGAGGAGCTTTGTATGAAAGTCTTAAGACAAATTTGTTCTTTAAAGTCAATCAACGCACAACCAAAACTACTAAGTAAGTCTAGAAAGCTGAAATTTGGAACATAGAATTATTTTATAACGTAAACATGTGCTACGAAAGGATTGTTAGAAATTTCCTGTTTAAAACAGGGAAAATGGAGGAGGAGCTTTGTATGAAAGTCTTAAGACAAATTTGTTCTTTAAAGTCAATCAACGCACAACCAAAACTACTCGTACTTAGTCTAGAAAGCTGAAATTTGGAACATAGATTTATTTTATAATGTTAGTATGTGCTAAGAAAGGATTGTAGGAAATTTCAATTTTTGGAGGGCAATGGGGAAGGAACTTATTATGAAAGTCAGTTTGCAACATGAAAATTTAAATTACTTACAGTTACTGAGTATAAATAAATGATGACGGATATCAGTTTGTTTTAGATTTTCACATTTAAACGATTCTTTCCCCCTCGAAATGAGGGGTGTCAGAAAGTTTATGGGAGTATCGTTTTTACACGACTCGCTGGCTACAGCTAGTTGCTGGTATAAAATATAGTATTGTTTTTCTTCGAAAAGGACCCAGCTCGTTCATATATCATTCATACAACAGTCAGAAGTAGGTCGCAAACAAACAGTAAGTAAATAAAAGTTACAGCATCGAACAATACTGGAAACTCAATTTCACCATACAAAGTAGCGGCTCCCTTGTGCCAACGGCAACGGATATTAATGACTTCGTCAATATGAATGAATGAAAATTTAAAAGTCTAAAATTTTACAAAAAGATTCTGTTCGGACGCATGAAACCTTACACACTGATTCTTTTCCCTTGTCCTGAAGCTTAGTCCTGGCTTCGGCGCGGAGGAACAGGCAGAAGGTAAGATTGGTGTTTCAAAGTGATCTGTATGATTTTTATGAACAAATGAATTTTGACTTTTTTACTCTTGCTGATCAAATAAATGCAGAAGATCTCTGTAAAAACTTATGCCAAAAATATCTATCTCGACGGGGATGAAACCCTCTACCTCCCACTTGCTACATACCTCTAAAGAAAATACATTTCCTCGAAGTGAGTACTTCGTTTTGTTTTGTCTTTGTTTTGTTATCGCTTTAAATACTAGTCTTCGCTGTCCAACTAAGGGCAACAGGAACTCGCTGCTCGATCAAGGGGAGATAATAGTCGGCTAAAGCACATCAAAGGGTATACGGCTAATTCTCCTGTCACGTTTATTTGTGATATATACTGGAATTGGTAAACTCAATCCTTTGTTTCATTCTCTGTGTAGAATATTAAACATAACAGTACTCGTTTGTTTGTACCGCACATTGTTAAATTTCAGGATACCTGGCCTAAGCTTTTGGTATTTTATGTTAGTCTAGTTGAAAACATTAACCCCAATTTTACCTATTACGATAAAATAGTTGTTTTAAAATAGGGCAAATTATCACGTTATCACTAGAGTAGAGTATTTTTTGCCAATTTGTAATTTTCAAAATAATAAGGAATTTGGTTTTAAATACAGGTAAATAATAAATAAATAAATAAAAACAGTGCTGGATATTTTCACACAGTATCTAGTTTCTTAGTTTGGGGCTAGACCCCAAACCCCTCATTTCCTCATTTCCCTCATTTGGTCTAGCCCCAAACTAAGCAGAGCTTGTATTATGGGAAGTACATGACTGATGCATTACTTAAATACATTTTTACACAGAGGTCGTCATAATTCACTCATGGTCATGCAAATTTCTTTGTGATTTTATTTTTAACCTTTATCTAGTAAAAAAATATGAGACCTATCATGGCTTTATTCATGTCCTTTACTCTAGAGGCTTACATTGATAGAGAAACTATCCGAGAAGAGATCGACCACTACACCGTCAGGTCAACCAATTGTGCACATGGCGTCCGGGTATTTTTGCTAGTATAGATACTCGAAATAATTCAGGCACTATATACTCCTAATACCAAGCTCACAAACTTTAAAAAGCCATCAAATTAAACTTTGAGTCGTTGAACAGTCACGTGTCAAAAGTTGCGTATCTTCTAATCCTAGCGGTGCAACATTTTATACACCGCTCGGATTTTCTATTTGCGGATGCCTTATGCAGAAGTCTGGTGCACTCTTTAAAACGAGTACTGTAGGTGCACGTTAGCGCTGGTTGGTATTTACCATTAAACAGAATACCTAATTCTGTTTCAAATAGGTAGTTTAGGTCGGGATGGATCAACATTTCACCAGAGTAAATAAACCACATCAAACAATATAATTAGATCTTATTTATTAGATTACAATATTATCAGACATAAAATGTATTATCACTAAAAACAAAATCATAAATAATTATAATAACGTAACGTACAAATGGTGAAACACTATCATAGTCTGTCTTTCTTAAAAAATACGATTGTGTCTCTAAAGTTATGAGTGAAAAAGATCTTCTTGCTCCAGGGTCGGCCATATCATCAGGTGAGATTATGAATAAATGAAGAAAAAAAAAACGTCTCAAAAAGGTACACCCATAGTTTTTACAGGCGGTTTTAGTGTTTCAAATTATCTGTTTCCTTGTCTGTTCCCATCATCGCCGTATATAATAACCGATTATAATACGATTTTGCATTCATATTTTATGAATTTAAAGATAAGTAATATAATAATAAAAATAAAC
Organism: Perizoma flavofasciatum; assembly: GCA_958496245.1. Lineage (NCBI taxonomy): Eukaryota > Metazoa > Arthropoda > Insecta > Lepidoptera > Geometridae > Perizoma > Perizoma flavofasciatum. The sequence continues at coordinate 10,514,115 of OY292433.1, forward strand.
ACCCGACGCATACTTAGTCTTGACCCAACATTTAGATTCCGTGTCGTGGGGTACCACGATCGAATTGTGTTACCCCACGATACTCGTAGTATCCCAAGATACTTTTATACTATATAGGTGTTGTGGAAACAGCACCCAGATCTAGAACAAATATCTGCAGAACATGCAACATTTGCCCCGCAACGGGAATCGAACCAGCACCTCTTGCATCTCAGCTGGCTAGATACCCGCCACGCCCCCGAGGTCGTCATATTACCCCCGACAAAAGTGAAAAAAATACAATCATTGCTATGGGACATAAATTGTTACGCTAAATCCTACCTTTGTTTTCATATGTTGATGAACTTATGATCAACACAAAGCAAATCAACCACTGTGCGGTGTACTGTTCAATTTGATAAAAGGTTGCCTGTTTTGTTTTTTATTTACAGGTTTTGTTTCGTTTTAGGAAGATTAAAAGGTTAAAAATTTTAAAATAAAATTTGGTTCAATTTGTTATTCCAAGCACTGCCAATGTTTTATCCACACAAAGTATTGATAGATTTGCAATTCATTTTTTAACATGTAAACATAAACAATATATCTGATTTATAAACTACTAGTTTCTGCCTATGGCTTCGCCCGATTCTGATGTATAAGCTATATTACTGTAAAGTTTCATCAAAATCCGTTCAGTAGTTTTTGCGTGAAAGAATAACAAACATCCTCACAAACTTTTGCGTTTATAATATTAGTAGGATTATCATGGATCATCCTTTACACGCTATGGTAGGGTCCTAAATTTGCGTTTTAACTCCTAAAGTTATCCATTGGATATCATTCAAAGAATAACAAGTTTATAACGGATCTTTATCACATGTACCTTTTTTTATTTTTTCTGATATTTCGACAGTATTGCTACAGCTTCTGACAGACAGTTTGCAGTTTTCCCTCAAAGATTTTTTTTTAGGTTCATATTAAATGCTACTGTTTATTTTATTTTTCAATCTTTTAGAACTGAAGGTTAAGAGAGAGGGAGAGGAGAAACAACTTTTGCTACTTTGAAGCCTTATGTCCTGGACGAGGGCTTAAAAGCAAAACTTATTAAGTCGAACCAATGATATCCCAAACAAGGGGGTGAAACGGGGAAGAAATTCCATCCCTTACTTTACATGTACTTAGGGGTTGCGCGAAAGAGATACACTTATAATTTATTATAATTTTGGGTTATGAAAACAAGTCCGCATACTATATTTTGACTCAAAACGATTTAAACTGAAATTTCAGGGTGGGATACGGACGAACAGACAGATAGTCGAAACTAGTGTTCCGTTTTTGCCATTTGGCTTCGGAACCCTAAAAATCATATCACGGTGTAACCAGTGAAATAGTACCTTCGAATTGATAAAATCCTCCTTTTTTAAAATCGATTAAATATGCGTACGGCTCTATGTGCTTTCATATTTAAGAGAAAAAAAAACTGATTATTGTTAAAACATTTTCATAATACAAAAAGCTTTAGTGACGTATCTGACGAAAAGTAAGCATATTTACAACATTATTAAACAGATGTATATTAAATAAATTCGTTACCTAACTTTTAAAGTTGACTAATTACACAAAGATTCCAATAAAGTATCTAAATAAATGTTTTACAAGTAATGAGTTTCTCTTAGAAAACTTAACTAATTTATTTAGAGATAGTTCCAACTTATGAAAGATTACTCGTAGTTACACTTATTTTATATCACATTTTTACATTTACATTAATTATTTACAAATTCACATAATGTGTGACGAAAAGGAAAAAATGCTTTATGTAAAGACTTCACTCGCGATAAATGTTACTCGTATATTTACAAACGCACAAAGCCCAAGTGTTTCATGATATTATGATTATGAGGAGCTTCCCAAATAAAAAATATTTATTTTACTTTAAGGAACAAGGAACAAAGGTAATTTTTTATATTTATTTACATTTGAGCGGTTTGTGATACTAATACCATTAACGGTAGCAAAAATAGATCAAAGTTAATGTTTGATGACGAAGATAGAATAAGATTTCTGTAGTCTTTAGCCTCGTTTTGCGAAGGGTAAGTATATGTTCTATCAGTCACACTTTTCGTGTCCTGTGGGCAAGGCAGCGTCTCGACTGGTATCTGCAGCAATGTCCTGTCATCATCCCCATTACTCGTTTTCGGTTCATCATAACTCGTATCATCCGATTCCTCGTGAATAAAATCCTCCGCCTCGGAATAATCTTTTATCTGAGTCCTCTCTTCCGCTTCGTACAAATTGTTTGAGCCTATAACGCTTCTTTCGTAGTAAGAAACGTGTGAAGTCAAAGCATGTTTAGCGTCGAGTTTGCAAGTGAAATTTTCTAAAGATGTCCTTACTTTTACGCTTCTCGCCTCGTGTCGGAGCTTGTGCATCCATGCGAGGTGACAGTCGCACGGGAACTCATTCCCTGAAACAATTGAAGCTTCAATTAATCCTCTAATTGGACTAATGATGAACATGAATCCCAGCGTCTGCTTTAATTGATTTTTACTTAATTAAATTCAAGCTCTGTGACAATTCAATTTTCATATTAGCCCATCAGTACTAGCGCTGAATATCAATGTTAAAATTAATTATGATAATTAGAAGAGTCGTTTTACTGCCGAATATTATAATTTTAGATTTAAAAAGTTCCTGTCTCAAATTGTATCTTATCGGAGAGTTGTTTAGATTGAAATAAACCAGTAGGTTCTTTAACTACTTAGAAATGAGAAAATTAATTTTCTGTAAAAATGATTTACTCGCAAAGATATTTTTTTATAGAATTTGTTTTCATAATTTACTTGGAACAGATAGAAAACATGTTTTCCTAGAATTGTCTGTTTACTGTAATACCCGACCGCGAAGAGGAATGTTTATATATCAAACTATTTCTACAAGACAGGCTGATATAACATCAAAATGCATAAAAGTAATGTTTGATATTAGCATATATTCATATAAATCATAGTGATTTTAACCTGAACGGAATATTCACGATCACAGAATGTATTTTTCTGAACCAGTGATTAATTCTCCCACATCTGCAAGCTACGATATTGCATGCTGAGAAGATTGATTGATTTTGGTGCAGTGGATCGAAGGTACCATGCATGACTAGACTACTAGGTTACTTATTTTATCTTTAGGTACTGTAGTTTGCTTAACGCTTGACGCTAAGCAAACTACAGTGGAACCTGTGTTCTAGTTAGCGAGTCGAAAAAAATAAAAAAAATCCTTAAAACCAAAACAGTTTTTTTGGGACCTCGCAGCGCTACAAACAAAACTGCTTTCACGAGACATAGAAAAACCGTAGGTGTATGAAACCTCTTTTATGTATTATATCTGATTCCTAGTGCTTAAGAATATGAGTACCATATACAATTTTGTTTATAATAAACATATATCTTAAATTATAAGAGAACCGTTCGTCGATTAAAGCCATTAACAGTTTCTGACCATCGAATGCTGCATCATACCGTTTTCTTTCCACTGCGGTCAGCCATGTTTTTTTGTTTTTTTTTCGTTTTTTTTTGTCTACTGGCAAAAAGCATACATCCCACCGTTGGTAAGCGGTTACCAATGGTGTTTTCGAAAGGAGGAAGTTTCTCCTAAACTGCACTGTGCGTGACCAGGTTCTAGGCATAAGAATGAATTCTCTGCCTCGGTGCGGGCTAAAAGCATAAATTAACTATATCCTTACCTTCAAGATAAATGTAGCTATTCACCGCCATCAGATTATCGTAGATTGGTCGCAAATTGTCAAAAGTGAATCTCTTCAACTTATTATGTCTTAGATCCAAGGCAGCCAGCCCCCTGACTCCCTCGAACAGTCCACCGGCTAAAGTCACCAACTTGTTATGACTCAAACTCAACTTCCTTAATTGCGATAATCCGTCAAACGTCCTTTGTGCCAAACCGTAAATCTCATTATAGTCCAACAATAGAGCTTGTAAGTTCCACAGCTCAGTAAAAGTAAACGAATTCAATACACCTAATTTGTTCCTCCGTAGATCTAATCGCTTGAGATTAGCCAGACCGTCGAAACACTCCTTCTTCAGCTCGCTTATATTATTTCTATCCAATTCCAGCTCAATTAGATTAACGAGATGTCTGAATGCTCCGTCCTGGATAGCACTTATATTATTACTCGTAAGGTACAGTTTTTGTAGAGCAGGTAGCTCGTAAAATGTTTCTGTAACTAGTTCGGTGATCTTGTTCTCGTCTAGAGTGAGAACGGTCAGATTCGGTATGTTATAAAATGAATGTCTACTCAAATGCATAATTTGGTTCTTTGTCAGTGTCATCTCTTGCACTGACGTCACGTTGGCAAACGCATAGCTTTCTACTGTCGGTATTGAGCTGTACTTTATGCTGAACTGTTTCAGTTTTCTCAAATACTTGAATACTTTTGACGGGACGAAGCTTAGTCCTCCGTCTGCACGTACATTGAACGCTAGGTTCTCTATATTGGTTTGTGAGATGAAACTGGGCCATAGCATGTCTGTTTTCTCTATGCCTCCATTGAAGACCCAACATTCTGTCTTCACTGCTTCGTTGATCTCCTGGTTGAATTCACAGTAGCAGTGGACTTTCGAGTCTCGGTCGCTGATGTCGCAAATGTTGGTGGCAGTTTGTGAGATTTTTTCTTTTTGTTTCCTCCTGTTCGCGTCTAGAGCTTCTATTGCAAGTAGCAACAGCAGCAAGGTAGCGGGGACTTTAGAAGCCCGCATACCTCCTACCTGAAACAAACAAAAGTCAAATATTAGGACTAATTAATTTCGACAAGTTTTGTCGTTTCAACTTGTACACATCTTCGTTTATGGAGTTTTGTTTGAATTCGTAGGTGGAAAATTAAAAAGTTACTTTGATAAATATTTGAAGTGGAAATACAGGAGTAAAGTAATAATACTTTAAAACATGATATCTTCCATTGCCAGGTTTGGAGGAATCATGTTCTCAAATTAATTCAATATAACGTTTAAACTTTTATTGTGTATACAATAAAAGTTAAAAGTATGCCTCCTATACAAACGCTGTTTCGTGTTTTTAATTTTGTTTGAGTTAATTATATACTGTGAAAGAAAAAGCTGTATTAGGTTAGTGGGAGGTAAATCGACTTTCGACCCGAAGGTCGTGGGTGGGTAAAAGATTGATAGTTCAATAACTGCCTTTTCTGAAATTTTCATCAAATTATTCTAATGTCTCCACCAAAAAATTGATAATCTCATTTAACCCCCAAAAAATGATCGAAATCAGTACACAACAATAGCCTAAACTAAAACAAAATAAAAAATTGTTGAACATAATATACTCGTAATTATAGGTTGATTTAGTTTGGCCCCCTATCGCCCTACTCCTTATGGACTAATTTTTAGAGTTAATGATGGAACCAAACGCGAAGGTTGCGGGGAAAACGTAGATGTAGGTGGGTCTAGATTCTTCGTGATGCCAGTCTTTGGGGGCCTATAGACTTCTAAAGACCGACTTGAAGATAGTTTATACAAACTAACCTACAAATAAACAAACATACTTAATTAACACATCACATACTACCCAACTTTGTTAGGCGTTAACTAAACTACGCTTAAACAAACACCAAGGTGGTTTAATAAAGGAAGCCGTTTCTAGAACCTACAAATATTAAGGTGCTATTTTGAGAGAAAACTTGAGGCAATCTGAATATTTTCTTGAAAAAATATGCACGTAAATATCAAAATATGACCTTAACTATAAGTTTCATACGGGTCGTTATTGCGCTTAGTCTAAAAATCGGTAATATTATAAAAAAGTATAATATTACCGATTTTTAGACTGTGTTGCAATAGCCGTCGTTAGGAGTTGACTCAATCCGTGACCACGGCTGCTACAATAAAGACCAAAAGTTTGAAAATTACTTTAATAAACTCTTGATCTTTTCAGGTTTTTTCAGTCACAGTTGAAAGTATTGTTAGTCGCAAAGAATCATTGAAACGGTTAAACTGATTTGGAAATACCCAGTCTCCTTTTAAATGAATATATTTAGTGATCTCAAATAACCTTATTTCCGGATATCAGACAGTAAAAACAATGGGCAAAAGCTAGGTATATTATAAAAATAAATCTTAAATAGTTCACCACATACGCGGCGTAACTGTTCGCTTTCATTAAACCGATCCTTATCCCTGCTTTGGTTAATTAGTAAGTGAATATGAACGGGTGTGAAGCAATGAAGTTTGGAGTGAATTGTTACTCAGTGAAATTAAATGGAAATCCTCCACCCCACCCTTATACAAAGTGTTCCAGGATTTGGACCCCTAAGAGGAAGACAAACAATGTCTAAGTATAATTATAAAATTAAATTGTACTAAAGACAAATACAAAATACGAAAACAAAACAAAATTTTGATTTTGAGTGTTCACTGTTTTTGGTACAAATTCCAAATATTGTTAATTTACAGATAGAATAATACATACATAAATACATATATTCACGCCTGTTTCCCGGAGGGGTAGGCAGAGACCAAGTATTTCCACTTACTACGATCCTGGCATACCTCTTTCGCTTCATTCATCCTCATCACATTCATACAGGCTCGGCGGTTTAGTGTACTTCTGACCTGGCCTTTCTCTAAAATGTCTCCAATTTGGTCAGAGTACGTTCGCCGAGGCCTTCCTCTACCAACTATCCCATTCATGCTCGCCTTGTATACTTGTTTTGTTAATCTTTTTGTTAATCAGATAGAATAATACAGTAGAAATAGTTAAAATCAATCAAAATATCTGCTACAAGTAGAAAATAGAGTTGCTGCGTTACAGGCAGGGTACACAAAAGGCTGGCGACACCAACTCGTTACCTAGCTTATTTGCTGACCGAGGTAAGCACCAGTCCTTTGTACATTGATTTCAGCCACGTATCAATGTTCCACTGACTAAAGCTTGACAGTGGAAAAGTCCATATGGATGATGTTGTTAAGATGGGCGTGGCAGGACTGGCGGCCCGCGATGCGGCCACAGGAGAGACCTTTGTGACCTTGACGATCGACAACGGATCCACTGTGGCAACTTACCTTATAAAAGGGGCCTACCATTTCTACTGACTAAAAAATTCTACTGAATAAAAGGGAACAAGTTTTGTTTTATTACATGTAATTTTTTGTCAATGACTAAAAAAAATGAAATTGTTTTTTTTTTATTATCTAACCCAATATCATTTGATTTGAATAATAAAATTATGATAATCTTTTCTGAAATCCTAAATGTTTCATTTCTAACGCCTGAGTATTTCCCATTGAGGATAAAATACACCGATAACCTCTGTGGTGCAGTGGACGACGGCCCGCCTGAGACGCGGATGATTGTGGATTCGATTCCCGCCACTGAACAAATATTTGTATGATCTGCAAATATTAGTCTCGATCTAAGTATTTTCTATGCATAATGTGTGTGCATTTACAAAACAAAATGTATTTAAGTAGTCTATCAGTCATGTAGTTTCCATAAGACAAACTTTTCTTACTTTGGGGCTAGATGATGCTGTGTGAAAATGTCCAGCATTATTTATTATTTTATCCTTAAAGGGTTTTACTCTGGGACACCCTACATACTAGGAATTCTGAAAGCCAGTGAGTAAAACAAATCGGACTGCAAATGGAAGTTCACTATATTATGCGAAGTGTGTGTTGCAAAATGACTGGAGCTTTTCAAAGACTTGGCGGATAAATAGCTGGACTTTTCTACGTTTTTCTCATTCACAAACGACCTGTTCACATTCTAAGAACTTAAATATTATGGATGCTGGGTGGCTATATACAAATAACGGGATAGTAGGTAAAGCACTTCTTGTTTTTAATAGCCCATTTTAAATAAGTAGGTACATATACAAATATACTTTCCGTACTTTTCTTTCAAACTTCCTAAGATTTTTGTCGATTTTTGATTTTTGTCATTGGGTTCACGTTTTTCACGTTATTGCGTAAGATTTTTCTAAAGGAACAAAAAACAGATTATTATTAATGAAAATTAAAAAGAAAATACTTTATTAAGCTGGTTATCTACTTCGTTTTAGGTACAATAGTTGTGGATATGTTATGAACTTACTTAAGTTACTATAATAATAGTATCCTATTAATTATTTGTTGATATAAGTTTGGATTTTTGGGTGTTTAAATGTTTGTTGCGAAATATCTCCAAAACGGCTGAACCGATTTCAATGGAATTTGGAACGGGTATGTTTGTGATCTAGAATAATACAAAGGCTACACGCGGACGAAGCCATGGGCAGAGGCTAGTCATTACACATTCGGCTAATCTAACTTTGATTTAATGGAAGTCTGATTTTTTTAACCCAGGAGATTATTTAATTTACTTAAATCTACATATAAATAAGTATTTATCGATACAAATCATCAATAACCGCCTGTAGAAGTCTACTGCTGATCATAGGCCACTCCCAAAGAGTGCCATGACGAACGATCTTGGGCTTCCTCCACTAACTTCTCGATACCTACTATGTCATCGGTCCAACGGGTAGGGAACTTTAATTCTGTAAAAATTTGAGAAATTTACAAGTGGCAAAAAAAAATTAAGAATTTGTTACATTTTTGAAAAAAAATCACAAATTCATGACATCTGTATTGTATTGAATCAGTGTTCCTACACTTGTATTGTATTGTATTGTATTGTATTGTATTGTATTGTATTGAATCAGTGTAGGAACACTGACGAGATGTCATGAATTAGCGAAAAAATTGTAAGAATGTAACCAATTCTTACAATTTTTTTGCCACTTGTAAATCTCACAAAATTTTAATGAAATGAAATGAAATCAAATATTTTATCTGCGAAAATGGGTACAATTTAGTTATAAAATAATGTTGTATCCTCCATCATCTACTTTTAAAGCATGCAAAAATGTTAACTTAAAACTATTTAAAATTTAAACATTAATTTGTACGATCCTTTAACAGAGTTAAAGTTGCACAAAATTAAAATGAACCACATTTACAAAATCAAACGGCGTCAGCATTTGGCATTCACACACGTTTTAAAAGCGGTAACTCATTGAACTGCCGTGACGTCACCACGTTGCGAACCTCGGTCGCTTTTGGCTTACTCTGACTCGCATTAGGATTAATGTAAGCAATTTGTCTCCCGCGACGTTTGAATTTTGTAAGCGAATTCACACAAATCTTGCGATCGCAGTTCTTGGTTGGATTAACAGCTGCGTCCGCGATCTCGCACAGTTGTGATGAAGCACCCTGTATAGTCATATTCAAGTAAGGCAGATTAATGTCTTGTTCTTGAAATTTCAGCCTAGGATTTATCGAATTTAATTGCAGTGGAAAGATGCCAAATGGGATCATAGTATAAATTCTACATTGTTTCTCTACGTGTTTTTAACCATAGTTATACATCTTTGCTTAATTTTATTACAGCCTCGACCTTAGCAAGTAATAAAAAGTTGAACAAGCAAACTAAAGGAGAATCCCAAAACAGAACAATGCAACTATCTTGTTATTTATCAAAGAATATGTGCGTATTTTGTGTAGTGATTCACTGCTCGGCGATAAATAATTCTCATTCTTGACTTAGAACATTATACGCGATGTACAGCATGCATTTTACTTGCAATGTTTCTAGTGAAAAGATAAATACAATATTCATATACTTTATTTATACATAAACCTCAGTACTATCTTGTTTATTTTAATGTGTATTTTTTGTTCTTATTTCATGGTGTTATACATAATAATTACGGGCTTTGAACTGTCCCTTCCGAACGTTTTCATTAAATATAGGGCAAAATAGGTTAAAAGTCATTAATAAACAAACATTACTAATACTTACTAATACCTGCAGAAGAGGGCTGTTCGAGCAATTTATAATATGGGCCCCAGAGAATCACTTAAAAGTTTAAAGAAATAAATATAATGACATTCCATTGTCAATATATTTATGAAAATCTGATGTATGTTCACAAAAATATTAATTTGTTTAAGAAAAAAAGCGATAATCACAATGTTAATACTAGAAATAAAGATAAACTTGCTGTTGTCACTTGTAGACTCCATAAAGTTGGTAAATCGTTTAAAGGGCACGGTGTACGCTTTTATAACAAACTCCCAAGAGATATACAAAAATTATCAATTAACAAATTTAAAAACGTAATTAAACAAAAGCTTTATAAAAAGGCATACTATAAAATATCTGATTATTTAGATGACAAAAACTCTTGGGATTGAAAATGCTCCAACTCGAACCTATTGTTTTGTAAAAGGATCATTAAAAAGAATAACCAGCCTTGTTTTCTTGCCTTTCTTTCCTGGCTTGGTCGCGGAGGAACAGGCACCTAGATAAAAACCGACGTTTCAAAGTGGTCCTTGTGATTTTATTGAATAAATGAATTTTGACTTTGACTTTGACTTTGACTTTAAAATACATCGTAAAATCAATAGCGTTATTCAACACAAGCAAAGGAAAACGTTCAAAAATGGTTATTTAGTAGTGTATTGCATAAAAAAATATTTTTGCGTTTACAAACTTACACTGTTGTAGAATATGCAGTTGGAGAATAAACCATGACGTACTTGTATGTATATTGATGTATGGGCGAAGAGGTTGGCAACTACAAAGTTAAGTTTGTCTTTTGTTCCGACTTATCTTTTCGTTTATAGAAACCACCAATTTTTGGTGCTTTCATAGTTTATGAACTTGAGTAATGCTAATTTTGGTGAGCATACAAGATTGTACGGAGGTCTCGGTGCAAGTCAGACTCGCACTTGTCCGGTTTTTTGACAATGCAGTCTATTACAATAATTTGTGCGCAATTTGTGCGGTTACTTTTTGATTTCAGACTACCGGCCTCTTAAGGACTACTGGGATTTAAGGCACAGCAAAAAATCTACGTGATTATGCCTTTATCAGTTTAAGCATACCACGGGTGAATGCACGATACGTACATAGCAAGTTTTTTTCAAATTGATTGGTTTATGGGATAAGTATATTTTATTAAAAATAAATAAAATATAAGACAAATAAAATATTAGCTCCAAAGACAAGATAAGACAACTTGGTCAAATTTAATTATTATATTTCGAAACCCTAATATTGCTTCTTTTGAATTAGAGCACCGAATCTCAATTTCATTGTACGGTTAACTTGTTCAGTTTTCATTACAAAACAAACTAATTTTAAAATCTCAATTTTTTATTTATTTATGCATATTGTACAAATAAATTGGACCACTTTGAGCAGAACGAAGTGATTTAATATTTAATCGCCCGTTAACTATGCGGCCATATTTCATTTTGGGCACAGAAAGACTTAACGAGTACTTATTAATTACGCACTGTTATTCAAAATAAAATGCTTTGATTGCCAATTAAGTTTCCCTCGGCCGTGTTTAGAATATCTAATGAAATGAGTAAAAAACAACTGAGTGGAAAAAAGCTTTTACTAGATATATAGCTACATAAACTCTAAAGTGAGCATAACACCATTTTCGAGTACAACATACAAAAAACATATTGTAAAAACGGGAATTTTCACATACTGCACTATCGTTGAAGGCACCGACTAAGTTTCGTCTTAGTCTTCGTCTTAACTTAGTCGGTGCCTTCACGTACTGCACCGACTAAGATTCGAGGGTGACTCACCCTGATGAAGGCTCTCGGAATGAGTCGAAACTTAGTCGGTGCCTTCACCGATAGTGCAGTACGTGAAAGTTCCCGTTTTTACAATATGAATAGTCAAGTTCACGATAGTTTTCGGAATAAAATACAAAAAAATATGGAAAAATTAAAGAACTTTGTGTTTCTTTAATGCGGTGTTTACTACTTAACCAAAGTAATTTTTTTTACTATTATAAAGGCTAACAAGCTTACGGCCCATCTGGTGTTTAGCAGTTACCGTAACCTAAGGATGTTGGTAAGTGGCAACTTTAGCCTATACATGCTTGCAACATTTTAAAGAGGCACATTCCCGATCCCTGAAAATCTTTCAAAACGTCTATTTTTAAGAACCTTATACTCTAGTCACTTGGGAAAACTTTAGCAGGCGTTCCATTACCTGAGTGTTTGCGTGAGGCTGTTGCTCTGGAGTTGCGTGAGGATGTTTCTAGGGTGTGAAGATGAATCCTCTGCCGACGTCGAGAGGTGCGGTGTTGAAAGGTATCTATTATTAGATATGTAGGCTATTTTTAGATTTTTACTAACTAATGACGAGAACAATTTGCAGTCTTTCTGCTAGACTAAGCAATATCCAGAACATCTAAATTATGCCATGCCATAGTTTAGGAAGCGAAAATTCCTATTAAAAAAATTTAAAGCTATTCATATTGTAAAAACGGGAATTTTCACGTACTGCACTATCGGTGAAGGCAACTAAAAAAAAAATTAGAAGCGTTGGATGTTCCTTAGCCTAACCTATCAATTATTTAACACTGCTAGTTTATATCAGTAGCAAAAACGAGGTGACCATCCTATATCGATGAGTACCGACATGAGGCAAAAGAGGATAAAGTAACGTGACATAAATGTTGGTATCAAGTTTCATTTAAGAAAGTTTAAATCGATTTTAGTGCCGATTTAAAATTGATCTGACTACTCATAATCTCTTCATTTCTTTGAGTACTATAGTTAAAGACATAATGAGTGAAAGAGGAATACATAATAGTTTGACGTCCTCGATGGTGCGGCGATTAGCTGTGACGCAAGAGGTGCTGGTTTGATAACCGCTGTGAGACAAATATTTGTTCCGGGTCTGGGTGTAGGGTACTTGTAGTACCGATACCCACGACACAGGGATACTAGTGTGGGTACGGATTGTGTATGTGTTTGTTGGGTATAATTACATTTTCTGTCTGAACTCAGTCTGAGGGTTACAATTTTTTTTTTATAAAGAAATCATACCTTTTACACACTCTTTGATAAATATAATGCCTTCAAATTACAAACGACGTTTAAAAAAATATTGAACAAACTGGGTTCAAAGTAAAAATTAACGAAAACATGAAACTCAGAAAGAGATCATTATTTCTCTGTAATTAGGGATTGAACGCAAAAGTCTCTTAAGTCGAATTCCTAATAGAAAATGAAGACATGAAATCTTTCCATTGCAAGCTAATCGTTTGAAGTAACGACAGCGAACGAAATTATTAAATTTAATTAAAGGTTTTACATACGACTCAGTGCCGTGATCCCAAAGCATTCGTGTTTTGTTCCTTCTTTATAATAGAACAGTCCATGTTTACCAGCCGGTATTGGGTTCTTCGGATAAGAGGTAGGTTGGTTGATGGTGTGTGTGTTTGTTTACCATGATAGACATGCTCATTATGTAGTTATTTTTTGAGAATACCAAGTAGTCATATATATTGTGATTATATTTGGTACATGCCTACGCTATTTTTTTTACGTTACGTATGCCTTCAAGGATTTGTAAACAGGTTTAACGCCCCGATTCACTAAGGACACTGCATTAAATCTATACTAATAATAATATTATAAAGGGGATATTTTTTTTGGTTTTTTGTTTGTTCGTACCGAATAGGCTCCGAAACTACTGGACCGATTTTAACCATTGTTTCACTATTCGAAAGCTAAATTATCAGGAAGTTATAAAGGCTATAATTTATTTTCAAAAAAGTTAGAGCTCCTTAGGAAAATTGCAATAATGTAACCCAAAGTAGCAAAATTTTGCCTATAGAATTAATTATTTGGCGTGCGCTGAGAAAACTATTTCCGACCTGAAGGTCATGGGATCATGGGTCGATCACCAAATTTATTGGCACCAATAAACTTTTTCAAACCGGCATGCCATGAACCAATATTTGAACGCTTGTGCCTTCGGTTGGTGTTCTAATAAATGGCGATGGGCTTGCAACCTGTCAAGGGAATTCTAACTACCACGTAAAACGCGGGTACATACCAATCACATATTTGGACATGTCTATGACTACCCTTAACGTGGTATCTTCACAGATTTGTATACTGAGTATTGATCTGGGGATCTTTATCTTGGGGTAATTTTATCACGCTTAAAATATAAAAACGACTTGAAATAAAATTCGATACAAGTTAGTTTGTCTTAGCTTGTGGTCAGTAGCACTAACTGAAGGACCTATACTAAGCAGTGGGTGAAGTCGGGCTTTGGATGATGATGATAATATCGTCTTACCTCTTAAAAGGGTTAAATTGGTATAAAACCACAGAACCGTGCCATATAAACTCTCCTTTAAGTAACGGATCGCAAGCCTCGCGGACTTTCAACGATAAATATCCCGATACAAGTTTGGAAACAAAGACACAACTCCCGTTATGAACATTATGGTTGAATAATTTATGATTTGGTAAACGGAGACATTTGCGCCCGAAAGCTGATAATTATTGCAAAAATTGCTGTCTTTGATCGGATAATATTGGCTTCTGTTGTATTCTCTAACTTTTACATGAAGTGACCTCATTCTAACTATGTAATGCCTTTTTATTTCCTATACTAAATATTGTAGTATTTTTATAATTGAAATAAATAATTATTTTATATCGCTTGATAGGCATTCTAACTTTGTATTCGGAAATAAAGGTCCTATGAAATAATGTTGAATAGTTCGGTCATTGTGGGGTATCGATAGAATGGAAAAGAAGGAGTAATATTTTTTTATATTAAGTTCCAAAAACAGAACAAGAATTTTTTTTTAACACGTACCTACTGATAGATATACATATGTGATAACATCATTATTTTTTTATTTTATTTTAAAAATTTAGGGAAAACTTACAGCTAGACAAGATAATAAGAAAAAATATAAAAATACATGCAAAGCACATATTTAAGATGATGAGTATCAGTTCGTTGTTTACTACTTGAATTAACCGAGGGAGCACAGCGAACCAAGATCTTTGAGTCAACTTGGACAATTCAGCGTTAGTTATATAGATAGATAACTCTTTATTGTACACCACATGTTGCTTACAATTCTAAACAGATCAAATTAAAAGCTAATCGCGGGAGTACAATGGGCGTTCTTATCGCTTAGCGATCTCTTCCAGGCAACCTTTGGATGGGCAGGAATTGACGTAAACGATAAAGGACGGTGGTTTATAGACAATACATAATGTACTTATACATACATACATGAATACATATTGTACCTGCATATATAATCTATAATCATAAATAATCTATATGATAGCAACTCATCAGCTTTGAGTAAAGGACAAATAGTGTCTAATAGAGTTTGTTTCTATGAATGGTTGTTTGTCTGATAATAACTGCCTAACTATTTATTATATACTATTTATTGCGATTAAACTTGGTAGATAGGTTAGTTATATGAGCAAACTCTCATAACTTTTTTTACGAAAGTCTTATAAAACCGTTTTCGCAAGATTTCTGTTCGTGTCGAGCTACTTTTTTTTTTGTATTATGCCTTAATTGGTAGCAACTATGCTTTCCAAGAAAGCTAGTGGGAACATTTATGACTGAACAAGCTTTTTCAAAGCAGTGGGAAAGTATAGGTAAAAAAAGTCTGGCTTCTATGATAAGTTAACTTGAAAAGTCTTATTATACAATTATAGCATTATATAATTTACGATTATCACTAACGTATAAAGCTAGGTTAAACTTTTCGGAGAACAAGACACGTTCTTGGTGACCCTGATGACCCCATCAGTACTGGTAACGCGGTGACGTCATCAAGTCCTAACAGAGAAAATACACAGGTACATCAACCCCTCCGTCGGGGTTGATGAGTTTCTACTTCCGCCTACTTACGGTTCAGATACGTTCTGGGGCATTTCTCTCCCCCCTGGCAAGGCAAGTACGGACCTGGCGTACCTATACGGACCTCTGACGGACCTATTTCTCTGATGGAGCTGACTACACATCTTCTGCACTGGCCGATAGCCGATCGATACCCTCGTGTCTCTAGATATTGACCAAGGCCCTCTACGATCCTGCAGCATTAAAGTCTATTCAGCGAAAAAACGTAGAAAGATAAAATAGTAATTGAGTGAAACAGGTAAAATATTAAAAAATAAAGGTTACTTTTTATATATAAAAAAATAAGTTGAGTATAAAAGGCGTGTCAGTAACAGATCAAAGAGAATCTCGAAAAGAACATTTCCAATAAAACATTGAAACGTGCTTTATAAAGATCCATATATTATTCGTTCAAAATCTATCGTCAATTTAAAAATTTTATTGGCAATACTTCATACGGCTCATAAAAAGATGCAGGTTTGATTTCCGCTGCGGGACCAATGTTTGCTGATTGCAAAGTTCTGGGTCTAAGTGTTGTGATATTATTGTGCTTGCAGTTCCTGATGCGTATGACACAGTGAATCCTAGAAATATAGATATTGCTATTAAGTGTACTCCTCACAGTATTTTGAAGTATAACATTATGGTATTTCATGTTGGATTTAATTATTTCCATAAAAATGTTTCCAAAGTTCTAAACAAGAGGGATTTTCAACCATCTTCTCTGTTAAAATTTAGATACAAATTTCAACAGGGCTTCCCGTTACTTTCCATAGCTTTCTATATATCGATTTTCGTTGTTATGTAAATCATAAATTAATAATATAGAGTCAGAAACATGTATTGAGACGCCTGTTATCTAACCTACCTGCGACCACAAAAGCTGCAAAGCCTTCGAAATGTCAGGAAAAAACTATCCTACTCACTATTATAAACGTGAAAGTTTGTGAGGTTGGACGTTTATTACTATGTCACGCAAAAACTACTGAACGGATTTTGATGAAACTTTACAGTAATATAGCTTATACATCAGAATAACACATAGGCTACTTTTTATCTAGGTACCGCGCGAGCGAAGCCGTGGAAAGAGGCAAGTACTATTATAAACGTGTGACTTTGTGAGGATGGCCGTTTATTACTCTTTCAGGCAAAAACTACTGAACGGATTTTGATGAAACTTTACAGTAATATAGCTTACACATCAGTATAACACATAGGCTCCTTTTTATCTGGGTACCGCGCGGGTAAAACCGTGGACAGAAGCTAGTAAAAAATGAAACTGTGCAAGATATCCGCTTAAAACACTAAGATGGCGCGGCAGTCAACTGCGACGCAGGAGATGAGAGTCCCGGTGTGGGACAAGTATATGCAATTTTTTTAGCATTATAATTATAGTTTCAAGTCTGCTGTTCTGGTACCACGATGCGGAACAAGAGTTTAAATAGTTGTCAATACTTGTCAATACGTCTATGAAAATCTGTTGTATGTTCACAAAAATATTAATTTGTTTAAGAAAAAAAGCGATAATCACAATGTTAATACTAGAAATAAAGATAAACTCGCTATTGCCACTTGTAGACTCCATAAAGTTAATAAATTGTTTAAAGGGCACGGTGTACGTTTTTTAACAAACTTCCAAGAGATATACAAAAATTCTTAACAAATTTAAAAACATAATCAAACAAAAACTTTATAAAAAGGTATACTATAAAATATCTGATTATTTAGATGACAAAAACTCTTGGTGTTGAAAATGCTCCAACTCGAACCTATTATTTTGTAAAAGGATCATTAAAAAGAATAACCAGCCTTGTTTTCTTGCCTTTCTTTCCTGGCTTGGTGGCGGAGGAACAGGCACTAGATAAAAACCGACGTTTCAAAGTGGTCCTTGTGATTTTATTGAATAAATGAATTTTGACTTTGACTTTGTTTTCTTATATTTGTTCCAGGTCTGTTGTGGTACCATGGTACTCGTAGTTTCTAATACCCACGATACAAGGAATTATAGTGTGGGGTCAGGTATGTGTCTGTTGGGTGTAAAAAAAAAGTTTTATTTCATTTCTTTATATTATTAAACATAATTATAGAAAAAGACAGATTATTATGATTTTTTGTAGTAAGATTATTTTTAACAAAACTATGTTTTATCACACTAGTCGACATAAACTATGGTTTAGCTGCGTTACTAAATAATGCGGAAAATTAGACAGAATCTTTCCATTTTTTTCCGCAATGATGAAATTAAGGACGAAGAAGCGATAACTCATTCTATTCCTATTGAGGTCTTAAGAGACCCTTTGTTATGGAACATTAATATTACTTATTTTGAGGAAAAAACAAGGCTTATTTCTCCAAGATTTATTTATTTACAAACATACCTACTTGGAAAATATATTCAGAATACCCGTAAAGCTACGTATTCACTAGAGAACATTTTAGGCGTAACACATGATGCCCAACATGTTTGGCAACGTTTAACAAAAGCGCGCGATGTTGCCAGATGACGCGCACCTTATTTTTAAATTAGAAAAATAAGATGACGATGAAGATGACGACCTCTGTGGCGAAGTGGGCGAAGGCCCGCCTGAGACGCAAAAGGTTGCGGGTTCGATTCCCGCTGCGAGACAAATGTTTGTATGATTTGCAAATGTTTGTCTCAAGTCTGGGTGTTTCTATGTAAAATATGTATGTATTTACAAAAAAAGTATATAAGTAGTTTATCAGTCATATGTAGTTTCCATAATACAAGCTCAGCTTAGTTTGGGGCTAGATGATGCTGTGTGAAAAAAAAAAAAACTTCGTTCAACAACAACGTTGCCAAACAAAAGTTGCGCGTCATCGCTGAGCATGTATTCAACATGCTCAGCGATGACGCGCGAATGAATGAAAATACTTTGTTGTACACCATAACATAACAAAATAAACAAAAACTTAATATAACTTTTAAAATTTGCCTTTTCTGTTTTGTTTTATAACTTTTGAGCCCTTTGTACTTTTGTTCAATGGGCGGTCTTATCGCTTAAAAGCAATCTTTACCAGTCAACCTTGGGATGGAGCGGAATCTATGTAACTGTAAGTTAGTACTTATATACATTTTTTTTGTAAACTTTTCCTATATTTATAATCCGTCGTCTAGTAATTGATAAATAATATCTATAAATTTATCAAATTAATATTTAAAAGGTAGGTATACTTATTTAATAAACAATACAGAAACATCGTTTTCCAATTGAATGAGCCTTTAATTTATGAGATACAACAAGCTATTACAAAAATACAAAAACGAATGATCCAGGACCACGTTACTAAGCCGTAAGTGGAGGTTTTTTGTATGTTCGGTACGCCACGCTGGCTGCTCCAATCAAAGTGATATTTTATTCAATGAAAAATGTATCAGTTCCAGGAAATAAAGAGCAACATGCGTAAACCTGTGTAGTTTTTATTTTGTTTACTGTAAAAAATCGGATATTATTCTGTAAAAATTGTGCGTATAAGAATTGTTTACCTTTTTACCACCCTGGTTATCCTACATATATTATAAACGCAAAAGTTTGTGAGGATGGATGTTTGTTACTCTTTCACGCAAAAACGACAGAACGGATTTTGATGAAACTTTACAGTAATATAGCTTATACATCAGAATAATACATAGGCTACTTTTTATCTGGGTACCACGCGGGTGAAGCCGTGGGCAGAAGTTAGTATTATCATATGAAAATACATCAAATACCTAACCTAAACAAAACCAGTCCTTTATAGTTACTCTAACAAAACCCGGGTACTCCTTTTGCCAAGCTTAGCTAAGAATTCCTATAACTTAAATATGTTTAGTCCATAAAGTGTCCCTTTTCAAGTTTTAGAAATGTTAATAATTTTAATCAGGCTTTCGAAACAAGCCATTTTCCTGGCAATTTTGTGTTTTATGGTGGCATTTTATCATGCTAACGAAACGATAATGGGGAATTAAACTTTTGTAAATGTGCTCCTAACAGTTGCATACATAGTTTTAACCTCGCTGTAGGATTCCCTGTATCGTGGGTATCAGGAACCACAACACCCAAACTTGGGACAAATATCATTGCACAATTATTGCACATGCAAAAATTTGTCCCGCAACGGGAATCAAACCCGTACCTTTTGCGTCTGAGCCGGCTTTGCACCCGTTTTAGTTTAAAGTTTGAACTTTAGATGTTATTAAAAAGTCACAATTTATATCGTGCCCTTTTGTTAGTGAATTCAAGCCTTAGAGGAACAATTTTAGTGATATGACTAACCAACGATTACTTTACCTATATAAATACTTGTCTAGCTTTCTGTAGGTGACAATAATATCGTTGAAAATGTCATTTTGCTTTTCCAGTGAACATAGCAGGACATTGTGTTTGACAAATTTGTTCCATTTTCCAGCTCCACTATATAGGGAATGGACACATTGAAGGGCTTGTGTACACGATCCGATCGGTGGGATTCAATCTGATCAGATAGAAAGGATTAATGCAAGCTGGAAGAAACTAGGTAGTTAAAATTATCTTGGTTTGGTATTATTCAAAGAGTTAGAATATAATAGTTCTTTACAAGAATCCTAGTATTAGTAAGAAATTATTTTTGTGTTGAAAACTAAATTATTATTAATTATTACATGCGATAATGAATAACATGTGAGAGAGACTGATACAAAAAAAAACAAAGTAAAAGTAATGACATAATGTTGTATAGTGTGATTGAAAACTTATTTGCTTTAGCTAAATTCTCGTCCCTATAATACTACTTTTCCCATAAATACTTGTAACTTAAATGAGTAAAAAAAACTTTAATAACAAATAGGTATATACCCCACCAGATGGTCAAAATAGATGATCGATTCTGCGACATTGCCGATGGGTCGCCTAACATAAACATAGACCAAGTTGTTATGTCTCGTGTGTCTGTAAATTTCATCAGCATCCCTTCAAACTGGATTGACTGTACGGGCAACTGCTAGCTTGACAGAAAAAATACTGAATAGTGATTATGATGCACACATTTTTATCTCCTTTCCGAAGTGTGATCGGTTGGATAGTGTAAATCGACCTTTCAGTCTATTAATTCCAGCTCAGATACTGCAGGGATGGAATGTAAAGTACGTATACACAGACGTTGATAAGTCTTTGCTGGTGTCAACTGCAAAACATGCCAACAAATTATTAGGAGTTTGTTGCTTAGGTAAATAGAGCTTCTCATGGCTGGCGAACAGAATTAACAATTTTATATCAGCTTACGCCGGTTTTGATAGCTAGGGCACAGCACATTTTAATTATATTTTAGTTGGCAGTCATGGTAATTAATAAAGTGTATCAGCTTATTTTAAATTGATGTTGGTAGGTTCATCAAGTTTATACTTTTATTTTGACGACCGATGTGGCGCGGTGGGCGAAGGTCCGCCTGCGACACAGGAGGTTGCGGGTTCGATTCCCGCCCTGGGACAAATGTTTGTACGATCTGCAAATATTTGTTCCGGGTGTTCTGGGTATTTTCTATGTATAATAAAAAATATCTATTTATGTAATGTATTGTATTATGTATATCAGTCATCTAGTACCCATAACACAAGCTCTGCTTAGCTTGGGGCTAGATGACGCTGTGTGGATTGTCCAGTATTATTTATTTATTTATTATTTATTATTTTCAAAATAAAACGTCAGCTGTTTTGCAATCCGTTGAAATGTTGAAATTGCCTGACATACTCTTAGTCATTCAAATGAGCACTGGTGGTGAAGTGGACAGTGACTATAACTTTCGAAAAGGATTTCACTTTTCATTACTTTTATTTTCATTTTGATGAACAAATAAATAAATAATACTGGATATTTTTCACACAGCGTCATTTAGTCCGAAACTAAGCAGAGCTTGTATTATATCTACATTACTGGTATGTTACTTATATACTTTTTTTGTAAATACATACATATTATACATAGAAAACACTCAGACCCGAGACAAATATTTGCAGATCATACAAACATTTGTCTCGCGTTGGGAATCAAACCCGTAACCTTCTGCATCTACGGCGGGTTTTCGCCCACTGCGCCACAGAGGTCGGCAAATGATGGTTTTGTACATTTTGATCATTTCATTCATTTTCTTTCAAAGCTGCTAATTGCTAAATAGTAGGCTATATGGTATTGGGATACATATACTTACCAATAATTTTCACAAAACTGACAATTTAAAACTTAAAAAGAAAACAGAATAACCATTTTTAAAAGTTTTGGCCATTGCAAAGGATATCAAAATTATTTATACCATATTCTTGATCTCATTTCCATTATAATATATTTGAGAGCTGATCTGTTAACTGACCTAATGCAACCAATAAAGAACCGCTATAAATAACTAACACAAATAATTACATCAAGTAATGAGAAAGTTCATTTTTGCTTGCAACAACTTCTAATATAAGACTCAATAATTCACCATTACCTACCTCCACAGCTGTATGAAAAAGAAATTAAAACTTCACGAAGCCCGTTGGTAACATTTCTCTACAATTACTTTAATTTGAATTGAATGAGTGAGCAAACAAATAGGGTCCAAAGACACGTTTTTAGAACTAGTAGTGGTATGGGTGAAATTAGTAAGCAACAGTATTTTTTGGACGTAACTGTAAGTCTTTATTGCGTTTACCTTTTTTTTATTTTCCCGACGTTTTGACTATACTGCAAAAGCCGTGATGACAGGATGGGTTGTATGTAGCCATCATTAGGAAATAAAAGCAACAACTACCCTCATTTTAATCTTCGGAATCGAATAAACCAATATATTTTCCACTCTAAAAATGAAAGAAACTAAACTATAAATTGGTGGAAATTATTTCAAAATTAAAGACCAATGGTAGTTAGATAGATATAAGCCATACTTTCAATACGAAAAAACACAAAACAGTGAAGTTTAAACGTTGTGAGAAAGGAGGTTGGGTTAGCCTAGTACCAATATGATTCTGCGGCATGTGCCCCCACTAAATATCCCAAGTGGCGATGGGCTTGCAATTTTCCACGTGGAATGCTATTATGCAAAAGGTGGGCACGGTGCCAAATTCATTAATACAATTGGACTTGACTCCGGCAGTCTTCTGTCTTCTACTTGGTAGATAGTCAGAGATAATTGGTAGATATATCATTATAACAACCAATAGAAGTCCACTGCTGGACATAAGCCTCCTCCAAAAAGTGTCGTCACGAACGATTATGGGCTACCTCCATCAACCAATTTCCTGCGACCTTTTAAGATGTCATCGGTCCATTTAATGTGATCATTTAATGACGTTCAGGTCAATAGACATGTCACAAGTAACGATCATAACGTTCATGATCGTTACTTGAAGTCGTAAACATGTCACAAGTATGGACAAGATAAAGTATACAGGGTGTCCCGGAATGTGTATATAATGCCGGAAGGATCATTGACACCGTGGTAGGGAACATTGTTTGTTCTACGACTTTTTGGATTTCCATGTTTTTCATTCATGAAATGACCATCAAAGTTTCCATACTACCTGCTCATAGCACATCTCTTAAACAACAAAACAGCTGTTTAGTTGACTTTTGAGTGTGACGTGACAATGGACTCTTGTGACGTCACTAGTGACAGAAAAGTTAAGGAGTGATAGCGTGTAATGAGCACGTCATATGAAGAATGTCACAAGAAATAAGAGCAGAAGTAGACCAAATGAGAAATTATGTTAAATATGATATGGGTAAGGAGTGAGTAGGTACTTAAATGACGGCTGTTAGAGGAGACTGGAAAATGACTGTAATAAAGAAAACATGTGCCGACCCCACGTAATGTGTGTAAGCATGTTTGTTTTGAGTTCACTTTTTTATATAAATTATAATCTCTTATTTATTTTTGAACTAAATAACCCTTATTTCTATTTTATATAGATAAAAATTCGCGTGGCTTTACCTCTGAATTTCATAAAAAATATAAAGTGGAGTTGAACACTCGACTCAAGGGAACCATTTCACTTCTTACCGCTTGTCGGTAGTTTATCGACTTTAAATGTTAAAGCAGTATTTTATCTAAGGCAACTACTATTAATTTCCAACGATTAATACAACTACTAACTACTACGTGGTTATGTGAACCACGTATATTGACTTCAGGAGCGTGGGGTGCGATGTTGGCTACACCTAGATAACGTTGGTGACTTCAGGAGCGTGGGGTGCGATGTTGGCTACACCTAGATAACGTTGGTGACTTCAGGAGCGTGGGGTGCGATGTTGGCTACACCTAGATAACGTTGGTGACTTCAGGAGCGTGGGGTGCGATGTTGGCTACACCTAGATAACGTTGGTGACTTCAGGAGCGTGGGGTGCGATGTTGGCTACACCTAGATAACGTTGGTGACTTCAGGAGCGTGGGGTGCGATGTTGGCTACACCTCGATAACGTTGCTACCGGTCACTTGGTCCTGCTCAAAACTTGGTGTCTCTAACAGAGGCCTCGAAACTGCAGCCACTGGTCCGCAGTGTAATTGTCCCGTGATAGCAGACCTGACGAGCCGGGTCACTCTTTAATTTATTTCAATAAATCAATTCATATAAAACTAGCTGCGCCCCGCGGTTTCCGCCACGTTGTGGGAATATCGGGGTCGAGTTTCGATTTTGTGGGAATATCGGGATAAAAGTAGGTAACAGTTAAGTTTTTTACTGCTACCCTTGATGATAAAACTATTTATTTGAATAAGAATTAATACTACGATACGAATGTAACCAACTTTTGTTTCTACCCGCGATCTAATTAAGTTTTAGAACACAAAAGCTGCTATTGTGACTTAACTATGATAGTTAGATATATTCCCTCAAGGACTTTTTTGTCGGTAATACTTTAATCATGTAGTGCATAATTTTTATGTATCATCAATAGTTTTCTCAGCGCACGCCAAATAATGAATTTTATAGGCAAAGTTTTGCTACTTTGGGTTACATTATTCCTGATAATTTAGGTTCCTGTTGAAAAAAAAATGGTATATAATATTAGTATAGATATAGATAAACATACAAACTAATAATCAGATGTTTTATTTCCTGACTGAAATGCTCATGATGATTTGCAAACGTAGCGGAGTCCGCACCACGCCACAGATTACTGCGACGGTATACTTCAATTTTGTGAGTTATGGTATGTTAATCTGATGAGTTAACTTGATCTTGGCCCTTGGGGCTTTCTGGATCAATCAGTGTGGCCCTTAGGCTTAAAAGTTATAGTGTAATAAATGACCGTTGTAATTAACGACCCACATTACCAATGCCTCAGCCGGTGAGTAGCTGGCTGAGACTCTCCCACACATGCGACTTATCTTTGTCTCTATGTCTGGCAACGCATCTGCAAACTCCCCTGCATAATATAACATAACCAACGGTAACTACTTACAATCTCGTTGGCTGTATGATTGATGACCTCGGAAATAAAAAGGTTAACCATAACTTTTTATTAGATAATAATATAAATATTGATGTATTAATTAATTATTATTTAACCAGTTTAATCTTTAATGTGTTTTGTAATCCAATATTCTGATATGTATGACTGATATGTATATTTGCATGCCCTCGATCTAGGCAAAACATGTACGGTGCTTACCCTTTACCATTCTTCCATCTTTGTGACCTATGTTTGCAAATAAAGCGTTCGGATCAGCAAAGTAGTAATACCTAAACAAATCCTAGATTCAGATTTTAGCCAATTCTAAAAGGGGTCTCAGACAGGTAAGATCATCTAAACTGACCAAGTACTGAACTAATCCGGGCTTAACCCTCTAGCCATGCGGTCACGCAGTATCGATACCTACCGTATCTTAGCTAGTCCCAAATTCAACACCCTAGTTGTCAGAGAACGTAGAGTAAACTTTTACACTACCATAGAGGTGTCTAAAGCTGAAAAAATCCTAGTCAGTAAGGCTAGACCACTTCTTTACTAGTTAAAGACTGGGATTAGTGAAGCGCCATGGGAAAGGGCTATGCCCAGCACTAATAACCTGCCATAGGTTAATGATAGTAATTCTCATTATCTACGATCTGTTAGCTTGCATTTAAATACATACAACTATTTTACTAAGGGACGCTACGTTTCTGCTTATTATAAATAATAATTACGTGTAGGTGGCCTAGCCACCCAACTGGCTTGTATGTCTATCACCTTGCCACATTCAACCGGTCTGTTGCCAGTTTTTGTCCAACCCAGCAGTAATAGTATAGTACGACCAACAAGAGTACTTTAATTTCGTAATTTGTGTGACAAGATTAAAATAACCAATTGACTACGATTGACTGAGCATTTAATAGTTCCAGTCAGAATAATTACGTCTCTATCAGAACGCTGTGTGAAAATTGTTGCTCCGTGATTTTATCTCAGGTGATCCTTGTTTTACTGAATTAGATTTAAGTGTCTGCACCCAAATTTAAGGGAACTTTTTTAAATAAAATCGACTATTCAGTAACATTTTCTGCTCAGATACTCTTAAACATACACAGCCCTTAGTGTACCTACCCTTAAAATAGTTAGACTTATGAGCATTTATTTTAAGAGTGTATTTCGATCTTTATCTTCAACAAGAGTAGAAGTCCACTGCTGGACATAGGCCTCCCCAAAGAGTGCTATGACGAACGATTTAGGGCACTTCTATCTAACGACTTCTCCAAGTCTTCTTACCCTGCCCAGCCTGCATATATGGTCTACCCATTGAAAGAAGAAAGAAGAAAGAAAAATACATATTAACCTCAAACACAATAGGTGACAAAATACAAAACAAATAAACACAAACACAGAAAGGTTTAAAATACTACAAAAATAAAAAATATAAAAATACGTGTTGTGTGGGGTCAAAAGGTCCCTATCTCAGCATTATTCTGCACCAAACCTAAGAAAGGTGTAGCGCTGAATAAGTAGTTAAATAAGTATTATGTACAATACATAAATATATTATTAATGTAATATTATAAAAATAATTAAGTGGGAAGTTCCGAAAGAAATAAGGTACTTGTTTGTCTGTGGTCTGTGAAATGCGAATCTAGTGGCTAGTTTGATTTTAAATAACATACCTATAGGGCGTAGTCTGGTTAGAGATGCGGCAACCTCTACAGATTGCCGCATCTCTACATATACGTAGTATCTCTAACCATTGCCATTTCAACGTACTAATTCATAGAGCTTTGACGGCGATTGGCTTGCAACCTGTCATGTGGAATGATAACTATTTGAAAACGCAGGCATGTACCAAATGTTATGTTTGAACGTGCCCCTGGCTACCGTCTAAATGGTTTCCTCAAAGATCTACTCACTAAGTATATATAAATGAATAAATAAATAATGCTGGACACTTTTCACACAGCATCATCTAGCCCCAAAGTAAGCAGAGCTTGTGTTATGGGAACTATATGACTGATATACTACTTAAATACTTTTTTTTCAAATACTTACATATTATATATAGAAACACCCAGACCCGAGACAAATATTTGTAGATCATACAAACATTTGTCTCGCGGCGAGAATTGCACCCGCAACCTTCTGCGTCTCAGGCGGGCCTTCGCCCACTGCGCCACAGAGGTCGTCAAATATATCAAGCGCACTTTAAAATGTCAAATGGTTATTTTATCAGACAAAAAAATCAGCAACGGTTAAAAAAAAAGTTTTTTTTTTATAAAAATAAGCCATTACTTTGCTCCGGTCGGGTAAATGAGGAGTGCGTGTTTTATGGTGACCACACTTGTCACATTTCAGGGATAAATGCGGTCATTCCCGTAATGCAGTGTTATTATTGTACATGTAAAGGGAATTGTTTGAGCGGAAAATTGGGATAATTGTATTGAAATTGGTAAACTTATTGTGCATGATTCATGTGGCTTTAAGAGTCTCGGAACCCAAGTAAAACACTGCTAAGGTAATGAAAAAAAACTCATGATTATCTCGACTCGCAAAAAGTCCTTGAATTATTCTAGACATTCCTTGATTATTCAACCGTCATCTCCAGGTAACTCCTACATATGTAGGAATTACCTGGTGTATGTAAGTAGGCTTCTTTTTCCGCAGTTGTACTCAAAGTTGGTCCACTATGCGTGAACCTTAAGCATTCTTCACAGCTACATCGCTTCTACATTTTGTGTTCTATGAAAAAACAATTTAAAAACAGTTTCGCAGAATTCATAAATTACATTTTACATGTATGATAACGCTATTTCATGTGCAGTTACTCATCATGGAAGTCAGTGTCAACAGAAATCCCTTAGAAGTATATAACGTCTATAAAATTATACCGCTTCTGTAAAGACAGTTTGCATATTTTGCTTCCATTTTTTGTTGATGACCGTGAGTTCAATTCAAATCATACTCAATTGAGTAAGGATCCTCGAAAAATTCAACAAAAGGTACCAATGTCCTCAGTTTTGGAGGAAACCTCAAGGCGCACCCTGATTCGAGTTGGAGTGGAGGAATATTTGGAAAGATATCTAGTAAAAAATTCTTTTAACATTCGTAATGGCTATTCTGCCGATTGACCAAAATTAAACTAAAAGTATGGATTTTCTTAGTAAAAACTGATTTTTATCGGAAAAAAATTAGTTGAACAGAACTTGTACGATTTGTTGCTTTCGTAACAAATGGTTCCAAAAGTAGCGAGAGTGAAAACAAATGAAAAAAAATTGAAGAAATACATATAAATAAATTGATATATGTATAAATACCCAGCAGTCACATAAATAGTCCTGACCCACACTATTATTCCCAGTACAGTGGGTATCAAGAACTACACAACACCCGGAACCGGAACAAAAATCTGCAGAACATGCAATCATTTGTCTTTCAGCAGGAACCGAACACACACCTCAAAGTCTTCCAATAATATAAGTCCAATTTCTATATTTTTTTCACTAATTTATTGTTTTGAACAAAGCAAATTCTGAAATTAACGTTTTCATGCTTAATTCAATATTCTAGTCTCACGAACAAAAAATGGTTAGCAAAACATCAAAAAATATGTGGTATAGTCATAATAAAATCCTAAAATAATATATTTACATTAATTTTGCAAACATAAACCGTTAGAAACATAACATCAAAACGAATCAAACAATTTTACCTTGGAGCTAAATAAAATCACATACTTCATAAAAACAGTCAGCCCAATGGTGTTTTAACCCCATTATCCAATCAGACATCAAAACAACTAGAACGCCCGAAACATTAATAAGGAAAACTCAATTTCTGTTTACTTGGAAAATAACAGCTGGCCTTGGATGCTTAAACCACCTGCGGGCATGCCAAAAAGTATATTTATACTGGGAAGCGAAACCTCTGTTTAAAGCAATTCCTAAGAAAAAAAATACTCATGCTGTTTGGGTTTGTGTAATGACTAATGAACTACCAAGTTCGACTTATAAATTGTTTTTTTTTACTTTTATTTTGTTGTTTCTAACAATGTCATTAGTTATTCTGTTAGTTTTAAACACCCAGTAGTAAAATTGCAAACTGAACCCTGGTAATTTAGCCTGACGAATGATAATCATAAATGAAAAAAAAAACACGTTTTACACTGTATTTTTCACAACTGTATTTTTGATGATAGACATACTCAGATACATACTCAGTGTGTAGATCTTTGGGCAAACCAAGTAGTAGGTAGTCAGAGGTAAATCAAAACACAAAAAAAAAAAAAAAAAAATAGTAATAATATTTTTTTTTTTACACAGCATCATTTAGCCCCAAACTAAACAGATAACAGAGACTAACTTGTAATATGGGAAATACATGACTGATATACTACTTATTTACATTTTTGTATGTATACATGTTATACATAGAAAACCCCCAGATCCGAGACAAATATTTGCATATCATACAAAAATTTATTCCGCGACGGGAATCGTACCCGCTAAATTTGGAACATGCCTGCGTTTATAAATTCAAGAATTAAACGGGTCTTCATCGCGTTTACCTTTCATTATTTTCCTGACGTTTCAGCTGACTGGAGTATATGGAGCTACCGTCAAGAAATAAAGACAGTAGCTGCAACTACCCTCATTTCATATAAAGATTAAAAAAATCCATGTTCACATTACGACACACTACATTAACCACAAATACCTGTTCATCACACGGCATCACAAAACACAGAGAGTATATTATAGTCCATCTCAACGGTTAATTATCCTAAATTTAAAGAGATTGGGATTGCTTAGTCGGAGCCAGCTAAAGTCTGGCAGATTATGTGCTTTTTACTTTAATTTTGACCTCTTTCTCCCGTCCTGGTACTCGATAGGATTTACGATTGCGAACATCTGGTTTATTTGGCAGATCTTAAAGAACCTTTCTCATGTCCACAATGTGTTATTGCAGCAAAATCCTTGTATGGGAAATTTCGCTTCTATACAATACGTATTTTTCCTGGTAATTTTTAGAAGGTTTCCGGTTGCTAGAAAGCAAAAGGGTGCCATACCTTCATCTTGATGAGCCTTTGTTGCGATTCGTTTCCGAATCAGAAGTGCTAAGTGTGGATTACGTCATGCGTGACGAGTAACATAACCGTGACGTGAATGGAAATTTATGGACTCAACTTGATGTTGTTGAAGTAGCGTGTTTGGCTAATCAGATAAAGAAGGTCGTTCTGGATTGTTTAAAACAGGTATCCGTTATACTGTATGATGAAAATAAACCATCAATTTGCTGTTAACTCAATTTTCAGCAATTTAAGAGTTACCTTTGACACTGTTACTATAATTTTCTATAAAATTTCGTGACAAAATATGTGCACTACTACAGTTTTTCTACCATAAGTCGAAGTAAAATGAAAAAAAAAACAAGAATGTAAAACGGTTTTTCTATTTGGATTATTTTTCATCGGAAGAAATTTTGTTGACTAACAATCACGTTTTGATGGATATCCATCAAGAATCTACCGTCTTTTTGTGTCATTTGGGCTTATCCATAACAAATTTAAAAATTCCGGCTTTTTTTTGACATTATGCAACAGTCGTTAGATGGCTGAACGGTTTCAATTGTACATTCTTTGTAAAGGGTCGTGTTATTATATAGATAGATAGGAAATACTTTATTCCATACCAAATATTTCAGCTTAAATAAATAGTACAACCTTTGAGATTGTTGTACAATGGGCAGTCTTATCGCTAATTAGCGATATTTACCATACAATTTTTGAATGGAACGTTATGTTATTATTATTTATGTGTCTAAAAGCTTATGTGATGTGACACCAAAAATATATTTGGATTAAATAGACAATATTAAATAATTTACAATAGATAAGTAGCCTATGTTGGAATGGACCTTCAAGGTGGTCATAGGTTGTATATAATCCCGTTAAAATATAAGGGATTTTCATGCAGACAAATTTTGCAACGAAAGTTGCATGTGTGTGTGTGTGTGTGTGTGTGTGTGTGTGTGTGTGTGTGTGCGCGTGTGTGTGTGTGTATGTGTGTGTGTGTGTGTGAATGTTTGTTACCACGTATCTCCGTAACTACTAAACCTGTTTTGATGAAATTTGGAATGTAGATAGTAATGAAATAAAACAAAAACTTATTTATCTAGCAAGTAGTGACTGCGACGTGGTCACGGCTGTCCGCGTAATAATGATGTCGTTTTCATGCAAATATCAAAGACATCATCCACAAGTCTGTTATTCACTGTCTATCCGCTGACCTTTTACTTGATTAAACGTCAAATTGGAACAGTCCCCAAACAGGGAAATACGCCTTGGGTCACATTGACAGGTTATCATTTTGTGAAGGCTTTGAAAGGCCCACACGCTGCCCATTGTGCAGTGAAATCATTTTGTACGGATGATTGGGTACCCAAAAACTGGTTTTACAAATGATCAATCTTATGTTTTTTGTCCTGAAATTTCAAAAAAGAGTGATCTATGTTTTATTAGGTTGCTTTATTTATGAGTTGGTGGGGTGATGAATGAAGAATTTGACTTAGTAAGCTGAAGTGTTAATGGGCAGGTCATATAGTTCACAGAACCCAAAACCACTGGGTGATAAAGGTTCTCAAATGGCGACCACTAACTGGACGATGTGGAAGTCCACTTGTAGGATAGATGACTTTTTATATATTGCGGGAAGTTGGTGTATAGAAGTGGCCCAAGATGGTTTATCATGGTACACATTGGCCTATGTAAATTTAGATAAAGTATATCCTAGATAAAAAGTAATAAGTATAAGTAGTTAGATCTCATTGTGAAAGATCTCGTCTAGGGAAGTAGTATTATTTACCTACTAGTTGTTGCCCGCGGCTTCGCGCGCGTGGTTAATAAAAGTAGAATATGACCGTCTCCAGGCTTCAAACTATGTTCACCAACTTTTAAATGAATCGAACCAAAGATTACAATTTATACAAAGTTTAGAACTCAATTGCACACCCCAAAGGGTAGTTTTGAAAAAATAAAAAATACGTGTTTCATTATTTACTTTAAAGTTTATTTGTACAGAGTTTTGAGCGAATCAAACATATATATAAGCCTTATTAACCTTCATAGGGGTCGATTTTCGAAAATTAGCTTATGTGCTATTCCAGATCCTAAACTATCTACATTTCAAATTTCATCAAAATCGGAGATACGTGGTAACAAACATTCACACACACACACAGACTTTCTCATTTATTATATTAGTAGGATAGGATTTCTGCTGCAAAGCAGTCGCATTGGTGAGTTCCGATTTGAAGAGTAAAGGTGCCGGTGATATGATAATTATGAGACTTTTCACTCGTTATGTTTCAGGGTCGGCATGGCGCGAGTGATACTTCTGTGTTGAAAGCGTCCGTAGGTTGCAGTTATCGCTTACCAATATAATGCTTGTTTGTTGTATAAAATACTAGCTTCTGCCCACGGCTTCGCCCGCGTGGTATCCAGATAAAAAGTAGCCTATGTATTATTCTGATGTATAAGCTATATTACTGTAAAGTTTCATCAAAATCCGTTCAGTAGTTTTTGCGTGAAAGAGTAACAAACATCCATCCTCACAAACTTTCGCGTTTATGATATCAGTAGAATAGGATAGTTCACATTAATAGTTATGAAATGAAGAACGAACGTGACAAACAGCTTAATACCAAGACAAATGACAAAAAAAACTAAAAACACTGTGTCGTTTACAGCACATATAATTTTAATTAAAGCCGAAATCCTTCCAAATTGTTGAAATGTCCTTCGTCAAAAAACAACTTTACATATCAAATAATCCGAAAAGGTTTTTTGTTTTCATAAACCATCTCTGGTGTGAGGCCGTTGGTATTTTTCATTTAACCCTGGGCCGGGAGAAATGCGGCCGAAACATTAGTGGATTCAGAAGTGAGATGGTCGTTAGGCGTCTGTAACGTAGAAAACAGTTTTTCGGCGCCGGTCTATCAGCTCTTTTACTAGTAAGGCCAGCCAAATTGCGGTTTTGGAATTTAACTTCCACTTGTGAGTCAAAAATCAGCCCTCGGTATACTTACTATCTCTACTATCAAGATATCAAATACATATCTGGAATTAAAATTATCGTGGTTTGGTATCATTTTAGAATATAATTACGACTATACATGACTATATAGGTCATTAGGAAGGACCTCTAAACGGTCAACGAAACGTAGGGTCAACGAACGAAACGTAAAAGCAGGAGAATAGTAAAGTACGTGGTATAGTCGTAATTATATTCTAAAAAAAATACATATCTGATATCAGATATCAAATACATGTTTAATATCTGATATTTTCGCCAATTAAAAACCGATTTTGATGATTATTTTGTTGTTGTATTGAGAATGATCCCAAAGGTAGTCATAAAAGTTTTATTCCTAAAGAGATTTCTATTATCCCGTAAAACTTTAAAAAATCATCATCTCACGGAATAACGACTAGCTGAAATATTTTTTGTGGGCCACTTTTCTATAGTTTTTTATTCGAAAGAGTAAGCCAAAAAACGTGGGCACGTGAGGATATGATGCTATTTGAGTACCCGCAAGAAAGAAACCGTAAACTTGGGATTGCAGCGTATCGCGAATAACACAATTTTATAAATAAATAACTGTTACGCAATATCTTCGCTAATTGTAAACCGATTTTAATGTCTTTTTTAATGGGTAGGGTGGTCTTATATAAATTTATTGAAAAAAACCACACCTAAGTGTAAAAAAATTGGTAATGAAATTGCAATTGACGGATTGGACTTTTAATATTTTCTGTTATATGAAGTCGGTTTAGTGTCTTATAAAATATCATTTACCAAATAATAAAATTGCGATACCTAGTGCGAATAGCATTTTTTCAAATAAGTGGAAAGATACTTGAGCTGCTTTTACAAGTCGCGCAAAGTGCGAAAGTAAGTAATGCTCACGGCTTTGAGCTCAGCAATAGTCAGTCGACATTGTATTCGTGTGAATGCGATCTGATGGGGCTCGGGTGACCCGTTAAACGCCTCCCGATCCGAGGTCTCCCTTTAAGGTTTCATTGCTACTTGACATAGAAGCCTGAAAAATTGTATACGAGAATAATAATTTGCTTTAGACCGACTTTTATTTTTATGGCATACTTGCTTCTGCCTACGACTTCACCCGCTTGGTACCCGGATAAAAAGTAACCTATGTGTTATTTTGATGTATAAGCTATATTACTGTGAAGTTTCATAAAAATCCGTTCAGTAGTTATCGCGTGAAAGAGTAACAAACATCCATCCTCACAAATGTTCACGTTTATAATTATACTAGCTTCTGCCCACGACTTCGCCCGCGTGGTACCCGGATAAAAGTAGATGTTTGTTATTTTGATTTATAAGCTATATTACTGTAAAGTTTAATCTAAATCCGTTCAGTAGTTTTTGTGTGAAAGAAGAGCAAACATCCTCACACACTTTCACGTTTATAGTATTATTATAGTAGGATTCATTTTTTATGCTACTAAATTAGCAACAAGCGTTCAGCTCACTTGTTGGTAAGCAGTTACCGTAACCAAAAAAGGTCGCTTTTGCTGACGTTTGTAGCAGGTTATCTTATAGAGGTATCGCTCGCACATTGCCATCCTAGAGACATAATGTTTCTGACCACACCACAAGCCTTGTCTTGTATTGCTGTTTTTATGATACAAACTAGTAGTTGCCCGCGGCTTCGCCCGCGTGGTATGTTAATAAAAGTAGCATGTGACCGTCTCCAGGCATCAAACTACATAAGTCCACCAAGGATTACAATTTATACAAAGTTTAGAACTCAATTGTTCACCCCCAAAGTGTAGTTTTGAAAAAATAAAAAAAAAGTGTTTCATTATTTACTTCAAAGTTTATTTGTACAGAGTTTTGAGCGAATCAAACAATTTTTTCATAGAAACTTAACCGCCCTATTTAACCCCCTTTGGGGATCGATTTTCGAAAATTAGATTAGCCTATTCCAGATCCTAAAATATCTACATTCCAAAATTCATCAAAATCGGTTAAGTAGTTACGGAGATACGTGGTAACAAACATTCACACACATACACAGACTTTCGCATTTATTATATTAGTAGGATAGGATAGAATATTTTATGTAGTTTAATTAACACAATAGTTGCGGGACATAATAGTTTGCACGTTCTGCAGATATTTGTTCCGGTCTGGGTATTATGGAACCACGATACTCGTAGTTCCATGGCATAGGTAATCCCAGTGTGGGGTCGAGACTATGTACGTGTCTGTTGGGTGTTTATTATTAAGAGTGAATGGGGTTTGTAAGGACCGTAGCAAATGGAATTCCGTGGTCTGTATCTACTCATCCAGAAACTGGTGTAAATTAATGTAGGCAATTGATAAAGGTGTAGGTTAGCTTAGCATTATCTTGGCTGTCCCACGCTAAATGGATTCTAAGTGGTGGGTCAGGACTATTTATGTGTCTGTTAGGTGTTTTTTTTTATAACTATTATTTTTACTCGAGTTGAGTCCTAGAACTAGGTTGTTTTATACAAAATTATTTGATATTGGTCACAATTTTTTTTTTTAATAATTTTAGGAAATTTACAGCTAGGTATTAAGAATAGTTATTTACATATTACATGCCGGTATATACCAGAGCATGTGTGCTGAGGGTCAATTATAAAGTTTCCGCAGATATGTACTTAAATAGAATAACAGATGACGCACAGACAAAGTAGATAACTTGATGAAGAATAAGAAGAAATACACAACACAAAGCGAAATTAAATGAAGAGTTATTTTTAAATAACTAATGTATATAATCACATATAATAATTTATTACTCGAATTATCAAATATAAGGACCTACTTCAAAGCGGACCTTTAACGTAATATCGAAGAAAATTGTACGTAGCTCGAGTAAAATTTCATGACAGCATTCCATGGACAGTCTCAGACACAGTCATTATTGATTTTGGGTATGAAAACATCAATAATCTATACTAGTAATAAAGCTGACGAGTTTTTTATTTGTTTGAACGCCTGTCGGATTTGAAAAAATATTTTTTCATTTCGTAGCCCGAAGCCCATATACTATTTAACATCACGCTAAGACACTGAGGAGCCGAGCAAAAAAATTGGCGAAAGACGGGCGATGCGTCGGTCGGGTGCCGAGAGCGGCCGTGGTATTATCTAGTTATAAATATTTATCAAGATTTTGAGATAATTCGAGCCGTGTTGGGTTAGTGGCCAGTATGCCAACTTCAGATCTGAAGGTAGTTCGAAGCCAATCGTGAACCAACAAATATTTCCGCTAGAAAAATGCATGTACGCATTAACTATAAATGGTGAAGAAACATCGTGAGGAAACCTGCATAAGAACCAAAATTTGAAGGCATATGCCATCAGTATTTTTTCTTTGTATAATATGTATTTATTTACAAAAAATATGTATTTAGGTAGTATATCAGTCATGTAGTTCCGATAATACAAGCTTTGCTTAGTTTGGGGCTAGATGATGCTGTGTGAAAAATGTCCTGCATTATTTATTTAGTTATTGTTCCAATGAGTGATGGTCTTGTCACATGGAATACCGATAATATTTGGACGTGCCTCAGATTACCCCTACTTGGATTCCTCAAAAAATCTACACACGAGTTTATTTCTGAGGATATTCATGAGGAATGCAGTAAGTACAAGTGATTTTGTTTTGTTTATGATAATTTCTAGGCACAGCCAATAAGTAATGCTTTCCAAAACCTGCCACTTTTAACAAGACTTATTGCTTTTACTTTCGGCAGCGTGGTAGCTCGCTGTAATCGTCTAACTTCCCCCATTTAGCGTTATATAAACACAAATTATGTGAGTACGTTGGTACACTTACCGCTAAATTCCTTTACGAGGCCGTGAGTTACTATAACGTACCACAAAATGTTTCGAAATCTTGTAATATACCTACAGCATTTCAACATCGTATTTTGACTTTTATCTAAAACTATTGTACAAGAGTACAAATTGAACAAAATAGAGCCGTGTTGGCCAAGTGGGTGGTACTCCTGCTTCTGATCCAATAATAGATTTTTCCACTCAAAAAATGGATGTGCGGCTTAACACGTGCTTAAAATGGTGAATAAAAGCTCGCAGGAAATCCGGTATACCCTAGAACCAAACATCCGAAGGCATGGCATCAGTTAGCGTTTCATTAGCGCGCGGTGGACTTGAAATTATCACGTGGAATGCTATTTGCAAAATGCGGGGTTTAACGTACGTCTATCTATCTTTTTCTTGGCATCTTCAAAGATCTATGCACTGACCATTAACCAAATATAGTCGTGAGCGTGTTTGTTTTATTTAGTTTGAATTAGTTAAAATCTTTTCTGGACTGATTTCTGATTTTATGATTGCATACATTGGCCTCGATTCTGTAGTACACTAACTAAACTAAATGTAAACTGTCACTCTCTTTTACTGATAGTGCAAACAAGAAATAGATAGCTACAATTTTAGTGCTGCCAAATTAGTCAGATTTAAGTTTTCCATACAAATTTAGTCGTAATATCAAAACATGCTGACTATAAACACGAAGAAAAGCGGCACATAAACTGATTTGACAGGAGTAAAATTCTTGCCATCTCTCTCTTGCGTACACTATAAGTAAAAGAGAGTGACAGTTTAAATTTAGTTTAGTTTAGTTTTTTTTAATTCTAACCCTCTTATTCGTAATCACTCACTAACTTTAGCAGGAAGATAACTTCCGATTTCTTTTGACATCCTAACTAGCAAAAAGTGGTTTTATAATAGTCTCAAGAGTACTCTTGAGTTACACTTGTAGATATCTGGTAGAGTGGATTTGGGCACACGTTTTAGGAGCATTTGTTCTTATGATCATCTTAAATAAATTAAAGTAAGTAAATTATAAGATCAATCATGGTTATAATACGCATACGCATAAAACGCATTTCGAGATTGGTTTATATGAATTGATTTTGGTCTGTTTAGGATAAGTTTTTTGTGTATGCATTTGTTTTATAATACTTAAATAAAAAACGTAAGTATCAACAAAAAATAAGTAATTACATATGTGTTTTATCGCATGATTTATTAGTATTTTACTGTTGAAAAGTTAGTTATGTTTTACTTTAAGTGTGTACCCATAAATAACGTTATTTTTTTACGCCCTTCTGAAAATTTTACGTTTAAAAGGTATAATAAATTGTATTTATTATTATTTTTACAAGATTCTTGCCATTTTACACAGTAATTCTTGTAGTGCTTTTGGTAAGATTACTATAAGTGAAACTATGCTTATAACAAGAACAAGAAGAGTAAATTTAGCACCATATTGGATTATTTTAGGGTTTGTATTATAGGAATCTTGGTAAAGACTAATAAGTCCTTTACAAGTTTTGAATGAAATTAAAACTGCTGCACTCTTAAATCATTCTTTATGATGCTATAATAAGATTAAACAATGTTATAAATGGTATTATAAGAACATAAATTTAATCTTCACTACTACTCTTGTAACTACTTGTCATCATCATCAGCCTATATTAGTCCACTGCTGGACATAGGCCTCCCCTAATGAGCGTCATAGCGCCCTGTCTTCAGGTTGCCGCATCCAGCATCTGCCTGCAGTCTTTCGCCATCCCACCTGGCCGGAGGGCGTCCTACACTACGTTTGCCGAGTCGCGGTCTCCACTCAAGAACACGTTTACCCCAGCGGTTATCGGTTCTTCACGAGATATCGCGAGGATAGGACGGCCTAGGCGATAGAGCGAAACCGAGGGTCCAAAGTATTCACTCAGCAGCTTGGCAGGAGCCACCTGACGAAGCTTAAAACGCTCGACGGGAGGACCGTATTGTCGAAGCCGGAGATATCCGCTGAGATAGAGGATTTCTATGGCCGATTATACGCTGCACATGCCCCTCGTTCCCGACGAGACGACCACGATTCCAGAGCCACCCTGACGCGCCACTACACCGACGAACTGCCAGACATCAGTCAAGATGAAATTGTGTTAGCTCTGAGGCAGCTTAAAAATGGAAAAGCCCCCGGTGAGGACGGAACTACTTATACTTTTACTTTATAAGCTTACCTTATCTTATATTACCATGTTATAAGTGTATTATAAGAACAGATTTTTGACAGGGCTATTAGTTTTATAACCTGCACTTGTAGTCATTTATAAGATTGAGTTATTAGAATAAACGTTCTTAAAGACTGATTTGGCTTACAACATGCTATTATAAGTAAAATAATACTTGACAATGCTTCTCTAAGTATATTACGAGATTTCTATTTTTATAAGATGTTCATTATAAGATATATTTGCTTGATGGAATCTTACCATCTACACAAAGAATAGAGGCGGATAACTTTTATCAAGCTGATTCTTACATGGTTATTTATAATCCATAACATGGATTATAAATAACCATGTAAGAATAGTTATCAGGATCCAAACCGCTATAAAAATCACCAAATTAGCAATGGGGACCTCTTAAGTATAGAATACACTCAAAGGCAAGTACCGTAATAAAAAACTTTTTCGCTCATCCTAGATTTATCTTCCTTCCAGCTCAAATATTTGGGAGTTAAGAACTCATCATAGCCCAAAAGGAGTACACGAAAATTACAAAGAGATCGCAAATCGTCTAGCAATGTTAATTTTGATACTGCATAGACGTTTCTAAACTTAATCCTATTGTTTGACTTTAGAAGTTCCAATCTTGAAACAATGGGAAATGGAACAATATGGATAGATGTTGAGTAATAACGGTTGAGAATGATACTTAGAGCCGGTGAAATTACAAGGCGTACGGATGACTAGCTGTTCTAAGAGTGTGCTGGTTGTGCTTTGTTTAGAGCGCTGTTTCTAGATTGAAACACCGTTCAGTCATAACTTTAGGCTGGAGAGCTTTTGAACTGTATTTTCTAAGCCGTATGAAGACTCGGTTTAGTATCGTACCGTCACGGTTAGTCACGGTAGTTTAGACACTATTAGCCAAAAGTGTGTTGGTTGCGCTGTTTTTAGAGTAAAATACTACTCAGTCTCTATTTTAGGCTGCACAGCATCGGAAATGTTGGTATCTAAAGCATTATGTAGACACAGTTTAGTACCGTGACTGTAATAAAAACTATCAGTCAAAAGTATGTTGGTTGTGTTTTGTTTGTGAGAGCTGTTTTTGTCCTACTTCCTACTACTATTATAAACGCGAAAGTTTGTGATGGATATTTGTTACTCTTTCACGCAAAAACTACAGAACGGATTTTGATGAAACTTTACAGTAAATATAGCTTATACATCAGAACAACACATAGGCTACTTTGTATCCGGGTACCACGCGGGCAAAGCCGTGGGCAGAAGCTAGTACTATTATAAACGCGAAAGCTTGTGAGGATGGATGTTTGTTACTCTTTCACGCAAAAACTACAGAACGGATTTTGATGAAACTTTACAGTAAATATAGCTTATACATCAGAACAACACATAGGCTACTTTGTATCCGGGTACCACGCGGGCAAAGCCGTGGGCAGAAGCTAGTACTATTATAAACGCGAAAGCTTGTGAGGATGGATGTTTGTTACTCTTTCACGCAAAAACTACAGAACGGATTTTGATGAAACTTTACAGTAAATATAGCTTATACATCAGAACAACACATAGGCTACTTTGTATCCGGGTACCACGCGGGCAAAGCCGTGGGCAGAAGCTAGTACTATTATAAACGCGAAAGCTTGTGAGGATGGATGTTTGTTACTCTTTCACGCAAAAACTACAGAACGGATTTTGATGAAACTTTACAGTAAATATAACTTATACATCAGAACAACACATAGGCTACTTTGTATCCGGGTACCACGCGGGCAAAGACCTGTACAGAGGCTAGTATTTAAATACTATTCAGTCTCTAGGCTGTGTCTAGGCTGTGTGTAGGCTGCATTGGACCGTTTTAAGATGTCATGGTTCAGCTACTATCAGTAAAAAATATTTTCTTAGGGTCATTAACGCCTAATACTGTAATGAGACCTAATAACACTCACATAACTGTTATGAAGTTAACCAAGGACGAACCAGTGCTGTCAGAATGAATGAATTCATTTCTGACAAATAATATCATCATGAAATAGTTTCTCGTTGACTTTTTAAAAACACACAACGGTTTTTAATTATATAAAGATCATCACTAAAACTAATCATAGAACAAAGCAATAATCCTCAAAGAACTACGCACTGAGTAGAGTATATATCTGACAATGCCCATACATTTTATAACTTGGAATTTAAACACATGCAGCCGTTTCATTAAACAAGTGTGTTATTTATTAAACTACCTCCATTTTTGTTGGTTAAAAATACGGTATTACCGTATACGGTGTTTACGGTTTGCATTTTAAATAGGTGCTTGGCCTATTTTAGCAGTAATATTTTTTTTTTTAAAGTATTTTTTCTGCTTACCGCAGTTTATCTTCTAGATTAACCAACGGCACTGTTTTTATTATAACGAAACCAAAATTAAGCACATAAGATTTTTATTTTTCGGGGTAGTCAGGGGCATGTCAAACATTATGTCCTCACGAGCTGCGTAATGTGGTTAGATCTGTGAGGATCGAGGTTATAACTATAAGAGTAT
Organism: Perizoma flavofasciatum; assembly: GCA_958496245.1. Classification (NCBI taxonomy): domain Eukaryota; kingdom Metazoa; phylum Arthropoda; class Insecta; order Lepidoptera; family Geometridae; genus Perizoma; species Perizoma flavofasciatum. The sequence goes on from OY292433.1 coordinate 10,555,918, forward strand.
TTTTTTTATACACGATGTTATTTCAATTTCTCTATTGCAGTTACTGACCCTAACAATAAAAAAATGTCGCATGGCATTTATTTGGCTTTATATAGCTCATACATTGATTCAAACCTCGGAAAACTGACCACCGAACACCACGGTGGAGGTGGCGTGATGAAAATGTCATCGCCACCTCCACCGCATCAGACTATATGCGGTTAACATTACAAGTTGCTTTACACCTATTGTGTGATGTAGCATACTTGCTGAGACACAGCCTGATTGGTACGCGGTGCATGACATTTTTATTTATTACTAGCTTCTGCCTCTGGCTTGGCCCGCGTGGTATCTGGATAAAAAATTGCCTTTGTGTTATTCTGATGTATAAGCTATATTACTGTAAACTTTCATCAAAATCCGAGCAACAACCATCCATCCTCACAAACTTTCATATTTATAATATAAGTAGGATTCATAATATAGTTTACAGTTACATGGTTATGCTAAGTGCATAACCATGTAACTGTAATAACCTAATAGTTGTTTGTCTAAGGTGCATGTAAGTACATCGATTCCTCATGTAATATCAACTAGTCAAAGTATTCACGCCATTGAACTTACTTTGCGAAATCTATATTATGTTTTAGTGGGAAGGTAGTGATTTTAGTAATAGTGTTTTATCAACCGACTTCAAAACAGAAGAAGGTTGTCAATTCATCTGTATGTTTATTAACGTGTGTGAATGTTACGCGATATTTAAAAAAAAAATATTATGATCGTATTTAATAATTCTTTATTTAATGGGTAGGGTATATATACCCTACCATTATAAATTATATGAAAAAATCTCAATCCTAAGGAAAAAATGTGTGATGAAATTGTATCATGATTTGAAAGAAAGCAACTTTTAAAAAAAACGTACCCATGAAAAATTTGGTATTATGTGATAGCACAAGTAACTCGTTTAGTACAACAATATTTTAGTGCTTTGTCGAACATCAAATTGTAGTAGGATTTTTTGTAATTTTTTGAGACATGGTTCCAGGTATAGTTTGCGATTATTCGATCGCACAAGTAACTCATTTAGTACAGCAATATAAATAACCAATAAAACAGTGCGCCTTAAGCAGTCCTTTCTCTATTTCCATCCCATTCACTACGTATAATGAAAATACCCACAAATCGGCACAATTAATCCGCTATCAATTTGGCAATAAATACGTCACTACGTCTTTTCGATTCGGACCCAATGGTTTAGAATCCTTTCAGGAGCGATGAAAGACGTCCCACAGGATTTACGCACACGTACAATGCCGAAGAAATGAAACTTACCTGCAATAGGTAGACTCTACCTCAAAAGGGAAGTTCGGGAAGATACTATATAGAAAAAGTGACAAAAAAAATATATTTGACATACTGTTTCAAATAAATGAGAAACCAACTTGGCGCTGAATAGATACTTGTTAAAAACATTATTTTTTCGGTTAAAAATAAGCTTATTTACAAATGTATCGTTTCACGCTGTTTAATAAACAAAACCGAATATAGTGTGGTAACTGCCATACATTTTAAGAAGACAAGTAAAACAAAATAACAAAATAAATACTCCAGGTAAATCAGATATAAAAATGTATCCGATGGGACTAGCACAAAAAGACAAACACATTCCTTATGACGAAGATCCTTAATTCCATAATCAGTACGTAGATTTGTGAGGATATGTACTGGTAGTCAGAGTCACATCTTTATGTTTATTTTCTTCTCCTATCAAAGCTCAAACAAAAAACCTTGCAATTGCTTGTTTTAACGTTTATTTATAATTTCACTTTGTTTCCTTAATAAACGAATAAAAAATAATAATAAAATTGTAAAAACTGTAAAAACTCAATTCTGTTTATTATGGTTGAGACTATCTGATTAACAAAATAGTAACGTAAAAGTCAGCTTGTTTGCGGACAGCTAACACAATATACGATAAGAAAACACAGAGCTATTGTTTTATTTCACGCTTAAACAAATACACGAGAACAAAGAGTAAATTATATACAGGGAAAGGACGAACGCCACAATTACATAGTTATATTTACACAACGTGGCTGACCGGGCAGTTGGTTCGTACAGTAGACACAGAATCGATTATATACAAAGCTTTTATACCCATATAAAGTATCTTCAGATTCGGATGTCGTGGGTTCGGATCCAGTCATGCACCAATAGTTTTTTTCCAGTCAAGAAAGGTACGTGCGCATAGCCATGTGCTCAAAACGGTGAAGGAAACATCGCGAAGAAGCCGGTATGCCCTAGAACCAAAATTCGAAAACATATGCCATTTAGTGTTCGAATAAACGGTGGTTTAGACGTGCATCTGACTAGGTATCCTGAAAGATTTTCGCACTAAGTATGTATCTAAGGATGCCAAGGGCATGTTTATTTTTAGGGTATTTTATCTAAAGAAGGTAATTTCTACACTTACTGTAGGTACCGGGGTGAAATACGCCATGCCACTGCCAAATGCGGTCGAGGGTGGTGCTTATTGTGAAGAGCTTCTAAACTAGCTTCGAAACGTCAGCGAAATCGATATGGAAATTAAAAAAAGTTTACTAAGTTTGTTCTGTGACTCTCATAAATTACATAAATCATCACTGTTTGCATGTTCTGTCAATTTTGTTTTAGTCTGAGAGTTGTGCTTACTCTTTCGAATGAAAAACAAAAATTGCTTGTTTTAACGTTTATCGAAATGGAAATTAAAAAAAAGTTTACTAAGTTTGTTCCATGACTCTCATAAATTACATAAATCATCATTGTTTGCATGTTCTGTCAATTTTGTTTTAGTCTGAGTTGTGGTACTAGGGAACCCATAGTCTCTGATGCCCATGATACAGGGAATCATAGTTTGGGGTTAGGACTACTGTAAGGTGACGAAATAGTATGTTATGCGATTCTGAGCACCAAGTTCCATAAATTTTTAAATTAAAAAAAAAGTTCTTGGATCTGTTAATATTATTAAGTAGCAAACTGAGAAGATAGGTCACTAGGATATAGGCTATGCCAGGTTTTTGAGACCCACCGCTAAAATTTTATAAACACCTACATTCTTTCTTAGTATGTCAAAGTCAAAGTCAAAGTCAATAGGTTTTTATTCATTGAAATCACAAGGATCATATAGAAACGTCAACTTAAAACACAGTGTCATATTTTCTAATGATTTTTTTCCTTTTTTAAATTTATTTATAGTTCCTAATACACCCTAAAATTGGTTTGTCCAGTGCTTCTGTTTCAATTTTATTTAGTATTATGTTGGCAGTCAGTTCTATTACAAAGCTAAGTGTCCGTCACAGACATTGTTTGCTGAGAAGGTAAATATTTAGTCTTCTATGTGTGTTTGTGGGAATTCTCTTGATTTACCTAGCGATTGACTCAAGGCTTGTAGTAATAGGTATGACTGATTTGATTGTCTGAGCAAATATTCATTTTCGAATTCAACAACCATCCTAAATTATATCATGATTTTAACTATTTACTGATTCAATTGTTTTTACATATAAGAACGTTTACCTATTATAATTAACTAGCTTCTGCCCATGGCTTTGCCCGCGTGGCACCCGGATAAAAAGTAGCCTATATGTTATTCTAATGTATAAGCTATATTACTGTAAAGTTTCATTAAAATCCGTTCAGTAGTTTTTGCGTGAAAGAGTAACAAACATCCATCCTCACAAACTTTCGCGTTTATAATATTAGTAGGATTTAATGCATTAATGTTTGTTTTTTATTTTAATATTGTTTGCCTACTTTATTTGAATAACGTGTAAATTGTATTTACTAACATGATTATTCAAATATAAACTCTAAACGAAATTTTGTTTAGTCTTTTGAATCATATTACAACTGTCATGGATATGAACACAACTTTTATTAAAAGCCGGTTATTTCAAATACCTGGATCTTAAAATCGTGTGGTTAAATAGTGCAAGAATTGAAAAAAACGTTACCGCACTGACATCACCGGACGTTGCTGTATTGAAGTAATGGAAGTAACCAAATGTTACACGTTGATTTTGAGCTAGATTCCAGTAATATTTTATCAAAACGGTCAATAAATGGAATGTCAGGAACGATATAAGATTCAAATTCAGTTTTATTCCAAAAACTATCGTGAACTTGACTATTCATATTGTAAAAACGGGAATTTTTACGTACTGCACTATCGGTGAAGGCACCGACTAAGTTTCGACTCACTACGTGCACTACGTAGTGCACGGCGCGACGCGGAAGGAGAAAGTCGCAACCACTCACCCTGATGAAGACTCTCGGAATGAGTCGAAACTTCGAAACTTCCATTTATTGACCGTTTTGATAAAATATTACTAAAATATTTTTACAATATGAATTCAAATTCAGGTTTAACTATATTGACCCCATTCCAGAAAGGACAGACAATGTCACGCCAACCTTCGGGAATAAAACATGTTGCGTCAGCTTGCAATAGTAACTGTCGCCCAACATTATAGTTCGAGAGATATCCGTCATTTTGTTTGCATAGTTGTTTGTTTATTATTATACTAGTTGTTGGCCGCGGCTTCGCCCGCGTGGTATGTTAATAAAAGTAGCATATGACCGTCTCCAGGCTTCAAACTATGTCCACCAACTTTTGAATGAATCGAACCAAGGATTACAATTTATACAAAGTTTAGAACTCAATTGCACACCCCCAAAGGGTAATTTGTTAAAATAAAAAATAGGTGTTTCATTATTTATTTTAAAGTTTATGTGTAACGAGTTTTGAGTGAATAAAACCAAGGATTTTTTTTTCCATATAAATTTTACCACCCTGTTTAAACCCTTAGGGGTGGATTTTCGAAAATAAGATTAGCCTATGTGTTATCCCAGAACCTAAACTATCTACATTCCAAATTTCATCAAAGTCGGTTTAGTAGTTACGGAGATACGTGGTAACAAAAATTCACACACACACAGAGACTTTCGCATTTAATATATTAGTAGGATAGTAGGACTAGCTTCTACCCAAAGCTTTTTTTTTAATTTTTTTTTTTTTTATCCGCGTGGTATCTGTACTGTTAACAAGTTACCTGTGTATTACTCTAACTCATAAACAATATTGATTCCAAATTTCGTCCAAAATTAACTCGGCTGTTACAGAGATAATTAGAAACAGACATCCAAACTTCTTTATTCTTTATTGTACACACAGATAAAACAGACAAAAAAAACTGTACAAAGGTGAGCTTAACCCTTTCTTCCAGCAAACCTTTGAGGATAGGGACAGCTGATAAATAGCGGTGGGTACGTGTACACAAACGGGAAAAAAGTACAATAATAACACAAATTTTAATATAATATAATACATAAATAGGTACATAGAATAAGTATATACATATATACATATACATATATATACATTTCAAATATTCACAAGGAGAGGTAGTACTCTAAACTTGAACGTGCTTAGCGATGGACTGGCGCGGACAGAGTGGGGAGGAGCATTCCACAGTTTTACAGCGTGAACAGTGAAAGAACTACCATAACAGCTGGAAGAATAAGAAGGAGTTTTAATAAGAAGGGATATAGCTGTCTTGCAAGGCACATCACGCGGGGTTAAAAACTTTCGCATTTTTAATGTCGACTTCTGTGGCGCAGTGAGCGAAGGCCCGCCTGAGACGCAGAAAGCTGCGGGCTTGATTCCCGGGATAATGTTTGTATGATCTACAAATATTTGTATTATCTTTAGTAGGATCTTTACACACACTTTAAGTGCCTCATATTATAGAACACTGTATAGTTCGGTATTTCAAGGTAATTCGTAGCTTATTGCTCTGACAATTACGTCGAGAGTCTTGGAGCCTCTCAAGAACTCCTGCAACAGGCTCTCAAACTAAAAGATACTCCAGTAGTGTTATTACATTGTTATAACTCTGGTTCCGTATACAATATACGCTATTACGGATGAATTTCGAATTTTCCAGTAAAAACATTATCTATAGATAATATACGTCATGTTCTGGAACAACCTGTATAACTATACATGACTATGTATGTCAAAGCGATTTTCGGGGTAATGCTCTGAAATGCGTCAAGAATCTTGGATCCCTTTCCAGAATTCCTGCGGCCGGCTCTCTAACTATAAGATACTTCAGTAGTGTTATTACATTGTTATTACTCGGGTTCCGTATTATACGATATACGTTTTCTGCGGGTGGAATTTGAATTCGGAGTAGATTATTCCACGGAACCAAGAATTTGCCTTGAGACGTGGGTTGTGTAATTGATTTCGGTGTCTGTAATTCCGGATCTGTTATTTTCTTTTTGTTTTTCTGGACTTTTGGAATCAAAGTTCGCAAATTTTCATATTGTAAAAACTGGGGGACGCGTCGCGATCACTCACCCTGATGAAGACTCTCGGAATGAGTCGAAACATAGTCAGTGCCTTCACTGATAGTTCGGTACGTGAAAATTCCCGTTTTTACAATATGAATAATCAAATTCACGATAGTTTTTGGAATAAAATTTGCAAATATTGTTCAAAATTTTTTTTTTTGTTGCTTGAGGCAAATCGCTAATCCTGAAGAAAAGATAAGTTTGCTTTTTGTCCACGTTTCGACCACATTTGACCTCGATGTAAAGTAAGTAATCTGTGTTATGCTAGGCCATAAATAAAAAAAATGTTTTTGTTAATCGGTTAAGCCGTTACAAAGTTACTTACATCTAAACTTGTTGTGCATTTATATCTCTTTTATTTGTTGATTTTCTCAAAAAATACGTTTTGAAATTACAAAATCAATGCGCATGTGATGCCTCTGGTGTTGCAAGTAACCATAGGTTACTGTAACCGCTTACCAACAGGTATACCATATATGCAGGGCCGTATGCTTATTTGCTACCTTGGTGGTATAAAAAATAGGTAATAATGCAAGTATTATTGAATTTATAGGCCGTTTTTTTTTGTATTTAACGTAAGTCTCCCTATGTCTTAAAGACGGGCGCTGGAAGATGCGACTCAGTTTTACTACTGCATTTTTAGCGTTCCTTTTGTATATTACATTCTCTTGTAATAAAATATAAAAAAACGTTTTTTTAGGTGGGATTCAAATTCAGTGACTACGTTAGAATGAATATAATGTGCTCAAAAACCCTATTTATATTAATGCAGATGGCACTTATAATTCTGCAAACTGTAGGTTATTCTTCAAATCGACCGAAAATATAAAAAAAATACACAGTTATAAAATCTTTAAATCTATAGCTACACAATTTTCTAGGTCATTTAATTTGGTCCTAAATAACCTTTGTGCTTTTCTTGAGTGACTTCTATTTTTAATTATTAAGTTATCTTTTAGTGTTCATTTTCTTAGATACCTATTGACTTTGATTTGTTCCAAGAGCTAAGACAAAATATCATCCACATAAATATAGTGCCGAAGCACTTTCATACTAAAAAGGTTAATGGTTTTCGTGGTGTATCGTTTATTCCTTTTATAGTATTTCCCGAGCAATAACTGAAAAGGTAAAGAAATAAAATTTGTAGACGGCATCGTAACACAGAATTAGGTGTAAGCTATAAAATAATACTTCTATGCGCAGGATAAATATGGCAGAAAGAGGCTTTTGAAGCCTAACGTAACATAAATAATACAATGTGTCTCCTAATTGAAACAAGGACTTGCGCTACGGGAGGTTTGTACAAATATACTGGGTGGATAAGGATATATTACGTATTTTAAGAAACTGTAATCCAAATGAAGGAAGGTCAGGTGAAGAGTACCTTAATTCGGGATAAAATTTGTAATGAGAGTGAATAAAGCAAAAGAGTGAATAAAATAATGTACGCCACAAGATAACTGTTGGAACATAGACACTATTGCATCCTCTATGTGGAGTAAACTTAATAGACTAGATGTGTGTAAGAACTTAGTGGTTATGTCAAGACTCAATAGTCTGTGCTCTCCATTGAATGTGTTAGGTCGTGTTATATTTTATAAATATTTATCTCTAACTACAAAGCAAATCCTTGTTTACTTTACTATAATTCCATCAATAACAAAATAAACAAAAACTTATAACTAAAAATACAATGGGCGGTCTTAAAGCCATCTCTTACAGACAATCTTGAAATAGAGCGAAATCTACATATATAATTGTATGAATGGTTACATATACAATTGCTAATTGTTGATATGTAAGGATCGTTGCGACGAAATCCTCTGCCTCCTTTACATAAAGTCAGTTGATAACGGCTTAGAGTGAATAGTATCTTTTCACCAATGAACTTCAATTTTAAAAAACAAGCTAAGCTCTTAGCTTAACCTAAAGTTAAATAGATTTCGGTGAGTAATTACAGCTACGTTCAAAACTCAAGCTCCTAAAGGTATTTTTGGAAAACTCTTATTTTGCGACGACATTCAATACCGATCAGTTCGATCTCCACGGAGAAACAAATGTTTGCAAATATATGTTCCAGGTCTAGGTGTTATGGTACCACGGTATGTACTCATCGTTCCTGATACCCATAACTCGGAAACCTAGTGTGGGGCCAGGACTATGAATTTGTGGCTGTTGGGTGTTTTTTTAAACTACATGCACTGGTACTAGAGTTGGCTCATTGCTAACTTATATTATAAAAACGGCTCTGATCAGCGTGACTGTTTTATTTCTCTTGAATCCAACTATCACCTATTCTTCTTTAATTAATTATCCATCCAACCTTATACCAAGGTTGTAAGGTTCCGACTCCAGCATTTTCGTTGTTATCTTGACCCTACAGCTTCTTGTTAAACATAATATCTTACGTCCTAATTTGGGTCAGACCTTTCCACTATCTTGAGCTCATAGCTATGTAATATATACATAATGTATTTACATATTGTGAGCATGCATTACAATCTTATTATCTTCCTTTATGAAAATAACAAAGGCTTTGTGGAAATGTTTTTTCAATATTTTCTTATAGTTTGTGAGAATTTCGCTCAAAGACTTTCTAGGTTAGTTATTAAGGTAAGTTATAATAATATGCAGGGTGTCCTAGAAGATGTAAACGTAAGTCAATCAGGCTGATTTCAGAATCAATTTAACCAGGGACTGTACAAAATAAATTCAAACTATTTTGCCAAAACTTGCATGAAGTGTTAGTGAAATTTGAGACAAATTTGAACTCAACTCAAAGATAGAAACTTAAAGACAAATAGTGACATTTTGGTTATAGTGTAGCTAAAATTACTTATGATTAGTACGTTTTTATTCAAAAATCTCCTGTTTAATACAAAGTAATGTATCCGATAATCAGGTTTTGAGCAAATTAATATTTATACCCTCTTGTTTCTCATTTTCCTTTGAAATTTCTACAATTTATTTACATTTCCCAAGACCTTTCCATAGCAGCTGCCTTCTTAACCGCTCACCACAGAGGTCGTCATTGATAATTAACCTTAGGTTGAATCAATTTGGACAACCCCAGGTTATTGGAGTTCCACCTTTAGGTGTGGGTTTGGCTCTTAATATGACTGAATTATGTAACGATTATGTGTTAAGTATGTGTAAGGCTTTATGAAAGCTAGGTTTTGAAATATGTTATGTATTAGGGATGTGCTTGGGGGTACTCACCCAGAACTACCTTATTTTGACAAAGTAAAAGTTAATAGTAAAAACGGGAATTTTCACGTACTGCACTATCGGTGAAGGCACCGACTAAATTTCGACTCATTCCGAGAGTCTTCATCAGGGTGAGTGGTTGCGACTTTTTCCTTCCGCGTTGCGCCGTGCACTACGCACGTGCACGTGCGTGTATACGTGTATACGAGGTAGTGCAATACATTGTTATACGTAGATATATGTCTAATGTAAGCCAGAGCGAGGATCTCTTGTGTCTAAACACAAGTTTTATACTTAGTTAGAGCAAGGTACCCAAGTATTTGACTGTATGTACATCATACAAGGTTTTAAGTACATTTAACACTCTACTGTCTCATTTAACGATAAGGTCACAAAATATAATAAGTTAAATTGTAAGTGAACCAATGTAAACCTTTTTTGAAAATAAATATTCTTTATTATTATTATTATTATAAACAATATGGAAATTATATAAAATTTTAAATAATAAATCATCACAACGCTTGACCAATACTTTCTTGACTACGCACCATCGTCCATATGAATTCCTATCTATCCAAATAATGTCTGAAAGAGATTGCTATTAGTTAAAGACCGCCCATTGCACTTCCACGATAAGCTTGTGATTTGCTTTGTTTGAATTCGTAAGCAATTTAATGTGGTGTACTAAAAGGTGTTATTTATTATATATCGTTATAAAAATCCAGCCCACATTTTGTGTCGTCCAGCCTTGTTCTCATTAATTTTCAAATTAGGACAATAATGCTCTAAGGATTGTTTTTGGCGAGAAAGAGACTGCGCGAAAGATATTTATTGACTTTGGCAAGCTTCCATACCCAGTCTCATACACTCCTAGTTTTATACGTGAGGTTTGATTGTAAATCACAGAAATCCCTTACTCCTGACTCATCATAGTTGGATCATCGAACTTAAAGACTTTTTCACACAGGTGCGGTATATACCAGCCCAAATACCAACCTATTTAAAACATTTATAAAAACAACCAATGTTTGCATGTTTTGCAGATAATTTATCTGAGTGTTATAATACCACGTTAGTTGTACTTCCACGTAGACATAATTAATACCCATTACACAAATGCCTATTGGGCGTATAGGTGACCAAGTAAAGCAATGGCTCAAGATAAGAAGGGCAAATGACATGGCGAGGACGGCGGTTGGACCAAAGCTATGATGGATTCTGCCGAGTTAGAATTTTGATACAAAGATTGTAAAAAAACACGTTATTATGAAAAGTTTCTAGTAAGGTATTGTTTTCTAAAGTATGAGTTCACGTTGAAATCTTTTACCAGCTGGTGTTCGTTGCCGTAATGTTACAGGTTATGATTATTTTAGGATATTATCACGTAATTTATCATCAAGTAAAGCCAAGTCAGTTCCCATCTCACGAAAGTCGAGCGTGATTGCGGACGGTGCTAACGAAGAAATACCTTTAAACGGTCGGAGAATAGTTAAATGCAAAGTATAATCCTTAAATTATACCAAACGATTGATTTCAATACTATGAACTCAATTTTGTTTACTAGCGAGAATATCCACTGATGTAAAATACAAACCAATTCAACTTTCAGCCTTTCCGCACAGGTGCGGTTTGTACTATCTGGGATACCGATATTTAAATAAAAATGGGTCTCATTTTAAACAATTTTACAGTCCGGTATTCTTCAGATGAACGGAGGCTGTATGAGTTATCGTACACAATGTGCTTATTCTTACAACGTCATGTATATTTTTAAGTATGTTGCAGTTTTTTTTTGTTTTCATTTTATTAAGATAATAGTAATAAGCAACAAAAAAATATGATCCACCTTTTGGTTAGACGGGTAAAAACCTGTATTTATTTTCCAGTTTTTTAAAAATACCTACCTACCTACATTGTACAATAATTCAAGCCGTTTTATTGCACCTGTGTAGGAAAGCCTTTATCCGTGAGCTTTCTCGGCTACTCGTTCTGCTTTAAATTTATGAGACAAATCCGAAAGGTTTTTATGGTTTTGTTTCCGAACCACTGCAATGCTACAATTATAGTTCTCTAAAATAAAACATGAAAGTTTTCTTAACTAACGGAAATTATGGGTACTGTTACCTTCTTGGAAGTTTTCATTATAATCATCCACAGCCTGATTTCACCCATTGCTGGGTATATAAGCCTTTGTCTGTTCCACTCCTCACACTCTTATAATTCTTGTAATTCTTTATTGTACACAGAAATAAAACAGAAATATTAAACAAGATATTAGGTGAGGCATGTACAAAGGCGAGCTTAACCCTAAAAAGAGTTTTCTTCCAGCAAACCTTTGAGAAGAGATAGAGAAGTTGGTAGGTGTACAAAATATACTTAAAATACCACTATATTTTAATAAACTACATATACATACCTACTTGAACTACCTATGAATACACATACACCGGAAATAAAAACAATATCATTATATTAATACATAAATACAAATAACATATATAATACATAAAGTACCTAACCTAAGCATATTACACTATACACTCTTGTGGTAGCCTCAACTATGTTCGCCCCGCGCCCCGCAATGCTTGCGATTCGGGGCGAACATGGTCGTCGTCAGACCATCTCGCCACTGGACAACATACGCTTCTGTAGCCGGTCCTTGGACGCCATTCATTTAGCGCCTTACTTCACTTTTCGTCATCTGTTTGAGCCAGTTGTTCTGTCCAGCTAATTTTAGTTCCGTTATGCAATACTCATCGTCTTTGACTATCATCTTTCAACTAAAAGTCAAAAAAACCTTTGAAAATCAAGGTGTTTTAGTTTTGTGTCTAAGTATAAAGTAAACTACAAAAAAAATGCAAGATTTTTTTCAATCAAAGTGTTACAGAAGCATGCGGTCCACTTGTTAGTAAAAGGTTACCGTAACTTATGGACGCTTGCAACAGCATAGGTATTAATTGTGCATTGCTGAGGCTGAGATGTAACGGGTGAAAAGATCCATGTGCATTTTATCTCACTGGCATCTTAAACCCTTCAAACTAGAACACAGATGCGCTTGCATCTGTTGTTTGCTGATTGGTGGCAGAAATAAGATTCCTAGTTTTACGTGTCCAAGTATCAAGTCCTTAGCAGAAAGGTACTGCAAATCGTAAAAGATCATCACAAGTTCTTTATTATACTGAGAATATACCTGCATCGAAGGCATATCTAGCGTGTAAGTCCCTTCTATTGTCGCCATCGAAATGCCCCACTATCCTCACGAAGCGATTAAGGGCCTTTGTTTGTCTGAGCGATATAATGAAGTATCTTTACTAGTTCAGGCGGTGTAACTGTAGTTTGATCTGTGGTTCAGATAGCAGCCATTGTTCTTATACAATGACTTGCGAATTTCCCGGAAAATTTAGAATAAGGTTTTCAGCTGCGTTGTTTCGAGTTGGTGAATACATGGCTCGGTGATTAGTGGTTTTTTAAATTGTTTGGTTTTAAATTGGTTTGCTTTCAAGTCAAATTAAATGGGGTTGAGTGTTGAATAAATAGATAACACCTTTGTTGAACGCGTAAATAAATCTCAGAAGATATGAATGACGTCTTGGACTGGTATATACTTACTTTTAATCCAGGTACTATACGAGCGTAGCAGGGTGCAATAGCTAGTCTGACTTTCAAATCAATTAGATAATCAAGTTATGATTTTATGTATATTGAACACTTCAATTTAGTTCTAGGAGGACTTAATGTATTCTGTACCAGACATTTTGGGTGCGCAAAAAGACCATCACAGTTAGTTTATCAGTTAGGTTGATTGTTGATTCATCCCAAAACACGTTAACTTTGATACCACTGATAAACATACTCAAATCTTTATTCAGGTCGCAGATAAACGATGACTATTTTTTTACCTATCGCCACTAATTGGATCATGACACATCCTTGATTTTTTTGGTTCTAAGGCATTTCTGTTCCTTTACAATATTTTCCTCTAATGAATCCAGCACGTGTAGATATGCACTAAATTATTCGGATGGGAAAATTCACTGGTCATTGGTGAAAATTCGAATATTCCCACTAAACCAATAAGGCTCATATAGATATACCGAAAACGTTGGTTGTATATAATAATGCCAAAGCTTTGATGAAATTTACAATTTAAATCAATGAAAGTAACTACACATGACCAAAGAAAACAAGACTCGACCAATTAAAGCTCAACTTAAAAAAGTTTGAAACCTTACTCGTACATACGGAAGGCAAATAAAAGGAGCTGAAATGGATTTTTTCACCATTTTAATTAACGATTTCCAGCGTCGTTTTTTATGTTTTCGTGGATCTTGTTTTTTCTTTTGCAACGACGTGTTTCGGTTTAAGTCTCAGCTTTTGAAGGAATGTTTTAATAATAAAGTTTCGTAGTATTTAAAATAACTTCTAACCTAACATTGTTTTTTATTAGATTGTACCTACATAGTGTTTTTATGTTTTTTATAAAAAAAACTAGCTGTGTTACGGCCGCCCTTGGCCCCCGACCCACCGCGTAGCATAGGCCGCGCTATTGCTTCGTTTTCACTTAGCGTTATTTCTGACTTTTTGCTTGGTTCCGTAGCGTGATGTTAAAGAGCCTATAACCTTCCTCAAGAATTGTGCCATCAAATGGGATTTTTTTTGTTAGTCCGTTGGTATGCCTCTATACAGCTGCAACTTTCTTAGTAAATTTGTAATTTTCCATTACTTTTTTGAATTGACGTGACTAAATGTTCCAAAAGTATGAATAAATATGAATATGAATATTAATATTTCCACAGACTAGCGCGTTGAAACAAAAAAGAAACAAATTTATCAGCTTGATTATTAGTATAGATTATAAATAATAATGACCCTATAAAGGGTCTAGCAAACGATAATAAAATACTTTTTTATTTAAATATAAAAAAAAAACTTCCAGACACTCAGTTCTAACCATACAATATGATTTCCTGTGTCGTGGGTTCCGTGAACTACAAGTACCGTGGTACCACAGCACCCAGACCCAGAACAAATATTTACAGAACAATTTGTCACGCAGTGGGAATAAACCCGCACCTTTTGCATGGCAGCTGGTTATTCGCTCGCCGCGCCAGTAAGGTCGTCATTTCATTTTTTCTTTTCATTTTAGGAATGCTTTCATCTGGTAGTAATCTGGATCAGTTGAGCTATCTATAGATCGTTTGCAATATTCTTTATATACTGTTTCATCTTTGTTTTTTATATTTCCTTATTGTCTATAGGTTTATAAATAAATATCTTGATTTCGTTGTTTTAGATTTTACCTTGTCTGAAGGGTACTTGAATATCATTTGGGAATATTGCCATTAACTTCTTTTCTTCTTTAGTTGGAAGTTAAACGATGCTATTTTAGCAGTAACTCGATTAATCAAATTAAACGACGTCTTTTAAGTTGCTTAATCAAAAAATAACTAACTTCATTATTTTGTTTGGTTATTAAATTGTAAGGCTCACTTGCACCAACGGGCTGCCTAAATTAGTCGAACAACAATTATTAAGTCTTATAAAATCTTCTTCATTATTTTATGTTTGGTTATTAAATTGTAAGGCTCACTTGCACCAACAGGCTGCCTAAATTAGTCGAACAACAATATTCAATCTTATAAAAATCTCGGTTTAAATTTACCTACTTAAGTAATCGTAATTTAACTTTTAGTACAATTGAGACTAACAAATGAGGTTCACAATATCAGTTTTGATTAAATTTAATCAACTGCGAAAAAGGAGAGTATGAAAGATATTATGTAGTATCAAAACTTGAAATAAAATTGATAAATAGACGACCATCAAAAGACGATGTACTTGTGCGTTTGTATAATACATATGTATTTGGATATGTTTTTTACAGAAAAAACTTTCTTAAGCAATGCCATAAAAACCAAATGAGGTGTGTATTATGGCCAGGTCAGACTTAAAAAAACTACCTAGCCTTTACCTATGAAGAAAGGCTTTACGGTAGCTTCAACTCTTCACGCAAACTTTAACAACCATTTAATCGCCTGAAATGAAGGCTGCGGGTTCGATTTCCGCCCCGGGACAAATGATGGTATCATCTACAATTATTTGTCTCGGGTTTGTTTTTTGTGTATATTATGTATGTATTTATAAAAAAAAAGAATATAAGTAGTATATCAGTGATGAAGTTGCTATAAAACTAGCTCTGTTTAATGTGGGACTAAAATTATGCTGTATGAAAATGTCCAGCATTATTATTTATTTATTCCCCTTTGGTCGCCACCGCCTCCGCCACTGCATCAGTTTGACCAGACCTTTAGTCGTCGAAGTCAAATTACAGTATTTTTACTGATAACTCTGCTTTTCATGTGACTACACTTTATTAACTCCTGATTAAAGAGTGCAGAACTAATGGTCTTGTTTATATACATTGTACGTTTTAAGTATGTCTTATGAAGTATGACGACAAAACAAACACGATCACTACTGTACTCCCCATGATGGTCATTCTCAGAATCATATTCAGTGCGTAGTGCTTTGAGGATACCAAGTTAGGAGTAGTCAGATGCAAGTCTGAACATAGTATTTGGTACTAGCCTTCATTTTTCAAGTAGTATTTCACGCCCATCGCCGCTTATTTGACGAAGTATTAGAATTCCTCTTTTCCCCCAGATTATTTGCAAGCCCAATCCTTTTTTATAGCACAAGCATATCTGATCTGTATTCAAAAGTATCAAAAACTGTGTTATGTATAAAAAAAATATGAGTTACATAACATAAAACGTCGCCATCCTTCTTCGGTCACATAAAAAACCTTATTAGATTTTATAGCCACACTTGCTTTTTTACTAGTGATTTTGATACGATTCGCTTCCGTCTAATTTTTTGCCCGCTACGTGACTTGGAATGTCCAGTAACTAATTCCAGTAACTGTGTCCATTTGGCAGCCGACTAGCCATTTATGCCGAGAGTCCACTTAAACTGCATTTACACAGAACGCAGGTTTCCACCCCTCCGGCTACTACGTCAGTACAAACTGCGTTATCTGCTACTATTACGAGATCGTCTGTACCAAATGCTTTTTTTTATAATTCAATAAATAATAAGTTCACCAACAAACCTTATGTACTTACTATTTAAATTCGTTGGCGTTGGCTACACATTTCAGTTCATTAGATGAGCATGTTATGGATTATTGCCGATATTATATCAGCAACATATATTTAAAAAATGATCTATTTGAAAGCGCTGTCTGCAAATACCATGTTCCACACTAACTATTGTAAAACTACATAGTGATAGATAGGTAGGTAGATAGATAAACTAAGTATTGAACATAACATCATTTTACAGTAAAATACCCAAACACCTTATAACTAAATAAAAGAAGGGCCGCGACTTTCTCCCTCCGCGTCGCGCCGTGCACTACTCGTCGTGTGTCGCAATACGGAGGGAGAAAGTCGCGACTACTCGCCCTGATAAAGACTCTCGGTTTGAGTCGAAACTTAGTCGGTGCCTTCACCGATAGTGCAGTACGTGAAAATTCCCGTTTTTACAATATGAATATTCAAGTTCACGATAGTTTTTGGAATAAAAAAGAAGGGCCTTTAAAAAAAGATTACTCGAAAATTATTCAAACTGGATTTGATAACAATTTAACTGGAAACCCCGTTTGGATTAGGTTATGTTATGGCTAAAGCGTTATCTTCACCGAAAGGGACGCGTCGTCGTTGGGTTTACCTGCCCTATGTCAACCGGTGCAGTCAGATCGACAGGCTTTTGTAACCTGCTTTTTATATGAATGTCTTTTTATGCCAAGTGTCCACTTAGGGTTGCCCCGAATAATTCTAATTAGGGATAGAAATTCTGTCCTCATACCTCTATTATGGAAGCCGTTACAGAAAAGGGGGAATGACTTTAATTTTAAAAAGAATGTTTTATAATTTTAAATGTTTTTAATTTTCGTTGTCATTATGTTTATGTTGGTCTTATTAACCTTTACGTTGACCTAATACGGTTTAGTTTTAATACTATTTTAAGATTTTTAGCTTAAGTCGACGTACGTAGATAAAATACCGATTTTAATGTATTTTTTTCAAGGCACACTAAAAAATATAGCATTACCTACTGAGTGTAATATTTACTGAAATTTAAACCAAAATTCATTCATAAAACAACCTTGTTGGCGTGGCGGACGAGTAATAAGCTGCGACGTGCAAATTCAATTCCCGCTCCGGGACAAATATTCGTATGTTCTGTAAATATTTGTTACGGGTCTAGGTACTGTGGTACTACGGTACTAGTTTCTGATATCCACGATACATGGAATCTTTGTGTACGGTCAGAACTATGTATGTATCTGATGTCTATAAAAAAAAAACAAATGAAATTCAGTTTTAGATTAAAGCACAAAACAATAGATTCAGATCAATGCCCTACTCTCGCAAATCATCAGACTGAAACTGGAATTTGGCACGGAAATTAATTAACTTGCTATTTATCATTACCAAATGAACATTCGAATTCGGAAATCAACATCGGTAAAGTATTCAAATAGCACTTATTCAGGACACTTATAATGTTATCCTAACCAAGCATTTGTTGCTTATAGCATACCGACAGAATAATTGATATATAATTCTAATCGCACATAAAAGTTACTTTTCAAGTTCCTAATCAACGGATAGGAACAACATCAAGAGAAAAAATATAAAATTTTTATTTATCAATTAATCTACGTTGTACGAGTATTTACCAGAAAATTGTTAAAAATAAGGAACAATTTTGATTTTCTTGACATGGCCTGTCCGTAATAAAAAATCTATTGACTGACAAGTAAATCCTAGAGATCTGAAATGCAGACGGTAAGTTTCTTGGTATGAGTTGTTAGGCGGATGGCAAAGTTTGTTAATGAAAAACACAATGCGCACAAAATTGCGTAGTGTCCCACTGAATTTCGACACGTCGCTAACTTCGAAATAACATACTTCGACAACACACACCTTCGAAAGACCACTACTTCGACAGACCCAATTGCGACATACCTTCGACATAATACTACTCTAAAATGTAACAAAACTAATTGAATTTCGTGTTATAATAAAATTTTCGGTCAAATTGATCAATCGGCGGCGTCGAGCGGCGGCAACGAGCGAAGTGTCATGTAAGTTAGGTTTTTTTTTTATGTTTCTGTCGAAATAATTATCTGCCGTACAAGTGTATGTCGCAGTAGGGTCTGTCGAAGTAGTGGTTTTTCCAAGGTGTGTGTTGTCGAAGTATGTTCAGTCGAAACAATGACTTGTCGAACTATGTTTTTTAAGTTAGCGACGTGTCGAATGCTGGCCGTGTTAATATCCGTATGTATTCGTACCCTCATAACGTAGGTCGAGTTCTTTGAATTAGTCGTTTCTTTGAGCGCGCTGAATGACCCTTGTATCTTTGAGCCAGCTTGTTCGAGTCTCCATCGTTTGTTTATGAATTCGGCATCGTCAATCTACGCTTGATATTGTGCATCACAATTTTCCACTCTAGAAACGCTAGATAATGATTTTGGACCCAAAACGCTACCAAATTTCAGGGTAGTAAGTAAGACAAGCAAGGATAAAGTGTATTTGTAAACCGATAGAAATAGACGCAAGTAATATGTGTTATTTTAGACCACGAGCTATACTTATTCAAAATTTTATTAAAATCAGTTAGCGATTTAAGGAAATTTGTTTTGTAGATCTTTATGTTCTTATTAAAAAGTAGAATGTGATCGACAACCTCTGTGGTGCGACAGGCAAATTACGCAAGATGTACCGGTTTGATTCCCATGCGGGAAAATTATTTGCATGTTCTGTAGATATTTGTTTCAAACCTGAGTGTTGTAGTACCACGGTACTCGTTGCTGATACCCACTGCACATGTAATCCTAGTGACGGGTATAGACTATGTATGTGTCTCATCATCTTCTTGTCCTTATCCCACATTACGTGGGGTCGGCACAACATGTTTTCTTCTTCCACTCTCCTCTATCAGCCGTCATCTCAGTACTCACTCCTTTCTTAATCATGTCATTTTTCACACAATCCATCCATCTTTTCATCCACATTCATATTGGGTGTTGACACCCTTCTCGTAATGTGACATTCTTCCCTCCTCATGACATGCCCATACCATCCTAATCTATTACTCCATAACTTTTCCATCACGGGTGCTACTTTCAAACTGCCCTTGATATACTCATTTCTTATTTTGTCCATTCTCGTAACTCCACACATCCATCTCAACATTCGCATCTCAGCTACGTGCACTCTTCTTTCATCAATCCCTTTGGTTGCCCAACACTCCGATCCATACAATACGACAGGTCTTATTATCGTTTTGTAAATTTTTCCTTTGAGCCTAAGGGGCATTCGTGAATCTCATGTAGTTCCTGTAACCTGTCGCCATTTCATTCATCCCGCATTTATTCTGTTCCTCACATCCCGGTCTATCTCGCCATCGTTCTGGATTAATGAACCGATGTACCGAAAGTCGGAGCAAACTGGCAGGGATACACCATCTAAGGCAATAGGAGTGAAATTGGAGGGACCACCGATGTCGCAAAACAGATGTTCAGTTTTCGTTCTGCTGATCTTCAGTCCGACACTCTCCAATTTTTCCTCCTACTCTGTACCTCAAGTGCATTTTTTCCAACAAGAACAATGTCGTCGGCAAACAGCATACACCAGGGTGCCTCCTCCTTTATGTCCGATGTCAGCGCATCCATAACCAGGAGGAACAAATAAGGGCTTAAAGCCGATCCCTGGTGCAAGCCTACAGCTACATTGAACTTGTCAGTGACGCCAGTTTCGGACTAAGTGTTTTAACTTAGTGACTAAGTTTTGAGTAATATTTTAATTATGCGTCTTGCTAAGTACAAGACTTGCCACCTACAATGACTTGACAATAAGCTTAAAGGATATTCTATAACTTCTGTAAATAGAGTGAATGGATATGCAAGGGTCGACAGATATAAAACGGAGAGTGTTTTTTTATCTCATTTATAGTTATTCACATCTATATTTCGACAACCTCTGTGGCGCAGTGGGCGAAGGTCCGCCTGGGACGCAGAAAGGTTGCGGGTTCAATTCCCGCCACGGGACAAATGTTTGTATCTGCACATATTTGTCTCAGGTCTGGGTGTTTTCTATATATATTAGGTATGTATTTACAAAAAAAAATGTATATAAGTAGTATATCAGTCATGTAGTTCCCATAATACAAGCTCTGCTTAGTTTGGGGCTAGATGATGCTGTGTGAAAATGTCCAGCATTATTTATTTTATTTATTTACATCACTCACTCACACGCCAAGCATACCAACCAAACAACTGTACTTTTATCAGACAAAATAAGGGCTTTTTCCTTATTTGTTAAGTTATGTATACAATAAAAAGTAAAGATGTTAAGTGTGTAAAGGTTGTCACGTACTCAAAACGGTAAAGGAGAACGTGGTGAGGAAACGTACATGCCCTAGAACCAAAAATATGAATACCATCGGTTAGTGTACCATTATTCTCGTGGAATATTAACAACTTGCAAATCACGAGCATGTGCCAAATGTTTATGTTTGGATAATATTTGGACGCGCTTCTGAATACCGCTTCCTTGGTTTTCTTGGCTTTAAGATTATTGATCCTCAGGGATGTACATTATAAGGGATAGTGTCGTAAGTACGTTTCATTTTAAATTTGTTAAGTACCGCTTTATTTTAAAAAGGTTGTATTTTTTTGCGAAGCAAAGAGTAGCTGTCAGCAAGGAGATCTAAGCATTGGTATGCACAGTGTTGAGGCACTGAATGCATAATTTCGTTGGGATAAGGACTAACATTAAGATTTTATGGTAACACAACGAAGATTCTCATCTAAGAAGTATTTTTGAAAAGGCCCTGATAGGGTCAATGTACCTACTAAAAGCTACACTAGACCTGAAGAGCTGAAATAAATAATGCAGGACATTTTCACACAGCATCATCTAGCCCCAAACTAAGCAGAGCTTGTATTATGGGAACTACATGACTGATATACTACTTATATACTTTTTTTAAATTTAAGGTATTTTTAAGGGTCGAATTAAGTCCTTGACGGAAAGCACCTGTCAAAATGGGATCCATAGCTTACCAGTACTGTTTATCATAGTGAAGCATCTCAATAAAGCAACCTTTATTTAGGAGGCAACAAAGCATGGCGCCTTAAGTGCCTATTCATTGTGTATTCCACTGGGCAGCGTTCCGACAATAAACTCGGAGATCGCGTTTTCACGGTATAAAATTTTGCTGGTCTTTCCTAAATGAGCGGCGCCCGTCATTTAGCGAAGGTTTCTAGCTGTCAAATTCAAATTCAAAATATTTTATTCCATTCAGATACGTACAGAGTACACTTGGAAAAGTCAATTTGTATACATCATTTTAGCTATTTTGATACTTAAGTAGCTAATAACTTAACGTAGGGTAACATAATTATTATTTTAATAAAATACAAATTTAACATGTCAAAACACAATATGAAATAATTTAAAATAATTTAATTCAAATAATATGTGAGAGCGCTTGTTCACCTTATTGATCAGAATCTGGTAAAATAAGGTTGTCTAATTATCAGTATTGACTGATAACGTCACTTGTGCGTAAACCATTATCGCCCACGGCTTCAAATAGGATGCAAACAAGAAAAAAAATCATACTATTTTTCAAACTTTTTCAATCAAAAAAATACTAAATTTAATTCTTAGATTTAGTGGAGTTTGTAAAGAGCTCGTCCAGGGAATTACTACCAACATATCTGTTTCTGTATTCCGCTTTGAAGGGTTTGGGTGCCGGTGAAATTACAGACACATGAGGCTTTTCAACCGTTAAGTCTCAGGGTCGGCAACGCGCGAGCGATACCTCTGATGTTGCAAGCGTCCATAGGTTACGGTAACCGCTTGCCAAGTATGATTATTTGACAGATTATTTGTAGATAGATAGAAAATACTTTATTGTACACTAAATAACATATCAGCTTAGTTAAGTACTATCAACTTTAACAATGTTGTACAATGGGCGGTCTTACCGCTAAATAGCGATCTCTACCAGACAACCTTGTGTTAAAAAATCATACATTTTATAAGAACATCATACAATCTTATAAAATCAAGCTAAGTCGAAAATGTGAACCCGTTTTTCTACGCTAAATCACGTCCACCGCTCATTGAGGAACCCTGATTTTTGATGATAAAAGAGATGTACTCACGGACAGAGATATTTCAAGTCTCAAGAGTTCAAAGGTTCATAACAAACTGGGTGTGGAAATTAGGAGCAGCGCTGTGAGGAGAGGTTTATAATTTACGGAGATAATAATACAGCTTCTTAGGTTATATGGATATTCATTCATACAACAAATTACTACAAAAAAGTTTTTGTAAGTACAAAAATTGCAAATGAAACAGCTAGTTACTACCTAAAAACCGTTGCAAACGATTTATAGATAGGTCAACTGATCTACAAGGAAACTATCTACTTATCCAAGCTTCTTCGGTAAGTGTTATCATCATCATTAACAATCTGTAGAAGTCCATGTAGGTCAACGAGTACCGTGATGAACGATTTCAGGGTGTCTAGACAAATACCACATTCTGAAAAGATTGAATTGTATGGAAATGATATTAGCTGTGAAAATTCCACGTGAATACTGCCAAATTTTTCCTTGATAAATTGGCGTTAGCGTGAAAAAAAAACTATGTGTGAGGTATTTGTCTAGACTCCAGGTCACCTTTGAGAGAGACCATCGGTCTGTAGGGTAGGTGGCGTTATCCCCAGCGACGTCTGGGTTGTTGCTTTACACAAACATTTCTTCCCCAGCGGTTGTCAGTTCTGCGAACTATATGGCCTGCCCATTGCCACTTCGAATCGCTTATTCTATATCAGTAAGTTCTTCTACGGATTTTTTCATTTTTTGCATGGACTTTATAACAGTGAAACTCATATAGAAAGCGTAGGTAAGAAGATACAAATGAAATAGCTGATTTAAAAACATACCAGAGGAAAGCGTCCCTAAAATGCTGGTTGCATTGCCACGTTGAATAGCAATACTAAAACGTTGACCCAGATAAAAGAAAATTTGTTGCAATTTATGTGCCAAAAGTATTACCCAATAATAATTTGTATTTATTTACGTGCTTGTGTTTATTATCAATTAAACACAGATACGTAAAGTTGAAAAGCCTTAAACCTGTTAAAGAAAAGTGAAGATTCCCTGAAAAAAAACAGCTTAATTTGTGATAAGTATTTTATGTAGATTTAATGGAAAACATATTTCGCTATTCAGTTCTAGCTTCATTACAAACAGGCAGGGGTGTTGATTTAAAACAGTGTTTCAAGGATATAATTAGATTTGTGCGAAAGTAAACTTAAGGCGGCAGGCATGGCTCTACCAGATTACAGACAAAATAAGCTCTAAGCGCACCCTGCTAAGAATACCGAGTCTTTTGGATGTTCATTATATCATACTAGCTTCTGCCCACGGCTTCGCCTGCGTGGTATCCGGATAAAAAGTAACCTATGTGTTATTCTGATGTATAAGCTATATTTCTATTAAGTTTCATTAAAATCCATTCAGTAGTTTTTGCGTGAAAGAGTAATAAACATACATCCTCACAAATTTTTGTGTTTATAATATTAGTAGGATAAAATATGGAATCGAGCCCTCTCGTGCCGGCTAAATGTGACTATACTGCACGTAATAAATGTACGTGCCCTATATTTACGGAGTTAGGACCTGCTGAAACTTCCATGTGGCGGTGGCCATCAAAGTCAAAACTTGTCAAAAAAAACATTTGACAAGTGGTTGTTAAAGTTTGATAAGTAGTTGTTAAATTTTGAAAAGTGGTTGTTAAATTTTTACAAGCGGTTGTTAAAGTTTGACAAGTGGTTTTTAAATTTTAAAAGTGGTTGTTAAATTTTGACAAGTGGTTGTTAAAGTTTGACAAATGGTTGTTAAATTTTGACAAGTGTTTGTTAAAGTTTGACAAATGGTTGTTAAATTTTGACAAGTGGGTTTTAAAGTTTGACAAGTGGTTGTTAAAGTTTGGTAAGTGGTTGTTAAATTTCGCGTGAATTTTCTGATCACCACCGCCATCGCCACAACCATTGCTTCAGTATGACCGGGCCTTTATTCGGAGTGAGGTTTCTGTACGTCAATACAATTATTTCTTCTGTGGAGCCCTTTGTGGAGTGGTGTTTGAGTTACAAACTGGATTAGGATTTAGATCCGTTTGAAACAAAGCTTATGGAGAATAATTACGTTTTTGACACGTTTTGATTTAATCCCTTTCACTTGTTGCCAAATATTGAGTACTGGCGTCTGTAAAGTGTGTTTAACCAAGATATACCTACAACTCTTGTTCAAAAGTCTTACTAATTATCATTTCAATAGCTTTTTCTACAATGATGTTTGAGCACTAAGATATCGACCAAGTCACAAGCTATATTCCTATTTATTTCGAGTGTTTCTCGCATTATTTACGGTGAGAATGTGCGATAAAAACAAAGACTCAGCTGTATTCCGCATGATGGACATTCTCAGATTTTTGAGGATTCCAAGTAGGGAGCAAAAAGCGGACATGTATACTTTTATCAATTATCTCGTACTGATTATGTCTATGATTGGAATAAAAGTAGTATTTTGTTATGGTAGCTGGTAGGTAACTATAAATAAACTAGCTTCTGGCCATAGCTTCGCCCGCGTGATAAAAAGTAGTATGTGTCATTCTGATATTGTATAAGCTATATTACTGTATAGTTTCATCAAAATTCATTCAGTAGTTTTTGCGTGAAAGAGTAACAAACATCCATCCTCACAAACTTTCGCATTTATAATAGTTAAATGCTAAATGGATAATATGGGATTTTTTTCAAAAATGTATCTGGAAACGACCAGATACATTTTTCATTAAAGACAGTATTAGATAACGAATAAAAACATTATACACATTTATCCTGTCCATCCAAAGGTTGTCTGGAAGAGATCGCTTTTAGCGATAAGACCGCCCATTGTACCTTATATTATTGTGAATTCCTGTGTCTTTTTGTATTTTGCTTTGGTGTGCAATAAAGAGTTTATCTATCTTTCTATCTATTATATTAACCCAAGTAAGTAAATACAGATGTAACAGCTAGATAAATACTTTTTATATAGATCAACAACTCCAGATCACTACTAGGCAGAAGCGTTTCCATAATGCCGGCTGCATTGCTACGCTGAATGGCAATGCTAATGCGTTGACCCAGATAAAAGCCAGCTCTAGGACAACGACATATCTTTTATCTCTTATCGCTTAAAATAAGATACTATCCAGTCTAATAATGAACTCAGCATGGCTCCAGGCAGTAATTGGATTCAAAAGAAAAGGAGCGGAAATACATATTTAACTTAACTCCCAAGCAAATTGCTTCCGTATAAAATGTGTGACACATGAACACCATTTTCTCCAGACTTATAGACTCGTTTAGCAGAGTGTTAGAGAAGCAGCCATATTTAGTTTTAAAAGAGGTACTATAGCTGTTTTCGCACCTTTTCTCTCTTGATTAAAAGCATATCATCGAAAATAGGATAAACTATTCAAGATTTAACCTTGTTCGTAACGTAAAACTTATAATCATTCTTTCGTATTTATAATATTAGTAAAATAAGGATAATTAAAAAATATTTTTTTTCAGCTTTTTTCACATCTTTGAACTCGTGTTTCCGAGTATCTCGATTAAAAAACGTAACGTTAAGAAAAGGATCTATAGACTATTTTCTCGTCTCCGTAAAACATGTCATCGGTAATATTATTTCGCATTTATAAGTAAAAGTAGGATAATTAAAACATGATTTGTCGAATAGGTTGGGACAGAGTGATAGACATATTTTTTGAAATTCAGTTCATTGTTTGTTCCACACAATAACAATGAAACTGTACACTCATTCCAATAACGAACTCTGAAACCAAATGCTACGATCTTTTAAAAATATCAATATCGAGTATCGGTATAAGCCACCAGTATAAGTTGGATCTTGTCTTGAAAATGTATTTTAAATGAATTAAGGACAATAGAAAAAAGCCTAAATCTACATAATTAGAAATACAATGGAATGCATTATCGCTCGCTTCCAGATAACCTTTGGGTTACCAAGAATTAAGCAATTCATTCTAATTCATTCATTGTAATTAGAATGAACAATACGGAGAATAAGACAGTGAGATTTTAAGAAAAGGACGTAAACTCCCATGTAATTATATTAAATTCATAACTGTCTCACTGACTGACTGTAAATCAAGATAAGCCTAAGCCGTAAATAAGTCCCTAGAAATTTGGGAAAAAACTATTCGAATTAATAATACTCGTATATTTTTTTGTGCATCAAAATTAAATATTTTTTAGCAATGTTATATATATTTTAATATCTAGGTAATAGGTTGTATTCACAGTAACAGCTGATCTTGATTTACAGTCAGTTAGTAAGTCTCTCCCGATAAAACCGGCCATTTTTCATTTTGAAAACTGTAAGAGCCTTTTCGCCTTCAGACCTATAAGTGCGTTCTCAGTACCATAACAGATAAAATTAACGACCGAGAGAAACGAAGTGAATGAGAGGATTCTCCGAGAAGCATTGTTAGGTCATATCTCTATTTACCATTCTTATCTGCGCAACTTCAGCTTTTAACTGGCAGATTTAACTAGGAATGTTCATTTGGGAGTCATAAGATGTTTCGTTACTCTTTCCGGGTGGTTTCTTAAGGCGAAGTTTGACTAGACTGGGAACTTATTACGAAGATAAGAACGCTTATTAGTGCACTAAGTCCAAAGTTTAAGCACTAAACCTTGCTTCGTAACCAGCTATGTAAGAGTAAAAAAATCCGCTTCAAATCCGTTTACGTTTCGAAAATAGATTGGATTTATCTTTTATTAGCTTCTGCCCACGGCTTCGCCCGCGTGGTACCCGGATAAAAAGTAGCGTATGTGTTATTCTGATGTATAAGCTATAGTATTGTAAAGTTTCATTAAAATCCG
This sequence comes from Perizoma flavofasciatum, assembly GCA_958496245.1. NCBI lineage: Eukaryota > Metazoa > Arthropoda > Insecta > Lepidoptera > Geometridae > Perizoma > Perizoma flavofasciatum. Next base: position 10,583,554 of record OY292433.1, read on the forward strand.
TTCAGTAGCTTTTGCGTGAAAGAGTAACAAACATCCATCCTCACAAACTTTCGCGTTTATAATACTAATAGGACTAATTCCTCGTATACGTAACTAGTTTGAGAAGCGATACTGACTTAGTTTTACTTAAGTTTTCGTATCACACAGCATCATCTAGCCCCAAACTAAGCAAAGCTTGTGTTATGGGAACTACATGACTGATATACTTCTTATTTATATTTTTTTGTAAATTCATACATATTATACATAGAAAACATCCAGACCCGAGATAAATATTTGTGTCGTGGTGAGAATTGCACCTGCAACCTTCTGTGTCTCAGGCGGGCCTTCGCCCACTGCGGCACAGATCGTAAAAACAACATTAAAACCCGTGCATTGTTCGCATCGATTTATTTTCAGGGCATATTATTTTCCAATCAAATTAATTAAACATGACGGAGCTTCGATAAATGAGTTTACAATGAACCGTTGGTATTCAGGGTTCTGTAAAATATTGATGCGTTAGCTTCTGCTCACGGCTTCACCCGCGTGGTACCTGGTTAAAAAGTAGCCTATCTGTTATTCTGATGTATAATCTATATTTTTTTTGTGTGAAATAGTAACAAACATCGCCCGCCTAAGACACAGAAGGTTGCAGGTGCAATTCTCACCGCGGCACAAATGTTTGTATGATCTGCAAATATGTGTCTCGGGTCTGGGTGTTTTCTATGTATAAATGTATGTATTTACAAAATAAAATATTATATAAGTAAGCATATCAGTCATGCAATTCTCATTACACAAGCTTTGCTTACTTTGAAGCGAGTATGCTTTGTGAAAATATTCAGCATTATTTATTTATTTAGTTCAAAAAATAAATATATCACAGTCTGTCAAGATTATATTACTAAATTTCCAAAAAAACACGATCACGATTGTATTCGCATTTATTGACATCTTCAGATTAATACTCAGTGTGTAAAACTTTGAGGATACCAAGTTACGTCCAAACATTACTCTTGGCACATGCCCACATTTTGCAAGTAGTTAGCATTCCATGTGACAAGTTGGCACATGCCCACAGTTTTTTTGTATAGTTAGAAGCTGTTTCTTAAATGTAAATCTAAAAGTACTAACTGATTTCAGCACTCGAACCGAAGGAGGGAGGTCATCATCTGGTAGCTACTGACTTGTGCCTCAGCATCAACAAAGCCACATGACGACGTACTACATAAATGTTCATTATAGTTTATTCGCAAGTAGGGTTGATAAAACATAACACTAGTACGGTTATCTAGAACACAAGCCTGGAAACAAGCCCTTAAAAAGCAAAGTTTACGCCACGGGAGCGAGCAACTGTGAAACTTTTCAAATTGTTTACAAGCGACAATGCAACAGCCGTTTGTCGTCACGACATTGTTGTAGAAATGTGCTGCTTTTTCTGGATAAAATTCGTATCGAATTGCACAAACTGTTCCAAAACTTTAATAAGTTTAACTTGGCGTATCGAGCTAAACATGTTAACTTGAGCTTAGTACACAATATTTTCACGTATTACTTTATATGGATATAAGTATTTACGTGGATACGAACACTTTGGTCAGCAATTATGTATAAATTGATTCAATAGGCCAAAATGGCTACCCTAATAGGTAGATAATATTTTAAAAGAAATTTAAGTAACCTATACCTATATATAATATATATTGGGCGGTTCTTCAACTTCCGATCTGGTTTACTATCTACTCACTGAGTATGTATTTGAGTATGTTCATCATGGAGAATAAAGTCATGAAATTATTTATTGTATATATTTGCATATGGAGTGTATTCATTAAGCACATACACGAGGAAACTTTTCTAAGACAGATTATTTCAACTTAAAAGAAAAGCTCCCCACTCTTATAATATAATTGTAATTTTAATCAATATGCAGTCAGGAACCCTCTCAAATAAACGCTTCCTTCAGCTGTTTCCATCAGTCTCTGTCTATGATTACTTCAGTCTTCTGATTTCAGGAATCTCTTGATTTACTTCGTCCATCTAGCTTGTTGTTTGCCAATTATTATTTTTCCTCTTGTACTTTGGGTGGGGCAAGTAGCCAGAGTTATTTACCTTTTCATGTCTACAAATATTTTAATAATAATATCGAACATTTAATGGTTTTTTTTTAAATGGATTTAGCATTTACTATAAATTATTAAAATATCTTGCACAATGATACCTTATTATTTAATTGAATGGTCACATAAGTAAACCGTAATTTTTATTATTTGAAAATATTTAATATTATCATTTGCTTTTTGCCGTTGTGTGCACGTAACTTTGTATATAGAGTATAAAAATTTGAATGCATCAGTTATTGAAATATTTATACTGGCATGACAAATATGAGTCCCAGCTATTCCATGCCCTAATTTCTTTGAAGCTTAACATCTGAAATTGTGTTAGCATAAAATCCAGCTTCTGTACAGACGAAACCTTAACAACGTTTTTCATAATGAGCTAAGTTTCACACAGTCTAGATCCATAGTAAAATGCCCTCGTTTTAATCATGTTTTTGCCACGAACTTGCAGTTTTACAAATATTTTAACTACTTCAAAGTGCGTGGCATAGTGCCAACTCATTCTCGGATCAAATAATCAAAGTAAAGTTCGGTTTGGTCAACGGAGGAGTCGCTGTAAGAATTATACAATGATTACTTATATGTTAAGGAAGGCATGGTAAGCTGTCCCGGCAATTGTTAGAAAATAATTTTACTGATCATTTCTTGGACTGTGTTACTGAGTAGTAGAACTTTTTTTATGTCTATTTTGTTCCATAAATAAATAAGAATATCAAACAGACATTATGTCATAGTCCTGACTCCACATTAGGATTCCCTGTCGTAGGAAGGTAATTGTTAACTAAGCAACAATGCAGACTTACAAATAGCATCAACTGTACAAACCTTAGCGGTTTTTAGGTGCTATTATTGATCTGAAACATTTTTTGGTTAAGAATTTTTTTTTCGATAAAAAAAAACGAGTAACTACGAGTACCGTGGTATCGCTACAACCAAACCCGGAACAATATCCCCACACCTGTGGGGAAACTGTTATACTAAAGGCATGCCTACAGAACAATGTATTTTCAAATCTATTCAGTAATCTAGAGTTTCCAACAGCGGCTACACCAACTAACTACCGAGATAAAATTAATTTCGCTGCGTAAATAAAGTTAAGTTCAGTTTTATAACTAGTCCTGGGGATTTGCCAGAATTAGCCGAGTTGGAATAAGGTTTTTTAGTAACAGTGTGCTTACCTAGTATAGAGGAATAATTCCGATTCTTATGTATGGGACTGAACCTTCGGTATGGCAGAAGCAACATGAAAGTGGAATAAATACAGTTGATACAAGTACATTGAGAATTATGTGTGGTTTTACTTTGAGAGATAGTGTGAGGAATATGATAAGAGAGAGTTCTGGGGTGTAAGAAGATATAGTGAAAACCGTAGAGAAAAATATGCGTGGTGGTGATTTGCTTTATGCTTTTAGCTAAAAATAAACATGTAACTTTTTCTTTAAATGAATAAGTACAAAAATAACAGACTGATTTCTACAAAATTACAAAACCTCCGACGTGCTTTCCGTCGTCCATTTTAGTGATCCCTAGTGATTTATGACGATATAACCTTATCTTTAAACTATCTTTGATGTCATATAATCGATTGCGAAAAAACGCATTTCAATCTGACAACCCGTATTAAAAGATACATGCTAACAGAGAAACATACAAACAAGTTACCTCTTATGGCAAAAGCATATACAGGCTCTTACGTAGTTGTGTTTTTTTTTATAATACCCATCGATAATAAGCAATAAGACCACCCATTGTCCAAGTTTCTAGTACTTATTTAAGATGTAATATTATTTGGTGTTTAATATAATAATAATAAATATAAAGCAAGAGATCATTTAGCTCCAATAATATTGCATCATAAGAAAACTCTTTTTAGGGTTAAGCTCGCCTTTGTACATGCCTCACCTAATATCTTGTTTAATATTTCTGTTTGATTTCTGTGTACAATAAAGAATTATAAGAATCATTTGATTAGATTAGAAAATACTAATTTTATCGAATCTGATATAGTTATGTCCAATTTTTTTTTACATCTGGTGACCATAATTTAATTGTAATGCTCTATTGTCCGAAAATGTACAATTCTAAGACACTTAGGCAACTTCAGACCGCTTTAGACGTACCTATTGAGTTCTTGTAGTTTTCTACTGATTCAGTTACTATAACTTCATTATAATTTGCTACGATATATAACTATCGAAGTAGGCTATGCTACGGCGTAGAAAATAGCAGCCCAAAAGTAAAAAAATTAACCGAAAATGAAATTAAAAAAAACCGTTCAAGTGAGAGAGTTACCACAGCTAAAACTAGAACTAGAAAAACTGGAACATTTTTTTTTGCTGGACATTTTCACACGTCATCATCTAGCCCCAAAGTAAGCAGAGCTTGTGTTATGGGAACTACATGACTGATATACTACTTATATAAATTTTTTTGTAAATACATAAATATTATACATAGAAAACACCCAGATTACATAGATATACATAGAAATACACAAATATTTGCAGATACAAATATTTGTCCCGCAGCGGGAGTCGAACCCGCATCCTTCTGCGTCTCAGGCGGGCCTTCGCCCACTGCGCCACAGAGGTCGTCAAAATTATAAAAGTGGAAGTGCGTTTAGTGCAAATGGCCCACCCATTTGCAATAAACGCACTTGTAATGACAAGATACGGTTGTATTGTATTGTATTCATTTATTCATCCATAGACTTAATTACAATATACTTAGATATGTCAAAATACAAAATACAGGTTGATACTGAACTGAGCGTCTGCTTGTCCTCAGGACAAAAGGAAATGGATGGATCAGATCATATGTTTTTCACTTTGAGATAAGTCAAATTATTCAAATTCGAGAGTCCTAAGCTACTTATATTAAATAAGATTAACAATATACCTACTCCCAAAATGATTTTATTTACAAACTCAATGATTTTATAATTTTATCTCACGCACTCTTCCTGATGAAGACTGTTGAAATGAGTTGAAACCATGTCAGAATCTTCATCGTACGGTACGTGAAATTCCAATGCTCTCTTGTAAACGAGAGTTCTTGTAGGTCTAGCAAAAATATCTCAGCACTGTTTATTTTCTTCTCGAAGATTCGATATAAAATATTCAGGCCCCGACCCAGCAGTTTCCATCCTATTGATATCGTTAATGCCTCTGTTAATACCAATTACGCTTGCCCTTTTTGAATAGAACGTAAGACGCAGTGCGACACTTTTTATGTTTTTCTAAAGTCAAGGTTTCTTAAGATGGGCGGCCGTGTTTTGATTGCCCTAATATAGCCCGATATTACTTGAGTAAGCATTTGCGTATAATATACGTAACTGGTTTTTATTGTCAGTTGAGCTATCTATAGATCGTTTGCAATGGTCTTTAGACAGCCAGCTGTTTCATCTGTTTTATTTATATAGTTACGAATAAATGTAATAGATGGTGACATATCAACTGTTTTTATTTAATTTTATTTTTGTTCAGTTGTTTTATTTTTGTTTTTTTTGCTCTTTGGCTGATCAAATTCTTTACGCTCTTATATTATAATATCCGTAGTATCGTCTACGTCGATAGTTCTACGCATACGAGCATACGATTTTTTGTAATTATATAAACTCAAATTTATCTAGAAATACCTATTTTGCATGTTTTCTGAAACGTCTACTTTAAGTAGGCAAAATTAAACAAAAAAAATAAGAGTTTAGATGTAACAATAAATTTCAACTCATTACCGTCAAAAAAGGTGACGTCATTATGATCAACGTGATAAAAAATAAATTTAATATACGACTTTTTAAAGTTTTCATTAAAAGAAAATAACTATAATTGTGGTACACTTAGAACAGGTTACGACCTGTACGTGAGAGAATTAAAATGTCCAATGTTTCTGTAATAATATTATTGGGGATTTTTAATAAAACCAAATTTTAAAAGGAAAATTACAAATCCCCTGGGCGATTTATTATTAGAATTTACAAAGAAAACAACTAAAATAATAAGTTAGCGGTAAAACAACAGGAACGCAATAAAATACGTCCGTACAGCGCAAAGTCTCGAAGAGAAGAAGAGAGCCTGCGTCACTCGCGCTGCTCTTTATACAGCCGGCCGGTCGCTCGCGTTGCCGGCTTTTCTGCAGGTAGCTATCACGGCCTCTCCTGCACTTCTGGCGTCTCGACAGAATTAGTATGTCGTCATCACTCGTTACTGTAAATAAATACCACACTTTATCGAAAGGCATTAGGAGCGTTAATGCCTTTGTAGGGTTGTTATCATGTAAGTTGGTTAGTAAGTGTATTAAGGTTTAGTGCACTATTTCTATTAGTACACGTACAGCTGAATACTCCTAAACACAAAAAGTAAATCTCAAAATATTGCCAGAGCCTAAGCTCTAGACTTCATAAATTAATCACAACAAATTCAACTGTAACAAGAACAACCATCACCACAACCAACACGCCAGATAATAAACAACATGCCAAATAATAAACAACATGCCAAATAAAAAACAGCATCCCAAATAATAAACACCATGCCAAATAAAAAACACTGCGTACGCACGCTACACAGTGACTGATCGGTTTGCAAGACCGACCAGCTTCCATGGCCAGTGTAGACACCATCCACTCGGACTGGTTCTACTGCCTCAAGGGCCAAACGCGTTATACCTCAAGGGCCACACAAACAATACCTCAAGGGCCATACGGATACATATACCCTCAAGTAAGGCTGAGTTGACTCGGGAGTCAAATCGCCTTTCCATGACCACACGCGCAGCAAGGCGCGTCACCTCGCGCAGCAAGGCGCGACCACATGCGCTGCAGAGCGCGTCGACAGCACTCACAGCACGGCGCGTTCAGGACATGCACAAAAGAGCTCGGCTTCACCTGACTCAAAACACAATAATTTATCTTGTAGAACACAAAACAAATCACAATATTGCGTTTCATTAAAAACAACAAATCATTGTGCATCAAACACCTTCAACACGACCAGCCAAATGTTACAACTGTTTCTAGACGGCGACGTTAAGTCTTAATTACAAAAACCACGGATCGAACGCGATTTATTTCAAGAGAAAGTTCAATACTCCGCTCGATTAACACCCACGAATTACGTGTCGATGTAACGTCGGCCCAAGAAAGCATCACTAGAACGTACGCCAAACCTTATGATTTGATTCTAATAAAGATTAGCACAAAAATAAAATTTCAAACTTTTTCCGTCTACTCTCAAAACGCTGTTTTTATCAAGAATCGAATAATTGCCTGGCTCGTTTACGAAAACAAGCCTTTGTGTCTATAAAGCCTGTAAATGGTGCACTATGGTATGCCAAGACATATAGCTGGAGCGGTCACAATGATGGCTGCGGCTTCGAAAGCTGCGGCGGTCGCGGCTGCGGCCTACGAACATTACAATCACAACTACTAGAGCAACAACGGCTGTACCTTGTTCTGCGTCGCGGCGGCGTATGCCCCCGGGACATGCTGTAATCACGATTACCTCGGTTACCACGTTCACAGTTACCATCACGGCAAGGAGCTGTAACTACGATGCCGGGTATTGTGCCGCGGAGTATGTCAACGCGACATGCGATGCAAATGTCGACCTCGCGAACGCCTGGTGCGTGAACGCCATCCCACGAGCTTCGTGAACGTTAATCACACGATGGGGATCGAGGCGATCTATCCAGTTTACGCCACTAAAACAGAAAACACAAAGACGCAACACAAAACAGGGATAAATAGAACAAAAAGAGGGTATCTCGACAAGCGCTTTGCGGACGAAATTAAACACAACCGAACAGACAAAGGATTACAAGAAACACGAGCGAAAAACAATTAATGTAGAAGTGAAAGTCTTTTATCCCACTATCTGATATTGGGGATTTTTAATAAAACCAAATTTTAAAAGGAAAATTACAAATCCCCTGGGCGATTTATTATTAGAATTTTCAAAGAAAACATCTTAAATAATAAGTTAGCGGTAAAACAACAGGTACGCAATAAAATACGTCCGTACAGCGCAAAGTCTCGAAGAGAAGAAGAGAGCCTGCGTCACTCGCGCTGCTCTTTATACAGCCGGCCGGTCGCTCGCGTTGCCGGCTTTTCTGCAGGTAGCTATCAATATTATAAAATTTGCAATTTATAAGCATTCTTATTTATAAAACAAAACAAGCACGCTAACGACTGACCCATACTCAATGCGTTAATCTGTGGGAATAGCAAGTTAGAGGACATCGTCAGAGTCACGTCCAAATTATTATGATTAGCATTCCACGTGACAGGAGCATAAATAAATACAGTGTTTTTTTTTACCTGGGACAGTACCCATAACCAGAGGAGATACAGGTGCAGTTTCTTTAAATATCAGCTCCTTTTTGAAGAAAAACAATTTGGCATTAAACAATTTTTGGTCAAGCGTGAGTAACGCCTTAAAATGAATCAAACTGGAAAAAAAATTGATGCCAATCGACTCAGTCCCTTGTAAGGATCATTTTATTGTACCGGATAAAAAAAATTTGAGCAGCGGAAAGTTGAAGAAGCGGATTTGTTGGTCAAATTTAATCAAATGTATTCTCATACAACAGGACAAAGCAAAATTCCTCCAACAAAGATCATACATAGTAGATTGTAATTGCACATTAAAAAAGTATTTAATGTTCCAGCGATCAAGAAGTTTAGAAACTCAAAAACATTTCGTATTCAGAACAATTTTGAATTTAGAACATGGTTCTTGCATCTGTCGGACTTGTTTTGTCAGGCATTTCATCATCTTATTTGTCCTATCATGGCATTAATACGCAGAAAGTAGACCTTACTGAAGCATACTTCCTCAACCGACGAAGCCCAGCTAATTCGTTGAACATGCTACAAACTAAAAGTCACAGAAAAAAAAATTGGCGAACTCTAAGAAACTATATTTTTTAGCTGGACAACCAAGAAGACTAAAGAAAATTCAACTAAAAATCTAAGGTATTTAAAAGGTATGTCTAATTAATTTTGTTTTCGAATCCTCCAGAGACAGACCAATAATGGTATTACATGACGTCGGTATTGTCTAAACAGATTTATAGCTTTATTTACATTTGTACCCATAATAAATGTGTTATTTATAAATTAACGCACCATTTACCCACGGAAGTGTGTGTGGCTTTACTGAGAGCGAACCCATGTTTCAGGATTTCCACTGGGACCCACTGCATTACTGCGACCATATACATTTACAACTCTAAGCCTTTTTACTATGGTCTATTTTAGTTAGTTCTATCTCAGGAAATGAGAGTCTGGCAGTGTAAGGGTCACTCTCCCCGGCTTAATTAAATTTTTAGTCCTAAAATAATAGTCCTTTTCGCACATTAAACTTTTTTGCGTATTTTCTTGCATTTTTTGGGATAATTTATGTAAGTATAATGGTTTTTATGAACACCCATAACTGTCTAACTCGTCATTAAGATCGCCCAAAAAAATAATAGGAAGCCTGACGATTGCGCGGATGTACAAACAGATTCAACGCTTTACAACATCTTAGATAAAAATGAAATGCTGTTCATTTGACAAGCGCAAAACTTGAGAACGGCTGGACCGATTTGGATTTTTTTACGTATTCCAAGTGTAATAATCTGAGTAATATGTATAAAAATTGTTTTTTTCTCCCATACAATATGTTTTGTTGCCGAATAAGCGTTCGTATCTGGACAGAAAAATGTATGTCTAGCCAGCTAGTAGGTCTGATGTTTTATAACATTTAAAATGAAATTATGTTCTAGTGCAGTGAAGTCAAAAATCTTAGTACTTGGTAATGATTGGAATTGATGGAAATGAAACAGTTTATAATACAATTCTGAAAATATTGTACTAAGACTATAATATAAGACTTATCACCTCATCGAGAATTTAGGATTGCATCTCAAGACACCGAAACAGGGCTCATCCAACCCGTACGAGATTCTTTCTTCCCTGTGCATGTAAACTGTGGAGTGAGCTACCTTCTGGGGTGTTGCGTTGAACTCTACTTCTATGTATAAAAAACATTTTAATCTTTAATGATAAAAGCGTGTGATTTTAGCAATATTAATATTCCCAATATTAATATTTGAAAAATATACCTGCAAACCACCAGTTAGCTATTTTTTTTTAAAGATTAAACTTGAGAAATTAAGTTTTTTCTGGGCTAAACTTTATTTGAATGAGGTTGCTTTCGGATTAGCATGATAGGTGCGACAGTTGTTCTATAGAAATCTGTCAAATCATGAACTTAGCAGCTGTCAAGGTTAAGCAGACGATCATATAAGTACTGAATAAAATGTATTACTCTTGTTTCTAAGGTAAAATTTCCCGAACCTGCTAAAGTTAATCCTATCTTACGCGGCAAACCTTTGATATGATACACTCTCGTTTTTACTACCCAGCCTGTGCGTAAAATTCCTGAAAAATGCCATCGAAACTTCATTGGAATAACCTACTGAACCGTGAGTTTTTTTATCGCGTTTGAAGTCAAGATTTACTTAAATCTAAGAGTAATAACAGAAGAGCTTTGTCACCGAGCAACCACATCTCCTAATCAAAAAATAATAATTATATGAAAAAACCAAGAAACAAAACCCTTTTTTCTAACTATAAATATGGCTATTGTATAAATGTTTGCTTTATCAGACAAAGAATAATTAGTTTGTATCAACCTCGGTACGTACCAATCAGAGTTAAGTTTCCGAACGTTGTCTTGCTTGTCAAGTGTGATGCTTATCATATTAAATACTAGATGTGCCACGGCCGCACTCGCCCTATTACTTCTTTTTCTCGGATAAGGGTCGTAGCGATATATTATATAACTTATAAAATTCCTCATGAATAGGGCTGTCAAATATAAAAATATTTTTTCAAATCCGACTGGTAGTTCCAGAGATTAGCTCGTTCAAACAAAAAAAAACAAACTCTTACGCTTTGTTTAAAGGTAATTTATATGTGCTAGTACATACCTAGTTTATACACGCTTTATTTTTTATAAATAATCAGTTAATAGGGCCATAAAATATGCGGGGTCTGTCTTGTCTTCGTCAGTCGCATGTTTAAATGAAATGAGCAAAATCTAAAATGAAAAACATCATCATAAACATCAGCTGGATATATTTTTAGAAGAATGATGAGACGTACGGTCTTGACTACAACCATCAACTGTCTGCAACCAGTACAATATTATCAGTCCATCGGTAGGATAGGGTATTTTAAACTACGTAATACACCGGGAGTACACCGTCATCAACCCTATCTATCGAATACCAGAACAGGTCATACGTAGAGAAAAAAATAACAAAAACTAAAGTAAAAAAAACGTATGCAGTCAGTGCGTGGCTTGGCATTACTCAACCCTTTTTTTCTTTACTATACCTAATTATTCTGGCGGGCTGTGCTAAGGCAGCAAACGTGCTTTTAATAAATAATAAAATAAACATATTTTATGACTTTTTTTAGTCCTTGTATGTTTCACCCTTGTACTAACTAAGATGAAATAGTTCTGCAAAGTCAGATCAGGACCCAATCGGCACTATCTTTGATCGAATCAGCATTAGATAAACGTAAGGTGAAACAGGACACACACTCACAAAATTTCGTTGGCTTTACAAGGCGCTGCTTGCTACAGAAGATAAAGTCAAAGAAAAAAAGTGTTCAAAAACATTTTGTCGAGCAGCTACCTGGCTGCCTGCATTCATTCTACGTTATATTTCGTCCTATTTCATCCTATGTCTAGCCGGTCCTGGTACTCGATTGAGAGGGTTGAAAACTGTGAACACCTATCTACAAAGGTATCCCGAGAACTTAAATCGACATAGCTAGTTTTATTTTTCCGTTTTAGTGGAATACCAGTGAACCTTAACTGGAATTCAAGTTATTGAAAATGTACAACGCATGTCGGTTAGTGAAATGTTCTGGAATGCACCGAGGCTTTTGATTTGAAATTTTTGATTCTAGAAACCGTGCCAAAAGGCTCTGTTCAGCAATTCCGATCCTAACATTAGAATTCTTAGTGTAACTATTTTTAATTCGTTAAATATTATTTGTTTGTAAGTTACAAGGACCTACCCGAGTGTAGGTTTAAAAGTGAACAGGAGGCATCTCAACAAGGTTTTACGTACCTATGCTCTTGGAGGCACGAAACGATTCTCTGAACGATTCTTACGGCTGGTAGATGTAAAAAAATAACCCTGCGCAGTCGGGTAAAAATGCAACACCAAGCTCTTCAAATATGTAATATAAGATCACAATAAAATATGGGTCTGTGTGGTCTACAAAACTTCAATCTGCAGCATAATATTTTCGCGTACTACTTTCTTTATTAAAAAAAAACTTCTCCAAAAGAAGTATTTCTTGCGTAAAATGTAAACACTTTCCTCGGATTTTTACAACCAAATAAAGGTGAGAAGTGTTTTTTTCTGAAAAGATAAGGAACGGGGTTCTTTGGCATTTCCCAGAGTAATAAAAACGAATAGTTCGCAGTAAGCGAATAAGAGCGTAAGCAGTTGCCACGTGCAGTATTTTTTATTGCTAATATTTAACAAACAATCACGGGACACCTTACGCTCACAAGAAATATAATGGTTATGGACCAATTTCACAGTTAAAATAAAAAAAAATATACCGATATTTATTGCAAACGGTATATATGAGTACAATTATATATTGTGACACAAAATATGATTGTAGTTATTACGTTTATAAATTAGTACTAAATTGTGTTCAGAAAAAAAAAAAAAAAAACGCATTAGCATGGTTATTAGGAACTACCAGTACTATGTTACCACAACAATAGAACCATCTCTTGTGTTTCAGTCGGCTATTTCCTAACCACTACCAAGGTCGTCAAACTAACAATCGATCACTTTGATAAATTATAATATTACAAAAATGTTAGTTGAAATTAAAATCCTTAATATAAAATAACAGACAAATCCGTAAAATCAATTTGAATTTGGGGTCTTAAAAAGCAGACCAGTCGTAATCCATGGTTACCTAATATTGCTCTGGAAGAAAGCTCTCTAGTATAATAACACGGCGAATCTTCGTATCACTAAAACAGTGAATGTTTTCAGACAACCGTACCTATGTGAAAAAACACGAGATGGAGGCAGGATTCAGGTAAGATAAACTAAGATGTGGCCGCTCAAGCGTAGCAAAAAGCTTTTATGTTGTGGTTTTAGTCCAACCTTCATATTTCTTGGCAAGATATTTGATTTTCGTATAAAATAAAATATTTTGAAAAATAAGGTTCTGTTTTGGTCGAGTTTGCACGCCGAACGGACAATCACTGGGGCATAAACTTTCTTATAAACTCCGAACCAATATTCGTAGTTACCTAATACCCACGATACATGGAATCCAGTGTGGGGTCAATACTGTGCGTGACTATATAAATAATATATAATAAATGTCGGAGCAGGAACTCCAAGAAAGTTTTAAAAAGTGTGACGTCACTATCATGACCAGCATAGTTGACGACGAAAGTAAACTCCAGAAGATGTTCTTCTTTTTTTTTTGTCTGCAAAAACACAGACTCAACCAAGAAACTTGTGCGAACAAGTTAAAATACTTGCAAGCTTTTGAATGTCTACATTTTACAACAAATGGTTTTTGAAGGTAAATATGTTCAAAATAACAACTTTTTTACATTTGATTGTAATTTGACAATCTAAGTGATGATTTGTTAATTAATTCGTGTTTCTGCGCTGATGACTCATTGTAGAAGTACAATAATGCCTTTGCGCCGACATATAAGTTATTTTAAATTTTACAGCTGATGGTAAGTACACTCAAACGGTGCAGATCGAAAACCCGCACCTATTGCGTCTAAGTAGGCTACTCGGTCGCCTTACCACTGAGGTCATTTTCATCTTCACTTGAAAGCTAAAAGCCTACCAAAGCTCTGGTACTATAAAATGATACTCTCAATTTCAAGTGAAACTAACCCAACCTCTTGTTGTATTCATGAGGTTGACTAAGAGACTTGCCATAGTAAAAAATAGCTGGTTCATTTATAAAACTACATCATCATCATCATCATCATCAGCCTATATTAGTCCACTGCTGGACATAGGCCTCCCCTAATGAGCGCCATAGCGCCCTGTCTTCAGCTTGCCGCGTCCAGCATCTGCCTGCAGTCTTTCGCAGATCGTCATCCCAACTGGCAGGAGGGCGTCCTACACTACGTTTGCCTAGTCACGGTCTCCACTCAAGAACACGTTTATCCCAGCGGTTATCAGTAAAACTACATACATATGATGTTTTCTCTCTAAAACGGAAAACTAACTGGTAAGTTTTATTGTGCCCTGATGGACTAAGTTGAATTTGCTATAATTGAAACAAAAAGGTAAAAAGGATAAGGATCGTCATGCACAGAGCTAACTTGATCCAATTCTATTATAAACGCGAAAGTTTGTGAGGATGGATGTTTGTTACTCTTTCATGCAAAAACTTCTGAACGGATTTTGATAAAACTTTACAGTAGTACTTTACATATAGCTGATATATCAGAATAACATATAGGCTACTTTTTCTCCGGTATCACGCGGGCGAAGCCATGGGCAGAAGCTAGTACAAAATATGTTTTATAAATGATTCCGTATTTTGCAGATATTACTCTCGGGTCTAGAGTATTGTACTCGTAATTCCACATATCTACGAGACACGGAATCCTAGGTCAAGACTAAGTCAGTACAAATTTGGTTCACAAATGAGATAACTAGCTGTCCACATGCAGCTACGCTAGTGGCTTTTAGCTTTTAAGATATTTGTAAGTTATGTCATTTTTCGTAAACTCTGCAGCACAATACTGAACTTGTTAGTTTCCAACAAGTAATAGAGTCTTGTAAAGCTAACATTCATTAGTTTAAGCGCAACGGGTTATGGAGAGAGTTATGATAGAGTTTCATGATCATTACTGTATTCCATATAATATACATCCTCTGATACATATTGGTATCCTCAAAAATCTATACTCTATGTATGACCTAAGTGTTTACAGTTTTGAGCATACCAAGTAGAGGGTGTGTGAAATAAATCTTACATACTGAGTTGGTTCGGCCACGTGCTACGAATGAGAGATGATCGAACAGCAAAACGTACTTTCCAAGATGTGCCGGTCGGCCGTCGACCAGTCGGCCGTCCCAGATACAGGCGGAAGGATGAAGTGGAGAAAGACCTTCGATCACTTCAAGTCCTCGCACCGGACTGGATGGAGGCTGCGCAGGACAGAGAGCGTTGGCGTTATATTGTATCGGCCAGGATCCACTTCGGGATCGATGCGTCAGGATGGTAAGTAGGAGGTAGTTAGAGGCATGTCTAAACATTATACTTGGCACATTTTTTAATTTGCTCTTTGTGGCTTTGGTATCACTGCCGCCGTCACAGGCCTATTGTGATTGCCACTTGCTTTTCTTTTACCCTCAGGGGGAGTTCAAAGTTCACCACTCAGCCCTGCAGCTGTTAGAAACTGCAGGATCTTTTTGGGTGTGATAAGTCTTAGTTGGTCTGGGCTAAGAATGTGTTTTCCCAGATGATGGCATTCAACGTGGTTGCCCATCGCTGCTTATTGAAACACTAACTGATGACTCAGCTGTAAGTCAGTGGAGCTAATCAGTTCACGATGCTATTTTATTATATTGTTATTTACATTCTTATTAGGTGTTCTATCTGGCAATGTTCAGTTTATTGAATTATACGGGTAAGTCCCTTTAATACGGTTCCTATTTACCAATCTATGTATACAAAAACAATTATGTTTCAATTTTCTTATTCATGAGGTAGAAACGTGACCGCTTTTCTTCGGATTCAGCGTTAATTTAATACTGTATTGTATGAGATTTCATTGTGTTTTCAAGGATCTAATCAGTGGAATACTTAGCAAGATAAAGAGCAGTTTTTATGTTATATTGTGGAAAACAACAGCCTTATGGAAAACAGTTACTGTAACCTATTGGTATCTACAACACCTAGGGTATTGCTGGAGCGTTGCCTGCTATCTTGAAGTACTCTTTTTGATACTTTTTGTAAGTGTATCGTGTTGTGTAACGTTTGAAACTATTGTGGTTACGAATATATATTTTTTTACTAAAAACGAGATATTTACCATGATTTGTGAGTTTGAAATTTTCCCGATATTCAGCACAGTTTTATAAATCATGATCACGAGATGAACATCAGTTTCTCCAGTGATCTTGTAAACGATCATGTACACTTTTCACGGTTTTGACATTTTTCTATCTCTTAGGATTCCTAACGTATAGCTAAATAAATAAAACCATATTACAAGACACAAATCAAACAAAAAAACAAGACAATACAAAAAAAACACAGATTGGTACAGAAGCTTTATCTGTATCTATTCATTTAAGGCTTTTTTAAGGTCAAAGGGATTAGGGTTGATCCTGAGATACGCTGAAATTTAAGAATTTTGAAAAGAAAGAAAATAAAGTTTTTTGAAAAGAAAGACGTAATCTGGATTTTTTTGCAAATGATAACATTCATTTTTTTTTGTTGTTTGAAAGCTGAATCATCCATCAGATCATAGCTATTATAACTCGTTATCTGCTATCCTTACGTCATATTTGTAAAATCAAACGTATGCATTTTTTTATTAGAAATTTTGCATATTTCCATAAACTTGGTAGTTTTTTTTCATCTGTACTCGTCTAATTAGGTAATGATTTATTATAATATATAATATTACATTTATTCATACAACTATGTACAAAGTATACACAAAAAACATACAGATGAAATAGCTAGCAATCTGATGACCGTTGCAAACGATTTATAGATACGTAGCTCAACTGATCCAGATCACTACCAGATGGAAGCGTTCCCAAAATACTAGCCGCATTGCCACGCTGAATGGGAATGCTAATGTTTGCCATTTAGCGTTAACCCAGATGAGAGCCAGCTCTGTTCACGAGTTGCCTCGATCAGTCGCCCTGAAAAATTTTTGAAAAACGCGAAGATTCCCCTCAGACCCAGAATCTCAACCCCAAAAGGTTCAAATAAGAAAGCTCTGACGAGACTTCTATATTTGCACCTCTTGGGATCCTGGACCGAATAAGCCGCAGCACTAGCTCTAATTGATGTCCCTGATATATGAGATGGTGCTAAGGTATCTACTCATGTGGCGTCCTATATCAAAGGCCCTCTCTCAAGGGACAAGAGTCATGCCATCAGGCCGCTTACTATCGTCACATAGTAGACCATTTGGTTCGAGAACAGTCGAATCGTTGACGCTGAAAAGCCTGGCGTATGATATCAATAGTAATGATTAAATTAGGAATGTAGAAAGTCGAGGAACCTCAAATTTTCTTTGGTAACGGGTCAACAAAATGTAAAATCATCTAAATTGCTAATTTCGTCAAACTAAAGTACCACTGGAATAGCTAAGTTATTTACGATTAGTCATTGACATTGGTATCCCGCGGGAAATTTATTCCGTTCCAGACAAAACTGTGATAATTTTATTTTAGTAATTTATTGCTGGAGAGGATCAGTGACAATCCTTGTGGAATAGACTACAGAGAGCTACATGGTCCAGTAATTTTGAACAAGCAAAGAGCTTTTATTTGTTAACATCAAAGTATAACGAAAAATGAGTAAAACAAAATGTTTTTTATTTTATGAAACTATTCATAAAATAAAAAACTTGTTTTTATTACGCACTCTAACTATAAAAATAATTCCACTATACACCTTCTGTCTCCATCATCAGACCCTCGTTACCAAGCCTAATCTATTGGACTCATCAAAACGAATCATATGAGCCCAAAATCAAGGGGTTTATTAGTAGCCACTGAAGAGTTCCACTATCCATTTTCTGGCTCCATCATCAGATCAGCTTCAGGATAACAAATGATTATCATCCAAACTACACATAGATACAAAGTTTCATTTCGATACGACAATTAAAAGTTAAAAGTTAAAAGTTTCTTCCAAAATTTCATTACATTGTTTGCTTTTTTTATCCTACTAATATTATAAACGCGAAAGTTTGTGGGGATAGATGTTTGTTACTCTTTCAAGCAAAAACTACTGAACGGATTTTAATGAAACTTTACAATTCAGTTTATTTGTTTCTAAAATACTTTTTTGGCATTTTTAATTATATTTACCTATTTCCTTGTTTACTTGTTGTTTTGTATCCATGTGACTAATGTAGAATAAGAAATTAATAATTTATAATTAGCACTATATTATTATAATAATTAAAATGAATAATTAAAAAAATACAGCTTATAGCTTATACATCAGAATAACACATAGGCTACTTTTTATTCAAGTACCACACAGGCGAAGCCGTAGGCAGAAGCGAGTAATTATATATATTGAAGTGAAGAAAATTAAGCGTGCTAAAATAAAAGTAAATCTATGTTATTTATTACAATTGCTTGAGAAGTGCACTTATAAGGCCAGTAAGAACATAAATTTCCCTAGTGAAATTTCTTTACAGGATTGTTTTATTTCCAGAATAGTAATAAATAAGTTTACTGGCAATGTTCCGCAATAAGAATAAACTGATGTCTTGTACGAAGAAAAAATAATAAATTGATAAAACCTACTAAATATTTAAAATCTTGATTAAAATAATAATTATTAACTATATAAATAAATAATAAAACCATGCTGAACATTTTTTTTAAATACGTAAATATTATACTTAAAAAACAGTCTCGAGACAAAATAAATATTTGCAGATATTTGTATATGTGTGTTAAGTACCCGAGATTTAAAGTGTTCTAACATAATTATTTATTCACTGGGCCAAATTCAAGACTCCAATTGCTACTTACAATTTGAAAATTAAATAGCGTACCTATGCGCAAAAATTCAGAATTTTTGTTAAATTTTGAGTTTTACACAAACAGTAAAAAAATGGAAAGTATTGATTGTAATAATGAGGAGAAATAATTAATTTTTAGTGCCAATATTTGAGTTCCACATGTTTACCTATTATTGCTTCCTCAATAGATAGGATACGGGGCCAAGTTTCTCATACGTACCAATTTGGTCACTAATTAGTTAATAGCTGTCTTCCTAGAAGATATCATCAATCTTATCAAACGTAATAGCTGTTTCACAAAGCCATTGAGAGCTCTAAATGATATTTGTAGGTACATAACGTTCCGAGGTATTATATGAAACAAATTACACGAAACGTTCACATACTATCTAAAACATAAACAGACATACTAACTTTTTTTTTTTTTGTTTGTTTGTTTTATTTTTTCAAATTAAAGTACTTTTACATTATAAAGTTTCTGCCAAACTGTACAACAGTTTGTCGGCAGTAGCTCTCGTGGGCATATTGTACTTAATTGTAATGGTACCTAACTACTTAAACTAATTACTAATTACTTATCACATAATATAATATAATATATCCAGATTAGCTCCCCTATACGTACATAATAGATACATAATATTATTACGAATGCTAAATGACGGTGTACGATATACATTTCCATGATAGATTTCAAAGTCAAAGCCAAAATTCATTTATTCGTTAAAATCACAAGAATTACTTTGAAATGTCGGTTTTATCTACAACCTGTTGTTCCACGACCAAGCCAGGAAAAAAAGGCAAGAAAAAAAAAATATTCGCAATACGTCCAAACATTATATTCCCGAATCCGATCTCAAGCTTCTTAGGAAGACAGTTGAACCATTATAAAATCTTTGCAAACAGTCTGTAGATAGTTTATCAAATCCAGATATTTTTTTAAATAATTTATTTAAAAATTAATATATAATTATAATGACGGATATAGTTTTCGAAAAATGTTGATCTAAAAATTGTTTCAGTTACAATTCAATCGAAATTTATACATTTTTATAGTCTCTTTTTTAAACAAAATCTTGTTTCTATACATACTGAAAAATTTCTGTTTCTGTATCTATTTGTTTTATTAAACTACCGGGTAGTGATGTGAACCTTTTAATCAAATAGATTGGATTCTAACTTCTATCAAAGGTTCGATTTTACAACTTTGGCATCCAACAGCGAAAACTTTGGGTTTTTACAAAATGATCCAAACTTTTGCGAGAGTTTGTTTTATTGTTATTTTATGATACATCAAATCTGAACGTAAAAGTCGTCGCATGATTCACTCACTTGCTGAGAGTTTCGAAGTCGAAGATTAATGTATCTTCTAGACACGCATGCTAAATCCTCGACCACATCGACATTTTGCGATGTCGTTGTTGATGTTGATGTTGCATTTAGGTGAGATTGCCAAACGCTTGTCCACAAATTATAAAAAAAAATATGATGGAAACCTGAAATCTTTACTTAGTAAGTAGATCCGTGAGGATAAAAAGTAAGGGTTAGTCAGAGGTATTTAGCGTATGCCCATGTTTGCTCTAGCAAATACATTCCATGTTAAAGGGTGCAAACCCACCCATCCTTTCATATAAAATGACCGTTAATTGAAACATTTACTGATGGTACATGCTTAGAGTCTTTAATGCGTACATATATTTTTAGAATGAAAAATAATATAATTATATTATTTACCAATTGGTACACGTCAAGGTTAAACCCCGAGAACTTTGAACCGAAAGTGAGAAAAAAGAGGAAGATTAAAGAAATACCTAACAGATACATTCACAGCAGAATATATGTACGAGTTTGTGTCATTAATTTATTTTATTGTTTAGTAACTATGAGTACCACTACATCCAGAACCGGAACAAATATCTTCAGAACATGAAAACATTTGTCCCAGCGGGAACCGAACCCACACCTCTTGAGTCCCTATTCGCGCGCTATCCTAGGTAGTCAAAAACCGAAAAGTAAGCTAAAATCAATAATGCTGGACATTTTTCACACAGCATCATCTAGCCCCAAACTAAGCAGAGCTTGTATTATGGGAGCTACATGACTGATAAACTACTCATATATATTATTTTGTAAATACATCTTATACATAGAAAACACCAAGACCTGAGACAATTTCTAGCAGACACAAACATTTGTCCCGCGGCGGGAATTGAACGTCTCAGGCGGGCCATCGCCCACTGCGCCACAGAGGTTGTCATATATCAAACATTCTATATAATTTGTATGGCACTAGGAGACACAATGCTTGTGCCAGAGCCAAAGAAGCAATTTACAGCGCAATCCCACGAAACGGTATGCTGTCTCTACTTCAATACGATGTACCTGGATTTATGTCCCATAAGTAAAATCGAAGATCTACGTAAATCCCCTACACTTTAACGCGACAATACACGAATTCACTTAAAATAAACTCTTTAGCGTATAAAGTATCTACTGTAGAGTTTTAGGAGGCGTCTAGTGACTTACGGATCTTTACGAGACGTCTGTTTAAGCAATAAAAGGAATCTCGTAAAGATTCTCTTCATGAACGGGTGATGTCTATAATTTTCTAGTTCTAGGACATGATAGTTTGGTTTCTTTTTTTCAGTTTCACCTTCATACATTTTAACCAGAAAACCCATGCATGCATGTAGGTGCATGTAGATAAAACTGTTCCAAAAAAAGTGAACATTGCGAGAAATGAAAATGAAATACGCGCGAAATAAGAATATTCCTACCAGCTGCATGAAACGCGTAAATATTTGGAAACATCGGTATTGATTCAGTCATTATTTGTTCAAACTCACGCACAAACTGAACGCTCTAGTAGTCACCGGTTCTATATTTGCACAAAATATTCTCATTTTGCGCGTAAGTCTTTGAAAGTATTTGAGAGCGGACTTCACGCAATTTACATGCAACTTTAAAACATTGGCAATGAAGAAGTTTCAGTGCCTAGTAACTCTACAACGCACAGAAATCTCCCTTTTTCGACAAGGATCAGACCAGGATGAAGATCCTACGAGCCCTAAGTCAGGGTTACTTGTCTCCATACCACTAGAGCTATTCAGTTATTTTGATGAATAAAAGGCAAGCCGTTCAGCGAGCGCTCGATGAACGAAAACAAAAAGTATTCAATGCACAAAGACAAAGAAAAAATAAACTCTCCAAAGAATGCGAAAACTCTCTAAAGTAAAGGCTCCTTGTGATCTTTGACAACGGAATCAACATGCAAACTATTTCCCTGTGTGATACATAAGGATTCCAATGTCATTGTTGCCTTCTGAAATATCTACGCCCGAGAATGTGTACCTACGTATATTAAATCCGTCTCAAGGATTTTGTCACGGAAGGATTTTGTGTTACAAGTTAAACTTACGATGACAAAACGGATAATTTTGCATGAAGACTTTCATGTTTTGTGACTCCTACCGGATATATTTGAAAAAAAAAATGTGCGCATTAATACATGCTTAAAACGGTGAAGGAAGCAGTGGCGGTGGTGGAGGCGGTGGCAGTGTTGATAAAAGGAAAAAGGTTGCGAAGTTGTTGTTAAAGTTTGCGTCAGTGTACTAATTCCTACTGTTGCTACCGTCGACGTGACCGCGCTAGTTTGTGTCTCAAAACTGCGAATCAAACAAAGACATGTCTATGCGACAAAACGTTTACGACGACGGTGTCAAAAGCCTTTTTCTTTGTGACGTTGACTGATGTCCATTTTGTATCTGAAGCACGTTCTGGCTCGAAGCCACGCATTGCAAACGAGACGTGTGAAGGCAGAATGGTAACAATAAACTGTAAAGTTTGATGTTTTTTAGGGTTCCAAAGACAAATGGTGAAAATAACCCTGCCTTGTAGATAAAAAGGTGCGACAAGGCCGTTATACATACGAGTATACCTCTATACATACCAACTCCTTGTTTAATTGCGCGTGTCAAATAAAATGCAGTCAGAAATAGCAAACTAAAATATTTTGCATAACAAAAAAATACATTTTATCAAATGTATTTTTTTGTTTTTGTTATGTTTTTATTAAACATAAAAAAATACCTATCAAAGGCAATTTTAGGTAATAATTAATTATTAACACCACATTTTTCTTAAAACAACTGCGTTAGATCTTAATGCCTATTCCCACAGAGGTAAGCGAGGTATACCAATATACATCTGAAAACCGTATCGCTATTGGTTCATAGACCACTTCCCATACAGTTTTACACAGTCACCCTTATTTTCTTTATTTCCTTACTTTCCCTCAGTATCCTATTATCTGTTCTCTCCTTATATTATTAGCAATTTGATCATGCCCGTCTGTCTGTTTGTCCATTTGTCACATGCCGACTTTTGGAATTTTGTAACAATTGTGTGACGAATTGGAAAACATGGCTAAAAAATAAAAAACAAAACTAAATAATTACTTTTTCTCTTACTGCATACTTCATGTGAATTGGAGATTTTTTTTTTTATATCACTTCATTCATTTACTTTATTAAAATCTTATCAAAACCTATGGCTAGTTGTATTTTAAAATAAAATATGGTTGTGAAATTTAGGGGCATTTCACCATAGTCAGTTATTTTGAAATATTAATTCCACCTTACTAAAATTCCACGCATGTGACCTATATTTACCGCTGCCCCACTATCCACTAACTAACCCATTGCACAGAAGATGTCTCAGTACAACCGTAGAGTAGTTTCACTTTGTCGCCAATTAAGTATAGAGTTAGTGAGCGAGTACCCAGCACCGACGCAAGAGATACAGGTTCGATTCCCACTGCGGGACAAATGTTTGCATGTTCTGCAGATATTTGATTCCAGCCTGAGTTGTGTTCCTGATATCTACGTCAAAGAAAACAAGCTCACAGAACCGACAACCTCTGGGGCAGAAAGGTTTTCGAATGGCGACCACGAACCGGATAACGCAGTATAATAGAAGACCCCCACCCGATGGAAAATATTGCAGGAAGTCAATGGATGTTGTTTTCGGCATGGTATTGCTTATTGGAGGCCTAAATCCTGCATTGAACAAGTAATTTTTTTATAAAATGTTACAACCTAACTTTTTTTCACCTGTGAATACATACAAATTTAATGTTATGCAAGATATGAGAAAAGAGATCTTCAAACGGCTCAATTTAAGCATAGCTAAGAATGCTCTAGTACAAGTTACTTTTCAAACAAAAACAGACCAAATCAAATAGGTTCATCCGTTTGGAAGCTATGATGCCACAGACAGATACACATATAATCGTTAAACTTAGAACACTCCTCTGTTTGCGTTGTGGTTAAAAGGGTAATTTTGTATTGCTAGCCAGTTAAGAGTGATACAGGATCCCTTAAAGTAATAGAGTGGCTCTGTCCGCGGTGACAGAGCGGAAAATGACCGTTTACCTCCTTTTGTTGAAGCAGTGAAAGGACTATGGAACTGTCCGTCAAATTTTAAAATTTTAGAAGCTTTTGTAGTACTTTTTTCATGATAAAAAAGAACGTCATTTTAACAGGGATGTCCTTAAATTCAATAATCTAATCTAGACTTGTTGAGACGTAGTATGTCAGGTCCCGAAGTTGCTTCATATCTTCTAAGCTAGTAATAGAAATTTGAAAATAATTTCATACCAAAATCCTTCCAAATGCTGATTGCAAAATTTAATGCACAAGGTAAGGACACCTTGTGCATTAAATTTTAAGGGTTAAAAGTAAGGAGGAAGACACACTTTTAGCTACTTTGAAGCCTTTTATTTTCTGGATGAGAGCGATCGTCTTGTCAAAAATTGGTAAGTAGCTTTAAAATGACTTTTAAAAACCTATTCAATGATAACTCGTTCCACGTAGGGTGCAACTATTCCATATACTCAACAAGGGCCGGGCAAAAGTTTTTTTTTTATTATTTCTGATATTTCATCTCGAACACAGAAATTGAAGAAGTGACTACACGGGTGGTCCAAGAAACATTACAAAATTACAAGGTTGTCTTTTTTCGCCACATGAAAAATTATATAAATTGACAGTAGATTAAATTTAAGACGTTCTGGAGAAAGGCCAAGCCAAGATTACCCTAAACCGACGAGCTTGTATGAAGAATATAATTAGGATGATTGAAGCTAAAGAGGCATGTCATGATCGAAGCAAGTGGAAATCCGTGGTCACTGCTTACCCCTCCAGGGAACAGGCGTGGCTTTATGTATGTATGTATATATTCAAAAATAGCTTTATCTCTGCGAGCAATAAAAAAAACAACCACAGAATATCATAACCATTGGAATGACTGTTTTTAAAAGCGATAATTCTCTTAAAGTACGTTTTTCTGTCCTCATTCACCCATTAAAATACAATGGACTATCCTTTTATCCAATGAAATGTTTATTTTAGCAGGGTTTACATAAGAAGGTGAGAGTAGTTCACGGGTCACCGCTGCCCGATACGGTACAGCGCTCCCAATAAAGCCCGCACACTGTGGATCACGATTTTGCACGAGTTTTAAGTTAAGTGAAAAAATGTTAGCCTGCACGGACTTTGTAAACTCTCCGTTTGTTGTTACTAGTTAAAAGTATGTATACAGTTTGTTACAAAAACCCTGTCCATTGTATATAAAACATACGATTTCATTATTTTACCAAGAATCAATCTCTTCAGATAAATAGTGTGATGAATCACTTGATTTGTCAGCCAAATTAGTAATTATTTGCGAATCTATTTTATCATCCCTTTCCCAGCCATGGAAAATGAGATTTTTTGTTTTGCCATGTATAATATATACCTTAAAAAACACTTAAAAGCTAGTTTGAATATAATTTTAACAGCAATATAAAAATGGACAAATGATTATGTGACCATAATCATGATAATGATGATGATTTACTGAACTCTGTATCGATTACAACGATTTCGTTGATTCATTATCTAAGTCGAAACCGTTACAATTCTTTATTTGGGATTGTATAAATAGGTAGAAATATATATAAATAGCTTATAAATAGTTTGAGGGATATACTGAAAATTTAAACAGATTTTTCATAAATTCTGGTGATTTTTTTGTATTAATTAATTTTGACATTTATGCGTAAAATGGAAACAGTGAAACGTCACGCTAACCATGCAATATGAAAATGACTATAAACACAATCCTTGAAGACATACAAATCGATTGCAAAACCCCGAATTACAATCCCAGCCATCGGATATATGTAAATGGTAAGAAACAAGCAAATACCCTTTTACTATACACGCATCTAATACAGACTCTAGTCGTCGCGAGTAACAAGGCAATATTTTCACAACTTTTTTTATTCACTGAGTTTCTTTTTCATATCCACAAAAGTGCAATCGTACAATCAAATCGATACCTAATAATACCTTATTGGATCGGACGGGGGTTTTGTTCGTTTCCTGCAGAATATACGTTCATTTGGCACGAACTTCTGTCAAGTAACCAGCTGAAATGTAGCTTTCCTTTCTTCTTCTTTGAAAATGTTTACACGTTCTTCAGTTAAAACAATTTGTTTTGAGTCTGGGTGTTGTTGTTTCGTTGTGTCTGATACACCCACGACTAAACGGATTCAGTGTGGGTTCCTGAGTATGTGTTACTGTTTGTTGTAATACATATATCTACTCGTTTACAGTCCAAGCTGTGCGACATTGGAACCCATTACCTTTCACAATAAAATTCATTGGGTTTTTATTGAGAAAGGTAAACTATCTGTCATATCTGACAGATAATAGTTCTTGAAATGTTGCTAGGGATGGCCCTAATTATACTTGAAGCTCGTTTAAGGAACTATTATCTGTCAGTTTCACTACTATATGATAAGATTCCTATTTGCTATCAAAAGTCAAAAATTGCAAACCAGCATAATACTTCCATTTGATATGATAGATGGAGTTTCTGAAACGTGAAATCTCAGAGTTTGCGCCTTGGAATAGTAACGAGAAAGTTTTGTGCTGACATATTCCATTGAGTGGGAAGACAAATGTTACAATGCACCTGCATCAACGATCCCTAAATGATAAATCCGAGTGGTATACCTTCTAGCGAAGCGCAATCTTAGATCTTTGGATATACCGATACACTAGTCCAAGCTGAGCCCTATTGTGAGCCTTACGGTATATAATAAGCTGCATGACACTATTACATCTACCATTAATCTACCCTGTTTTAAAGACAGTCTAAAGCGTTGGCTTGTTGACCAGATCTTTAACAACTACGAAGGATTTGTACATACAAAATTCGTACATATTAAATTCATAATTCATTAAATGGTATTTATCTGTATGTGTTAAAACCTGTTAATTTGATTTTTACCATATTTTTTACATAATATTTTTACATAAATTACTAATGACTATTGACCATTATCAAGACCGTGGTTCTTGATAATGGTCTTGTACTCATTCATTGACATCTAAGTTTGGTTGCGCGCAAGGAATCGGCGTTAATTCAACTTAAAATCTTAAATTCACGTAGATTTGGAGAGGGCGTTCCTGGCATTTCAATAAATAAAAAACTATTAACTTTGACTAAATGTCTTCAAACTATAAAAAAGACTAACGATTGATACCTCAACAACACTGCAACCAAATGAGACAAAAAAGTGATGGGGGCATGAATTTTTATGAAAACACAAAGTACTTTTCACAGAAACCACACGTGCGTTCGCTTCAAGTCCCTGTCACAAACGTACGGAAGAAACCATATTGTATTGTCGCTTTAGCTGTCTGTGGCTGTAAAAATGTAACTACATCCCGATTGGTGGTCACGAAAACGCAACTTCCAACAGCTGCAGCGAAACCATCCACATGACCACTGCCGCGTCATTTCCTCAGCTGTAGTGTGGTCCATAAGCTATGGTGATGTCCATCTTAAGACATCTAGTTTTACCCAGTTTTCTCCTGGTAACTGTTAAAAGTTGTACATACAGAAGCGTCATCCTAGGAAACGACGCTTGTACTCGTATGTTCTTATTGTTCAAAATAATGTTTGAACATGAACAATGCTTTTGTAAATGAGGCCGAAATTAAATGCAATTGGAATATGCGGTAACCACGCGCCTTTGTGGTATATTGTACACAGCGTTTGTTTGATATACGTTACCGCAAAATATGTGTTATGGGTGTATAAAAAAAGTTTGTTTTAAAAGAATATTAAAAACAAGATTTGTGGCAGAAATGGTAGAAAATTTTTCATTGTTACTTGCATTGTCAAAAAAGAAAAAAAGCAAAAAATAAATATATTCGTGCAAAATGTAAATGAATAAATTAAATCTTGGTGAACGGTTCAATATATGGTCTGATTCGTACTGAACCGGTTCTGGAAAGCACTGTTGTTATGTTGAAATCTGATAACAGTGCTTGTCGTTTGGGATCATAGTACGTACTTACTGCGCGAAAGACAAGAGATTATTAGTGAAGGTTTTTACAATGCCTACGCAATAGAATACCTAAACCACAAATATACAGTCCACATATTATTGATAGATTAGTTGACTAATTAAATTAAAATAATAAAACCTAGTAAATTATTGCAGGTCAGTAATAAATTTATATCTGATAGGTTCAAATAAATAAACTCATTTAAATATGGATACGGCCTTTGAAGCATTTCATCCTGTCAAACTAGGGGAATGTTTAAGCCAATCAAATTAGTTGGTTAGAGATAAAGTATCAATTATTATTCCTCTATCCTTCGCACCCTTGTGCGATCCTATATTGGTAATATTTTACCAATTTTAAAAAATATATTAGGATTGGTGATATTTTTCCTATTTTGCCTCCGGAAAACACACGACATCGGTGAGTCCTTCTTATTCTAGATTCCTTTATGTCACTGTGTCTAATTTTGGGAAAAGTAAATAATATTTTGTCACAACTACCAACTTTGAATCAGCGCGTAATCAACTGGTTTCCTAAGTAACTTTTTTATTACCTCAATATCTGAGAAAATAAATGTTATTATTATTTTTTTAGCCATTACCTATTGTCCACTGTTGCGTAAAAACCTTGCTGGTATTTTTTTGTAAGACAAGTTCGGACTAACTGATTGAGAGATCAATATAGAGCCTAAACTGTCTTTAAAACCTAAATTTTGTTGTTTGTTCCATAATTTGAAATATAAATACATTAAGTAAGTATTTTTGAGAATGCCATTACTAGAGGGTACAACGGGAAGACTAAGTTTGTGCGGAAAAATATACGAGAACGAAAGCGTTCTGAGCATTATACTAGTATAATAATGAAAAAACATAATACCTATAATAAAACTTAAATTTATTTTACAAATAATTTTCAAGAATAATTCATTATTATTTGGAATAAGCTGAATAGAAAAATGATTGCCACTCAAAGTTGCGTTTTTGGTATTCAAAAAAAACGAAAACTAAATTTTATACGATAAAGAATTTTGCTTTGAATATTCCAGGTAATGAGGGAAATTATTTTCTAATATTCCAGTACAACGTTTGTTTACTAAATAAGGTTAAATGTAGCTAAAAATCTCCGAAACCTTAACACGTAAAACACCTTTGAAAAATACAAAAAACATATTGAACTATTTTAAAAAAATACAGTTACCATTATTGATAACTTTAACAGTTAAAAATACATTGTATATGTTTTGAAACCTTATAAAAACCTTATGATTAGAATTTTCAAAAACCTTACCGGTAATCGTCTAAACAAATTGTGAAATTCTTCTTCAAAATTCAAAATCCAATATTAACATCCATCACTTCTTTACACAAGAACAAACCACTCACCGTTTATAAAAACAATCACATTTGCAGCAAAAAGGTACACTGAAGTTCGCTCACTCAAGCTATGAGTTTAAGCGCGCGACTGTACACACGAGCTTTGAGTTAACCGCACGAGAGTACTTGCGTCTGTTCTGAGTAAAATCCCGCGTAGCACTGACTCGCGCAGGCTCCAAAGCCGAATCAAGCAGTCCCAAATGACTACCGTAACAGTAGACAAACCTTACAGAGCTTAAGCTTTCTATAAAACTAAGAAGGATTACTAATATTTTAAATTTCAAAGTTCGCAAAAACGTCCAGCGCTGGAGAAGAAATTTGATAAGTAGCGCATACGATACGAATGACGCTGTGTAAGAACGGTCTTCATCTAATGGACCGATGACATCTTGAGGGTAGTGGGAATTCGGTTTTTGTACGTGGGTTAATATCGCTCTATTTTGAACTAATTAGGGGAGGCATATATTCAGCAGTGAACTTCTACGGTTTTTGATTGTGATTGTTGATGATACATGTCTTTATCACGTTTACATTATTAATTTTACTCGATGCTTTGACTGTGTTGCAATGCTGCTGTGTTTTGAGTCATGGTCACGAGTTGACAGGAGTCACAGAAAAGTCTAGCTAGACAATGGTTGAACATATAAGTGGTGCTATAGTCACGAAAATAACGACAGTAGCCGACGACATACGATACGATTTATCACAAAAGTGTGTCGGTAAAAGGGCCGTCAATGACACCACGCACATTACCGGTTTCAGTGATATATGAAGCTTTGAATCTGTTTTGCTGTTACTGTGTGCCTAGCCCGTAACGCGTAGCTCTACGGTGCTACGTCATATCAACGTAGCGCTACGAAATTATGATAAACGCGTTTATTTAATTACGATGGGTGAGAATTTTATGAATTTTTGCAAGTCAATGCCTTTTGTGAAGTGATCGGAGCGTGACATTATATCGTATAAAATGGGATATAAAATTTGTGGACAAAAGCCACGTTATGAGTTTCCTTTTTGCATTTTAAATTAATTTTCTTTTTACGAGTTTATTTTTTTTCAGCTAGTGTTACGCAAAATTCATGCAACTTTTCTGAAATCAAGTCTCGTTATTTTTTTATCATTATATATAAATCAATTGCAAAACCCCGCATTTTAATCGGATAAGTCGATTCAGTAATAATTGGTCTCGTCATGTGTAATAACTATATAATGATGTGCTTCTATGCCGTGTTGGCATAGTGAGCGGTACCCCATCTTCAGATTTGATCTCGGTCGTACACCAATTAATTTTCCCACTCGAAAATGTGAGGTAACCGGCATGTCCTTGAATCTAAAATTCGAAGGCAAGTATAAATAATAATAAATAATGTTGGACATTTTTACACAGCATCATCTAGCCCCAAAGTAAGCAAAGCTTGTGTTATGGGAACTACATGACTGATATACTACTTATACACATTTTTTTTGTAAACACATACATATTATACATAGAAAACACTCATACCCGAGACAAATGAATGCAGATCATACAAACATTTGTCCCGCAGCAGGAATCGAACCCGCAACCTTCTGCGTCTCAGGCGGACCTTCGCTCACTGTGTCACAAAGGTTGTCCAAAGTATTCAAGTATCATCACAATGAGCGGCGATGGGCTTGTTACCTGTCACGTGGAATGCTTATAAGCATGTGCTTAAAGTAATGTTTAGACGTGCCTCTGACTACCCCCTACTTGATATCCTAAAAGATCGACCGAGTATGTATCTGAGGATCTTCATGATGGGAAGTAAAGTCGTGAGTGTTTTTGTTTGTTTGTTTCCAAAAATCCTTACGTTCCCTTTGATAATAATTATTAAGTGGGATAGAAATCATAAGAACCGCTGTTGCTTGTTCTTGATTATTCGTCCCAATAATTTATTAAAAATCTATCTATACTAATATTTGTTTGTTTGTTTGTATCGAATAAGCTCCGAAACTACTAGACCGATTTTAACCATTTTTTCACCAATAGAAAACTAAATTATCAGGAAGTAACATAAGCTTTAATTATTTTTTGAAAAAATAGAGAGTCTTAAGATATTGTAATATTGTAACCCAAAGTAGCAAAATTTTGCCTATAAAATTTATTATTTGGCGTGCGCTGAGAAAACTATTGATGATACAAAAATATGTACTACATGATTAAAGTACTCATTATTACCTACAAAAAAGACTTCGAAGGAATATATCTAACTATCATAGTTATGTCACAATAGCAGCTTTTGTGTTCTAAAATCTAATTAGATCGTCGGTAGAAACAAAAGTAGGTTACTTTTATTAATTCTTATTTAAATAAATAATTTTATAATCAAGGGTATTTATGTAGGAGTAAAATACTTTACCGTTACTTTTTATCCCGATATTCCCACGGAATCTAAACTTACGCAGGTGAAACCGCGGGGCGCAGCTAGTAATTTATATTTCTTAAAATTTATTATTAGAACTCCTTGACTTGAAGCCACGCAAGTCATCTAGGGGAGGACTACCGCCATTATGTCTGGAAGAATTGGGATATGGCTTTTAACCCGTTATGTCTTAGAACCAACGCGCGAGTGATATCTCCGGTGTTGCAAGAGTCCATGGGTGATAATTGCTTAGGTGGGCAATAGACAGTTGTATGCCACTTTATCTTACTACTATAAACGTGAAGTCCAAAGATGGATGTTAGTTCTTTCACGCAAAAACTACTGAATGTATTTTGATGAAACTTTACAGTAATATAGCTTATACATCGGAATAACACATAGGCTACTTTTTATCCGGGTACCGCGCGGGTGAAGCCGTGGGCAAAAGCAAAAACAAAGCAAAACAAACATCTTTGACGGTTTTTGTGGCGCAAGTTCCGCCCCAGATGCAGAAGGTTGTGGATTCGATTGCCGCCACGGTACAGATATTTGTATGATCTGGGTATTTTTCTATGTATAACATGTCCATCCAAAGGTTGCCTGGAAGAGATCGCTTTCAGCGATAAGGTCGCCCATTGTATCACTAGGTATTACTATAATTTATTTTTCGTGTTTCTTTTGTATTTACTGGTGTACAATAAAGATATATTCTATTCTATTTTATTCTATAACATGTGTGTATTTACATATATAAGTAGTATATCAGTCATGTAGTTCCCACAACACAAGCTCTGCTCAGTTTGGGGCTAGATGATGCTGTGTGAAAAATTATCAGCATTATTAATTAAAACTCAGTGAAACCAACAAGCCGCTACATATGACAATAATTCTAGGACATATGACATCCCCTAATCCGCAGAGGGCCTTACTAGGATTACCGCGTATTCCCCAGCCGTTTGGGAGAATCCTCACAGTTGGGACATAATTATTAGGAGAGGGATTTTCTATTCGGCTGCCCTATACGAAAAGGACTTATCTACCATTTGTTGCCAAATTGAGTAAATATACCACTGCGCTCAGATAAAAAAGTCGCAGTTGATCGTAAATTTAACTTCTTCGTATCTTATTCTTAAACAAAGGTTACTGATATGCAAAGGGGCACTTCTACAATATATTTTTTTTCTACAATATATTTGTACACGGCACGACGCGGAAGGAGAAAGTCGCGACCACTCATCCTGATGAAGACTCTCGGAATGAGTCGAAACTTAGCCTTCGCCGATAGTGCAGTACGTGAAAATTCCCGTTTTTACAATATGAATAGTCAAGTTCACGATAGTTTTTGGAATAAAATATTTTTTTCTTAAATATTTTTCCTCGTTTCTTCTTTATGTTATATGCCCTCTTTTTGAATAGAAGGACAGTTTCGAGATAATACTGGCGTATGTTGCTATCTTTTATCAGAAGGTTGCGATCCCTAATGATTTTATAAATATAGAATTGTAACTTTCAATACCATAAATGTGGCATACAAGAATACGATCTAACTATTGGCAAGCGGTTACCGTAGCCTACGCTTGTAATACCAGAAGTATCACTTACTGATCTTATGCTTGTAATACCAGAAGTATCACTTACTGATCTTATGCTTGTAATACCAGAAGTATCACTTACTGATCTTATGCTTGTAATACCAGAAGTATCACTTACTGATCTTATGCTTGTAATACCAGAAGTATCACTTACTGATCTTATGCTTGTAATACCAGAAGTATCACTTACTGATCGTATGCTTGTAATACCAGAAGTATCACTTACTGATCTTATGCTTGTAATACCAGAAGTATCACTTACTGATCTTATGCTTGTAATACCAGAAGTATCACTTACTGATCTTATGCTTGTAATACCAGAAGTATCACTTACTGATCTTATGCTTGTAATACCAGAAGTATCACTTACTGATCTTATGCTTGTAATACCAGAAGTATCACTTACTGATCTTATGCTTGTAATACCAGAAGTATCACTTACTGATCTTATGCTTGTAATACCAGAAGTATCACTTACTGATCTTATGCTTGTAATACCAGAAGTATCACTTACTGATCTTATGCTTGTAATACCAGAAGTATCGTCTCAGGTACCTGTTATTTTACCCGCATATCTACAAACTGAAATACAACAATGCAGGTATTACTGCTTGGCGATAGAAATAGGTATCTTGGTACTCCCCCAGGCAAGCTTTCTCACAAGATACTCTATTACCGCTTATACTGCTGTTGCGGTTTTTACAGAAATATGATTAGAACTACTCAGGTAAGTATTTACAAAATATATACATGAAACAGTTGAGTCATCTAGAAACCGTTGCAAACGATCAAGAGATAGACCATTTGGTCTAGACCATTAGTACCCAAAGTGGTCTAGGTGGACCCCCAGGAGTCCACGGGAGACTTGACGGAGGTAAACCCCCATTTATTGGTCGTGACAAAAAAATGGGAATTTACGAATTGTAAGCCCCCATTTTTTTGTCACGCCAACGTAGACCCCCGTCGAGTCTCCCGTGGACCCCTGGGGGTCCACCTGGACCACTTTGGGAACTAATGGTCTAGACCAAAAAACCACACGGAAATGTCCTCAAAACGCTGATACTTATAAGCATTGCCGCGCCGAGAGACAATACTTGTGAGTATTTTTCAAACTTTCGCCATTAGTTAACATAATAATAATTATAAGTTTTCTACTGGTAAAAAAAGTATTTAAAATAACAAGACCCATAAAACACTTATATGAATAATCCACGTACCGTACTATCGGTGAAGGCACTGACTAAGTTTCGACTCATTCCGAGAGTCTTTATCAGAGTGAGCGATCGCGATGCTCTCTCACGATATTACGGTACGTGAAAATTCCCGTTTTTCACAATATGTATGTATATTAATGCTAATGAGTACCTTTTTTGAATTAAAATACGGCAACGTTTTATAACGTTTAAAGCCAATTAACTAAGGCAATGTTATTATTATTTAAACTGTGACGGTTCTAGTTAACCTTCCTAATATCTAACTCTACTAATACTCAACTTTCTTCTAAATAATATTAACGTGCGCTTAATAACGTATGGCGTTAAGACCTATATTTACGAGTAAAATCAGTTTTTGTGTCTTACGGGACGTTTTTAGATACATGGAATTTGTTACCCTCTTAAACCAAAAACTATTTAATACCCCACAAGGTAATCCATAGACTCAAGTGCTCAGTACTCGTGTTATCTTTTACAAATAGAAGCTCATCTCCCTTACAGCGTCCAAACCCTAGTTACCCCAGATAAAAGACCACTATACCAGCGAAGTTTTAAACTGCCGTTCTATGCACAAAATCTACCCGGTAGCGGGCAAGATTAGTATTCTTTCCGTCCACCCCCAGATAATCTCCTGTTCTTACAATGGAAACAAAAGAGTTGAAAAATAAATGAGGGATTTTTGAGTTGGAAATGAATCTGGGCGAAGTTTCAGTAATGTGCTAGTTTCTTTGTTTGGGGCACAGAGTATTGTTTGGTTTTGGTTTCGGCTGAATCATTGAATCGTTTAAATTTAGTCTTCTTCTTTGTTATGTTACCAGTTTTGGTTACCAGTTTTGGTTACCTTGCGTTAATGACATTATTATTTAATAGGTTACTTTTAATACCTAGCGTACTTATTTGAGTAGTCTCATAGGTAACTTTTTCAGATATAAATAGATTTTGTGAGAAGTAATTTACGGTTGAAGCAGTGCGCCTGTAGAATGTATTGACTTGGACAATCCCAAGGTCAAATAAATAAATAAATATAATTTTATCCAAAATGACTATCCAAAAAACTTCGTCCCGTTCTGCACGGGAGTATATTTTCTGTATATGTTTCTGTGTATGTTCTTTTACTTTTCTATAACTATGGTAAATGTAGAAGTTTAGATTGATATATTTATAAATTGTGGAGTTTATTACTGTGTGCTTGGTCTATGTAATTATTCTATCAAATAACGCACAGCACTCTCCTCTTGTATTTGAAAATCAGGATTCAAAAGCTTAAAGATAAACCACTCATTTATACCGCATTTCGTAACCCGTAGACCCAGGGTCTCATTACGAAAGGTGGTTTTAATCGTTGAATAAAATCAAAAGGATATCCCGCGGTTTTATTTTTTATTTAAATTGTCGACCTTAGTCGCTTTTTAATAATGCTCTTTTTTCGATAAGGTATATTTTAAACCTTGGTTTAGTGGCTCTGATTGAACTCGAGTTGAACTTGACCACGTTTCGTTATGATACCGTTTAAGTTTACTATTTTGCTACAAGAAAGTTTTATTTGCTTTGATTAGGTACATCATCCCATACTTAGAAAATGTATATAGTAATATTTAGTAGGTACCATAAGTTTTATGTAGTGTTTTTAAGGTAAATAAAAATATTTTCTTTCTTTCTTTCCTTTCTTGCTTTTAGTTCACCCAACTCATTCAATAACTCAAGTGCAATAGTAATATTGATTATTTTTAATCTTTTTCTATAAAACTGATGTGTCCATCAACACTGACCTTAGGACCAATCTTTGGTCAACCAAGAAATAAATCAGTGACGACGAGAAACCGAAATTGAAGCACGGCTTAAATTTTGGTTCTGTACGATATTACACAGCAAAAAATAGGGTCATTATTAGAGGCAGCTTTCTTTAAGATAGATAGGTATAGTCTCGGACAGAAGTTTTTGCAATCTCGTAAACTAATGACTTAAAGCTTTTTTGAATACCTCAGGGATTGTCAGATAAATAGTTTAACATTTGTTTTACCAAACTGTGTTCCGGCTAAAATGGTATTTATGCCGGTTAAATTACAGGTACATGTAACTTTCACCCGTTATATCTTAGAGTCAATGTGCGATTGATAGATCTGGTGTTACAAGCGTCCATAGGTGACAGTAATTGCTTACCAACGGATGGGCCGTATGATTGTTTGATTGTTAGTTATGTATCAAAGAAAAATGGTAAGAAATAGAAAAAAATTTTGCTACTTTGGGTTACATTATTGCAATTATCTTTAGGAACTCGATTTTTTTATAAAATAAATTATAGCCTTTGTTACTTCCTGATGATTTAGCTTTCATTTGGTGAAAAAATAGTTAAAATCGGTCCAGTAGTTTCGGAGCCTAATCGATACAAACAAAAAAAAACCTTTCCCCTTTATAATATTAGTATAGAAGTATAGATAATATTGTCCGTAAATAAAGGCGACTGATAAATATTATTACTTTGTTTTAGTAAAAGTGGTAATGCTATGTATTTATTATGATTCTATTTTTTTTTTTAATAAATATTTTTTTAGTTTTTCGTGTCCTATTTTTTGCAAATGATTTGAACCTCTGTTGTACAGTGGACGGCCCCCTGAGATGCAGATGTTTGCGGGTTCGATTCCCGCCACGGGACAAATGTTTGTATGATCTGCAAACATTTGTCTCGATTCTGGGTATTTTGTATGTATTTAAAAAAATGCATATAAGTAAGTATATCAGTCATGTAGTTCCCATAACACAAGCTCTGCTTAGTTTGGGGTTAGATGATGCTGTGTGAAAAATGTTCAGCGTAATTTTTATAAAAAAAAATGAGACACTAAATTGATGTGATACTGTCATTTTTCAAAGATGTTTATCAATTCATGCCGCATCCTAATTGCCTAGAATAAGTTAAGCTTTAAGTCATGGTACCATTCAAAATATTCCAGAGATATTCCGAGTCAATGAACCATACCTTAACTTATAAATTATTCACTCATGTAAACAAAACGTGCTACAGTCACTGTTTTTACTATAAATATCGTTTATAAATTGCGTTAAAATTAAAGAAGAGTATACCTACTCTTCTTTCATTGGTTTCATCGCATAATATCACCTAGAATATTCTTTAACTATAAGAAAATAATAACTTATACCTAAATAGTATTATTTTCGACTGTTCCTTGAAATAAAATTTTGATTTTTCCTTTCAAGTGACAACGATTTATATAATATTCTTCTTTGTATCACTTTTGTTATTGCCTGTTAGCCCTGACGCTCTGAGGCTTGTGATAGATCAACGGAAAGAGTCTTCAATACCAGTCCGTCTTGAGAGTGCCGACCACATTTCTTTACTGGCTTCTAGCAAGCTATGAAAAATCAAAGAGATACTTACAATTATTGGTTTAATTAATTTAATTTTTTGAAAGACCAATAAAACATGATAAAATCATCATAAAAATATTCCGTCAAGTGAAATTTTGTAGTCAAAGGTATTGCTTATTAGGAACCCAAACTGCTTTCGTATTTAACCGAATAAAAAGTAGAATATGTTTTGAATAATTAAGTCGCGAACTATATCTATCCTGAATTTCATTCAAATTATTCCGTATTATTCCTAAATGTGTAAATTAAAAAATATAAATGTAATAATTTGTTTTTATTTGTAAAACAAACAGAACAATGACTTTTAAATAAACTTACAAGATAATATTTAATAAAATAAATTTTTCATAAATTAATTACTCTCACACGTGAAGAACACGTGGCTAATTATGTGGCTTAGCTACCGAACAATCCTATTAATATTATAAATGCGAAAGTTTGTGAGAATGGATGTTTGTTACTCTTCACGTAAAAACTACTGAACGGATTTTGATGAAACTTGACGATTCGGCCTATGTAGCTCAAAAACAGATAAAGATTTTTCAAGAAGCGCTACCGCAAGATGTGATTCGGACTTAGCGAAGATCCTCTTAATAATAATACTAAGTAGATTGTAAACAAACCCTTTTACCTTATTTACCTTTTCCAATTGAACCCTGAAATTGTATCTCAAAATTTGTTTTGTACAAACAAAAGTGACAAGAGGAGTTGGCGTATTAGAAGAAAAAATGTCTGTTATTTTTATTTTATTTCTTTTGAATACCGGGTAAGCTAGAATGCATAATGAAGGCGGGAAAAAAGGCCAATTTATTTTGTTCTTCACCTCAGAGTATGAAAAAAACACTTCGTAGATGTAAATCTCATGAAAATATCGTCAAAGTCTTTTTTTTATGGTACAGCGGGCAGGCATCGAGCTGAGACGCTAGAGTGCTAGTTCAATTCCCGTTGCAAGACAAATGTTTACACATATCGTAGATATCTGTTCCGGGTAATTTGAGTACCGTGGTAACAAAATACTCAGTTTTTTGGTACCACGTAAGACTCCTAGTGTTGGTTCAGGGCGTCGAAACAAACAGAAAGTGGTAACAAATGTTACCACTTTCTGTTTGTTTCGACTGTTTGGCTACCACTTGTATTTACAAATGTCTGTTGGCGTTAACGTCTGCGGAAAGATAAAATTGTATGAAAATGACATTAGCTGTGGAAATGTCACGCGTCTTCTGTCAAGTTTTGTCTTGACATATTTGCGTTAGCGTGAAAGTAAAATTAAGCTTTAGGTATTTGTCTAGACCACTGGACTTTGTATGGTTTTTTTCTGTTTTTTTTTTGGAACTTTTGTCGATTTTCGACCATGTCAGTTCCATCGTTCTCTCTTAGTTATTCACGATACAGTTTCTTTAACCAACCCATATATGGACCGGTAGAGCATGCTAGCTGTGTCAGAAGTTGGCACAGCTAGCACGCTCTGGAACAGGTCAACATCGAGGTGGTTAGCTTAAAATTCTTCTCTCAAAGACGCACTTTGGACACACTCCATCAGAAGGTGGTAAATATCTTCTCTGACCCCACAGGTTTCACAGTTAGGGCTGTCCACTTTCTTCATCAGATACTTGAAGCTATTTAACGGCATGTGTCCAGAGCGCTGTCTATGTTTTACTTATAATGTATTTTTCCTGCTTCTTGGTATCCTTACGATATTAGGCACTGAGTTAAGGTCTTAAGATATCCTTCATTGCAACTATGAGCGTATTTGTTTTAAAACAATTTCAATGAATAATTTGTAAAAAAGACAAAATCAAGACTAAAATTATCACCAAAAGTTAAACCTGATAAATTATAATATATGTGTCTTAAGTTAGTTTTACGACGAGAAAGTGCCTTAGTTTTGGTGTCTGATGGATTTTAGACGAATTTGGCATCGGACTAAATAGTACAAGCGTGCAAAATCTTTTCGCTATTATTATTGCAAAGAACTGTTAAAGGAAAATCTAGTTTATTATTATAATGTAATTTGCCAAGTGTTATGCAACCACCATCCTTGGATGTAATTTTACGTTCCTTCTTACAAATTATTTGAGAGCTGAGGCGTACTCTGTGGCCTTTTTTATGGCTCTGAGCCTAAAACAAAACAGCTTCAATTTTTGAATAATAAATCAATGACGACTTGAAAGAGAATTTCACCTCGACTATTTCGCTAACAGATATTGTTTTAAAATAATTTGATCCAAGAGATATTTCAATTTTGAAGACTATCTGATTTAGTTCGCTAAAAGATAATGTTTGGACAGTATAGCCATTCATTTTTGTGATCTCAACGTAATTGGCAATAGCGAAAAAAAACTATTTTTAAAAGATATTGACGACCTCTATAGCGCAGTGGGCGAAGGCCCGCCTGAGATCCAGAAGGTTGCAGGTTCGATTCCCTCCACGGGACAAATGATTGTATGATTTGCAAATATTTGTCTCGGTTATGGGTGTTTATCGATTTATAAAAAAAAAGTATATAAGTAGTATATCAGTCATTTAGTTCACCTAAACAAGCTCTGCTTACTTTGGAGCTAGATGATGCTAGTGTGAAACAAATGGTACATGATTGACGTATCGTTTTGCAATTTTATAAATAATACTTTCTAAATATCAAAAAATAAAAATTGTTCACAAAGATATCAAATTAATAACAAGGTCGTCGTTTCGTTAGTGATCAAGGAAAACGTGTTTACCGCACTTCAAAATTAAGAATCCTGTCTGGTTTTTGTCTTTTTCTTGTCAAATTAAAATATACTGTGACGTTTACTTTTAAGAAATTTGAAATTTATACAGTATTCACAAAACAATTTGACCGCTGATATTGGCGGTGGCGGTAATCAAAGAGAAATGGTTGTCAAGGCGTTGTCAAAGTTCGCGTGAATATATTTACCGCCACCGCCACTGCCACCGCCACCGCCAACGTAACTGCGCAACGAAAATGTTCGCAAATTCTGCTATGGAACACAACTAATGACAACGATTCCGAGGTTGCGACTCGTAGATTTCATTTGAATACATCGAAACAATGGGTTGTGGGTGCGTCAAGCTAGAAACTCCAGGCGATTTTGTACATAACCGTGAAGAGCTGTGTTGGCCTACCACCGCGTCAATTTGACTGGGCCCGGTTCAGAAAATGTTCGCAAACTCTGCTATGGAACACAACTAATGACAACGATTCCGAGATTGCGACTCGTAGATTTCATTTGAATACATCGAAACAATGGGTTGTGGGTGCGTCAAGCTAGAAACTGCAGGCGATTTTGTACATAGCCGTGAAGAGCTGTGTTGGCCTATCACCGCATCAATTTGACTGGGCCCGGTTCGGAAAATGTTCGCAAACTCTGCTATGGAACACAACTAATGACAACGATTCCGAGGTTGCAACTCGTAGATTTCATTTGAATACATCGAAAAAATGGGTTGTGGGTGGGTCAAGCTAGAAACTGCAGGCGATTTTGTACATAGCCGTGAAGAGCTGTGTTGGCCTACCACCGCGTCAATTTGACTGGGCCCGGTTCGGAAAATGTTCACAAACTCTGCTATGGAACACAACTAATGACAACGATTCCGAGGTTGCGACTCGTAGATTTCATTTGAATACATCGAAAAAATGGGTTGTGGGTGCGTCAAGCTAGAAACTGCAGGCGATTTTGTACATAGCCGTGAAGAGCTGTGTTGGCCTACCACCGCGTCAATTTGACTGGGCCCGGTTCGGAAAATGTTCGCAAACTCTGCTATGGAACACAACTAATGACAACGATTCCGAGGTTGCGACTCGTAGATTTCATTTGAATACATCGAAACAATGGGTTGTGGGTACGCACCCACAAGCTAGAAACTGCAGGCGATTTTGTACATAGCCGTGTTGGCTTAGAAGGCTGTACCCTGACTTCCGATCCTGAGATCGTGGGTTGGAAAGTTATGCAATCAATTTTTTTTTAATTTATGTGTAAACGGTGAAGGTAAACATTGTGAGAAACCGGAATGCCCTAGAACCAAAAATCCGAAGTCATGTTACATCAGTTACTGTTCCAATGAGCTTGCAATCTGATACGTTAAATGCTATAACTATAATAAGCGTGGAAAAGTGCCAAATATTTTGGTCTACTAAGTATAGATCAAAATCTAACAAAAAAATGATCCTCATTATTTTCTTTTTGTTAGATTTTGTACATTGACATGATGTCATTTTTCGACACTTCGAAACGACACTTGAACCTGGCAGAGAGTGCGATATACTAATAAAAATAATAAAACTTTTTTATCTCCTAGACTACATTCTTATATTCTAAATATATTTTTATAACTAGAATTAATCAAGGCCCCTTTCGGGTATAGGTCTGAGAGAGTGCGATATAACAAGAAAAAAATATGCCTCATTTGTTTTAGCGATCGAACAGCGTCACTATCTAATTAAAAGACAGTTGTATAAGATGTCGTTCTATAGCGTTTTTATAGCATTTCTTTTATTTTACAGATTGTGACATTTTTATCGTTAACTCCAATCTCGAATGTCAACGTCAAAAGTACCTACCAAAAAATATCATAATCGATTTCATATAGTTCCATAATATTCCGCCAAATACCTACTTATTCCAATTACGCTAGTATAGCATTCAAGAATATCAAATTAACGAATTGGATCTTAATTCCAAATTGCGATTATAATCGAGTGTCAAGGATAGCCCGCCTGATAAAGAAATTTTATCTTAGACCAAACCACAGTTCTTTTGTTTTTATTTCCTTGCTGCAATATTGCCATGACATCCAGCGTAACTTAACCCCCCTGATTGCCACTACACGCCGCAAATATCAAGGAAAAGTTTATTTATTTCCTTCTGTAATGAGGTGTCTAGGTGAGCTGGTCGGCACGCAGATTGGAACACATCTCTATTGCGGATGTTTTTAACTATACATATGACTGAGGTCATTATTCGGAGTTGATAAAATGAGCTTTCGTATACCATTGTCTTGGAGGCAAATAATACCATTCATTGTTGAGATTTAAGAATTCTGCTTTTAATTGGATAGTTTGTGGAGTTTTT
Source organism: Perizoma flavofasciatum (assembly GCA_958496245.1). Classification (NCBI taxonomy): domain Eukaryota; kingdom Metazoa; phylum Arthropoda; class Insecta; order Lepidoptera; family Geometridae; genus Perizoma; species Perizoma flavofasciatum. The sequence goes on from OY292433.1 coordinate 10,626,890, forward strand.
ACATCATCGCCAGAGCATTGACTCTACTGAATTTTATAGATGTTCAATAGACCTTTTCTAAATAGTGCCATTATGTTTGAGTCACTAACTCACCTATCCATGTACAATGTGTATATATTTACTTTTAAAGAATATATACATAAATACAAATAGTTAATATGCCTGAATAAGTAATACCTTTAAAATGTATATGTGTTCTTTTGCGTTTATATGATACCAAAAGTAGAAATTAGAAATTCGTTATCATCGTCTCAATGTAATTCTAGTCGGATTCCATAGGCCAAGTCAGTATTATCTTTTTAATTTCTTTGTTGTGTTTCTTCTTTACTCTAATCGTGGTAAATTACTGCCAATTGAGGTGTACATGCGTCATTATATTGCTGGCAGAAAATTCACAAAGAACCGTGCAGGTGCAATATATATTCCCAACCTATAATATACTGCTAGTTAAAAACAAAATGTTTTAAAAGAAAAAAAAACAAAGTGAAAAAAGGCCTTTCATTATGTTTGTTGGGTGTTATTTCTAATAGAAAATGCACTTTGATTTGGCTAAATAGCTTATAACATTGGTTTGATGTATGAAACCACCACTTATATAACACTAGGGTTATTCTGCTAGAGAGTGTTAAATATTTTTTTATTTGATAAACTGGCTTTCCTGAAATTCATATAAATTTTCTGTAACTTTGGAATTAAAATAAAGCTAAGTAAAATTTTACTATTTGAAAATTTATAAATATCCTAATTTATAAGTATAAGTGACAATATTTCAGTTTGTAATTGATACAGCGAAGATGTTGGTCAAATACAAAAATACAAAAATACAAAATAACAAATACAACATATTTATTTCTGTATTTTATAAATTAGTGGTAACAGGGTTTGGAGTCTCTTTTAAGCAATTATATGCTTGTATTAGGAAAACCCGCTCTTCTATAACATTTTAATAAGTTAAAAAGAATATATTGTTAAAAAGAACACTGATCAATTTGGGACGTTACAAAGTAGACGAGTGAATAAATTGCGCATTCCATCGCACAAAACGACACTGTTTGATAAAAGTGTGTTATGTATGGCACCTAGGATATTCGAAAAATATACAGGAATTGGACAATTTAAATATATTTCGGAGCAAATTACACAAGTTATTGACAGCTAAAGCATACTTTAGCATTCAAGAATGTACGCCAGTTAAACGGCGAAACATGGCCGATCTAAATCTAGATGTTAAGACCTGTCTGTACTACCTATGTTTCGAACAAATAAAGTAATTGTATTGTATTGTATTGTATTGTATTGTATTGTATTGTATCTTAAAAGTTGTAACCTAATAGGAACATTGTCGATGATCGTTATCTAGGACCTATGTATGCACAATGTCCAACTACCCGAGTTGCATATTGTGCCCTTTGTTTTCGGAAGTAGTTTGATTATATTCGATTAAAAGACTGAAAAAAACTATACCTTTTTTTGGCACCAAACAGTAATTCTCACATGAACTATCGTGAACTTGACTATTCATATTGTAAAAACGGGAATTTTCACGTACTGCACTATCGGTGAAGGCACCGACTAAGTTTCGACTCATTCCGAGAGTCTTCATCAGGGTGAGTGGTTGCGACTTTCTCCTTCCGCGTCGCGCCGTGCACTACGCGCTGTCGCACGTTTGTAGTAAAGTAAAAGTGAAAGTAAAGACGCATGAGACTTTTTACCCGTTATGTCTCAAGGTTGGCAATGTGCAAATGATACTTCTGGTGTTGCAAGCATCCAGAGATTACGAAAACTTAATTTTTACTAAAAAACGGGATATTTACCATGATTTGTGAGTTTGAATGTTTCCCGATTTTTAGTAAAAATTATGTTCAAAACCATGATAGTTTCAAAAGTTATGTTACGATAACAGTTATCGTAACATAACTTTTTTACAGGTGCACCTGTTGGTAAACAGTTTACCAACAGGTGGGCCATAGGCTTGTTTGTAATTTTAGTCGTACAAAAAAAAAACAAATAATATTAACTTTATGAATGTGTCATTATGTGAATCACCCTTCTAACTCAGAACCCAGAACCTATATAAAAAAGAAAGTAAATATTTTTTAATCAAATTACGACTTCAGTGAAAGATGGCATTAAATAATCTATCAGAGGATTACCTCCGCCTTTTAGTGAAAAGTTTCAGTATTCTGGAGAATTGCAATATTTTCATATTTGATGAAAACTTGCCAAAGTTTCGTCGGATTTTCCCTTTATTTTATAAAATACCTTGCGTGATCGTATTTTTAATTACATATACTTTGAATGTGTTTAAGATTTTTGAAGGAGATCTGGCTTTTGACAAATTGGCTAATTTTGCTTCGATCTATGTGATTTGTATTCAAAGTGGGTTTTCATTATTTCGTCACCAATTAAAATACACACATCACACTTTTGTTAGTACACGATATAATTAAAAAATATATGCCCGTTGCATCTAAATGTTGTCTGGTAGAGATCGCAAACTAGCAATATTAGTTATCGAATACTGAAATTTTATTTACAGTCCAATTAAATATTTTCTATATATATATTTATAATTAAACGAATTGGGCTCTTCATTTTGCCTTGCCCTGACTTACCCCAGGTTCCAAAAACCGTCGTAAGCAGATGATATCTTGTATTTCTTTGAAAAAAAAAACGTAAAGTTTTTACAGCTAATGATGGAGAAACAAGACGTCATCTACTTACAAATATAATTAGAACACAGAGTTAGTCTGCCTGGAGTTTTTTTCTTTACAACCAATAACAAATAAAAGCACATATTTTTCACTGCACCTTGCAGGGCTGAAATTGTGAAATCCCCTTTTATGTGCACTATTATAAACCAACAGAAACCAACCCTCCAAAATACAGGTATCTTGGGATTTAGGCGTTGTATCGACCTCTCTGCTACTCAATCAGTTAGGGCTTGTTCTTACTAAAAATTTAAGTCTCAATAGACTAATTTTCACAGCATCTGACTCAGAACTTTTGATTTTGACTCCTGATAATTCAGTTCATAAAACAATTATACGTCCAATAATGCAAATTTTGGCTGTTGTTGTTATCTTTGTCTACAACAAACGACCTCAAAACATAAGTTTAGAGATTTCCAAAAAAAAATCGTCTCTTGAAAACCAAACAAAACCTACTATGTGGACTACACTTTATACTGAAACTTTTCACAAAAGCCGTCCTTCTAACCTAATCTGAACACCTAGCTTTCGTCAAAGCTGTGATTATGACCTCAAAGAAGAAGGTAATTAAGGCTTTAATCCTACAACTGGGCAGTATTTGGAGGACCACAGACCTCTCAGAAGAGCAGATTATAAAGAAGAATGCGCAACTCAAACGCCTAAACTTTCACTATACAGGTAAGAGAGTTAAGCGAGGTTTTGTATGAAGCGGCGGCCGGCATATCCAGCAGAGACGTGTCGGCCGTTAACACTATTTTATTAACGGACTTGCATTCTTTTGCTCCTCGGGATGGGTTCCAATAAGCTATAAGTCAATGACGTCTTGTTTATAACGGAAAAACTGAAGGTCTATGCCGAGTTGTACATTATGTCGAAACGGTTTTAATAATTTTGAAAAATATTTTTAACGTTTTTGTTACTCAGCACAGAGGTTGTGATAACTTTGACGTTTTTTCATTAATAATCGAGATGTCGCGCTGTATAGTATGTTTTGTTTTATAACAATCGTAGCCGAACCTACGATTATTATAAAACAAAATATAGGTACCATACATAAATTTCAAGTTTATGCATTTTTATGTTAAAAAAATACTGTATGTAACTCACAGAAGAAGTTGACACCCTATACTGGCCGATTATCCTAAGGTCCATGTTTAGAGGCATGCCCTCCTTATTGAATATTTGGCTCATACCATATTTTGCATAACACTTTCATCAAAACAAATTGGTCGCCGCTTATTGAAACGCTAACAAAAGGCCATTGCCGTAAGATTTTCGTTTCAATGGCATGCCAGTTTCCTTGAGGTGTTTTCTTTTACCGTTCCGAGCAAGTATGAGCAATATAGCTGCGATAATCAAGTTAAACACAGCGTCCGTAAAGCGGCCGCCGCTACCTGTAAACCGCAAACTTAGAGAGATTTCAAATTTTGTTGCGAATTGCGAGACGGTTTACTCGGAATTATCAGTTTCAAAGATCTGTGAAATGTTCAGATTCTGGTGGACATAATTGATTCTTTGTTTGAATACTCATGTTTTGAGTTTATGCGTCACACTCTGGTTGTTCTCCGAGAGAAAAACATCTCACCCAAGCATTGGGTAAGCACTGGCCGTGAACACAGTTAGTACAATTGATCCAGAAAGTGTCAGAGAGTTACTAAACCAGGGTTGTGCCCACGCGATGGAAAAGGCTAGTTATCTCACTTCTTACGGAACCGCCTTGAGGTACCAGCTTGGAGTGAAGACATGTGGTCGCTTAGTGGATCATAGAAAAGCCTGTTAGTGTAGCCATCCTGACTGGGTCAATCTTGGTGTTGAAGAATTCGAGATTCTATCGACTACTGCTGGTGGAGGATTGGTCTTATCTCACTTCTAGAAAGAAGTCTTAAGCTATAGTCGTCTCATGGAAAACGCCCTTACCCTAGTTCATAGATCTGGTTCGCGCCAATTATTAGAATCGATTATAGATTTACAAATATACATACCTTTTTTTGTTGTGTCGTGGTACACCCAATCCCCCTATAAAAGTTAGGTTACCAACTATTATAGAGGGATGTAATTGTTTATAGGGGGTTACATGGTGTCCTGTTCATGTAAACAATGGTCTCTTATTAATTACTCAGATTTTATTAATTACTCTTATCCTTATATGGAATATACATGTCTTATCTCCTATTACCTTATATCTACCTATGTGTCTTTATGTACTTATGTTCTAACCCTACAATGGTATGATAGAGACCAGAAAATATTATATTGTAAGCGATCAAGTTTCAAAGTTGACACCAGGTTTTAAGTCACTCAATTAATTATCATTTCTTGCAGTATTGTACTGGAGTTTATTATACGGAACCTGGCAGTAAATTATGTCTCCATTGTTCGAGACTTTGTTCCGGAGATTTGTTTTGCAGCAAGAATGCGAGTTCCTACTGCCTTTTGACTGCGTCTACCCGTTTGAGCCGACAAAATATTGGTTTACATATCTAGCTGTTTATATATTTCAAGCATACTGTAGTAAGTGAGGTCTTATGACTTCTAAACCTTGTTCGTACTCATACTCATATACATTTATTTAAACCTTAGAAAACATAGAAAACACTTGTTTACGTCAATAAAAATAATATTACAAAACTTACATTTTACATTGGAAGGATGCTAGAAACAGGAAAGTAGTTTACTTGCATATAGGAATGTTTAGGTATATCATGAATTAGGCAACTTTTTAAACTATATCATCTTTTTAATATATTGCTGCTGTAAAGAGGCATTGTCAAGCATTATTAAAATGTTAGATACAAGTTCAACAAATACGGAACGCTTCTGCTGAGAGGCATCGTCAAAGGAAAAGCTTAATTAAAATAATATCATGTTGCTATTATTTTAAATAAGCACTACAAATATTTGTCTCTGGTCTGAGTGTTTTATATGTATAATATGTATGTAAAAAACAGTATTTAATAAGTTTATCATTCATGTAGATCCCATAACACAAGCTCTGCTTACTTTGGAGATATATAGATGATGCTGTGTGAAAATGTGTCCAGCATTGTCCAGCATTATGTTATTGTGTCTTATCTTACAAGTTTCAATTGTAAGCCGATTGAGTTGAAGATTTGCGAACTAAGGGTCAAAACTCATCTCTACGGCATGCCAATTTGCCGTTGGTTGGTGCTTCTGAAAAAATAACGAATTATTGTTTTCCAGTAAACCTCATAATCGTATGCTTTGTTGGAGTAGAAACAATACTCATTGCCTTATCATCCCATCTTAGTACCGAGTTTACATTGCTTCAGTATGATTTGGTAAACATTGTACCGGAAACCAACAGAAATAATTGTGATTATAGCGAAAGGAATGAGGGCCAAAGTATGAAAAACTTTATTGAAAGACACCAGGAATTAATAAGGTACAATAGTTTATTTCGGAGTTTTATTTTCCTTTTTAGGGTTTCATACCTCAAAAGGAAAAATAAGGAACCTTTATTGTCCGTCTGTCCGTCCGTCTGCCAAGGCCCATTTTCTCAGGAACGCGTAGAGGTATCAAGTTGAAATTAATATTAAATACCTACTTATGTTTGCAGTCTCTTTTTTTAAGGGACTCTTCTTATTTTCTGTTTTATAAAGTTGTAATAAAAAAATTCTGGTTTCAGTCTACAAAACTCAATGCTCTGATTCGAAAATTCATAAGAAAAAAAATATAAGTAATTGGCAAAACTCAGACTTATTATTGGTTAGGTATCTAATTTTTTTTAGATTTTTATATTTAGAGAAGCTTAACAAAGAAGTTGGGTTATCAATTCAGGTTATGATTCAGAAATAATATGTTGGGACAGACTAAATATCTGTCATAAAAATGTCAGCGGATTAAAGTAATTAATTCGCTCAATCAATCTAAGAACTGTTTTACTAATTTCATTTACATTGCTTATTCTTTTCAGATTATCTGAGGATCTAGATGATATTTTCAATGTAATTATTTTCGCAAACTTGAGCGGTGGAACAATAGTCATATGTTTTTTTTTAGTTTCAATAATTGTAAGTAGGCGTAAAAATAAAGTGATCTCAAGGAATAAGCAACAGAAGATTCAAATAACTCAATGTTTCAGGTTTCTAAAGGAGCTATGGAGATCTTGAAAAATTTAATTCCGTTATGTTCGGGTGCTTACACTATCTATGGCGAGTGTATCTACGCAGAGGCACTCAAAGAGGCGGTAAACAGCTAGCGGCGGCAGTTTCGAGCTAGCCTGCTTTTCTAAAATGTTATATTTTATCCACTAATACTGTCACGCAATTAGAATGAATTTTCTCGTGAATTATGCCGTAGTACTGCTAAAAAAATCGTCTGGAAGTTAATACTTTCAATGCCTTATGAAATAAGCAATTTGTCAAACTGACCACCTTGAACTGAAATATCTCAATAGAACTTTGAGTTCTAAACTAAAATACATTTAATTTATTAGGCGAAATATTGGGTTTTGTTTTACCTTCCATTTCATTACATTTAAGAAAATCTTACAATTAAGAACACTCGCGCTATTTTCTAGTATGAGTTTCGCCATTGAAACAACGCGTCAAACAGAACTTAATATTAAGGACGGAATATTATGGACTTCACACTACCAACTAGCGAACAGTGCGTTATTGGTTCAAGCGCTTTTGTTCTGAAAATGTCGATAATGCAAACAAATCGTCATAACTATTTCATTATATTACAGAATCGTGATAAAAATATCGCGTGATAATTTGTTTTTAATTTGGGCTAGTCCTGAGATCCAAACCAACAAGAACAATGTTTTGGTAAAATCAGTGAATAGAAGATAGCGCAGAACCATTCTGCACTTTTTCGGGGTGGACTATAACAGCAGTAGACTTTTACAGTACATAATTTCTCAGTTAAAATGTAGTTTTGAACAATCTTATTTTTTTTTTAATTTGGCTTGCGTCAATCTAGCGCGGTCAGGGCAATGGTGGGCGATTAGTACTTATATTGACGCAAATGTTGACAACCACTTCTCTTTGAACGCTACCTCGCCTTTAGCGTTATAAAATTGACCTCTGTGGCGCAGTGGGCGAAGGCTCGCGAGACGCAGAAGGTTGCGGGTGCGATTCCCGCCGCGGGACAAATGTTTGTATCTGCAAATATTTGTCTCGGGTCTGGGTTTTTTCTATGTATAATATATATGTATTTACAAAATAAATGTATATAAGTAGTATATCAGTCATACAGTTTCCATAATACAATATATAAGTAGTACGAGTATATTAGTCATAATACAATATCTGCTTAGTTTGGGGCTAGATGATGCTGTGTGTCCTGCATTATTTAAATAGTTTCAAGGATTATGACATTAACCTTCTATTTTATAAACACCTGCTAACTTAAGCAGAATGCTAAAAGTTGCCAGCCTTTGTTTAGTGTTAGAAAAGGACAAGGCTAGATTTAGCGACTTGCTAACTTAGCGAGTGATTAAGAAACAGAGAGATATACTTTATTTAAACTATATTTTTCTTAAAATTTCCAGAGTTCCTCAATTGGTGATGCTGCGTACCAAAACCTTTGGTATCAAGGAAACAAGAAACATCAATTTGCAATCTGGTTTATAATTAGAAGGTAGGTTGTAACACGTGCTCGAAAGGTGAAGAAAAATATCGTAAGGAGATCGGCATACCTTAAAACAAAAAAAATCGAAAGCATGTGCCATCAGTAAGTGTTTCAATATTTGTAGAACATACAAACATTTGTACTGCAATGGAAATCGAACCCGTACCTCTTGTGGCTCAGTCGAATACTCTCCTATTGCATCACTCATCATGTGTATGAAACATAAAACAGATATTTGTATTTGTTTAATTACTTACCCAAAGCAGTTGAGTAAGTAATTAAAACAAACAAATTTACATTGTACAATCTAGTTCCTTCAACCATACTAGATGGCGTTAGATAAGTTATTAGTCTGTGAAAAACGTCTAAGGGACACAATGGTCTCGATTCTGTAGTACACTGACTAAACTAAATTTAAACTGTCGCTCTCTTTTACTGATAGTGCAAGCAAGAAAGAGAAAGCTACAATTTTAGTGCTGTCAAATTAGTCAGTTTTAAGTTTTCCATACAAATTTAGTCGTGATATCAAAACATGCTGACTATAAACACGAAGAAAAGCGGCACGTAAACTGATTTGACCGCAGTACACGCCACTAAAATTGTAGCTATCTCTTTCTTGCGTACACTATCAGTAAAAGAGAGCGATAGTTTAAATTTAGTTTAGTCAGTGTACAACAGAATCGAGGCCAATATTGAGCTACATTTTTACAACCGTGCCACTTATTTTTGAGAGTTCTACTCGTAACTAGCTGTCTTTGAAGAACTATGAAATGACACTTGACACAAACCAAAAATAAAATTTACTTTTACTCACAGAGAATCCTTGTATCAAAAACAAATCAAAAATCAAAAAATCGATTATTTATCTTGGCAACTTTGAGACAAAAATTGCAAGAGACGTTCCTACTTAATTACAGCGGGTTCTTAAATACTAGAAATAGGTACTTACGTACATCACTACTATTTACCGTACCTTTTACATTATTATTTATGGGGTCAGAATTATGTGTTTGGGGTGTCTATTTATTTACGAGTATTAACTTGTTACTTGCGTTTGCTTCTAGGTCCGAGCAACCCTGCTGTTTGACGTCGTTGAAATATAAAAAAATTGCTCTTGACACTTTTATGGCGGTAAATATTATACTTATGTATTTATATAAAGAACTATGGCCCAAAAAATCAGCGCATTGGCGGTGATGGTGGCACAGTTTGCGGGAAAAAGTTTGCAAAATTCTACTCTGTCGACTATTAAAACGCTGCTTAAGTATCTAATCGCCACCACCTCCACCAAAACCAGCCACCTATTCAAAGTCAAAGTCAATAGGTTTTTATTTATTGAAATCACAAGGATCATATAGAAACGTCAACTTAAAAACTACGTAAATTTAAAATTTGAATGTGAATTTACGCTGGTTCATCGCGCGCGACCAAGCTTAGAAGAATCAGGCAACAAACTCTGCTTGGTTATTTTTTTGATGATCCTTCATATTCTAATTGTAACTCTAAGTGGGGGAACTAAGGTTTGTACTGACGTCCCGCATTGGGTTGTATTGTACATTATTCCCCTTCTAACCTGACCTTAACCAGCCCAACTCCTTGAAGTAGCGGAGAAGGACTCTGGGTTGATGATAGCAGTGTTCCAGTATCCCTGACCACCTGTCTGTTAATGATGATGGAGAGCATGTGTTGATGAGCTCTTGCAGTCCCGTCTTCAACCTGACTTCATTTGTGGCGGTGCAGTGTATTACCACATGCTCCACAGTCTCTTCAACCTGGAGACAGCCTCGACAGAGCCCACTGTCTGTGGCCCCTGTCTTAATCCTCAGGTCGTCAGGTCCAGCCACCTAACTACATGGAGTACTTCAGTGTCCCACGGGACCGAAGATCCCTTTGTCATCTGATCTTCGGTCCAATGGGACACTGTGAACTTTGGTCCCGCGGTGGGAGACATTGGGTTTTTTTTCAGTTGTCCTCCGTTTTACGCTTTTCACTTATGGAATAATATTAGGGAACGATGCGTTTGGACAGACTTATCAATGTCTTATACCGCGTTTATACATATGTATTTTGCGCATTAATGTTGTACTGACTATGAGTATTCTGCCCCAGATTAGTGGTCAACATTCGTACGCAAATGACGTATAATGCAAACGCAGTATTAAACATAATAATAAAATAGTTCCCGAATTTAAATTTTCAAATTTAGAAATTTTGGATATTAAATAGCAAAATCAACGGCGTTGTCTCGTTCCCTTAATTATTTGCCAGTGTAATTTAGACTGCACTGGTAAGGAAATTATGCTACGGCATTTCCAATTTGCAAGTTGTTTGTGCAACTTTTTTGTCGTAGCAAATTTTTAAAAACGTTTTCTTGTATGTTTTCAGGTGATGAGTACATCATGGTCATATTATTCTCTGGCTTCAAGTGTAACTCAAGAATAATGCACAAAAAACAAAGGTTATTTGGAAATTATTATCTAAGCGTAGATTACTAAAGGACCGCACAAATAGGCACAGGGGCGGTGGAGATCGACTTGCACAAATCGTTAATAAACGATATTTTGAATGTTTTTGGTGATGAGTACATCACGGTCTTATTATTCTCTGGCTTCAAGTTTAACTTAAGAATAATACACTATGACTAGCACAAAAACCAAAGGGTATTTGAAAATTATTATCTAAGCGTAGATTATCTAAAGGCCCACACAAATAAGCGCGGTGGCGGTGGAGGTCGACTTAGCAAAAGACACCGTTCGAGCGCGTAGGTGGGAACCCCTCGTACAAATAATATTGCAGTAATATTATAATAATATTGCCGCCATCGCCACCGCGTCTTTTACACATTTATGAAACTTGAATAATATATAAACACTATCAATAAGTGCATTTTTATTTACATTTGGTCGAAACTATACCAAAAGTACCTATAAGATGCATCAAACTAACCAAGTTTTTTTTTTTGAATCGATAAAAATCTAAAAAGATCACTTCCGAAAAATTAAAGCATTACATAGGCCTTAAGATCACAAATTGCTTTAAATCAAGAGATATTAGTTTCTCATAACATCGTATTGGCAGAAACATACTAGGAATTAATAGTTTGTTTATTTTAGACTAGTTGTTGCCCGCGGCTTCGCTCGCGTGGTATGTTAATAAAAGTAGCATATGCCCGTCTCCAGGCTTCAAACTACGTCCACCAACTTTTGAATGAATCGAACCAAGGATTACAATTTATACAAAGTTAGAACTCAATTGTACACCCCCAAAGGGTAGTTTTGAAAAAAATAAAAAATACGTATTTCATTATTTACTTTAAAGTTTATTTGTACAATTTTGAGAGAATCAATCAATATTTTTTTTCATAGAAACTTTACCGCCCTATTTAACCCCCTTAGGGGGTAAAAAAATTAAAATTAGATTAGCATATGTGCTATTCCAGATCCTAAACTATCTACATTCCAAATTTCATCAAAATCGGTTTAGTAGTTACGGAGATACGTGGTAACAAACATTCACACACACAAAGACTTTCGCATTTATTATATTATAGTAGGATTGAAACGGATATGGGTAATATTTATGGATAACATGAAAATAGTATTTACTAAGCAATCACTTTCTTAACTGTACACAACCCTAACTAAAAAAAAAATTACAAGAAAATATATTTTTTAACACATTTTTTCGGGCTATACAAATCGTGATGGGCAATGTATGTACAAAACTACATATTCCTCTCCGCAACGTTTGGGCCAACAGGTCCTGTCTCAGCATATTATGCAGCTCCACATCACCAGGATGTAAAGCTACTCTAGTTTTCAGACAGGTTATCAGGTATTCTGGTTTACCTCTAATAGTCTCAAAGGTCAGGGTTAACCCAAAAAGATTTTTCCTCCAGCAAGCCATTTCGTACATTTCCTCTCATTATGAAAAAGGTTTTATTGGCACAAGTCACAAGGCGTTGACGTTGCAATCTTTGATGAAATGTGAAATGGCTAACCTATAATCATGCAGATTTTTGTAATCGTTTAGTATGACTTCAAAAAAACTGTAAACTGTACTGTAAACTTTATATTTCTATTTAAATAATAATAATAATTTGTATATAACGTTTATTCCCACATGTAGTTCCCATAACACAATCTCTGCTTACTTTGGGTTAGATGATGCTGTGTGAAAATGTCTAGCATTATTATTATTATTTCAGGCATCAAAAAAATAGTGACAAAATAAAATTACATCAAAATTAACTCTTGACTCGTTGACTGATAGCTTTACGATAGTTTCACGATTCGCGGTTATCAACTGCTTTATTGTTAAACCACATTGCACCGATACTAATGATGTGTGAATCGAGGAATCGTGCGGTGGAGTATGGACTCCACCGCACGTTTCCTCGGTTCACACATCACACACAAAGTTATAGGAATGATCCTACCAGAACAATTATGATCATTAAAAGTCTGTAAAAGTCCACAGCTTTACGTAGGCCTACCCTAAAAAGTGCTTTGACATGATTTTTAGCGACACAAATTTACCCTCTTCTTATAATCCTAGTGTGAGTGAGAGCTTGACTGTATACTTTACAAATTGTGTGTTACCTAAATATACCTACTATACCTAATGATACCTAACTACCTACTTGTAAATTTGGACATTGTAAATCTTCTGATGAAATAAAGATTTATGACTATGATAAATTAAATTAGGAACTTTTCTTCAGATGTTGAATAAATACCTCTATTATCTCTTTTAGAAAGTTAATAAATATCTATGAAAGCAAATATAATGATGTTTTGATTAGCTTTCAGACATTTTTTTTAACTACGGACTAAGAGAAAAAGAAGTAAAACAATTATAATTTTTGTGTTGGTTTTTGTAGTAAACTGACCAATGTCTTGGTCAGTTTAACACAAAAACTAACTGGCGAAGGTTGGCGGGTGGTGCCTGTGTATCCTCATAAATAAACTTGGGCCACTTCTATACATTCTTTCAGTGTCGATGTATACAGCAGTTTTATTCCTACACTGCGTCTGATTATGATTGCCATTCAGAACCTTTTTTCCTCAACGGTTTTCGGTTCTACGAACCGACAACCGCTCTAATATAGAGGCCGTGTCAACTTCATCTCAATTAAATATTATTTGAATGAAATTGTTAGTACATAATTAGTATAAAGTATTTTTGATGACGTCTTTGTCTTGATAGGCGAGATGTAAGAGGTTCGATTCCTGCTGCGGGACAAATGTTTGCTTGTTCTGATATTTATTCCGGGTCAAGGTAGTTGTGGTTATTGACTACCTACTTGCCCTTGTTGTAATAGAATATGTTCTTATCATAATTTTAGATAACTAGCTCCTGCCCACGGCTTCGCGTGGTACCGCGTGATAACCGGATAAAAAGTAGCCTATATATTATTCTGATGTATATTCTATATAACTGTAAAGTTTTATAAAAATACGTTCAATAGTTTTTGCGTGAGAGAGTAACAAACATTCATCCTCACAAACTTTCGCGTTTATAATAGTGGTAGGTATTGGTATTGTCCATAAGCTACGGTAACCAACAGTTGGGCAGTATTCTTGTCTACCACTTGAGTTCTACAAAAAACTTTTTTCTGCGTTCTGAGAAAATTTACACATTCAGCTTGAACCGAAAAGCGCGATGTAAAAGGTATTCCTTTTGTAAAAACATGTGATTTACTGAGAATCGATAAGCGACGTGACTTGGGTAAGGTGGGATTCCACGTGCACATTGTAGCTGAGGCGACTATTAGCTGGTTTATTTATAAGCTTTAGCTGATTTTTCTTTGCGGACGAATGGAAAGATCTCATGTTAGTATGCCTGAAGCACTGTGAGTTGAAATCTTATTTCTGTAGGTATATATCTTAACATATTCTTTATCGATGTACGTAATAGTTAATATTATTTTATGTACATCCTCGCCACTCTCATAATCTCTTATTATCCTCTCCATCCAAAGGTTTTCTGGAAGAAATCGCTTTTAAGCGATATAACCACCCATTTTACTTTCTTTAGAATAAGATTTTGTTTATTATGTTATTTTGATTAAGGTGTACAATAAAGTATTTTCATTCAATACCACAATGCCTACAGACTAAAGTCTTCAATCTTCAATCAGTGCGTCCTATTCTTGATAACCTATGGTGCCGAGACGTGGACACTCACCAGTTGGGCTAATCCACCAGTTCAAGGTTGCACGGCAAGCGATGGAAAGGGTTATGCTCGGAGTTTCTCTGAAGGAAAAAATCCATAACGCGATTATCTGACAGAGAGCGAAAGTCACCGACATAATATATCAGAAGATTAATAAGCTGAAGTGACAGTGGGCTGGTCGTATATGACAAAAACCCGACAACCGTTCTAACTAACGAGTTCAAAGTCAATGATAATTTTGAATTTGACTTTGAGTGGAGACAGCATCTGGGCAAATCTTGTGTGGGTTGCGCCCTGGCAGCAAGTGGATGAAAAAAGCCGAACACCGGGCCTAATGTCCAAAGGCCTAATGTCTAGCAGTATACTAATGATGTGGGCTGATGATGTTATGTCCAGGTGGACTAATAAAATTAATCAAATTCTGAAAGATGGTGTCTGATGTTAGAGTTGCTGAGCTGTTCTCATCTTCATCTGATTCTCGAGTGAAGCGAATAAGTATTTGAGCTGAGAATTTGATTTCGTTCCTTAGATGTGACAGTGAGATAAGGGGTTTCAGTATTCCCCAATTGTTCTCGCAGTATCATAACTGAAGTCACGTTACTCGAGGGTGATAACAAATGAGGACTCTTGATTTCAGTAAACTTTTATAATTATAGAAGTAATAATCTAGTTTGAGGTATTCGCTCTGCTGTTCCATATTATAATAATATCCTAATAAAAACAATTGTAATAATCGGGGTCCAATGCTGGGTTATATTAACTACCCTGACGACCTGGATAGCGCGGTGGGCGAGAATCCGGCTGCGACGCAAAATGTGAGGGTTCGATTCTCGCAGCGGGACAATAATTGTTTGCACGTTGCTATTGTTTCCAGGTCTGGATGTCGGTAACTACAGTACTCATAGTTCCTGATACCAACGATACAGGAATTGTTGCCGTTATAAAAAGTAGCACTTAGAAAACTTTGAAAACATTGTAACCGTTGCATTAATTTATATAAGTACAATATCTCTGGTACTAAAACATTTTAATCACTAAACAAATTTCAATACAGATCTTCGTTCCCCCATTTATAATTAGAATTATCCATTTCCATAATCACGTGTAAATAAATAGCAGACCAATAGCAATAACTAACAGCGAGGTTGGCAAGAACAAGGAAAACCTCCCAATTCATAGGGCGATACAGTATGATGTATAACCGTACTGAGCAGCTGTGAATCTGATAAATTGTCGGCTCGAGCAATGCCTGCGTCTGTTATAAAATATAACGCATCTCAGGGAAACATCGCATTTAAAGCGTCAAGATTTGATAATAAGGATGCTAACGTCTTCAAACATGTAAAGATATGGGACACCGGTCCCAAAGGTATAGTCAACTATGAATATGACTTTCTAGAAAACCTAGTACCTAGTCATTATTTTAGAATTATTCATACTCAAGGATCATTATTATTTAATGAAAAAACTGCAGCTAGGTAACTACTGGTGCAAAGTTATATTTGAGTAGAAGTCTATTAGATTTTGACTGACCAAAGCAAATGACATAGTGGTTTAAATAAATTTAACTATTTTTTTTTAAAATCAATAATTTAATTGTATTATTGCAGCGCTCCTTAGCAAATTGTAGTAGATAATTCACATTTCAAAACCATCCTTGAAAATCAAAACAAAAAAATACCTTTGACAAATCGATCGCAAATAATCGCATATATAAGCCATCGGAGATAAATATTAACATTAACATATAAACATCTAAACTAACATTAAAATAAACTACCCTTTACGTTGTTTGCGAGTTTGAAAAACGTTGGCAAAGCGGGATAAAAATAAAAATAGCGTAAAAATAAACAAATATATTAAAATAATTTATATTATTATATCTGTAGTACTAGAATACTCAGAAATCGAGTGCCAATGAGACAAGCGTTTGCGTGTGTATTAAAGTTAATATTTATAATAATAATTAATTTATATGAAACAAATCCAAAATCACAATGTTATAAAAAACACGATTTTTTTTTACTTGAACTTTATTAGCAATTTAATTATATAAGTTGGTAATATTCTTTCTTAATTTTAATTTTAATTTTTCTAACTCTTGCGGTAGGATTCCCTATGTTTGCAAGAGTTAGTCATATTCCTTTTAGTTTCTTTTAGTCTAAGATATAAATGTACTCGTTATGGACAAAGCACTTTAGTAGTTAGGTAGCAAGCTTAAAAGCGATAATTTTTACAATCAGAAAGATACACGTTACAAAGATTTTGCTTATTAAATTTGTTCAAATGATTTGTATCGAAAAATAGGTTAACAATATTGGATACTCGAATATCGTGTGGGGCAGTTGCGTGATCGGCTTCTAAGCTGAACACTTTCACTGGTGCTTCAGAGTACTTGGACAAGCCGTAGTCATCTGCTAAATCTGCTGTCAGATGGATAGAACTTTTCATCAGTACCATTGCTGACTTCAACTTTATATCAGGCCTATATTCGCGAGCCATGATGATTCTCTTATAAGCTGATTCCAAGATGACCTTCATAAACTGTTTTGAATATCTGACAGCTCCTTTCATTTTATTCAAGCATTCTTCAACTTTTTTCTCGAAAGTGGTTATTTTCTTCAAATTTTCTTTAAGATTGTTGTCTTTTTTTCCTGTGATGAGATTGTGCATGTGATTGAGAACATGAATTTGGAGATCTTCGTTGGAGACTTTGCCTAGAACGGTTTCCAAGATTGTTCGCATTGCATCTGGACTGCCGTCTATGCAATAAATGGTTCCAGTATTTCCTGTAATAATTATAGCAAATTCATAATTTTACCAAAACGTAAAATGCTACACTATAAATTTTATTATATATTTTTTTGTGATCCTTAATTACATTTTTTTTGTTATATAATTAATTATGCAAATAAATGTTTGTATAGTGTCAAATTTATCTCACAGTTTAAAGTGCTAAATCATTTTTAGAAAGGAATTTAATTTAATAACTTAGATGGCGCCTATACTACCTCCTGGAAACCTACCCTCTTTCTCGAGTATAGCTGCCAGCTCCATAGCAATGTTTACTCCAAACGAATAACCCATAATGTGGAACTTCATATTATTTATATTTCCAAATCGTCGTTTCAATTCCTGAAATTTTATTTTTTGAATAAGTAAAAAAGAGTTAAAATATTTATAAAATCTCATGAGTCATAAGTGCCTATAACGTTAAAATACTCAAAAAAAAACTAATTTATTCGCATTATTATTATAATTTCCATCATAATTATTATTATAATAGGTAATAATGGAAATTACACAGCATCATATTGCCCATGTAAGCAGAGCTTGCGATAGGGGAACTTTATACATGACTGATATACTACTTAAAAAGTCTTATAAGGTTGAGTCCACATAAAAGCATGTATCCATAATTTGACGTATGGTATAACAATAATGAAACCAATTCTCGTTACCTATTTTACAATCAAGTTTCGTATTAATTTTGTTTCGGTTATTTTCCGCCAGCTTCAATAAATTGTTATCTTTTTTTTAAATTGGATTATTTTTGAGTGGTACCTATACTGATTATGAAATGTAATAAATCGAGACTTTCATTTGACTATCCTGAAAATAGACCGTCAGAAATTTATTACGAGACTTGATTGTAAAATAATAGATATTGAGAATTGGGATGGATTAATACGACCAAAACTGGCAATCATCATCGTTCGTACGAAAATTCATTCATAATGAGTCCCTATAATGAATAATGTTACATTACAGATCTAGGTATCAAGATTAATGAGTAAAAATCTGTACCTTTCTCGCATAATAGGCAATGTCTTGGATACTTTCTCCCTCCACATCTGGCCCAAGTTCAACAGATATGGCTCGCATTTTTAGCATTTCCGCCGCTGATTCAAATATTTGACGGCGTCCTTCGAAGCCAGGCACAAGTATGATGAAAGAATCATTCGGATCCCAATTAGTCTGTAAAATTGAAAAAAAACTCCTAGCTTTTTGACTTATAAAATACTTGACACTAAGTTTATTAAAAAAAACTAGCTATTGCTTATAGTCGTGTTTTATAAAAAAATATACTCCATACAATACTCCCCTATTTTCCACCCATAAATGTGGAAATCTAAAAACACGTCATTATTAATTTATGATAAGTAGCTACAATTTCAATTTTCAAGTTCCAACCTTTAAAACACCGATACTCCTATACAAATTTTGACTCCCCTATTTTCACCTCTTAAAAAAATTATATTCCAAAACCTTGAAACACGTCACTATTTATTTATGCTCAGTAGCTATGATTCGAATTTTCATATTTTTAACTTAAAGAACAAATACTTTCATACAACGTTCACCTATTTCTTCCCCTTTAATTGAAAATTTTCTAAAATCCTTTCTTAACAAAATCAAATTTTTACGTTATATAGTAGTTTTGGTTGTGCGTTGATAGATCAGTCAGTCAGTCAGAACAAACTATTTTATAAGTATAGGATATATGGATAGGAGTTTATGACATTTTTCACACTGCATGATCTAACCCCAAAGTAATCAAAGCGCGTGTTATGGAAACTGCATGACTGATATACTACTTTTATACATTATTTTTGTAAATACCTACATATTTAGACAGAGAGACAAATAATTGTAGATCATACAAACATTTGTCCCGCGGCGGGAATCGAATCTGCAACCTTCTGCATCTCATGTGACCCTTCGCCCACTGCGTCACATAGGTTGTCCATTCTCGGAAGACTCGGCATAAATCGAAACAATGTCAGTGCTTTTACCATTACAGTATGTGAAAACCGTGTTAGTAATATGAACAATAGTCTTTCTGCAAATAAATGTTTTTAGGCTTTTATGGAATCTGTACTTACATTGATGCCATTATTAATAAGAGTAGGTAATTCCTCCACAATCTGTGAAATTACATTTTCCTCTTCGGTGAATAAGTGTTTGTAAAATGTATACATTCCAGCTTCATATTCTGGAGTTTCCTTTACAATGGATTTCTCTTCTTTCCTCAAATTGAACGTCAATACATTCTTGTAATTAAGTTTCAAGCTTGTTTCAATCGCGTTGAAGAGTTCTGAAAATGTTTGTGGTTGTGTTTTCCTTGTCTGAGATTTGTCGTCATCTAGCTGTAATCAAAAAACAAAAAGTTGTAAAAAATGTTTATCCCATAATTTTTCATCAATATTTATTTTTTAGTAAAATCTGGTGATTACTATACAAAGATTAATAAATTATTAGTAACAAATTCAACGGCAATTTTATTATTCATATTGTAAAAATGAGAATTTTCACGTACTGCACTATCGGTGAAGGCACCGACTAAGTTTCGACTCATTCCGAGAGTCTTCATCAGGGTGAGTGGTTGCGACTCGCCGATCTTCCGGAAGGAGAAAATCGCCTTCACCGATAGTGCAGTACGTGAAAATTCCCGTTTTTACAATATGAATAGTCAAGTTCACGATGGTTTTTGGAGCAATTTTATTGTTTTTTTTTTTGTTTCTTTCTTTTCAAAAAAATACAAAAATCTTATTTTTTTACTCTTGTATTCTATATAGTATCACCTCGCATCTAATGACATCCGTACACTCAACCATTTATAGGAACGTAAAGCTTTTAAGAACTCCACTTTTTTTAGCAACAAAACAGACTCAGATAAATATGCAAAAATTACATATGGAACATATATGAAATATATATAATTTTATAAAAATAGTTTTCAGAGACTTGTTAACAAAATAACTAGGTACGGTACCTCAACTAATGAGTCGAAGCGTACCAGAAGCGTCGAAAGGCCCATTTCATTTCGCGTTTCACACACTCTCTCTGTTAGCGAGAGAGCGTACTCATCACTTGCGCTTTGTTTGAAGCGTGATACAATTACGAAGTGGCTGAAAATTAAAATTGTTCCAATTCTCCATCTTTCAAAATAATACTAGGTACTAACAATATCATCTAAACATATCATCCCTGATGAAGACTCTCGGAATGAGTCGAAACTTAGTCGGTGCCTTCACCGATAGTGCAGTACATGAAAATTCCCGTTTTTACAATATGAATCATCTAAACATATTATTTTCATGTAACAAAGTATAACATGAACCCCATCCGGTTCGACGGGGTTTTATCATATATACAGGTTGATTCAAGCACAATGGTTCAAATAGAGCAGGGCATTGGATAACTCGAAAAGACGAAAATCATCGTCATATTTGTTCTACGATTTTTTTTATATTTCACCAGTGTACTGATTCCGACAATAACCTGAAGAAAAAAGTGATGTTTGTTTGTTTAGATGTATGTTGCTCCTATTCTCCGTAACGGCTGAACCGATTTCAATGAAATTTAGAAATAATAATAGTTCGTGTGTCAAAGGGAAATATGTAGTTGTACACGTGGTTGTCAAAGTACGCATAAATATCTAGATAGCCACCGTCTCAGCCACCGAGTCAGTTTGGCTACTATTTAAAAATAATCAAATTATTTCCATCTATACCCTTAGCATATTAAGAGTCCGTGTCTACACAGTAAAACAGCTTTGAGGGGTGAGCTGTTCTAAACCACCCTTAAATCGATCAACTATGTGCGCAGTCTATTGTCAAGGTATCACTTCCTTCATAAGACGCCTAATAGTTGTATTGGTCCCTGAACGGTGCAAAACTGTGACGGCGAGAAATCACGCGACTGTAAAGTCGCTTGGTCATGAAAACGGCTCTTAAAGACCGTGGAAAACGGCGTTCTGGCGTCGAAATTGATGGTGAAGGCTGAAACATGCCTTATCGAAAAATGGATAATATATCCTATCATTCTCTATTAGTTGTAATATGTACCAAGCTGTGTATGATTTTTCTCAAAATAAACTTTTATTTACGATCCTTTTTTATTAAAATATAATGTCCCGCTGCTGGTCAAAGGTTTCCCCTTTTACTTTCATATCACTCGGTCCATTGCCACCTCTGACCAGTTGGATTCGAATGCATCCAGGTCGTTACACCATATTTTCTTAGTCTTCCGTTATTTGACACTAGGTATCTAGGTATACTAGATTTAAATGTTTTTTTACTTACCTTAGATCAAAAGAGTTTCTTGAAGCCATATCTAAATTCACTAAAACAACTGACTGTTTTTTGAAAGCATTTATAAAATCTTCCTTCATTCCGTTATCTGTTTGTTTCGGGTCAAACACGACAAAAAATCCCTTAACTTTACCGAGTTTCATCGCGTTTTTCATAAGAGACCTACTTCCATTCTCAGTCTGAAGTTTGTCCGAGGAAAGTTTTATTGAAACTCCTTGTTTGGCCCACGTTCTGAAAGTTATACATTTATAGATTTTATCGATGAGATCTCGTGTTCATTTCATTTCATGTTAGGAAAGTTCTCAGAAAACTTGGCCCTTGTACGATGTATAGCACAAATTGATATATAACATGGGCATGAAGATATCATTATAAATGTTATGCTGTTGAAAAATACTTATATCACTGAGCTTACATAAAGAATTAAGTGTGTCTTAATGTATTATTCTGTCACTAAGACATACTTAAGTTTTTGCCTAAGCTTATTCATTTTTGTCAAAGCCGATTGTTGATCCTGAAAGGTAATGCTATAGGTATAGGTAGATATTGTTTCTTTCGTAGTGGTTTCAGTAAGGTGCTTTATTATAAAGCATATAGATTATATAGCAGATATTTATCACGTAGCTTATTCCTTATATTCCCCTAATTTTTATAAACATGTACACCGCCGACCATTCTTTACAATATCATAGATTCATCTTATCCAAAGGCTGTCTGCAATAAGCGCTTCCAATCTATAAGATCACCCATTGTACTTTGAGTTTTCAATCAAAGGATCGCTAGTAAATAATAATAAAATACAGTGTTTTCAGAGCTAAATAAGATAATTGTATCTTATTTTATACTCACAAGAACTTCTTATGAAGATAACCAGAGATGGAACTCATCTTCATGTGTAGTATGATTTTCCGAGCCCCGCGTTCTATAAGTTTGTCTGCCAGCTCTATTCCAATGCCTTTCTCACCACAAACTATTATAAGAACATCCTGAAGTGAATACGATATTCTAGAAAAAAAAACGTGTGGTTAAGATCCAGTATCTGTAACATATCCTACTATCCTATGAAGCGAGTATTGCGGCATCCGACATATCTTGGCCATCGATGTAATCTAAAGCACAACAAATATGCATTTGCAAACTATCCAGATACACTGACTAGAACATTATTACACAGTAGGTATACACAGTACAAAATGGTCGAATTTAAAATGTTGTTTGTGTATTCTTATCCCAAGAACTATCGTGAATTTGTTATATTATGGCGATGACGAAGGCAGCCAGTGAAGACGATGTAGCACCACGATCAATTACTATAACGCGAGAAACACAAGCGCCTCCTATATTTTCGTGTCCTGCGAATCGCACACAAAATGCGTCAGCGGGCTGTGCAAGATACGATGCGGAGGGAAAGCGTAGCGATCACTCACCCCGATGAAGACTCTCGGAATGACTCGAAACTTATTCGGTGCCTTTACTGACGGTTTATAAATATGTTATTTATGCAATAAAGCCTAAACTTTGTCATACTCTTAATAAATGAATAATTGAAGAACACCATGAGCTTGGACCTCGATGGCACGACGGGCAAGTAGCCCTGCAATTCTCGCCGTGGGACAATTTTTTGCATTCATAGAATTAAAATTGACCGTTTAGAGGTCCTTCCTCATGAGCACCGTCCGCGACTACGCTCGAAGGTCATGAGACGGGAACTGGTTCCCGTCAATGTTCTGGTCAACGAAACGTCAGCAGGAGAATAGTAAAGTACGTGGTATAGTCGTAATAATATTCTATTTTTTTTTGCATGATTTTCTGATATTTAGAACATATCTGGGTATTGTAGTACCATTCATAGTTCCTGATAACCACGACATAAAACATCATAGTGTGGGTCAGGACTATGTCCATTAGATGTTATGAATATGAAGTAGAAGATACATCTGGGGCAGTAGGTAGTGGCACCATACCTATTTCTGATGCCAAGCAGGAATGCATAACTGTGTTCTGATTTGAAGAGTTTAAGTGCCGGTGAAATAACATACATTAATGAGACTTCACCCGTTATGTCTCAGGGTCGGTAACACGCGAGTGATATCTCTCGTTTTGCAAGCGTCCATAGGTTACGGTAACTGCTTAAAAAAATCAAATGTGGTTCCTATGTATATTTGCATAGATATAAAAATGTCCAGCAATATATAATAATATTGCTGGACATTTTCCACACAACACCATTTTGCCCCAAACTAAGCAGAGCTTGTATTATGGGAACTACATGGCTGATATACTATTTATATATTTATAAAAACATACATATTATACATAGAAAACACCCAGACCCGAGACAAATATTTGCAGATCATTCAAATATTTGTCCCACTGCGGGAACCCACATACTTCCACGTCTCAGGCGAGCCTTTACCCACTGCGCCACAGAGGTTGTCTAACTTAAAAGCCGTTTTTTTATACCTCGGGATTGTTTTTAATCCAGTGCTCATAATACTAGGGTCCCTGACCCTAATCAATACTTTGCCTGTGTTCCTGTTTAGAGTCAAAGCCTTGAATGCTCGATCCACTTGCAGAGGGGAAAAAACTAATCGGCAAAGAGGCTTCACTACACCATTTTTAATTCCTTGGGTGATATGTGTTTGAAGGATCTGAAAATTATGTACTAAGTATGATTTAAATTATGTACTAAGTATGATTTACATCAAAGAGTTTTGAACTTGATCATGATCGTCGTTTGATTTGTAGAGAGCTCGCGTGACCAGAAAGCTATCAGGGCCAACGCATTACATTGCAATGCAGCCAGCAATTTGTGAATGTTTCCCTCTGGTAGTGATCTGGATCAATAGTTTGTAACAGTCTTTAGATAGCTAGCTGTATCATATTTGCTTTTGTTTTTATGTTTTTTAAAGTGTTACCCACCCGGAATATCACAAGATTTTATAATATCCCAAAAATTTAACATCGGTGGGACTCCAACTAAGATGGAGCAAGTAGATGGAGCCGCTTAGTACGATCTCGTATTTTAGTTCGTACTAAGCAGTACGAACCAAAATACGAGTTCGTTACCAGCCTGTTCGAAATTCTCGTGATGTTTCGGCTTGAAGCGCTGAGGCTCCATCCACTAGCTCCATCTTAGTTGGTATAGTTGGTACGAAGCGAGGTCACGGATTCGACTTCCACCGAGATTGAAATGTTTATATCATAAAACCTTGATCCATCATGTTTTAGTGCTCCAAATCGAAATTAAATTTCAATCGAACCACGATTACGAATATCTTTAATTACGATACAGCTCTTATGTGCCATTATGTTTCAGGGTTACAATGCGAGTATTCTGGTTTTGCAACCTACCGGTTAACAACCATAACATAGGTTACTGTAACAGCTTAACAGCAGGTAAGCCGTATACTTGTTTGCCAGTTTAGTGGTGTGATAAAGTAATGAATGAACGATGACTCATTACATTTACGATGTGCATACACAGATGGAATATGAATATGCATAAAGGCTTACCTTCCTATCACTGGCATATTCTGGCCTGAATATATTCGTGACATCAACAGTTATGTATGAGCCGCTGTGAAAGAGGACGTACATCCCTATGGCCTTGTTCTCATATATGTCATGTTTGCTGAAATCTAAAAAGGTCGCAAAGTAGCCGTTTCCCGATTTCATTGCAGCCTAAAAATATTAAGAGATTTAATAATTAGGTTCTTGTGAAAGAGTCGTCTAGGGAAATACTACCACCATACCTATTTTTGCCGCCAAGCAGTAATGTCCACATTGCTCTTTTCTGATTTGAAGGGTATGGGTGAAATTACAGACACATGAGACTTTTTACCTGTTATGTCTCAGGGTCGGTATCGCGCAACTGATACCGCTGGTATTGCAAGCATCCATAGGTTACAGTAACCGCTTACCAACAGGTGGGACAAGTGCTTATTTGTCACTTAAGGATCCGGCGTACAGCGCTCATAACTTAAAATCGACGCGTGTCCAAAAATATAGCTATCTCTTTCTGACTGATGCAGGCCCGCCCGTGCTTGCGCGATAGCAATATTAGCCGTTCAGAATTTGTTATAAATTTGGTTGTTTTCCGTAATACCAAAAAGATGAATGAAAAATTGTTGTATTTTTCTATTTATTTTTTTAGTATTTTTTTTTTCTAGACAATAAAATCTATGTATCTAACCAAACGATATGTAAGGTATTGTTGTTTTTAATACGAAACAAATAAGAACAAAACATGTCATGTATGACGTAAAAATATCCAAAATGCGATTCGTTTACATTTCATTTTAGGTAAGCATTTTGAAAAAATATATATAGCAAGGTACGTATATAAATACTAATCGAATGCAAATAATAACACAATATGGTGGAAATAAGCTCTAATTACAAATGACTATGGTATTACATTTGTATGGGCAATTCATCCAACGCAGGCTTCTTAAGTTGTAAAAGAAAACGTGCCTCTGACCACTCTGGTTTCCATACGAATCTGCGTTCTGAGAATATCCATTGGGAATGCAGCTATGAACTACGTCACATCTAGCTTAACCCACTTGAAAAAAAATACAATTCGTATCTTACGAACGCTGCCTTAAAGGCTAGGCTTGTTCCTGCTCGGTCAGTAAAGAGAACGCTCTACCAGTTCAATCATACTAATGAACTAGTTCAAACTTCTAGTACTAATATTACCGCGCTCTTCTAAAATGTACTACTGTACTAGAGTACTAAAGGAAACATACAAATGCGTTCATCAAACAGTACTTTTTATTCTTTTAGTACGTCCGTCCGATTCTAAACCTTATGACGTATAAAATAGCGAGTGCTTTTACGTCATGCAGACTTTGAGACCCGAATGAACTATTGAACTAGTGTTCTATTAAGAACGAGTACAACTGAATAGTTCTAGTTAACTTTAAGGAATTCATTCCTATTAGTATATCGTTCCTATAATACACATGCCTAGTAAGAGCTACTTTATCCGGGCATCACGCGGGTGAAGCCGTGAACAGTAGCTAGTATTTATTAAAATTAATAATCATAAATATTCTTACCTCTCTAATAGAGCCGGAAGCGAAATTGACAACAAAATCATACCCATACCCATTTCGTTTTTTCATCACGTCGTTATAGAAACTTTCGTTGTTAGAACATATAATGTTGTTTTCTGCAAAGAATTGATATTATTAAACCAAGTTTTGTGATCCTAATCTACTAGAAAACGTATTTTTAAAGACAACTTAAGACGTCTTCTTGAAAGAAAGGGAAGTCAGCCACTTACACTCATCCATTTTGATGAAACTTTACAGTAATATAGCTTATACATCAGAATAATACATAGGCTACTTTTTATACGGATACCACGCGGGCGAAACCGTGGGCAGAAGCTAGTCTTTGATAATACTAAGTAGGGTGAAGTCAAAGATACGAGATTATAATATTTGGCACATGTCCTCATTTTGCATTGTAGTTTGCATTACAAGTGACAGATTACAAGTCCATCGCCGCTTATTGGAACACTAACCGATGGCACACGCCTTAGGTTCTTTGGCATGCCTGTTTCCTTACATTTTACAATAAAACAGTTTAATTCATTTAAATACAAGGCTTAAACCAATTACCTATAACAGTTACCTCTGGAATCTCTTTGGAACTAGAGGGCAACAAAAAGTGCTGGGACTGCGGTGGACGCAGCTGAAAATATCTAGCGGCGCAAATATGAAGTCCATGACTAAGACTAGATTTTTTTAATAATGTAGCCACTGGCCATGACTACATTTTTGTGCCGCTTGGTGTAGTTACTCTAGGAAAATGGGGACTAAGTACCAAAAGTTATTAAAAAGTTTACACTTTTGGTTGAAGCTGCTAGTGACAAGAGGGCTGACTCTTTCCTCGCTCAAAGGATTTCTTCGGCCATTCAGCTGAAGCCAGAAGTGGTCATAGTAATAAAATGTATTACTCAGTTAATTTTTATCACAAAAATTTAACTTCTAGGGGACTTGAACTCGCAACCTCCTGCTGGGTAAGCAGTGGGTATAGCCCCTGTTCTAAGTTCTTCGTTTTCCTTTTTTGTTCAGCTAAGTTGCGTTTTTATTTTAACAAAGCAGTAAATATAGAGTCGATATAAACAAACCATCTAGTTGCGGATAAAATTGTAACATTTTTTTCTTCTTTTCTTCACTATCAACAACAGTGTAGATGATACAATTATATGATATACAAATTGCAATCAACGCTAAGCCCACACTGCAAGTTGCATCTAATATCAGTATACTAATTCCTTCCACTAACGTGCTTCTGATAGTCTGAAAAAAAAACTATAATTAGTGATTGTTCTCGACGACCTCAGTGGCGCAGTAGGCGAAGGCTCGCCTGAGACGCAGAAGGTTGCGGGTTCGGTTCCCGCCGCGGGACAAATGTTTGTATGTCCTGTAAATATTTGTCTCGGGTCTATTTGTTTTCGATATTTTATTATAAGATATATATATTAAAAAAAAGTAGTTTAACATTTAGTTTCCATTTCATTATAACAACTTTTATAACATGTATTTTATGCAATAAATTAATTTAATTTGATTTAATACAAGCTCTGCTTAGTTTGGGGCCAGATGATGCTGTGTGAAAAATATCCAGCATTATTTATTTATTTATTCTAAAATAAAATAACTTAACCGCCAACAGACACTTCCATCGAAATTACAATCGCAATTTTGACGTTTATCTGATCAAGACGACTTCAAACTGAATGGTTTTTACATACGAGGATTGGGTTTCACGAAAATGTAAGCAGATTAAATAACCTTGCTTTCTTCGTAACAGATATTATTTTACAATATTCATCAGATGTTCACCTTGCTAACCTCTGCGCTAGCGCACACGGCACGTCCGAAAAAATATTTCTTTCACTAGCTCGGAAATCGCTTCATTATTTAAAAAAAACACAATGATTCAAAGTGATCCTTGAGATTTTAATGAACAAAAAAAATTGATTTTGATTTTAATATATCAATCGGCTCTTTTCGTTACACAACCAAATAATACGCCGGCAATTACCAATACGACAGTGAAAAAAATTGCAGGACAGTTTTTAACACGCTTAAAGCTTACACACGCACGCTTCACATATAACTAACTAAATAACAAACAAGCAATTGTAATCAAATCTTGGAAGTAAATTTTAACCTACTTCTATTTGTCTTCGTATCTAAATTACACTTTGTATGTATATGTACTTCGGATGAAAATACTATAATTTGGTATCTTGGAGCTGATCTGATGACGGAACCAGGAGGTGGATAGTGGAACTCTTTAATGGCTACTAGTAAATCTCTCGAGTTTGCGCTCATATGATTCGTTTTCACGAGTTCAATAGATTAACTTTGGTAACGAGGGTCTGATGATGGAATCAGGAGGTAGATAATGGAATTATTTTTAGTGCGTTATAAGAGCGTTTTTTTTTTAAATACCACTTATTATTTTTTATTATTCTTAGAGACACACTAACATAAAACAGGTGTCTTTGGGATCACATTTTTTTTGTTTAATGTGCCTTTTTTTAAAAGTTTAAAAAAAGAAGAAAGACCGCGCGCAGTTGTATTGGCTGGAATGAAAATCGGACACTGTAATTGTAGATGTTTGCGTAAGTTTATTGCTTAAAGATCAGATTTGCGTCGTCCTTCTAATATTATTCGGCCGTCAAATGTATCATTTTGAGCCTAATTTACAATTTCAATGACAAATTATATACATACCAAACAATAATATGCTTGCACGTAAGCCAATGGAACAGTTGCTGCATCTTCAAGAGTCCAATGATCAGGTACTGGCCATAGAAGATCTGGGTCAACTTCAATCGTGCTGGCTACTGAGCCTCGGGAAATCAAACCCATCACTCTTTCTCCACTGTAATCAATAAAGTTTCAAGTTGAAACAATTTTCAACATTCTAGATGCCTTTAGCCTAGTTCTGTTTTTAAGGTTATAGTCATGTGTTTTTCCACCATCCTATGAGCACGATTGCCTAGAATACTATTTACTCTGGACTTATAACGTCCTAAATATACTGCTCCGGATAAATTGATATATTTTATAAACGATCTTGAGCCAGAAGCTATACTTTTCACCATATCCCTAACACCTTCACAATGTCATTGGTCCACGTTATAATTTTTGGCTGGATCAAAAGATTGAAAACTCTTTCTAGCTTAGTAGTCACTTACTTTCTATCAATTCCACTAAAATCCATGCCGAATGAAGAGGCTTCATTTTTATCGTCGTTTAATTGCTCGTGATGATCTTTTATTGACAAGCCTGAGTAGCAAACCTGTTTAAAAACATTTCTGTTGTTAAAAATTCGTTCATGGTTATCTAAGAAATAACTAGAGACACGACAAATCAAATAAAAGAAACAACATTTTAGAAGAATATAAGCTGCCAACTTATTTGTCTCTGGCTTCCTGAAATCGACCAACCTGCACCAATATTCTATCTCCAGGGATTCTTGGCATTTCAACCCATGAAAGCTGATTAATGTGTCCTGGAACTTGATTCTTCAAGGCAAAACTTTTTTGCTCTTTTGTCGTATTTGATGATTTGAAGAAGAAACTGCCCCATTGTCCCTGAAATAAAATTAATCGATCACTACAACGATAAACGTACCTATAGTTCTGATAACATTATTATTCCGTAATACCTTTCTCAGAATATTGACTGTCATATTTTTCTGAAGCTGTTCTTTGTACAAATCATTGTCAGGATTAAATTTAGGTGAGTGAAAATCTTCAATAATAACCACGGATATATTATTAAATCCATCTGTCTTGAGTTTTGTAACGAGACCTGAAAAGCAATGTGAAATAATGGTTTGCATGTAAGGTGTAACTTTATGTTATTATTTGTTTAGAATCAATTACCTAAAATACCACAGTATGGTTGTCTTTCTGAAACTAAAACAATACGTTTTGTGGTAACTGATTTGCTTAATACATCAGGTACCCAGGAAAATGTCTCATCAAAGCTGATCAAAATATGACTAGTGGGCTTTTGGTTCAGCTTTCTCATCAAAATCCAAATTTTTGTACCATCCGATATACAGCTCAGAATGTTGAAACAGTCTCTCGGTGGAGACTGCAAATTGGGAACTTTGTCTTCCAAACTTAGTATGAATGTATCTTCTGATAAAACATTTTGGAGGCTTTTCATATCCTAGAACATCAAAATCACAAAATCAGTTCGAAGAGGTTTTAAACTGAAAATTAATAACGGACGAAATATACCTTTGGGGATTGCAATAAATTCTCCAGTATTATAACATTTGTGTGGTCGATTTCATTATTTTTAGTTGCAGCCAGAATTACTTCATCGCTACTATCTTTCAATGTTATTATTTTACTATTGATCCAAAAAACCTTATCCGCCACTTCATTAATGTAGTCAAATTCTTTAGGTACTATTTCGGTTACAACTTTTGTAATCACTATATTTTCTGTTATAGAATTTTCTGATATTATTTGCAAATTCATTTCTAGTGCTGTTTTAATCTGAAATATTTTTTAAATTAATTTCAGTAAAGAACAATAATTATTATGTATGTTTCTCCATCCTAAACTTACATTTACTTCTTCTGTTGGATGATACGCGAAAAAACTTCGTGTTTCTAGAGCATTAGCAGAATTTTCTTTCGAAGGTACATTCGTGTACCTAATATCTTCGATTTCAACTCCTGCACACCTATATTTATAAAAATAACATTGTAAAATGTAATTGTTTTAATATTTTCTTTCTACTTTTGTTAAGGTTAGTCTGTTTCTCAAACATTACCTAGAAAATAATTATTGGAATATTTTCCTGAGAGTTTATTTATTTCTGTACAATTAATAGCACTGCTGAGATTAAACAAACAATATATTCTATTTTATTAAAACTATTATATTTTGACCGGATATTAGTTAAAGCACAAAAATAATGTGTTTTTATAATTATGTTCAATTGTTTTTGACTTTTGTAGGTACGTCTTAAATAGTTTATTATTTTACCTTGTCACTCCGTAAATATCGATGACTTTAGCATTGTAACAATTAACTCCATTAACTGTTTCATATTTCACTAGTTTTTGTTCAAAAGCACTGATCTTCAATATTCTTATGAATTTCGGTTTCGATATGCCATTGAAATCTCTTGAGACGATATCCAATTGAATCAAAGAATCAAGGAACGGAACCCAGTTATTGGTCCACGCGATAAGCGCTTTATTGCAATATAAATTCGAAGAGCGAATAGCCTGGAACTTTCCTCTAAAAAATAATGATAAAGTAAGTACCTAAGTGAACCAAGAGCAAAATTAATTCATCAACATATTATTACGAAATCAGTTTACTTGTAATCAATTCCTCGCATTCTTAGAATCTTGTAGATGTCTTCGGTAGAGAGCTTTACATCGGTTTCAAACTCATTTTCAGGGTTATCATAATAATTATCGTCAATTGTATGTTGAAACTGCATGACTTTTACTGCACTCACAATACCGGATACAATTATTTGATTGCCTTGAGTGACCTGGTTCCAAAAAATAACGATTTAATAGTATATTTTTATACAATGGCCGTAAACGATACACCCAAGATGTTTTGGCATCTGAGCGAATGAAGGCGAGCTAGGACGCTAAAGAGTTTGAGGCTGTAGTTAATCGCATACACCCAAGAATTATATATAACTGTTCATCAAGAATACGAAGCTATAAAAAAAATATTGGATTTGCATAAAAGTTTGTTGCTAAAAAGATATTTTTGCCTGGTTTCACGCCATGTTTTTTTTCACCACTGGACTTAAAGAATTTAAATTACATAGAAAAAAGGATTTGTCATGGAGATTGTTTTGTTTGTTTGAAAGTAATGAGCCTCGTTCTATTTTCAAATTTACTTATAAATCGCATGTACGGATCCGTTTTGAGTTAACTATGACCTACTAAGAGAATAAGTGATGAAACTTATTGCATAATCCTATCCTATTGTATAATTTTAAACTTTTTTATTGTAACTATAACTTTCATCAATAGCATAGTAAGTTTTAGGATCACTTCACTCGTTTTTACTGTTCCTACCCAAATCCAGTTAGGTTAAATAATATGTTTCACTAAAAACGAGATATTTACTATGATTTTTGAGTTTGAATGTAATAGTGGTATTTTTCGTAATAAAAGAGCGAGAAGATAGATTTGTCTGCAACATCCATCCGCAAAAACTTCAGTTTCTCTTGTGATTATGGTACATGCAACTATGCCATGGTAGATATCCCGTTTTGAGTAAAAACATATGTGATTTAAGATAGTTTCAAAATTTATAAGAAAAACATAATTTACCTCAAAGTAGTCATTCCCCTTATTGATCATAACAGCAAAGCGTATTGGTGTACCGGCAGTAATAACTATCTCACTATGAAACTGGATATCCTTAAATACAATTGAGCTATTCCGAAAGTCTATCCCATCATACATAGTCATCGTTTCCCAAACAAACGTAAGGAGGCCGGCTTCGGGGAATACGTTGACTCCTGTAAATATTCGATCATGAATATTTAGAAACAAAACTAAATCAATGTTTCCGTAAATAATTAAAAACACATGTTTATTTTTTATACTAAAAAATAAACTTGTGCCTCTTTAGAGGCAAATTAGATTGCGTACGGCCCTACCGCACCGGTTGGTAAGCGGTTACCGTATGGACGCTATCAGAGGTATCACTCACGCGTTGCTACCCACATTCAAGATGAAATATCTCATGTGCACAGGCACATCTTCACCGCATCCTCAGGCGGTAATTTCACCGGCAAACATTCCCTTCAAATCGGAACTATGGTTGCCGGTAAACTTTCCCCCGGACGAGCTTTTTCCTTGAAGCTTACTTAAGCTGGGCCGTACGTTTGTTTCCGTGGCCTTTTCTCACTTTAGATTTAAGTTTTTAGGAGCTAGTATGGTGTCGAGTTTATATATTGTATGAAAAATTAACTCAAATAGCAACTTACCATTTCTGATGTGGCCTTCCAAGTATTTATAGTCATTGTCCTCAAGTGAAAGCACTATGTTTCGCGATTTGGATATATTAGTGTATATTTCTTTCTGCTTAAATAGTGGCCTGAAAAACAAAGTAAACATATTTTTCACTAGAAACGGGATATTCACCGTAATGGTTTGTGAAATATTTTATTGTTCTTCGATATTACTTTCTAATATTCTGAATTTTACGAATATTAGAACATTTACAAAACAATCAGAAGACCTGTCGTATTGATGTCGTATGGATCAGAATGTTGGGCAACCAAAGGGATCGATAAAAGAAGAGTGCACGCAGCTGAAATGCGAATGTTAGATGTGTGGAGTTACTAGAATGGACAAAATAAGGAATGAGTATATCAGGGGAAGTTTGAAAGTAGCACCCTTGACGGAAAACTTGAGGAGTAAACGGTAAGCATGGTATGGGCATGGAGGGAAGAATGTCATATTACGAGAAGAATTTTAGATATGAAAGTGGATGGAAACAAAAACAGAGGTAGGCCAAAGAAAAGATGGATGGATTGTGTGAAGAATGACATGATTAAGAAAGGAGTGAGTACTGAGATGACGGCTGATAGAGAAGAGTGGAAGAAGAAAACATGTTGTGCCGACTCCACGTAATGTGGGATAAGGACAAGAAGATGATGATTCTGAATTTTATGGTTATGTTTTTTCAAAGGTGAACAAATTTAAAGACTATGATTATGACTAACAGCCGTAATTGAATGCGAAGTTTGAATATTTTAGTTAAAAATAAAAATGTGCTGCTATACCATTCTTCAGTATGTTCCCATTCGACCAGGTGTGAGAGAAGCGGTGTCTCAGTAGATACAGGGAACTCCACTTTGGGGTACAAGTTGTCCACCTTAGGATTAAAACCGGCTAAGTATAATCTGAAACGAAAGAAAATCAACCATAATGATGAATAACAAAGAAAATAATTTATGAGATAAATATATTCATATATATTCGCATAGGAGCTATTTCACAAAGAGCTCTAATACTTCTAAATATATATAAGTTAAACCAGAACATTTTGTGTTATTATAGATTTAAATAAATAAATAAATAATGCTGGACATTTTCACACAGCATCATCTAGCCCCAAACTAAGCAGAGCTTGTATTATGAGAACTACATGACTGATATACTACTTATATACTTTTTTTTTGTAAATACATACATATTATACATAGAAAACACCCAGACCCGAGACAAATATTTGCAGATACAAACATTTGTCCCGTGGCAGGAATTGAACCCGCAACCTTCTGCGTCACAGGCATGTAAAATGATGTAGTTTTATAAGTTTTTGTAACTTAATTAACGTTTATTTATGTACTACGATCCTAGGATTAAATTTACCCTGGAATTGTACTCAATTAGAATATCTTACCTCGTAAATAAAGATCTAAATAATAAAAAAATACTACAAAAAAAAGGTCTACTATGTACTTCAACTACTTAATGTTCCCAAACAATTCCCGTATATTCAACTGCGTTGACCGATTCCACCATAAATATTATCGAAAAGAATTTGAAACTTCGGACACAATTGAATTTATTAAAAACACATTAAAATTTTAACAAACCTTACTTCGGTGAAAAGTAACAGAATCTTTAGGTATTTATAAAATCATTTGTCATTTGTAGCTCAGAAGACTCTGCCAATCAATTCACCAATAAACTTAAACGTTGGTTATATGAAAAATGTTTTGATGATGTAAAAGAACAAATTAGGTAAAATCTAAAAGTTATTAAAAATAATATGAAATGTTATTAATTTGATCTAACAATGTAAATTAAAATTATAATGAAATTAAATTGATGTTAGGTTTAACTAAGATAAACATTTGCATGCCAATATGTTTGGTGAAATATGTGAAACTATAACTCCTTAATATAAGATCTTTGTAACCATATTTCTCGCAAATAAACATTTCATTTCATTTCCCCGTGTTGATTACCAAACTAAAATAGGTTCAAGGTCACCTACCTATTCCATATTGTATTTAAATCAGGAAAGCCGTTACAGATATTATAAGTTGGAAATATCCAAAATATAAAATTAGTTATAGCAGGATAGGATATCATATCAAAAACTTTTATCAAATAACTTCTCGTGCTTTATAAAAATAAGTCAAAAAAAGATTTTTTTCAAAAATACTCTTAGCGCCATTTTGATATTCAAGTATAGAAAAAAAACAAATTCAACCCATATCAAAAAGTAAGTCAAAAATACTAACTTCCCAATAGCTTCCAACAAATATTTGACACCGGCACCATTTGTGTTCCCTCTTCTCGTCAAAGGGATATGCGTGCATTCCTTATGAGACCTTTTCAGGATGGCTTGCAAAAGACTGTGGGGTGCAATCTCAACCACCACGGCGTTTTTCGGAATCAAACGTGTCATTTCTTCAAAGAGGACGGGCTTCTGTATAAAACAATTACTCATGAAAATAAATAGAAAAATCTTCAATTATGCTAAAATATAGGTAAGAGCGAGTTAACCGAATAGACATTGAAGTTTCACTTCAGACATTGCGCTGAAAAAACATGCGAAAAAAACATATTTCCAGGTTTTTCTTTCTCATGCGATTACTTTTCGGAAAAAAACAACAAGACACAAAGTAGGATTTTAAACTATTTTTAGTAAAGCGTATTTTTGGCCTCTGAGCAGCAAACTAACCCTGGTATTGCAAGGCTGGTCGCAGCTTATTAACGCCCATGATGTAAAGCTTTTACATGGTAAAAAATCTAAAAAAAAATGTTCTTGTCTACAAAAATATTCCAAGCATACCGAGTCTTACTCGTTAACCGGCAGCAATATATTTTCATATAAATTAATATGAAAATTTTCAAGAGCGATATAGCTAAAAATGATATAGCTAAACACTGCTCACATCACAACTCAGTCAGATATTGCCCGGTACCAGTTAGGTACCAAGCTGGTACCTGCAGTGGTGGATACCGTTGAGATACGAATACATATTAGCCACATTAGCGGACCGCTACGTAAGATGTTAGACGTGATGCTAGGCATGAATCTAGGTGAGATGCTAGGCGATACTATAGTAATCTACGCGCTTCATACACTACATGGTAGATACCTTTCAGATACGAGTACATATTGGTCACATTAGCGGGCCGCTATGTAAGACGTTAGACATGAATCTAGGTGAGATGCTAGGTGATACTATAGTAATCTACACGCTTCATACACTACATGGTAGATACCTTTCAGATACGAGTACATATTGGTCACATTAGCGGGCCGCTATGTAAGACGTTAGACATGAATCTAGGTGAGATGCTAGGCGATACTATAGTAATCTACGCGCTTCATGCACTCCATACACTCTACGCCGTAGTCTACGTCGACCGAAAAAGTCTACCTGCACAGAAATACTGGATCGTGTATTGAAATAGACCTGGAGCCTAACCTTGAGGTATTACAGTGATTCAGTTCAGGCAAAGATGTCACTTTTCTCTTTGCAATTGAAGACGCTATGGCATTGTTAAAGCTTTGTCGTTTGCAAAATGCGATTTGAAATCGTTGCCTGAACTGAATCGCTATAGACTTGATCTGCCCTGTGTTGATTTGTGAACCTGTGCAAGCGACCGGCGGGGCGGAAGATCAAAACTCAGTTGTTTTCAGTAATTCACTCCAGCATACCGGACCGTTCTATATACGGTACGACCTGCCCAAGCAAGGAAGCATAAGTAAACATGTCCAATAGACTGAAATTTATAAGGCTTTCAATCAGCATCGAGGACTTGCCATTTAAAAAATGGTTCAAATAATGGTCATTACAAAGTAAACAATAAAGTAACATTATAGTGCTTTCCTCAAAAACAGTAGAAGACTTTTGTTTATTTAGCCGAACCCTCATTCCAATTCTTGGTTCCGTTCAAAACATCTACCTTTTCCTGTTGTTTGGTATATTCTACCTGGTGCCTAAGAATTATGGCAGTAATAATGGGCATCTTCGCCATTTATTTTACCTGCGCTGTCCTCTCTTAGCTATGTAAAGGGTCAAGGGCACACTTACGATTAAATTGTTCATGTGGTATTCGGCCGAGGAATATTTGGCTTCTTCATCCTCCCACTTCTCTCTCGGCACCGATGACGATATCCATCTTTGGCTGCGAGGCTTCGGATTCTTCAGTATCTCTTTTAAGCGTCGTAAAAGAGCTGGACCTAAAAATACGAGTTTTAGAATAGATAGATAAATCATTAATTTGGAACTACTTATCAATTAAGTATATAACTAATATGGTTGAACTGCTGATGAGGTAAGTAGTCACAAATTGGGGCGGGACTCAGTATAAATCGCCGCAGACCTGGTGAAGGTAATAGCGCGCTGATCTTCCGTCCTCTCCCAATATCACTATTAGATATAAGAGCAGATTTCAAAAATAAATCTATATAAAGAAAGCTTTACTATTCGTGTTTCTGCCATTTTAAAGCAACTCATCAGAAATGCCCTTGGTACGAAATATTACAATAGTCAACAGTAACTGCTCTAAATTAAGTTTGCTTTTGAACAAATAAAAGCAAAAAAGTTGAGACTATCAAGTTAACCAAAAATTTAGTGGGATCTCGTACACAAAAGACGTGCGATTAAATTGATTTATTTCTATTGAAAAATAAAAATATTTTCGGGGCGTGGCCAACCTACATGTGGGTTCAGGTGCCCAAACGATATCTGACTCCTTTCAATTGACTTTTTGTGAGTACAAACCTACATAATATACCTGTTTTCTTTGAACACTTTTAATAA
Organism: Perizoma flavofasciatum; assembly: GCA_958496245.1. NCBI lineage: Eukaryota > Metazoa > Arthropoda > Insecta > Lepidoptera > Geometridae > Perizoma > Perizoma flavofasciatum. Next base: position 10,665,314 of record OY292433.1, read on the forward strand.
ACACACAAACTCAATTCATTTTTATATGCTGCACACCTTTATTGGCAACTTTTTCTATACACTGACACCTATTATATATTTTTTTGCCTTACTTGGAATCAGTATCAACCGCTTGGACGAAAGCAGGATTTATTTCTGTTTTTCTACTAACTATTTACCTACAAAACTCACTAAAAACCACTGTTCAAATTGAAACACTATACAACTCGGCAACATTCTAATTTCAGAGCTCGAAATAACAGCACATGTGTATATAATAATATTAATAAGTCTTAGTTCGAGTAATACAATTTAGCCTAAGACCCAAGTTCACCAACACAATAACGTGTGGTTAGGCCTAAACAAAGCTTTTAGACTCAAATGAATCTTTCATCATAAATAACGGTTAGTAAGTATCAATTAAGTTTGTAAAATTATATCGGAAATATCTTCTATACCTATATCAGAAATTCTTCTTATATATGTTTCCGGGCTAAGCCGCTGAGCCGTTTATCATGATATTTGATATGGACATAGTTTGAAGCCTGGAGACGGTCATACGCTACTTTTATCGACATACCATGCGGGCTAAGACGCAGGCAGAATCTAGTAAAATAATATTAATAAGTCTTAGTTTGAGTAATACAACTTAGCCTAAAACCCAAGTTCACAAACACAATAACGGGTGGTTAAGTCCTAATTAAAGCTTTTTGACACGTGTTTTTATATTTATCTGTCATCATAATCAATGGTTCAAACCGTTAAATGTCCGTTTATTTTGTTGGTAAGCTCAAGCCTAAGAGTCCTTTTATACCAACGTCGAAATAAATATTCATTCATCATTCATGAAATAAGATCTTACCGGCATCAGATACGTATCTTGAATGGTAGGCTACGTCTCTAGATGGAATAATTCTAGCAAAGATGCCACGTTTAGTCAACTCATCAACAAATCCCTTCATGACCTCAGCCGGCCCTGATATTGTTGATGATTCAGGGCTATTGTGGCATGCTATATCTATTTCCGGAGGACATTGGCTTGCAAGCTGAAAATAAAGCTTATAAGTAAATGTAAACATTTTAACTTCAGAATATGCGTAATAAAATAAAATAATAAGAACTGATTTTAATCTTTTCTGTAAGTTGTAAATTTCAATTTCTGTAAGTTGTGCCTTACAGAAATCGCTTTTGACGAATCTTTGTTTCCATCTTCGGCAAGCTATTTTTTGTCTCAAAAAAGCTGATTTATACATCTTTAAGTAGACACTGAACACCTAAATTGCCATAAAAACAAAGAAAATATAATTCAGATTTTTTTGAGTTTTCGATTTCTATTGGGACGGACCTTCAAGCAGAATATGTATTTAAAAGCTCTTTGTTCTGTATCTCTGAAAGGACTACAGAGTTTAATAAGCGATAATATGCTAACAAAGTCGATGATACTAATAGCTTACTCACAGCTTTGTGTCCTATTCCAACAGCTGCCATTGAACCTTTTACAAGGACACTCTCCTGAATTGCTCTGCCACGGCTATAGGAACACAGCATCATCTCTTCAGCGGTTACCGTCCCATCTTGGTAAGCACACGCTGTTTCACCTAGACTGTGACCTATTTCACGACTTGGTTTTTCAATAAAAGTGTTAAAAAATCCTACGAAGCAGTACTCCTAACAGCGTTTTTACACATTTTTTTGTGTCCGGCCTCTTTCACTCCATGTGTTATCATACATACTTGAAGGAAAGACTAGCTTTCTTCCAGTTTAATAAACTAATACCTAAATAGACACATATGTAATCCTGACCCCAATTTAGCACCTATGCATATTTGTCGACCCTGAGATATAATGGGTGAAAAGTCTCATATGCCCGTAGTCTCACTATCTTACTTCGATCTTATCATTCGAGTATATTTACATGAACCCAGTTAGTTTATTTAAATATAGACAGGGCTTGGAAATCAGTCACCGCATTGAGATCGCATGGACGAGCTAATGAAACAGTAAATGAAGGGCCTACCTTTTAGCTTTAATACGAAGACTACAAAGTGCTGCCTTCTAGGGTTAAAAAGGATCAGCAAAGTGCGTAATACCAAACTTCGTTAAAAAACTGGCTAAGCTCATATGGGCCAAAAACTACATACTAAAATAGAACTGGGCAGATCCCGTGACTTGAACTAATTCAGAACGTTGGAAAAATCATCACCTATCATTTTATACTCAAAAACGCACTGATGGAAAAAAATGGCGAGAGGTCTCGAAATGGGATGCATTTATACCAAAGTGGTTGGATTTTGCATTAGAACGTGATAGATAAAATGAGTAAAAAATACACAAACGTCAGAAAAAAACCTATTATAAAAATCTTTAAAAATCAGTATTAGATGTTCAAGATATCTCACCAATTATATAATCAGGAACTATCCCCAACTCTTTCATTATCTCGGTCAATCCGATTTGCACAGCTCCGATCCCAACGAAAGAGTGGAGAATGTTTTCAAATAAAATGTTAATATCCGGGTCCGTTATTACTTTAACTATATCTATACCTTTAGGTGCTAGGACTTTATCACATCTGAAAAGGGATTAAAGGGCCAAAATTAGAAGAATATTGTCTGAGTGGATTTACAAGTTGATTTTAGAGGTCCGAAGCCAAATGGCAAAAACGAAATAGTTACAGTTTCGTACTTTTTATTCCAAAAACTATCGTGAACTTGACTATTCATATTGTAAAAACGGGAATTTTCACGTACTGCACTATCGGTGAAGGCACCGACTAAGTTTCGACTCATTCCGAGAGTCTTCATCAGGGTGAGTGGTTGCGACTTTCTCCTTCCGCGTCGCGCCGTGCACTACGCGCTGCCGCACGTTGTGCGCGGTTATAAAGGCGCGCGAGTGGAGGGGGCGATTGTGTTCGTAGCGTTGTAGTAACTACTGGTGGTAGGGGTGCTACATCGTCTACGCTACTGCTCACGTCGATGCAATAACCTATTCCTGGAGGAGCCAGACAGGCTACGCTCACTGTGGCAATGTCAGATTCGACTCCCCCGTTATCATGCAGTCCATACAGACATGACTTCCAGGCGGGGGGTAAAGCCCATCCACGGTCTCTGTTAAAGTTTGGTAGACGACCTATCTCGATAGCTTCGCGGATCTTGCGAGGAACGAAAAACTTTTCACTTGCCAAGACCCGGGCTTTATCAAAACGGATATAGTGCGTCGTACCAGTGACCAGCGAATGCTCTGCTATGGCGGAACTGTTGATATCTACCTCTAAGTTCTTCACAGCGCGTATGTGTTCGGTGAGCCTTGTAGAAATGTTGCGTTTTGTCTCGCCGATGTAGCATTTACCGCAGTCACAAGGAATCTTGTAGACACCGGGGACACCTAATGGGTCTCTATCCTTGGGAGAACGTAGCAATTGTCTCAATTGTGTCAGGGGTCGGAATATCGTTTTTATGCTGTACTTTCGACTTAAGACGTGCCCGATTTTATCTGTTATTCCCTTAACAAATGGTAAGTATGCTACAGCTCTCTCTACCGATGCCTTGCGTGACCTCATAGACGTGTTTGCGATCCGAAAACTTTGTCTCCAACCATAGCCGTTTCTCTCTAACACCTCTTTCACATGTGACAGTTCAGCATCCACGTATTGTGGGTCACACAACCTAAGAGCTCTATTTATTAGAGTGCGTGGTACAGAGGCGAGGTGTGCTGGATGGTGGTGAGAGTCAGCTCTAAGGTATCTGTCTGTATGTGTTGGTTTGCGGTATATCGAATGTGAGAAGCGTCCTGAAGTTTCTCGCTTGACCAACACATCTAGAAAAGGCAGAGTTTTGTTTTGTTCACGCTCCACAGTGAAACTAATTTTAGGGTGTCTGGTGTTCAAATGTGTAAGTAACGGTGTGATGTTATCTTTATGTATTATGGCAAACACGTCGTCTACATACCGCCACCAGTGTATTGGCTTAAAAGGTACATTTTCCAGCGTTGTGGACTCAAACCACTCCATAAAAATGTTTGCGACTACCGGAGCTATAGGAGACCCCATCGCTACACCCTCCATTTGCAGAAAATAATCACCCCGCCACATAAAATAGCCACTAGACAAAAGAAACTCAATCACCTTCATGTACTCGATAGGTATTGAAGTAGGTAGCAATAATTCCTGAATTATAGCTATGGTGTCCGCTATCGGTACATTGGTGAACAGAGAAGTTACGTCGAAACTCACCATACATTCATCTTCCTGTATTACTATTCCATCCAACAGTTGTGTGAAGTGGGTGGAGTCTTTCACGTAGCTATCCGTTTTTCCTGTGAATGGAAGCAGTACATTCGCCATAAAGCGCGCTATTTTGTACGTTGGTGAGTCTATCTGGCTTACTATGGGGCGAAGAGGCCAATTGGGTTTATGAATTTTAGGAAGGCCATAGATCTTTGGAGAAGTGGGATTCATGGGTCGTAATCGCTCATACAAGTCGTCAGAAGTTGCTTGAAGTAACTCCTTCAACTTTTTAGTTACTCTAGCTGTGGGATTGTAGGTGGCTCGTTTATAAGTTGTGGCGTCGTCCAGTAATTCCAGCATTTTTTGCTCATAAGCCGTGGTATCCACAATAACAGTTGCATTCCCTTTATCTGCAGGGAGCACCAGTACGTCCTGATTATCCCGCAAACTCTTCAGGGCTTTCCATTCGGGCTTTGTGATATTTGGTTTAGGTAACTTGGCTTTCCGCACAATAGACGCAACATCTTGTCGTAAGCACTCAGCGTCGTGCGCAGGAATTTTGTTTCGCGAGATGGTTTCCTCGACGCTAGAAATGATCGCTTCAACTGGTACCTTATGCGGGGTGGGTGCAAAATTAAGACCTTTTGATAATACCATTTTTACATCATCTGACACCACTAGAGTTGATAAATTAATCATCGTTTTGTCATCATTAATGGGACAATTTGCCACGACTGGTTGCTTGTTTTTGTTTGTCAGACGCTCAAATTTGGAGTTATGGGTATTTGTAATCCTGATTCTCACTAACTCTGCCCTGTTGGCTGACATTGCATCCAGTGTATCCCATAGATCCGGTCTTAATACTCCAGACACTTGTTGGTGTAGGTCATACAATTCCTCTGACACAAACGCAATTTTCCGGTAATATTCTCGAATTACCCGCGAACAGAATTTGTTATTAAAATCGTCAAAGACTTTTTGGTAGTCCCGAATGCACTTAACCGGCTTAACACGCATGTACTTTGGCACTACACCTGCTTCACTGCACTTAACCGTATAACTTAAGCCGCACTCGAGTTTGTTACGTTTTGTTCTAAGACTCGCGAACCGTTTAACTTTTTTAAACCATACCTCCCCGTAGAGGTTAGCAATTTTATTCCAAAAACTATCGTGAACTTGACTATTCATATTGTAAAAACGGGAATTTTCACGTACTGCACTATCGGTGAAGGCACCGACTAAGTTTCGACTCATTCCGAGAGTCTTCATCAGGGTGAGTGGTTGCGACTTTCTCCTTCCGCGTCGCGCCGTGCACTACGGCACACTCGATAGTACCTTCATGTACTATCGAGTACATGAAGGTGATTGAGTTTCTTTTGTCTAGTGGCTATTTTATGTGGTGGGGTGATTATTTTCTGCAAATGGAGGGTGTAGCGATGGGGTCTCCTATAGCTCCGGTAGTCGCAAACATTTTTATGGAGTGGTTTGAGTCCACAACGCTGGAAAATGTACCTTTTAAGCCAATACACTGGTGGCGGTATGTAGACGACGTGTTTGCCATAATACATAAAGATAACATCACACCGTTACTTACACATTTGAACACCAGACACCCTAAAATCAGTTTCACTGTGGAGCGTGAACAAAACAAAACTCTGCCTTTTCTAGATGTGTTGGTCAAGCGAGAAACTTCAGGACGCTTCTCACATTCGATATACCGCAAACCAACACATACAGACAGATACCTTAGAGCTGACTCTCACCACCATCCAGCACACCTCGCCTCTGTACCACGCACTCTAATAAATAGAGCTCTTAGGTTGTGTGACCCACAATACGTGGATGCTGAACTGTCACATGTGAAAGAGGTGTTATAGAGAAACGGCTTTGGTTGGAGACAAAGTTTTCGGATCGCAAACACGTCTATGAGGTCACGCAAGGCATCGGTAGAGAGAGCTGTAGCATACTTACCATTTGTTAAGGGAATAACAGATAAAATCGGGCACGTCTTAAGTCGAAAGTACAGCATAAAAACGATATTCCGACCCCTGACACAATTGAGACAATTGCTACGTTCTCCCAAGGATAGAGACCCATTAGGTGTCCCCGGTGTCTACAAGATTCCTTGTGACTGCGGTAAATGCTACATCGGCGAGACAAAACGCAACATTTCTACAAGGCTCACCGAACACATACGCGCTGTGAAGAACTTAGATATCAACAGTTCCGCCATAGCAGAGCATTCGCTGGTCACTGGTACGACGCACTATATCCGTTTTGATAAAGCCCGGGTCTTGGCAAGAGAAAAGTTTTTCGTTCCTCGCAAGATCCGCGAAGCTATCGAGATAGGTCGTCTACCAAACTTTAACAGAGACCGTGGATGGGCTTTACCCCCCCGCCTGGAAGTCATGTCTGTATGGACTGCATGATAACGGGGGAGTCGAATCTGACATTGCCACAGTGAGCGTAGCCTGTCTGGCTCCTCCAGGAATAGGTTATTGCATCGACGTGAGCAGTAGCGTAGACGATGTAGCACCCCTACCACCAGTAGTTACTACAACGCTACGAACACAATCGCCCCCTCCACTCGCGCGCCTTTATAACCGCGCACAACGTGCGGCAGCGCGTAGTCCGGTGACGCTGACCAAGGCCATCTGCGGCCCTGCAGCATTAAAGTCCATTCAGTTAAAAAAAGGCAGCGCGTAGTGCACGGCGCGACGCGGAAGGAGAAAGTCGTAACCACTCACCCTTATGAAGACTCTCGGAATGAGTCGAAACTTAGTCGGTGCTTTCACCGATAGTGCAGTACGTGAAAATTCCCGTTTTTACAATATGAATAGTTTCGTACTTTTAGCTCAGTTTGAAGAGTATCAAGATAAAATTTAACATGTAGACGTTATCTCATAACCCAAAAACCAAAAATATTTTTATAAATAAAAAAAAAAAACTTAAATTCCGTGTATATTTTTCATTCACTGAACAATTTAATAAATGTGGCGACCCATGCATTACCTTTCAATAGCGGCTGCAAATGTTGGTATACGCATCAAGTCAGTTCCCATACCAGCCCATTGTGAGCCCATACCACTGTACACAAACCACAACGGGGGTTTTACTCCTGGGTAGTAGTCTATACTCTCCGATATCGCCACTGTGTTTCCATTGATTGCATCTAAAAAGCATCAGGTGGAACGTTAAAAAATAATTGAGAAGTATTCAAAACGGTGAGGCATGCCAAAAGTTCAAAGACATTTGCCATCGATAAGTGGTCTAGTGAGTTTATAACCTTAGACATCGAAATATACAATACGAGGCCATGTGCCAAATGTTTGGGCGTACCTTTGACTACCTTATCCTTGTGATAAGGGGTAGTCAAAGAATGGGCATTATGGAGATTATAGATGTATAATTCCCATGTTTAATCGTTTGCAACAGTCTTTAGATTTCATTTAATACCCATAATATTATGAGGGTGCATAAAGGTAGTAGGTAGGTATGTTTGTAACAAGACGGTTTGCAATGCATAGTCAGTGACTACCCTCCGAATTAGTTTTTATAACACCGTTTGCTGTTTTATATGTGTTTTTGTATATACCTACTTGGACATAGTATGTTCCTTTTAAGAAGTAAAGAAGTTTTTTCATTTTTATTTGTTACAAAGGAAGAGTTTAACAATCATTATTTAAGGCGCTACAGCCACGAATGGGCATTGGCCTGGTCCAGTAAAAAACTCCAGCCGGTTCTGTCTTGGGCTTTTTCTCTCCTGCCTTCAACTCCAATTAATTTAATGTCCCGCTATCTCTCTGGCCATCGGGTTTGCCTCTCAAAAGACGATATGGTGCTCTTGCATCTTGAATTCGTTCCAATTCGTTCGTTCGTAAGAGTTTAACAATGCCCACCATCATCTTAAATATGATGTGAAGAAATGACGTGGCCATTCGAGCCAGAAGTGGTCAAGGTTTTCGTTCCCCTACCACCAATAAAATTGTATGATACTCCTTTCATGAGAGTGGAATAAGTTAAATATCTAAGGCATTTGATAACCCCTGAGCTGAATGACGATGCAGATATAGAGAGAACGTAGAATGCTGTGCGTGTAAGACAATATGATTGCACGCCGGTTTACTTGTTACTCAACAGGTGCTAAAACTGGTATATTCAAAGCCTACTGTACTAGTTTCTACACGAGCAGCCTGTAGGTTAACTACACACAAAGACAGTACAACGCCTTGCGAATACAATAACGCATTCAGGGTGGTGGTGGGGTATTCGCTGAGGCTCGAGTGGACAGCTTCTACGTCACCTTGCGCAAATAGTGCACATCCCTAGTGAGGAGTGCCCGGGCCAGCTCAAACAAAATGCTGAGTGCATTTTTTCAGCAGGTTAAACCGGATCAACCACTGATGTATGATTTATGCACATAGTGTGCATAAATCATACATCTGTGTGAGGTACTGTAGGCTAAACCTGCTAAAAGTACTAAAAGTAGGTAGAATTAATTGAATTATTTTGGTTTAGGCTTATTGACAAAATAATTTAATACTAATACTAATGTTGGACATTCTTCAAAGGCATCATCAACTTATACTTAACAACTGAGCTTATATTATATTATTATACATAGAACTAATAAATACTAACGCTAGGTTATTAAAATGTATGATAAAATAAAGTTAAATAGAAAAAATAATTATTCCGTGATTATACCAAAAGTACAGCCTGCACTAAAATAAATATAATTTGATGTACCACTTACCGAGAATGGCATACCCTCGACCAGTGTGTCCAACAATATCAGTTTCGAATATACTGTGCAAGAGAGCTATTTGTTCAGCGTCCACCTGTTTGCATTTCAACTCATCGATAATTCGGCTCACACACGTCTCTTTCCGACCGGAAGCAAGCACTATACGTGGAATTTTGCTATTGTACTTTTCAAGACCCTGTAAATAAATATTCCAATGCCATAGAATAGGAAAAAAGGTTTGATAATAGCATGGGCGATAGGCCAGCTATGACGCAAGAACATTTTTGAGACAACTTTTTTCCCAGAAGTAAATATAATAATTTTTGGCCTGAGTTTTATATACCTTTACAACTGCTGAAACGTTGCAGGTCTAAAAGTTTACTGTTGGTAATACCTATAATATTGGTCGCGTTTAGATCATTAGCGATAAGACTGCCCATCTTATTTTTGATCTTAATGTGTTATTGTTTATTTTGTTTATATCATAAGGTTTATAATTAAGTATTTTCATTCATTTATTTATTAAAAAATAACATTATTGTCTTCACAAATAAATCGCTCATTTGTACGTAAAAGAAGATAGTTGAAAAGTATACCTGCTCAGTATCAAGCTAACGAAAAGACACATGCAAAACGAAGGTAATAAAGATGATTGATAGAAGAGTAAAATAAAATGTACTGTAATGTTCAAGCGTGTTTCTGTTTATGGTACGGGGCTTGTTTGCACCTGCGACCGTTGTGATTGATCGCGACTCACAGGGAATATTAGTGGTCAATAGTGAACATACCATACCTTTGCCTTAAAATGTCCCTTCAAGACTACATGAAAGTTGGCACCGGTAAAAGATAAGTTATTCAGAGCGGTGTATCCTCTCTCAAATTTGGCGTGTTCTGTTACAACTTGAACTCTTCCATCTGTGGCCGATTGGACAGGTTCTTGACAATGAAGGTTTGCTGGAATTTGGCCCTTGTAGTATGCTAGACAGAGCTGTAAGATTCAACAAAATATGTATTAGGAATCATTACACTTTCAGAACTAAAGATAAAAGTGGCAATGATCTCACAGAGCTCGCAGAACCATTGTAAAAAGTTATCTGAGCGATGACTGGAAAAACCTGCCACCCGGTGGGCTGGCCCAACAACATTGTTAATGCTATTTTTTAAACTGTCTCAATGAGTTAAAATAATTATACATTTTGTACGAGTCTTTATCGCGTTTTTTCTTTTGATATTTTGTTGACGTTACGACTGTTTTGTAACACTTTTTACACAATAAAACAGAAATTTAATGTCGAGAAATAAAGACAGTAACAACTTCAATTAAAAAAATACTTAAGAACGTGATGCGTGGTAAAGATGATGGAAAGGACTAAGCAGTATGAGTATTATTCCAGTTGCTAATAATGATTTGTTAAATGCATGGGTTGTTTCTATAAGACGACCTCTATGGCGTAGTGGGCGAAGGCCCGCTTGAGACGCAGAAGGTTGCTGGTTCGATTTCCGCTGCGGTACAAATGTTTGTATCTGAAAATATTTGTCTCGGGATCTGGGTGTTTTCTATGTAAAATATTTATGTATTTACAAAAAAAAACTATATGAGTAGTATATCAGTCCTGTAGTTCCCATAACACAAGCTCTGCTTACTTTGGGGCTAGATGAACCTGTGTGAAAATGTCCAGCATTATTGATTTATTTATATACCTTAGTGAGGCCACACAGTCCAGAAGCAGACTCGCTGTGTCCCATGTTAGATTTGACACAACCTACTTTCACTGCTTTGTCACTTGCGAAGACGTCGGCTATAGCTTTCACTTCATTTTCATCGGCTTCAGCTAAGGCTGTAACAAAACTTATTAAATAATATAAAATTTTCGTGATATAGCATTCAAAACGATGAAAAAAACATTGGAATGACGTGGCTAAGAACAAAAATTGGAAAGCATGTGCCATTGGTTAGTGTTGAATGCTATATGCTTGTCACGTAGAATTATAACTAAGTACCTACTATGCCAAACGAAGGCATGTGCCATATATTTTTTGGGAGTATCTTTTACTTTCCCCTACTTAGTCCCATCACAGAGCTGCGTATTGAGTATAGTTCTGAGGATCTCCAACATGGATATTACAGTAGTCAGAGTGTTTTTTTTGGTTGAAACATTCTAAGATTTTGTTACAACAAAGTTATCGTCATCTTAAAAGCATCACCGACAGTCACTGATAAAAATTCTCCCGCTGTCATCATTATTCTAGCAGACTTCTATTAATTGCTAACAGAAATAACTATAGAATTTACATAAATATCCGGTAGGTACGAAATGCGCATGCGTAAACTTTTCAAATCATTCACTGTCTCTTCTGATTTATCTTATCCTGCATCAGTCGTCCCATTCACTCTTAGTATTTTCATGCTTCAGTTGGGTGTTTATATATATTTATTTTACCTGCACCATTTGCTTCAATATATTCAACGTTTTTAGGGTCAACACCTGTTTTAGAATAAACATCGATAAGGAAATTTTGAAGATCACCAGATTTCCGAAGTGGAAGGAAGCTGTCATTTGATCTCAACTGATACGCTCCTTGAGCATGGTAGACTTCTGCATACACTCTGAAAACGTGATCATAATAGGCTATAATTACCCAAAACATATACAACTGATATAATGCAGTCATTAGTTTTAAAGTATTGATGATATACCTTTTTGCATCCTTAGCTTTCTGCAGAAATATAACGTTGATAGCATCAGATCTTACGTAGCCATCTCCTTTCTTATCAAAGCATTTTGTTTTGCCATCGAGGCATAGTAAACCAGCTCTGCAATAAAATCGATCATGAGTCATCTCTGAAACTTTGTCTCTATAATGTACTCTCGTTTCAACTGCAATACAATGATTTTGAATGCTATATTTTGTAATTCAAAATAGAATAGAACATAATGTGGTCTATTTTGCACAACAACAAAGCACAGAAGAAACAGGTACAAAATAAAAAAAATATAAATATAGACACCAATATAAAAAACAGATACAGGCTTGATCTAGTGTGGGCCAACAGCAATCATCGTTTTATATTGCTATTGAAATTTGTATTTTTGGTTTATAAAAGTATTTGTATTTTTAACTAAAATATATTTTGTGCTAATTAGTCTTATAATAAATCTGACTTGGGGCACCTTCTTCAGCTGATCCGTGCCATTAAAAAAATGTTGTTAACCTTTTAGGTTTAGGTGGCATTAAAATGACCGATGGTGGGAACACCCTATTGTTACCAATGATGCAAATTAACCCAATAAAGAAGAAGGTTCTCAATGGTTTGTTTTTTTGCATATTTACCTACTCGTATACCTATAGTTGGTTTTACTTCAACGTTTGTTTTTACTATGTTGAAGATAAACTCAGAGAACCTAATAATTTTATAAAATAGATCGTCCATTTAAATATCTTTTTTTTATAAATAAATTTTCTTATATTTGGGATTTTGTTAGATCCGCAGTCACAGTTACTACAGTGTTAAACATAAAATAAATAACAAATAAGTAACACCTAATAGATACATAAATAATAGTCCTGATCCCACACTAGAATGCCCTGTGTCGTAGGTATCGGGAACTCGAGTACCGTGGTAACACATCACCCAGATCCGGTACAAATATCTGCAAACATTTGTTTCGCAGTGGGAATCAAATCCGTACCTCTTGCGTCGCAGCCCGCCCATCTTACATTACCTTTTAGAATTCAATGACGGAGCAGAAAAAAGGCAAAGGTTACATCCACCGACCACAGCAGCGTCACAATCACCAGACTTTATACTTCTGTAGGCTTGTTCCAATGCTGCGATGGAACTAGCGCAAGAGTAGTCGATGCAGTACGATGGTCCCTTCCCATCCATCCAGTAGGATATACGGTTTGCGAACATTGACTTGCTTGATCTTAAAAAGTCAAAATGTGGATCAATTGCCATGTTCCATTTTTGTTTGTTTCAAGGTGTAATAATCAGATATCCTATCCTACTAATATTATAAACGTGAAAGTTCGTGAGGATGGATGTTTGTTACTCTTTCACGCAAAAACTAATGAACGGATTTTGATGGAACTTTACAGTAGTATAGCTTATACATTAAAATAACACATAAGTTACTTTTTATCCTTCCACGCGGGCGAAGTCGTGGGCAGAAGCTAGTATTATATAATTGAAATTATCGTGGTTTAGTAAAAGGATAATAATACGATTATACCAGATACTTTACTATGCTCCTGCTGACGTTTCGGCGGACCGTGTGGCGGGAACGTTCCCGATTCACGTTTTCAACGCTCCGTCAGCAGAAGAATAGTAAAAATATACGTGTATTATAGTCGTAAAAGAGATAGATTCTCTTAGTTTCACGCAACATTAGGATGAAGTGGTTCATTCATCTGCAAGTAATAGGCATTTCATGACACTATTCATTACTCACAATTCGAATTAGAAAATAATTTACAACACAAATGAACTTTTTTATTTTATAGATTTTAAAAACAGAAAAAATAATAATAATTTATTTGTATTTTATTAAAGGAAAAGAAGATTGTTCTATCTACCTGTAGTGATAGGATTACAGGTAGAAAACAGAGTTTAAGTCACCGACTGCAGACAGGGTAACCAAAGTACCCAAAACGATATTACCTCGTTGAAGAGCAATGCTAATTTTACTTAACAAACTAACCATTATTAATAAAGAATGAAGTCATTTTTAAAAACAATTCAACATAAATTATAATTGTGAAATTAGTTCATATTTTAATATATATATATTTAATTGTATTGAAAAACAATAGCTGACCTCTTGACACTTAAAATAAAGTATTGGCAATTTAAATAATTCAAAAACAATACCTACCAATAAATACTTCAACGTTATTTTACAATAAAATATATATAATTGTTTCGATTTTGTGGATACATGACGCTAGTTATTTCTTCGTCACACTGTTATCATCCTTTTGCTTGTCTATTCCGTATACTTATAAATTATATTATGTACTTACCCACCGACCAAACACTCGCTGTATTTATTAATATCATACATGCAATTGGCACTAAAGTCCGCGTTAGATGCACCAATGAAAACTCCCACTTTTTTTCGTTTGAGCGTTGCATTAGTGTTACCTGAAATCATAACAATGATCTTATCATCTTTAAAATCACTTGTATTGTTATTTATTCATTATAATTTTTGCTTTCACAATTTTATTATTGTTGCCACCACACTCCTAACACTTTTTAACACTATTCATATTGTAAAAACGGGAATTTTCACGTACTGCACTATCGGTGAAGGCACCGACTAAGTTTCGACTCATTCCGAGAGTCTTCATCAGGGTGAGTGGTTGCGACTTTCTCCTTCCGCGTCGCGCCGTGCACTACGCGCTGCCGCACGTTGTGCGCGGTTATAAAGGCGCGCGAGTGGAGGGGGCGATTGTGTTCGTAGCGTTGTAGTAACTACTGGTGGTAGGGGTGCTACATCGTCTACGCTACTGCTCACGTCGATGCAATAACCTATTCCTGGAGGAGCCAGACAGGCTACGCTCACTGTGGCAATGTCAGATTCGACTCCCCCGTTATCATGCAGTCCATACAGACATGACTTCCAGGCGGGGGGTAAAGCCCATCCACGGTCTCTGTTAAAGTTTGGTAGACGACCTATCTCGATAGCTTCGCGGATCTTGCGAGGAACGAAAAACTTTTCTCTTGCCAAGACCCGTGCTTTATCAAAACGGATATAGTGCGTCGTACCAGTGACCAGCGAATGCTCTGCTATGGCGGAACTGTTGATATCTAAGTTCTTCACAGCGCGTATGTGTTCGGTGAGCCTTGTAGAAATGTTGCGTTTTGTCTCGCCGATGTAGCATTTACCGCAGTCACAAGGAATCTTGTAGACACCGGGGACACCTAATGGGTCTCTATCCTTGGGAGAACGTAGCAATTGTCTCAATTGTGTCAGGGGTCAATTGTGGTGTCACTTTTTAACACCACAATCATCAATATCAGCGATATGCATAAACGAACTATTTTCCTTATCGTTTCTGCCACTCTGGTTTGGTCAGTTAGTTTAAAAATAAAGTTGCTTTGAATAAGATTTTAAATACTATGTCACTATTACATGGTCAAAGACATTGAACATGAAACACTTCTTTGAATTGATGTTTATAAGATACTGCTTTTCTCAGGGTATTTAACTACTTAAATATATATAATTATCATTATCGTTCTTAGTAAGTATCTTTGATCTTATTATTACTAACATACTTTTAACTCAAATCGGTTAATTTTTAGCTATTCATATTGTAAAAACGGGAATTTTCACGTACTGCACTATCGGTGAAGGTACCGACTAAGTTTCGACTCATTCCGAGAGTCCTCGCCGTGCACTACGCACGGCGCGATGCGGAAGGAGAAAGTCGCAACCACTCACCCTGATGAAGACTCTCGGAATGAGTCGAAACTTAGTCGGTGCCTTCACCGATAGTGCAGTACGTGAAAATTCCCGTTTTTACAATATGAATAGTCAAGTTCACGATAGTTTTTGGAATAATTTTAAGCTTATCAGCAAAATTATCTGCTCACATATTTGTATGTTATATATTGTTATATATAGGCTCTTTTTTTTGTCCATACACAGCTCTAGGTATGTTGTTTTGTATATGTAATTTTGTTTTTGTAAGTCTTGCTGATTTTCTTCATAAATATATAATATAGGCTAGCCCTAATGCGAAATTTATTGTAATGATTCTAAACACTTAGTTTTATTGTAAAAATCTTCATCATCATCATCATCATCAGCCTATATTAGTCCACTGCTGGACATAGGCCTCCCCTAATGAGCGCCATAGCTCCCTGTCTTCAGCTTGCCGCATCCAGCATCTGCCTGCAGTCTTTCGCAGATCGTCATCCCACCTGGCCGAAAGGCGTCCCACACTACGTTTGCCGAGTCACGGTCTCCACTCAAGAACACGTTTACCCCAGCAGTTATCAGTTCTTCGCGAGATATGACCGGCCCACTGCCACTTCAGCTTGCTAATTCGTTGAGCTATGTCGATAACTTTGGTTCTCTGACAAAAATATCTGGTAAAAATCTTACCAGAATCAAAAATAGCTCCATAAGCATGTTCTAAAAGCTTTTTCGACAAAACATCCAACACATTGGCTTGTTGATATCCCACTTTGAAGAACTGTGCATCAAATTTATCCGTTCCTTTAATTTTACCAATGTAGTTTGGTACTTCTGGGTCGTTAGGGTTCCATCTTGGCTCATTACATACCATATCTACCTGTGTGAGTAAATAATTAAACCCAAGTTTAATTGCTTGTTCCATTTGCTTGGACAATTTGTTGTATTTCCTAAACTAGTTACTAAAACTACCTTGAGCCTACCTTTAACTATAAATAAATAAATAATGGTGGACATTTTTCACACAGAATTATTTAGCTCCAAATTAAGCAGAGCTTGTATTATGGCAACTAAATGACTGATATATTACTTATATACTTGGTTGTAAATACATACATATTATACATAGAAAATACCCAGTCCCGAGACTAAAATTTTCAGATCATAGACAGACATTTATCCCGCGGCGGCAATCGAACCCGAAACATTCTGCGTCTCAGGCGGGCTTTCGCCCACTGTGCCACAGAGGTCGTCACTCAATGTATTATAACTGTGGTTTTTTAAGATGCAATAAGAATAATATTAAATTAGTCTTAAATTTTCGATTATTCGGTGGCTAGATTGTTTATGATGGGTTTTTGTTTGAATTTATTTTTACCTAAAATTTTATATATTTATAAATGTTAAAAAGTTTACCTTTTCTGACTGATCCCCGTTATTGACGCTAAGGTTTGACAGAGTTCGAATATTCTTTGTCAATATCAGCTTTAATTAATGGAAATTGTAAATTCAATGTAATATAACTAATTTCCGCAGCTTGCATTTAAATATGTGACCGGTATCAGTTTTACTCATAGCATTCAGAACTAAGTCAATAGCATTTAGAATTAAATTTAGCAATCTAGCATTTAGAAGAAAATCAATTCGTATTTATTCTATCAATATAGGCACATAATGTTCCTTGTGTATAACAAAATTTAAATGCCTACATAAAATTAAACACTTAATTTCATTAATTATGTTTATACCTGGAATTTAATACAAATGGGAAACAGCACCGACTTACCTTATTATAAAGATTCTCCATAAACTGTTTCACACTGTCTGAGTTTGGGAATATTCCCGAAATTCCTGTTACTACAATTTCTTCACCAGTCATCGTATTTTGCAATTTATCTGTATCGTTATCCATTT
The DNA here is from genome assembly GCA_958496245.1 of Perizoma flavofasciatum. Lineage (NCBI taxonomy): Eukaryota > Metazoa > Arthropoda > Insecta > Lepidoptera > Geometridae > Perizoma > Perizoma flavofasciatum. The sequence continues at coordinate 10,682,607 of OY292433.1, forward strand.
TACAATGATTGATACAAAAAATATTGTATTTAATAAAATTGTGATAATTCGTCTACGCTAACGATAATCTTTTTCTAGACTGACGTTAATTTACGGTTTTTATTTCTTTATAGGTATTTATAATTGTATGCAAATTTTACTTTATATTGGTGCATTGTTTTATTCTGTAAAACAAAATCATGAAAACCAACGAAAAAGATCCTCATAATACTTACTCAGTATATAGATCTGTGGGGATACCACGTAGGTGGTTGTTAGAGACACGTCCAAATATTATATTTGGTACATGTCCGCGTTTCGCATGGTAGTTAACATTTCTCGTGAAAGATTGAAAGCCCATCACCGCTTATTGGAACACGAACCGATGGCAGATATCTACGGTTCGGTTCTTGGCCGGTTTCCTTACAATGATGGGCGTATTACCACTCGCCGGCATGGAACCAACATGACGTCGGCTCCGGCATCGGCCCGGCAGCCGTGAAAGCAAAAGTGTATGAATGTTATTTTTCCACTTACCGGAGCTGCTGCTGTTGCCGGCGCCGGGACAGCAAGCTTCGGCCGGTTTTTGCATAAAAATTTCAGAACAAATATTTCAATGTGTCTTTGCTCATGCGAAATTATAAAAAAAAAATTTTGGAGCTAATTTCAATTTTTGATATCCTACTACTATTATAAACGCGAAAGTTTGTGAGGATGGATGTTTGTTACTCTTTCACGCAAAAACTACTGAACGGATTTTGATGAAACTTTACAGTAATATAGCTTATACATCAGAGTAACACATAGGCTACTTTTATCCGGATACCACGCGGGTGAAGCCGTGGGTAAAAGCTAGTATGGTATAATAATGTTCCTTCTAAGTATCTTACTTTTAAGATTAGACTAATCTGAAAATTGACTTGTCTTGATTGATTATAGTTTCCTCTGAAATGGGATTTCTTGATGAGTCTATTGTAGTTATATAAAGAACTGAAGTTCTGGTCAGTAACTGCCCCATACCGCTGCCGTGCCGGCGAGTGGAAAATCGCCCAATTTCTGCACCGTTTAAGCACGTGTTAAAAAAAAAAGTTTGTGAAAAGTGTTTGTGAATCAAAATAATGGGTAAAAAATTTATATAAAAAAACGGTCATGAATTTAACCACCACTTAATTTTAAAAATCTCACATAAGTTGTATAAAGTAATGGTTTACAGTTGTGAGCGTTTTTGTTTTTTTTCATTGTTAAAAAAGAAAAAATATATAGCGAAACGAAATTAGGTATTTAGTTAAAATCACACCTGAGGTAGTTACTTAGGTATAAATACTCGTTGATGGGATAATCTGATATTAACTTATATAACCTACATTGTTTAAAACAAAGAATTGATAATTACAAGTTAATTATTACTCTGTTTTTAATTTTGTTTTTTAAACCTTGAATATCATAAAACAGTTTTTACACGGACAGATGTGTAGTAAAAAACAATATATAAAACACCAAACAGACATAATACAAAATCCACAGTAGGATTCCCTGTGTCGTAAGTATTAGGAACTGCGAGTACCATGGTACTACACCCAGACCCGGAACAAATATCTGCAGAACACACAATTCACCCGCATTCTCCCGTCGCCGGGGTCGTATGAAAAAGCTTTGCTCCTGTATTGACAGCACATGAAAACACACGGGAACTTACGTTTTCATGTTTTCGTGCCTACTTTTTCTCACTATCGTATGTTGGCGTCTATGATGACACTCAAAAGGTCGCCATGGTCTTTGATTTAACAGATTAACACAAGCCTGCATCGGTGTACCGTGGGAAAAAGCCGTATTTTGAAGGTAAATTGATGGATGGCCTAAAAAAGTTCGTCAAGACACTAAAATAGAGCCTCTACTTCTTACTCATATTACTCACAATAATAAATAAATAATAATAATAATGCTGGACATTTTCACACAGCATCATCTAGTCCCAAACTAAGCAGAGCTTGTATTATGGGAACTACATGACTGATATACTACTTATATATATATATTTTTGTAAATACATACATAATATACATAGAAAACACCCAGACCTGAGACAAATATTTGCAGATACAAACATTTGTCCCGTGGCGGGAATTGAACCCGCAACCTTCTGCGTCTCAGGCGCACCTTCGCCCACTGCGCCACAGAGGTCGTATTAATGCTACGGTCTCCCTGCGTATGTATGTAGGCACATACTAGTAAGGCAAAAAAGTAGACAGGTCAACCAAATATATCAACCGGGAATGTCCGGAATGACCGTCGACTTTTCATATTGTAAAAACGGGGATTTTCACGTACTGCACTATCGGTGAAGGCACCGACTAAGTTTCGACTCATTCCGAGAGTCTTCATCAGGGTGAGTGGTTGCGACTTTCTCCTCCCACGTCGCGCCATGCATGTAGTGCATTTTACAATATGAATAGATTTACGATAGTTTTTGGAATAAGACCGTCGACTCTCTCTGTTCGTTTGCCCACAGACTATAGAAGATCATTGTTTTTTTTTTCTATTTAATGTGGGTAAGTAATTGTATACTGTTTTTTATATAACTTAAAAAGCTACTAATCACAACTATTTTACGTTATTTTCACAATAAATCTCTTTTATACAGCTATTGAATGAATAGTATAGAAATAACTTTACCAAAACAAGAAATTTACTCAAACAAGACAAACTAGAAATTCAAACATTCACTGAAATGTACAGAAATCAAAGTTCATAAATAATTTAACAAGTAGTCGTCCCCACATAAAACGCAGGAATTCGAATGAACAAAACATTTCAGAATTGTTGTGTCAGCCCGTAAAAGGTTCCGGGTTCGATTCCCATCTAGATTTAAGGAGCTGACCGGTTAGGGATCCTGCAAGCAAATGTGTTCACCGATTCAGAAAGATTCTATTTAGGTTCGGATGCGGTATCAAATAAAAGTTAACAGTAGTTCACTAGTCCACGAATGGGGGCGGCGTTCGGGAATAACATCACAGACTATGTTTATAAAGTTTTTACCCCACTACCAAAATCCCTGTAAGTTTAAAAATCTTCCAAACCGATTCCGATTTATTTATTTATTTATAAGCCTACCAAGTTTCATTAAGATCGAATAAACGGCTCGGTATCGTCGGACGAATAAACTTACATGGAAACATAATAATACAATAGATTAATACGATGAGAAATTAAGATTTCCTCCCTCCTCAAAATATATATGTAAACAGAATACTTCAGAGCACGAGGCAACGCATCACCAATGCTCCAGGGTGTCTAGACACACATCACGCTAACGAAAATTTGTCACCGTAAAAACTTGGCAGCTGCCACGTGACATTTCCACAGCTAATGTCATTCCCATACAAATCAATCTTTTCACAGGCGTTGATGCCAACAGAAAGGGTATTTGTCTAGACCCCAGGTGTTGCAGTCAATAGGCGACGGAAACTGTTTTCCATCAGGTGGGCCGCATGCCTCTTTGTCTCGTCATTACATAAAAAAACAGCTGTCATGGGGACATCAATTATTATTAACTAAAGTTAGCTGAAGAATATTTGTTTAAAAGACTTTACAACTCCCCTAAAATAGAGCAATAAATTATTTTTTATCTATCTTTCTATTTAATCTCACCAAATTGGATACGTTCTGGAGAAAGGCCAAATCAAGAGACCGAATAAACAGACGAGATTTTATGAAGAATGTGATGAGGATGAAGGAAGCTTAAGAGGTATGCCAGGATCGAAGAAGATAGAAATCCGTGGTCTCTGCCTACCGCTCCGGGAAACAGGCGTGACTTTATGTAACTATGTATTTTTAGATTACCCAAGTAAACTCAGAGATATTCGCTTCGCTCACTAGATCAATAAGTAAATTAACTAATAAATATTATGATAAGACCTAAAATTAAGTTTACCAACAAAATAAACGGACAGAAACATGTGTTATGAAAACATATGTTAAAAAGCCATGGTTAGGACGTAACCACCAGTTATTGCGTTGGTGAACTTGGGCCTTAGAAATCTTTAGACCTCCATATTTTCGTACGTGTGGTGTTTTGTACGTGCATATCACAGCGAGCTCCAAGCATGTACGAAACTCCATTCCACTTCTCTGTGTTTCTTACACAATTGCTCCGCACTGTGAATAAAAAGGATTTATTTTCAGTTTTAAGGGGAATTGTGTTGTTAATATTTACGCTTTCGTCTGTTAGTGATCTGAATCATTTGACCTATCTATATATCGTTTGTATTTTTTAGATAGCTAGCTGTTTTATATATATTTTTGTTCATACTTACTACTACATACTTGTATGAATAAATGTATTATCTTATATGTTGTTACTACCAATGAATTTGAAATTATCTTTTTATTTATTTATTATTCATTAATTGGATTGTTATTAGGCACAACCACTCAAAAAAATGTATTTTATTTTTTACACAAACAAGATAATAGGAATAATTAAAAAGGTGCTCCTACAAACTATTATATACTAGTATATACTCAGCCCGTAGTATATAATCAGAGGCATTTTCAAAATTTGTAAATACCTTAAAGTACCTATATGCTACGGGCTGAGTATAACAGATTAGTTAGCAAATGAATATAAAGTAAAGCATGATTTATTATTTCCAAAATACTTAAAAAATTATCACAAATATCAGTTTGTGAGAAAAACAAATAATAATACATAATAAAAATATAAATGATGGAAGCAAATTAATTAACATTGACGACTTGTGTAATTAATTGTTCAAGTTTATGACAAGGTGAAGACTACATACATTATAAAATAACCTATAACTTTATAAAGTACATTGTGGATCATTAACCTCTCAAATTATTAATTATATTAAAATTAAATACATGAGACTCCAAATGTATGCTTTTGATGTACCTTAAAAACTTTTGCGGTTTTTCTGTGTAGCTTTTTTCATTCTATTATAATAAATAAATTATAGTCTTTTTATAATCATATCTGATCTCACTCTGATCTCATTCCTTCTCTTTTTCTACTCTTCTCATCCTGTGAATCCATTTTTTTTTATATTCGCAATCGTCAAAGTTAACTAAATTGGTTTCGTGTCGAATAAAAAAACAACCACTTTTGGAAAACGCGTGAAACGAGCTCCTGTCGTCGTGAGTCCTCCTCTTGGGAGTCGTGGATCTCCGCCCTCACTTCATCCAAGTGGTACTCGATAAAAAGTAAACCATGTATAATTCCAGGTCACGAACTTTGCCTGTTTTAAATTTTATCTTAATCGCTTCAGACTTTACGGAGATTACTAGCAAGAAATATTATTTCAAAAAAGCCGTAAATTTATGTCACTAATTAAAAAGATAGCAAAAGTGATGTTAGCCCACGTTGTTAACATCGCTTTCATCCAAAAACACGTTAGAATTTTAGGATTTTTACATTTCAAGGGGAAATAGAGTTCAAATTCTGTATGGGAGTATTGGTTTTTTAAAAGAACTTAAAAATTGGGATTATAGCTATGCATTATAAATAAATAATGACATGTAAGTGTAATTTTTAAATTTTCACATTTTTAGGTGGGGAAATGGGGTGTGAAAGTTTGTATACGACTATCGGTTTTTTTAAAGGTAGGAACTTAAAAATTTGAACTGTAGCTACTCATAATGAATAAATAATGACGTTCATCAGGGTTTTGGATTATCACATTGTAAGGGGGGGGGGGGGGAATGGGGTGGGCAATTGTGTATTGAAGTATGGGTTTTATATTGAAACACGACTCCACGCGTGCAAAGCTGCTTGCTAAAGCTAGTTATATAGGTATAAAATTAATATATGATCCCACCTGCAGAGAGGAAATCATGTTTATTAATAGTCCATTATACTTTGAAAAGTGGTCGTTTGAGGTAATTCCTTAAGTCAAGTAAAATGAAAACTTCCATCTAACTTTTACCGTAGAATCTACCATTACAGGACTTTACTCTGCATAACCAATAGTTAATTCCAACAAATTCAATTTGCGTTTCAAATCGTCGCATAATTCTGAAAGTTCCCGATTCGTATTGAATATTGAAATGCAATAATCACTCGCTTGGGAGTCTCATGCCAATTTGTAGTCCAAGAGCTACATGCCTACGATATCAGACGGAATGGAAAACCTGACTAAATTTTGTTGGGTATCGTGCCCTAAGACTGAAAATGAATAGGTACATTTTAACGTTATTTTTGTGATAAATGGTCCTCTAGACCATTTTGCTCAGCGAATTTAAAATTTAGAATATATTTATTTATTTAGAAAGTTGTTTCGCGGTTAAAATCAAAACGCAACTATCTTGATTAATTGCCAGAGTAAAATCTTGTTCACTCTAAGATAGATAGATCATTAATTATTATTAAAGATATCTACATGTTGGAACTCTTGCAAAAATCCGGCGACGACAACGAAAACCTCTTATGTAGTTGTTGGAAACATATAGGGTGCTACGTCTACAGGTGTGTAAGTAGGTAGGCACTGATTGATGAAACAACACTTGAAAGTAACAGCAAATTTATTTAACGATTCTTCAATACCCCGGTCACTGATTCTATTAGTACTTTCAGATAGGATGGTCGTGGCTATGTACTCCCCTCGGATGGTCCAGGTAGTGGAGCCGCGGAGAGCCTTCGCTTAATATGGTCTTCGGTGGCCCAAGGTCGCAGAAGGTCGAGTGGGTCTGTTGTGTGAGCGCGCCAAGGTAGGTGGCGGTGGCGAATCGTCCGGTGTGAGAGGGTATGCAAAATTCCGGATACGTAGATAGATAGGTCCTACTACGAGCTCCCTCCAAATTTGCTCCGAATCCTCAACTTTGTTCCCTGGAAAAGCCAGAATAACGTGTCACACAGGGTCCAGGTACTGACTGATCTGATTGTGACCACCGAAGAGTAGTGCAGCAAAAGCGGGCAATGATGATTATGATGATTATGAGGAGATATAAATAGGTGGTATATGAGTGTCTCAATCAGATGGAGTGTACAAGAATAGAGGAAAAGAGAAATTAAATTAGATTGGTACCTACATGACAGAATAAAAAAAATCCAGTATCTAGATTCAAAAGTAGAATAGGTAAACCTAGGTACCCATATTTTATAATTCATACCTACAGGTAGATACAATTCGAAGCAAGCAAAAGCTAATATGCAATTCTGTAATACTTAAATTAAACACAATACACGAAAAAAAAACCATCACCCTCACAAAGCACAAACCTACCTACCATTCATTTGTGAAATGAGTTGTTCAACGCTTACCGATTTACGGGAATTTAGGAACTTGATATGCAATTAAAAAAATATTTATATTAGTAGTTGTTTTTAGGAAAACTTGTTCACTTTTATGGTCGGAATTACTCCGTTTAGGTTTAAAATACCTCCGAGACACCCTGTATTTAGATGATCTTGAAGATTACAATAAAAAAGTACATTAACTATTACTTTGACTATCAAACAACATAAAAACAAGTTAAATAAAAGCTACTAACTTGGTTTACCACACCCACAGTAACTGTAGCAGTCTTGTTGGTAAAACACACAACTGAATTATATTTCTGCTGAAACTTTCAGCAAAAGCATCTAGACCGGGAGGCGACAGTCGGCCAGCCTACTCATCGAACACCAGGTGGGACATACAAAGGGTGAAAGAAGACAAATCATAGTTTATTCCCAACAACCACTCTAAATTGGCTACTATAGCAGTCGTTGGAACGTCTTTTACTTACAAAGTAAGGAGCCTGTGATTGCGTTTGCCACGAGACATTGTTTGTTTTTGTGTATGTTACCAGTTATATCCGAAACGGCTTGCCGGATTTTGATGCGGGTTTTTTGCAATCGATTTACATGTTTGCATGGTTTTTAGATTTACAAAAATTAACTTGAGCCTATCGAGTTCAATCGGACACCAGTTTAGCGTGATTTGGCGGCCGATGCACCTACTTTCAAAGCAGTTGTTTTCGTTTTATACACTTCTGTTCAGTCTTATTATCTGGGTACTCTACAGGTAGAACTGAGCGCGGTAGCCAACCGGTCCAACATTACAAGTGAAAAAATTCTTCAGAATTCCATTTACATGTATTCAAATAAGAAACATCGCTTAACCTTAATACCTCTCAAAATTAACATAACTCCGGGTGTAAGGACCTTTACAGACATACCAGACAAGCCGGAATGCCAGAAACGGGCGTTTTGTTTCAGTTGCTGGTGATACACACGCCCTTAGCACAAACAAAAGATTCCTCAAGATACGGCTTACTGACGTTAGCGAGTAACTCTTATCTTGTGGCCCTACGTGTATACGTAACGACATGTTTCACGTGCTGTCATGCGAGTCTCCCTCCCGCTTCTCAATTATCATCATCAACCCATATCAGTTCACTGCTGGATATAGGCCGCTCCCAATACAACCACTGAGCCCATTGTTCCGCTTTTCTCTTCCACTACCCCGCAAGCGGAAAATCAAACGGCTGTCTTCTAGAATGAGTTACAAGCCAATGTTATTTTATTTTTAATATATTTTTTTGTAGTTTTATACTTAAGTGATGCTGTTGGTCGTGGGGTCACCCATAAATAGGTTCCGTCTGAAAACCAGCGTGTGTGTGTCAAATAAATGTGTTTTCTTTCTACTTTCTATCATCGTATCACTTTTGAAGGTTTACAAAAACTGCGGTTTTTCTTCGTGTGCAGATAAAACTCGCTCGCACTAGCCACTATCTGGCATGTTTTGTACAAGATACAGTGTATCAAGGCCTTAAATAAGAGAATTCATAAGCAGGCGGGATTTGCTTAATCCGGACAGGTAAAGAACATTTACATTATACTGAATTCAAAGGTGCGAAAAACATCGCTGAGAAAATATCTCAGCGATGAGAAAAAATCTGAGAAAATATCGACTGAAAGTAACTGATGGATTTGCTAGAGTATTCTCTTCACAAATTAAAGATTATGTTTAAAGAAATCTGTTTTAGATTTTGACTATTTTGTAGTATGAGTACTGAACTTAATAGCTTTTTCGTGTTTTTTTTATTATACTCTTATATTATTCATACCTACAGGTAGATACAATTCGAAGCAAGCAAAAGCTAATATGCAATTCTGTAATACTTAAATTAAACACAATACACGAAAAAAAAACCATCACCCTCACAAAGCACAAACCTACCTACCATTCATTTGTGAAATGAGTTGTTCAACGCTTACCGATTTACGGGAATTTAGGAACTTGATATGCAATTAAAAAAATATTTATATTAGTAGTTGTTGTTGAATTCGGTTTTGGAGGAAGACACAATACCTAATTCCGACTGTCGTTGTAAAAGTTCCAACAACAGTCGGAATGATAAGTTTACAGAATCTTGATTGCGCGAGCGCGATTCCCTCTTGACCGCCAAATTAAAAAACTCCCAAAGGTCTCATGTTGGGGATATTTTTTGTGAAATTTCTTTTCCGGAATAAGGAGCTACGCAGTGCTCTTAAAAAATACAATATTACAATATATAATAATAATAATAATACTTTTGTATATATTATACTATGTTTGCGAATGTCCATATTTTTTTATATACAAAGACGGGTCGTGTGATGCATTAGGGAAATAAGTATTTATTAAATGTTTATTCTTATACTTGACGACCTCTGTGGCGCAGTGGGCAAAAGCCCGGTTGAGACGCAGAAGGTTGCGGGTTCGATTTTGGGACAAATTTTGTACGATCTGCAAATATTTGTCACGGGTCTAGGTGTTTTCTATATTATATGTATGTTTTTACAAAAAAAAAGTATTTAAGAAGTATATCAATCACGTAGTTCCCATAATACAAGCTCTGCTTAGTTTGGGGCTAGATGATGCTGTGTGAAAATTGTCCAGCATTATTTATAAAAAAAAAACGTATAAAAGCATGCAAGGTTTAGTATTTTATTGGCATGTAGGTTGCTCTAAGCTACCTACGTAATGAAATGTATCACCCGAACTATGCTTGTGAGAAAGTGTCATCTAGCGGATGCTTACCGAACTAGTTCAGCGTTTGAAATGCTTAAGTCGCATTTGAAATTACTCCTAGGGTAGAGTTACGGCGTGTTGAAGACAAAAGTAAAAGGTTTCGCAATCACAACCACTTTGTTCGTCTAGTAGATTGGACATAGGACAACATTATAATTTTGTTATTACTTATGTTGTAAAGAATAATATAGAGTAAAATGATTGCAAAGCTATTCAATCAAAAACATACATCACGCAGGAAATTTACATGAATAGATCCAAAATGTTGTTTTAGAAGTTGGAATGTAGATAAGTATCTAATATCAAGATTTTAACTATACCTAATCATTAGATTAAGAGCTATGCTCTTGGCAGCGGCTTGCAACTGATGCAATTCCATCGATTTATTTATTTCTAATGAGGTTTCTTTTACCGCCTTAAACTGCATGATAAATACCAAGATTTTTATGTATTTTATAATATCCTAAAATAATTATTATCTAATTTTATTTTATATTAATATTTAAAAAATGTTATGGTGTTATGGTACCATGGTGCTCATAATTCCTGATACCCACGACACAGGGAATTCTAGAGTGAGCTTAGGACTATAATAAGAAGAAGAACGAACGAACAACACTCCACATCAGCTTTGATAAAACTTGGTTTCCATTTGATACAAGTGACCAAGATTTTTAATTCTCTGCGATAGACAACTGATAATCGCCGTCGTTGATTAAGCTATTTTACGCCGGCAGACAAATTATTCAGATAAATTAATTTCAATTGGATAATATCTTAAACTATTGCATACCGATTTCTAATACCGATACCCTTTCGGTGTTTTTGTTTTTGTAAAGAATCTAATTATTCGCCACAAAAATTGTCGATAACGAACACCAAAACATCCATGCTTGTATATTATAAAGCAGAAAAAAGAATAGCTCTCAAAAGAACTTATTACTTCGCCTTGCCGTGTAACTAGTTATTTCTTGATCTCTCTATGATACCTTAGTGATTAAGATACCTTGCTTTGCAAGGCTTATTGAATTGAAAAGTGTTCAGTTGATCAAGCCTTAAAATACCTACATTGTTAAAATTCTACACTCGACGGCTTAGTATAGTCAAACAACAACTCTTTAGCACACTAAAACTTGTAAGAACCTGTGTTTTGCAATCCAATATCAAGCCTAAAAAATACCTACATCGTTAAAATTCTACACTCGACGGCTCTGTACAGTCGCACAAAAACTCTTTAGCACGATAAAACTTGTATGTTACAAAGGCAGACTACGTCTCGCAACAGATTAACATGGAAATTGAATCAGGTTGTTTGAGAAACATGCAGTCAAAGCTTTGGAACTCAGGAGTTCCACTCAGATTTTTTTTTATAGAGACGTTACATTATTTGCTTACATTCATGGTTTTTGACGATATTAAATCGCATGGCTAGTTCAGTTTTGTTTCATTTGGTGAAGCAAGCCGATGGAAAGATATAAAAGTACGGAGGTAAAGGAAAGTGGGTAAAAAGTAGTGAGAACTGAGATGACGGCTGAAAGAGGAGAGTGGAAGAAAACATGATATGTCGTGCTGATCCCACGTATTGTGGGATAAGAGCAAGTTGAAGAAACTGGGTAAAAAGTAGTGAGAGCTGAGATGAACGACTGAAAGAAGAGAGTGGAAGAAGAAAGTAGCTTTTGAACGAAGGAGTGAATACTGACGCACGCGAACTTGGAACTTGGAATTTGGCGCAACCGATCGTCTCAGGGCCCTTAAAGTTATATCAGTAAAAAAATAAACCAACCCGAATCATGTTGATACAAGCTGTATTGCAAAGTTCCGCCTTAACCTCTTAAATTGTATCTTAAACAACGGACAGAAAGACATGACGAAAATGACAAGGGTTCTGTTTTTGCCATTTAACTTCGGAATCCGGAATGCTTTTGCCTCTAATCTCATAAAATAAGTAAGAGATAAGGTATATCCTCAGATCAGAATATGTGAACATGTGTGGTGGTTAACCAAGTAATTAGATACTTACTAAACAATACCTTTTTTTTTTATAAAAAAACAACTGTTTATTTCTGATGTTGCAAGCGTCTATAGGTTAGAGTAACCGCTTACCAACAGGTGGGATGTATGTTTGTTTGCCAATTAAATAATTTAAAAAAATTACAGTAACGAGCTTTATATTTTACTAACTAACTAGATAACTTGGTCTGGGATATAATATGGGTGTTGAAGGCAGACAAAAGGAAATTATTTTCATCTATAATTTATTTGAAAAGTTCCGACCAAGAAACTTCAAGAAACAAAATCTCAGGTCCATACCCAACCCACAAAGGTTGATGAATCATACCAAAAAACCTTTTTCAATTTAAGTAATAGAAAATTTCGGCGGAAAAGAAAGGAGCAGCCAAGAGATTAGAAGAATTTACGCGATTTTGAATCTGATACGAAAGTTGGAACTGGGCAAAGAAGTTCGGTCGTTATCTCGACTCTTGACAGGGATGAGTTTATCTGCGCGACTGTACCGAAATATTTAAAACTAGTATTTCTTTTCGTGTTGACCTAGTAAGCTTCAGATACGAAAGGTTCGAACCCGAACGTGCATCATTCTTATTTTCTCTCATGTCACAGGCTGACTAATCCTACTATCTGACTAATATTATTAACGTGAAAGTTTGTGAGGATGGATGTTTGTTACTCTTTCACGCAAAAACTACTGAACGGATTTTGTTGAAAATTTACAGTAATATAGCTTATACATTATTATTAACACAGGCTACTTTTTATCCGGGTACTACGCGGGCGAAGCCATGGGCAGAAGCTAGTGCATACATATTATATATAGAAAATATCCAGATCCTAAACAAATATTTGCAGATCATGCAAACGTTTGTTTCGCGGCGGGAATCGAAGCCACACCCTTCTGCGTCTCAGGCGGGCCTTTGCCCACTCCACAGAGGTTATAATATATTAAAACATAAATTATTATGATGACCGTATTTAATTGACTTAGATCTTGTATTTAATTATAGGTATAGTTAGTACCTAATTAAATGAAGTAATATTGACAAAGATTTTTCTTCTTGAATTCTTCTAATAGTCCAGGTTCAAGCATTTTGTTCACGGTGTTGGAAACTCTGCAGTCCTTTGGAGCGTTCACGTGGTCTGCCTCTATATTGAACACTTTTACGGGTTTCTTTGATAACTTGGACAAACCGTAATCATCAGCGAGACTTGTTGCCTCAGGATGTGGAGTTCCTTTTATCAAAACCAGCTCTGATTCCAATTTGAAATTTGGTTCATACTCCTTTGCCATCTCAATTCTCCTGTATGCGGTCTTGGTAAAGGATCTCAGGAACTCATGCGTGAGCGTTACTGAGTTTTTGACAACATCAATGAATAAGTCAATCTTCTCAGACCATTCCGTAGTATCATTCAGTTTTGTATTCAGTTCTGTAGATGTTTCTCCAGTGAGAAGGTGGTAGATGTGTGCAATCAAAGAGTTTTGGAGTAATTGGTCATTCAAGTCTCCTAAGTATGCACCCAGTTGTATTTTGAGAGCATCTGGGCTGCTGTCTAAACAAATAACCACTCCAGTTTTTCCTGTGACACATAATTAATTAGTTATGACAGTCAGAAACAAAATTAAAAATCTTTAAACTATATGTCTATTTTACTAATACTACAAGTTTGTAATGAACTGAGATTTTGTTATGTTCCGTTAGAGGTGTAAGTTATATTTTATTCAAAAAATATATTTCAATTATTTAATTCAGGCACTGGGCTAACCTGAGCCTTAGATGCATAGGAACCAATTAATATTTTAGAATTTAAGTACATGCCGGTATATCTATTAAGAAAATGTTTATCTTTTTTACATTTTGGCTTTCACTCAAAAAGCACACCAAAGGGTTAGTCTTTTCATGTGACATCTCACATGACCTGATATTTTGCTCCCCTATTATTGCCCCCATTCATGAAGATTGGATCAAAAATAAATTTAATGCAAAAGTGAAAAAGTATGATGTCAAGTTTCTTCATTAGTCTTTAAAAAAATAATTTACATCTCGGCCTGGCATGGCAAATAGGCTTACATACATGAATATTTAATTTAGTCAAGGATCTATTAAAAACATAATTATCATAAGTTACGTTAGGTTATGACTGACGGGATGACATCCCGTCAGTCATCCCGTGACCACGGCTGTTGCAATACAGTTGAAACGTCGGGAAAATTATAAAAAATGAAAACGCGATAAAGACCCGTTAAACTTATAATAATTAGATCTATTAAAATCTGGATGTGACATATTATAATTGTGTTTTATTAAAGTGATAAATAAATAAATAAATAATGCGGGACATTTTTCACACAGCATCATCTAGCCCCAAACTAAGCAGTATATTATGGAAACTATATGACTGGTATATTAATTATATTTATATTTTTTTGTAAATACATTCATATTATATATAGAAAACAACCAGACCCGAGACAAATATTTGTAGAACATACAAACATTTGTCCCGCAGCGGGAATCGAACCCGCAACCTTCTGCGTCTCAGGCGGGCCTTCACCCACTGTGCCACAGAGGTTGTCAGAGGTTGAGAAGTGGGTAGCAAAATGTTTTTTTCAATCAATCTTTAAATGAGCGTGAATTTATGAGTATGACATCTAGTATCTGAGTTGATAAATCAAAATGACAAAGTATTAATAATCGTAAAACTTCTCAGAATTGATATTGTCTTTTTCAGAATTGATATATATATTACCTTCTTTTTCCAGCAATGCTGCCAGTTCTAATGCTACATTGACTCCAAACGAATATCCTAAGATATAAAATTTTGATTTAAAATGGAACCGCATTTTTACTAGCTGAAACACAATTAAAACAATTAGTCAAATATGAAGAAATGGTAGGAAACAAATGTAGTCATTAAAATACAGTAAAAATAACAATATTCTTACTCTCATGAGTCTGTTAGCAATCTCAGTTATACTCCTGTCAAAATCGGGTTCTAATTGTAAAGACAAGGCCCGTATTTTCAATCTTTCCGCGACAGGATTCATTTTCTGGTAGCTACCATCAAACCCTGGTACTATCATAAGATAATCCTCTTCTGGATTTAGAAAGATTTCACTCTGCAATATTCACAAAAAATAAGATAAATAAAAATGTTTTTTTTTTTTAACTAGCTTAGTTGGTATAGCAGCGGAGGTAGTTGGTTTGAATCCGGTCAGATTGATGTTTCTGGAATATTATCGAATCTTGTGATTTTCATTAAACATGGCTCAACACTTTTCAAACCAAATGACCATAATTTTTTGAAAAGTTACTATAACTGCTCTGGCAACTTTACAAAAATCTTACCTCGTTCTCATTTTGCAATTTAGTTTTCATGTAAACTAATGGATCAGTGACGCAAAATTCTTCAGAAATATTATTAAAGAATGCACCAAATCCTTTCTCAAAAGTGGTTCCTTTAGGTTTAACTCCATTTTCTATTGAATCTGACGAAAGCACACTTGTATAGTTTTGTTTTAAGCTTGATTCCAAGGCGTTGAAGAGTTTTGATAAGGCTTTGGTAGTTACTCGCTGTTGGCAAAAAAATAATATGTTATCCATCTAATATTATAAACGCGAAAGTTTTTGAGGATGGATGTTTGTTACTCTTTCACGCAAAAACTACTGATCAGAATTTGATGAAACTTTCCAGTACTATAGCTTATACATCAGAATAATACATAGGCTATTTATTATCCGGGTAGCATGCGGGTGAAGCCGTAGGTAGAGGCTAGTAGATGAATAAGAATCAAGGAAATGGTAAAAAAAGGTTATTAACAATCTTTGTTAAAAGATTTTATTTGAGCGCAAAGGTTTTTTTCCAGTAGTTATTAAAATGTTTTTTTAACGCTTACTTTTTCTTGAACTTCTTGACGTAAAACAAGTGACGGAAGTCTAAGTTCACTTCTCATGAAACAACATTTTTCAATTTCCAAAAATGCATGCTCGTTGAAAAGATCATGCGATGTTAAAATCAACACCGCAAAATATCTGAAATAATAACAAAATTATTACTTCTTATTTAGGTTTCTACCTACCATTAGATAAATGAATATTGCATTATACTGATATATTATTTCGTATCATCCACCTTATACTGTTGAATTTCTGAGATGCTAAATGTATGGAAGAAGTCATCAAATCAACTTGGTCATGATCAATAATATCACTATCTGTATCTGTTAAATCATTTTGTGTGATAAAAATGCCATCAATGTTTCCTAGTTTTTTTCCTTCAGTGAGTAAATTTTCAGCCCCTTGTTTTGTATGAAGATCGGTTGCATTAAAGTTTATGATGACGTCGTACTTTTGCCATGATCTGTAAATAGATAAAATAGAATTATTTATAGGTGACTAGCTTCTGTTAATATTTTCATCCGCGTAGGAACTGAATATAAAAGAGATAATTATATTTTTTGTCATGAACTATACCTGTTCCAAATTTAATTGAAATCATTCTAGCCGTTACGGAAATTTAAAGCTTAAACTTCCAAACTACTAAGAAACTAACTAACTATTGTACCTACTCAGTTTGTTAAATAAATAAATCTTAACCGAATCCAAATCTAAACTTTGAAATATATAATAATACTAGTATCCAAGGTTTCGCTTTCGTGGTACCCGAATAAAAAATTGCCTGCGTATTATTATAGATAACTAAATAGATTTGTTCCAAATTTTATCTACATCGGTCCAGCCGTTATATATGAACAGTAAAAAGATAACACGTGTTTTGTTATAAATGACACACAATCTAGTTTTAAGATATGGTGTATGTAATAAAGAGTTATCTATCTATCTATGTTACAAAAATACTTACGCGTATTTCAGATGGAAGTAGCCATTTATCAATTTTGGTTTAATATGAATGAGGAATCTTCGCGCACCTCTTTTTATCAAGAGATCAATCAGTTCAATACCAAGCTCACTTCCATCACAAACAACAATGTATATATCCGTCGGAGAAAGTGATAATCTGAAAAATAACAAAGGTATTCTTCCATCTCTAACAATATGCAACGTTTAATTAAATGATAACCCTTATTTAAAAAAAACAACGAACAGTCCAACACATAGTTTTGAACCCACACTAAGATTCCCTGTATGGTGGCTTTCAAGAACTACGGGTATCATGGTAGCACAATACTCAGACCCGTATCAAATATCTGCAGAGGAAGCAAACTGATGTCGTCATTTCAATAGTTTGTTTGTATCAAATAGCTGTAACTATTTTAAAGAAATGAAAAAGTCTGACAACTATAGCCACCCAGGCTCTGTGGTGGGGATGAATCCCCGGCAAATAGCGAGCGGTGCGATGTTAAAAAAGCTGTTGTACAATATATCAACACGCATAGTGAGAAGAAGTCTCTCCGCAAACATAAGGGCTCAATTCCACCCGTGAGCTTGGGATTGTCAAAAAGCATCATCTAGACCCAAACTAAGCAGAGCTTGTATTATGGGAACTACATGACTGATATACTACTTACATACTTTTTTGTTGTAAATACATACATATTATACATAGAAAACACCCAGACCAGAGATAAATATTTGCAGATCATACAAACATTTGTCCCGCGGCGGGATACTGATACTTCTGTATCCCGCCGGGATACAGAATGTGTGGGGCCGGGCTTGTGCATTGTAGAGAAACAATTCTTGAACTAAAGTAAGCTATTTTACTCAGAGCTTCACACGCGGTATTTAAAAGTTGCCGTACCTTGGAAGGGCCTTACAGTCATTTGAAACTTTTGGATGTTTCATGTTTACCAAAACTCTACCTCTGTTATTCTCAGATGCTAACAGTTTGAATGCTCTTGATATTTCTGTTGGAGAATATACCAAGCGTGTCAATGGCCTCACGATGCCTTTTCTAATCCCATCAGTAATCAGCTTTCGTAGGACCTGCAATACGACGCGTCCTTAAATCTGTTCCACATCATTTCGTTTTAAGTAGTATATTACCTACATATAAATTGCACCTAGACATTAATTTTCTTAAAGTCTGACTAAAATATTTCTAACAAATTTAGTAAAAAAAAAAAATTGAACAAATTTTTAAAACATTGTTTTTTCATTATAAAAATAGTTAAATTTATCTGTATATTATTTTATATCGAAATTATCTGCTACTGATATTGGGAGAGGATCAGCATTTTATGTTATGCCCTATTCCAATAATGTAGCTACTTAATCTATTGCCTCCTTTACAGTGCATCATCTCAAATTCAGTCAAACTGAATACACAGTTTATGTATTACTTAATTCTATTACTGTTTTAGATTCAATAAATTTAATTTTATTATGAACCTATCTACTATCAGGCTAAATTTTAAATAATTATAATTATGTATAATTAGCAAGTATTTGCAAATAAATGATTTATCTTATCTCATCTTATATTCATAGTTTACATACGTTTCTTTCTGTTGAGTTTTCTTCCAAATAAATATTTGAGAAACAAACAGCCTTGTAAGATCTATCTTCTGTAATATTGCCCATACCAAAATATTCATTTTCTTCCATGTCATATTCATTGATACTTAAAAATGTTGCCAAAAATCCAACACAACCCATAGCGGCCTGTAAATTACGAAATTGTATATTGCAATATTATTAAACTGTATTGATAGAACATTATGGTCTATCCAAAAAATCTTCATAATTATATAATCTTCGATGTAGAAGATAAGTTACCTCACGTATTTTTCCTCGGCTACCATCAATTACAATATCACACCGTTTGCCTTTAGTAGCATTATTTATCATATCCTTGAAATACGCATCGTTAGAATATCCAATTTTATTTGCTGAAAAATAAGAAAACGTCATTTAATATTTTGGCACATTACCGTTAGGGGCTGCGAATAAAATGGACTGCGGGCCCTAGAGACACTTTCAAATTTAATATTATTTTCATTCTTAGAAGGGACCGTCTACGCCCACTTTTTGTTTTTTTTACAAACTTAATTACATTCAGTACAGTCGTAAACAAAATTATTATGGAAAATAAATGACAAATATGTGGAGAGATTATATTTTTTTTGTGTTGATTATCATATTTGATTAGAATTGTTGAAATCAATAGTCAGAATTACCATTTTAATCTTAAACGGCTAAAGATAACAGAGGCCAGTCGTTAACTAAGTAGAGCAGAGATTAGAAATGTAAACTTAACAATAAGGATCATGTAAAAACAACATGTCCACGTGACTGTCTTCACGCAATTTTACTTAAATCGACCCGTCTACAAGTAAACATTAAAATATATCGTTCACCTTCAGTTGTCAACATTAGATTAGCCATATCATTGGAACTAGACAGTTCTGCAGAATTTTAACTCAATAGGAGGATAAAAATAGCATCAAAGCTGTTGTTCAAAACTTAATAACAGAACAATACGAGGGAATTTCTACCAAGCTACGTAAGCTGTACTTAATTATTTACCGTCTAATTCAGGAAATAGTCGCAACAAGAACTTCTTCTTTTCAATATTGCTCACTGTTGTAAAAACCGTACAGCCAGAGTGAAGACATATAGATATTACAGCTTGGCCGAATCCGTTGTCTCCGTTGCTTACAAACACTGTTTTTTTACCCTCCAAACTACATTGTATATTCTGAAATAAGGTGAAATAAAAAATAACAACTAGAAATATATAAAATCCTACTAATATAATGAATGCGAAAGTCTGTGTGTGTGAATGTTTGTTACCACGTATCTCCGTAACTACTAAACCGGTTTTGATGAAATTTGGAATGTAGATAGTTTAGGTTCTGGAATAACACATAGGTTAATCTTATTTTTGAAAATCAACCCCTAAGGGGGTTATACAGGGTGGTAAAGTTTCTATGGAAAAAAATATTCCTTGGTTTTATTCACTCAAAACTCGGTACACATAAACATTTTGTAAATAATGAAACGTGTATTTTTTCTTCAAAATTACCCTTTGGGGATGTGCAATTGAGTTCTAAACTTTGTATAAATTATAATCCTTAGTTCGATTCTTTCAAAAGTGGTGGACATAGTTTGAAGCCTGGAGACGGTCATATGCTACTTTTATTAACATACATTACCTACAGGCATACCTTCAAATTTTAACATCAATCAAATTTATTGTTCCAAAGCCAGGCATGTTTGTTTATAATTATGTAAATAGATGTCCACGTCATTTTTTTTCTAAATCTAGTTTTGAAATAGACAAGAGGAAAGGTACCTACCAGGCAGTAAAAGGCATGAATATAAGGCAAGGGCACCGTTGCAGCTTCCTCTAAGCTCCAGTGTTGAGGCACAGGCCATAGTAATTCGGTATTTGCTTCCACAAAGCTGCTTATTGAAGTGTCTGGGGTAATACCCATCACTCGGTTACCTCTAAAAGAAACCAAAAAGAAGATACAGTTTAATTAAAGTCATAAAAATAAATGAATAGTATGAAATTATATTATTTAGATACGAACACTGCGTCAATGCCACTGAAATCTGTTCCATATTTATTTATTTTCAATTGACTTTCCAAAATGTCACCATTGTTCAAAGATGCACCAGCAAAGTAGATCTAGAAAATAATAAGCTGTGTAAGCATGAAATTAAATAATTATTGTTTTCTTCTCTATATGGGAAAACAGCTTAGCCCATGTGAAACCTAGATAAAAAGTACTTACTTAATATGCTATTCTAGGTCATGATTTATACTGGTTCCAAATTTCATCTTAATTAGTCCAGCCATTACCGAAATTATTAAAAACTACATATTTGTTTACTAAAGTGGCAACAATGCGGCCCACTAACTGGTAAGCTGTTAAGAATTGTAAAGTAGGTAATATTTTATTTTGAGCAAAAATATACACAACATTATACTTAATAAATTGCTATGAATAGTGCTGTCAAAAAAGACCGTGGTCAGAGTAATGCTACAGATTACAACGAGTATGCTCTTTAAAAAAATTGTGGCCTGTCTGCTAAAGGTAACTGTATCGCTGATTTTCAGCATAGACATGGTATAAACAAAATAAATATAAGCAGGCGTACTGTTCCTATACTGTCCCACTACAGAACAAGGCTCCTCTTCAGTCTTTCTACTTGTATCTATTAATGAATGAGCTAGTAGGCTGATAAGCAAGAAATAGACCTACCATTACTTGAGATATTTGTCTAAAATAATGTTTTTACATGCTTAATATACCTCTAAAGGTACCTGAACAGTGTTGTTTGAAGACACTGGCAGAATTTCAATCCAGGTAAAGTTGTTAGAATGATTAATAAGTTTTATATTTTGAGTTTTAGTATTAACAACAACTGGACTGTAGTGGTATCCAAGACTGTCTTTATCAATTGATGTTCTTATTTGAAGTTTAATTTCTGTAGTATGTTCTAATTTTGGAATATCAGTGAATACTATGGACCTTAAAGTTACGCCTCCACATCTGAAAATGCAGTAAAATATCTTGATTGGTTACCATTATCTTTTATAGGTAGGTCTTAGTGATATTCTTTCATTTTTACTCACTTGCTTACGCCAATATCCTTATAAATTTGAGCACTGTGGCAAATTTCATTATTTTTGATAAATGTTTTCATGTCTTCATGCGTGCTCAGATCGATGGAAAGTTTATTGATATGTTTTACAGAAGATACACCATCATGGTCTTTTGATAATGCATTGAACTGAATCAAAGAATCTAAAAACAATATCCAATCATTCTGCCATTTCAGGAAAGCTTTAGTTCTTTCAATATTTGTAGATTGAATAGATTGTATATTATTACTGCAAAAAAAACGAATATAAGGTGATATTTTAAACAACACCAGAGGAAGAAAGTTCAAAAATTCGTTTGCTCTCCATAATTATGTTTGTGGCTCCGAGCACATAATTCTATATATATTTTAAAACATATAATATATTATTTAAGTATTTTAAGTAGATAACATTATGTTTAAAACATTCTATAAACTTACTCAATATCCTATCTTTTATAACAAATATCTATTATTTACGTATTTTAACTAGATAACATATTATGTTTAAAACATTTTGTAAACTTACTCATAACAATATCCTCGAGTAGACATCACTTTATAAATATCTTTTACATCTAAATGGTCATTATTATTGTCATTGAATAGTTCTAGGTTGTCAGAGAGTGATATTTCATTTTCTTTCGTTAGGGGTTCTATGAACCCAGAAGCTATAAGAATTTCATCGTGCGTGACCTGAAAGTTTGTGAAATCACTATTTAAATGCAAACATTTTCAAACAAAATGTTTTTTCTCATATTTTCGTAGTCTCATATTTTACCTCAAATGCATTAGATCCTCTCTGTATTTTAACTTGTAATACAATAGTTTTTTCGGAAAGTATTTTAATTTCATCATGAAACTTCACGTTCTTGAACAAAATAGATAAGTTCTTGTAATACACGTTTGTAAACATTCCTGCTGTTTCCCAAACTAAAACCAAAATTGCTGCTTCGGGATATATGTTAACGCCTGAAATAAAATTGAACAATGTGATATGTAATGTATTTTTTTTCTGGATATTATAAATTCTTATTTACTATATTAATTGTGGCAAGACAATATTTCTTCTTAGTACATGCTAGTTGCCAAAAAAGTTTCCTTCTGTATTTTTTTCGTTGAACTATATACTGACCGGCTCATCTCTTGACAATATTACAGAGACTAGATGGAGGCGCATATAATCATAATAATATTTTGTTAATCGACAACATTTTAAGTTTTCTTTTTGAGATTGAGTTGAGGCATTTCGTTCACTGGTTTATCCATCTGGGGTGAAATGTATTTACCATTTCTAATATATCCTTTGATAAAATTGTAGTCATCATCGTGGACTGACATGATAAATTCGTATGAAGATGTTATAAATTTATTTTCGAGATGGCTGTCATATTTATTGTACCTGGAAATATTATTTTTATTGGATTACTATTTAATTTTAAAATTTTAATTCGAAAAAATAAACACATGACGCTTTTACTATAAATAAAAAAATAAACTCAAGGCGATTACCATTTCTCACTGTGCTCCCATCCGACAAAATGCGTGAGTACTGGGGTTTCTGTTGATACTGGAAATTCTACTTTAGGGTACAGTACGTCAACATCCGGATTCAGACCAGCTTGATATAGCCTGTGCAAGAAATTATTATATTAATACCACAAGCTACAAAAATTTCAAGTAAGTAAGATTTTCTTAAGTTAGCTTTACGATGTTAGAACAGTTACGATTATTCAACTACATTATCTTTCAAATAATCCAAGCGACAAACTTACGTTCCTATAGCTTTAAGCATATACAACAAGTTGTCTTTGTCTCCTCGTCTAGTCAATGGAACATTCAAACAGTTGGTATGAGATCTCTTCATGATCGCTTGCATTAGACCATGCGGGGCTATTTCAATGATTATTGCATCGGCTGGAATTGATTTTGCTGCATCTTCAAAGTATACTTTATTCTGTAAAAAAACATATTACTTTGAACCGACTTCAAATAGTTGGTCTGTTTTTTGTGCAGGAGATGTTTCTGGGATGTGATCTAAATGTAAGCAGTTTATTCAAGATATTGAAAAAAAAGCTTTTTTTTTTATTACTTTATGTGGATGATATTTAAATTTTGTCACAGTACAAGTAACTATGAATGAAAAAAGATTGTTGATCAATATAATTTCGGTAAACAAAACAATAAAACTTACCAAAATATTATGTGTAAAGTATTCTGGCGAAGCGTGTTGGCACGTCACGTTATCCCATTGATCTGGTAAAAAGCATGTTGATAGCCATTTTTTGCTTCTTGCTTTTGGATTTTTGATGACTCCTTTCAACTTAGTCATAAGTTTTGGCCCTGAAATTGTTTTATTCCAATTTAATTATTTATTTTATTTTTTGCAAGTAAGTGAATAACAATATTCTTACAATAAATGTACAATTTTACAACGTCAACAATTTTAAATAAACTTCATTAGTAGCATTTAAAAACGTTAATGTAAAACTAAGCCATTTAGACCTATCTATTGTCTTTTATTTTTTTATATATTCATTATTATTTTATTCCAAACACTATCATGAATTGAATTATTCATAATGTGAAAACTGAAATTTTCACGTAATCGTACTATCGCTTAAGGCACCGACAATTTTTCGACTCTTTCGAAACATTTATAGTTATTTTGGTAAACTATGTTGGCCTAGTGGGCTGTACATTGAATTCCGATCTGAAGGTCACATGGTCATGCAAAAATGAATTCATTTGTATTTATGAATTTAGTGATGTTTTTCTAATCTTATTTAGTTATCAATAAGTAATCTGTATATATACCAGCGTCCGCTATGTATCTCGAGTGATAAGCTATGTTGTTGCTTGCTACTGCCTTAGCGAATACGCCGCGGCTGGTAAGAAATTCCACGAATTTTTCTATTTCTTCAGCAGGTCCTGATATCGTCGTAGACTCAGAACTATTCTGGCAAGCTATATCTATCTCAGGAGGACAAAGTTTGCTAACCTGAAAACGTAAACACGAGGAAGTAGGATTAAATGGACACTGCACTGGCAGCATTCCCTTGCAGAATGATCAAATTCACAAAATTTTATATTTAATTATTTTATATTTTCTAGGTAATAATCTTCTCTTTTTGTTTAGAAACGTCTAAGTTTTTATGTTTATTAAGTTGTTGTTAATAATGTTGTTGTAATTTCATGGTGGAATAGATGTATAGTAAGTAAGTTTGTAAGAGCAAGTGGAAAACTCTTGTGTTGAGTGCTTCGACTGCTCTACGGCTTCCGACATGATTTAACGACTGCCAAAATCAAAACCAAATGTGCGACATGATTCCAAAAGCTATTCGACTACCAGAACCACACCTAAATAGTCCATCTGGCTTAACATCGGCTCAACCTATATGACCAGTGAAGAACAACTAGGCTTGCTTAGTTCGTTATGCCATGAATGATTCATGAGTAATAAATAAGATTTTAGATTTTGTTTCAAAAATTACTAACTTCATTATGTCCAAGACCAATAGCAGCCATTTTTCCCTTGATAAGCTTAGTCTCAATAGAAGCAAGCCCTCGACTGTAGGATACCATAATGGCCTCTTCAATAGTAAAGCAATCATCTGCGTAAGCACAGGCAATTTCTCCAGCACTATGACCTGCAAAAACGCATTCAATCAACTCATCAAATCTATATATTTTACCTTCCAATAAGAGTAATACACTGTTATTTCTGGCAACTACATGAACAACGTAAAAAATATGACAATACGCCCATTGCACAAGTACATAAGATAATAATAAATATTATTATAATTTGTAGTATAATATATACTACTATGTAGTTGAACTTATAACACGTAGCCTAAAACGTGTTACGCACTTATGCTGTATCCAATATAAAGTCACTCTTTGTTTTCGTCGTAAAAAAATCTTTCATTCAAGATTCTTCAAACATGTACTCGTAAGTCGAAAGTTGGAGAGTCGGGACACTGCACACATCAGATTAAAAAATGTTGTGGCGTGACTCTAACTGTTCGACTCTAATAATTGGTTTTTATCTCCAGATATTCCACTATATGTTCGACCTTCGTGGCACAGTGTAATCAAACCACTTACAGTAGTTTAATTTCAAACAAAAAGTCATAAGGTACACCTATTCGTCGTATATATCCAAAATAATACAAAAAAGTTGGAAAGAAACTATTGTGGAGTGAATCCAACTTTTTGACTGTTATTGCGTTATTGTTTTTCATCTTCAGACATTAAACTATATATATGTACTACCTTCGTGACATATGTCATTGGGTCACTTACAAAAGTTTAATTTCAAAAAAGTCATAAGGTACACCTAATCATTCGTATGTTTTCAAAATAATATATACATTGGCTCAAAGAACTAGGATATTATAAAAATATTTCAATTCCTCTTGACTTTAACTTTGATATTGATGAAACAAATCATGACAAGCTTTTTGAATGTAAATGTATGTTGTATCGTACCAATTATGTTATCAGGCATTATGTTCATAGATTTCAGAACATCAGTAAGGCCGATTTGAACTGCAGTTATACCCACAAAACTATGTAGAAGACTGTCAAAGATTCCACTGTTATTTTCAGTAAGTATGTTGATAATGTCCAGGCCTTTAGCTTTTAAAACTTTGTCACACCTAAAAAACAAGCAAAAAAAAAAAAGAATTATTCAGTATACTTAGTACTTAGGATATACTACCTTGGTACTAAAATACACTTAGGCAAACAGGTTTCTTTCAAGCCTTCCAACAATATTGAAGAAATAGAAAGTAGAATATCAAAAACTTGTAAGAAATTCTGTAACTTTGAGCGATAGAGTGAGGAACAGTGTGTTAAAAGAGCAGTGTGGGGTGAATGAAGATGTAGAGTTAAGAAAGGTATGTTGAGATGGTTTGGGCACGTAGAAAGGATGAATGAAAGAAGATTAACAAAACAAGCATACAAGGCGAGTACGAATGAGATAGTTGGCAGTGGAAGGCCTTGGTGAACGTACTATGACCAAAATGGAGATATTCTAGAGAAAGGCCAAGTACACTAATACAACGACCCCGGGGTTGTATGAAGAATTTGATGAGTATAAATGAAGCGAAAAAGGTATGCCTGAATCGTAGCAAATATAAATCTGTGGTCTCTGCTACTTTTTTTGGGAAACATGCGTGACCAATTATGTATGTAGAGTCTAATTATTAGGCAAACTGTGCTTATTTAAAAAAGTTTTGAGTCATCCATCTTCATTTTTCCAATGAATGGAGTCAAAATTGCAGAGAGTCACGTTGACACTCCCATAAATTACGGTTATGCCTACCTTTCAATTGCGGCAGCAAATATAGGAATACGCATTAGTTCTGCTCCCATGGAGACCCACTGCGATCCCATGCCACTGTACATAAACCAAACAGGACGAACGTTGCCAGAATAATACTCAAATCCTCTGGCTACACTAATTGTTTGGTTCATCTCTTCATTCACATCTAAAACAAAAGTACTAATTAAAATACCGCTTTGTTCAGAACATCTTTAAGTAATTAATTTTCCTTACCAAGAATTGTAAAACCACGACCAGTGTGTCCAAGTATATTGTACTTGAAGATGTTATTTAAAAGTGCGATTTGTTCAAAATCAATAGGACCGCTTTCCAAAATATCTAAAATTTTGTTCACGCATTCGTCTTTTCTTCCCGAAGCAAGGACCAAACGAGGAATAGTGCTCTTGTACAGAGCATTATTCTGAAAAAGGTGTTTATTTAAAAGAAGATTTGACTAAACAACTAGTAAGTACACATGCTATTTTTTTGTAATGTTACGTATATTATAAATTTATAGTACGAACCGAGATTAATATTAATCATCATCTTCTTGTCCCTATCCCACATTACGTGGGGTCGGCACAACATATTTTCTTCATTATTATTAATATTTAGCCAAATTAATTTCAAATATTGTATTTTTTTATAGAGAATACAAATATAAAATTAACATAATAATAGTAACATTCAGCCTTGATTTTATAATATTAAAGATTTTATAAACATGGAACTGTGGTGTCATGTTCATCAAAAATAATAAAAATAAAAACAATTTTACGTACTTTTGATTTAAAGTGTCCTTTTAGTAGCACGTGGAAATTGGCACCCGTATGGGAGAAGTTGTTTATTGCGGTAAAACTTCTATCAAATTTTGTGTTTTCAGTCACCACTTGCACTTTTCCTTCTTTAACTGCAACGAGGTGATTTTGTGGCTCGCTAAAGTGTAAGTTTGCTGGAATTTCCCCTCTTTGGTACGCTAGACAAACCTTAAATTATGAAAATAAAATCGGAGACAAATTTTAACTGGCATATAAGCGAAGATTAATTTTGCAAAGAACGTGAGAGCTAAATAAGTATAAGCAACTATTGATCGATTGGTAAAGTTGATTCGATGCATCTGTTTATTTAATATGAGATGCCATAAAACCGACTTCAATTAACGAGAAATTACTAAAAAGTCCAATATACAATTAATTTCATACCCATTTTTTCACCCTTAAGAGTGGGATTTTTATAAAATGTATATGGAACCACTCTTGAAGTAAACCCTAGCCATTAAAAAAACAATCATTAAAATCTGTTCACAATTGGCGAAGATATCACGTAACATAACACAAAAAATTTACAGACGAATTGAGAAACTCTTTTTTTGAAGTCGGTTGGTAATAATTAAATCGTCATCTTCGCGATACGCTTGCAGTTCCAAGTTTACGGTTTCTATCTTGCAGGTACCTACTCTATCATCAGATTTTAACGTATCCTTGTAATTTTTCTTAATCTTTTGAATAAAAAACAAAATATACACAATAAAAGTTTCGGCTAGTTGTGATTCCATGAGATTATGTTTTTTTAAGCGTTACGGAAAAAAATATCAATCCCTCAGGAATAAAGCTTTTATAGGACCACCTTAGAATCATTTACTGTACAACAACAAAATAATCATCATAATCGATTAACGATTGGTGAAGATATTAGGAAACAAACAAACACGATAAAAAAACATACAGCCGAATTGAGAACCTTCTCCTTTTTTTAAATAGAACAAAAAACCTATTGACATGGTTTTTAGATTCCATACTCTACTGTATCAACATCAGCCACAAAGTCCACTGCTGGATATGCCTTCCAAGAACTACCATAACGAATGTTCTTGAGCTACCTCCCGACCGGCCTCATGCAATCTTAAAGATGTCATCAGTAACGAACCTTCCTACACTACGTCATCCAGTTCGTGTTTGCCATTTGAGAACTTTATTATGGACTTTATTATGGTTGCCACTTCAACTTGCTCATCTTCAAGAGTTATGATGGTAACATTAAAAGAACAACTACTTTTTTATGGATACCTTTGTCAACGAACAAGCTCCAGATACGGGTTGTGTATGTCCCATGTTGGATTTCACACTTCCAACCTTTATTGGTTTGTCCTGGCCAAAGAATCTTCCAACGGCCTCAAGCTCATTACCATCAGCTTCGGAAATACCTGTAATAATATAAAACAAATATTACTTTCGTCATTCATGCTCTACAAATTGGTCATATTTGTGGCCTATGCAATGGTTTTTCATAATCTGATTGATCATATTTTTTTCTTTACATTCTAACCACATGATATGCGTCTGAAACTAGGAGCTATGCTCGGAATTTTCTTATACGTGAAAAAAATCCAAAACTAGAGAAAAAATAATCGACTTAGCTGCAGCGGCTCGTTTAAATGATTGTTATGTTTCGTTGAGTTGATATGCTCCAAATAATCGTGTTGTTTATTATATAAAAAATATGTAATAAGCAATATAACATTTCATAATCATGATAGTTTCAATAGTTATATGTTTTATACTTCTGCCATGTAAATGTAAGTTACCTGTAGCGTCAGCTTCTAAAAATTCTACAGCTTTCGGAGACACATCAACTTCTGCGTAGAACTCTTCAAGGAACCGTTCAATATCCTCTGGTTTACGTGTTGGTAAGAACATGGCATCTGGCTTCGTGAAGTGTTTTCCTTTTACGTGATAAATTTCTGTGTAAATCCTGTGAAATCAAAAACTTAACTCTTACCGAATTTCTATTAATATGATGCTCCTACTAATATTTTAGACAATATAAATTGGGTTTTATTTATTTAAATCACAAGTATCATATAAAGAAGTCAGCTTAAAAAATACGTGAGTTAAAATTTTAAAAATATGTTTGCGACCATGCCTAGGACAATCAGGCAACAAACTCCGCTTGGTTTTTTAAGATGATTCTTCATTCTGCTATAGCCAATAGAAAAAAAATTAACTCATTTATATACATGTCAAAGCTTGGATGTTTGTATATTTATTTGTTACTAATAATCATTGTTACGGGTTGCCCGATTTGGAAGGAGTAGTATTTTTACGATCTATTTTTCCGCTCTACTATTGCCTACGCTGCGTCGGAACTGAACTAGCAGATTATCTCACCTCGAAGTTAAAATATACGATCAACACGCAATAGCCCACGTTACTCTTTCGGCCTAGTGGCATTTTGCATTTCGCCACTGTACTCGTTACGTCCCTATTTCCCACCTGTTTATTGTAAGTAGGTATTTTACCGTTTTTTTTCTTGTCATTTTTTTTATGTGTCGAATGAGAATCTATTTAACTCACTACCCATGTAGCTAAAGTGCTTAGTTTGGTTTATCTTATACTTCCTATCTGAAATTTTGAATCAACATGGGGGGATTATATTACCCTAGTGGTACTCCGCCTCTAGATTACCACATGAATATAGTTACTTTTTCGGAAATGTTGTATATAATGATAGACTTTTATATCAGTTGGTAAGTATTATTAGTTTGTGTTTTTATTTGCAACCTCGTGCCTGAACTTTCATGAAGGCATGACAGTGATTTAAACGAGAGTATTATATGCCTCTGTTGCTATAAAGCAGAATAGACAAGGTTAATAAAATCTTACCTCTTCGCATCCTTTGCTTTTTGTAAAAACAACACGCTTATGGCATCTGATCTAACGAAACCATCGCCAGATTTATCAAAACACTTAGTTTTTCCATCCAGGCAAAGAAATCCAGCCCTTTTATAAAAAAAAACATTATTCAAAGACAGTTATGATATGGACAGAATCACTCCAATTCAGGACTGTATACCGTGCCGGTTCAGAAATGTTAGCAAGACAAAAATCCTACTAATATTATAAACGTAATTTTATTTGAGGATAGATGTTTGTTACTCTTTCATGTAACTACAGAACAGATTTTGATGAAACTTTACAGTAATATAGCTTATACATCAGAATAACATACAGGGTACTTTTTATCCGGGTATCACGTGGGCGAAGCCGTGGACAGAAGGTAGTAAGAGAATAAATACTACTTACTATTGCGAAAGTTTGTGAGGATGGATGTTTGTTACTCTTTCACACAAAAACTACTAAACGAATTTTGATGAAACTTTACAGTAATATAGATTTTACATCAGAATAACGCATAGGCTACTTTTTATCCGGGTATCACGCGGGCGAAGCCATGAGCGGAGTCTAGTACAAGCATAAACATACCTTTTCATATTCAAGATCAACGTTGGATCCCAGCTGTTAATACATGCACCAACTAGGGCAGCATCACAATCACCTGCTTTCATTCTTTGAACAGCCAAATCCAAACATGCCATAGAGCTAGCACACGCATAGTCTAAGTTGTATGAAGGACCTTTTCCATCTATCCAGTAAGATATGCGGTTGGCTAGCATGGATTTACTACAGCTGTAACGAATTTAATAATATACAGGACACCAATTCGAGACGGAACGCAGATATCTAAAAGCCAATAGTTCAATTACATTGTAGATATTGCTCTCTTAGCTATTAATTTAGTTCTTACTTCCTTTAATAATATCATCAATGGCAATGTCATACTAACTATTATACTAATTTCATTCTAATTTTGGAGCGCTTCTTTTGTAGAAACATTTA
This sequence comes from Perizoma flavofasciatum, assembly GCA_958496245.1. Lineage (NCBI taxonomy): Eukaryota > Metazoa > Arthropoda > Insecta > Lepidoptera > Geometridae > Perizoma > Perizoma flavofasciatum. The sequence goes on from OY292433.1 coordinate 10,714,177, forward strand.
AAATCTCAAAAGATTTCATAAATAGGTTCTTAGTCTTAGCGTAGTGCAGAATCTTTGATATTCTGATAGATCATTATCACTTTATCATAAAGTTTAAGTTTAGGATGAAGCTACTTTAGTCTATTTTTATACTAAACTCACCCCGATACGGCAAATGAATTATGATTGAGGACGTTGTGCATTCTCATTGTTGCGATATCAGATGTAGAGGAACCAATAAATACACCTAATTTTGTACCCTTTAACGTTTCGGGGTTGATTCCTGAAAACCAAATAAAAAATGAGAGCTATGGCGGCATTTGCCAAAAAAGTCTGGGCAAAAGTGGTCTAAAACCAATGGTATAAAAGCTAAAAATTACCCATAACATATGTGGTAAATATTTAACAAACATAATATATGTATATACCTACAGACAATTATTTTTTGTGGAGAGTTTCTGTGAAATAAAAGTGTCTTTAAAAATGATTCGGTTGTGCAATAACCCAAGTTTGTGTACGATAAGAACTTCTGTGGACAAAAGGTCTATCCTATTGATCAGCATGTATCTGCCTAGATAAAAGGTGGAAAACCTGGCGTAGTTTACTTTCTCAGCTTGGTGAGTGCTATTATAAGCAATGACAATACCGCGTCGGTTTATGTACTTGGTGACTTTAATACCAATCCCAACGAACATTTTTTTGAGGAGTTAATACCTTTCTGTAATAAGCATGTTTGGCTGTGTGTGGACGTTCAGGTACTAGGGTTGAATTTTTATACGTATATGTTTATAAGTGAATCTAATGGGTCTATTTATGTGTAGTTACGAAAGCGGCACTGAGCTCTATTGATAATATTTTTGTCAAACAGAACGTCGTGTGGTCCGATCATTATCCGTTTATTATAGAATGCAGTATATAAGTTATTAAAATGAATAAATAGTTATATTATGTAGTCAAACAATGTTGTTGAAAGTATTGTAGGGTCAGAGGAGACCATCATTTCATTGATGTGTACAGTAAAATATGACACTAAAAATTAAAACAAATCGACTTTACTAATAAATTTTTGAATTGCTCCGACTATTTATGTGACGAATTTCATCACAGACATGCTATAACGTTTGAAACTATCATGGTTTCGAACATAATTTTTACTAAACAACGAGATATTTACCATGATTTGTGAGTTTGAATGTTTCCCGATATATCGGCACAGTTGAATGTACCATGATCACGGGAGAAACTGAAGTCTTTGCTGATCTTGAATGTTAGTGGCAGGCAAATCAATCTACCCTCTTTCTCACTCTTTTATTGCGAAAAATACCACTACCATCGATTTCACTGTCACATTTCAGTACATCTCGGCTCCGACACACAACACTAACAGTATCCTGGCGCGCAGGTATATCCCGTTGTTTAGTAAAAAAATATCACAGACATGTTATTGACAACATGATATTATAAATGTGTTGAGTCACGCCGCTACTAACAGCCACGCTTTGAAAGTGATTCGAAATTATAATACAAAACCCATGGCAGGATGGAACAGGAATGTGGTTGAGGCTCTCAGGAACGTTAGGAGAAAATATGGAATCTGGATTCTTTACGGGAGGCTTATAGCAGGTCGTACTTACAACAAGAGCAATAATCTCAAAAAAAAAGTTTCGTTTAAATTAAATCAGAATTACCGTTAACAGTTCAGTGAAAATAGAAAAAAAACAAAAAAATAACAGAAAATTATAAATGTATCTTTGGTAGCTTCTGGAAGTGTACAAATAAGCTGAACAGCTAGCCTAACCTTCTTGTGAGTGTTGATGGGGTCACTGATCAAAAACAGGTAGCTGACATGTTTTAACCATTTTACTATTATCTCACCATTGGGACCAATACAGTCGATGGGCGAGGTAGAGCCGTGTGGCCGGGAGTAAGGTACTTGGTTTATAGCAAAAGATGTTATGCATCTCTTTATAGCAAAAGAGGAAAAACTCCAGGCCACGACGGACTCATTGAACACCTTAAAATACGGGCGGGGGCCCGTATTTTAAGGTGTTCAATAAGTCCGTCGTAGGTGGGGCCTACCTAGAGCGTTAGGAATGTTTGTATGGGACACTCAATACTTACCAACCTAGATGATGAAAAATGTGGTGGTCCCAATCTTGATAAATAAAACTGGTGATACGAGCAACAAGTCAAGTTAAAGGCCGATTTCAATGGCCACCATAATAGCAGAAGTGTTTGATAGTCTGCTTGGCGCTTAATGAGACCAATATCTTACACAATATGTTAACCAATTTTCTTTCAAGTCAGGACTTTCTACAGAAATGTCTTGTTCGAGCCTAAAACAGACTGCCAAATACTATGAACAGACTGAAAGATGATCGACTGTCTATGCCTATTTCCTCGACCTTTCCAAATAATTTAACCTGGTTTGTTACGATTCGATATTTTGTGAAGCTGCTAGGGGAAAACAACGATATCTTCAAGACCAGGTCAATGTTTTAAAATGATCGGATGCCTATTCAGAGCCATATAGAGTGCGGGGTGAGGCAGGGAGGGATTACCTCACTGAAGCTCTTCAACCTCTATGAGAACGCATTGATAGAGGAGCTCAGCAGCGCTCGTGTCAGCTACCATATTGACGGAATTTGTGTCAATAATATCAGATGCGGACAACATGGGCGCTGCTGAGCAGCTCTGCTTGTGGGTTAACGAAAATGTTAGGCTTTAGTGAAATATATGCCCACCAACATGGCCTTCGATACAATGTGAAGATAAGTGTATGCATGGTCTTTCGGACCAGATGTTGTTAAGGTCTTCGTTCCCTACCTCCAGTTAATCTGTATGGTACACCTTTAGAAAGAATGGAGTGTAAAATATCTAGGGCATTTGATAAACCCTGAACTGAGGTACGATGCAGATGGGCACAGAGTGGGTAGAGCGTTGTGTGTCCGAGACAATATGATAGCCCACTGGTTTGCTCGTTGCTCAACAGATGTCAAAATCAGTCTATTCAGAGCCTATTGTACTAATTTCTAGACAAACGGCCTGTGGGTTAACTACACGCAGAGACAGTAAAACGCTCTGCGCGTACTATAAAATAACGCATTCAGAGTGGTAGTGGGGCTGTTTGCCGCGGCGTGAGTGGACTGCTTCTATGCCACCATGCGCAAGCGGTGCACATCCCTGATGTGCAGAGCCTGGACCAGCTCCAACACCATACTACGTGCATTCATTAACAGGTTTGATCTGCAGTACCTCCACCACTGCTTCACGTTAAGTGTTTAATCTGTTATTTATTATTTTACAGTATGTGAAATTGTAACTGAAATACACTTATTATTAACCTGTGATTATTAACCTAAAATTACCTGCGTCAAAAATTGCACTAAATGCATGCTCCATGATTGTTCTGCCGACAGGATCAAAAGAGGCTGCCTGCAATTTAATCACTCTGAAAAACTGGGCATCGAAACTAACCATGTCATCAATCTTGCCAAGATATGTGGGTAACTCTGGGTGCTTGATGCCCGAATACTCAATTTTTTTAACCATGTCTACCTGAAAATATCAAAAATCTAATAAGACTCACTTTTATGTACAAAGGCCTAATTAACAAATAATCCGTGAGCACCATTTAGGTGGATACGACTTTCGGCAATAGGTAAGTACTTACTTTATTGTATAAATTGTCAATAAGTATCTTGGTATTTTCCGCACTCGGAAAATTGCCTGCTATTCCACTTATAACGATTTCTTCCCCCGTCATCTTCGTATCGTCTTCTTTTTTCGGATAAGGTGACATCTTCTGTAATCCAATAAAATATACCTTTTAAATAATTACACAACTATATTCTGAAAGGTTTTGAATCAGATTTATTAAAACTGTATGTTTTTTATTGTACTTATTTAGGAAATTTAAAATTTCACGGTCATCATTTGCACATGGACATTGGACACCTGTGGTATCCAACAGATTAGTAAAAAAAAATGGTAATTTCCCCAAGGCGTCTAGACAATTAACATTTTAGTCTGAATTGAATTGTATGGAAATGACATTAGCTGTGGAAATGCCACATGACTTCTGCCAAGTTTTACCTTGACAATTTGTGTTATCGTAAAAGGAAAACTAAACGTGAAGTATTTTTATAGACCCCCTGGTGGACATACTCAGTTCATTAATCAAAAAACAATGTTTATAGCCCATAGCCATTTAGTTAGTGAAATGCGGGATTTGGATCGGAAATTTGGGTTAATTCGGCTCTTCAAGTAGCAATAATATAGGTACTTATTATTAAACACAAACTTTTCATGTTTAGAATTAACATCAGAATTATTATTTGACAAAGATGACATTTCAAATATAGTAAGATTAACTTAATGGTAAACATAACTTTGATGATAATCCTTGACTTGTCAAAGTCAAAGTTAAAAGGTTCATATAGAAACATTATTATTTCATTCATTGAAATCACAAGGATCATATAGAAACGTCAGCTTAAAACATTTTGTATAGGTACTAAATAAAATAAGTAGGTACATTTAAGCCATACAATTTACGAGGGTTGTAAAAATGCTTGATCACTTTTCTTTCCAATAAATATGATAAATTTTGATCAGGTATTGTTCGATATCTTATAACTTAAGTCAATTACATTCAAATAATAATGATCCTGTAAATTAAAATGTTTAGAAGAAAATAAAGAAAAAAAATCATTTATTTAGCACTTCATAAAAAAATACCAAAGGATGGTGGGATAAGTTATGAAGAAATATATAAATAAGAATAGCTTAAAAGAATAACTGAAACAGGCCCACGCACCTAGGATGATTGTTGTTAATCTCCGTAACTACTGGATTGATTTTGATGAAATATATGGAACAGTTATGGTTTGTGACCTAGATTAATATATATAAGCTACCTTTGATCCGGGTATCACGCGGGCGAGGCTAGTATAAAATAAAAACAGTAATATTACCCCTTTTTCTGGTCACCGTAGAAGTGAACGTAGTGAGAATGTTACATAGAATGAAGTTTAAACTCAAATGAGTACATATTTAAGTAGTATTGTTAGGCAATTTAATCTAAGTAATGGAAATACAATTTGCTAATTTATTTTTCAATTGAAAATATTGAATAGGTACGATTTCTTACTTTTAAATAAAATGTTAATCTATGTAAAATGATGGGTGGCCGGCCGTGCACAAAACTACACAGGTTGAATTAATTCCAATTTCAATTTCACCTTATTTTGCTATGTAAGAGTACATGGATATAATGTCATAATTAATGTCATAATTATGGATAGCAAATTTTAACATTTAAGTCCTCAGGTACATTACGTTATTATCGATATTATTACATACCTTGTTTACAAACGTGTAATTTAAAAATTCAGTACCTATTATTATACACTTTTCTGTCAGTAGTATGGAAAAATAGGTCCATACTACTGACACCACCATAGTAGGTAAATCTCATTAAAAACTAAAACATATTTTAAAACTAGTTGTTGCCCGCGGCTTCGCCCGCGTGGTATGTTAATAAAAGTAACATATGACCGTCTCCAGGCTCCAAACTACATACATATGTCCACCAACTTTTGAATGAATCGAACCAAGGATTACAATTTATACAAAGTTTAGAACTCAATTGCACACCCCCAAAGGGTAGTTTTGAAAAAATAAAAAATACGTGTTTCATTATTTACTTTAAAGTTTATTTGTACATAGTTTTGAGCGAATCAAACAATTTTTTTTTCATAGAAACTTTACCGCCCTATTAAAAGAAAATTAGATTAGCCTATGTGTTATTCCAGATCCTAAATTATCTACATTCCAAATTTCATCAAAATCGGTTTAGTAGTTATGGAGGTACGTGGTAACAAACATTCACACACACAGGCTTTCGCATTTATTATATTAGTAGGATAATTGGCGCCATGCAGAACACACTCATACGTTAGAGAGAAGATGACAAAGAGTAGGTACATTCTCGATGACTCCCATTCATGAATGAGTTGAGCATGAATTAGTTCATGTTACTTTTGAAAAAGACTGAAACTTCGTGAATTTAATAGTGAGGTAGAACCTTGCGACCCATCGTACTATGTTCTCCGATTGACAGCTATAGGTATTTAGAGAGCTATCTATACAAAGAGTTATAATATATAGATGGAGAATTGGAGACTTACGCGGTGGCTAAAGATATACCTTAAAGGCTTATCTGGTGATGCTTGTTTTGGAACAACGGCCTGTGATTGGATGAAATGCACCGTTTCTGTTGGTCGCAAAATGTCATCTTGATAATGTTGTAGCTAGCTGACGATAGATAGGTATTGCACAGGATGGTATTTTTATTGTCAATTCATTAACAAAGGTACTTATTAATTCATACAACTATTTATAAGTAGGTATATACAAAAATACAGATGAAACAGCTAGCCACCTAAAGACCGTTACAAACGATCTATAGATAGCTCAACTGATCCAGATCACTACCAGATTAATCACTTAATAATTAATCGTTCGCTTGCGTAGTTTGTACGTCACGAAAGCCTTGTGCTGAAAATCAGCATTGAGAATCCGTTCACAGCACGTGCTGAGCATCTTCTTCTCTTTTCTGGGTATTTATCGCGTTTACGGCTGCTTTACAAAAACCTTAGTCACTGATTGACTAGAGTTTAAGGAGCTATAGTCGGGAAATAAAACCTGTAGCCGCAACTACCCTCATTTCTTCAGATTCAGAAAAATCCATTTCACTAACCGTGCGCTGTAAAATCGGAACGCTATGCGAACATCTAATGATCACGGGATTCCAAGACGCAGAAAGTCTTTAGCTGTCTTCAGGATTGAAATTTGGGAATTTCTTGATTTCAATCGCTTCACGAACCATTCTTGTAGAATATTGGCGTTCACAAGCTAGCAAATAAGGGGTTATAAAGCTCAATCCAGTGGTTTAGTTCTGATTCGACTAGGTGCTCTGCTATGGCCATCTTGTTAAACTGGGGATTTTTTAAAATATAGATACAACTGAAGTGCCCCCAGTTTCTAACAGCTCCGCTATTACTGGCGCCGATAACGGCTAAGAATCCTTGGAAGGGCACAGTGTGAAAGGAACCCTCGCCCAATGGACCGATAGCATCATTAAGGTTACCAGAAGTCGATGGATAAAGGTGACCGAAGATCATTCGTAATGACACCTTGGGGGATGCCTATATCCAGCAGTGTACTTCTATCGGATGTTGCTGATGATGCTGATGTTGATTATTATTTGCCAATTCCGTAAATTTTTGTTTGATTATGTAACACGCCATATCAATTACAAAGCAACAAATTCGGTTATTTAAAAATATTTAACCTATTGATGACCTGGGTAACGTATCCAGTCATTGTAAACAATCCGTTTCTATTAAATTGTTACGAGTAGATTTTATTATGTTGATAATGACGACCTTGGTGGTGCGGCGTAGGTAAAAGGTAGCCGAAGCGTTGCCATATTTTTTGTGCAGTTATTGCCGGTTTTGCTGCCTGCTCATTATCACTTCAACTCATTTAATCTTAGAGCTGTATCTGTGACTTCAGTGCTTCTTCGGATTTCCTCTCCTATTTAGCAGGTAAAACTTATCTAACTATATACTTATAACAAAACTGTAACAGGTCCAATTCTACACTGAAAATATTTTGTAAACAAAAATTGGATGGCACTCTATAATTGATTCTGAAGCCAAAACTGTATTTTTTTTCACTTTTGTCTGTCTGTCTGTCTTTAACTTGGCCGCGCATCACGTCGCACTGGATACTATTATCCCGAAATTCAGCACGGTTCCCTTCGGAGAGGGGATGAAAGTCAAAATGTGTACTTATTTGTAATTCATTAACGCGTAGTCCGATTTCATTGATTCTTGTTTTGTTAGAAAGTAAGTACTTTAAAAATTTACCCGTAAATATTTCAAGATCATTTACTTATAAGATAAAATCATTGTTTTTGAGCACAAGATATCGTGAAATAATTTTGTAGGACAGACTTGGAAAGATTAAAATCCAATTCAAGATCGAAAAATTTATACTATTAAGGACCTACAAAAATTATAAATGATATTTATTTTATATTTTATCTATTACCTTTTTTACTCAACCAACTTGTTTTTTATTTATCACCAATGTTTATGCAGCTCTAAAACTATGAAATCAAGCCCAACTTACCTGTCTGACAGTTCACAAAGAGGAGACTAAAAATGTACCTATAATTTTGATAAAAATAAAAATAAAAGCACTACTATCTAATCGCTGTGCTGTGCTAATCGCAGATTAGAAGAGTATTCCTACGTAACTACTAAAGCTAAATGTAGGTAGGTTTCCTTAGAAGTAGGTAATGTTGTCCAAAGTAATAAGTACATTCAGCACCGCGTACCATACAGGCTTTGCATGTACGCTACTTCACACCATTGAAACAGATACTTGTATAGATAATACCATAGATGTCAAGCTGATATCAGTTAATTCATTGATTCATAAACATGAAGTCAAAAAGAGCAACCTCATTCAATTAAAACAGCCGTTTGAGATGAGATGTTATTATTCTCGTTAATACAAGAAAGTTGTTTGCTGGAAGAAAACTCTTGTTAGGATTAAACTCGCCTTTTTACATGTCCTATATTTAATATATAAGTTTTTTGTCTGTTTTATCTGTGTGCACAATCTATACTAATATTTTAAAGAGGAAATATTTTTTGTTTGTTTTTATCGAATAGGCTTCGAAACTACTGGACCGATTTTGATCATGTTTTCACCAAATGAAAGCCAAATTATCAGGAAGTAATATAGGTATATATATAATTTATTTTAAAAAAGATAGAGATTCTTAAGAAAATTGCAATAATGTACCCCAAAATAGCAAAATTTGGCTATAAAATTAATTATTTGGCGTGCGCTGAGAAAACTATTGATGATACATAAAAATGATGTACTACATGATTAAAGTACTCATTATTACCTACAAAAAAGTCCGGAGGAAATAAATCTTACTATCATAGTTAAGTCACCATAGCAGCTTTTGTCTTAAATTTAATTAGATCGCCGATATTCCCACGGAATCGAAACTGACGCGGCTGAAACCGTGGGGAGCAGCTAGTAAAGAATAAAGAAAGTGAATATTATTTCTGAAGTTGTAAGGAAGCTGTTGTACATCCTACTAATATTATAAAGTGAAAGTTTGTGAAGATGGATATTTGTTACTCTTTCACGTAAAAACTACTGAATGGATTTTGATGAAACTTTACAGTAATATAGCTTATACATCAGAATAACACTATTTTTTAGTCTCCTTTTTACCCGCCTAGTACCAGGCGGGTGAAGCCATGGGCAGAAGCTAGTGAATTTATATAAGTAACCAAGGTTGTAGGTACAATGTACATATAGGTAAGTAGGTAGATATAAAAATTAGAATATAACTTTATTGATTTATTTTTATAAACATCGATAATTAATTAGGTTTAGAACATAGTAGAGGTATAATTGATGCTTTTAAATATGTAAAACTTTGTATACCTACGAGTACGTGTTTTGCCAGAGGCCTGTGAAATTAATACGGAGATAGGTATTTTTACATTACATTGACATTGCATTACATGTTGACAAGTTTGTTTGCATAAATCATTATCAATTTATTTTCTCGGAGCTATTCACTGAATACAAGATCTTTGGAGACAACCAATTTATGTTGATATTGTCCATGGATAGAGGAAGACCAAAGCCGCGTGCGGCTATTGGCAGAAGAAGCTGTTTTACTAGATACCTCACCGAAATTGCAAACGCTTACCGAACAAAACAAGCAAAGCAAGTTTGATTTGCTAACTATACCACGTTTTATTAAACAGTGTACTGGTTACATGCCACATTTATGTACTAGCAGAAAGACTGCTGTCTGTTGAATGATTATTTGGGAGCTATGATAGAAGTAAAGGGTGGGATTTAGAAAGCCGTTGCACGAATTTCGATAAAAAAGCACAGGGGGTGGAAGGGGTGGACTCCCCCATTGCAACGGTACCTCTCCCAAAGTTAGGAATTAATATTAAAACATTTTAGGTTAAGTATTGAAAAATAAAATGTACTGGAGTTAAAGGCTTGTTTTGTAATGCATATGCTTGGAAATCATGAAAAGATCGTCATTAATAAAGCGCGGGAATACTCTGTGTGTTTTGATTAATTTATTTTTAACTTTTTTTAATTTAAACAATTTGTCACCTGGATTCCAATATAATATACATAATTACAATGAACCAACCTTTGACTAGGCTTAAATGGATCCAATTCAAGTTTTTAATTTAGCCCGATACTGTTGTGTTCACTAGGGAACATACAAACACAAGCACGAGCCGAGCGCAGTGCCGCGGCAGCGAGTCCCTGTACGTCCATGGAATGCACAACCATGGAAAGTACACCCCTGGAAAGTACAGCCAGTATTACAAACCATTGGTTTCAAATACTTGGTTTGTAATACTGGGCGTACATTCCTGGGCGTGCATTCCCTACACGTGTTGACCTTGTACGGCCAGTTTTGTACAACCCTGGAATGTACAGCCATGGAATACGAACCAATTTCATGCTCTGTTTTCATGTACGAGTGCTATAAAGGGGCAAGTGCTATGTTGCCATAGTATTTTACGCTATTAGTAAATTAATGTAGATTTAGTAAGTAGATTAGTTATTTATGTCGTTTTTTTGCAGATGAACTAACCGGTTGGTTTTATTTATTTGAACCCAAGATTGTTGGATAAAGTTCGGATAGCAATCCTCCTTTTCTGAGTGGTAATAAAAAAAAACTAATAACCTAACCAATCCAAGACGGATTTGCTTAGGAAGGATTTCTCAGGCCAACATTAACTTATTGTTTACATTATTTATCAATGGCAACCCTTAGTTGAACATATAATAACTTGCTCAGTGCAAACGAGGCTCGTTCTCGTCATGCAACTTATTCGCATCGACCAATGAGAGCTCACGGATATGACGAACTCTCGACCAATGAGCGTCGAGAATATTGGTTTGTAATCCGGGGTGTACATTCCAGGGGTGTGCAATACCGTCATGTGTTTAGTTTGTACGGAGCGTATTGTACGACCATGGAAAGCACACCCAGATAATTCAAACCAAATGGTTTGTAATACTGGCTGTACTTTCCAGGGGTGTGCATTCCATGGTTGTGCTTTGCATGGACGTACAATACGGTCTCCCGCGGCAGCGGACGGCGAGTGCCAGAACCGAAATTTACCCTATCAAATGTTAATTTCAGTCCGACACTGTTCAGTCGACGAGGGAACATAAAAACACAAACATGATGCGAGCGCAGTGTATTGATGAATTTGTTGGTGAGTCACATAACCTAATTTAACCCTACTTCTTCTTCTTTGTGGAAATCAGGAATGTAGGCCTTACTCAGTTTGTTCGTATTTGAATTTTTCAGTACTTTACCTACAAAAATTTAAATCGTCATTTCTCGGAAACTTTTCAATTCCTAAGTTTGGGAGTGGTACCATTGAAATAGGGGAGTCCACCCCTTCCATCCTAAATTCGTGATACGGCTTATTAAATCCCAACTGAAGTAAATTACATACCTACAGATAGGTAACTGTACCTTTCTGTATGTAATACACTACAGTATGTGACTTGGCACCAGTATGCCAAATAGAAACAGCAACCTGCCACATGGAATGCTAATTACTTTCAAAATGAAGGCTAAATGTTTGGACGTGCCTGTGATTACCATCTACTTGGCATCTTCAAAGATCTACGCACTGAGTATGTATCTAAGTATATCCATCATGGGGACAAACAGTCGTGCGCATGTTTCTTTTTTTCTACATTGAAATATTTAGAGTGAAGTGGTAATTGAATTAATATAATCCACATACAAATAAGCAGAGATTTGAAAGACTAATTAACTCATCTCATTATTTATTTATTTCTCCCTTTGTTAACACACCGATCCATACTTTATTTTTTATATAAAAGTTAAATGCATGATTTTATATTACAGGAAAACGGGTTCAACTGAGTCAGACGCTTCACTCTGCCTCTGAGTGGATGGGATACGTCATAAACCGGGCCCGCATTTGGTTCATGTGTACCTACCGCCACTGAAGCCTGCAGCACTTCTCGTCTCGCGGATGCGGTGAATGAGCTATCGGCTATTACATGTCAGCTGCTCGTTGAGGAAGATGCTTCCTTTATCAGCAGTACAGGCGCGGTCAGCGTTTTGCGCACGTGTGCGGTCCGCAGCAGCTGTTCGCACGGGTGGCGCCGAGCAAGGCGTACCTTAAGTGTGGGTTAACACTAAAAACAGATAACCATAGAATAAACAAAGCGACACCTCTCGTTAATTGTACTAAATCCTACCGTCCTACTTATATATATATCCTACTAATATTATAAACGTGAAAATTTGTGAGGATGGATGTTTGTTACTCTTTCACGCAAAAACTACTGAACGAATTTCTATGTTAGTCATCTTCCTATGTAGGTGTATTGCATTTTATACAATTTGCATTTTAGACATACTACCCATTTAGGAATTCTGAATCTTAGGCATTTTGCTTTTTAGACATGACATTAAGGCATTTTACTTCTTAGGCAACTTAAAAATTAGACTTTCTGATCAGGAAGCAAACTTTACAGCAATTAAAACGGATAATTTCGTTCAAATTCCATTGAAATTACTTAGATGAAGTTGTTAATTGTAAAACAGGTAAGTAGTAAACATAAGTTTATGGGTAACTACGGAACCCTACACTGCACATGGCTCGACGCGAACTTAGCCGGTTTTTACTTTTAACGTTCCATTTTATAAAAGAATCGTTTTGTTTGTATCGTCTTTGTTGTGCACCGTTGGGAGTTGGAATAGCTGGGTGTGAAGTTTCTTTGTGCCTTCTTTTGAGCCAGAAAAAATACAAAGCAGTCAAGGCAGGGCTGTTATCCGAAGTTCGTTGCTAGCTAAGTATAAAGGCAAAAATCTGGAAAAAAAAAATAATAAGTAATCAATTTATTGGTAAATTAGCAAGTAACAATTCTGTGTCTTTGATGACGTTCTTGGTGTCTACCGATTGAACTATGGCATCACTTTGGACGGTCGCTTCATCAGTTACTTTGTATCTCTAATAGCACTGTCGGTTACTAATTCCTTACTGATTCATCTATTATATAACTTTCATCATTTGCTTTGTCAGTTGTATGAGTCTATCCACTGATAGTTATTGTTTAATGTTAATTTTATCTTCACTGTTAGTTAAATCTTCACTGTTAATTATATCTTTACTATTAGTTGACTCTTTATAGATGGTTGTATCTTCACTGAAAGTTGTTTTTTTATGTATAGTTGTATCTGCATTGTGAATTGTATTATCACTATTAATTAACTCTTCGTTTATATTTTTTCGTTGATAGTTTCTTCTTTACTGCAAGTTGTTTATTATTTTATCTGTATTTTTCTCTTCGTTGTTGGTTCTATCTTCACTATTGGTGGTATCTTCATTGTCAAGAATGTTCTGATTGCCCAGCTGCTATCACTTGGCTACGTTCCTTTCCATCGCAGGTTTTGGTTCTATTTGCGATAGTTGCAATTCGCGCTTCGCTGTGTTCTTTCTTACCATCTACTGTTGCAGTTGACAAGTGCTTAGATTCAAAACACTTAAAATGTTGTAAACCTATAGGCATAATTTGGAACACAACTTTGGTCTGTTGGTAGCAGTGACAATACAGCTACTAACTGTCAGTATAGAAAGCTTTACCTTAGTTACATCTCTTAGCAGTCCTATGTTTATTACAGACGATTTTATTGCTTATAAAGTACATACCAAATGTAAAAAACATTTAGTTTTTAAAGTGTTGAATTATATTTTTGGGTATTGTAAAATCTTTGTAGTAGTCTTCAACTTGTTTCCACCTACTAAAAGGAATTCAAGAAATATTAATTTAGTAATTTTTCAGTTTATATTTTCAAGTGCCTACAATGCAGTAATTTAAAATTGTAAAACATAGAAAAGATGCCGAGTAAAATATAGGTGGTATGGGCATGTCATGATGAGGAAAGAAAGTCATAAAACAAAAGATGAATGGAGATAGATTTAAGAGTAGGCGTAGGCCAGATAAAAGATGGATGAATTGTGTGAAGAATAGCATAAATAAGAAAGGAGTAAGTACTGAAATGACAACTGATAGAGGACTGTGGTAGAAAAATACATAATTGTACCGACCTCACGTAATGTGGGACAAGGGCAAAAAGAAGAAAAGTAATTTCACGTTTTAGGTAATTTTACTTTATAATCATTTTGGAAATTAGACATTTCTGACTAAGGTCTATGTCACACAATATCGTATCGTATCATATCATGTCAACATCGCAAATTTGAGTCTATAAGTACTTCTGTAATTTTATACTCAATTACAATTTTAGCAGGCCCTCGGTGCGAAATTACTTTACTCCGATAAATGACCCAGAACATTGAATAAAAAATGCTTACAAATTTCAATTCACCTACAAAATATGGAACGGCCCCCGAGCAATAATTTTAACATGAACGTCTAGAAATTGGTCATAAATTATAGTGAGCGCACATTAACAAAAGCTTTAAGACGATCATGAAAATATTTACAACGATATTGGTTGGAAATTTCATATTAAAATTTGAAAAACATATTTGGGCTTTCGCTCGAGATGAGAATTTTTCTATCATGGTGAAGTGGGATCAATTTCTTTGATGTGGCAGCTTCTCTGAAGTTATGGTAATGGTAATTCGCATGAGATGAGTAAAATAGAGTGTGGATATAAATATTGTTGCGTTGTAACGGTGTAATAACACGCAATGGCATGGATCCTATATCCGTGAGCGTGAAATTCATTGCTACTGCTTTAATGGGTACGTATTGGTGTCGGTCGGAAATTATATTAGAAAAGATAATTTAGGTACCTAGAAAAGTGTTTTTTTAATCAAGTAGGATGATACATTATATAAATATATTGTAAATGTTTGCATGTTCTGCGAATATAATAATAGGTGTAGTACTATGGAACTGTGATTCCTGATACCTACCGCGATACAAGGAATTGTGCCAAAGATAGCTGTTGGGTACAGATGAAGTATAAAATATGTAACCCGCTAATGTTTCAAACTTTCTGAGTTCACTAACAAAATTAACGGACGGTCAAGTCTGACCACTGATTTATGATGACCGATTACTATGAAAATATTTGTCAAAAAGCTTTGATTAGGACCTTAACACCCGTTGATGAACTCAGGCCTAATCAGCTGACTACGCTTCATAACCGGACTAACAGTAAAATACTTGGAAAATACTTGAGACTGTATTCGATGACCTCGTTGGCGAGGTGGACGAGGAACCGGCAGAGACGAAAGAGATGCAGGATTGATTGCGGGACAAATATTTTCTGGTTCTGCAGATAAATTTATAGGGTCTGGATTTTGTTATACTCGTAGTTCTCATTACCACGACCCAAGTTTCGTAGTGTGGATGATTCCATGTGACTATGTGGAGTTTATTTATTGCTTTGTATAAATTGTATAATCGAACCAACCCTTCATTCACCAATATTTTCAGAAAAACGATCACAGAACAAGTTTGGCTATAACTCATAACTGCCCGGAAAACAGGGCTCAGACTAGATCATTGACGATCCCTGGCAGCGCGAACGGGGTTTTAGGTTGGCATTCAGGTTGGTTTTTGCACTAGTGACATTTTGTCGTTTCAAATGTTGCATTCTCGTAACTTGCTGTCCAAATACTTCTCGTATATTATTTACTAGTTTCTGCCCACGGCTTCGCCCACGTGGTACCCAGATAAAAAGTAGCCTATGTGGTATTCTGATGTATAAGCTATATTACTGTAAAGTTTCATCAACATCCGTTTTGTAGTTTTTGCGTGAAAGAGTAACAAACATCCATCCTCACACAAACTTTCGCGTTTATAATATTAGTAGGATTTAGTTGGAACATCTAACAGAGAAATCACAGTAAATATGCAATGTAAAATATTATGTCTTAAATCTATGTGTTTCTCCAATTATTATTTTTCCAATATTCGAACTGTTACCGGCCATACACGCTACGGTCTACTAGAGAAACCTACGAGATTAAAAAAGCTGCAGGTCTATTCGAATACACGCTCCGATCTACCTGCGCAGGCAAACTTGGATCAGTAAACCTCTCCGGTAGATCGTAGAGTGTATGGTCGCCATGCATTACTGGCAAGAGCTCCCGCTTTCAACCGACAATAAGTCCCAATGAGAAAAGCCGCCAAATCCAACTTTATTGCAATATACGATTGTGTGAATTGTCGTTTAATATCCGAGCTCACACCATGGATTTCGTATTTTTATTTAGAGGGCTCACATTTAAAGACTTGTTGTGCTTGCTACAGATTTACACATTTTATTTCAACCTAAGCTTTGTTTGCGGGCTCTGAGAATGCTTCAAAATCAAAAGACAAAAATACATTAAAAAAACACGAAATAACCACTACATTTACAAGGAAGTTCATCACAGAACTTATTTTAAAGTTTTTTTTCAGAATCATCATGAAAATTGGCATAATAATGTAATCACATCAATATTTTTGTATTTCATTTATCTGTCTGTCAGAATCGAAATGTCAAACTCGTGCGCAAAATGTATTTTACGCACTAGTTTGACATTGCATTTTTTCCGCCTCAGTTGTGATCACAGACTAGTTAGCACTAGGTTGGGATACTGCATGGATATTTACTTAGAACGAAAAAATAATAGAGTTATAATCTTTTAAAATCACAGTAAGTATATACATTGTTTTCGGCGAATCAAGCCATAATATTACTCCATTGATAAAGGTCTCATAAAGTGCGTGTTTTGTTTGATAAATAAAATCGTTTGTTAAAAGTACTAGTTTATGAGGTCGGCTCGACGGCAGTTCAACTCCGGCAAGGCTACTGTTTAACCGAACATGTGGGTCTCTTTATCAGAAGCAGCGGTATATCATAAAAACCGTTTGACCCGATGCCATGGAAGGAAACAAAGATTCTATCAGTAGGTATTGTGTTGTGTAACTTGTTTCAGGATGAAACAAGGTATGATGACACTTCAAGGTATAGTGTAGGTTTATTCTAAGGCATAGAAGCCTCGGTTCACCCTAGGATTTAGACATCTTACAAACGAATTAATTCTGCTACATCAGTTAGGGCGATTTAGATATCTTAGAAATGAAGCTATAGTTAAGTTAGTATATTTCAGCAACCTTCATAGTATCATGTCATATGCCATTTTATTGTGGGGGAAGGCAGCTATATCCAAACAGTTTTTTTTACAAAAAAAAAGTGCAATAAGAATGTCATTGCTTTTCATCAAAGTGTGCAACTCTCTCCCTCCGCGTCGCGTCGTGCACTACGCGCTGCCGCTTGTTGTGTGCGGAGAACACAAGCGCCCTCGCGTGGAAGGAGAGCGTGTACTCCATTGCAATTTCGAATTAACATGGATTTCTAAAAATACAGTAGGATCGACAAGATCAAGCGTTTTAATGTTGATATCATGACTGAATGACATTAGACAATTTGAAACACTGTTTTTTATATTTTCTTTCTTTCTTCTTCTTCTCTTTCCTAACAAGAAACTCATACCTGAAACCCCTAGGAATGACCCATTGAGTAAAACACAATTTTTAAACGAATCCAACACTATAATACCGCATATACCGCATGACTGAGCCTAGACGAAGAAAACTCATGCATTTCCATGTAATAACAGGCTGTTGATTACTTAATTATCATACAGTTTTAAATGCACTTCAGTTTACAAAAACATTAATTCACCAAAGTTTACACATTAAATTAATATACTTAATCAGTCCGCACAGCAAATGAGAAATACTTGGCGTTGTGCATGCTAACTTATGCTTGCTTATTCAACTTGACTCGCATGAATTTGTTTGCTGTACTCCTTTTAGCTCAG
This sequence comes from Perizoma flavofasciatum, assembly GCA_958496245.1. Taxonomy (NCBI): domain Eukaryota; kingdom Metazoa; phylum Arthropoda; class Insecta; order Lepidoptera; family Geometridae; genus Perizoma; species Perizoma flavofasciatum. The sequence goes on from OY292433.1 coordinate 10,732,143, forward strand.
AGATGTCAATTAAATCTAAGGTTTGTAAGAAAATTCATTGCTAAACGAAAGTTTTTTACAAAATTGAAAACCCCGAATCAGTAGAGCCCCTAGTAAAATTGCGTGTCCGGGAAAGTTCTACCCATTTTTTGCCGCCAAGCATTAATGCTCATATTGCTATGTTCCGGTTTGAAGAGACTATTGGTTATGGGTATCAGGGTAGGCAACGGGCGAGTACAAGCGTACATAGATTACGATAACCACTTACCAACAGGTTCATGCTTGTTTGCCACTTTAGGTTTTTTTCAAAAGTAGGCTTGTTTTCTTTCGATTGCAGCGACCCCTAGAAATCTATCAACAACCGTTTAGAGATAAGAATCATTCCCAAAGAAACTAAATTGCAAGCCATTTTGGAGATACATATGAAGCAAAACAGCAGACTCAATATAACTTTTATTCTTGGTAGGTATCGTCAAAGAATACAGCAAGTAAACTTTCAAATAGTGACTATTCGCAGCGCTGGTCAGAAATCAACTGCCTGCTTGTCGATCGCTCCATCGCACCACAACTTGGTTTTTACGAGTTCAAAGCGGAAATATATATGATTGGACACAGACGGTCGCTCGTGATTGGCTACAGTCCACCAATCACTTGCAAAGTATTTAAAATTCAAGGCTGTGTTGCCATTTATAAGAAAATATTACCAATTTGAGAATAAATAATAAACTAAATTACAAGAATTACGACAAATATAACAGATACATAAACAAACAAATAACCTCTTATAGCAATTGTATATTATCTGGGCCCCCTTCGTGCCGGGTACAATAGACATACATACACAGCTGTATTTATCGCCGTTTCATTTTTTTATTGTCAGCTTATTCCCTATAATTATTAATATATTTATCATCTAAAGTTTCGAACATTGCGGTAAACGCATGCAATGACGTTACTTTACCAGTTGTGGAAAAAAGTATATGCAGAACGTTTAAACCATTACTTATTCAATAAATAAGAAATGGTTTAAAATCACAAATGTTTCAAACAAAATCTTATAAAAATAATGGTTCAGATAGGTACTGCACCATATATGGTGCAGTACCTATCTGACTGAATGATCAACTCATTTAAATTGATGATAATGGGTGCGGCCGTTACCAAGTCACTTCAGTACTTCGAAGAACTTTATCGTTTGAATGAGTTTATAGATTTATTTACCCTGGTTATCTTTGAAAGTTTAATATGAACAGAACATGCAATTGGCTATTAGTACCAACTAATATATTTTTTCGATTATGCCCAAAGTGGGTTTAGTTTTTGTTCAAGGATAATAAATCACATAAAAGACTTCACATTTAGACATTTTATTTACACTAAGGTTTCCCACAGTCTGTGGGGGAAGAGGCTTATTCGTGGTAACGCAGACGCTTTTGTAGAATTGCGTCCGTCAGTCGCTTGGACCGACCTGCAACAATACGTTCCGTTTCACTTTGTATTTTGGAATCAGTAAGTTAAAGCTAAGCATTCAGCCCACTTTTGTTATTGTGCAGTAGATAATAAAATAATAATAATAACCACGTACAGTGGGAAGTGCCTCATTGCAGTGCGTTGCTGTTCCGTGAAACCACAGACCGTAGGATTAGAACTTAAGAGGCCTGCGTAGGATGAATTGCCCATACAAACGTAATACCAAAATCATTTGTAATTAGAGCTTATTTCTACCATATTATGTTATTATTTGCATTCGAATAGTATTTATCTACGTACCTTGCTATATATTTTTTCAAAATGCTTACCTAAAATCGAATCGCATTTTGGATATTTCTACGTCATACATGACATGTTTTCTTCTTATTTGTTTCGTATTAAAAACAACAATACCTTACGTATCGTTTGGTTAGGTACATAGATTATATTGTCTAGTTACAGAATAACAACACAATATTGTTATTTTTAGTATTACGGAACACAAACAAATTTATAACAAATTCTGATATTGCTATCGCGCAAGCACGGGTGGGCCTGCATCAGTCAAAAAGAGATAGCTATATTTTTGGACGCACTTCGAATTTAAGTTATGAGCGCTGTACGCCGGATCCTAAAGAATTAGGTTCGTAGATCTTTTGTCCTGAAATTTGGTTGCCGATATCTACCAGGTTTTTCTAAATTATGGTCTTATTAGAGTGTGGTAACTTTATACAAAATTACCAGTTTTTTTTGTAATTTTCAAGTCGCTATAAGATATACCAGCAATGCAGTACTACAGACAATGATGCTTAAGAAAAGTACCATAACAAAGTGTAGGTAGGTACCGGAAAAGTGCCGTAACTTTGCCGCCTAAGCCAACTTTGCCTAGTCACTGTTACATGTCAAGTATAGATTTTCACTATCTTCACAACATAGCCCGGCTATACCTATTGACTAAAACTTGCAGCGCCCTGACAGGGTCCATGAACTTGCAGCTACTTTGATGTAAAACCTAAGCTGATGTACATGTGAACATGAATTAATCCTACTAATATAATAAATGCGAAATTCGGTGTGTGTGAATGTTTGTTACTACGTATCTCCGTAACTACTAAACCGGTTTTGATTAAATTTGGAATGTAGATAGTTTAGGTTCTGGAATAACAAATAGGCTAATCTAATTTTCGAAAATCAACCCCTAAGAGGGTTAAACGGGGTGGTAAAGTTTCTATGAAACATTTTATTATTTTGTTTGATTCGCTCAAAACTCGGTATAAATAAACTTTAAAGTAAATAATGAAATATGTTTTTTTTAAACTACACTTTGAGGGTATGAAATTGAGTTCTAAGCTTTGTATGGAAAATTTTAATTCTTGGTTCGATTCATTCAAAATTTGGTGGACATAGTCTGAAGCCTGGAGACGGTCATACGCTACTTTTATCAACATTCCACGCGGGCAAAGCCGCGGGCAGAAACTAGTAAATAAATTAAAATTAAATGAATAACTGAATTCACTGACACAATTTTTACGCCGTTTCCGGCTTCTGTTTGCCATAAGAGTTTATTTTTTTGTTTGTGTATTACTGTGGAGCGGATTATTGTATTGTAAAGCGGGTGATTCCAATCTATTTGTATGTATTAAGGGTAGTTTTTAGATAAGTTTTATCGCGACATAAAAGTTAAAGTTTAACTTTTATCGTAACGACAGGATGCGTAAGTGCATTTACCATAAGGGGTTTGTTAGTCTGTTACCATTTATTTCGAAAACGATTTGTCGGATTGACGTTCGGTTTTTTGCAATCGATTTGTATGTCTTTAAGAGTGGTTATTATATATTTTTTATTGCCAGAAGTCAATCGGGCGCTGCAATCGGGGGTTCTGTAAAAAAAATAACAATCCCAAGTTATAAATTGTCGGTTACTTTAAACACAATTTAGATAGATCGACAAAGTTTTACAGCATTTTACAGTAGATTATTTTTAAGTGATTGTGAAGAATACAATCTTATTCTTTTTAGTCTTACTAAATTTAAGTACAAATATATACAATATTATAGATATTCTTATGTTCACCCAGAACTCATAATATTGAATCACTACGGTGATTCCTGGCTTAGGTCGTTTTAAAATTTAATACGACTTGAGAGGGTTGTTCTCAAATTTGCACACTTGCCTACGTTACGGCAACGCATAATGTTACGTCTTTAAAATAAGGCACAGTTCACAAACAGCTACAATATTATTTTGGACAAGCGAGTTTTAAGGCGTGAAACTAAGGAGCAATTTTATACCTAATAAATAATAAACTTATTAATCTTAAGTCAACTTTAAATTTTAGTTAATTATTGTAGAAGATATTCGTATTTATGTTGTAGTGAAAAGTACTGATACTGATAGTTTTATAACTCTTCGAATCTTATTAATGAAGTGCATGCCTCGCCGCGCGGAACATTCGTAGATATTATTTTTCTCGTGACCGCGTTATAAAAAATGTGTTGATTTGAAAAAAGTTGCTACAAAGATCATTCTACTCTCGATTCTGATCAAACTATTTTCAGGTATTGCGTTATTTTATTGGGACCGGACGTCGTATCTTCATGTCCACACCCTAAAAAGTATTATTATCTTGTGAAGTGTTACTGCAAAATAGACTGCATTATATTAATATTCAGTAAAGTTAAAATGTGTGTTTGCTATACTTTTTTTTAATCCAACGTCTTTATTATCTTTTTTGAAGTCGAACGATACTGTGTCTTTGGAGATCAACCTAACACAGAACATAGAATCATCTCCATCCAAAGATTGTGTAAAAGAGAGCTTTTAAGCAGTAAAGCTACCCATTGTACCTCTAATAAATAACTAAATAAATAATGCTGGACATTTTCACATAGCATCATCTAGCCCCAAACTAAGCAGAGAATTATGTTGTATTATATGAACTACATAACTGATAAAAAACTAATATACTTTTTATTTTGTAAATGTATACATATTAAAAATAAAAAAAAACCCCTGACCCGAGGCCAATATTCGCATAATTCACACATTTGTCTCACAGTAGGAATCGAACCCGCAACCTACTGCATCTCAGGCGAACCTGCGCCCACTGCACCACAGAGGTTGACGAATTTTGTCTAATTTTAATATCTTATTATTAATTTGTATATTTCATAAATTATACCTTCAATAAAGTATTTCCATTCATTTTCATTCATTGGTTGACTAAGAAAGATTTACTAACACGACAAACGAACGAACAAATATTTATCTTTCGTGTATAAGGCCCTTTATGATTTGTATTGCTTCCCTTTGCTAGCTACCAAGCCACTTACGATTCACTCAGCCTACTAAGAATTCTTGCATTAATGCAAGTTGCTACTTTGCAGTTTGGGTTGCAAAATGCCGATACGAGTTAAAAAGATTCTTCGGAAACCATTTTTTTATAACTAAGTAAAATATTATTTTTTCATCTCGTAAAAATGGGAATTTTCACGTACTGCACTATCGGTGGAGGCACCGACTAAGTTCCGACTCATTCCATAATATGTATTTTGTAAATTCATACATATCATAATATGTATGAATTTACAAAAAAAAGTATAATTATAAGTGTTATGGGAACTAAATGACTGATATACATCAGTCATTTAGTTCCCATAACACAAGCTCTGCTTACTTTTGGGCTAGATGATGCTGTGTGGAAAATATGTCCAGAATTATTTATTTATTTTATTTATAAAACGTCATTCAGGTATACATAAAATTGCAACCATCCATCATATAAATCATTTATGTAAATTAATCATTAAAAAAATCCACTTATACCATATAGATAATCCAAACAGAGATTGACTAGGTATATTTGCGCTTCCGAGATACCTATTCACTCACTATTCACTTATTCGACACGAATTCACTCACATACATATAATCACGGCTGTTTTCCGAAGGGATAGGCATAGACCAAGGATTTCCACTTGCTACGACCCTGACATAGCTCTTACGCTTCATTCATCCTCATCAAATTCTCATACAAGCTCGGCGGTTTAGTGTTCTTCTGACCTCACTCTGAATTCACTCACAATTATATAATAATATACCTAGGCCCATACATGATTCCCTTTCTTCCAACTAGAGTCATTTTCAATGTCGCAGCCAAAATCCTACCTCAATTGGCAGATCGACCAATTGAGGTAGGATATACAAGCTTAGTTAGTACGTATCTAACACTGACTTTCAGTCAGGTAGGTAAGCAAACCCTTTGTTGACCATTGTTCCTTAGATATATCTAAGGAACTATATCTTTCTATCTAGTGCTATATCTTTTAATGCTCCTACAAAAATTCTGCTTAGGTATGCCAGACATAATATTTAAAAAGTATTACAAAAACATTTCTGGTGCTGCTTACACTTTGCTATTTTTATTGTTGAAATTTGAACCATAACAGCAGTAAGCGTGGACAGTCCCTACAAGGAATGAAAATAATATTAATTTTGAAAATGTCTCCAGGGACTCGCAGTCCATTTCATTCGGAGTCCCTAACGGTATTGACTCAAAATTTTCCATTTGCCACACGACAAGTGAAGCTCATATATTCAATACCTACGAGGTGCATTCTAGTCGGGGCGGAATGCGCAGACAACAATGAATACATACTAATTTTATTCACTTAGCAACAACCCACACGTCAACATTAGCACTAATTTAAATCTATGACATTCATTTAAGTCATTATCCACTTGTCTAGCTCAAATACACCGAGGTATTTTTCCGTCAAACCATTAGTTGAGCTCGTACATAGCTATCTAACCAGAGCTACATAGTCATACCTTTATAGATAACTAGCCTCTGCCCGCAGCTTCGCGTGTTATCCGGATAAAAAGTAGCCCATTTGTTATTCTGATGTATAAGCTATATTACTGTAAAGTTTCATCAAAATCCGTTTAGTAGTTTTTGCGTATAAGAGTAGCAAACATCCATCCTCACAAACTTTCGGTATTATAATATTAGTAGGATGGGATTCACCCGTATATCATATTACCTATCTAGGCTAGGTAAAAATTCTCATACACAGATTTGCACATCTACCTATTATTCATCGTATAGGTACGCACACACATCAATTCATCATCAATCCATTTGTATGGATTTTTATTATCTCAATTATATTCTAAATTATGTTCAATCATTTTATTCACTGAAGTTAGTAGGACCTCTACTTACCTGAAATTAAGTATCCACCAGTTTTTTTTTTTATGAAATCAAATTCGCAATTAATCATTATACTTACTTAACTCTTTCGGACTGCTGTTCAGATATTGTTGTTTTAAATATGAAACAACTAAGATGAAACAAGTTATCTATGACGTAAAAATATGCAAAATGCGATTCGTTTACATTTCATTTTGTTAAGTATTTAGAAAACCTACTAAACTACCTACTAATATAATAAATGTGAAAGTCTGTGTGTCTGTGTGTGTGCGTGTGTGTGTGTGTGTGTGTGTGTGTGTGTGTGTGTGTGTGTGTGTGTGTGTGTTTGTGTGTGTGTGTGTGTGTGTGTGTGTGTGTGAATGTTTTTTACCACTTATCTCCGTAACTACTAAACCGATTTTGATGAAATTTGTAATGTAGATAGTTTAGTATCTGGAATAACACATAGGCTATCTAATCTAATCTAATTTTCGAAAATCGACCCCTAAAGGTAAAGTTTCTATAAAAAAAATGTTTTATTCGCTCTGTACAAATAAACTTTAAAGTAAATAATGAAATACGTATTTTTTTAAACTACCCTTTGGGGTAGTGCAATTGAGTTCTAAACTTTGTATAAATTGTAAGCCGCGGGCAACAATTACTATATATATATATACATATATATCCAGGCACCTAGATAAATGCTATTCGAATACAAATAATAGCATAATATGGTGTAAATAAGCTCTAATTACAAATGATTTTGGTATTACGATTGTATGCAATACAAACGTTATTCATTAATTCGGCCTCCGCTGGCCTCTTAAGAAGCATTTCCAGTTTTCTAGCTCCTTGCCACCCATCTGTCTCGTCGTCACCTGTCCCGATCCAGATTAATGAGTAAACGTGGCGCTGACAGACAGACTCGTTGAAATATCGCTTTGAAACCGTGTGAGACTTCGAAACGCAATCCTGTTATGTGGGTACGGCTTTTTTTTGTATGCTCAAACAGGGCTTAAATCTGAAATCTCTAACAAGTTTTAAGAGTGGTTCTGGGATATCTTTTGATTTTGTTTTAAGTTTCTATCCTGATTATTAGAAGTTGTGGTTTGATTCTATATTAATCACAGCTGAATAATAATGAATATGTCACAGTTTCCAAACTCAAAAAAATGGCTCGGTGGAAAAAAACAGTCTTCGAGAACAGTCAGTTCTAATATTTGCCAGTTCTAACAGTCGTGCTTTGTCAGGTTGTGTTTTCCATGGTCGAACTATATAGTCTCCCATTTATTTTATTTAAAATTGTTATCTAGGAAATAAAATGACTGGAGTTGAGCGAGTAATTCTGTAGGATAACCAACATATAATATGGTTGATTTGTTAGCTGGTTGAAACAATGCCGTACCATATTGGCTATAACGGAATTGGGATGACGATGGTGACCTACCATGGTAGATCTACTAAGTTTGATGAATCTAATTGACATTTTGATAAAAAAAAAAACAATACTATTTTTTCAGATTTTTGAGTTAGCAACTAAATTCAGAATACAGTTTTGACTTGACCAGCTTTGTATTTTTTGCTGTCTCAAAAGAAGGCACAAAGAAACTTCACATCCAGCTATTCCAACTCCCACCGGTGCACAACAAAGAGGAAACTAACAAAACGATTCTTTTATAAAATGGAACGTTAAAAATAAAAACGTGGCAAATGAGAGAAAATCGTAATTACACCTCATTGTCTGCGGTGCCATTCGATTCCTCGATACGAGTGATTAAAAGTAAAATTGTCTTTTATAGCTCCACCGCTTCAACTGAAATCCAGTCATACTGGATTGGAATACGTTTCAGAGTAGAGAGGTAATATTTTTTCGATGAACCCAAGAATATACTCAGACAGAACGAGGATGCAAAAGCATGATGCATTTAATGGAATTCATTGAAGTAGGGCAATGGAAATGACGGGTAACTTATTTATAACATTGTGCTTTACATCGGCAACTGATGTACTGTACCTAAGTTATTTAGGTTGAGATTAAGAAAGCCGTCGCACGAATTTAGATAAAAAATAAACTGAATTCCATTTTGGAGATTGAATAATTTCCGAGAAATGACGTTTTTAAATTTTGAAGGTAAAAAAAATTAAATACGAATAAACTTTATATGAGGCTAATACCCCTAATTTCCACAAAAAATAATAAATAGGGTTAAATAAGGTTCTGTGATGTACCAACAAGTACATCAATATGCTGCGTTTAGCTCGTGCTTGTGTTTTTATGTTCCTTGTGGACTGAACAGTGTTGGAATATATTTAAGATTTGAATAGGATCCATTCTAGTCTAGTTGAAGGTTGGTCCATTGTAATTATGTATAGCATATCTGAATCCAGGAGACAAATCCGCAAATGTAATAAAAAAACATTCAAAACGCACACAGTATTCCCGCGTATTATTTATATTAATGACCATCTTTTTATGTTTTCTAAGCATGTTGCGTTACAAAACAAGCCTCCAACTCTGATATTTTATTTTTCAATACTTAACCTAAGGGGTCCCAACTAACATATTTTGGGACTCAAGGCATCCTCAACGGCCCATGGTACTCTCTGTCACAACCCCCCACTATGACAGACACGAGAAATGACAAGCCCCAAGCTCCCGGTGGCTCTGGGGCTGGGTCTGTTGATGACGGAAAGCAGAACGACCCTGGTGCTAGGGGTGCTAAGAATCCCCGGGCGAGATCGATCAGCCGTCAGACGATCGATCTCGCCAATTTGTAGGCCCAGGCAAATTGTATATTGGACGCGATAGTGCGCAGAATATTATTGACTTTAAAATCAGACGATTGCAGGTTCAATTCCCGCCACGGGACAAATGTTTGTATCTGCAAATATTTGTCTCAGGTCTGGGTGTTTTCTATGTATATTATGTATGTATTTACAAAAAAAAATGTAAATAAGTAGTATATCAGTCATGTAGTTCCCATAATACAAGCTCTGCTTAGTATGGGGCTAGATGATGCTGTGTGAGAATGTCCAGCATTATTATTATTATTTGATTGTAACTATGTAGTAACAGGTCATAAAATTGTTATGCTTCTGTAGAACAACATGAGTTTTTAATCTATTAATCTTTAGTTGTTTTATAGATTCCAAAGCTTAAACGTAAGAGAAGTGAGTCCATTCAATTAGCGAGGAAGTGATACAATATTAGTTAGCCTGTGACATGAGATTAAATAAGAATGATGCACGTCCGGGCTCGAACCCTTCAGATTGGAAGTCAGCTCCAGCTCACTAGGCGAACACGAAAATAAATGCAATTTATAAATACTTCGATACAGTTACGCAGATAAAACGACCCCTGTCGAGAGTCAAGATAGTGACCAAAATTATTTGCCCAGTTCCAACATTCGTATCAGATTCAAAATCACGTACTAAAATTTTTATTTCCTTCTTGCCAAAATTTTCTGTTACGTTAATTGAAAAAGATATTTTGCTTTTATTCATTAGCCTTTGTGGGGTGCCTATACCTAACCTGAAAGTTTCTTGAGAAGTATTTTTAAACTTTTTCGATCAGTAAACATAATTGTAAGTATTATTCACAGGTCTTCATCGCATTTACCTTTTTGTATTATCATTTTTTAGTATCGGATTGCGACACGAAAACTTATTGATCACGGGAATTTCTGACACAGAGAGTCTATAGCCGTCTTCACGATTTAAATTTGGATACTTCTTAATTTCAATCAGTTTCCAAGCCATAATCATAGGTGTATTCAAAATATTGGGCTTCACTAGAAACCACCGTTAAGTGATACCAAAAAAAATGATGATAAAATGATACCTAAAATGATAATTTTAATTCTATCACCATTAAGGTCATAATTATCTATCCTTGACTTGTTAATTTGGCAATTATTGACCCGAAAAAAACCGATAAAGATCCTTATACTTATAATTTTGTTTCTTGAGCTCGATTTTTCGGAACTTTGATGAAAATAAATAGGTACTTATTTTCTGATATCAATTATTTTTTCCAAGAGGATGATTATTATTACGACTATACCACGTACTGCTGACGTATTGTTGACCATTTAGAGACCTTATCTTTGAGAACCGTCCGCAACCACGCTTGATGGTGGTGAGACGGGAAAAACCTACTAATATTATAAACGCGAAAGTTTGTGAGGATGGATGTTTGTTACTCTTTCACGCAAAAACTACTGAACGGATTTTGATGAAACTTTACAATAATATAGCTTATACATCAGAATAACACATAGGCTACTTTTTATCCGGATACCATGCGGGCGAAGCCTTGGGCAGAAGCTCAAATTCCGTTCGAAATTTCCGTTTCGGTTTTGCGTGAAAGAGTAACAAACCTCACAAGCTTTCGCGTTTATGATATTATAGTAGGATTAGTAGGGCTAAGATATTTTGTTGACAAAGATTTGAAATGTAAGTTCCTGTGTGACAGTTTAACAGTAATAACAGCTTTGTATTACTCCTTAAAAGGCAAGATTATACTTACAGAATGTCAAAATGTTAACCTAATTGGCTCGAATTAGAACCAAAACAAAACATTTTAACACATGTTTTCATAGAAATCTGTCATCATAGTTAGGTTAGACTTTACCGCCCTTTTACTTGGTTTTGATTCCCACTGCGAGACAAATGTTTGCAATGTTTGCAAATATTTTCTCGGAGTTTGCGAATTAAGTACTTACTTTGTGTCTTCAAGAATTCGAATTCAAGAATAAAACTATTATGGAGATTAGAATTGAGAGTATATTTTCAGGGATCCAAAGGCAAATGCCAAAACAGAACCCTTAAAATTTACAGAATGTCAAAATGTTAACCTAATTGGCTCGAATTAGAACCAAAACAAAACATTTTAACACATGTTTTCATAGAAATCTGTCATCATAGTTAGGTTAGACTTTACCGCCCTTTTACTTGGTTTTGATTCCCACTGCGAGACAAATGTTTGCAATGTTTGCAAATATTTTCTCGGAGTTTGCGAATTAAGTACTTACTTTGTGTCTTCAAGAATTCGAATTCAAGAATAAAACTATTATGGAGATTAGAATTGAGAGTATATTTTCAGGGATCCAAAGGCAAATGCCAAAAACAGAACCCTTAAAATTTTCATCACATCTTTCTGTTTGTCTGTGCAAGATACACTTAAAGGAGATATGGTGCAATTTAGGTGTGTTAATTAATTTTTTTACTAAAATAACTCTAAATAACATAAAGATCAACGATTGCGATCAACTTGTAGATATTATTAACCGATTAACTCTCAGTAAAAAGCTTCTTAAAATTGGCGCGCGTCCGTGATTACATTTCCGTTCAAATGCTACTCTAACTATGCATACTTCGTATTTTTTCCCGAAGGTTTCATTTTTTTTTAGAAATAAAGTGACGTTTTAGCTTCTCTGTTACAAAAACTTTAGTGTAACTAGTCGCAGAGCTTTGACTCCATGTTTTCAAACAACCTGATTAAATTTCCATGTTAAACTATAGCGAGACATTGTCTGACTTTGCATCACACAAGTTTTAGCGTGCTGAAGAGTTTTTGTGTCATTGTACTGAGCCGAGTGTAGAATTTTAATGATGTAGGATTTTTTTATGCTGGATATACATATATTACAAAACTTAGGTGCTTACTTTTTCAATTCAAGAAACCTTGCATGACCCATTTCACCACACTTATATCACAATATATCACTATTAGGTATCTTAATCACTACGCAGAAAAACTAAGAAAGAAAGAACATTAAGAGAAGAACGTAACACAGCCACGAGGCAGAGTAATAATGAGTAAAAATTTTCCCTTTTTTACAGCTTATGCCAAGGAGGTCCATTATAAATATTGATGAAAAAAATTTTGTGAATTTAAAATCTTGGTCACTAGTGTCAAATTGAAACCAAAGTGCTTGACAGCACTTTCATTTTTTTTTAGAAATAAAGTGACGTTTTAGCTTCTCTGTTACAAAAACTTTAGTGTAACTCGTCGCAGAGCTTTGACTCCATGTTTTCAAACAACCTGATTAAATTTCCATGTTAAACTGTAGCGAGACATAGTCTGACTTTGCATCACACAAGTTTTAGCGTGCTGAAGAGTTTTTGTGTCATTGTACTGAGCCGAGTGTAGAATTTTAATAATGTAGGATTTTTTTCTGCTGGATATACATATATTACAAAACTTAGGTGCTTACTTTTTCAATTCAAGAAACCTTGCATGGCCCATTTCACCACACTTATATCACAATATATCACTATTAGGTATCTTAATCACTACGCAGAAAAACTAAGAAAGAAAGAACATTAAGAGAAGAACGTAACACAGCCACGAGGCAGAGTAATAATGAGTAAAAATTTTCCATTTTTTACAGCTTATGCCAAGGAGGTCCATTATAAATATTGATGAAAAAAATTTTGTGAATTTAAAATCTTGGTCACTAGTGTCAAATTGAAACCAAAGTGCTTGACAGCACTTTCATTTTTTTTTAGAAATAAAGTGACGTTTTAGCTTCTCTGTTACAAAAACTTTAGTGTAACTAGTCGCAGAGCTTTGACTCCATGTTTTCAAACAACCTGATTAAATTTCCATGTTAAACTGTAGCGAGACATTGTCTGACTTTGCATCACACAAGTTTTAGCGTGCTGAAGAGTTTTTGTGTCATTGTACTGAGCCGAGTGTAGAATTTTAATAATGTAGGATTTTTTTCTGCTGGATATACATATATTACAAAACTTAGGTGCTTACTTTTTCAATTCAAGAAACCTTGCATGACCCATTTCACCACACTTATATCACAATATATCACTATTAGGTATCTTAATCACTACGCAGAAAAACTAAGAAAGAAAGAACATTAAGAGAAGAACGTAACACAGCCACGAGGCAGAGTAATAATGAGTAAAAATTTTCCCTTTTTTACAGCTTATGCCAAGGAGGTCCATTATAAATATTGATGAAAAAAATTTTGTGAATTTAAAATCTTGGTCACTAGTGTCAAATTGAAACCAAAGTGCTGTCAAAGATTTGTGTCAAAATTGTGTAGAGTTATAGTGCTGTCCACACTAGACAGTATACCCTGTGTGTGTTTTTTTAAATATTGTACAATGTTCTCTAGATTTATTGAGGATTTCTAGAGGCGTAAATATGGATATCTCGATAGAGCTTACTTATTTTAAGGGGTTGAGACTCTGGATCTGTGAGGCACTGGGGCCCTTCGCGTATTCAGAGAAACTGGTCGAAGAGAAACTGGTCGAAAAGATCATGAAATGAAATGTTTATTTGCGAGAAATATGGTTACAAAGATCTTATATTAAGGAGTTATAGTTTCACATATTTCACCAAACATATTGGCATGCAAATGTTTATCTTAGTTAAACCTAACATCAATTTAATTTCATTATAATTTTAATTTACATTGTTAGATCAAATTAATAACATGTCATATTATTTTTAATAACATTTAGATTTTACCTAATTAATTATTTTACAGCATAAAAACCTTTTTCATATATCCAACGTTTAAGTTTATTGGTGAATTTCATTAGCCTTCACAAAAAAGTTATTAATGTTTTTTTACAAATAGAGCAGACTCCATAATATACATGCTGGGCAGAGTGAGCAGCTGAAGCTTCTTAAACAAGGGCCTACATTATTCCCACGGTGGTATTCCGCATATAGCTCTAACACATTTTTTTTTGTGCGATGGCTCTTATCTGGGTCAACGCATGAGCATTATCATTCAGTGTGGCAATGCAGCCAGCATTTCGGAATAGTTTCCATCTGGTTGTGAACGGGATCAGTTGACTCATCTATAGATCGTTTTCAACGGTCCTTAGATAGCTAGCTGTTTCATCATCTGTATTTCTCCGTATGAACCTACCAATAATATTTAGCCTTTTTGCTGGTACTTGGGCTTATGCTAGTGATGTGTTTTAAAAAATGCGCTTAAAACATAGTATAAAGTTATAGTCTGTTTTGCTCTAAAGAGCAAAACGTGTTTTTGCTATATTAATATAACTATAACTCTTTTTGATTTGCGACCTCGGTGGCGTGGCGTGCGAGTAGCCGGCTGGGAGGCAAGAGGTGCAGGTTCGATTCCCTCTGCGGGAATAATGTTTGCATGAACAAATGTTCACAATATCTGTTTCGGTTTTGGGTGTTGTGGGGACAGGTTCTGGATGAGACTGTTGGATGTAAAAAAAACCAGAAATAAATTGCTTTAGTTTGACGATCTCTGTGGCGCAGTGGAAGAAGACACCCAGACCCCAGACAAATACGCGACATTTTCACACAACATCATCTAGCCCCTGACTAAGGAGAGCTTGTATTAGGGGAACTACATAACTGATATACTACTTATATTTCTTTTTGTAAACACATATATATTATACATAGAAAAAACCCAGACCCGATATAAATATTTGCAGATACAAACATTTATCCCGCGGCTGGGATCGAACCTGCAACCTTCTGCGTTTCAGGCGGTCGTTAAGCTTTTTGTATTCTTCATAATTCGACGTTTGGTTTGGAGAATCGTTCTTCCAGCCTTGATATTTAAACTGTTAGTAGATACCTAGTAAATTCTATGTGCCATAATATCCTGTGTACATAAACAGCGTCTTTATTATAATACAGACGATATATTACAAATTAGCATAACAATGATGTCTTCTAATCTCAATTCGTAGACACATACTTACCCTAAAATTACTGCCACGGCCATTCCGTGGAGACTATGAGATGTGGTCAGAGTGTAAAATTATCAGAACAACACCACCATACTTGTCGAAATCGTTACAACTGCAACCGCTGGCGCAGAATCACTACGTATAGACGTGAAAAAGCTGACTTTTCCATACAAACGTTCTCCATCAAGCCTAGCTTCAAGCGTATTGTAGGTACCTTATTTTATTACCTACAATACGCGGTATTATGAGTAGGTAGGTGTTTATTTATGTTTTTTCTTTGGTGTGCACTAAATAGTTTTTCTATTTATTAACTAAAAAGCACATAACTCAAGAATCAAAGATGGAAAATATTATAGTTGATTATTATTTACATGCATACTATATTATACTGAGCGTAAATGGAATAGTTGGAAGTGGTAGGCCTCGGCGAACGCACTATGACTAAATTTGAGACATTCTAGAGAAAGGCCGGTTTAAAAGTACACTAAACCGTCGAGCTTGTATAAAGAATTTGATGAGGATGGGTGAAGCAAAAGAGGCATGCCAGGATCGTAGCATGTGGAAATCCGTGGTCTTTGCCTACCCTTCCGGAGATCAGGCGTGACTATATGTATGTATCTATTATACTTCTTATTTATTATGATGCCTTATATTGTCACAGATAAGTCGTTTAAATCGGATAAGTTAATATTGAAACACATAAAGGCAAATACCGTAAGAATGACGTATGTAATTATATGACGTATACGACATCTGAAACTACTTCAGAATAGGAGCTCTCTACTCTGTGACAAATTATTATGTTCCCACTTGCAACGGATCTTCCTAATTAAGTGCCTGCAGTTAATGTCCTCTGGATTTATGTTGAGAAGCCTCAAGGCTGACCACGAGAACATGATTTATTAGTCCTTTCGGTTAGGGCTTGTCACAACTGGAAATTTATTGAAATAGTCTTGGTAGGTACCTACCTACTTGACGCAGCAACATTTACAGCGCTAAGAATATGGAAACGTAGAGATACAATGTTTTGTAACGGTATAGGTTACTGATCAGTTCTCTACTTATACAAACATCCTACTAATATTATAAATGTGAAAGTTTGTGAGGATGGATGTTTGTTCCTCTTTCACGCAAAAACTACTGAATGGATTTTGATGAAACTTTACAGTAATATCGCTTATACATCAGGATAACACATAGGCTACTTTTTATCTGGGTACCACGCGGGCGAAGCCGTAGCCAGAAGCTGTATTTTAGGGTGTGCGTTGACCGCTCAGTAATGTAACTATTTTATATACAAGTATTTATGTATAAAATAAGTAAAAGATAAAGCTGAAGGGTATTGTTTTTTAGTTTCTTTGTGTTTTGTTTGAACGTACTTAATCTCTGGAACTAAGTACTAGTCGGAACTGAAAAGATTTTTCGCATTTTTGCATTTTAGCCCAATTTTTGAGAAAGTTTCATTAAAGTTTCATCAGAGATAGTTCATTTCAAATCACAATTCGCCCTTTAAGAATCAAGCAAAAGAAGTAATAACGCGGAAAGAAAATAAAAACATAAATATTACCCTAATTGTAATGCCATTTACCGTAGAAGTGAACGCAGTAAGGAGGTTACGTATAAAGAAGTTTGAAGTCAAATAAATGTATACAAAAAAGTATATACGTCAGTCATGCAGTTCCTATAATACAAGCTTGCTTAGTTTCGGGCTCGATAATTGTGAAAAATGTCTAGTGTTATTATTTATTTATTTATATTTATGTTGTATTGTTCACTAATTTAATCTAAGTAATGGAAATAAAATGCACTATTTATTCTTAAATTAGAAATTTTGACTGATGTTTATTTTAAAGTTAAGTGTTAATTCGTGCTTAATTAACTAAACAGGATGATCCAAGTGAGACAGTCAAAAATAAACAGCAAGGTAGAACCTGAAGAGGTTCTACTATTCAAATCAGTCCTATTGTATATTTTACGATTTTGGACAACTATAATTATAAATAACACAGAAATATTATATATTATATATTCATAGCTCCATTCTTCATATATAGGAATTTCAGTTATTTTACTAGGTAGTGCCTTGTCCTACAAGGTAGTTTCGCACGTTTTTAAGATCGATTACATCGATATACAACACTAAATCGATTCAACTTAATCGATATCTCAACAACAAGTGTCACGTCACTACAGCTCGTCTCTGATTCTCTCATTCTTTTTCCGTGCGAGGTAGTAAACGCACGCGTCTACAAGCTCATTAAAAATTACTTTTGAAATCCACGTGAAAGATGTCGAAACGAAAAAGCAAAAACCAATTAATCGACCTGTATCAAGCTAAAATTAAAAAGCTTGAAAAACAACAGGTTGGTCGTCGCCGTCGAGTTATTATTTCCTCGGATTCTGAATCGGATTCAGAAAAAGAAGGTAAGCTTACACTCATGGTCTCATTTTGTGTTCAAATCAGCATTTCTTTTAGAGAAATACTAGTTTTTTACTTAACCATCTCTAAGTCTGCCGGGCGGTTAACTGCGGGTTATTCACGAAGGCTAGACATGATGTGATAGAAACCTGGTGGTATGACTGAGGGTCATACACGAAGGTCATGCGAAAAGTACAGAATGTATTTTGCTAATTTATGAGAAAACGCTTATTCGAGGTGAACAATTTATTAAAGTTGTTTGTTCAAAAATTTTTGCAACTACCCGCAAATTTCAAGATGATGTTTTTTCATCATACATTTTATTTCTTTTATAGAAATCGAAAACCCAGTAATTGACGAGTCGATGGACCAAAATTGCCTTGCTGATGATGGCCTTGTGGCAACATCTCGTGATGATATTCTGCCCGACGCATTGCTGACGGAAAATCCAACTTCCCTTGAAATAACCCCTGAAGAACCAACTGAGACGATTTCAGAACTTGACCCTGAAATATATCTTGCGCTGGGCGACTCAGCTGAAGAAATGCCTATATATGGTGAAAATATTCACACCGATATAGCAAAACGCTGGCTTCCCATCCTTCGTAAAGGCCTGATGAAAGATGTAAAGGAGAAATTACTAAAAGAACATAATGTTCCTGATAACTGTAGACTATTAAAAGCTCCTAGTTTGAACCCAGAAATAGCTGCAGCCGTCGCCGAGATTGTTAAGTCCAGAGACTAAAAGTTGGAGGTAAAACAAGGCCAATTGGGTCTAGGAATAACGGCCATATCTAAAGCTATGTCTTTATTGTTGGGCGATGGAAAGAAAGTTGAAGTTATCAAACTCCTTTCGGAGGGTTGCAGAATCTTATCAGACCTCCACTTCACAGAAACCCAAACACGTTCTAAACTAATAACACCATGCTTAGACAAGTCATTTTTAAACATTATTCAAGATAATGAAAGGGATGACACTCTGTTTGGAACAAAGCTGTCAGAAAAAATCAAATCTGCGAAGGTCATTGAAAAACAAGGTTTGCAGATTAAACGAAATGCACCACCAAATGCAACTAAGTCCACACTTCCGCAACAAACACCAGCAAGACGGCAAACGGGAAACTGGACAGCCCCTCCTCGGTACCCCACGTCGGCAAACAGGGGGGGGCGCGGAGGGTACACTGCGAGCCGACCTGCGCTGAGTACGACCTACTACAGGAAAAACCAGAGTCAAGCACCGCCGCCACCGCTTCCGCCAGCATCATCGGCGCCGCAGAGCAGACAAGCTGTGAATCGGCAACGTGCACCGACACGACAATAGCCGCAACCCAGGTACATGCGGGCAGGTTACGCCATTACTATAGTTGCTGGTTAGCTGTAACTAAAAATAAGTTTGTTTTAGACTGCGTATTGAATGGTTATCGTATCCCTATAACCAGTACAGTAACTCAAACCTATATACCTTTTAATCATACATCGCAAATAGACAAAAACAAAATGCAAGTAGCAATAGATAATTTATTAGATCTAGGTGCTGTATCTGTGTGTGAAAATGAGGAATCGCAATACATTTCATCGATATTTTTAACCCCTAAGCCTAACGGTACTTATAGATTCATTTTAAACTTAAAAGCTTTCAATAAATTCGTGCGTAAAGACCACTTCAAAATGGAGGATTACAGGACTGCCTGTAATCTATTACCTACAAACGGTTATGTTGCTACGATTGACTTAAAGGAGTCTTACTTGTTAGTACCTATTCATTCAGATTATAAAAAATATTTGAAATTCCAGTTTGAGAATAATAACGGACAAATAACTACCTATGCATTTAATGCATTATGCTATGGTCTATCTAGTGCACCAAGAACTTTTACAAAAATAATGAAAGAAGTATTTAGTCATCTAAGAAGTCGCGGCTTTAGCTCAGTGTCATACTTAGATGATACACTTTGCCTAGGAAACAGCTATGAGGAATGCCTTCATAACGTAAGAGAAACTGTTAAACTTCTTGAATGTTTAGGATTCGTAATTAACTACGAAAAAAGCATATTAGAGCCTAAACAGAACTGCAAGTTTTTAGGCTTTGTATTTGATACAGTAGATATGTCCATATCCTTGCCCGAGAATAAACGTAATATCATATTACAACTAACACACAAATATTTAAAATTACCGCAATGCACCATTCGAGAATTTTCTCAGTTCATCGGCGTATTGACAGCTGCTTGTCCAGCTGTAAGATACGGCTGGTTGTACACTAAGGTTCTGGAGAGAGAAAAGTTTATCGCTCTTAAAAACCATGGAAATTATGACGCTAAAATCAAGCTGTCAACAGAAATATTGCCCGATTTACGCTGGTGGCAAGCAAATATTCAAGTTGCTAGAAATTCAGTTGCTACTACATTATACGCTTTAGAAATTTTCACAGACGCCTCAAGGTCCGGTTGGGGAGCTGTTTGTAATAGTATGCGCGCAAATGGACATTGGAAGGAAAGCGAATTGAAATTCCACATTAATTACTTGGAACTTCAAGCGGCTTTTCTCGGTCTTAAAAGCTTTGCTCAAAATAAATTTGACTGCGCTATATTGATGCGAATAGATAATACGACAGCCATAAGTTACATCAATAGAATGGGTGGTATACAGTTTCCTCATTTGAATGACCTAGCGAGATCAATTTGGCAATGGTGTGAGCAGCGAGGAGTGTGGTTGTTCGCATCCTACATTAACACAAGAGATAATAAAGAAGCAGATGCCGAATCAAGAAGGATTAACCCTGATACTGAGTTGGAACTCTGCTCAAATGCGTTCAAGACTATAGTGGATCAGTTTGGTCAACCAGATATAGACCTCTTTGCATCTCGTACCAATGCCAAATGTGACACATACGTTTCATGGAAGCCTGACCCTGATGCTAAAACCGTTGATGCTTTCACCTTTTCTTGGCATCACTATTATTTTTATTGTTTTCCGCCTATAGCAATGATTCTTAAATGCCTGCACAAAATTGTTGACGAACAATCAACTGGAATCATTGTATTTCCGAATTGGCCCTCACAGGCATGGTTCCCTCTTCTAAACCGGTTGTTAGTGTCAGAGGTAATATTCTTTAACGATGCTCTACGGTCTCGTTACAGGGTGCACCTGCCGCAGGAGATTACCCTGGGGGCCGCGATTGTCTCAGGCAGGCGTTCATACGACGGGCTGTTCCACAAGAAGCTTTAGATCTCATGATTGCTTCTCTATCGGCGGGAACTTTAAAGCAGTATAACACCACATATAAGTTGTGGTGGAGTTACTGCTTGAATTATAATGTAAACTATTTAGAAGCTCCAATTAAGGCAGTGATTTCGTTCTTGACAGAACAGTTCCAAAAAGGAGGCTCTTATGGTTCCCTGAATAGTCACCGTTCGGCTCTATCGATGCTATTAGGTAACAAGATAGGTTCTGATGAACAAATTTCGCGCCTACTAAAGGGAGCTTATAAACAAAGGCCAAGTGTACCTAAATATAGTTTCATATGGGATCCTAAAATGGTACTTGACCATATTTGTGATTGGTATCCTAATGACATTTTACCCCTAGACCAAATTACTAAAAAACTTGCGATACTACTGGCACTATGCTCAGGTCAGCGTGTTCAAACCCTTTCAGTTATAAAATTAACTGATATAGTGTTTTCTCAAAATCAAATAGTCATCAACATTTCAGATTTGATCAAAACATCAGCTGCCGGTCGTGACCAGCCAGTTCTCATGTTACCCTTTTTTAATGATAAGCCTAGTATTTGTCCGGCAAAATGTTTGGTTGATTATTTGTCCGTTACAAAAAATAATCGAAACGAAATAAACCATTTATTTATAACTCATAAACGTCCACACAAGCGTGCCACGGCACAATCCATCAGCCGATGGATAAAAGATGTGTTAAGGGCGAGTGGCATCGACGTGGTGACGTACGGCGCGCACAGCACGCGGCATGCCGCCACGTCGAGTGCACGCGCAGCCGGTCTGTCTGTCGATGCTATCCATAAAGCAGCCGGCTGGACCGCGAACTCGCAAGCCTTCGCAAAGTTCTATAACCGTCCGATTGTCATAGAAAACTTTGCAAGGTCTGTAATCGGTTCTTAATTATGTAATCAAAGGCTGTGTAATCTTTATAATTACTGTGTACCTACTTAATTAAGTTAATTCAAATAAAAGTAATGATCTATGTTAAACAAATAATGTTTTTTATTAACAATCAACTTTTGGTCTTATGAAATGTGCCAAAAACTATAGGAAGTTAGGAGGTATACTCTAAACATCTACCTAGTAAAATAACTGAAATTCCTATATATGAAGAATGGAGCTATGAATATATAATAGATGATTAAACGAACTTCACAAGTGAAATTCTATCACTATTATATGAATAGCTCCATTCGAATATATAGGAACCCGCCCTCCACAACCCAATTAAAGTTTTTGGATAAACTCTAAAAGAATGAGAGAATCAGAGACGAGCTGTAGTGACGTGACACTTGTTGTTGAGATATCGATTAAGTTGAATCGATTTAGTGTTGTATATCGATGTAATCGATCTTAAAAACGTGCGAAACTACCTTGTAGGACAAGGCACTACCTAGTAAAATAACTGAAATTCCTATATATTCGAATGGAGCTATTCATATAATAGTGATAGAATTTCACTTGTGAAGTTCGTTTAATCATCTATTTTACGATTTTGGACAACTATAATTATAAATTACACAGAAATATAATATAGTTGGAGACTTATGCAGTGATGCTGGTTATTGAACATTGGCCTGTAATTGGAAGAAATGCGCTGTTTGTATTAGTGAACCGAATTACAATAAAATTATCACACATGTTTATATCTCTTGATTGTTTAGTAGTTTATCATAATGACATGACCCAAAAGGTCACGAATTGCCGGCAATTTTTTTTTGTGTAAATAAATTACCCTACCTTTTCCACACAGCATGATCTAGCCCCAAACTAAGAAGAGCTTGTATTACGTAAACTAGGTAGGTACATGACTGATATACTACTAATATTATATATATTTTGTATGTAAATACATACATATTATACATAGAAAACACCAGACCCAAGACATTAGTTGCATGCTGTGTTCACTAGTTTTAGAAATGACACCGACAATGGTATTAATAAGTATGTTATCAATATGATGACTGTGTAGATTTCAAGTTGTGAACCAAATAATGATAATAAAAAAAGAAAAAATGCAGATCATACAAACATTGTCCCGCAGCGGGAATCGAATTCTCAACCTTGTGCGTCTCAGGCATGGTGGTTTGAGAAAAACAATCATGACATGTTTCGTTTTGTATGTATATTTATTTGCCCAACGATAACTGGCGAAGTTATCGTTGATCAAATAAATATACATACATAAATAAAAAACAAAGTACAAACCAATTGAGGAGGCCTATATCTTCAACGAATATTTTAAATTCTAACCTGAGTTCAAAAAATGATGAGGTTCCATGATATGTTCGTCACTATCAAAATCAAATCAAATTATATTAATTTGAGTCCAAAAAAAAATACAAAAACTTGAAAGAACGGTAATATTCGCAGAATTTTAAAAAGTGTGTCGCGAATATTAGCACCCTCCTCCGAAAATAACCAAACAAAACATATTTTAACTTCCTTATAGTAAAGTTAAGTAGATATATTCGTTATATCTACTTAAAGATGTACATAATGAAAAGTAACCTTAGGATTAAAAGTACCCTAGAGTAGTATTAATGAATGGAGTAAAATTTGTGTTTAGTATTTAGGTGTGTGTGTGTGAGTGTGTGGGGGTGTATCAGTGTATGTGAGTCTCAGATAGGGAGACCGCGCGCGCGATTGAGTGAACGTTAGTTAGCGAGTTTAGTTAGGGGGTGGGCGGGATACTGTGATAGTGTACCTACTAGATAATATTCCGAAATTTTAAAGAGATTCTCAGGAAATTTTAAGTTATGTATTGTTTTATTTTTATTTGAAAGAAACAATATCCGGTTGTGGTTCCATTTTTACTAAGTTATGATCTAATGATGGAATCTCAGGAAATCGAGTGATATCCTCAAAATGTAGGCACGTTTATAGTTCGTTACTTTTTGTTCAACTGCATCATGCTTTATTAAATAGGTACAATGAAACCAATTAGATTATTTAAAAATAATTAACCTATGCACGACCTTTTCAGTGCAAAGACCTGTTTATTGAAACATCATCTTAAAGTAATACAATAGATGTTAATTAGGAAAGTTGGAACTATTTCTGTAAGCCATAATGATTAGTATAAATAATCCTGCCCGTATAAAACAAGTTAAGTCTATGACTGATCAGGAAAAGACACGTAACTAACTAAAATGGCTCCGACACCCCAAGAAATTCATCATGAAGAGGTGCCTAAGAAGATAAGACCAGCTGTGGGCGAGGAAGTGGTGATCAGTGGAATGTCGGGGATATTTCCCATGTCGGACAGTGTTGAGGAGTTTTCGAAAAATCTTTATAATAAGGTAAGTTCGCCATAACAAAACAGTGCTCATCCATTCATATTGTACAAACGGGAATATTTACGTACTGCATTGCGTGCGTAGTGCACGGCGCGACGCGGAAGCAGAAAGTCGCGACCAGTCACCCTGATGAAGTCTCTCGGAATGAGTCGAAACTTAGTCAGTGCCTCCACCAATAAAGCAGTACGTGGATATTCCTGATATTACAATATGAATAGTCAAGTTCACGATAGTTTTTGGAAAAAAGTGCTCAACCACATGATTGGTGGCTTTTACGTACTCCCCGCTTGAAGAGATTCTTTCTTCTCCGTACATCTAAACTGTGGAATTATATTCCTTCTAAAGTGTTACCCCTAAATAAGGCCTACATAAAAAAAAACTCTTTCAGAGCAGGGAACGCATCAGCAATGCTCTATAGGTGTTGCAGAATGTCAATAGGCGGTGGTAACCTTTTACCATCAGGTGGGCAGTATAATTATTAGTCTTAACATAAACTGCCAATTTGTTAATGGTAATGTTAATAGTGTTGATTTCATATAATGAAATCATTTTTTTTTATTACTAGTTATTGCCCGCGACTTCGCCCGCGTGGTATGTTAATAAAAGTAGCATATGACCGTCTCCAGGCTTCAAACTATGTCCACCAACTTTTGAATAAATCGAACCAAGGATTACAATTTATACAAAGTTTAGAACTCAATTGCACACCCCCAAAGGGTAATTTTGAAAAAATAAAAAATACGTGTTTCATTATTTACTTTTAAGTTTGGTTTGGGTACGAGTTTTGAGCGAACCAAACATATTTTTTTTCATAGAAACTTTACCGCACTATTTAACCCCCTTAGGGATTTTCGAAAATTAGATTAGCCTATGTGTTATTCCAGATACTTAAGTATCTACATTCCAAATTTCATCAAAATCTGTTTAGTTGTTACGGAGATACGTGGTAACAAACATTCACACACACACAAACACACAGACTTTCGCATTTATTATATTTAGTAGGATAATATAAAAAAATATTCAAAATCTATAATTATGATATGAAGTATAGTTATTAAAAAAATAACCACTACCATTGTACTTCAGTAATCGACTTATAACTTGGTGTTAACGATAAATATATTGCATTGTATAAAAAAATGCACGATCACGCTTTGATATAAAAAAATCCGTTTAATAATGTATGTATTTTTTTGTACAAACTGGATAACTGTTTGCTAACGATGATTATATTGTGTCAGATACTTAAAGGTATTTCACAACATACTTATTTAATGCTAGGTACTTGTATCAAAATTATCTATTTTATAATGTTTTTACAAAATAGTTTTTCAGATTCAGATTCAGATTCAGATTTGTTTATTTGCGAAACATGGTTACAATGTGTGGTAAAAAATAAAGTAGGTACAGCCATGGTCAGCTCACAAGCATGCAAAATTAATAAATGTCATTATCATCTAATAATTAATACAAAAATATAAAAAAATATTTAACATGTCATGCAAATGAATAAATTTAAATTTACAATAACAACAGAATATTACAAATAAAAAATAAAATAAAAAGTGTTAATAATTGAAGTCATTTGAATTTGTCGATGAGATATTCATTAACATGGTAGTACGCTTTCTGTATAAGTATTAAGTTTTAATTTAAAATGATTAATTTGGCCTATTTCTAAAATACATTTGGGTAAATGATTGTATATCCATGGTGCCATACAAATAACACAGTTTGTTTCTTTTATATTAAAAAAGCGTCATATTAGTCAGAATTTTTCTTTAAATTCATGCCAGTTGATTTGTTCTGTCTGTTAAGTCAGTTTAAAAGTTTCTTAGTGCTTAGATTCTCTTCCAGCTAACCTTTGTGTCATGTAAAAAATAGTATCGAGGTAGTGCATAAATAACAAATTATTAATCATAGCTAGATAGGTACGTATTTACCTACCTGGGGGTCTAGACAAATACCTCTCTGTTGGCGTTAATGCCTGCGGAAAGATTGAATTGTATGAGAATGACATTAGCTGCGGAAATGTCACGTGACAGCTGCCAAATTTTACCTAATGTAAGCGTAAGGTATTTGTCTAGCCCCTTGTTTAAATTAAACGCTCTCGATTATATTACCCACGATGTACATTCTCTGATACATACTCAGTGAGTAGATCTTTGAGGATACCGAGTAGTAGTTTATATAATATGATATAAATAGATAAATAAACATCCAATAGACAATACATAGTCCTGATATGATATATTATCACTTTAGGTGGATATGGTAACAAGCGAGGATCCCCGTTGGGTATTCGACCACCCTGAAGTTCCGAAGCATCTTGGCAAGGTCAATGGTATGGGCAAGTTCGATGCTCAGTTCTTCAGAGTACATCACAAGCAGGCAGCCACCATGGAACCCATGAGCAGGAAATTACTGGAGCACGCGTATAGTGCTATATACGACTCAGGTTAGTTTGTCGCTTCCATATCTGAAGCTTGAACAAAACTATGCTTCTAAAAAAGCCAAGAAGGTTGCGGGTTCGATTCCTGTCACGGGACAAATATTTGTAAGATCTGCAAATATTTGTCTCGGGTCTGGGTGTTTTCCTATGTATAATATGTATGTATTTACAAAAAAAAAATATTTAAGTAGTATATCAGTCATGTAGTTCCCATAATACAAGCTCTGCTTAGTTTGGGGCTAGATGATGCTGTGTGAAAAATGTCCATCATTTATTTATTTTATTTTTTTATTATTTATTTAAGAAGTATCTTGCACTAGTTTATAAACTGGTGCAAGATACTCTTTGGCTCGCTTCACCAAGTTACAGTATCAGGTACAACAGTATCGTAGTTTTATTTCTATGTTGTGATCGTTATTTTGTGAGTTTCTGTTATTCGAGAAAGGTCTGAGTTCACCAACACAATAACAAATGGTTCGGTCATGTTTTAATCTCTCGATATTTAACATAAACTATAATTGACTTTCATTATACACATACTTCTTGTGACTGTTTGGTTTAAACATCAGTTCATCGGGTTACCTTGTTCGCGAACACTGAATATTCGAGAACAAGGTGAACCGATATTCTGTAGCAGATTTGGCTTCTGCGACTCGCGAAAATCGACATCGTGAGCCAATTTTGTAACAAACTGTTATGGAGGTCAGATGTTCTTGAAAATCTGTAAATCATATACATGATTGAAAAACTCTTTAACCCAGGTATAAATCCTCTTCAACTCCGAGGAAAGAAAGTGGGCGTCTTCATTGGATCTACTTTCTCTGAGTCTGAAAAAATCGTTATCTATGAAAATGTGCAGCGCAACGGATTTGGCATAACAGGGTGAGTTAGTAAAATGCATTTGTAAGGTATCTTATGCCAGATTCTTCAATATTATTATAACGACTAAACCACGTATTTTAATATTTTCCTGCTGACGTTTTGTTGAACATTTAGATGTTCTTCCTCAAGAGTAACGTCTATGGCCACGCTCGACGGTCATGAGACAGTCGTAAGTATATCTAAGAATAAAGTAAACTTTAATAATTTTAAAGGTACAGTTTCGTCATGATCTTCTGTTTGTTCATCCGAATATTCATACCCCAATTTATCTCCTGAAAATAATAACGAGATAAAAGCTGGAATTCAAATAAAATTATATTATGTTGGCGAGGTGGGATGATTTTTCCTTCTTTTGTGCCTTCTGTTCAATAAAAAATATATACAGGTACCTACATATATTTTTTTATTGAACAGTTTGAGTTCTCCCTCTTTTAATTTTACGTTTCCATCCAGAAAACATTAGGCTACAAGATAGTTAAAGTTACCTTAGAGTGTACCCTTTTGTTTTGCCATGTCCGTCTGTATGTCTATCTGTCGGTCTGTCCGTGGCATATCTCAGAAATTATTCGTACTAGAAAGCTGTTCTTTGGCATGGGTATACATATTAATCTCAGCAACAAAGAGGTAAAATAAAAATTCTTAAAAAAAACATTATTTTATGGTTCACGTAAAGTGGGGATGTTCTTTATGTCGTCTATCTCATATTGTGGTGTGTCGTTAGATAGGTCGTTTATAAATATTTTTGGGTGTGTGAAAACCATTTTTCAATTCCATTTGCGTATTAAGCTAAAATTAGCTAACTTTTGTATGTCTAACTAATTATTTTAGTCAAGTGTCATCGTCGTCTTTCCCCCCTGTCAGCTAAATGGTCTTCAAATTCACGGTAGTAGTATATAACTTTAAGGAAGTCAAAAGGAAAACTAACACAGCTAAGTAGGCTTTACAAGTTAACGAGTAATAGTCGAACAACTTATACAACTACGGACATACACTGCGCGTGACCCGACACGCACTTGGCCGGTTTTTGTAATAATTGAAAAACAACTAATACTATGGAATACTAATTAATAAACGATAGGTTTTATTAAACCCTATTTTATATTTTTTTTTACTAAATAACGGGATATTTACCATGATTTGTGAGTTTGAATGTTTCCCGATATTGAATTCTGGCTCAAATCATTGGATCGAGTTGCATAATCCACAGGTAATCACAACAGAAAGCCATTACATAGCCATTGGTTCAGGAGGCAATTGAGATTACCAAACACAGGAATTTCAATAGAGAAGATGATTTTCAATTATCTGGAATCCTGTGGTGATATTGTGCAAAACTCGAAAAAACATGATACCAGTTGTGTGTCAGGATACTGTTAGTGTTGTGTGTCGGAACCGAGATGTACTCGAATGTGATAATGGAACCGGTGGTAGTGGTATTTTTCGCAATAAAAGAGTGAGAAAGATGGTATATCGTTTTGTCTGCCTCTAACATTCAAAACCCTTGAACTGAACTGAACTGAAGCCTTTGCGGCTTCAGTTCCTCCCGTGATCATGGTACATGCAACTGTGCCGAAATATCGGGAAACATTCAAACTCACAAATCATGGTAAATATCCCGTTTTTTAGTAAAAATTATGTTCAAAACCTATTTTATATTGTTTGCGAAATTCGTTTTTAGTAACAAATTAAACTAAACGAAGCATTGACATCGCTACGGGGTATAATAAAATCGGGGTATAATAGAGTTTAAGCGAATTTCAAGTAAATTATTTTCTTAATGCGAATTTAACTTATTTAGTGCTGGGGTGAGTTTGTTTATCCATAACGAGTAGATGGAGCAGTAGCCAACAATGCAAACTTTTCCTATCCTAATTCTTTTCTGGTCTTGGTTCAAAAAGTAAAGATTTCTTTTCTAATCTTGGCCTTTTCAATGAATTAGTCTATGCAACAATTAAATTTCTTATCATTGACGTATGAAACTTTCCTCTTTTTTAGCATTTCCCTCTGAATCAAGATATTGAATACAGAGAAGGGCACGTTCAAGTCAAGTCCAAAGGTCATCTGGACCCACAAATTACGGCCTGGATGAGGGTTAGATTTACGGTTACACCTGTGAACCTATTATGCTAAGGCAATATTTTATAGATAATTTTGTTACTTTTTCAAACAATATTGGAAGTAAAAAATATTTTTTTTGTTTAATTTCTATTGAAAGTAATTAAAAAACCATATTTTAAGTCTTTAATGGCTAAGCTATGACTTAGTAGGTAAAAAAATATAGTTTTTTTGATACGTTGGCATTACCTTACAAACAAACAAAATATACACGTGCTAATAATGGACATCCTGAGATACGTACTTAGTGCGTAGTAGGATAC
The DNA here is from genome assembly GCA_958496245.1 of Perizoma flavofasciatum. Taxonomy (NCBI): domain Eukaryota; kingdom Metazoa; phylum Arthropoda; class Insecta; order Lepidoptera; family Geometridae; genus Perizoma; species Perizoma flavofasciatum. Next base: position 10,762,164 of record OY292433.1, read on the forward strand.
CAAGTAGAGAGTAGTCAGAGGTACGACCAACATTATATTTGACACATGCGTTTTGCAAGCTTAAAAAACCTTTTCCAAATAACTAATTTTTATTTAGTCCATTCACCCTCAACAAATGAAAAGGGTTCATAACGACATTAGTGCTGCCTAATTCAGTTTATGTTGAAATTCGGCCGTCTATCCCAAGGCGTAACGTGATGACCCTTAAATTATATTTGGCTAAAACTATTAAGGGGAAAATAATATTAAATTTTGAGCTAAAATCTAATTTGAGGTTAGGCAAGGGGAGAAATATTAGAAAATGCGGGTAAAAAGCAGCCTATGTGTAATTTTACCTATTATCTTTAAGTTGCAAATCTTACAAACACACAAACAAACAAACACGCACACCATCTTCCTTTTGCTATAATAAATTGCTATAAAGCTTTAAAATGCTTTTAAAAGCTTATAATTTTTTTTTAAATTAATTTAGATGATTAGATAGTTTTCAAAGCAAAAAATAATCAGGTAATCAATCGTGGAAAATCTATAGAGTAAAGGCATTTTAGGCAACCTATTTCTAAAAATATGCCATCCGTTTGTCTTTAACATGGGTGTATCTTTTTAGCACTAGTTGATAACATGATACATTTTTGTCGATATTTTGCAAATTTCCAGCATATTGGAACTACAAGCAGGGCCTGGCAAGTAGATAAAATATTGCTTCACGTTTGTTGGTACTCAAAAAGGAAGCAGTATGTGTATAAGCTTTAACAAATCGGGTCGACTATTTAATTTTGCTAAAATAAATCGATAGCGCGATCTAGAAGTGGAAGAGATTTACTAGCGCCCTCTAGTTTTGCGTTAGCTGACTAATCGAACACTATTTTCAGAAAATGCACCTACTGACTTTTGACGTCTTCCAACAGTTGCCTTATAAATAAACTAGCTTCAGCCCACGGTTTCGCCCGCGAGATACCGGGATAAAAAGTAGCCTACGTATTATTCTGATGTATAGGAAATATTACGGTAAAGTTTCATCAAAATCGGTTCAGTAGTTTTTGCGTGACAAACATCCATCATCACAAACACATTTATAATAGTAGTAGGATAGTAGACTGAAGTTTTTCCTTCTGTGTATTTCCATGAAGAATATTCAGTGATCCAGACTAATGCATAAATCTAGTTTATCAATGCATGGTGCAGTGACAAAACCCAGAGCCATTATTACTTCAGTAAGTATACTACGAGCTAATTTAACGTACCACTCAACTTATAATTAGATTTCCAGTGAGCAATGAGCTCTAACGCTAAATGTGGGTAGAAGTGGTGTGTATTCGCAAGATAGACGATATTTTAGAGTAGACGATAACTCAGTGATCGACTTTCGTGCCAAGATTCAAATGCGATTATCTGTGTAGGAAAAATGGAAAAATATCTATGGTTTCATTTTCCACCAGAGTTTCTGAGCGATTTGTACAAATGCCTAATTAAATCAGACTTACATTGGTAGAAGGCATGAATGAATAAATAAAATTACGTTAATACAATAAAATCATATTATTGTAATAATGTTGTACACAACATAAACAAATAAGAAAATAAACAAAATCTTATTCCTATAAAAGTACAATGGGCGGTCTTATCGTCTGAAGTGTAAAATATAAAAAAAAAAACAGATAAAAAAAAAGAAAATTCCATAGTTTTCTTTCATAAATTTCATAACGCTTGATTCTAAAATCAAGCGCTAAACGGATGGATGCCAATATCGAGCGATTTGATAATACCAATCGTTTTGAAACTCATACATAATATTTCCACGGTTTTACTTCCATTGAGCGAAACTTGAACATATTTAGTAGACTGACTTTAGCAACTCCATCGGAGTTCGCCTAACTAATGTAAAGATGATAATGTCTGTGTGAAGTTTAGAATACACCTGTACAGCTGGAGTTAACTTGATTTGTGCATGTGCATGTTTCAAACAACATAAATATAACATTCGCTAAGTTTTAAGGTTGACATATAACTATAACTATTAACAATTTATGCTGTTTGCAATTATATTAAAAAAAAAATAAGGATTTGCACTTACGTCCCTCATTAGGTTGTATTATAACTATCCTGCTTCTAACCAGACAACGCAACTCCTTTAAAAGGATTATCAGTTGATGACAGCAGTGCTCCTGTATCCATGGTCTTGCGGGAGTTATTGTTGAAAAATAGTTCGATTTGGTGAGCTCTTGCAGTCACGTTTTAGACCTGGCTTCTGTTATGGCAGTGCAGTGTATAACATGCTCCACATTCTCTTCATTTTAGAGACAGCTTCAACAAAATCTACTGTCTGTGGTACCTATCTTCAAAAGATAGTGATTCAGATCATAGTGTCCTGATACCCACAATCATTTTAAGGAACAAAGTAAATCGTTTTCTTATTTAAGTGTATAACATGAAAAGAGTTTCACTACGAGACAAAATTTAAAATGACAAAATCAATAGAAGAACTGAAATAGAGTGCCTACGAGTTGATGTGTCAAACGTAATGTTTGATCGTGCCTCTCACTACCCTCTACTCTGTATTATCATAGATCTACTCACTGAGTATGAGTATTTGAGTATCTTTAGATGTCCATTATATGGAATACATTAGTGAATGTTTACAGGTTTTTTTTAAACAAAACAAAACAATAAATAAGCTCTCAGAATTTGCAAAAGTGGCAATGGACACAGATATATAGTTAGCAGAACTACTGGGGAATAAAAGTGATAACCGCGAACTCAACAACACTGATATATTCATTGTACGGATCCATGGACACTGGTGGTTTAACAGCGACCGTTAAAGCATTCATTGAGAGAGGCCTTTGTTCAGCAGTGGGCTCCTCTTGAAGGTGAAGAATGATGATTGTAATAAAAATGCAGCTCAAAACTCAAGCCAACTCAAGTAGGTATAGGTAATAGTAGGTAATAGGTTGGAATTAAAAACTTGAGAAGAGAATTTGCAAGTTCAGAATTTCTACAATAAAGGGCTATATTTTCCACATCTACACACGAAAAGATATCACATTTCAGTGGCAAAAAACGAGAACATCTCTCAAAACTATTCGTTCTCTACCATTAGCATGAGTTACTTGCACGACCGAATCGAAAATTCATGGCTTTCAAACATTGTACCTACGTCGTAAGTTTATAGAGCCTAGTCCACAAGAAAAATTCTCGGCTACCTTAGTATATAGTGCTAATCTAGTGATAATATTGTATTTTATTTAGTTTTTTTTGTTTCATATATTGTTCAAACTGTGAAGTGGAGACATGAAACTCAGAACAGGAAAAGATTAGAAACGAAAAATTAATTCCAAAAATTAATACAAAACCAAAGTTTGAGTTAATTGATGATGTACCTACGTATAAACAAAAAGATGCGATTAGTGAATAAATAATACAAGCACATTCGCTTCGATGGCTTACAGAATCTCATGCTAAAGACACAGTGACTCTTATCACGATCGGCAAATCGTCTCCCATAACAAAGATTTATCGTTTAACATCAAAAATAAAGTTTCATGTGTCACGTGACGTGCACTATGGGACGACGTCGGATACTGGGACAAACGATGTCATTATATCAATATAACGATGTAAAGGTTAAGGATACTCTGAGATCAGGATAATGACTGTGGAAACCTGATTTTGGATGTAGTTTAAGAGAAGTTTTACCTACACAAATACACCTAGCATACCTACCAAGCTTCCCACGGTCCATTGTTTTACGGATCTACCGCCAACGACTACGGTATGGAGAGTTGCGCACTGCATCCAGGGCGTCTAGACAAATACCACTTTCTGTTGGCATTAACGCCGGCGGAAAGATTGAATTGTATGGAAATGAAATTATTTTATTTTATTCCAAAAACTATCGTGAACTAGACTATTCATATTGTAAAAACGGTACTGCCCTATCGGTGAAGGCACTGACTTAGTTTCGACTCATTTCGAGAGTCTTCATCAGGGTCGCGACTTTCTCTGACGACAGACGTTGACACAGCAGCTAGACTAGTTTACTTCAGCTACTTCCACAGCATTATGTCGTACGGTATACTGCTGTGGGGAGTGCTGCTGATATCAATACCATTTTTGTGCTGCAGAAGAGGGCTGTTCGAGCAATTTATAATATGGGCCCCAGATAATCACTTCGCGAAAAGTTAAAGAAAAAAATATAATGACATTCCCTTGTCAATACATTTATGAAAATCTGATGTATGCTCACAAAAATATTAATTTGTTTAAGAAAAAAAGCGATAATCACAATGTTAATACTAGAAATAAAGATAAACTCGCTGTTGCCACTTGTAGACTCCATAAAGTTAGTAAATCGTTTAAAGGGCACGGTGTACGCTTTTATAACAAACTCCCAAGAGATATACAAAACATATCAATTAACAAATTTAAAAACGTAATTAAACAAAAGCTTTATAAAAAGGCATACTATAAAATATCTGATTATTTAGATGACAAAAACTCTTGGGATTGAAAATGCTCCAACTCGAACCTATTGTTTTGTAAAAGGATCATTAAAAAGAATAACCAGCCTTGTTTTCTTGCCTTTCTTTCCTGGCTTGGTCGCGGAGGAACAGGCACCTAGATAAAAACCGACGTTTCAAAGGGGTCCTTGTGATTTTATTAAATAAATGAACTTTGACTTTGACTTTGACTTTGACTTTGACTTTGACTTTGACTTTGACTTTGACTTTGACTTTGACTTTGATTTTGACTTTGACTTTGATTTTGACTTTGACTTTGACTTTGACTTTGACTTTGACTTTGACTTTGACTTTGACTTTGACTTTGACTTTGACTTTGACTTTGACTTTGACTTTGACTTTGACTTTGACTTTGACTTTGACTTTGACTTTGACTTTGACTTTGACTTTGACTTTGACTTTGACTTTGACTTTGACTTTGACTCCCTCCGCGTCGCGTCGTGCACTAAAATTATTTAATGTTGAAATGTCACATGACTGCTGCCATGTTTTGTTTTGACGGATTTGCGTTAGTGTGAAAGGAAATCTAAGCGTGAGGTATTTGTCTAGATACTTTGGCTCTTAGGGAGCGTGTAATCTAGAGTGCGTGAATTAATGAAATGTTAAGAATATAAGATTTAAAAACCACCCAAACTGTATTCTCCATCCTTAGATACATAGTCAGTGTTTTAATATTTGAGTATTACAAGTAAGGAGTAGTCGAGGCATGCCCAACATTATATTTGGCACCTGGCCGTAAATAAGATTAGCCTTTGAAAAATGATATAAAAACTGCACAATGACAATATTTGCATTACGAACCAAAAGAAGGCTTACAACGATTTACATTTCAACATTTCGCATTCATTTTGCTGGTTGATTGAAGTTCAATGGAACAAAGGACAGGTATTAAGCACAACTCCCGATCAGAATCCAAAAATAAGTATTTTTTTCCAAAATATTTAAAATCCTGCGTGTTTTATAACGTTTATTGCATCAGTGATTGCTATTGACTTTTGGTCTTTAAATAGACTCTAATCGCATTTCTATAGATTAGGATGTTTCGTAATATCAATGTTAACAGAAAAAAACGGATTTCTTAAATCACAGCGAAGAACACTCTCGATCAAAAACAAAACTTAATCAGAATTGGATGCCACAGAAAGATATACCTAGACTACCTTCTGCTCACGGCTTCGCCCTCATGGTACCCGGACAAAAAGTAGTCTATGTGTTATTATTGATGTATAAGCTATATTACTGTAAAGTTTCATCAAAATCTGTTCAGTATTTTTTGCGTGATAGAGTGAGCATCCATCCTCACAAACTTTCCTCTGTTTGCGTAACGTGTTAAAAAGGTGCTTGTAAGAACTGGAGAGATGGATATTGCTGAAAATAAAAAAATACTATGAAATTGACTAGGGAAGTGAGTTTGATTCTCACTTTGGAACAAATGTTTGAATGTAATATAGATATTTGTTCCGAGACTGGGTGTTGTGGTATCGCGGTACTCGCAGATCCTGATACGATACCGCGTATCCTAGTTTGGGGTCAGGACTATATTATATATGTGTTGGGTGGTTATTTTATTTGTGAATTTAGTACTAGCTTCCCACGGCTTCGCCCGCGTAGTACCCGGATAAAAAGTAGCCTATGTTTATTCTGATATATAAGCTATATTACTGTAAAGTTTCATCAAAATACATTAAGTAGTTTTTGCGTGAAAGAGTTACATACATCCATCCTCACAAACTTTCGCGTTTATAATAGTATTAGGATTTATTAACTTGGGTATAGGCACTGTTTGCCGAGAGTTTCCTTTGCTAGTAATTTCACCGGCAACCTTATGCTCTGTAGAGCAACGATTAAATTACCGCCAAGCGGTAATGCTTGAATTGTGCAAGCATTACCGCTTGGCGGTTGAAATAAATATGGATGGTAATGAAATTCACCGGGCGGATGCTTTCATAAAATGTTTTGTTTGACACTCGATCTTTATTAAATCTAACAGTACTTTCTTTTCTGCAAAATCGTTTGAACCATCACACAATTTCGCCGCATGTAGATAAGCAGTTCCGTTTCAGCGATTCTCGAGTGGGCAAATGTCGTATCGGACTGTGTTAAAATCCCCCGTGCGGTCAAATTGCATCGGAATAAAAGACTTTTGAAATGTTAATGTCGGTATGCATGGGGCTCGTGTGGACGTGATTTTTATATTATAATATTATATACTCGGTCGGTTACTTGCACGACCGAATCGAAAATTCATGGCTTTCAAACATTGTACCTACGTCGTAAGTTTATAGAGCCTAGTCCACAAGAAAAATTCTCGGCTACCTTAGTATATAGTGCTAATCTAGTGATAATATTGTATTTTATTTAGTTTTTTTTGTTTCATATATTGTTCAAACTGTGAAGTGGAGACATGAAACTCAGAACAGGAAAAGATTAGAAACGAAAAATTAATTCCAAAAATTAATACAAAACCAAAGTTTGAGTTAATTGATGATGTACCTACGTATAAACAAAAAGATGCGATTAGTGAATAAATAATACAAGCACATTCGCTTCGATGGCTTACAGAATCTCATGCTAAAGACACAGTGACTCTTATCACGATCGGCAAATCGTCTCCCATAACAAAGATTTATCGTTTAACATCAAAAATAAAGTTTCATGTGTCACGTGACGTGCACTATGGGACGACGTCGGATACTGGGACAAACGATGTCATTATATCAATATAACGATGTAAAGGTTAAGGATACTCTGAGATCAGGATAATGACTGTGGAAACCTGATTTTGGATGTAGTTTAAGAGAAGTTTTACCTACACAAATACACCTAGCATACCTACCAAGCTTCCCACGGTCCATTGTTTTACGGATCTACCGCCAACGACTACGGTATGGAGAGTTGCGCACTGCATCCAGGGCGTCTAGACAAATACCACTTTCTGTTGGCATTAACGCCGGCGGAAAGATTGAATTGTATGGAAATGAAATTATTTTATTTTATTCCAAAAACTATCGTGAACTAGACTATTCATATTGTAAAAACGGTACTGCCCTATCGGTGAAGGCACTGACTTAGTTTCGACTCATTTCGAGAGTCTTCATCAGGGTCGCGACTTTCTCTGACGACAGACGTTGACACAGCAGCTAGACTAGTTTACCTCCGCTACTTCCACAGCATTATGTCGTACGGTATACTGCTGTGGGGAGTGCTGCTGATATCAATACCATTTTTGTGCTGCAGAAGAGGGCTGTTCGAGCAATTTATAATATGGGCCCCAGATAATCACTTCGCGAAAAGTTAAAGAAAAAAATATAATGACATTCCCTTGTCAATACATTTATGAAAATCTGATGTATGCTCACAAAAATATTAATTTGTTTAAGAAAAAAAGCGATAATCACAATGTTAATACTAGAAATAAAGATAAACTCGCTGTTGCCACTTGTAGACTCCATAAAGTTAGTAAATCGTTTAAAGGGCACGGTGTACGCTTTTATAACAAACTCCCAAGAGATATACAAAACATATCAATTAACAAATTTAAAAACGTAATTAAACAAAAGCTTTATAAAAAGGCATACTATAAAATATCTGATTATTTAGATGACAAAAACTCTTGGGATTGAAAATGCTCCAACTCGAACCTATTGTTTTGTAAAAGGATCATTAAAAAGAATAACCAGCCTTGTTTTCTTGCCTTTCTTTCCTGGCTTGGTCGCGGAGGAACAGGCACCTAGATAAAAACCGACGTTTCAAAGGGGTCCTTGTGATTTTATTAAATAAATGAACTTTGACTTTGACTTTGACTTTGACTTTGACTTTGACTTTGACTTTGACTTTGACTTTGACTTTGACTTTGACTTTGATTTTGACTTTGACTTTGATTTTGACTTTGACTTTGACTTTGACTTTGACTTTGACTTTGACTTTGACTTTGACTTTGACTTTGACTTTGACTTTGACTTTGACTTTGACTTTGACTTTGACTTTGACTTTGACTTTGACTTTGACTTTGACTTTGACTTTGACTTTGACTTTGACTTTGACTTTGACTTTGACTTTGACTTTGACTTTGACTTTGACTTTGACTTTGACTTTGACTTTGACTTTGACTCCCTCCGCGTCGCGTCGTGCACTAAAATTATTTAATGTTGAAATGTCACATGACTGCTGCCATGTTTTGTTTTGACGGATTTGCGTTAGTGTGAAAGGAAATCTAAGCGTGAGGTATTTGTCTAGATACTTTGGCTCTTAGGGAGCGTGTAATCTAGAGTGCGTGAATTAATGAAATGTTAAGAATATAAGATTTAAAAACCACCCAAACTGTATTCTCCATCCTTAGATACATAGTCAGTGTTTTAATATTTGAGTATTACAAGTAAGGAGTAGTCGAGGCATGCCCAACATTATATTTGGCACCTGGCCGTAAATAAGATTAGCCTTTGAAAAATGATATAAAAACTGCACAATGACAATATTTGCATTACGAACCAAAAGAAGGCTTACAACGATTTACATTTCAACATTTCGCATTCATTTTGCTGGTTGATTGAAGTTCAATGGAACAAAGGACAGGTATTAAGCACAACTCCCGATCAGAATCCAAAAATAAGTATTTTTTTCCAAAATATTTAAAATCCTGCGTGTTTTATAACGTTTATTGCATCAGTGATTGCTATTGACTTTTGGTCTTTAAATAGACTCTAATCGCATTTCTATAGATTAGGATGTTTCGTAATATCAATGTTAACAGAAAAAAACGGATTTCTTAAATCACAGCGAAGAACACTCTCGATCAAAAACAAAACTTAATCAGAATTGGATGCCACAGAAAGATATACCTAGACTACCTTCTGCTCACGGCTTCGCCCTCATGGTACCCGGACAAAAAGTAGTCTATGTGTTATTATTGATGTATAAGCTATATTACTGTAAAGTTTCATCAAAATCTGTTCAGTATTTTTTGCGTGATAGAGTGAGCATCCATCCTCACAAACTTTCCTCTGTTTGCGTAACGTGTTAAAAAGGTGCTTGTAAGAACTGGAGAGATGGATATTGCTGAAAATAAAAAAATACTATGAAATTGACTAGGGAAGTGAGTTTGATTCTCACTTTGGAACAAATGTTTGAATGTAATATAGATATTTGTTCCGAGACTGGGTGTTGTGGTATCGCGGTACTCGCAGATCCTGATACGATACCGCGTATCCTAGTTTGGGGTCAGGACTATATTATATATGTGTTGGGTGGTTATTTTATTTGTGAATTTAGTACTAGCTTCCCACGGCTTCGCCCGCGTAGTACCCGGATAAAAAGTAGCCTATGTTTATTCTGATATATAAGCTATATTACTGTAAAGTTTCATCAAAATACATTAAGTAGTTTTTGCGTGAAAGAGTTACATACATCCATCCTCACAAACTTTCGCGTTTATAATAGTATTAGGATTTATTAACTTGGGTATAGGCACTGTTTGCCGAGAGTTTCCTTTGCTAGTAATTTCACCGGCAACCTTATGCTCTGTAGAGCAACGATTAAATTACCGCCAAGCGGTAATGCTTGAATTGTGCAAGCATTACCGCTTGGCGGTTGAAATAAATATGGATGGTAATGAAATTCACCGGGCGGATGCTTTCATAAAATGTTTTGTTTGACACTCGATCTTTATTAAATCTAACAGTACTTTCTTTTCTGCAAAATCGTTTGAACCATCACACAATTTCGCCGCATGTAGATAAGCAGTTCCGTTTCAGCGATTCTCGAGTGGGCAAATGTCGTATCGGACTGTGTTAAAATCCCCCGTGCGGTCAAATTGCATCGGAATAAAAGACTTTTGAAATGTTAATGTCGGTATGCATGGGGCTCGTGTGGACGTGATTTTTATATTATAATATTATATACTCGGTCGGTTACTTGCACGACCGAATCGAAAATTCATGGCTTTCAAACATTGTACCTACGTCGTAAGTTTATAGAGCCTAGTCCACAAGAAAAATTCTCGGCTACCTTAGTATATAGTGCTAATCTAGTGATAATATTGTATTTTATTTAGTTTTTTTTGTTTCATATATTGTTCAAACTGTGAAGTGGAGACATGAAACTCAGAACAGGAAAAGATTAGAAACGAAAAATTAATTCCAAAAATTAATACAAAACCAAAGTTTGAGTTAATTGATGATGTACCTACGTATAAACAAAAAGATGCGATTAGTGAATAAATAATACAAGCACATTCGCTTCGATGGCTTACAGAATCTCATGCTAAAGACACAGTGACTCTTATCACGATCGGCAAATCGTCTCCCATAACAAAGATTTATCGTTTAACATCAAAAATAAAGTTTCATGTGTCACGTGACGTGCACTATGGGACGACGTCGGATACTGGGACAAACGATGTCATTATATCAATATAACGATGTAAAGGTTAAGGATACTCTGAGATCAGGATAATGACTGTGGAAACCTGATTTTGGATGTAGTTTAAGAGAAGTTTTACCTACACAAATACACCTAGCATACCTACCAAGCTTCCCACGGTCCATTGTTTTACGGATCTACCGCCAACGACTACGGTATGGAGAGTTGCGCACTGCATCCAGGGCGTCTAGACAAATACCACTTTCTGTTGGCATTAACGCCGGCGGAAAGATTGAATTGTATGGAAATGAAATTATTTTATTTTATTCCAAAAACTATCGTGAACTAGACTATTCATATTGTAAAAACGGTACTGCCCTATCGGTGAAGGCACTGACTTAGTTTCGACTCATTTCGAGAGTCTTCATCAGGGTCGCGACTTTCTCTGACGACAGACGTTGACACAGCAGCTAGACTAGTTTACTTCAGCTACTTCCACAGCATTATGTCGTACGGTATACTGCTGTGGGGAGTGCTGCTGATATCAATACCATTTTTGTGCTGCAGAAGAGGGCTGTTCGAGCAATTTATAATATGGGCCCCAGATAATCACTTCGCGAAAAGTTAAAGAAAAAAATATAATGACATTCCCTTGTCAATACATTTATGAAAATCTGATGTATGCTCACAAAAATATTAATTTGTTTAAGAAAAAAAGCGATAATCACAATGTTAATACTAGAAATAAAGATAAACTCGCTGTTGCCACTTGTAGACTCCATAAAGTTAGTAAATCGTTTAAAGGGCACGGTGTACGCTTTTATAACAAACTCCCAAGAGATATACAAAACATATCAATTAACAAATTTAAAAACGTAATTAAACAAAAGCTTTATAAAAAGGCATACTATAAAATATCTGATTATTTAGATGACAAAAACTCTTGGGATTGAAAATGCTCCAACTCGAACCTATTGTTTTGTAAAAGGATCATTAAAAAGAATAACCAGCCTTGTTTTCTTGCCTTTCTTTCCTGGCTTGGTCGCGGAGGAACAGGCACCTAGATAAAAACCGACGTTTCAAAGGGGTCCTTGTGATTTTATTAAATAAATGAACTTTGACTTTGACTTTGACTTTGACTTTGACTTTGACTTTGACTTTGACTTTGACTTTGACTTTGACTTTGATTTTGACTTTGACTTTGATTTTGACTTTGACTTTGACTTTGACTTTGACTTTGACTTTGACTTTGACTTTGACTTTGACTTTGACTTTGACTTTGACTTTGACTTTGACTTTGACTTTGACTTTGACTTTGACTTTGACTTTGACTTTGACTTTGACTTTGACTTTGACTTTGACTTTGACTTTGACTTTGACTCCCTCCGCGTCGCGTCGTGCACTAAAATTATTTAATGTTGAAATGTCACATGACTGCTGCCATGTTTTGTTTTGACGGATTTGCGTTAGTGTGAAAGGAAATCTAAGCGTGAGGTATTTGTCTAGATACTTTGGCTCTTAGGGAGCGTGTAATCTAGAGTGCGTGAATTAATGAAATGTTAAGAATATAAGATTTAAAAACCACCCAAACTGTATTCTCCATCCTTAGATACATAGTCAGTGTTTTAATATTTGAGTATTACAAGTAAGGAGTAGTCGAGGCATGCCCAACATTATATTTGGCACCTGGCCGTAAATAAGATTAGCCTTTGAAAAATGATATAAAAACTGCACAATGACAATATTTGCATTACGAACCAAAAGAAGGCTTACAACGATTTACATTTCAACATTTCGCATTCATTTTGCTGGTTGATTGAAGTTCAATGGAACAAAGGACAGGTATTAAGCACAACTCCCGATCAGAATCCAAAAATAAGTATTTTTTTCCAAAATATTTAAAATCCTGCGTGTTTTATAACGTTTATTGCATCAGTGATTGCTATTGACTTTTGGTCTTTAAATAGACTCTAATCGCATTTCTATAGATTAGGATGTTTCGTAATATCAATGTTAACAGAAAAAAACGGATTTCTTAAATCACAGCGAAGAACACTCTCGATCAAAAACAAAACTTAATCAGAATTGGATGCCACAGAAAGATATACCTAGACTACCTTCTGCTCACGGCTTCGCCCTCATGGTACCCGGACAAAAAGTAGTCTATGTGTTATTATTGATGTATAAGCTATATTACTGTAAAGTTTCATCAAAATCTGTTCAGTATTTTTTGCGTGATAGAGTGAGCATCCATCCTCACAAACTTTCCTCTGTTTGCGTAACGTGTTAAAAAGGTGCTTGTAAGAACTGGAGAGATGGATATTGCTGAAAATAAAAAAATACTATGAAATTGACTAGGGAAGTGAGTTTGATTCTCACTTTGGAACAAATGTTTGAATGTAATATAGATATTTGTTCCGAGACTGGGTGTTGTGGTATCGCGGTACTCGCAGATCCTGATACGATACCGCGTATCCTAGTTTGGGGTCAGGACTATATTATATATGTGTTGGGTGGTTATTTTATTTGTGAATTTAGTACTAGCTTCCCACGGCTTCGCCCGCGTAGTACCCGGATAAAAAGTAGCCTATGTTTATTCTGATATATAAGCTATATTACTGTAAAGTTTCATCAAAATACATTAAGTAGTTTTTGCGTGAAAGAGTTACATACATCCATCCTCACAAACTTTCGCGTTTATAATAGTATTAGGATTTATTAACTTGGGTATAGGCACTGTTTGCCGAGAGTTTCCTTTGCTAGTAATTTCACCGGCAACCTTATGCTCTGTAGAGCAACGATTAAATTACCGCCAAGCGGTAATGCTTGAATTGTGCAAGCATTACCGCTTGGCGGTTGAAATAAATATGGATGGTAATGAAATTCACCGGGCGGATGCTTTCATAAAATGTTTTGTTTGACACTCGATCTTTATTAAATCTAACAGTACTTTCTTTTCTGCAAAATCGTTTGAACCATCACACAATTTCGCCGCATGTAGATAAGCAGTTCCGTTTCAGCGATTCTCGAGTGGGCAAATGTCGTATCGGACTGTGTTAAAATCCCCCGTGCGGTCAAATTGCATCGGAATAAAAGACTTTTGAAATGTTAATGTCGGTATGCATGGGGCTCGTGTGGACGTGATTTTTATATTATAATATTTATAACATCATTTCGGTTGCATGATTGACAAACGAATGCATTTTTTTAAGAGGGGGTATACACACTAGATTGTGTTATTCAAATTCAATTTTAGTCAATCATATACTCTTGAACTTATCTTTATATTATATCTATGTATTATTTACCAGCCCTATATTTTCCAGTGCAGGGTTAAGCCTCCTTTCCCTCGTTCTTCTAGTCCCTATATAAAGCCGATCCTTGTTGGAATATAACCCTGATAGGTTGCATATTTTGAACCCTACTTTGTGAAGTAGGATTCAAATTATGCAAATTATTAATTAGATATCCGAAGATTATTGTGCTCATGGACAGCTTGACATGAGTTGACTATATATTGAGAGAAAATTGTATAGTGTCTAGATATATCACAAGGTTTATCCCTTGGACCAGCTTCAATGAAATTGATACCAGTAACATTTTGTAACATATTATCAAACAATACCTAGGTACCTTATTCATGTATCCTACTTACTATGCAAAACACATAATCATTGAATATAAACTCAACCCCTATGATAATCGGGGCATCATGGAAGGAAGGAATAAATTTATAAAATTTATTCATATGGTTAGCATTGTTTTGTTTTAGTTCGTATTGATTAATGAATAATCTAAACTAATTCGGATTTGAATAAACGTTAAGGAATAAAATCATTTATTCTAAAATTTATCGGCTTGCAGATTAGAGCCATTAATTGTCTTATCATTGTTATTGGTAAACCTAAAGAACATTGCATAAAATGTATAACGGTCAATAATTTCAAACGCCTATTTCCCATTTTCTTCCAATTTTTGTGGATCATCTACAATGGTGAACTAAGTAAAATAAAAAACACCATATATCTGCTGTTATATTACTTATTCGTTTATTTTCTTATCTTGTGTACAATAAAGTATTTTCATTCATTCATTTAATTCTCTCACGTTCTGAAATATCTGCAGAACATGCGAACATTCGGCTCGCAGCGGTAATCGAACCCGAACAAGCCGAATATTCACGCGCCGCGCCGCCAATGTCATAGATCTAGCAAAATTATTCTTTTCCGTTAAAAAAGCAGGTGGAATTTCAAACATTTTTTTTTTTAACAATTTAGGTAACAAAACTATCTTTAAATTCTTTATCTTAGCAATACTCTTTGTCTGAATCTTTTTAAATATTAATATTATTATCGTTAAAATATTATTTACCCAGGTGCAATAGAGCAATGTACGCCAACCGCATCTCTTACTGGATCGACGGCAAAGGACCTTCGTACTCGCTCGACCTGGCATGTTCTAGTTCTATGGCCTGTTTGGAACACGCATACCGAAGCATCAGCTCTGGCCAGTGTGAGGCTGCTATTATCGGTGGATGTAATCTGTGCATGCATCCTAATGCCTCACTAAATTTCAGAAGGTAAATCTTATTATATGGTATTAACTGCTATGTACTGTCCCACTGCTATGTGGGACACGTCGTTGAAATTCTCAAAGATTAACCAGCCTTGTTTCTTATTGTTCTTTTCTTGTTTGATCGCGGAAAAACAGGCAGCACAATTGTTTTTTAAAATATTATTATGACTATACCACGTACTTTACTATTCTCTTGCTGACGTTTCCTTGACCGTTTATTGTCGTGGGTCAGTTCCCGTCACACAACTGTCGAGCGTGGTCGCGGACAGTGATCATGAGGAAGGACCTCTAAACGGTCAACGAAACGTCAGCAGGAGAATAGTAAACTACGTGTTATAGTCGTAATAATATTCTAAAATGATACCAAACCACGATAATTTCAATTCCATGAGCAATATTGACATTTCAAAGTGATCCTTGTGATTGAAATAAACTTTGACGACTTAAACCTGATCTAATCGTCTTGATTAAGCAGACCTTGAACTAGAAAATACTTTATAAAATTTTTACCAACGACGTCTGATGATTATGTTGTTGTTACAGAGCTGGGTTCCTTAGCCTTGATGGAAAAACTAGGTGTTTTGATAAGAAAGGAGAGGGCTACGTGAGATCAGATGCAATCAGTGTTCTTTTTCTACAGAAAGCCAAAGATGCTAAGAGGTGAGCCAAATATCTGTCTATCAATCGCTTCTTAGGTATATTCTATAATTATAATTTATGCCTGAAGTATTTTATGCAATGTAATGGTCTAAGTGTTGTTTTATTCTAATTGTGTTGTTTGTAGAATCTATTCTGAGGTGTATCACGCAAAGTGCAGTTATAGCCTATCCTCAGAACAGTTGCTTCCTGTAAGAGAACCAAAAGAACTACAAGAGTTTCTTGAAGCTTTCTACTCAGAGATTGGCGTATCACCAGCAGAAGTTGAATACGTGGAAGCTAATGGTGCAGGTAAACTAACATACCTATAACTAGTTATATGAGTTTCAGTCACCGATTCTTTTTAAATATTCACTTATCTGTCACCCAACAGCTTTTATAGACGCAGATATCAATGAGCTTAAAGCTATTGGGAGAGTTTTCGGTAAAGATCACGCTATCAGGATTGGCTGTGTTAAATCTAATATGGGCTCCAGTGAACCAGCCTCAGGAGTTTGTGGACTTACTAAGGTGACCATAAAATATAATTAGTACTTGGTTGCTTTTACTTAACTGTTTACCTTTGAAGCGAAATAACTTTTAAATGTTACAGGTCTGTCTTGCTTTCCACCATGGAAAACTACCTGGAAACCTTCACTATAATGAACCACTGGACATTCCAGAAGTAAAAAATAATAAAATTCAGGTCTTGACTGATAGTGCTAGTTTCAATAGAGGATTTGCTGCACTAAATTCTTTCTCATACGGCGGTGCCAACGTTCATGTTTTGCTGAAAGGACATTTTAAGGAAAAGGCAAGGATAAATTTATCAAGCAACTCTACTTGCACGAATCGCTGTTTGAATGTTTTCTGCAGGCAACATAAGACTACTTAATAGTGACCAAAAAGAAGACAAAGATTGTATGTTCTTTGTTTCACGTAAAAAAAACAGAAGTAATTTTTGTCATCTCTTTCGTCATCAGAATAGATCATGCTAAGCCTATTGGCTCACATTGATAACTTTGTCTATTTTCAGGACGGTGCTCGTTACAAAAGTAGTATCCCCTACCTTATTTTCATGTCTGGTAGACAAGATGACTGTATGGAACTACTTATGGATACCTTGAAAAAAGAGCCTCTTGACCCTGAACAGATTGGTCTGCTCCATAGCATTCATCAGTACGATATCCCTGGTCACATGAGTAGAGGCTTTAGCATTCTTGGTGAGCAATTCAACTAATGTTTCTACGCTTTAGCGTACCTATTTGAAATATGTGTGGAGATTTACTTGTGAAAAGTGTAATACTTATTTTATCTACAGATAAAAACGCAAATAATGAAACCGTGTGCTTATCTCAAAGCATAGAATACTATCCCGGCACTACAAGACCACTTTGGTTCGTGTACAGCGGTATGGGATCTCAATGGGCTACAATGGGAGCCGATTTGATGCGTATACCTATATTCGCTGCTGCTATACAGAAGTAAGATATAGTCAAAATAAACAAGGCAACAACAAAACGCTCGAAAATGTTCAGACGGTTAAAGTTTTGTGATTTTTAGGTGTCACAGGGTTCTGGAGCCAAAAGGAATTGACATTGTCCGGGTTCTGACTGATCCTGACAAGACCATCTATGACAATATTCTGCATTCATTTGTTGGCATCGCAGCGGTTCAAATTGGTTTAACAGACATTCTTACTCAAATGGATATCATACCGGATAATATTATTGGTAAGTAAAATTTGCAAAGGTAACTTTTCTTAACTTAATTTTTCCAATCTTTCAGCTTAATAGATTTTGTTTTACTATTTACTTAGGTCATAGTGTAGGGGAGCTTGGATGCGCCTACGCAGATGGATGCTTCACAGCAGAAGAAATGATTCTATCTGCATACAGTCGTGGTTTAGTTTCTGTGCAGACTCCTTTTATCCGAGGTTCAATGGCTGCTGTGGGACTAGGATACAAAGCTGTAAGATGAAAAATTTATGTAATTAACGTAATTATTGACTTCATAACATGATGATCAGATCTTCAATTAATGAACATTGTGTTTTTTACAGATTCTCCCACTATGTCCACCAGGGATAGAGGTAGCATGTCACAACAGCTCCGACTCAGCGACAATATCAGGCCCAGCTGATATCATGAAGGAGTTTGTAGCGCAGTTGACGACTCAGGGCATTTTCGCAAAGGAGGTCCCTTGCTCTCATATAGCTTACCATTCAAATTACATAGCCAATGCTGGTAAAGTTATAAAAGGTTTTAAATTATGAATTGTAATATAAAAAACATGATTGAAAGTCAATTTCCTCATTTTTCTTCAGGACCTGGCCTTCTAAAATATTTGAAAGAAGTGATCAAAACACCAAAGCTTCGCAGCAAAAAATGGGTCTCCACATCAGTCCCAGAAGAAAATTGGGATGAACCAATAGCCAAATACTCTTCTGCTGAATACCATACTAACAATTTATTGGTAAAGTAACAAAATAAATAAAATCAGGTTTTTTTTAATTATTCAACGGAAAAACCTTTTTCTAAATGAATTATTATTTACTTTCAGAATTCAGTACTTTTTGAAGAGACATCAAAAATGATACCATCAGATGCTATAGTGATTGAAATAGCTCCTCATGGCTTATTGCAGGCGATCCTAAAGAGATCTTTGGATGAATGTCTGCATATTCCCTTAACCAGGCGTGGAACTGAAAATCCAGTGAAATTTCTTTTAGAAGCAATTGGAAAGTAAGTTTATTTTATGACATTAAATAGTTTTTCATTATAAAATACCTTTAGCAAAACAAATGATCTAACAAAAACTTCATTAGTAATTCTCCTACTAAATCTGATGTTTATGCGTTTATTACAGACTATATCAAGCCGGTCTTAATCCAAAAATCGATATTCTTTACCCTAAGATAGAATACCCCGTATCTACTGGAACCCCCTTGCTTTCACAGTACGTTCGATGGGAACACAGTGAAGATTGGTAATACAATTTCAATATTATCAAAATAATCACGTTTCTTAGAAATCGCATGTTTTGATTTCATTTTATTTATCATCTGGCATTTGTCAAGAAGATGATCACTTTTTTTACATCAATTTCAGGACACAAGCTAAATACAATAACAAGGATCGAAAAATGACAACTATTCGAAACTTTGTGATGCATATTCATGATGATGATTACTCGTATATAAAAGGACACGTCAGAAATGGTATGGTTATTATTTTCTTCTCTTCTGTAACAACTTGGCTTGATCATATTATTAAACAAATTCATATAGTAGTATCGTGTGTTTTTATAACATGACCAATAAACTATAAATTAAATATTATTTCGATAAAAAAAAAACAATAATAATTTGTCAAACTTACAGGAAACAATGTATTCCCCGAAGCCGCCTTTCTACAACTTATTTGGGAGAACCTGGCCATGTACCAAGGCGTCAACTACAGAGACATGTCGGTTGAGTTCAGAGATGTGCATTTCCACAGAGAAGCTATCATCAAAGCGGATGTTCCCTTGAGGCTCGAATTCATGATTAACAAGGGCAACAGTAGATTTGAGGTTTTTACTAAATTACACGCTATGATATTTGCTAATTTCAAATAAAATTCACTTTTTCATAAAATGATACGTAAAATAATTAATTGGTAAATTATCCTGCATTTGTTAATTAGTCTCTTCATATTTTTTTGAATTGGTCCCAAAATAGTACTCTTTTTACAGGTATCTCACGAAAATTCTGCTGTAGTCAGTGGATTTGTCAGTGAAATTAAAGAATCTAATCAAATTCATCGTAACATAGGTGAACTAGACGATTCTGATCAAGTAATGTTGACTGCTAAAGACGTTTACACTATAATGCGTCTTAGGGGATACTCTTACAAGTAAGATTCTATTTAAAAACTATTTAAGAAAACTGTAGTAATTTTCCGTATATTTATGATGATTTTTTTTAGGGATGAGTTCCAGTCGATTTATTCTATAAATGCCCATAAAACAAAAGCAAACATCAAGTGGACTGATGACTGGGTACCTTTTCTTGATTCAATATTTCAATTTAACACTTTTGCAAGAGACTATGATGGGGTTTCCACTCCGTCACTTATCAAGAAACTCACTATAGATGTTACAAAACACAAAAAAGCTAAGATATTATTACGTGATGATGTTTTGACCTGCATCAATGCTGATTTACACAGTCGTTACGAGTATACAAAGTAAGTTATAAAAATCAACTAAACTGATATTGATTTCTTTTTTGACAAATGTGTTTCAGACAGCTTTGTTTTTATGTCTAGATGCGGGGGTGTCGAAGTTGAAGGTATGGTCTTAAAAGATACGCCAGCATTGAATGACAGACAAGATTTCCTTCTAAGCCGACAGTTTGTATCACATTGTGTTACTGGTTTAATCGAAGTGAGTTGCATGTTTATATATTTTTATGAAAATAATGAAGAGAGTGCAAAGTAGAAACAATACATTTTATTTGATTTCTAGCTTAAAACAGCGTTGCAAGTAAATCTTCAATTAGTTGCTGAAAATGTTATCAATAGTAATGTGAAAGTAACCGATTTGCTTTTACTGAAATCAAACAATGTCAAACAACTAATTAAGGAAGCTGCCTCTGAAATCCCTTCAACTCAATTTGTTGTACAATCGTTAAGAGATGAGAAGGATGGCTTGAATAATAACACTATAAAAAACTCAGACCTACTGGTAATGGATAATTTACTTGGAAATGAAGAGGTAAGAGATAATTATAAAATGTCATAACAACATAAAATTAAACCTGTCCTACAATGTGTTCATTAAACTTAAGCGTTTACTCTTTTTCAGAAAATGAAGGAAACTTACAAAGCAGTTTCAAGCAATACTTTCATTTTAGCCCTCGAGCAAGAAACGACAAAAATTGACACGAAATATCAATTATTCAATTTAATTACCACGTTTTCAGTGCAAAAACAAATCCTAATCTTACTAAGAAAGGTTGATAATTCCATGAACACTAACATTATTTATCTGCCAATCACCCCAGATCGGAAGTTCTCATGGATTGGTAAATTGCAATCGGAATTGATGAAGTCACGAGACATAGTTCTGGTTTCTGATAGACAGCCTTACTGTGGTTTGTTAGGTATGTCGATACAGTAAAAGAATCAAATGACTACAGCGGCGTTATGAAGCACAATAATACAAATTGTCCTTTCATTGTATTTTACAGGAATGGTAAAGAAACTGAGAAAAGAATACGGAAACAAAATTGGGCTGCTCATTATAGATGACTACCTTCTTTCAACATTTAATCCTGAAAAGAGCATTTTTAAAGAACAACTGCTAAAAAAGATGGCTTTTAATATAATGAAGAAGGTAAACTTCCTTTATAATTATCTATTAAATTTGCTCTTGCTCACATTGTTCATTAAACTTTCTATGGTCAGACATGAGCCATAAACTAAAATGTTATTAC
This sequence comes from Perizoma flavofasciatum, assembly GCA_958496245.1. NCBI lineage: Eukaryota > Metazoa > Arthropoda > Insecta > Lepidoptera > Geometridae > Perizoma > Perizoma flavofasciatum. The sequence continues at coordinate 10,783,731 of OY292433.1, forward strand.
TGTTTTCTTTTTGTGTTTCTGTGTTTTTGCAGAAAAAACAAAAAGGTAAGTTAACAATAATAATAGCGCATGAACAACTTTAGTTGAGATTAACCCTAATATGAATTATCTTCCAATAAACATAAATAGTCTATTCAAATCTTCTTACAGGGACAATGGGGTGGTTACTACTACGTCTCTGGTAACACATTTATGCCTACAAAAAATGTGCAGCTTACTACCACTTCATCGAGTGATGGTGAAAGTTTGACTTGGGTGGAACAACCACCGATTCCAACTAGCAATGTGCAAGTACAGGTAATGGTATAATAATCACAAAGACCCGAAAAACTTAAACTCATATGTTTTTTTAACTCAAGCTATCATGGTTTTGAACATAATTTTTACAACTAAAAAACTAAAAAACGGGATATTTACCATGATTTGTGAGTTTGAATGTTTCCCGATATTTCGGCACAGTTGCATGTATCATGATCATGGGAGGAACTGCAACTCAGCCGATATATCGGGAAACATTGTTAGTAAAAATTACTGTAGGCAATATCTCTGTATGAGACTATAATTACATTCTCAATTTAACAAAGCGCCATGAGTTTTTGTTCACTATAAAGACAGTGTCACAATTGTTGTATTTATTTCAGATCTGTTATTCTGGACCATCCTTCAGAGATATCAATATTGCTGCTTCAAAAACTAGTCACCCTTATAATTTATATGGCATGGACTTCAGTGGAATCAATAATAGGTTTGTCTATTGATTTATTTCTTTTTCATAATTATTATGATATTTTTTTACAATTGGTGATCTCAAATTTTACAGAGGAGAAAAAGTCATGGGCCTTATTTCTGGGGGTGCTATATCAAACACAGTTGAGGCTGATCTGGACTTACTTTGGCCCGTTCCTGAATATTGGTCTCTTGAAGATGCTGCGACAGTTCCCCTGCCCTACATTCTCGCTTACTATTGTTTGGTATGTTTAGTTTAATTGATGACCTTAGGTACTTAGCTAAAGACAAGACGTTTGTCAAACGACATAAAGAGAACACGGTTGGTGGTGTGTACTCTATATTCATAGGGGAAGATCTTCCACCAAGCTGATCCATCTGAACGACTTTCCCGGGGTCCTAGAACCGGCTGCTGTTCATATTCATATTTATAAATACTTTGGAATCACAAGGAACACTTATTAAAAAAGTTGTCTTGTTTGTCGAAATAATATATATATAGATGCCCAGGTTGTGTTAAAACTCTACATCGAAAGATATAGACACTTCGATGGCCAATGTGTATTGTAGGTGGTAGCACTTCGTATAAACTAATATAATACTGAGTGAAATTACTGAGTTTCTAACTCGCTCTACGTCGATACGATGAAATGTAGTTCAATCATATGGCAAGAAATGTCGCTTTAGACCCCATTGGCGACTCCAATCGTATTGTCAGCGTTGTGGTAGGTCAGCTTGTCAATTTCAAATTAATCTTGTAGAGTAAGTGCAACTTCGCCAAAGGAAAGAACGTTTTCGTTCATGGAGGCGCTGGAGCTCTTGGCCAGGCTATCATAGCAGTATATCTATCTGCTGGCTACACCGTGTATACAACGGTCAGCGACATGAAAAAGAAAGAGTTCCTGTTGAAACTGTTTCCAGGTTTAAATGGTTCGTATTATTTATATTTCATATTCGTATTATTTATGTGTACTGACTTCTAATAATTTGGATAATCAATATCATCAAAACATTACTGAAATGGGCTTGGTGCCTTTTTTAGGCGATTTTTTGAAGAGACATTCTTAAGAGACATTAAGACATTTTATTTAGTTTAGTTTTTTAATTTTTATTTACCAGTCCAAAATACATAATTTTGAAATGATTTCTATCGCCATTAAATTAAAATTTTGTGTGTTTCAAGATTATTGTAGTAATCCTTTGCCTTTTTGGTTTTTAGAGAAAAATATTGCTCATTCTTCAGACGACTTATTTCAAGACATGGTCAATAATAATACGAAGAGAGAAGGTTGCGGTGTGGTCATCAGTTATGCCAGTGGGGCAAATAGGAAGGTTAGTTTTTTTTCTAAAGTTATGTAGTTAAAATGTAATTACATGAAAATATAAACAGATTCTGACTTTCGATCTGAAGGACGTAAAAACTAACTAACGTGCGTAGTTACTAGTACTGCCGATAGAGCTCGATAGTGATTAATACGCGAGAAAATGTTTGTATGTTCTTCAGATATTCCAGGCTCTATGTGGGGTAAGGACTATGTATGTGTCTCTTAGCTGTTTATGTATTTTTTATTTATTGTGATCATTATTTTCAGGCCGCGATAAAATGCTGCGGTTTCCACTCTATATTCATTGATCTAAATGATCACGATAAGTTGAATAATGCAGATTTTGAAATGGGCGCCTTTATGAAGATAATGAGCTACGTATCGATTAATCTAAGCAGCATTTTTCAACCAGAATTTGCGAAGGAAAAGAAGGTAGGCTCGATAAAAATATATAGATAAATAGATAGAAGATAGATATTATTTGCTGCAATACATTGTTTACCATAAAGACGATAAGAAAAGGCTGATGTGCCTGTTTTTTTTTACCATATTTTTTTGTATTGGTAGGCGATAGATTGCACTTGATGTGGAGGGTCTGATGATGGAGCCAGAAGGAGGAGACTACACACATACCTTTAAAGTCAGAGTACAGGAATGCAAATATTACTGTTAGGTGTATCTGCTGTATTGGTAGACAATTAAACAACAAGGAATTACGTTCAGAAAAATGCCTACGATACTAAAATGTGCTGAATAAATAAATAATGCAGGACATTTTCACACAACATCATCTTGCCCCAAACTAAGCAGAAAGAGCTTGTATCATGGGTAATTCCCATGCCTGATATACTACTTATATAATTAAACCCTTAATGAATGGTATACCTTCCATCCTCGTCGCCATATATACTGTATTGGTAGGCGATAAAACGACCGTCTTATTCCGTAGCTAGATTATTACTGGCTAAGTGCCCACAAAAATTAAAAATATATTTTTTACGCTAAAATGTACGTACGTTTTATACATTTCAGCAACTCCAACTGAAGCTCAGTGAAGGTATAGCCAAAGGTATAGTAAGACCGCTTAGCAGAGTAGTCTACTCTCCAGTCAACGTGTCGCGCGCCTTTCGGCTGGTCTCTTCAAGCAAGCATAGAGGAAAGGTGCTTATACGTATGCAGAATCCAAAATCTTTGAATCAGGACTTGAAGGTAGCTTCAAGGTAATAAATAATTAATAAATAACACCCAATTGTAACATACATAGTTCTGACCCCATACTTGGATTTCTTGTGTCGTGGGTATCAGGAACGAGTACCACAGTAGCTAGACCCGGACCAAATATCTACAGAACATGCTTATATTTATCCCACAGCAGGAATCGAATCTGCACCTCCTTAGCTTAGTAGCAAATCTAAGATCACATTTCACACACAACTACATTTCACACCTGTTCGATTATTTCAATATTAATATTAATTTCATCGCCTTACAAAATATGAGCGAAATAAGTTTTTTTTTTAAAGAAATGTCAACATTGTTCAATTTGGAAACAAAAAAATGTGTAAAATGAGTATATGTATTATTTTGTTGTTTATTAAAGGATTTCATATTCATCAAGAGGTGCATACATCGTAGTGTGTGATGATGAGACCGTTCTTGGAATGGAACTAGCTGATCGACTTGTCAAGCAAGGGGCAAGGAAGCTTATGATTTACAAAAAACCGAACTCTTTGGCGGGATATTGCTACACGAAATTCCTGTAAGTTATGAATCCTACAAATATTATAAACGTGAAAGTTTGTGAGGATGTTTGTGCAAAAACTACTGAACGGATTTTGATTAAGCTTTACAGTAATGTAGCTTATACATCAGAATAACATAATAGGCTACTTTATATCCGGAAACCACGCGGGCAAAGCCGTGAGTAGAGGTTAGTACTTAAATATATACCTTGTCCACCTTGTCCTGATCGTATACTAGGATTCCTTGTCACATGGGAACGGTACCACAACAACTAGAGCCGAAAAAAAAATCTGTAGAACATTCAAACATTTCGTTATGCAGTGCGTCGTCTTGTGTTTCCGTAGCCGGCTACGCACCTGCCGCGCCATCGAGCTCGTTACTTAGTTTATGTTCAAGGGTTGTTTTTGAACTAAATTATTTTGTGCATTCAATCGGACATTCTTAAAAGGAATATATAATTAATTTAGTTTAGATAGAGAATCTTAAATTCAGTTCATAAGTCGACGATATAAATGATTTCAATGAAAATACTTTGACTTGAAAACGTCAAATTCAAATAATATTGATGTGGGGCTTTCAAGTCATGTTGAATTAAGTTTTCAGCGTTTAAACAGATGGCGTTACTCAATATCATTCGATTGAGTTCTACAATACAAAATCTGTTTTGAACTGTTATCAGATATTAAAAACAAGTTTTTAATTTTATCAAAACTTGCAGATCCTGGAACCAACTGAACGTGACCGTACAGATATCCAACGAAAATCTGCAAACTGAGCAAGGTTGCATGAACTTGCTGAAAGAAGGTTCCAAATTAGGTCCTATTCTGGGAATTTTCATAGTTCAAAACTTCAGTGGCACAGAAAGTTTGGAATCGGAAAATGTTGCCGGAAAATTCAATAATACGGCTGGCGTTGTTGCCAACTTAGACCTTACATCAAGAAGTATCTGCAATGAACTGGAGTTAGTATTTTCGTTTTGCAAGTGCAGTTTTTTGAAAGTGTTGTTGGAAGGGGAAAGTCTTGATGAACGTACTGTGACCAAATCGGAAACGTTCTGTGGAAAGGCCAAGTCAAGAGTAAACTAAACTGACAAGCATGTCTACCCTTTTGGGCTGTATGCATGTTAACTGAATTTAAAGTCTTGTCGGACTCAGTGAAAGGTTATCAGGACACAACTTTTAGAAGGGTATTTTCTATATACGTCTGTGACGCAGTAGGCGAAGTTATGCCTGAGACGCTGAAGGTTGTGGGTTCGATTCCCGCCGTGAGACCAATGTTTGTATGATCTACAAATATTTGTCTCAGGTCTGGGTTAGTACACAAAATAGTACAAGTAGTATTAGTCATGTAGTTCCCATAATACAAGAAGTTTGGGGCTAGATGATGCTGTGTGAAATATGTCCAGCATTGGCCTCGATTCTGTAGTACACTAACTAAACTAAATTTAAACTGTGGCTTTATTTTACTCATAGTATACGCAAGAGAGAGATGGCAAGAATTTTACTGCTGTGTGCTGCTGTCAAATCAGTTTACGTGCCGCTTTTCTTCGTGTTTATAGTCAGCATGTTTTGAAATCACGACAAAATTTGTATGGAAAACTTAAATCCGACTAATTTGACAGCACTTAAATTGTAGCTATCTCTTTCTTGCTTGCACTATTAGTAAATGATACCGACAGTTTAAATTTAGTTTAGTTAGTGTACTACAAAATCGAGGCCATTATTATACCTCTATATGTATTATGGAGTATCCTTCAAGAAATAGCAGTATGTAACAAAATAAATTAATGTTTTAATATTTTGCAGTTATTTCGTTGTACTGAATTATTCAAGCCATAGAGTGGCCGATGAGTACATGACATCGGTGGTTGACAGAATCTGCGAATCACGGAATGATCTCAGTTTACCCGCTCTCTCATTCCGTGTTGGGTCATTGAAAGAGGTAATGATATTGTGCAATAGATAGAGACAGCTCAGGATCGTTTGTCGTGGCATGCTTCAGGGATTTTTTTTTTGATCTTCTATCTTATTCTTATTTTTTTTACATAATTTTATTTCATCACTAAAGTTTTATATTGCAGGTGACACTAAAAGTTATAGTAATGGTGTTTAATCAGTTCACTGGAACAATTGTTTTTGAAAATTTTGACATGAAAATGAATGAACTTAAATTAATTTATTAATTCAAACGATCGTACGAACGGAACGATATAGTTCCGTGGAAAATTTTGATTATAAATAACTGATTGTGACGTGCTAATTTTGCGCGTTTAAAAAACTTTAAACTTGAAATAAGGTCAATTTTTGATATTGCTAAGCCTGGCAAATGAGGACCATTATCTTGTTCCCATAACCATTTCGCTTGTGTAATTAGGTTGTTCCAGCTACGAACCTTTTTAAAGTTGCCAAACGAGCAAAGAGCTGAAGATTTTTTGGTCTCACGGCATATTTAAAATCATTATTTTTTACAGCTTGATGAAAATCCGGATAGTTCAAGGTCATCTCTTAAAGCCGTTTTCAATAATCTTGAAACTAGTTTGATATTAGAATACAACAACGTCCTATCCTTCAATCTGAAGAAAAATACTACTACTAAATTATTCCTTAAGAAAATATCAAACATTCTGGGTGAGTTTGTTCATCGCTATGATCTTTCTCTGGCTCACATTATCTGTATCCTCCTTTCCTATTTTCTCATTGTTCAGGATCGCAACTTCTTTCAGTATTCATTTATTTCAAACCATAGGGACATAGAGAACACTTAGTTACGTCAGTTTACACACACTCCCGCGTCTTCAGCGTAATAAATTTGTAGAAGGCGCTGCGGAGTTATCCGTTCGCCGGATGAAAATGCTATAGATTTGTGATAATGCCATCAAAAAACCAAGAGTGAAAATATTATGATATATATAATGGTAAAAAACTCGAAAACTATGATACTTTTAATATGTCCAAATTTTGATTTTCTGATCAGTCATGACGCCACACGCTGTGTATTAAGTGGTTATATAGTTAACTGTTAGAACCGTGCATATTTACCCCAAACACCTCTCTGAGAGAGACCCCTTTCTATGCAACATGAAATTTATTTTTACAGGTGTTGATGATATAAATACTGTTCATGAGAATTTAAGTCTAAATAGCCTACTAATGAACGATGTGATCATTGAAGAAATAAGCTCACTAATCTATGAAGCTTACCAAATCAGCTATCCTGTTGAGATAACTCGGGAAATGACTGTTGGCGAGTAAGTGTATTCCAGTAATAAAATATTAAATAAAAAATAGTACAATTGAAGATTTTTGTGCCGCAGTGGACGAAGGCCCACCTGGGATACAGAAGGTTGTGGGTTCAATTCCTGTCGCGAGACAAATGTTTGTATGATCTTCAAATATTTACCTCGGGTCTGGGTGTTTTCTATGTGTAATATATTGTAATGTATTTAAAAAAAAAAATTATAGATAGAAGATAGAAAATACTTAATTTCACACTATATATTGTAATAATATTGTACAATGGGCGGTCTTATCGCTAAATAGCAATATCTACCAGATAACATTTGGACAGAACACTGACTTTCATGACTGATATTTAAGTAGTATAATATCAGTCATGTAGTTCCCAAAATACAAGCTCTCCTTAGTTTGGGGCGAGACGATGAGTATTTTTTTATGGTTCATTTTAGCCTCAAGAACTTGGAAAGTAAGATAATGCAAGGAAATTTGAAGATCAAACATGGCTTGGGAGCGTTCTTCACTTATATTGACAAGGATGAGTGTATGGCAGCAGAACCTACGGTCACAATGGCAACAAGTTTCAGCAGTGTCAAGGTAAACCTAACTTTGTCTGTTTAAAAGATGACTATGACTGACTCAGGTTGGCTGGCACCTCAACCTGAAATCTTTACAAAAGTGTCGGTCTGAAAGGGTCCTCCATACTTTTTTATTCTTGTACCATTCAGCATTCTGTCCCTGATTGAAAATATGAGAGTTAGTGATACTTAAAATAGAAAATCTTCTGATAAATCGAAACGCAGACCTCTTGTTTTTTTTAAATTATGTGTTATGGTGCCTTATGCTATACCACGTAAGTCCAATACAGGTCGTATTAACTGTGCACAAGCACTTCAAGATCTGATCCCAGTATACCCATTTCATGTTCAGTATTTCTCTTACTGAACATAAATACCCCATATTACCTAAATTCATCAATAGTACAAGGAATTAAACTTATTGCTGGCGGGTGTCTTACCCGATAAATATAATCTTGGAATCTTCAAGTCGGAGATAACTAGTAATTGCGCCTGTTCTCGTGGAGATTGGATGCTGATTGAAAAGCCAGGAAGTGAAAATATCACTGTTTTATTCCATTTAAGCTTGCACGATTAAAAAGTAGCTACATAGCGAAACGAGGTGTTGTCGGTGACAGGGCGGGACACTTCCGACCCATACCATAGATAAAATTAAAACAATCCAAAGATTTCTAACGTTATCTTTGTTGGGTGGCCAACAACTAGATATCTGGACAAGCGTGCTAAGCCACATATACACATAGGTGACATTGCGGTAAAAAATAAACACATTGTAAAAAAAAAGTTGGCATCCTACCAGTTATTCATTTTATAATGTTCTCATTTCAGGAAGAAGAAGAGCTGGATCCAAAAGCAACGTACCTGATGCTGATCCCAGGGTTTGAAGGTCACCATGAGGTGTTCACAGCTGTATGTGAGAGGCTGAAGATCCAAGCCGTGGCTTTCCAGTATGGACCAGAGCATACCAATGCTAATGTTCCTGAAATGGCAGCTAACATTATGCAGGTAATTTTTTGAGGACCCGAAATCTGCTTGTCTCATGGCGATATAGTCAGCCGTGGCTTTTCAGTACGGATCAGAGCATACCAATGCCTGAAATCGCAGCTCATATCGTGCAGGTAATTTTATGAAGACCCGAAGTCTGCTTGTCTCATGGCGATATAGTCAGTCGTGGCTTTCCAGTACTGACCAGAGCATACCAATGCTAATGTTCCTGAAATGGCAGCTAACATTGCCCAGGTAATGTTTGAGGATCCGAAGTCTGATTGATTCATGGCGATATAATCAGCCGTGGCTTTCCAGTACGGACCAGAGCATACCAATGCTAATGTTCCTAAAATAGCAGCTCATATCGTGCAGGTAATTTTTGAGGACCCGAAGTCTGCTTGACTCATGGCCATATAGTCAGCCGTGGCTTTTCAGTACGGACCCGAGCATACCAATGCTAATGTTCCAGAAATGGCAGCTAATATTGTCCAGGTAATTTTTGAGGACCCGAAGTTTGCTTAACTCATAACGATATAGTCAGCCGTGGCTTTCCAGTACGGACCAGAGCATACCAATGCTAATGTTCCTGAAATGGCAGCTAACATTGTCCATGTAATTTTTGAGGACCTGAAGTCTGCTTGACTCATGGCGATATAGTCAGCCGTGACTTTCCAGTACGGATCACAGCATACCAATGCTAATGTTACTGAAATGAAAGCTTACATTGTCCAGCAATTTTTTGAGGAGGTCCAGGTAAGTCTGCTTGACTCGTGGCAAAATACTCAGGGTGTTTTTTTATATTGTTTTTGCAACATTCAGAAAGGTCAGCATTAAAATGATTGGTTTTTATAGGTATTTATAATAAATGCCAGGGTTATCTACTAGCCTAAACGAAACATATATTATTTTTGGCACATGTCTACGTATTTTCATGATAGTTAACATCTGTTGGCTGTGATGGCTTGGGCGGTACCCTACCTTTGATCTGGAAAAATGGAAAATCCATTGTCGACAATAGATTATTCCACTCGAAAAATGTATGTGTACATTAAAACGAGCACATAAATTTGCTCAAAACGGTGAAGGAAACATCATAAAAAAACCGGCAAGCCATGTGCCATCGGTTTGTGTTTCAAACGGCTGCGATGGGCTTGCAACCTGACACGTGGAATGCTAACTATGTACTTGCAAAACGCGGGCATGTGCCAATATAATCTTCGAAAGTAGCTCGGACTACCCCCTACTTGATATACTCAAAGATGATGCACTGAGTATGAAACTGAGGATGTCTATTACGAGCATTTCAGTTGTAGCGTGTTTTTGTTGTAGGCTGCAACGCAAGATCGATGCCTGCTGCGGAACATATTTTTGTATTTTCTGTAGATATTTGTTTCGGATCTGGGTATTGTGGTACCACTCTACTCATAGTTCCTGATATTCACGACACAGGGTATCATAGTGTGGGGTCAGGACTATATATGTATGTTGGGTTGTTTATATAATGTTTTTATGTTAAGAGAAATGCATTATTTTTACAACTGAGTACTTCAATATCATTTCCTTGCAATATAGACTTTGCGACCGGAATCGAATTTCGTTTCTCGATGTTTGCCGTTTACTTTTATTATAAAAGATTGAATTATAAAAGATTGAATTAATTTTATGAGCATTTCCCTAAGCATCAGAAATTCTGAGATGCAAAAGTGTTTTGGATTTCATTGCAAGCTATTTTGCTCGTTCGATTTTTACAGGAATTAGAAATAATAAATAGAATCTTGTAGTAGAGAACCCAGTTTTCTTGGGATTTGGACTTTTATTTTTTATAAATATGCAGATAAAACCGAACCGAATCCGAACCTGGGTGTTGCTATGCTGTAGATAGATAGATAGAAATAGATAACAAGTTCATAGGCGAACTTAATGCTAATTAGCATCTTCTAACTTCATCCAAGTACACTTGTACAAAAACAAAACGTTTTTTTTTCAGTTTATGAAGAAACGTTTCCAGCTCAAATCAAAGTTTTACCTCCTTGGGTACTCGTTCGGGGTCAACGTTGCTTTGGAGTTGGCTGCTCTGTTTGAAAAAGAAGGTAAAGTAATTTTGCTCTTATTAAAAAATGTTGTCATTAACTTACTATTCTATTCTACACAGAAAAATCCCTTTTATCTAACAAAACAGAAGTACAGGTAGTCTTTTTTCTAACCTCCAACAAGGCACTTTTTGGTAAGCTGATACCGTAGCCTATGGACGTTTTTAACACTTTTACAATTTTTTTAAAAAAACGTCCTTTTTGAAAAATCTCATATCATAGTCATTTGAGAAAACCTCAGCAGGGAGATTATTCCATAGCCTCAGTGTTCGCGCGAAGAAGTTCTTCTGAAAACACACGGTACGTGACCACCCATGCTCTAGGGTGTTATGATGAACCCCTGCCGATGGCGAGTGGTGTTGTGATAAAAGGTAGAGCCGTAAAGTCAAAGTCAAAGTCAAAGTCAAAGTCAAAGTCAAAATTCATTTATTCAATAAAATCACAAGGACCACTTTGAAACGTCGGTTTTTATCTAGGTGCCTGTTCCTCCGCGACCAAGCCAGGAAAGAAAGGCAAGAAAACAAGGCTGGTTATTCTTTTTAATGATCCTTTTACAAAACAATAGGTTCGAGTGGAGTAGGTTCGTAGGCATCATAATATGAATCGATTTCTCAGAATAAAACCAATTATACAAGCATTAACACGCATAGAGAGGTGATATCACTCCGCAAATTTAAGGGCTCAATACCGCTCGTAAGATTGGGATCGTTAACAATTCTCAATGCATGTCTTTGTTATACAAATTGACTATATTTTGAGTAAACTTCTCAATTTCCGCAGGTCACGTTGGGGTTGTATATTGTTTGGACAGCAGCCCCGACGCGTTACGCGCCCAATTAGATGCGTATGTGGGTCACCTTACCGACGTTCAGCTACAGAACAACCTGGTTGAACACATGTACAAGCTCATGAACGGACAAGACAGCGACGATCTCATGCAAAAACTGAAGCAAACCGACTCTTGGCATGAGAAGATTGAGCTATGCGTAAACAAACTCAGAGGGATAGTCAATTTCTCTCATCAATACCAGAAGTGTATCCTTCAAGGAGCTTATAAAAGGATCATGCTCGTTAAAGAATATGAACCAGATTTCAAGCTGCAGTCTGAGTTGGTACTGTTGAGGGGGATACCGCATCCGAAAATAGAGAAGCTGGCTGATGACTATGGTCTGTCAAAATACACAACAAAACCTGTACAAGTGTTTGATATTGATTCAGATCACGTGTCTGCGCCTCATGACAATAGAGTCACTAGCATTGTGAATCGATTGCTCGAACCAAAGCTTCTTGAAGCATTTAAAAATAAAAACCTTTGCTGGAGCTACCTTGCCGATCCAGCTAAGTCTTTATAAAACGCTAAGTTAGTTTTAAAGGCCATCTATTTTGTAATAAATGTTAGTCATTAATGAGAGTTTTATTTTGAAAAGTAGATCTATCTCATAACAAAATAAACATGTTCACGGCTATTCATATTGTCATATTCCCGTTTTTGCAATATGAATAGTCAAGTTCACGATAGTTTTTGGAATAAAAAAAATGTTCACGGCTGTATTCTTCATGATCAGCATCCTGAAATGCGTAGGTTTCTTTTATACAACTAAAGTTGCAAATAAGCATACAGGTACAAACAAACAAGCGGTTACTTTAACCTTCAATTACCAGGTATCGCGATAACGATCCTGAGTTATAAAAATTTTAAAAATTTTACCGCTAATGTTTTTTAAATCAAGTGTTTTAACACTTGATTTAAAAAACACTTTTAATCCAAATTAAAAAAGAAACATAGTTTTGATTGGTTACCAAAAGAGAGTAGGTCCACAAAAAGAGGTTGAGTTATGATAGAAATAAACTAGGTGACCGCCTGGTTTATCTTTTAGCAGTTATTTGTAGTCAAACCTCTTTTTGAAATGTCAAATAGACTGTCAACTATTATATTATAGCATTCAACTTTAAACCTTGTATCCTTTGCACAACATTTTTTCTTGAAAATCAGGAATCAAAAGTCTAAAAGATAAACCACCTTTCGTAATGAGACCCTTGACAGATTGCAAGCCTATCGCTGTTTTTTTTTCTAACACGGGTCTAACTCATTTTATAGTTTTTGTCTAAAGTAAGATAAATTAAAAGTATACGTGGTCACTCTTGAATAAGTTTTAATAAATGCTAGTTCAACTGAGAACCAGCATTTTTTAGAAATATCGTGTTCAACCCACCTTGTATGCGATCTATAGCCATTTGCATATTGTTCAGTTTACGTGTAAAATTGGAAGATATTGCTACGCTTGTTGAGCCAGGTAGTACAATGAAAACAGTAAGATAACTGCAACAGGATAACCACGAAAGCTAATGGTTTAATAGCTAAAGAGTTGTCGACTTTCAATATGAAGGCAGTGAGTTCTTACCTCATCATTCATCAGTAGATTCAAGCAAAATAAGTGCGCAATATGAAAACATCGTGATTCAAATCAGTTCTAGGATATCTAGAACCAAAACCCACAAAAAAAAAATCGTATTGTAAAAACGGGAAATTTCACGTACTGCACTATCAGTGAAAGCACCGATTAAGTTTCGACTCATTCCGAGAGTCTTCATCAGGGTGAGTGGTTGCGACTTTCTCCTTCCGCGTCGCGCCATGCACTAAATATATTTAAATATAAGAAAATTTTAATATATTTAAAACTCAATTTACGAAAATCACAACCTTCAACGGAAGTATCGACTTACTACGTTCTGTGAATTGGTTACATCTATAATGTACCGTATCATAATCGTCAACCAAATTCGACCACGAAATAAGTTATTCTACTTGTTGAGTGAGCTGTAAGCTCCTAAGAATAATGCAAGTTGTAAATACAGTAGGAAATTGTAAAATAATTATGTAGGGTACTTGGGTGGGTGCATTGACCTCTGAATAAGTACCTACCTAACTCATTAGAGTTATCCCATTAATTTTTGTTTCGCATTCTTCATATTTTTTTTAATTCTACCCACATCGAAACGTAAAAATATAAAATGTGTCTAGCCTAGGATTCTTATAACATTTATAAAAAATCAAAGCTTAGCAGTCCGTAAAAGTATCTGAAATAATTTAAATATTTTAAGTAACACAATATGTTAAGTGCCTTGATTTTTTTAACAATGTAAATTGTGTCTTTGGATTAAATAAATAAATAAATAAATCATCGAAGTGACACGGGCAAAAAAGCCTCAAAGAGGCGTATTGCACGTGCCACTGACTATCCTCTAATTGGTATCTCAAAGATCTATGCACTGCAAAGAGCTTACACTGCACCCCTTCATCACACTAGTTCTTTCAACATTGGTCTGTAGGCCCTTTCGAGGGCCACAATGGTAACTGACCTAACGCTGAGTGACCAAGGATATAATAAAAATAATAATAATGCTGGACATTTTCACACAGCAGTATCTAGCCATAACTAAGCAAAGCTTGTATTATGGGAACTACACGACTGATATACTACTTATATACTTTTTTTTGTAAATACATACATATTATAAGTAGAAAACACCCAGACCCGAGACAAATATTTGGAGATTATACAAACATTTGTCCCGCAGTGGGAATCGAACCAGCAATATTCTGCGTCACAGGGCTTTCGCTCACTGCACCACAGAGGTCGAGAATAAAACGATGGCAAGAAAAAGACCGGATACGAGAAATACGAAATATCGATGAAAGGTATGCACGAGTTTATACTCGTAATATTTTTAAACTGGCGTTTTCGCACTCGTGTTCTTTATAGAACACGAGTGCGAAAACGCCAGTTTGCAAGTACTATAGATCAAATGTTCTCATTGATTACAACTCGTAGCTTAGTTGACTTTCTACATACGTGGACGATAATTTAAAATTAAAAATGTAGAGAAATCAAAATGACCCATTTGACATCAAAACTCCATTTGACAGAATGGGATCAGTACTATGTATTTGGTACCTAATGTTTATTAACCTACTACTATTTATAAACGAGAAAGATTGTGAGGATGGATGTTTGTTACTCTTTCACGCAAAAACCACTTAACGGATTTTGATGAAACTTTACTGTAATATTGCTTATACATCAGAATTACACATAGGCTACTTTTTATCTAGGTACCACGCGGGCGAAGCCGTGGGCAGAAGCTAGTATATTTATGGCATTTATACCGGCAACATCTCAAACTAAATATAATGTTACTTGGCATACCCCTTAACTGATTCGTTGACAATACTATGTATCTTCTCACACTATTCTGGATTTAAAACAAATTCTGAATTTGGTGTAACTGACTATGTGGCTTATTGTTGGTTGTTGATTTAGCAGTGATTTTGCGGTTAGTGTACATGGAGTTTTCTGAATCTGAAGATGATATGAGGTTAGTTGCGGCTATTGCCTTTATACTCTAAATACTCCAGTCAACTCGTGAACACAGCTGTTGCAACAAAGTTGAAACGTCGGGAAAATAATACATAAATTAAACGCAATAGAGATCCGAAAACGAAAAAATATTTTGCTGGCTATCATGACTTTCTGTATTGAGCTGTACTCTGCCAGGTCCGGTTAACAAGAGTTAAACCTGGGCGTCTTAATAAGGAGCTTTATAGCGGGCACAGGCACCGTGTAGGCAATAAGTTTATTACACTGTAAACTTTCCGATCGATACAAAGTTTCATCGTAAAAAGGACAGCAGGAATAAAAAAACATCGTAGAATGGACACTTTTATGAGGAGGATAGCTGACTTTATTCTTCCACCATCTGACACTTGACTTTCAGAGTCCATATCTCATTTTGTGGCCAAAAAAATACCAATATCTACCTACACAGCAAGTAAAAAGAGTTAGATTTTTTTCTTTATGTACCTACCTGACATTTAAGGTAATTACTTATGCATGTAGTTTCTACGAGGGCGCAAAGAGAATAAATTAATTCTGAAAATGCATAAACCAAAACGTTATTCTTAAATCTGTCTCAAAACATTTTTATAAATATTAAATTCATGCACTTTTGTTCACATTGTAAATCCAACCGAAATTCACAACAACATATTCAACAAGGCACTTTCCATTGCAAATTCGCATAAGTATAGCGACATCTGTACCATATGTACGGCAACGGCTTTCAATGCCATCTAGCTCTATTCCTGGAACTAAGTTGTTCAGTAGGTTTTCATTATTTCCACCATTTTGGTTAATGTATCGGCGTTGTTTACGGCCAACGATATCAAACAATATTTTTCAGATTAGACTGATAATTCATAACGTCGTGAAAGAATGTTTTAATTGAGTTACTTTAATATAATAGTAGAAAGTATTGGTCTAAAAGTTGTACAATTTTATACTTTGAATAGGCTTAGAAGCTAAGCTTAAGTTAAAGTATGGTCTAGTTCCAACAAAAAAAAATATTTCATAAATTAGGTTTTGTTTTCCCCAAAACCAAATTTAGGAGATATTTTTTCTTTGACTTACCTACGTCGCAAGGCAAGCATATGCGTTTGGGGTAAGAGGTTGCTTATTTTTTTGTATTTTCTTAGCAAACCGGCTCATTAAATTCATTTACTAATTGTTTTGTAAAAGAATGGTGTTCAAGAATGGTTCGTTGATTAATTTTTTAACGCTACTAGTAGGGACGCTGCAATACGTGATATAAATATTTTAGAGGGTTGAAAATTATATAAATATTATCTTTCTTTATTTTCGCATTTTGATACTATTTAAGATGTTTTTATCTTCGTTCCAAAATGCATTCACATGTAATATTTTACGCAAGACATAGCGCTTATCTTGATTTATGCAAGCACTCAAGCGTACGCTCCTTGTATATTCCGTAGTAAGCAGTACAACCATAGAACAGATAACTCTTCGTAGAAGTGACACTAAAGGCGACAGCCTAATTGGTGCTAAACGGTGGCACTGATGGGAACAATTAAATACAGCAGAAGCATTTTTAAAGAGTGGTGCACCAGAAATGTTGTCCAACGCTATAGAAGGACTATACTGACGCGTGCTTTGTCAACCTTTTGCTTGCAAGTTGCCACTGTGCCAATGAGGATAGGCCATAATATAACTTAAAAAAATTATAGCAAACTATCTTCTGCCCACAGCTTCGCCCGTGTTGTACCCGTATAAAAAATAGCCTATGTGTTATTCTGATGTATAAGCTATATTATTGTAAAGTTTCATCAAAATCCGTTAAGTAGTTTTTACGTGAAAGAGCAACAAACATCCATCCGTAATATCTGTGACATAACAAATCGACAACATAACATATAAATAAAGTCTTACGATAAATAAATAATTATGTTCAATTATGTTCTACCATATGCAAATATTAAATACTACCATATCAAATAACATGCAAATATTAAAATATACAAAACTAGCTGCGCCCCGCGGTTTCACCCGCGTAAGTTTTTGATTCTGTGGGAATATCGGGATAAATGTTACAACTA
This sequence comes from Perizoma flavofasciatum, assembly GCA_958496245.1. Taxonomy (NCBI): domain Eukaryota; kingdom Metazoa; phylum Arthropoda; class Insecta; order Lepidoptera; family Geometridae; genus Perizoma; species Perizoma flavofasciatum. The sequence goes on from OY292433.1 coordinate 10,800,864, forward strand.
TGTACCTATCAAGTTTCATCGCAATCGGTTAGGGTGTTGCATTTTTATACTCGTGATAGCATTTAAATGAAACGTCCGATTCGAGTTAATTAAAAAGTATATTACTGCTACATAAATACCCTTAATGATAAAACTATTAATTTGAATAAGAATTAATACTACGATACAAATGAAACCAACTTTTGTTTCTACTCGCGATCTAATTAAACTTTAGAACACAAAAGCTGCTATTGTGACTTAACTATGATAGTTATATATATGCCCTTGCAGACTTTTTTGTAAGTAATAATGAGTACTTTAATTATGTAGTACATAATTTTTATGTATCATCAATAGTTTTCTCAGCGCACGCCAAATAATGAATTCTATAGGCAAAATTTTGCTACTTTGGGTTACATTATTGCAATGTTCTTAAGGATCTCTATTTTTTTTGAATAAATTATAGCCTATATTACTTCCTGATAATTTAGCTTTCATTTGATGAAAAAATGGTTCAATCGGTCCAGTAGTTTCGAAGCCTATTCGATACAAACAAACAAAAAAATCACGCGAAGGCACGCCTGAGACGCTGAAGTTTGCGGGTTCAATTCCCGCGGCGTCACAAATGTTTGTATAGTCTGCAAATATTTGTCTCAGGTCTGGGTGTTTTCTATGTATAATATGTATGTGTAAATATGTAGTGCACGACGCGATCATTCATCCTGATGAAGGCTTTCGGAATGAGTCGAAACTTAGTCGGTGCCTTCACCGATAGTGCGGTACGTGAAAATTCCCGTTTTTAAAATATGAATATGTATGTATTTACAAAAAAATATATATAAGTAGTAATATTACAGTCAGTCATGTAGTACCCATAGCACAAGTTCAGCTTAGTTTGGGGCTAGATGACGCTACGTGAAAATATCCAGCATTATTATTATTATTATTTATTTAATATTCTACAAGGGAATTGCGTTTCTGCACCTAATGTCTACCTTTATGGTGGAATACATTGGGTGCAAGTATAAAACAAAACAAATACATGGATAAATTGTATAATTTGTTAGCGTTCATTTATCTGCAAAAAAAAATATAACAACAAAACACTGCATATTGTAAAAACGAGAATTTACATGTACCGTACTATCGGTGAAGGCACCGACTAAGTTTTGACTCATTCCGAGAGTCTTCATCCCGATGAAGACCCTGTTGAGTGATCGCGATGTTCTCCCTCCGCGTCGCGGTAGTACACAACGCGACGTCGCGATCACCCACACTGAAGAAGACTCTCGGAATGAGTCGAAACTTAGTCGGTGCCTTTACCGATAGTACGGTACGTGAAAATTCCCGTTTTTACAATATGAACTGCAACCTAAAATTATACATAGTGTATTAAATACTTATCGACTTACTGAATACGACTTCCACACACGCTGAGGACTAATTATTAACATGATAATGATCCTCAGATCCATACTCAGTACTCAGATCTGCGAGGATACTATGTTGGTAGTCAGAAACACATCTAAAAAATATAATTTACTCACTTAATTAGCATTCCACGTGACAGATTGCGAACCCATCACCGCTTATTGGAAACAAACCGATGTCACAATCATTAAAATTTCTGGTTCTTGGGTTCGCCGGTTCCTCACGATGTTGTTCTTCACTGATTTGGGCACGTGTTAAATTGTTAAAATTCACTGCACGACCGAGTTCGAAGCTAAAACCTTCAATTCGCTAGTTGTAGTACAACTGGTAGGTATGTCTCAAAACCTGCTCAAAACTAGAAGTATTCATTATCAACAGCCTGTAGACGTCTACTGATGGACATTGGCCTTTCCCAAAGAGTGCCATGACGAACGATTTTGGCTATCTCCATCCACCAACTTCCCGCAACCTATGGGGTTCGGGTGGAAGGCCTTCTTATACTCTGCGTTGTTCGGTTCATTGTTGCCATTCCACCTTTCTTCCACAGCGGTTGTCGATTCTAAGTCTAAGAGCTATGTTAGTGATTTTAGTTCTACGGATTTCCTCATTAACACAGATCTTTGTTTATAGTTGTTGCTATAACGTTGCAGAACCTTTCTTCTCCAGCGGTTGTCGGTTCTGCGATCTACATGGCCTGCCCATTGCCACTTCAGCTGGCTATGTCTGAGAGCTATGTTAGTGATTTTAGTTCTACGGATTTTCTCATTACCATTGATCTTTGTTTATAGTTGGCATTCCAGAACCTTTCTTCTCCAGCGGTTGTTGGTTCTGCGATCTACATGGCCTGCCCATTGCCACTTCAGCTGGCTAAGTCTAAGAGCTATGTTAGTGATTTTAGTTCTACGGATTTCCTCATTAACACAGATCTTTGTTTATAGTTGGCATTCCAGAACCTTTCTTCTCCAGCGGTTGTTGGTTCTGCGATCTACATGGCCTGCCCATTACCACTTCAGCTGGCTAAGTCTGAGAGCTATGTTAGTGATTTTAGTTCTACGGATTTCCTCATTAACACAGATCTTTGTTTATAGTTGGCATTCCAGAACCTTTCTTCTCCAGCGGTTGTTGGTTCTGCGATCTACATGGCCTGCCCATTACCACTTCAGCTGGCTAAGTCTGAGAGCTATGTTAGTGATTTTAGTTCTACGGATTTCCTCATTAACACAGATCTTTGTTTATAGTTGGCGTTCCAGAACCTTTCTTCTCCAGCGGTTGTCGGTTCTGCCAGCTACATGGTCTACCCATTGCTACTTCAGCTGGCTAAGTCTAAGAGCTATGTTAGTGATTTCGGTTCTACGGATTTCCTCATCAACATAGATCTTTCAGTAGCCAGCTGCGCGATCTTGAGCTTATAATATTATAAGGCCATATAAAAAAAAACAAAATAAACACGTTCACGACTGCATTCCATGTGATGGATATCCTCAGAGGCATAATAAGTGCGTATATCTTCGAGGATATCAAGTAGGGGGTAGTTAGATGCACGTCCAAACTTTATATTTACAAGTAGTTATCATTCCACATGTCAGGTTGCGAGAACACTAAATAATAGTAATTGGCCACTATTATTAGTATAAATAAAAAAATAAATAAATAATGCTGGACATTTCCACACAGCATCATCTAGTCCCAAACTAAGCAGAGCTTGTATTTTGGGAACTATAATAACTGATTTACTTTTATTGTAAATACATATGTACATATTATACATAGAAGACACCTAGACCCGAGACAAATATTTGCAGGTCAGACGAACATTTGTCCCGGGGTGGAAATCGAATCCGCAACCTTCTGAGTCTCAGGCGGGCTTTCACCCACTGCGTCACAGAGATCGTCAGAGTGTATCAGTCATGTAGTTTCCATAACACAAGCTCAGCTTACTTCTGGGCTAAATGATGCTGCGTGAAAATGGACCAGCATTATTTATTTATTATTCATTTACAATAGTATTGACCGATATGTATTTATATATCAGTTTTTTTATATTGTTGCACATTTTTAATATACATCTAATTAGTTTATTTTTCTGATGAAAAATATATTATTTTGTGAAAGTGTGATATGTGATCCCAAAATTGCGTAACTGATCTACAAAATTAGGAGGAACATTTTTACGTCAGCTCTTAAGGCTGACCCTTTTTAAGGTGACGTTTTGATCTAAGCGACGGAAAAAAACGTCTATGACGTGACTTTGATACAAAATGCAACATTCCAAAATTTGTTCCACAGTGGGACGCAACCGCACTTCTTGCAATCAAGTTAATTAAATTTGAAACTAAGTTGTGACAGAGACAACTTATAATCCGTTTTTCGGCTTCATGTAAAGCAGATATCGGAAAGATTGCTGACGAAGTCGCTTGGATCAAGACGTCGTCTTTACACGGCACCCTTCACTAATTATGTTATATAGATTGCTTCCTCTGGAATCACTATCGTTTATCACCTGATAAACATTATTCTGTATATCATTATCATAGATTTCTTACCTAGGGAATCCATGATAATGAAATAACAGTTACATAAGTTAAATAATTTGAGTACAACAAATAGTCTGAAGTATAGGAAAAGTTTTAAATTTCACTGGAAACAGGCCCAGTCTTTTGAAACGAAACATAAGAATTGAGTCAATGTTCCGAGCGCGGGGAGAGTTCTCCACTGTCATCTTAAACAATCGTAATTATGCAAGAATTGAAATGAACTGAAGGTTGCTCTACTTTACTAAGTATACTTTTCCATATTTTATACATTATCGTATATGTACAGCAGTCATATTATGTCAATTATGTCATATCCTACTACTATGAGTATTATAAGCGCAAAAGTTTGTGAGGATGGATGTTTGTTACTCTTTCACGCAAAAACTACTGAACGGATTTTGATGAGACTTTAGAGTAATATAGCTTAAACATCAGAATAACACATAGGCTACTTTGATCCGGATACCACGCGGGCGAAACCGTGGGCAGAAGCTAGTTCATACCTATTTCTGCCGCAAATCAGTAGTGCCCGCATTGCTGTATTCCGGTTTTAAAAGTATGGGTGCCGATGATATTACAGGGATATGAGAGTTTTATCAGGTTTGACAACGCGTGCGTTTTGCCTCTGATGTTGCAAGAGTCCATAGGTTACGGTAACCGCTTACCAACAGGTGGAACCTATGCTTGTTTGCCATTTAAGTTACATAAAAAACTTTCTGTCATTGTATTGCACACACATAAAACAGAAGACATGTCTCAATTTTAATTTCTAGAATGAAATAAGCAACGAAAGTTCTATAGTACTTAGAGACGACCTCTGTGGCGCAGTGGGCGAAGGCCCGCCTGAGACGCAGAAGGTTGCGGGTTCAATTCCCGCCTCGGGACAAATGTTTGTATCTGCAAATATTTGTCTCCGGTCTGGGTGTTTTCTATGTATAATATGTATGTATTTACAAAAAAAATATTTATATAAGTAGTATATCAGTCATGTAGTTCCCATAATACAAGCTCTGCTTAGTTTGGGGCTAGATGATGCTGTGTGAAAAATGTCCAGAATTATTTATTTATTTATAGTACTTTCAAGTCTTGATCAAAAAGTTGATGTTTTACGTTTAAGGATACGTCTGACTGCGTGGCTGTGGACGGTGATCATGCGAGGAAGGACCTCTTATATTTGATGAAGAGCCAGAAGGAGAATTTAATAGTGAATTACACGTAATAATTATCATCCAAAGATGATATTGAACCTATCTTCGTGAGTTTTATGCGAGACTGATATAAGATGTTTTTTATTATAACTTTTGATTTGATCTGCTGGTGAGGTATTTCTCATAAGTTGTCGACTCTGAGACATAACAAGTGAAAAGTCAATATCACTGGCACCCACACCTTTCAAACTGGAACACAACAATAAGAGAGAATTAGGTATGGTAGTGGTACTTTCCCGGACAAGCCCTTTCACAAGGAGCTCTAACTACTGAAACTTTCAATTCCAACTATGTGAACGTAAAAAGCAAACGTCCATACCATATAAACGATTTCACCATTTATCCTACAACACAGAAAATCACAGTCATAAAAATAATCAATGGCCAGTAAATTATTTTAATATTTTCCCTGCAAATCGATGCCCAACGAATCTCTCTATAAAATAAAATAAACATCAAACAAAAGGCTTGCGGCGTGTGAGTTCGTTTTATTTCATTTCACTGAACGTTCCCATTCTATTGTACGATTTAATATACGACCCACCCGCGCTTTGGCCGATTCATTGTTTAGCCTTTAATTAATTTAGCCGCTAATGTACGAAATTTTTCATAAAGTATTTGGCCAAGTGTGCGTTTAATCTCTTAATAAAATTTGCATAGAGAAAAAACATTTTTAAAATTTAATATTTTAAGATAATTACTATTTTCCTGCTGACGTTTCGTTGAACGTTTAGAGCACTGTTTCTAAAGGTGGGCGATAGGGGGGCGGTAGAAGTCCCTAGATGATATTGGGGGCGCTAAGGCGGTCAAGAGGGGAAAGCATAAGTTGTTATGTTTAAAAACTTTGGGGTGCGCTTGGATTTTTTTATCCTGAAAGTGGGCGGTGGGAAACATAAGTTTGAGAACCTGTGGTTTAGAGGTTTTACTTAATGAGTCGTCACTCTTCAGCGACCACACTCGATTGTCGCGAGTCGGGAACTAACTGAACTGATCGAGGTATGATCATTATGATATCCTAAAATGATACCAAAATACCATAATTTCTCTTCTGTAATTTTAACCTGATTAGTTTACAAAAGGCCCCTTTCGTGATTTTACGGAATCTAAAAAAAGTTTGAAAAAAACCTGCAGAACCTTGCGGTTAATTGCGTAAAAATATATGGTCCGTTTTCATTGGATTTAATACAGTTACGAGTAATGATTGGTATTTACTGACGTTTGTGTTTGTTCAGTCTTCGTTTTATTTCAATGGCGACAAAATAAAACATATATATATAAAGTCACGCCTATTTCCCGAAGGAAAACTTGCTACAATCCTGGCATACCTCTTTCGCTTTATACATCCTCAACACATTCATCATACAATCTCGTTGGTTTAATGTACTATTGACTTATACTTTCTACAGAACGTCTCCAATTTGAGTCCTTTTTATCGAGGCCTTTCCCTTCCAACTATTTCATTCACGCTCGCCTTCTATTCTTGTTTTGTTAATATTTTTTCATCTATACTTTCCTTCTTACATTAATATAGCTGACAAAAGGCTCTTCAACTGTAAAATTTAATGGCACAGTAAATTATGCGAAGCCCAATTACTTTACGCTACATCAACCATCGACTGAAATTCAGCATTTCTGCTTTTCAGTCCGTAAACTCGATTAAAAAAACCTTACGAGATTCATTTTCTGTTTTATAGAAAGAAGTCGTCGAGGTCACTAATATGGAGAACGCGGTTGGTGGTGTATCCTCCGTCTGCACAGGGTTTTTGGAAAGGGAGGAATATCTTTACTTTTGCACCCTACCACCAACCGTGTTTTATATGATAAGTACACAATAAAGTAATCTGTTATCTTTCATACCTATTTTATCCTGCTACTATTATAAACGTGAAAGTTTTTGAGGATGGATGTTTGTTACTTTTTCACGCAAAAACTACTAAACGAATTTTGATGAAACATTACAGTTATATAGTTTTTAAATCAGAATAACACATAGACTACTTTTTATCCGGTGGTACCGGATAAAAAGTAGCCGCGGGTGAAGCCGTGGCCAGAGGCTAGTATACCTTAAATTGTTTTTTATAAAGATGAACAAGTTCAATCTAGAGGCATTAGCATTAATACATTTTTTATTATAAAATATAGATGTTTTTTTTTTTTTTTATATAATTGATATTAAATTAAATTGAGGCCGTGACAGGTGTTTTGTGCATCCTGATAGATGAAAAGGCGATTCGTCTTCCTCATCCCAGAAAGTGTCCAATCAAAAGTGATTGTAAAGATAAAAATCTGGACCGTATCATTTACGTTATGTGGTTTAAATCAATTAAGACATTCGAAGATAGACCAGACTTTTGAACCCTGATTTTCAAGACAAGTTATTACCACAGCAAACAAGGTCTTAAAATTAATTATTTTATAGTTTTTAGTGCGTGACTATAGATGACGTTTTTTTTAACTATGTATGTTTATTTTTGGGTAGTTTTGATGACAAACAACTGCTAAAATATCCTTTTGCTTCCAAGGATTTTAAACAGTTGCTCAGTTAAACAGTGTTATTCTGTTGAACTTTTAAATTATACAATCAGAAAGAGACAAAACGGAATTTAACTAATCAATATATATGTATGTTATAAATATATATGTTATATATATTTTTAAGATCAAGGGTAGAATTTAATTTAAAAAACATTAATTTTATAGTTGAAAACAATTTACTTCAATTTAACATAACCATAAACAGTTTAACAAACAACTATCATTTCCAAACAAAATCATTTCCAGAATATTACGACTTTCTACGTAAAAGACCAAAGCGCACGGGCGCAGTAGTATTTAAGCAAGTTGTCGAGTGACGTCAATTGTTTACAGCAAATCGCAAAAAATATCCTAACAATATAATAAATTGGCCCTGTTTTGTAAATAAGGCTCAAACTGCTCTCTAGTTTATTTATTTGTAACCTTTGACCTTGAACCTTTTTGAGAACAAACATTCGCTTGATAGCTAATCTAGTAAATTATGTATTTTTGTAACTTGTGTTTAAAACAAATGGACATTTAACGGTTTTATTCTATATATTTATTTCAGACCTTAGTTCCTTTGTAATAGCATTGTTTTTTCGTTAAGGTGTCTATTAAAACCTTGAATTAGTGACCCCGACTGAACTCCAGACCACCTTTTGTAATGAGACCCATTGCCTTTGATTTCGATATAGGGTTACTCGGTTTAGGGTTACTTATTTTACTGAATCCGTCATTTGTCAAAGAAAAGGAAGAAAGTTAGCTGCCCCAACTACTTCAAAGCTGCACAGTAAGAGGGCATTAGCCGAATAAATAAGGAAAATGTTTGTTTTCAGGAACTCGGAAATGCATTTTCGTTTCGAATCAAAACTACCATACGTTACGAACTGAGTGAAACGTGCGACCACGTTTTGGATTGGAGATCAGAGACTTTTACAGCCTACGATTTTATATGATTGCGAAAATTTATGCAGAACTGGAATGCGCTAGAGCCAAGAAGTAAATAATAATATTTACTTCTTCGCTCTAGCGCATTCCAGTATGTGTGGTAGTTTTGGTTCAAAACGAAAATGCATTTCCGAGTTCCTGCAAACAAACATTTTCCTTATGTCATCATGTTCATGTGTGTTCCAATAAAGCAGCGATGGGCTAGCAACCTGTCCTAAGTTTAAGTTTATTTAAGATAAAACTTAAAATTGGCTAATTCAAAAATCCATTTATGACTTTGAGGAACTTTTAGCCATCAAATGTATATAATTCTGCTGCTAGCGCAGTAATAGGAATATTTTATATGACATTGGAATTGATTTGATTGATAATTTATAAAATATTTACTAATTTTAATTTTAAGATGTAGTTCCCAAAACAAGCATAGTGAATATTTTACAGCTACATTGAACTTATTAGTGACGTCAGCTTTGGACCAGACGTGTGTATTTGCTCGGCCATACATATATCGAATAAACTGCAAGTATTACTACTAATTAGTATTTTCAATTCAGATTCAAACCAATGACTAGCACGAACAATGTACAGGCACAGCGTATTATCTCTCGCAGTCGTATCGGATACTATAATTTTCAGTCACAAAGCCAAAAGTGCGGAAAATGGAAGAGTGATAAATAAAACCGCTCCCAGCTAATTGGAAAGCCAACATATAAATCAGGGGCCACTCTAACAGCCACCTAGTGGTACCAAAGCACAAAAAACAATGGCTTGGCATTCTGGCAAAGAACGACATTTCCGATTTCGAATTTAGAATGCTTTTAGGTTTTAAATTAGTGAAATATTGATGGCCAGTGCTAAGTATGGTGATATATCAAAGTAGTCCTAGAATGTTCTGCAAAAACGTCAAAAGTCACTTAAATGAAACCAAAAAGAGATAAATGTTTCTACCGGATATTGAGGGTGCGTCGTGCGTTAGTGTTTTATTTTCAACATCAATAGCGTTAATTACCTAGAACCATCACTCTTTTTGGAAAACTATGATAGTAATATAGATTATAATAATATTTTCAGGTACAAAAATAGTATAACCTGATTTAAGTAACTAAACATTATTTAAAACTTGTCATTTTTAATTTCTCTGTGACTTTTCCGCGTTGAATTTTTTATACAAACTTTTTTTTCACTGCGGTGTAATTTTGGAAAATCCTTACTAAGGATTATATCTCAACACACCAAAAAATTCACCTTCCAAATATATCTGTTTAAGTAAAATCTAAGACTTTATAATTATTTCAAGATTTTATTATTCCCAAAAATTATATATCTGCGGGATTCGAATGCACACATTCATAACTCAAAGCCCCCAAGAATTTCCACCAGGCTGGTAATGATGGCATGATGTAGTTGATTTAACCCTCGCGCAGCAAATTAGATATTTTAAGCTCTTGCAATTTTCCATAAATGCGGATTAAACCGCATTAAATTAATAGTGACTATTAATAGGTCACTATTAATTTAAACTACAGGATCACATTAAAAAAAAAGTGAACTATTTTTTTATTTTTAAGTTATACTACTCAGATAACTCGCGTGTAACCGAAGTATCAGCGGATCTCTCAGTCAATAAACCAATGTACTCATATAAACGTTATTATATTCTTTCGAACAATTTCTTAAGAATTTCCTGCTGTTCCTTATAATAAACTACCACACACGGAGACGAGACTTGGCGTTGTAAATAAATAAATTAGCCAGACCATTTCCGGACGCGGTTGGCCGCGTCAGCGCTTAAAACACACTTGGGGGCCAATAAGTAAGGGTTACTGGTTCCCGGTGTGCCATATAAAGGTCCCTACATTGAAATAATATAGTTAGTTTTATTTTGCTTAGTAGTTTAATAAGTTAAACGTCAGAAAAACTATCGTGATACACATCTTTATTGGCATTGTAAGCACGGGAATTGGCATAAAATCTTGTTTACAAAATAAATTTTATTATAAAAATCCGTCTCTTAATTTCATTCTATCCTTTCCATCCAAAGGTTGTTTGAAAGAGATCGCTTTTAGCGATAATACTGCCCATTTTACCTCATTCGTTACTAAATTTCTGTGTCTTTGTATTTTTCTTTGGTGTGCAATGATAAGTCAATGTATTTTGTTGGTTAAGTCACCGATTATTGGTGCGTTAGATTAGTAACTGAGAGTGGCCCTGGAAAAGGCTTACAGATGAATCATTCAGTTTAAAGAATGTATTTCTCAAAATAACACAGTTCACTTAAATGAGAATGTATATACATTATTCTTAAGCTTACTATCTTAACTAATTAATATCTAGGTAATACTATAATTGTAATACATAGGTAGTTAGCTAGTAGGTTAAGTTTTAGTTTTTAATTATTTTTTAGAGTAACATTTGGTACCGTTTGTTTAACAGATTTAGTCATAAATATGTTGTTTTAATCTTCTGCTAAATATGTGCATTGATAAGCAGTTTTTGATCGTTAAATAACTAATGTGGTGAAAAGATTCAATACGCCACGGGGAGTGATTTTACATGATGAAACCTTTATAACTGATTAGCATCACTATATCATTGAAGCATTGCCGATCCTGATACATAAAGAATAAAGTCTGTAATTTCACCATACGGAACACTGAAATGCAAGGCATTATTGCTTGTCAGCAGAAATAGGTATGGTTATGTACGTCAAACAAACAAAGATGAAACACAATTTGAAGTCCAATGCAAACAATATCGTAAAACCGTAAATTGCAACGCAAATTGCACAAAGCATTCCGAATTGAGTTGTCTTCACACATCTGCAAGTTTGAAGCTTGATTCGGAATGTTCTAGTTTGCCTGAGGTGCTATTAAGGATGAAAAGTTTTGAGATGCGTTTGAAAAGTGTCTGAATAATAATATAAACGCATAACAGAGCAGGAACGTATAAAATGAAAACTTCGATATAACATAAAAAAATAAAACTGAAATTGTCTTACTAAGATCTTTTTTAACCAATTTCAAAAAAGGAAATTTCTTGGCTAATTGTGAACCGATTTTAATGATTCTTTTTTTAATGGGTAGGTAATGAACTTGACTATTCATACCGTAAAAACTGAAATTTTCACGTACTGCACTATCGTTGAAGGCACCGACTAAGTTTCGACTCATTCCGTCGTAGTGCACGACGCGACGTGGAGGGAGCAAGTCGCGATCACTCACCCTCATAACTCTCGGAATGAGTCGAAACTTAGTCGGCAGCCTTCACGGATAGTGCAGTACGTGAAAATTCCCGTTTTTACAATATGGGTAGGTAATGTTATACTTCAACGGTGCTTCCTTTATTACCTTCTATTTTTTTTTGTATCGCCATGCACCCTGCATGCTATCGTGGACCCGGATCATACGCGTCAGTTTGAGAAATTCTTTCAAAGTCAAAGTCAAAGCTAATAGTTAATCACTTATATTTTGTGTGAAAAGATAGGGGATGAAATTACATTTTGGACTTTATATCAACTTATTTACCTTTATTTGAAGTAGGCTTTTAATTTTGCTAATAGGTTAGTTAATCCCATATTTTTTTTAAATAGGGGATGAAATTACGTATGAAAAAGGTGGCTTTTATTTTTCCTGAAAAAACAATATATGTCTTTGTTTTCTATTTCAAAAACATTGAGAGAGCGATTTTTTGACCTATCATTCTTATGTTGGCCATAATTTTTTTTTATAGTTTATGAAACTTAAATCACTCTCGGAATCAAGACGCGTCTAACGATATGTCATTCAACAAAATCTATCAATCCGTTTGGATACTTGGAGGATAAAGAATCACACATACACACATAGATAAGCACGGAAAACAACTCTCTCAAGTAGGGTAAAATATTTACGTATAGCTTTTATCTTCATAGTATACATCATTAGATCTCATACTCAGTACTCAGATCTGTGTGGATATCTAGGAGGAGGATATCTGTAAGAATGTTGCATGGTAGTTTCACCTGGCAAGCCCATCGCCACTCATTGGAACACACGCCTTCTAACTTTTGGTTCTTGGGAATGCCAGTTTCCTCACGATGTTTTTCTTCAATGTTTTAGCAAGTATTATACGTACACAAATTCAAAATTTATGGATGCACGACCAGATCCGAACTTTAGACCTTCGTATTGGAAGTCGGGGTATAGCCCACTAGGCCAACACGGCTGGTTGGTAGTAAAAAAACAGACAAATGCGAGTCTGACTCACGCATCGAGGCTTCTGTACACGCTTTGTTAAGCACCAAATATTGCTCTAACGAACTTATAATCCGGATCGAAAGACAAAATTAACTTAAAATGTTCAACTATACATCGATATACACGGCCAAGTGTAAGTGTAAGCTGCAAGTGTAAGCTTGTAATTACTTTATTTTTTAATTTTTTTAGAACACACCTACATAATATTTGATGTTAATTTCAACTTGATACCTCCTCCACGCATTCCAGAGAGAAAGGGTATCGACAGACGGACAGACAGACGGAAGGACAGACAACGAAGTGATCCTATATGGGTTTCGTTTTTTTCTTTTGTGGTAGGAAACACTAAAAATTTAACAAAATCTAACTAACCTAATCCTTTTTCTATTCTAATTAAATATTCTTAACATTACATCCCGCCCTTTACTTTTCTTTGACTTCAATCAAAGAATTTAGCAAAAAGCTTTCCACTTTGATTGAGACCGTCAAATAAATATTTATACAACTCTAATTCCTAAGACAAATAATACCATCTGTGTACGTCTAAAATCCCTTACCCGGAGAAAAGGGTAAAAAATACAAAGAAAGTTACTTAGCAAAGAAAATCTTTTGGATGACAACTTACACACTGTTGGGGCGATGGTCGATCTTTTGGAGAAATTCATTCGCAAGCAACGATTTATTTTTATATTTATAAAATAATACTCTTACTAAAATAAAAGTTCTCTGTGTCATTCTTAACCGACTTTAAAATAAAGGGTAAAATAAAGGACAGAACAAATAGACTTTTATGTTTTTTATAAATAAAGATTTGACAGCACTAAAATTGTAGCTATCTCTTTCTTGCTTGCACTATCAGTAAAAGAGAGCGACAGTTTAAATTAAGTTTAGTTAGTGTACTACAGAATCGAGGCCATTGTTAATATCAAAATAAGTTTCCTCAAATTTAATAATATCAATCAATAAATAAAATTATGACGAATGTAACCGAACTGTTCCGGAACTTGTTTACGTCTTAACTCGTATTGTTTACAAATATTTTCTATTATTATTTAACGGTGGTGCATTCCGATGTGACGTGAGAATGATAAGTTTTTTCATGTCGAAAATTTTACTGAGTGTGATATGTGAGTGACAAATTAATGTAAACAATGGAGCCCAAATCTGGTCCAAGTAATAAAAATGCAGCCATAAGCTACACTACCAGTAAAAGATGTAGACTAATAATAATATACGAAAATAGTGGAAAAAAATTAGCAAAGATTTAAGGTATTTTACAACATAACTGTAACAATTACAGTGAAATTCGCCAAAAATGGTGTTAGAAAACTTTTTCAACATTGAATTTTGTCAATGATTTCATCTTTAATTTTAAGAATATTTATTCGCGATAATTTGTTTGATTATTTTTCATAATTTATTACTTGGTTAAATTATTAGAATTGTAAACAACTTTCTGTAAAGTTACTGAATTGACATTGTTTGTTCCAGCAAAGGCGTGATGGTAGAAGTTGTTCGTGCACGAAGTCAGTTATCATTTGAGAGTCGAGTTGAGAGGGTTGTCCACTCTCTTAAAGTATTAAATGTACAGAGGTGTGAAATATTCCTTTATAAAAAACGTAAAAGTCTATTTGTTCTGCCATTCTGTAATAATGTGAAAATCAAAATGCCAAAAAGATGCGAAAAGAAGGAATCAGTTGATCATTTCAATAGTTGAAGAGTACAAAAGTGGGCTTATAACAATTGGCCAATAAATTATTAAGTAAATTTTTATGTTAATGATGATATATTTTTATTAAATGATAACATTCTGTAATAAAACTTTTGATTTTTATCGATATGATTTATTATAATAACTATAAACCCCATCACTAGAAGCTACCGCGCCGTAGGTGCTCAGTGGGGAATAAAATCAAATTTTATTCTTTGTTCTCATTTGAGCACCACGTTAAAATATTGATTGGTGCTGTAATGGGAATACTTTGGTGCTCAATGCATAGGTGCCCAAACGGGAATACTCCAGGTTTAGGGCATTTCCTATTTCATGCTTTATGGCATGCAATAAAGAAGCGGCAAATTGAAAATATCAGCGATTAAAATATATAGACAAAGCATGTTATCGCTATTTGATTTTGAAACCCTAAAAATGTAAAATGTCTTTATAATTTCAGGATTTATTTAAAAACAAATTTTATTTTTTATTCTCATTTGAGCACCACGTTAAAATATTGATTGGTGCTCAAATGGGAATACTTTGGTGCTCAATGCATAGGTGCCCAAACGGGAATACTCCAGTTTTAGGGCATTTCCTATTTCATGCGTTATGGCATGCAATAAAGAAGCGGCAAATTGAAAATATCAGCGATTAAAATATATAGACAAAGCATGTTATCGCTATTTGATTTTGAAACCCTAAAAATGTAAAATGTCTTTATAATTTCAGGATTTATTTAAAAAGATATTCGTACCAAAGTCCAAAGTTGAAAATAAGTACACAATAAAGCTTACCCAACTAAAACGCTGTAAGTATTCGAGATAAAATCTCGACGGGGGTCAACCGGAAACACGTAAATCCAACAGTAGTTACTTAACTTAAACAGAGCGCAACTTAAAACTGATCTCTCTTTAGTAACTCGAGTAATGACGTCGTTTCCTTTTTCTTTATCTGTGAGGGAGTAAAAAACTTAAATCTTTTCACAAGTAAAACCTGCAATGTAAAAAAAACGAAGTTAAAGAAACTCGTGACCAGAGAGCTGGGTCAATGCATTCTTTTTGTCATGCAGCGTGGAAATGCAGCCAACATTTTGGGAACGCTTCCATCTGGTAGATCTGTAAAACGGCTGAAAATCCGTTCAGCAGTTTTTGCGTAAAAGCGTAACAAACTGCCATCCTCACAAACTTTCACGTTTATGATATAATATCTGGGCCACAATACCTAGTAAGATCACTGACCTAACACTGGGTGACCAAGAACGAACGGAGTCAAGACGTAGAAGTTACATTATTTATTTCAAAAGAAAGCAACATGAAAAAATAAACACATGCATCACTCACGTGTTTTCACCTATAGCGGATACCAGGACGTATAAGTTTCACGAGGGAAAATGGAAAAAGGCAGGTAAGGAAAATGTCGGATACGGGTTCGTGAGAAATAAATGTGGACTGGGAAGTCCATGGAGCTGTATTTGTGATAAATGTTTTCTGAAAAGAAACATTTTAAATATTTTTTTGTATTTTTTTTCCTTTTATGTATAGGTAGTTAAAGTAGTATAATATTAATAATAATAAAATATATTTATATGACATAATAAAATGTTACAAATTGTATATGAATCCATAGGCTCCTCTACTAGTTGAAATTGAATAGTTTGTTCTTTTTTGTATTTGTTCACCTACCAAATTCATCACTTCTCTCTCTCCTCAAAGGTTTGATTGAAGGCTACCTTTTAGCGTTAAGCTCGCCTTCGTACCTACTGTTATTTTTTAAATATATTTCTGTATTATTAATATGTACAATAAATAACTAGAAAAGTTGAAAAAAAAAACACGCTTAAGATTGTTATGCACATGATGGATATCCTCAGATATACAAGGTATACGCTTGCAGATTCTTGAGGATATAGAAAAGGGTAGTTAGAGACGAGTTAGATAGAATTTACCTGTTATAACAGACAAAAGAAAAATACAAAATACATGCAGGTCTTACAAATCAATCTCTTCTAGCTTACAAATAATATTTAATTTGAAGTATTTGCTGATTGATAAAAGTAGAATGTATGAATTAATGGCTCATCAAAGCGTTGTGATTTTATAAAAATCCATAAAATATCCTAGAACCAAAAACTCGAAGGCAATGTTCAATCAGTTAGTGTTTCAATAATATAGGAGGATGGGCTTGCAATTACTATATGGAATCGTTATCAATTGTAGTAAAACTTTGGCAAATGCCAAATAAACATAGTCTGAACGAATCTCTGACTACCCGCTATTGATTAAAATCGTGCTTGATTAAAATAGTTTTAACCTTTTCTAACAACTATATTTTCAATTTTTATAGGTCAAATAGCTACTCAACTCATCCCAGTCCACATCTGCAATCGCACGCGAGCAAGCACCAGAATCATGCCTGCATTATATTCGTACAGAACTTTTAACAATCTCCCGAACAAGAAACGTTACTCATGAAATACATTGCGTTACTTAATACCTCCGTGGGTTACCTTTAGTGAGTTGTTGGAAGCAATGTTTTTTTTGCAATTATTAGTTAACGACGGAATGTTATTTGATAATGTGATGTTTTTATCCATACTGCTACTGTGCCACAGTACTCTTAGTTTCTTAGCGACACAGTGAATCTTAGTCTAGGGCCAGGACTATGTATATATAAAGAAAAAAAGTACGTATTTATTATGATAACTAGAGGTAAAATTTGTAAGTCTAGATGTAGGAGGTAATCTTTGAAACTTCTCATCCGTTTTCAAAAAATATTTCACGATTATTCTGAATGGACCTTCAACATAATATATAATAATATATGCTATATATTATGCTTTTAAAATAAAAAGGCTTTCGGTCGAATGAAAAATCGGTCAAGCGGATGCGTTTCTTCAGGTACTTTTTATCCGGGTACCACGCAGGCAAAGATATAGGCAGTAGCAAGTATATTATATTTAGCAATTGGAAGGTTGGATGACCTCTTACAATGGAAAAGGTTCCAGGAAATGGTGGCAAGCGGAAGTGAAGAGTTAGACCTCCCGGATCACCCGAATCACCCCCCATGTATGTACCCCATGTATACACCCGCGATTTTTCATAGATAAACTATGTCTAGATTAATCTTTGTTGTGATTCGTGTCACTAAACATTTCTCCAGAAAAGTTTCAAAGTTACCAAAAACTTCCAAACCCTTACCGTTAACCTTCTTTACGAAACATTTTATAAACAAACATAACAACTTACTAACAAAATATAAAACAAACCACTAAATTGAACGGCGGAGGCTATTACCATGTTCGCAAAAAGTCGACGACGAGCAGTGTGGAAGAAAAAAATTTTTCGTTTACTCATCCCATAACGTAGTTAATGACGCTGCCACCTAGCGGTGTGGAGTGTGGTGCAAAGGTGAACAAAAAATTAAAAGGTATAACAAGAACCTTAACCTTACTTACTTAAGATAAAATAAGATTTTAAATGTCAAAAATCCGACTACCTCACGTGCTTACGTTATTTTGCTCATATAACGTAAGAACAGAAACTCTTTCGAATAAAAAACAAAAAAAAACTTTAAAGTTTTACGGAAAAAGCTGCAATCTCTCAGGAATATAATTTTTATGGGGCCACTTCGAGATCAATCTTTAAAGAACAACAAAATAATCATTATCGTATACTTGGTTTTCAAAGTGTTATTATATCCAAAAAAAAGTGCAAAATTCTACTAATATTATAAACGCGAAAATTTGTGAGGATATTTGTTACTCTTTCATGCAAAAACTACTGGACGGATTTTAATGAAACTTTACATTAATATAGTTTTAACATCAGAATAACACATAGGCTACTTTTTATCCGGGTACCACGCGGGCGAAGCCGTGGGCAGATGTTAGTAAAACATAAGTAAATACCTATGCATAGAAATGAACATTGTAATTAGTGTTGGTACTTAATTATTATACTGGTAGTGATCTGGATCAGTTGAGCTATCTATAGATCGTTTGTAACGGTCTTTAGGGGGCTAGCTTTTTGCATCTGTATTTTTTGTATATACCTTCTTGTAAATAGTTGTATGAATAAACGTACTATTATTGAAATTAATGAATTATGTAATATTATTACCAAGCCTGTCCTTATAATAAAATGAAAAATAAAGAAATAAATAAATAATGCTAGAAATTTTTCACACAGCATCATCTAACCCCAAAGTAAGCAGAGCTTTTATGGGAACTACATGACTGATAAATAAATACATACATATTATTCATAAGAAACACCTACACTCGAGATAAATATTGGACAATATTTTTGAATATTTTTTAGAAAATTGTTAAGTGTCTTTTGACTTGGACATGACTTATCAATATAAACTCGTGTTAACCTGGCCACACGGAGCATTGCCCTACGGATTTGCAATTAGCTACAAAAAGTTTTTATGTCTGTCATTATCGGCTTTGTTCTTTTGCTAGTAAAAACTAACTGCTTTTTCAGACCTATTACGAGAGTTTTTTTTTAATAATCACTAAGAAAAGTTCTTTATGAATCCAGACTCGGGTAAGTATAGAATTTTACACAAGTTTCCAATTTTTTAAGATTGTATGGTAAGTATTATTTGAATTCTGGTGAATGCAATGAAGATTTTCAATTATTATCTATCTTCTAGATATTTATGTAAAAAAAGATAATATGCCCCGTATTTCTAAAGACTTTTTTTTTTTTACAAGGTTATATATATTAATTAAGAGTTTATAAGAATTAACGAAATCTGTGTGTTGTCAAGTAAAAAAAAAAATTTTCTTCACAAATAATCGAAAACGTGTTTTTCTTTTGAGAGCTTAATATGGTGTTTCCGACGTTTTAATAATGAAAGTACTTTTAAATGGAAAACTGTAATAATGTAATCCCAAAGTATCTACCGTCTTCTGAGTGTATTCTATTTGAACCACTGTTCTACTGCAGTGCGAATCGACTTTTATAGCTGCCGATACGACTAGGTTGAAGATATAAATTGAAGACAATTTTCAATTTTTAACCGCGACGTAAGGATATGTGTTTGTCACAAGAGATTGTTTGTTTGTGTGTTCATCCGATTCAAATACCGTCTTTTGCAATCGATTTATATGACTTTAAGAATGGTCTTAAATTATCACAAATTAATAGGGGGCACTGCAATCGGTGAACGAAATGAATGTTGGTAGTTTTAAAATTTCGCAAACTTTTCGTTGTATTATTAAATCTTATGGTACTTACCGAAATCTGAAGTTTTGAAACACTGTAAATCACCAAAATGATCAACAGCCCGTAGGAGTCCGCTGTTGGGCATTAGTCGGTTCGTGGTCGAAAAATCGATAATTTGTTTTTCTCCTATTTAAAATAAAGACTTAAATTTCATTATTATCAATTTAAAAAAAACTGTTTATAATTATGATTGAAAATGGAAAACAGTGGAAATGTAATGTTTGACCTAAATCCACCAATTTAAATGATTTACATTTTAATTTTTACTAAAATGTGATAATTACCATAATTTTTGAGTTATAATGGTAAATACCTATCCCGTTTTAGTAAAAAATATGTTCATAACCATGACTGTTTAAAAGTTAACATTTTAACTCTATAAAATAAAAATAAAATATATTTAAACATTGTAAATACATTCATTCAACTATGGAATAAAAATAAATATCGCAGAAATAAATATAGACGCAGTTAAATTCAGTATTTTCTGTTTATATTTCTAAAATAGGTCATCAAGTAGAATAGTGTAAACGTCCCAAGACACAGCTGTGGTAACGGCGTGTAATAGTCCCCAGCAGAGGGCGCTATCAAAACAAACAGAGATAACTATGCTTCATGGAGCTGGAACTAAATGTTTATTGCGGTTGTATTTTAAATTATATTTTTAATACAAACTGGGCAGTATTTGGGAAATAGCTGCTGCAGTATAATCTACAGCAATGCAGATGATACTTTGTGGGCATTTCCCACATTTCTATAGTATTTGTATGTGTATAAGAACGTCAAACGTATAAATAAAAAGCTTTTATTATTTAAAAGCTTTACTTCTACTCTAAAATGTACACTATCAAGTTTAGAATTCGTTCGATTTTGTACAGTATATTGTTTTGTAAAGATTTTTACTACTTTTAGAGATAGTAGGCTTATACCCATACTAGCTTCTGCCCACGGCTTCGCTCACGTGGTACCCAGATAAAAATAGCCTTTGTGTTATTCTGATGTACAAGCTATATTACTGTAAAGTTTCATCATTCACAAAAACATCCATCCTCACGAACTTTCGCGTTTATAGGTAATAGTAGCAGGATATCGCATATGGGTGATGGGCTTAAACATCTCTATCGCTTAGTAATTCTTCCCAGCCATTTGGATGATATCATCGTTCTACTTTTAAAGTCGTCTTTTTTTAAGAACAATAATTTATAAGACATGAAATGTCAAAAAACGACTTCCCATTAAAAAAGAAACCTTAAAATCGGTTCACAATCGGCGAAGATATCGCTTAACACACACAAAAAAAATATTTAGACGAATTGAAAAGGATTAGTTGCAGTTTTTGTGTAAACAACAAGTCAGTTGTAGGAATATTTTTTTATGGGTCCACCTCGGAATAACTTTGTATACATCAACAAAATAATTATCAAAATTGGTTAAATAGAAACAAAGAAAAGAAATATAAAAAAAACTAATTGAGAAACTCCTCCTTTTTTTAAATATCTTTTAACGACTTACGTACATAAGAGCGTGTTTTTTAGCGAGGCAAAGTTTTTTTTTTTATTTCATCTGATTATAATTTTTTGACTGGTCTGGCATTCACACATTTATCCATAAATCCAATTCGATCAGGTGCCATTAAAACTCCAATACTGTAGTCACGTCCTCTTTAGACGTGCCATCATTTTACGATATAAAATCAAGAGATCCTAAAAACCCGGTATGCAAAAATACGTTATACATATATCTTTGGAAATACGAGGTGCTAATAATCTGAAGTTATGTGAGCTTCCGTGTTTCGAAGTGGTTTCAGTATCCCTCTTTCCTCATACTTTCTAGTGACCTCACGTTTTAAAAATATTTTATCTTCTTTCAAAGGATTAGGAAGCTGCTTCTCTAGATTAACTGAGATCCAAAAAACAGATATACGAATGCTTACCGATGACAACGATTGCTTCAACCCTCTTAATTCATACGTTTGCAAAGAATTCTCTTTTGCCTCTGACTAGCTTTTAGACCAGCTCGCATACTATTTTACCAAATGAAATTTATATTTATTTACATCAAAAATAACACAACTATTTAGGCAAAGATATACAAAATATGAAACAGTTGTGACATTAAAATACCGTTGCAAGAGATCTATAGATAGCTCAACTCATCCAGATTACTACCAGACGGAAGCGTTCATGAAATGCTGGCATTTCCACCCAGAATGGTAATACTAATGTTTTGACCCAAATATGAGCCAGCTCTCGGGTCACTCTTTGCTTCGACCATTTTAAAGAGCCTTGATTCCTTACGAACTATCAAATATGTAAGCTCTGTCGAGACTTCCGCATTTTCGCCTATTAAAATCTTTGGCCTAATAAGCCACTGCACCGACCCTAACTGATGTTCCTATCAGATCATCCACCATACTTCTTTCTACCGCCAAGAAGTTATGTTGATATTGCTGTGTTCCCGTTTGAAAGGTATGGTTGCCGGTGAAATTACAGGTACATGAGAACTTTCATCTTGATATCTCAGGGAGGCGGCGTGTGAGTGATAACTCTGGTATTGTAAGCGTCCATAGGCTACGGTAACCGCTGACCACCAGTTGGGTCGTTAGTTTATTTGCCTCTTTAGTAGTATAGACGTGACCTGGCACTAATAACGTAAAATTGGGTTATACTGAAACGTCCAAATGGCCGCGAAACATGACACCGCGTACGTCCAAGGTCACGAGCCATGTTATCGTAGAAAATTACGGACGGCCTGCGATTAAGGAATCGCTTGTATCTCGATATTTATTGTAGCTAAGTCAAAACTAATTTTATGAACGTAAAGCTAATTTATTAAGGAATTTTATTATATAAACAGTAAATCACAAAATACAAAACTTTTTTAAATTTCCGAAGAAATCGGATCAAACAACTATTAGAAATTGTTAAGAAAGCTGATTCTTTCATCGGACACCATGAAACGAGCTTTTGTATAACTATGTTATTAATTACGGCATTTCAGACCAGTCCAATTTTTTTGAGGAAAACATTCAGGAAACAGATAAAACTAATCCCATCAATACACGAGTATTGAGGTACCCACAAAGCAAAGTAAATTACTTTCTTTGCCCTACGTAAGCGAAAAAGTTCAGTTCTTGTTACAGTTATAAGAGGATAGCTGGTTTTTTAACCATAACTCTGTTCCAAGCAAAAAATATGGATATAATATTAAATATGCATTCTCCCCACCTGGACCTAAGGTGAGCATGTCTGGTCTCTGACGGCTATTCCAAGATACCAACTCGAAATTTGCCAACGGGCTTTGGGGCGCATCATTCCCAGCGATCGCATTCTTAAAACGACACTGCGTTCCCAGACCAAAATCGCCGATATAGCCGATATACCTGCCAAATTGAAATCAGAATTGGTTGGCCATGTTTGCCGTATGCCGGACAAGTGGCCCAGGCAAAGATGACGTGACGAACTCGACACATTTTCGGTATCCTGGCTAGCGGATTCACAAGGCCGCGAATAGTGGAAAATGAGAAGGGATGCCTTTGCAGTGAGATCAGACAGGCTAGATCAATCAGATTAATCAGATTAGATTAGTTGGTAACATAATTGGTGTTTCAATAAGCGAAGATGGGCTTGCAACTTTTCATGTAGTTATTTGATACACTTTCTTGGTCAGTATATACAATGAATAATTGAAAATACTTTATTGTACACCTTATGATATGAACAAAATAAACAATAACATGTTATGATGAAGGTGCAATAGGCGGTCTTATCGCTTAAGAGAGATCTCTTAGAGATAACCTTTGGATGGAAAGGATGAATAAAATAATAATAATAATAATAATTCTGGACATTTTTCACACAGCATCATCTAGCCCCAAACTAAGCAGAGCTTGTATTATGGGAACTACATGACTGATATACTACTTATATACATTTTTTTTGTAAATACATACATATTATACATAGAAAACACCCAGACCCGAGACAAATATTTGCAGATACAAACATTTGTCCCGAGGCGGGAATTGAAACCGCAACCTTCTGCGTCTCAGGCGGGCCTTCGCCCACTGCGCCACAGAGGTCGTCGAATACAATGGTTTCTTCAGACTTGATTTTTTGCAACTACAATTATTTTTAGTAGGTACCTACAGCAGAAACTAGATGGCGGTAAGCAATAATACGTTTAAGAGTCATTTCGTTGGTTCATGGTTCTTAAAAAAAGGCAATTTTCAAACTGAATGTGTTAAATTCAAATCCCAACCAGCATTAAGCTTGTATAAACTGACCAAACAGTGGCGGTTTATAAATGATTATCTTATGTAAAAAACATATTTTCTTTGATATACCCCACATATTGCCTATATTTCATCTCTTTTCTATTCTTGAAAATCGTTTTATCTGTTAAGGCGTAATTGATTAACAAAAAAGCAAACTTATTTTGTTAGATTAAAAATGGAAAAATTAAGTGGCTTTTCCCGTTTGCCTGTGTTGGTTCATAAAACACGCAGCTCCAATTATCTCTATTTATTAAACCGCTGAGTGTAGTCGGTCATTTTGTAGATTACTAACTAATGAGACAACTTTCTAAAGATACGTGCGCCACTAATCTTTTCAAAGAGAGATAATCATGGATTTATTAAGCAGGTTGAGTCCTTCAAAGAACTTATTCGTGGAAGTACTAACATGTTTTACAACGTGTTTATGCCGCCAAGAATTGCTTGCATTACGTATTTTGTTCTTAAGAGTACGGGTGCTGGTGAAATTCAAACCACGTGAGAGTTTTCATCTTTGTCTCTATGGCATTCAATGCACCTACTATAAGCTTGTTGGAAATGTCATAAGTTACTATCATACCATTTTGCAGGTCGTTTGCCTTCAAAACATAGTGGAAAAACATCTTCGCCTTAGATAATAATTCTAAGGATGTCCATCATGGGGCATAGCTTTTAAAAAGAAAATAAAAAGCATACTAGTATATCGTATGCGTTTTTGTTTTGTTTTTAAAAGCTATTTCAAATCAGACAGTGTAACAAGCCCCTGTAGAGGTACAACCGGGCATTTACCGAATTCTTCCATAGGAACAACATAATTAGGAAGTAAACGGGAAGCGTGCCCGTAACTTCTGCTTCGAGTTAGCGCGTACGAAGTTGATGAACAAATCGAGATAAGTTGAATGGAATTAGAACTCGTTATTAAATAGTTGGCTGGCTGATGAGCTGGATTTGGTTATTAATCTTTTACCTGCGACGTAAGGAGCCTGTACCGCGTTTGCGTTTGTCATAAGAGGTTGTCCATTTGTTTATTTTTATGTGAGGGTATTTGTCCATTATCATTTTATCTGATTAAAATGCAGTCATATTGGTTAATAGTAATCGATTTGTGTAACTTCAATGATGGTTCTTAGATAGTTTTATTGCCACTAGTGACTACAGGGTGTTTGCTGCAAGAGACGATAATAAAAAATAACAGGTTACACTCGGATATTACGAAAAAGGGAATAAAAGGGAATTGGACATAAAATATTGCTTAGCGTTTCTTGTTCTGGGTATCTAATAAACTGTATTTTTTATCTGTGGTAGGTCCAGACTAATTTCTCAAAGTTGACTAAATAACGCTGTTAGGTCACAATGTATGTCAGGGAAATAATAATTAAGGCATGTTCTTGACAATACAGATTTAACCTTTTGGTATTTCTTTGTCTGTGAGGCATTGAAGAACTTAAAATAATACTTGCTGCAGGTAAAAAAAGACTTAAAAAACTGCAGTTTTATCTTGCGCGATATCTTCACCAATTGTGAACCGATTTTAATGATTCTTTTTTATTAGGCCAAGTATACTTCAAGGGTTTATTTTATAATTTTTATGTAAAAAATCTCACCCTTAATAAGATACCTGACAAGACACGCTCCATTGTGAAGCTATTTATTATACAACAAATTCCTTTAACGGATGAGATAGATGGGTACTTTGTAGGCCTTTTGTCTAAGCACAAGCTCTAAACCAAGTACAGTCAGCACCTGCAGTTAAGTTTACTATGTATACATGTATAAAGTCACCAAACGCTAGTCGAAATCTACTTTACTTGTCTCCTCAATCCGACTGATTTTACAAAGTAACACGGCAAATTCCAAGATGAAATAATCTTTAACTACCTTGACTTAAGGTTCTGTTCATCTGCACAAGAAAAGTTGTAGGTTTGCAAAGGCGTCGAATCTCTGACTAGTGATGTGCTATGGTATCGATTCCTAATTTGAATACGAGGTTGATTATTTACGCTATGTTCGCTGAGGTGTAAAGTTTCTGATACGCGCATGTATTTCTAGTGTAAGTACATAATATTGTAATCTGATGAGAATGTGCTTGTTACAGTTTATTTTGTTTTATTTTGTTCCTAACATGCAGACGAAATAATACCTATGTCTAGCAGTAAAAAGCAACTATTTTGGCTGCTTAAAAGATAAACTTAGAACTTGAAAGGGTTTTTGTAAAATTTCGCAGCTGTCATGTTTTTTGCCGATCGAAGGATATTTCTCTGTTGAGCATGTAGGGTGGGAAGAATGAACGTTAAAAAATGTAAAAGAAATTCCGAAAGGTAGAAAAGTATTCTAGAAATGTTACCGAATCGCATTAAAAATTACAAACGGGAAATTTTTAAAATCAGCTTATGCAAGATCTAAGGTCTTAATGTATCTAACACTATTCGTGCGTTTGATAATACTTCTGAATCGAAACGCTCTGCGTCTTTGTCCAAATCGATGAAACACACTTCACTTGAAACAGCACCGTTAGTACAGAACTCGACTAGTGTGTATAAACACTACGCTAGCATCTCCTACTCTACCGTTATCGTCATCACCGTTTTATTATAAGAATCACAGGAACATCACCATTTAAGTCTGGGTGTTGTGGTACCAGAGTTCTCATAGTTTCTGATACCCACAGTACAGGAATTTATAGTGTGGGATCAGGACTAACGTGTGTGTTTTTTGGATGTTTATTTATTTATGTATTTGCCATCACTATTAATGTTATCAGCCCCAGTTTACATAACATACTATAGGAGAGAGAAAAGAATGATTATGTGAGTTTTAATGATTAATATTCTTCTTCTTGTATTTGTTAAACTCTAATAATCTCATACTAGGTATAACCGAAGCATCTATACTAACAAGAAATAATTGTATTAAGTAGTGATTGAGAGTCCGAGGTGAGTCGCTGTGACCCCGCAACACAGGCTCAATAGAGACCTAGTGCGGAGAACAGATCTCATCAAGGTACCTACATACAACTAATATTATATAATCCCATACTGTTTATAACATCATTGTACTTACCAGATATTTTTTATGAGATTTAATACATGTATCTTTATCTTTATTTATGTATTTGCCATCACTATCAATGTTATCAGCCCCAGTTTACACAATATACTATAGGTAGTGTTCTTGTTTATTCCTTCATTAAATTTCGCACTCGAAACACAGTTTAATTTCTGGGTTAATACAAGCTTATTTAGATCAATCTCACCAATATTATTAATCGAATCGCTCATCAAAATATCCAAGTTCATCGATGCAAACACTTGACTCAGCACTATTAGCTGAGCGCTCGACTACGCTCGAGCGTAATCTTGATTGTACGCTCAAACACTCAACTACACATTTGCGTACCGTTTTGATTCAATCTACCCTGTTTACTGATAGTCAAATTAACTTATTATGGTAACGTCACTTGAGGCTTATTTATTAAATCATCAGTACTGTGATAATAAAGTCAATTTACATACCCGGTTGACTGGGTTTAGTTCTGCTATTACTCTAAATTTTGGGGCAATATAATTTTCTATCACAAAAATTGCTATTTTCGTAGTTGTCCTGGGGTCTAGACAAATACCACTTTCTGTTGACGTTCACGCCTGCGGAAAGATCGAATTGTATGGGAATGACATTAGCTGCGGAAATGTCACGTGACAGCTGCCAAGTTTTAACTTGACAAATTTGCGTTAGCGTGAAAGGAAAAGTAAGCGTGAGGTATTTGTCTAGCCCCCTGTTTAAATTAAACGCTCTCGATAATATACCTATGTGAAAGTTATCAGTTCGTGAAGCTCAGTTGTGAAAGTGAATGATAACTAGATAGGTACTTGTGATTGGTACCAGCTCCCTTTTTTAGGATTAGATAATGTGACTGGAAGATTTAAAAAAAAAACAAAATAAAAAATCTCATAATTTAATTATAATATTGAAAATGAAACTAAACTATTTCTTAAAAGGTTTATATTTATGGACTTTTAATGTTGAACACCATTGAGGAATCTCGGGCTAAAATGTGACCGTTGTCAGAAGAAACAGTGAGAGAATTGAAGCTTTTAACACACATAGCTCACAAAGTAGCGAACCTCTGATTTCCATGTCCCAGTTAGGTTGTCATGGTTGTCAGATCAATCTCAGCTCCAGCACTTTGAGATCTATGAATATGCATAGCGTGATGAACGCAAAACCGGCGCGGCTTATTCATGGGAAAGGGTTTTGCAGTAGTACATTCCACGAGATTGACGCTTCGTTTACAACCGCAAGAGTATCTGACTTCATTCTCTAAAGGCATTGCCAGCTGACAAACCAGCTGAGGCTTAATCCAATCCGGTCCGGCTAGAATAGAATGGATATTTCATTTTGTAAAAACGGGAATTTTCACGTACTTCACTATCGGTGAAGGCACCGAGTAAGTTTCGAATAATTCCGAGAGTCGGAGGGAAAGCGTCGTTTTGTGCACTGCCGTGAAAATTCCCGTTTTTGCAATACGAACAATCAAATTCACGATAGTCTTTGGAATAGAACGGATACCTCTATTTTTGTTACTGCCTCAAAAAGATGAGATGGTGACGCATTCCGGTAGCTTTCTAGAAACATTTTGAATATTTTACAAATCCACGAAAAGCAATTGGGAATAATTATTATTCCCAATTGCTAATGCCAATGTTAGTTGCTCTACTTGGAATAAAATCGTTGCAATTCAAACAGTTGCTTTTAGAATACTTCTACCGACCCGCTCAACTGATTGGACAGAAACGGAGCGGGTGACGTGTTGTGTCGTGATTTATTGACGTTTGTGGTTCTAACCTTCTTCCGTTTTCATTATTTTATAGCCGGAACAGGCGAAAACGGCCTATAGATCTACGCCCTGAAACAGATCTAAGTAAATTTAGCTTCCTTAGCTTATAAATCAAAGTAAATGTTATTATGACATAAAATATTTTATTAATGACAAAAAATTTACTACTAAATGACATTCTTTAAAGATAAAGAATGTCATTTAGTAGTAATTTTTTTGCTTTAATTTTCATTATCAATTTAATCTCATTCCACAATATGTATAATCTTTCAATAGTACCTTTATTCAACGTATTCTAAATTTAATTTATTATTTTCATAATTTTATCGTTTTTTTTTTACTTTTTTTTGTTTTTTATATCTTATGTGCCTTTAATTTTAATCAACCATTGTATTGCGTGCTTAACGGTAGAGATACATTGAATCACATTTATACCTAAAATACCTATGTACCTATATGTATTTCACGCAATAAATTATCTTTATCTTTAAAACTGACAACTTCTATTCATAACCTTGTTTTCATAATATCAGATATTAAAATTTGGAAAAGGTCCAGTATTCTTATAACCGTTAGTGAACAAAACAAAACGTATTCACACAGATTTATTTTCAGATACAAATGTTCTTGAAAAACGTAATTATACGTCGTAATAGTTCCCATAACATAAGCTTTGCCTACCTACTTTGAGTCTAGATGATACTGTGTGAAAATGTCCATCATAATTATTTTAAGTAATTATATATTTAACCATAATAAGGCACGTTAATTTTATTATCAAATTTTACTGTTAGTATGTGAATGTGCCTCTGGTAGGTACTAAGCAACTATGTAACTTAATAAGTAAGTATGCAGCTATTACAGGATGCTAGAAACTGTTATTTCCATAAACCGCGGATTCAGACACGTTGCTTCTGAAACCTACTATTTTCTATATACCAGGTTAGGTTTTTAGAATAAGGTAGTTAATTTCTACAAGATACCAGCCTGCATAGAGTTAAATATCGGCCTCGATTCTGTAGTAGGTACACTTACTTAACTATATTTAAACTGTCGCTCTCTTTTACTGATAGTGCAAGCAAGAAAGACATAGCTAGAATTTTAGTGCTGTCAAATTAGTTAGATTTAAGTTTTCCATACAAATTTAGTCGTGATTTCAAAACTTGCTGACTATAAACATGAGGAAAAGCGGCACGTAAACAGATTTGAGAGCAGCACACAGCATTAAAATTCTTGCCATCTCTTTCTTGCGTGCACTATCGGTAAAAGAGAGCGACAGTTTAAATTTAGTTTAGTTAGTACACTACAGAATCGAGGGCATTGTTGTAACCAAAAGCGGAAATTTGATTTAATTACATTGTTCACAATCATGCAACAGCGCTTTAAATCAGGTCATTTATCAATCGCACGGAGAAGTAAAGTTTGAATTTACGTACTGCTAGCGCCATCTGTTAGATGCTCATGGAACTACCTAGTAAGCGCGGGTATAAACTTGCTAAGGCAAATTACGATTACTACAGCGACACTTTGTAAACATTCTGAACTGAAGATAAAATAATAAATCATTTCAGTCCGAAGGTTGCTTTAGGGGCTTTTATAAATTTAATTGTGTATTTTATTAAAATTAAAATTTTGATATATCTCAGTTTATTAAAATTTTGATATATCTGTTTGTGCGCCATCTTTGATTTTAAAATAGACCCCATTTCCATAATCAGCATCTCCAAATTAATCAAAACTAGACTTATTAATTTTTTGAACATTTTATTCGTGTCTTTAATTGTAGAGGTATACTAGGTAGATAGCAAAAGTGTGATCGAGGAGATCACGGGAAAAATTAATCCCCGTAGTCCCCCGATCATCGGCCTCATTGGGGGAATCAATTAATAGGTATAATGTGCAGTTGCTTGACTGTGCTTCAAGAATGTTTGTGTTTATATACATTAAAATTCAAGAATCGCGCTTTTTTTACCAGCCGGGAATCGAACGTATGGAATTCGTTCAAAATTTGTCCAAATTAATACTTATTTCCACCCCTCATCGAGCCGTGGTTTAAATGATTTACTTTACCCTACTTTTTAAGTATTTGGTTATAAAGGTTTTAACCCATACTTCACAGCCTCTATGGCGTAGTGGCAAAGGCCCGCCTGAGACGCAGAAGGTTGCAGGTTCGATTAATGCCGTGACACAAATGTTTTTATGCTCTGCAAATATTTGTCTAGGGTCTGGTTGTTTTCTTTATATAAAATGAATGTATTTACAAAAAATATATGTATTAGAAGTTTATCAGTCATATAGAACCCATAATACAAGCTCTGCTTAGTTTGTGATTAGATACTGTTGTGTGAAGAAGTTTATCATTTATTATTATATACATACTCGTATATATAAAAAATAAACAAGATTTTATTATTCTTGTATCAATCTCGCCAGAGATTATATTTTTTATTTTAAACTACAAATTGCTACTATTCAGCTATATCCTACTAATATTATAAACGCGAAAGTTTGTGAGGATGGATGTTTGTTACTCTTTCACGTAAAAACTACATAACGGATTTTGACGAAACTTTACAGTAATATAGCTTATACATCAGAATAACACATAGGCTACTTTTTATATGGGTAGATAGATAGATTTTCATTCAACACATACGATACAGCACAGACAAGTAAGAAATTAAAGAAAGACAAATAATTAAAATAAAATACAGTAAATTACGGAAGAGTACAATGCGTGGGTGCTAACGAGGGCAGCCTATGCTGCAGTGGTAGGTATGAGTCGAAAATGTCATATCTCAGCTTATTGCTGCTCCGCCAAGGCGAAGCTGCGCTGATTTTCAGCTTGGGTACCACGCGGGCGAAGCCGTGGGCAGAAGCTAGTATATTATTATACGCTGTATCTTGATAACGTAGCGGGGACGAGTAACCGGCTGTGACACGAGAGGTCGAGTACGATTCCCGCATCGGGACAAAATGTTTGCATGCTCTGCAGATACTTGTTCGAGGTGTGAGTCTTGTACCACGGTACTCGTACTTCCTGATACCCACGACACAAGGAAACCTAGAATGAGATCAGGACTTTGTACATGTCTAAATGGTAAAGAAAACAACCAGACCCTAGACAAATATTTGCAGAGCATAAAAACATAATGGTGGAATAAATATTCATTTTTTTTTTATATTAATCTATATGAATGTCAACCAGTTCGGGTGAACACCTTCAGTGAAATCAATATGATCTTATTGTTTGTTCATCTCCCGTCACAGAATGTCTCTATGTACATATCATCATTTATCATCGCAGAATTTACTAACAAATAGTCTTAAGTATCTACTAATAAAATGGATTGTGTTGTCTGAGAAAATAAACTTTTGATTACATTTGATTTGAGTATTGGATTCGCTTATTGGATCTGTGTTACCAAGGTTAATATTTTAATATCCTTTAAATAATATTTTAAGTGTTTGCTGCTTGCTTCTTGAAGATTTGGTTGAGCACGAGGAATAGAAGTAAATTTCTTTAAAGAATTGAAATTCATTTTATGTTTTATGAATTGATCCTA
Organism: Perizoma flavofasciatum; assembly: GCA_958496245.1. Taxonomy (NCBI): domain Eukaryota; kingdom Metazoa; phylum Arthropoda; class Insecta; order Lepidoptera; family Geometridae; genus Perizoma; species Perizoma flavofasciatum. The sequence goes on from OY292433.1 coordinate 10,833,337, forward strand.
TTGATTTCAATGAATACTCACGCCATTGACTTATTTATCCACCAATTATATGGAAGCTCTCTAGCCTATAAAGTTATTAAACTTTACCACCTCATACCAATTCACCTCTAATTTACGAGCTGAAATATTTTAGCCAATCTTATTGGACTCTTCTAACTGAGAGACAGGGCGACCTGAATCACACGAGGTAATTACTAACAGAGAGAAAGCTCCCTATTTTTACCATCAACATTGATATATAACATTTTTATTATACATCATATTACATTTCTTACAAATTCAAACAGAGCAAATTACATGCTAATCGTTGGAAGTACAGGTGATCTTATGGCCAACAATTATCTCTTCCAGATAACTTTTAGATGGTCAAGAATTTATGTGAATAAATAAAAGTATGCATGAAAACGATTTATTAGATAAATAAGAATATTGTACTCGCACATTATAATTAACCAATAACATAAGGAACCATTTACTTGTGTGCTAAATTGGCATTTAATCAATCTAAGTTCATAAATATGGTGATGGTGTGTTGGTTAAAAGAAACAAACCCGTATGCGTCTACGGTTATTCTGTTTATTGTTATCATTCACTGATAGCTAAGCGGTTATCCGATCGATAATTCCACTCCGCTTTTGCGTTTAGAGTGAAAGCACTTCTATAAAGTTTACCGTTGCGTTTCTAACAGAGTCCGTCTGAGCCCACTTCGCTCGTACTGAGAAAGCCAACCAGGCTAAGCGGATTGACTGAACAAGTACGAATAGTCACATAAACAACACTTTTCCATCTATCACAACTAGAAATTGTGATAGATAGAGCATACATTTTATGTTATAGATAGTGTAGATAGGTTGGTACAATTGCGGTCATTAACTTGAGGATCTTTTAAAAAAACCACTAACTATCAACATAAAGCTAACTCTCTGTATGTTCTGTACTTTAGAGTACTTCAGGGGACCTGAGTCCTGAATCCCATTAAAGTCAATCTCATAAATTTTATTTGGGGGGGGTTCGCTTTCCGAGGGGCTTACAAATAGTCTCATTACCGTATTTAGTTAATACTGATAGTGGAAGTAAATGCGAGGAGTGTTGTATTGTAATTGAAATAGAAACGGGCCAGGCTTTTGTTTAAAAGGGACGGTGAATTTAGTTAATCAGTCAACGAGCGGAGGCTTGTACTTACAAAACGGTGTTTGTATTTCTGATAAAATTTCAAGTGAATTGTTGGGTTTGATGTTTGATTTTGAAAACGACTTTTTACAGAATAACAAACTCAATTAAAAAATAAACATCCAACAGATATACAAACATACCCAATACTGACCACACTAGGATTCCCACATCCACATGTGTCGTAGGTATCAGGAACTATAAGTCTTCAATTGACAATGGAAAGACACGTCGGGGGTACAGTTCTATAAAAATTAACTTGCTTATCAGGAACTATAAGTCTTCAATTGACAATGCAAAGACACGTCGTGGGTACAGTTCTATAAAAATTAACTTGCTTATCAGGAAAGTCTTCAATTGACAATGCAAAGACACGTCGTGGGTACAGTTCTATAAAAATTTACTTGCTTATCAGGAACTATAAGTCTTCAATTGACAATGGAAAGACACGTCGGGGGTACAGTTCTATAAAAATTAACTTGCTTATCAGGAACTATAAGTCTTCAATTGACAATGAAAAGACACGTCGGGGGTACAGTTCTATAAAAATTAACTTGCTTATCAGGAACTATAAGTCTTCAATTGACAATGGAAAGACACGTCGGGGGTACAGTTCTATAAAAATTAACTTGCTTATCAGGAACTATAAGTCTTCAATTGACAATGGAAAGACACGTCGGGGTACAGTTCTATAAAAAATAACTTGCTTAATTTTACTAAAAGTATTTTTACTAACTAGCTATTATATGCCAAGTAAATTGAACATTGATTTAATTACGTCATTATCGACGTCTTTGCACAATCATTTTCATTTGCTCGAGTGCGCTAACTGCAGAGAAGAAATACTATATAGATCACTTGGTGTTGCGACAGCTAATATAAATGTATGTAAATTCAGTAGTTGCATACAATAAGGTAGACAAAATATGCTTTACACACAATATATTGGTTTAAGCTCGATTTATCTCGAGAAGAGATAAGACCCTAGATAAAATTTTATTACAATTATTTATTATTTATTGTACACACAGATAATACAGACATTGTATGTATGTATGTATGTATTTACAAAAAAAAAAAAAAAATGAAAATTATAACAAACAGAAACTCTCAATGTATGTAAAAAAAAGATGGCCTGATTACATGGTGAGTGTTGCCAGAAACCAGATAATGGGAGAAATTCTATATCGATCGTCATGACACTTTTTATAAGGACCACTACAGGATATACTGTAGTGGACCTCTACAGCCTGTTGATGACGATGTTGCTTGAGGGGATAGATGTCACATATAGTAAGTACACTTCGCAAAGTCTTCTGATTAACAGAAACTTTGCAAAGCGTATTGAATCCTTTCACCATCGGTCACTAGCTCTGTAGTGAAACTTTGATCACTGATTTATCCCAAAAAATACTGTTTACAGATACATGTATGGATATCATTTTCTATTCCACATGATGTTTCCCACGTTGAAGCTGATGGGCTTTATACCAAATTATGCAGCTGTTACTCAGACTCACTCCAAACTTTGGCCAGTATCCCAAAAAATACTACTGTTCATACATGATAATTTCCTTTCCTTGATAAATCTGTCGGGCCCTATACAAAATTATCCAGCTATTATTCAGACAATACTATTCGATTCCAGTAATTGGAGAGTGAATTTTAATAGATTCTGCCTTCTCCGCTCTAAAGGACGCGGCATCGTCGAGACCTCCTAGTATTTTATTTCCATGATTTTTATTTTTAAGTGCAAGCTACGCTGAATCTCTTCATCACAGTGGTTCTTTTCAATAAACTCTTAGCCCCTTTTCAGAACCACCTTAAACTCTTTTTTTGTTTGTATCTTAAAAAGCTGTTATGTATATCGAGGTTGTATCAAATTATTTCGTCCTTTTTTTTTTAATTTAACATTTTAGCCTCGTTAGCTTAAATCTTGAAAATCTAGATTTAAAAGTCTGGTCTTTCTTAACATATTTAACTTGACATAAACCACATCTTTAAACTTCTGCCAAATGATGATGATAGCGACGAGCACCGCAGAGATAGTTTTTACATTCTGTAGATAGTGGTGGTCGCTGAGTCGCCTTTTTAATTAAATCCAATGGATTGCACCAATGAATGAGTCTAGTGTGCAACTAGAAGGTATTTATCACTTACGGGGATTGGTGGATAAAATATCGAGAATCCTATCCTACTAATATTATAAACGCGAAAGTTTATGACGATGGATGTTTGTTACTCATTCACGCAAAAACTTTAAAACTGTTTTTTTACCTTTACAGTAATATAGCTTATACATCAGAATAACATATAGGCTACTTTTTATCTGGGTACCATGCGGGCGAAGCCGTGGGCAGAAGCTAGTAGATCATAATCTTTGAATTCGTGCATCTAATAACGCTTATAGGCTTTGAAAGAATGCTAAAAGTGTCTTCAGACGGCTATAATACCACAAAGCACTTACCATATATAGTACTAATATACCCGCCTAACCTTAATAAGAGTTTTCTTCCAGCAAACCTTTGACGATAGGGACAGCTGATAAACAGCGATGGGTACGTGTACACAAACGGGAAAAATACAATAATAGCACAATTTTTTTTTATTTGTCTTGGATCTGGGTTTTTTTTTAAAAATTTTTTTTTTAAATACTTACAAATGTAAGTATTTAAAAAAAATTAAAAGTAGGAGACTTACTTCACCCCGCCCTGATTTTAATAAACACATCATTTGCTCTAAGCACAGGGCCATAAGTCAGCTTTGTACTGTAAAATTGTTTACAAATTGAAGTACATTGAGATCATATATAGGCCACTCCGCCTCCGCTGGCAACTCGGCTCAAACCGCTAACGGACAAAACGCGCGAAAGCATGACATCCCGCTATGATTAGTCAAATTAAATATTCCTATTTTGAAATGTGTGCAACTTTGCTCACATTTCAATTCACTCACTCATTTTGTTACGTATACAATGACACTGTATACGTAACAAAACCCTGCATGTGTTGTTTACGGCGCAATTATTTCGAATTTTGTCGAAATTGACTGGGATGTGACTATACCTCAACAACACCGTAGCCACGTAACTACGGTGGTCAGGCATGAGTTTGTGAAACACGTGGTTTTATTCACACAACACAGTCGCGGTTACTTCAAGCAACTGAGTGAAACCGACCACAGGAAGCCACATCATTTACCAGTAATCGTTGGCGATGGATTACTGGTAGAATTGAAATTATCGTGGTTTGGTATCATTTTAGAATATTTATAACGAATATTAACCGCGTACTTTACTATAAATAATGTTGGACATTTTTCACACAGCGTCATCTAACCCCAAAGTAAGCAAAGCTTGTATTATGGGAACTAGATATCATGAAATATCATTTTTGTAAATACATACATATTATCCATAGAAAACATCCAGACCCGAGATAAATATTTGCAGATGATACAAACATTTGTCTTGCGGCGGGAATCGTACCCGTAACCTTTTGCTTTTGCGCCACAGAGGTCGTCATCACTATTCTCCGTCCTCGATAACGCTCAACTGTCGTGAGACGGGAACTGAACGTCAACAGGAGAATAATTAAGTACGTGGTATAGTCGTACTAATATTTAAAAACTAGAAATTAGTTAAAAGCGTATTGATTTATTGCAGTCGTTAGTTATTTCTTTTAACAAAACAAACACGATTACAACTGTATTGAAAAATTGAAAATTATTTATTTGCACATTAAAGGAAACATCATTTTACAATAAGAGAACACTGTTAAAAGTAGGCTTAAGGCAGTTTTAGGAACAACTTTAAGTGACAACTAATAGCTTAAGTTAGAATAGTAAGTATCCTGTGTGATAGGTACTAACAAATTGCTTATTATCCTTCTAAGCGATAAGACCGCCCATTGTACTTTTATCATAATAAGATTTTGTTATCATGTTACTTGTTTAAAGTGTACAATAAAGTATTTTCATTCATTCGTTCATTCCTTCATTCATTCATGCCTTCGAATTTTGGGTCCTAGTGCATGCCGATTTCCTCACAATATTTTCCCTCGCCATTTTGAGCACCGGTAAATGTTAATGTTTTAAGTAGAAAAATGCATTATTACACGACTTTTGTTCGAACCTGTGACATCCCAATTGGAAGTCAGGGTAACGCCCACCAGGTTAATACGGCTCTCAACATCAACATTGGTCATTTTTCAGCCACAGTCCCTTAAATCAAAAAACAAACACGATACAAACCTCATTAAACTCCCTATCCATAACTTCTCCAATACAAATTCCCGGATTGCCACATTACCCTGCATTTGCGGTGCCGTAAACACGTCTGCAGACGTTTCGGACGCTCAACTTCCACCACACGCTTGTTTTGCTAACGAATTTACTTTATCCTATTGCTTTTGCGGTACACTGTGGCATTATTGCAGTTGATGTTGTGTTTTTCATTTTCATCACACTTTTACGTGAGTTGACTTGTTTTTCAAGTCACAGCTAATATAAGCAGCTAATGTAACAGAAGATTAACAATCGTACCTATACATTATGGTAAATTCATCATCTTTCTCATAATTCTGCAGGACTTAAGCTTCCATAGAGTTCTATGTCGAATGGTCTAGGGTCAGCTCTATCCACTGACTTCATGCAACCCTAATTTTACATCCATTCTTTTATTTCCTAAACAAAAGCTTATTTTCGGCTTTAAAGTATTAGCGATACGAGTATCATAAAAAGCTTTGCTTGTATAAAACCATACCCGAAAGGTATAATTTAGGTTTATATATTATATAACTTCCCAAATGCGCATAATTATACGCGGTCAACTTTATATTGTTACTAGCTTCTGCCCATGGCTCTGCCTGTGTGGATTAAAAGTAGCCTATGTATTATTCTGCAGTAAGCTATATTACTGTAAAGTTTCATCGAAATCTGTACATTAGTTTTTGCGTGAAAGAGTAACAAACATCCATCCTCGCAAACTTTCGCGTTTATAATATTAGTAGGATAGGATATTTCAGAAATTAGGTATAAGTAATTAATCGGGGAAAAAACACTTTAAAGTTAGTACGGTTCAAGACGCCTCAGTGATTGTCGCTTGTCTAGACTTTTTAGACAAACAGGCCTGCGTTCCCCCTGATGGAAAGCAGTTACCGTCGCCTCAATAGCAATGCCCCAATACTCTAAAGGACTGACGACCGATGTGGCGCGGTGGGCGAAGGTCCGCCTGCTACACAGGAGGTTGCGGGTTCGATTCCCACCCTGGGACAAATAGTTGTACGATCTGCAAATATTTGTTCCGGGTGTTCTGGGTATTTTTGATGTATAATAAAAAAATATCTATCTATTTAATGTATTGTATTAAGTATATCAGTCATCTAGTACCCATAACTCAAGCTCTGCTTAGCTTAGGACTAGATGATGCTGTGTAGATTTTCCAGCATTATTTATTATTATTACTTCTTTTTTATGTTTTTTTTAACCGGGCATGTTACAGGTTAGCGAAAACACTTCAGAAGGCGACAGTTTATATGAACGAGGAATAAATGGCAATGGCGGGGAACGAGTAGTACGAGAGAGCCACGTACGAGTATATGTATCCTGTTTCGAATGAGCCCGGTTTTGATGTCGCGTGGTGCGATGGTAAAACCTTTTTGTAGGAATAGGGTTTTGATGTTGGTCGGTGCAATAGCATATTGTCTTCTCCTTTGTTGAATGAAGCCAACAGTTTGTACCTACATGGTATATAGTTTTTACCATGTAGGTACAAACTTGACCAAGCTGTAATGTGTTTTATACGTAACTTAGTTTTTTTTGTTGTTTTCTTAATTTTTAATTGTCTGACAAAACTTTTAATATATAGCGAATTTTTTTTTAATAGTCCTTATGCTAGAAATTGACATAATTGGGTTGATTAAAAACAGTAATGCGATGAACTAACGAACCTTTTTCATTTATTGCCACTGCGTATATTTTTTCGTTTATATGCGTTTTCGTTTGCGTATACGTTTTCCATGGTTAAGGAAAACTAACAGTTGCTAAACGGAGACATGTACCAAATATTATAATATAAGGACGTGCCTCTGGTTATCCCCTATTTGGTATCCTCAAAGATATACGTGCTGAGTACTTTGTATTTGAGGATGTCGATCATGGGGAAAAGTATTGGGCTTGTTAGTTTTAAAAACAGAGAAGCTAATAGTTTTTTTTTGTTTTTATGATTTTATTAAATCGTTTTTAGCTAAAGCAAATCGAACTAAAACCAAATTGAACAGGGAAAACCATTCCTGCACGGCAGCGTTAGAATTAATCTACTTTGGCGTTAACGAAATTCGTTAGTTTGTTTCTGCAGTTTACACATTGACTCAGTACCTACAATTGAATTATATTATCAAAGTAAGTCTTAATTGTATCTGTACAGTCAGCGACAAAAGAAGATTAACAGTTTTGCTTATTATATATCAAATATTTCCGGAAGCCAAAAGACGAGGAATCTACGTAATTTCACTTTAACATTTTTAATTCTCATGGTTTTTAAGCTGACGTTTCTACCTTCATGATCCTTGTAATTTCTATGAATGAAAACCTTTTGAATTTGTTTTGAAACGGCCATGATTTTGTAGATATACTCAAAAAAAGAGCATCTAAAAACTCAAATTGCTAGTCTAATCGTTACTGTCATGACTCTGATTGGTATCTTGTACCATTGATGATCAAACGTTCTATCCTCACAAATCTACATTTCTGAGTGATCTGAGGATGACTATGAATGTATTTTTTACAAAAAAACGGAATATTTACCATGATTTGTAAGTTTGAATGTTTCCTGATATTTCGGCACAGTTGCACATACCATGACCACGGGAGGAACTGACACAGGTACATGCATGGTGTTGGTAATATTTAAATTTTATTTAACTATGTCCATCATCAGCCTATATTAGTCCACTGCTGGACATAGGCCTCCCCTAATGAGCGCCATAGCGCCCTGTCTTCAGCTTGTCGCATCCAGCATCTGCCTACAGTCTTTCGCATATCGTCATCCCACGTGGCCGGAGGGCGTCCTACACTACGTTTGCCGAGTCGCGGTCTCCACTCAAGAACACGTTTACCCCAGCGGTTATCGGTTCTTCGCGAGATATGACCGGCCCACTGCCACTTCAGCTTGCTAATTCGTTGAGCTACGTATGTCGATAACTTTGGTTCTCTGACGGATGTATTCGTTACGAATCCTATCCTTCAGAGAGACTCCGAGCATAGCTCTTTCCATAGCTCGCTGAGTGACTTTGAACTGGTGGACCAGCCCTATCGTGAGTGTCCACGTCTCAGCTCCGTAGGACGCACTGATTGAAAATTTTCGTTTTCAAGCATTGCGGTATGGATGACGAGAAGACTCCACGTAGTTTTCCAAACGCTACCCAGCCTAGCTGGATCCTCCTTTTACTTATTACCTACCTACTAATATATCAATGTTTGTTGTCCCTAAGAAAAAAAAAATAGTCCTGACCACACACTAGGATTCCCTGTTTTATGGGTATCAGGAACTAAAGTAGCGTGGTAACACAATACACAGACGGCGCAGCGTGGCAGCGGCGCGTGGGTCGGAAGACGCAAAGCGGGCGCGCGCTCCGAACCCATATAGAAATATATTATAGAAGTATATTCATAAGAAATATTGTATCAAAGCTTTGATTTGGATCTAATCACCTGTTATTGTGTTGATCAACTCGAACCTTAGTCAACGTGTTGTAGGGGACATAGACAGTTTTAAACAAGTACCTTAACATAGACAACTGAGAAGCGATACTGATCCGCAGCTCAGTATCTGCCGCCGGCCGGGGCGATAGTGTGAGGCAACCTTATCATAGCTAGGTTTAGTGTGTTCGCATTGAGACTGTTCATTTTCTTCTGTTATAGCGTCAGACAGTTTTATTAGGATTCGTATTCGAAAATTCAAATCGCGAACAAAATTTATTACGGGTCGTAAAATTATCTTATTTTGAGTGAGTAATATAAAGCTAAATCTTAGTGACTCGTAAAATCTGATTAGATGCTATCACAGAAATAAACATTTTATTATGACTATAAATGATAATTGACATGGGTTTTAAGAGCATGTTTATTTTGTAACTTACTATAGCATTTTAAAGTAGGTATTCTACCTGAAGCCTACTAGTTTGATATGGCCTTAAGTCAGTGACTTACGGGGCATAACAAACTAGTTATTTTTTTATCTTTTCTTGGTCAATGATATGAGTAGTTAAGTACGGTGGTCTTAAAGTTGCCTAGTGACCAATGGTAAAAAAACCAGAGTGGTAAAAGGAAATGAGTAATTTCTTAAAAATTTGATTACTAGGATACTGACGGTTTTCTTCCGCTACGTTTTTTTACCATTTGACCGTATAATATTTTTGGCTGGAAAAAAAGTATTAAAAAGAAAGACTAAGTATGTCTCATGCATAGTACTTCTGTTGGAAGTAAGAAAAAAGTGGTGTATCTTTGTCGTTTTTCTTTTGATAGACACTAAGGTTGGCGTCTAGGCGCATGACGTCAGACTCAAACATCTGCATTGTGACCGCAGCTTTAAAATACAACAAAGACACAAATCAAATGAAAATAAGTTTAATAAATTAACGTTCTTCATCTTAAATTGGTGTTTATTGAATGATACCGTCCGGTACGGACGGTAAAGTAAGTTAAACTAGGTAAATTTGATACGAAGATGTTAACTACCTGTTATTACTTTCTGACAGCTTATTCCTCTATTTGCAGCTGGATGATGACATTTATGTCAACAAATTGAAATTATACGTCTTATTTGATACAATCTGACGACCCCACGTAATGTGGGATAAGGACAAGAAGATGATGATGATTTGATGAATAAAATCAACCCATGAACAGAGTGAAAATTATTAGTACTCGTTGTTCATGTATAAACTTACTAGCTTCTGTCCACGGCTTCGCCTGCGTGGTACCCGAGTAAAAAGTAGCCTATATGTTATTCTGATGTATAAGCTATTCTATTACTGCAAAGTTTCATCAAAAGCTTTTGCGTGAAAGAGTTACAAACATCCATCCTCACAAACTTTCACGTTTATAATATTAGTAGGATTAGTAAGATGGAAAGTCACGCCTGTTTCCCAGAATGGTAAGCAGAGATTAAGGATTTCCACTTGGTCAGATCTTGGCATATCGCTTTTGCTTCTTTCATCCTCATCACATGTCTCTTTAACTCATATTCTCATTCTCATTGTATTTACCATTCTTGATTAATATTTAATATTTTTACAACATAATTTAAAGTAGAATTGCCAACAAAAAATGTTTGGGCTAGTCGTGATTCTATAAGATGATTATGTTGTTTTAATTTTTACGGGAAAAACAGCAATCCCTCAGGAATAAAACTTTTATGGGAACACCTCGGAATCATTCTCTATACAAAAACTAAATAATCATCAGAATTGGTTACAGTTGGCAAAGTATCAGGTAACAAACACACACCATAAAAGATAAGATAACAGACAGCCGAATTAAGAATCTCCTCCTTTTTTGAAGTCATTTAAAAATATTAAATTTTATAACAGCATATAAATTTTATTCGACTCGAATAGGATTTTATGGGATAAGAGTTAACCCTGGGTGTTCATGATAGTGTTGTGTGGAGTAAATGAACTGTGAAGGGTGGCCATCCGTTTGACGAGGATCAGATGAGCAGGAGGGTGGGGGAGTACAGACTTTGTTAAGCCAGAAGATTTTATGCAGTAAGTTTATGAAGACTAATTCAAAATAAATGTACGAGTAGATTCAACTACCGAAGTAACGTATCTGCTTATCTGCTTAGGTAAGCACAAATCTAAATATAAAATGTTTGTTTTAGGTAAAAACAAAAAAAAATATAGACAAAGACGGGCATTTTTTCCTTCTCTAAGCAGGTAAATTCTATGACCTACTTAGATTTAGATAAATGTACCTAATGTTATAAAAAAGTGCGAACCTAGAGAATGTGAGTAGCTAATACAAACTTACAGTGGTTTACGTGGTAACAACGTTATATCAATATTATCTTACTAATATTATAAATGCGAAAGTTTGTGAGGATGGATGTTTGTAACTCTTTCACGCAAAAACTACTGAACGGATTTTGATGAAAATGAAAATTTACAGTAATATAGCTTATACATATATATATCAGAATTATATCATTGCATAATTTAGCCCCTACACTAACTATAAACTGTATTATGAATCTTTTTGTATGAATAAAATATGTATCTATCTAACTTTATAAGTACTTCGACCTCAGTGATGCGGCGGGCGAGACGTCGGCTGATATACAAGAGGTGCGGGTTCCATTTTCGCTGCGGACATTGTTTGCAAGTTCTGTAGATATTTGTTCCGGGTCTGTCGTGGTATCGTGTCCTAATTTGGGGGCAGGACTACGTATGTGTCTGTTAGGTTGTTATTTATTATTTATTAATTTACCTTACAAAAATTAAACAGTTTGTTAGTTTAAGGGACCAACAAAAAAGCTTTTGCAAAGACATACATTTATTTCTAGTGTCAGATTTCCTAATGAACATTGTGACTAGGCATCAACAGGAGATGTCAGAGCTTTGAGATGTCGTCAGTCCATCGAGTGAGGGTCCTTCCTAGACTGCGTCATCTGGTTCCTTAAACTATTTCTATTAGTCCCCAGCATAATCCTTACTGCAAGAATTCACTCCAAAATTAAATAAAATTTAGTAAATCAGCAGAATTACTTACCTTAATTTTGTTAATTCAACCTCACAGGAGCAATCCAATACTTTAATCTTAATACATTGCACTGGCGTATACTTTTGCATTACAAGGAGTACGAAAGCGGTCGTTTTTGGTAAGTGGACGCCACATCGTAAGGTGATTCAAAGAAAATAGATACGATTCTTATTCAACAGAATTCATTTAATAACATTTCTTATCCAAATATGCCAGAATTGTCTTTGATAATTTATGTGTGCATTAGCGTGGATAAGGACAGATGGCTTTCATGCCATTATCCGTGAAAAGACGACATCTCTGATGAGTAGAGTTCGGGGTTTAACTCTTCCATTTGGCGACATTTTGTGCAGAGGGTGGTCCAGTCAGTGAAAATAAAATGTTTGATCATCTCCCGTCGCAGAATGTCGCTATCTACGTACCTATATCGTAGATAGCGACATTCTAGTCTTAAGTATTTACTAACAAAATAGATTGTATTGTCTGAAATAAATACACAAAAACATGACCTCTGTGGCGCAATGGGCGATGGCCAGCCTGAGACGCAGAAGGTTGCAGATTCGATTCCCGCCACTAGACAAATGTCTGTATCTGCAAATATTTATCTGGGTGTTATCTATGTATAATATGCATGTATTTACAAAAAAAAAAAAAAAAGTAGTTAAGTTATGCAGTTTCTATAACAAGCTCTGCTTAGTTTGGAGCTAGATGATGCTGTGTGAAAATGTCCAACATTATTAGTTTGTTTATTATTTAAAAGTTTTAATTTGATTTGATTGTTTCATCTTTTATTGCACAGTCGCTATATATCCTTACCTCAAAGCTAATGAGTTGCTATCATATAGATTATTTATAGTTATAGATTATATATGTAGGTATATGTATTCACGTATGTGTGTATGTATAATAAGCGATAAGACCGCCTATTGTACTCCAGCGATTAGCTTTTAATTTGATCTAGTTGAAATTGTAAGCAACATGTTATGTGGTGTACAATAAAGAGTTATCTATCTATATATCTATATATAATAATAATAAACATATGTTTCAGGAAACAACATGAACAACATTTAAAATGATGGCGATAATATAAATACCTTAGAGACTAACATACAATGTTCAGTAACAAACCATGTTCTCAGCGTGTATTATCCAAAATAATTCTAGCCGCCTGTAGAAGTCTTCTGCTGGACATAGGCCTTCCTAAAGAGTGCTATGGCGAAAGATCTTGGGGTAAGATCTTTCGCCATAGCACTGACTATTCGCTGCCTTCGGTTCATCAGGTTTCATTCTTTGTTGTTCCATTCTTTGTTAAATTGTTCAAACTACTTTTTATATTTAGTGGGATTTAATAAAACAAGAATCGAGGGTTTGTTTTTTGATAAAAAATGTACACCATTAATTTTATTCATACAAAAACGCCTTGTCAAAATACTTTATACAACGTTATACACATTAGAGTAATGAACGAACATTCATATAATTAATTATGTTTCAAGTGATTTCTCGAGATGAGAACATTTTTCAAAGAAAACGAGTGAAAAATCAAAGAAAAATAACTTCTTTTTATTTTCCTTACCATCCTTCAATAATTTTTTAAACGTGCGTAATTTCATCCTCGTTCAAATACCCCTCTCAACTCAATCAGATAAGAATAACGTATGGTGGGGCTGATTGGCATCTTTGGAAGGGTTGCGACAATAAATGTAAAAAAAACTGGTAAATTTTGTAACATTATTACAAAATATACCAGTTTTTTTTTCTTCATTTATATTTCCATTTTATCTTTATAATGCTATCGTTTAGGAGTTGAACTCAATTTTCTGTCAAATACAGCGTTTTGATGATATTTTTTTCATATCAGATAAATGGGTAGAATTTTATAAATTGATCTGTTAATAGATAAAATTTTAACATTTTTTTTTATATTGACTCTACGCAGAGAAGAACCCATCCAAAGACGACCAATCAGCCCCACCATGCGCCTTAAGCATGCACTTAAACGTAATCACAAGAGGGGATATATTTTATTGCATTAAAACAAACCTATTTGTATTTTTCAATGTTCCTTCTCTTTCTTTCTCCCAGTCTGCTATTTCTGTCTCACACGTTTTGGTCTCCCTTTATTTGCGATCTAGGCTTAAATTATAGGGGTGACTTCCTATTTTCAAATTAATTTTATTACATTTTAATCATAGACATGCTACCATGATTACCCCTCTGGGTTTTAAAGATTGAAATTTAAATGAGTTTATAGTAATTTAAAGGTTTATTCATAATTAATTGTGTATTTAGTCTCAGTCTTCACTTTTGACTCAGATAAATTATCAATATACCTCTTAGTTACTCTAACAATCCCATTTTTTAAGCCCCAGAGGCGTAACCAGTTATTAGCTTGTCTTAAAAAAAAACATCACATCATTATCCAGCCCCTCCACACCCACTGCTGGGTATAAGCCTTCTCTTTATAAGGCTATTCTTTCCAGTCCCTTGCGATTCTCATCCATTGGTTCCCGTCTTAGCGTAGCCGGGAATCAGTGGATGAGAGTTACCAGCGGACGATGTTGTTCGACCAAAATTATGAATAAAAAATGATCACATCTCTTTATATTTTCACAATGTTTGCTCGAAACTATGTTTTAAGTGTTGATAATATCGATAAAAACCCGTACAAATAGGCGCGATAGCGATCAACTCTTAGTACTAATGGAACTGATCGCTATTGCAATTTGCGTGGGTCATAACACGTGGTACTTAACGCTATGTATCGGTGGTTTATTAACTAAGTTATTATAACGGTATATTACAACATCCATTGTGTAGCTTATCACGTAACTGTTTGCAAAAATTTTGAAGTGCTCAATAAGTTTAGTTTTAAAATGAAATGTATTCACTATACAATACGAACGGTTGTTGATTGCTGTACGTTTTTTTTTATTTTATAGATTTTGCGGAAATGAACTTCCTCGTACTGTATATTAAATAAATAAAAAATAAATAATGCTGGACATTTTCACACATCATCATCAAGCCCCAAAGTAAGCAGTGCTTGTGTTATGGAAACTACATGACTGATATACTACTTATACATATATTTTTTTTGTAAATACATACATATTATACATAGAAAATACCCAGACCCGAGACATATTTGCAGATCATACAAACATTTGTCCCGCGGCGGGAATTGAACCCAAGCGGACCTTCGCCCGCTGCTCCCAGAGGTCGTCAGATATTTTTAACATGTCATTTGATATATTTTTAACCGTCTACTATAAAATGCTTTAACAATTTTAGTTGAAAAAGGCTTTCTTAAAGGGTAAGAGGTTCTTGCTGAATAGAAAAAAAATATAGAAATAGACCTAGTTAACTCAAATCGGCTATTTATCTTTGTTTTTAAATATCGAGAGCACAAATAAAGAATAAACTAGTGAATATCTAACTCTGTAGATATAATTTTATAAATAAAATAATAATAAATAATGCTGGACATTATCACAATCATCATCTAGCCTCAAAGCAAGCCAGAAATTGTGTTATGGGAACTACACATGACTGATATACTACTTGTATACATATTTTTTTGTAAATACATACACAATATTATACATAGAAAACACCCAGACTCGAGACAAATGCATGGAGATAAATGGCTTTTTATTTTTATGTTTTTACCATAAAATTAGAGAGCTATTTCGTATAAAGGGACTAGCCTATAATAAGGGCTGATAGTAAATAGTTATACAAATTATATAATGTTATATAATGAGTGTAATTTTGAGTCCGAACTTTTTTTTTAACATTACAGCAATCAACATCCATATAAATAGTCTATATCTCTTATCCTAATGACTAGACTTGAAGCTATATAAACTACCTAAGTAAAGAAAAATGCAAAACACACATTACATAGCAATATTACATTAATCCTGCTCACTCCTTTGCCAGAACTCATTCCTTGAAATCCAAAAGTCTTCATCTCATTTTGTATTGGAATCAACGGGTCGCCAAGAGGCATAGGTGGCGCCTCTGTAGTTTTCTTACTCTCTCGAGGGCAGGGCAATGTTTCGGGGGATATTTTCAGAATGTTTCTCTTTAGTTTTTTTGCTGCTATGCCATTGGTATTTACGTCAGCGATGTCCTGGTCCGGAATCGTTTTCGTCTCGGTTAGGTTAATTTTTTCGTTGCGAGTCTCTATAGTCATGCTTGCGTGTAGAATGTCTTGATTGTAATCCACTTTAACGTTGGTCTCAGGCATTTTGTTGTAAGCCGAACTCACTATAGGGGGATCCATTTTGCAAGTTACGCTCTCTAGAGAGTCCTTTGTGTCCTGGCTTTTTGTCTCGTTGCGCAACGCATGCATCCATTTCAACCTGCAGTCGCATACGAAGTTATTCTCTGAAAATACACATTAAAAATATTAGTAAACTTTTAATGACCCTTTTATACAGAGTAAACAACTACTATCATCCAACTAAAAGGAATTATACACTTCCTACTTCTATCTACATCCCGACCCAACTAGAAATACCTCGAGGGATCATAAAAGAACAACTCGCAAAGTTAAAGTTAATAGTTACGTCTCCGTTTCCACTCATTTAATATTCAACGTGTGTTTTAAGTTTATCAAAGCGGAGATGAGGAAGTATGCATTATTACCTTCAAGAAGCAAATTGCTGTTTGGGGGCCGCAAGTTCTCCAATATAGGTTTGATATTGTCATAAGTTAATGCGTGTAACTCGTTGGATCGCAGATTGAGGGAATTGAGACCCCTTACGCCCTCAAACAGTCCAGCGGGGAGGGAAGCCAGTTTATTCTCATCGAGGGACAACTTTCGGAGCTGCGACAGTCCGTCGAAAGCCCGTTCCGAAATAAACCTCAAATCATTCTTTCCGAGCAGCAGCTCTTGTAAGTTCCATAACTCGGCAAAAGTGAACTCAGTCAAATTGTGTATTCGGTTCTTCCTCAGATCCAATTTCTTCAAGTTCGCCAATCCATCAAAAGTCCGACGGTTCAGATGGTATATGTTGTTTTTATTCAAGTCCAATTCCAATAGATTGAACGTGTGCTGGAACGTCCCGTTCCGAATCATCGATATATTATTTTTTGTGAACACCAACTTTTCCAATTTCGGCAGATCGAAGAAAGCGTCAGCGTCAATGTCAATTATTGAGTTATCTTCAAGATTGATTGTGGTAAGATTATGTAGATGAGCGAATGCATACTGTTGCAGGTTTGCTATTTGATTCTGTGAAAGGCCAGCTTCTACTAGGCTCGTTAAGTTTGCAAACGAGAATTGCGTAACATCAACAATGTTTCCGTATTTGATATTGATAGATCTGAGGCGTTGTAGGAAGAAAAGCGCTTTAGTGGGTACGTAGCTCAAAGCGCCGTCTACTCGGACGTTGAAAGACAAAGTTTGCAAAGTTGGTTGCGATGCAAAACTCTGCCAGATGGGGTCGTCACGTGGTATGCCGCCATTGAACACCCAACATTCAGCTTTCGTTGCATTCCTCGGTTCCTTAGCGTTCTCACAGTAGCAATGAACTTTCGAATCGCGATCCGTTACATCGCAGATATTCTTCTGAAAGCCTCCAATTTTTTCTTTCGTGCGCCGTTTGTTGTTGTCCCTAGCTTGCACGTTGATTGACATTTCGTTGACGAGAGCGAATGTGAAGATGATGTAAATTATCATTGCTATTCTTCGCTCCATTTTCATGATCTGTAACAAGAGAAAGACAATTTTAGTCTAATTAACTTAAATTTATATTGTCTACAATCGCGATTGTGCCCAACCCATTTTTTTGTACACTAATATATCCGTGTTGACCTAGTGAGCCTAGCCGTGTTGACCTAGTGAGCGATATCTCAATCCAAGGTAGCGAGTTCGATCATCATTCAATAGTTTTAGTCAAGTTTTACATAATTAGATATTTCAACTTAAATAATTTGATCTCAAAACGGTGAGAAAAACTTATATGCTAAAATATAATGCATATCCCATTGTTTAGTTCTTATTAAGCAGCGACGGGCTACTAACTTCTATGCCAAATGTAACCATTTGTCAAATATAATATATTGACGTCCCTCAAACCACCCTATACTCTTGCGTCACGAGTCTATTTACTGAAAATATATCTGAAGATGTCCATCAGATGTTTTTCCGTCTGATAGACATTATCAGCTTTCGTGTTTTTTTTATTTACTTTGTTGGCCATAGATTTTATAAAACTTTAAATCATACAATTCCTACATTATGTGTTTTTATTTTGAACTTAAAATATATTAAAATTGCTCATACATTCGCGTAATAATAAATACGTATAATGATAGTCGGTTATAACGTCAGTAAAAAAAACTTTATAACTAAACGGTAGTAACTATTAGATCAGAAGATTTAATAGTTACTTAACATGGTTCGTGATTTCCTCTTTATATTCTCACATTCTGAAGCTCGTGCGGTCTGGAAGTAATTATACGCGCGCTGTGGCTTATATTATGTACGTTAATTTTGAGGTTTCGTAATCAAGTGATGTAGAATTTTAGACATGTTATTATCATAAGTGGGTTTGGTTTTGAAATTTGCTACTAAGATTATGCTTGCTTACAAATTGAAAGCTTCTCCTGAAAACACTCCTAATTTTGAGCCAGGCAATATTTCCTTAAGTTGCATACAAAATATCAATAAATACATTTGTTTGAGCAAATAAAATCCATTGTACAGTGATTACATGACGGTATAATCTGAATAAAAGACAAAACACAATTAATGAAACTTACTTAATTTTTTTAAGGATTTTCTTAATACGAACGTATGGCCATCCTTTGAATCCAGACAATATGAACGAGTGATTTTTATTTAATTCCATAGATTAAATTACTTAGATAAAAAATAGTTGTCCCTTAAACCCATTTTATTTATGTTTGTCCCTCGTGGCCCAGAGTGACGTATTTTTGATTGAGATAGAGTGACGTATTTTCAATTCACCTATTGCCTTAAATCTTGAGTCGCGTTTCAGTGCAAGTAAAACTAACTGACTAAATTAGTACCAGAAGTACCAGAAAAAGACAAGATAATTTGTTTTCATCTCGTGCAACTCTGAAACAAAACTCATTACATAGAAAGTAAAAGTCAATTTGGTTCCGCAACTAAAATTTGCACGAATAAAGGACTAGAAGTGAATTCATAATTAAAAGGCTTTGGATGCATGTTTATGTAGAGGACAATCTGCTCCAGAGTAAAGCGAGCGTTGGTAGACCATCCTACTAATATAATAAATGCGAAAGTCTGTGTGTGTGAATGTTTGTTACCACGTTTCTCCGTTACTACTAAACCGGTTTTGATGAAATTTGAAATGTAGATAGTATATAGGCTAATCTTATTTTCGAAAATCAACCCCTAAGGGGGTTAAACAGGGTGGTAAAGTTTCTATGTAAAAAAATATTGGTTTTATTCACTCAAAACTCGGTACACGTAAACTTTAACATAAATAATGAAATACGTATTTTTTTTTTTTTTTAAATTACCCTTTGGGGGTGTGCAATTGAGTTCTAAACTTTGTATAAATTGTTATCCTTGGTTTGATTCATTCGAAAGTTGGTGGACATAGTTTGAAGCCTGGAGACGGTCATATGCTACTTTTATTAACATACCACGCGGGCGAAGCCGCGGACAACAAATGGTTACAAATAAACTCAATGATAGAAAATATGATCATTGTTCTGAAGAATATTAATTCTTGTGCATTCCCTAAAGTATGGGATAATATAAAAAAAACTCAAATAACCGTTGGCATGGAGTCAGTTTATTAGGCCCAAGCCATAAAAACAATACACAAAGAATATTAAACGCAGATTTTAGAAAATGGTTTTAATAGTTATTCTATTCCAACATTGGTTTTATAAGATAAATTATTAAAATTGGTATAATAAATAAATAATAATAATAAATAATGCTGGACAATTTTCACACAGCATCATCTAGCCCCAAACTAAGCAGAGCTTGTATTATGGGAACTACATGACTGATATACTACTTATATACTTTTTTTTTGTAAATACATACAAACAATATAGAAAACACCCAGACCCGAGACAAACATTTGCAGATCATAGAAAATTTGTCTCGCGGCGGGAATCGACCCGCAACCTTCTGCGTCTCAGTCGAGCTTTTGCCCACTGCGCCACAGAGGTCGTCATACCCCCCCAGTAGATATTTTCAGACCTTTTTCTAGATTGTATCATTCTTACGGGATAAGTTGGCTCAGCGGATGTTTTATTTTCGTCCGCTAGATGTGAATAGCGTTTGGTGCCGAACACTAATCCTTATGGGGGATTACAACACATTGCGGGTACAGCCGAATGTAATTTAATGTGTTTAATGAGAATGCAGACGCGAGAGCGTAATCCGATAGGGTTTCAATCATTAATGTATCGAAAACGGTTCATTTCATTTTGTGTTTCGGAAATATAGAATTAATTTAATATATTTTTTATCATCATCATCAGCCTATATTATGCCCATCATCAGTCCACTGCTGGACATAGGCCTCCCCTATTGAGCGCCATAGCACCCTGTCTTCAGCTTGCCGCATCCAGCATCTGCCTGCAGTCTTTCGCAGATCGTCATCCCACCTGGCCGGAGGACGTCCACTACGTTTGCCGAGTCGCGGTCTCCTCTCAAGAACTCGTTTACCCCAGCGATTATCGGTTCTTCGCGAGATATGACCGGCCCACTGCCACTTCAGCTTGCTAATTCGTTGAGCTATGTCGATAACTTTGGTTCTCTGACGGATGTATTCGTTACGAATCCTATCCTTCAGAGAGACTCCGAGCATAGCTCTTTCCATAGCTCGCTGAGCGACTTTGAACTGGTGGACCAGCCACCATATTTTTTTCCTGGATATTTTTTATGTTTGAGCCTAACCACTCCAAAGGGACTTCCTTATAGTTAAAATGTTAGCAGTATTTTTGTTTATTTTATTAAAATTTTATTTTCATTCTCGACGCTAGGAGTACTTATATTGTATAAGACGAGTATAGAATAAAAAGTTGTATGCAGTGTGTTTGTCTGATTATTTTATATCATCATCATTGGCAGCACTGACACTGATTATGATGATGTTACAGTCAAAATTTACAAGATCAAGCAATAATTTCATATCACATAATATACTCCTTTGTTATATCTGCAATCATTTCATATCACATATTCGCCTTTGTTATATATATCATAACATGATCTTCATCTTCGACGACCTCTGTGGCGCAGTGGGCGAAGGCCTGCCTGAGATGCAGAAGGAAGCGGGTTCAATTCCCGCCGCGAGACAGATGTTTGTATGATCTGCAAATATTTGTATCGGCTTTGGGTGTTTTCTATGTTGTTATAATTAATATGTATGTATTATTTTATAAAAAAAATTACAGTCATGTAGTTCCCATAATACAAGCTCTGCTTAGTTTGGGGCTGGATGATGCTGTGTGAAAAAATAACCAGCATCCTATTTTTATCTCTATCTTAATTGGGTTATTTTGCTTGCCTTTGGAATTCCACACTCAAGCATTAAGATCGTGGCGCTATACATCCATATGTAGCCTGTATGTGAGTCAGTTGACAGCTTTATTTGCTCGCTCAAATTGAATAATACCAATTCATTATTCATTGATAGCAAAAATCTAATAAATCTACCATCAAACAGCTGTTATGCACAATTAGACGGTCAATTACATTTGATTCATATATTTGTTGCCATGGAAACGATAAAACGTCTATTAGACGTGTTACCATGTCAGTTACAAGTTACAGTTTTTTTTTTTCAAATTATCATTATTGCGGAAAGAGTCTACTCTAGGACAGTTTACTTAGCTTAAGTAAAAACTTATAAGAATACATGCTAAAAGAGTGCCGTAATATGGCTTATTTTCACAAATACAAATTCGTTATAAGCCTACACTAAACTTAAGCAAAGACGTGGGATTTTTTAAGAGACACTTAAGTAAAAAGAAAATAATATAATACATTTAATGTCAAAAAACCGACTTTCTCACTTGTTTACGTAATATTGGTCATTCGGGATGACATTCTATCGAATAAAAAACAAAAGTAAAATAGTCCACAAAAAATGTTTCGGCTGACTTGATTCCATAAGATCCACACATTTATGGAACCTCTTCGGGATCATTTTCTATACTTTCATTTCTATTGGCGAAGATATCAATACTCAAACATATATTTAAAAAAACAACCGAAAAGAGAACCACCTCCTTATTTTGAAGTCGGTTAAAAAAGAGTGCCATAATGAACTATATACCAAATTCCCGCAACCTTTAAGACAAAGAGAATAAATAACACCCAACAGTGACATACTATAGTGGGACAAGGGTTCTCTGTATCGGGGTTATCAGGATCTACGAGTGCTAAATTACGATACTCAGATCCAGAACAAATATCCTCAAAACATTTTTCCCGCAGCAGGAATCGAGTAAGCACTTCTTGCGGTTTCAGCCGACTACTCGCTCGGTACCCTGTGTTGTGGGTACCAGGAACAACGAGTACCGTGGTATCAGAACTCCCAGACCTGAAAAAAATATCTGCAGAATATGCAAACATTTGTCTCGCACCGGGAATGGAACCCTTACTTCCAAAAACTATCGGTGAAGGCATCCGTTCAATAGTTTTTGCGTGAAAGAGGAACAAACATCCTCACAAACTTTTACCTTTATAATATTATATAATATAATATAAAGTATGATAGTATTGTCATAACATAACGGTCATAACATAGCAGTCAAACATTTTGCTCTACCTTTTATTTCTAGTCACAATTTTCACGAATACCTAAGTGTCTACTAAAATATACTGACGCTAAAAGCCCTATTTGCAGACAACAAAGCGTTTCCAACCATAAAATTAATGTTTCTACATCTAAAACATACTAAGCCGCTAGACAAATTGTACCTGAGCTTTCCTATTACTTGAAAAAAAAAAATTACCACTACCAAGAAAATCCTCAGATCTATCAGACTCCTACACCTCTCTATCATACTTACCGTTCTCTATCACAAGAAAAAGTTTTCAAGTTGTAACCCATGCGTATTTCCTTCAGCGATTGCAGTAATAAAACATATTTAAGACATATAAATCCATTACAAAAAACAGTATCACAATCGAAAAAGCCGTTTCAGCGATATATATCTCTTATGACATACGCATAACTGAACTTCTCTCGTCACGGGAAACTTGCCTGTAAGTTTGAAATGTTTTTTATTTATTTATTTCAAAAAACCTCTCAAACTTACAGGCAAGGGCCAAAACGTTTTAGAGCTAAAGATATTTCAATTAACAGAGAACATAAAAAAATCACACATTGGCCTCGATTCAGTATTTAACTAACTAAACTAAATTTAAACTGTCGTTCTCTTTTACTGATAGTGCAAGCAAGAAAGAGATAGCTACAATTTTAGTGTTGTCAAATCAGTTTACGTGCCGCTTTTCTGTGTTTATAGTCAGCATGTTTTGAAATGACGACTGAATTTGTATGGAAAACTTAAATCTGACTAATTTGACAGCACTAAAATTGTAGCTATCTCCTTCTTGCTTGCACTATCAATAAAAAAGAACGACAGTTTAAATTTAGTTTAGTTAGTTAAATACAGAATCGAGGCCATTGACGAATATACGTTTTTTCATGATTAAGATATATTTGGTGCCTGAGTAATCATTGAGTTGAGCAGTGCGAGTGCATTCGCTGTAGGGGCATAGAGCGCGCTGTTAGTGCGAGATGCGGGCGGTGCGAACAAACACCGCGCGCGCGCACGGACGTACCGGGAGGGGACGTAGAGCCTTCACTCTGACAGGGCGGCAGGGTTGTCGATGCCACCACGCAAAACCAAAAAGTAGGGGATAAGAAGTGCACATTTACGACGTAGCTCGAGCGTATTTAGTTCGATCATACCATACAAAATTAGAAAGTGAACGATTTCACTAAGCAGTTAGTGTTTTACTGATGTTTTATGATTGCAAGACATGCATTTACTGCGGTGTCGAGGATTGCCACTAGCCGAATCTTCTTGATTAGCGATTTTGCGTAAGGCTAAATTTCACAAGAAAATTTTGTCTAGATGCGCTGCTAAGCCAAATTCCATGCAATAAAAATTCACATAGCAAGCTACCCCAGGCACCTTATCAATTTATATAAACGACAAGCCATGACCAATAATGCTGTACCCACTAAATACCCCACAGGGAGGCGACGAGATGGCAAAAACCCTTCCGTCACAGAGTAAAAGTTGAGAGTAGGAAAACTTGGAAGGTTAATTAACGTTTAAAAGTTTTGATCTAGTGAGGGAATGACATTTTTGAAAACAGCGAATAAACCGTTTTATCGCAATTTTTCGAATAATTAACTATGTATGGAGTTCTTCATAAAGGGCGTTTTGAGATTGTTATAGGGTCGGCAACGCGCGAATGATTTATTTATTTATGTCTATTATTCTCTGTCTAAAATCCTTTACAAAGGATTTTCCCGCAATTAGAATACATCGCAGCATGTACAGTATATTACCTACAAGACAACAACTAACTGTATCTCCAATGGTTCAATAACCAGTGCGGTGACAGATTGAGTATGCCTCGTAGAGGTGAAAATAAATGAAAGTGTCAAATATTCTCGAATTTTGGTTCTAGGACAAGTCTGATTCCTCACAATATTTTTCTAGCATTGTGCACAATATATTTTATAAAAACTACGTTTTGGTTGACTCTTTCTTACTTCGAATTTAATAATATAGTTTAATAATAGTTTGTGTTTGCTATTTTAATCCTATCCTATCCTACTATATCCTACTATTATTATAAACGTGAAAGTTTGTGAGGATGTCGGTTACTCTTACACGCAAAAACTACTGAACGGATTTTGATGAAACTTTACAGTAGTTTAGCTTATACATCAGAATAACACATAGGCTACTTTATCGGTACTACGCGGGCGAATCCGTGGGTAGAAGCTAGTAAATAATAATCTGTTCTATTCCTATATTGGGCCGTTAATTTCTTAGTCAGTTTACTGGTTATAATTGATCACACAACATTTGCGTTACTTTCTTTTAACTGCTTTCGTTATAACGTCACTCTATTCACGCCTGCAGAATTCAGAACTTGGAAATTTTAGAAAACGACATTCATAGTTTCATACTTTACATCTATTCAAAACTTGCAACAAAGCTTGAATCACCTCACTGCTGATACTGTGGCTTCAACTCGAAGCTAAGATCTTGATAAAGAACAAACGGAGGTCCCTCATGATACAGAAGAGATTTATTACTTCAAGTCTCCAGAGAACCAGATATATTCTTTGAGCGTAAAGATTTAAGACTAGACGGTTTTGGACCGCTTTGTAACTTTTTTTTTATTAAACATGTTTATTATTTTAATTACTTTTGATACGTATTCAATATAGTTGTACCAAATGTGGTCAAAATATTATTTGATCCATGCGAACTTAAAAAAAACTAGCTTTTGCCCACGGTTTCACTTTATGTCTTATTCTAGGTCACGAGCTATATGACCTAAAATATATATAAAATGGTGTTAAGAAACTATACCGACTTCTGGTATCTTAACTGTCATTTATTTTCTATATTATCTTTCATATAATTTGGACTAATTGTAGGGTCAGAACTATGTATTATGTCAGTTAAAGAAACTGCTCCCTGCATTGTCCCACTTATGCCAATACCTGCTGCATTTAAAAATGAATTAAAAAGTTCTAGTGGCAATTCACTTCCCGCATTAAAACTGTTCGTTATGAAGTTGTTGGCAGAATTCATTACTTTGTTAATTAATTTGGGTGCCGTCGTTCTGAAGCCAACACTTTAATCTGGCCGTGTCGGTTAAAGTGTTGGTTTTGAAAATATTGAAAGGTTATTCTAGTTTACGTTAATTTTGGTAGTTTCAAATGTTCCAGCTTCAATGACGACCTCTGTGGTGTAGTGGGTGTAGACCTGCCTGAGACGCAGAAGGTTGTGGGATCGATTTCCGCCGCGGGACAAATGTTTGTATGATCTCCAAATATTTATCTCTGGTCTGGATGCTTCTATGTATAATATGTATGTATTTACAACAACAAAAAAGTAGTATATCCAGTCATGTAGTTCGCATAATACAAGCTCTGCTTAGTCTTATGATGCTGTGTCCATCATTATTTATTTTTATTTATATTATCAAATCATTTCACTTACAATTGCAATTAACTAATACAGACATTCGTTGATAGATCTTTATATAAAATTAAACCTTATATGGGATATCACTATCAACGATATCACTTAACACTTCAGATCTTGGACCAAATGATAGAATTCACCGCCGACCATTTACACAATTTCATTGATTCCTCTCCATCCAAAGGTTGTCTGGAAGAGATCGATTCAAAGCGGACCGCCCTCCTCAGATACATAATCTGAGCGTAGATTTTCAGTATACCAACTTAGAGGTAGGTAATTAAACATTACATTTACACATGTCTGCGTTTCGTGACAGTATCGAAAACACATAATAAAAAATGATAATAAAAACTCACATATAATAAACAACTTCCTATAGTAAAAGCATATATGAGCTCCTATCGTCCTGGGTGAAACTGCCATCGTTACATTCCGGTGTAAATCCTACACGAAAACAGTTGACTCCAGGCACCTCACAACTTTCAGTGATGAGTGCTTTGAAATTCAAATTCAAAAACGCTTGTAGTGGCTTATCTGTATTCTCTTTTCATACTGTGTCAGTGCTTTGGCATTTTTATAGGGCCGCCTACGAGTGAGAATATGTCTGAATATTTAGTAAGACTGTGACTGCAGCATGTCTCAGAAATGTTAAGCTTAAATAGTACTAAAATAAACGTATCACAATATCACATTTTTATAGGGCCGTCTACGAGTGAGCATATGTCTGAATATTTAGTAAGACTGTGACTGCAGCATGTCTCAGAAATGTTAAGCTTAAATAATACTAAAATAAACGTATCACAATATCACATTTTTATAGGGCCGCCTACGAGTGAGAATATGTCTGAATATTTAGTAAGACTGTGACTGCAGCATGTCTCAGAAATGGTATGCTTAAATAATACTTTAAAAAAAAACACAATATCGAAGAACGGGTCGGGGGGGGCGAAGGTCCGTCTGAGACGCAAAAAGCTTTCGGGTTCGATTCCCACTGCGGGATAAATGTTTGTATGATCTGCATATATTTGTCTCGGGTCTGGGTGTTTTTTTTATGCATAATATGTTTGTATTTGAAAAATATATACGAGTATATATAAGTAGTATATCAGTCATGTAGTTCCCATAACACAAGCTCTGCTTACTTTGGGGCTAGATGATGCTGTGTGAAAATGTACAGCATTATTTATTTATTTATTTAATGCGTAGGTATTTTCGGTTCAGCATTTACCTGCTAATCCTACATAGATAGAGGCTTAGCAGGTAAGTGCTATTTCTAATTCTGAATCATATAATGTAACATTTTTTTTAAGTTGGCCAAATAGATATTTTTTATTTCTATAAATTAATTATTCATATTTTTTATGAACTCTTTATTTCAGACTACATAGGTCCATAAATTACGTAAGTGAACATGAAAATTACAACGAGTAAAAACTAAAATTTGTTTATAGGTAACAAAACTAATCCAGAATTTAAAATATGACATTATTAAAGCCCTTGAAGCTTAGCCCCCAATTAAATCTTGGTGCTATTGATCATTAAAAAACAATAATTATGTTTGTTCGTCCGACGGTAACTAGAAAACCGTTTATTCAATCTTGATTAAAATTGACAGGTTAGTAAAAAAGTAATGTCCTGAATAAAATAAAAATCTGCACGACACAAATCTCAAGATAATCTTCTTCAGAATTAAGCCAAATCCAAAACTAAATTAAATAAAAATGATAACCCTACATCGTATCGAAAACGTGACAGTAATTCGTAATACCTTTATATTACAAGAGTCTTTATCGGAAAATGCTTACTTTGTGTTTTTGCCTCGATATTCTTACACACGATGTCAAGGAAGCTGCGTCATGCCGCATATATAAAAATATATACAAAAGTTGTTTGTTTGTTTCTATGCTTGTTTGTCTTTTATCTTCAAAACTTACTTATTGTTTATCGGATGGTAATGTTGTTTTTGTCAACGATTTGTAAGTTTTTAAGGTATTTATATAGATTTTACTGCTCATATCACTAGGAGGCGATGCCATCGACAATGGAGATATACATCAGTGATATTTAGGTTTCGTAAAAAAAAATATTAACTAATTACACTTAACCTTAAGGTTGTCTAAAAGAGATCACTTCAAAGCTTTAAAACCACCCATTTTACTTTTAATAATGTTTATTTATTTTTATTTTATTGTGGGTGTCAATAAAGTATATAATTTCGGATTAAAAAATAATATACAGGCTGATTTTTAGTATTTTTTCAGCATCATGATCCAGCGGCATGCCACATCACTGGAAACCTCGTGATCATCCCAACAAGCCTTTCACAACATTAACATTCAAAACGCGTGTTTGGTGTAAATTCGAAGAAATAATTCAATGGCCCTCCCACTGTCCTAACTCGTTTAATTCAACCACGATCGAATGCTCCAGCAAGATCGCATAATTTCTATAGAAATATCGAGTTTTCATTAGAAACTTCATATTTCTTACCTTGATTTTTGAGTTTTATTTGATATTCTTACACATTTCTTTCAACTTTGTACTTAGCTACCCACCTTGACATTCAATACCTTGAACCCTTGGAAGAGACTAGCCACCCACAACACAGGGAATCCTAGTGTGGGGGCTAGTAAACCTTACTTGTTTGCTGGTTGGGTAACGAAAGCGGTTTTGTACCTACTAACATAGGCACTATCTACATTTAATGATGTATTGTTTTCGTAACTTAGGTGGCAATTAAGCACTTGTATAATAGTATTTTAGATCAAATAAACAAATTATTATTATTATTTGCGAGTGTCATGATTATGCGAAAAACTCAATTGAGAATTACTAAATGTGAAGGTTTAGGTATTTGAAAAATTAACAGATCCCTAATTGTTATAAGGACTATATTAGATACGTAGTCCTTATGATCTCACACTAAGATTCCCTGTATAGTGGATCTAGAATCTAGGTAACACATTGGTTACTCTTTATTCTTTATTGTACACACAAATAAACACAAAAAGGCAAAATTAAATGACATGTACAAAGACGAGCATAAAAGAATTTTCTTCCGGTAAATCTTGAGCTAGAGAGAGATAATTATAGAGATAGGATCGTATACAGAAGAAAATAATGAACCAGAAAAATACTTTAGTTACTTAAAACTACAAAAAATAACTAAACATATATAAATAACTAATTATTATTTGTCATCGTCGGGGACATCAGTTAGAGCCGGCGCAGCGGCTGATTCGGCCGAGAATCTCAAGAGGCGCAAATATAGAGGTCTCGACAGAGCCTACTTATTTGAGCCTTTTGGGGTTGAGACTCTGGGTCCGTGGGGAACCGGCGCCCTTCGCGTTTTCAAAATACTTTCAGGGCGACTGGTCGAAGCGACGCGTGACCAGAGAGCTGGCTCTTATCTGGGTCAACGCATTAGCATTGCCATTCAGCGTGGCAATGCGGCCAGTATTTTGGGAACGATTCCGTCTGGTAGTGATCTGGATCAGTTGAGCTATCTATAGATCGTTTGTAACGGTCTTTAGGTGGCTAGCTGTTTCATCTGTATTTTTGGTATATACCTACTAATAACTAATACTATGCTAAAATATATAGATACTATATATTACCATATATCATTTAGAGAGTCAGATAGTTCTTTTTTAGGAATTACGTAAGCAACGTGGTGTGCAGAGGCATATAGTAAAATTGGATCATAATTTAAATTCACTATATACATTGTATCATTCACTGATAGACTATCACAGCAATTATCGTACAGCCTAATCCATAAGACTTGTATGTATAAATAAATAAAATAAAATAAATAATGCTGGTCATTTTCCACACAGCATCATCTAGCCCCAAACTAAGCAGCGCTTGTATTATGGAAACTACATGACTGATATATTAATTATATACTTTTTTTTTTGTAAATACATATTATATATAGAAAACAACCAGACCCGAGACAAATATTTGTAGAACATACAAACATTTGTCCCGCAGCGGGAATCGAACCCGCAACCTTCTGCGTCTCAGGCGGGTCTTCACCCACTTCGCCGCAGAGATTGTCAACGAATTGTATGCCAAGACTTTAGCGTGTCTTAGCATCATTAAAGCACTTCTAAGTTTAGTGAAGACGGGTATCAGAATCTCCAGGTAGTACTAAGGGACTAAGTAGTGGAAATCCTTTTAAAGAGCTCGTGCGGCGGAGTACTACCACCATACCTATTTTTACCGTCAAGCAGTAAAGCTGGCATTGCTGAGTTCCGATGAAAAGTATGGAAGCCGGTGAAATTACAGTCACATGAGACTTTTTACCCTTTATTACTCATGGTAGACAACGCGCGAGTGACACTTTGGTATTGTAAGCGTACATGATTTACGATAACCGTAGCTGGGCTGTGTGCTCATTTGCCACTTTTGGACTAGTTGTATAAAAAAAAGCAAGGTAAGTTTTACGTAACTATAATATTACGATAAAAGGAATAAACTTAGCCATAGTTCTGTAATGGATTTGGGAGTTATGGGATAATAGCGTAGTAATATAATGCTTAGCTTTTAGGGTTGACTTAGAAATTATATTGCAGAGTAGGATAGAAACGATAGAGCGTTCCCTTGTATATGTATTATTATGTAAGCAAAATATTTGTTGTTAGATACTTACTTTTTTATTCATAATCATTCACTAACTTTAGCAGTGTACTAAAAGTGGTCTGACTTTATTCTTTGTTAGAGGACCTGTGTGTCTAAACAAATACCTCACGTAATTACCTTGTAAAAGAAAAACTTAGATTTCCTTTCACGCTAACGCAAATTTGTTAAGGAAATACTTGACCATTGTGAATTTCTTTTTTGTTGTTCTTTTTACTATGTTTCTGTGTTTATACTGTAAATTGGTCTTAGGCACAATAAAGAGTTTATCTATCTATCTATCTTGGGAGTAGTCACATGACTTTTAACAGCTAATGTAATTTCTGTTAAATTAGAGAATGATTATGAATAAGAGGATTTATCCTGTACTACGAATACTTTGGTATCATAACACCCAGCCCCGGTACCATCTGCAGAGCATGTAAACGTTAGCCCCGCAGCGGGTATTGAACCCGCACATCTTACGTCCCAGCCGACCACTTGTCGTACAACTGAGGTTAAATTTATAAAAAAAGTTCACAGCAGCACTAGACAGCAGGGAATATTCCCAAAAATAGCACCAAACATATTGCACCTAACCTAGAACTACTTCTGTGGCTCAGTGGGCGAAGGCCTGCCTAAGATGCAGAAGGTTGCGGGATGGATTTCCGCCACAGGACAAATGTTTGTACGATCTGCAAATATTTGCTGTTTTCTATGTATAATAATGTATGTATGTGTTTCCATTAAATATAATTATATGCTTAGGATATCAATCATGTAGTTTCCATAACACAAGCTCTGCTTAGTTTGGGGCTAGATGATGTTGTGTGAAAAAAAAAACACTGTCGTCAATAACAGCCTGTTTTCCAAATACTATCGAAAACTTGACCATTCATATTGTAAAAACGAGAATTTTCACGTACTGCACTATCGGTGAAGGCACCGACTAAGTTTCGACTCATTCCGAGAGTCATTCTGGGAGCAAGTCGCGATCGCTCACCCTGATGAAGACTCTCGGATTGAGTCGAAACTTAGTCGGTGCCTTCAACGATAGTGCAGTACGTGAAAATTTCCGTTTTTACAATATGAATAGCTTGTATATTTGTTTATTGACGATTCCATGAAAATAGGATTATAATTATCATAAAATAATTCTACGAGTATGATCCATGTTATTTGAACGACTTTGAACAGGTTGCCAATGGAATTTTTTACACTGTGTGTAGTATTTTTACTCCATCGGTTACCTTGTATTCCCAGACCTTTTCTCCGGTCAATTGCACATAAAAAGGTATTCACTTTATTGTTTGAATGGGGGTATGTTGCCACCGGCTTTAGGAGAGTCGGATTTATTTTCGTATCAAAAATTTTGATTGCCAAATGACTTCGGCTTATATAATCTTGAAAAGAATTAATGATCGAGCGAGTGAAGCGAGTTTCTGATTCTACTTGAAAAATCACGCCGGTGTTTATATTATTATGTATATCTGTTTTTTTATCGGATGATAACTTGTAATTTAACTTTTAAAGGTATAATAAGCGTTTATTTTTAAAAAGTTTTTTAGTAAAAGCAACACATGTATGTATTTACGGTCAAATATGAGCTTAAACACACCTTCCAGTTATCATGTAAAACTTAGGTAGAATGTTATTAAATTAACAGTTTATAAAATTAATGTCAATAAATAATTTTATATATTTTTTAACATTTACATTAAGTCTACTTAGAGATGAATCCACCGAAACATGACTAATCAGCCCCACCATTCAACTTGAGTAAGCTTAAATCTCAGCTTAAGAACGTTGAAAAAATAATAAAAAATCTATATAGTTCTATATCTACACTAGGATTCCCTGTATCGTGGTTATCAGGAAAATTATAGTTTTATACAATGCATAATTATTTATATTTGTAAAATTATTATACTTAGCTATATTTATTTATTTAGTGCACTTATGGTTATGTATAATTGCGAGTTATTTTACTGATAGACTATTTAAGTCTATTACTAAGGCATTATATTTGATACAGACAGAACAAGATTGACTCTTAACACCTGAACTCTGAACATTTCTAAGAGGAAAATCTTCAAAAACTCCTAATTGCATTAGTAATTCGCAAAAGTCCCATGTCAATCAGGCCTTCAGGACTTTCCGCGCGAGATGCCACCTTGCCAAACTTAAACCCGACGACGTTTTCGTAATTACTTTTCGTGACCCATTATATTATTTATAGAGGAAAGATTCCAAGAATAAAATTAGTGTGTTCCTTTTGGGCAGTGCATATTTAAGTCTCTGAATGCTAGATAATCAGATTTTGAAGGGAAAATTATGTATGCTATTTGAGTTGCAAAAAATATTGAAAAACTGCACAACAGCGCATATATACTGAGTTTATTTAGTTTAGTAAAACACTTCATGGCTTTCTTCCGTTTTGAGTTTTTTAATATACAAATATTATCAGCATTTCCTGACTTTTCTATGTGTACAGAATAATTCGTTCGCATTCGGTATTCGTGAAAGTACCGACGCGAACTAACTGTTCACACAATCACAGAGTCTTCAGTTAGTCTCGTTACTTAAGGAGCGAGTAGAAAAATGCGTATCTGTAAACCATTAAAAAAAATCTTAGCGAATTATTAATAAGATTATTCAACTGTTAAACATACTTCAACAAATAAGAAATGCTCTAGAAAATCCTTCGAAACGCAAAGAATATTTAGGTTCAAACTATTTTACTTAGGTCCCATTCGATTTTATTTTGATTAAAAATCTCTGTCAGACCTTCGTAATATTGTACGATGACCCTTACATTTATTGGTTCTCATCAATTGGTGCAGACCATAAAATAACGAACGCAGAGAAGCAAAACTCAACTGTCCGTGCTTACAAATTACGCCTGTCTGCTGGAAACTACCAACATTTTTA
Organism: Perizoma flavofasciatum; assembly: GCA_958496245.1. NCBI lineage: Eukaryota > Metazoa > Arthropoda > Insecta > Lepidoptera > Geometridae > Perizoma > Perizoma flavofasciatum. The sequence continues at coordinate 10,867,045 of OY292433.1, forward strand.
GCGTATACTCAGTGCAACTAGCTAAATCAGTGCAACTGCACCGATAACTCTTTATTAAAAAAATAAATAATCAGTTTTATAACTTATGTTAAGTTTCAATGTTTCTGGATACAAAAGTTTTTTTGTTATTTAATGGGTCTGCTTTGTGCACTTATCACGCAAAAAGTGTGAGTTTGATTTCTTTATGAATGACAAACATTTGTATCATCTGCTAAAATATTTGTTCTATATTAGGATCTGGGTATACCTACTTATAGTCCTAAAAACATGACAGGAAATGATAGTGTAGACTGACTGTTAACATGACTAGCTAAATTGCTGGAATTTCACTTCTACGACTTATTGTTATTACTTATGTTGAAGACCACGGGACGAAACTCATAATAAAATTGACGTTAACGTCAGAAGTATTGATTGATCGTAGTCTCGAATTAGGACAAAGTACCTCATGGGGGTATCGTTATACTGAATAAGTATAATACAGGAAGATTTTTGTGAGTTGGTAAAGTATATTATGTTCATTGGCAAATTCGTATAATATGGAATACATATCTGGGCCGAAGCTAGTAATCCTGCTAATATTATAAAAGTGAAAGTTTGTGATGATATTTGTTCCTGTTTCACGCAAAAACTACTGCACGGATTTTGATGAAACTTTACAGTAATATAGCTTATACATCAGAATAACACAAAGGCTACTTTTTATTCGGGAACCACGCGGGCGAAGCCGTGGGCCGAAGAAAGTAATATTATAAACGTGAAAGTTTGTGAGGATGTTTGTTCCTCTTTCACGCAAAAACTACTGAACGAAATTTGATGAAGCCGTAGGCAGAAGCTAGTATATTCTAGCTAGTACATCTCTGTCTTTTTTTTGTTTCATGGATAGGATTTAGGGTTTATGAAAACCCTGACCTCAAAATGAATGAATAAACGAGTTTAATCATCATCATTATAAACAGCCTGTAGAATTCAACTGTTGGGCATAGGCATAAGCTAAAATCAACCCAACTACGACCGACAATCCTTATCATTTGGATTAATTTAGTCTGCTGGAAGTAAACTCATGTTAGGGTTAAGCTCGCCTTTGTATATACCATAATGTAAGTTTTTGTCTTTATTATTTATGTGTACAATAAATAATTATTTATTAATTTATGTGTCCATTAATACGTGACGAAAAACATCACAGGAAACTAGCATGTCCTAGAATAAAAAAATCGAAGGTAGGTGCCATTGTTTATTGTTTTAATAAGCAGTGATGGCTTTGCAACCTATCACGTGGAATATTTACTACGTACAAAACGCGGGCATGTACCAAATATAACGTTTGAACGTGCCTCTGACTCTCCTCTTTAAATTTCTTTGAAGATATATGCACAGAGCATACTATACATGAGCCTAGATCGTATTTGTTAGTTATATAAATAAATGACAAAAAATGATTGAAACAATATATATCTCTTATTTTTCTTTTTTCAGCGCGAATTGTTCGAGAATTACGGCCCCATTCAAGTTTTCGGAAGTAGTCACACCCAACCCTATTCCACCCTGTATAAAGATCTCTCATCTGTGTATCTACTATCTGCGATCGTCTAACAACAATGCAAAACAGTGGACCATTAGTTCAAATTAATGTTGATAGATAGCAAGATGACCCTGGACGTATAATTTATCAGCACCAAAACTTGAGCACAGTATAAAATAAGAACAACGATTGTTCACATAGTACAGGCCGAAAAGGGGGGATGAAACAAGTTTTTCTGAAATAACATACGTATTTTGCTTATAAAAAAAACTGGAACATCATCATAATAGACAGCGTTCAGATGTTCCCCTTCCTCGTAATGCGCCATGACCAAAGATACTGGTCTACCTCCATCCAAGGACTTCCCGCAAACCTCGCGATGCTTTGTCCATCGGATAATGCTGGTTTGACCATACAGGCTTTAGTTCACCAACAAACGGTCAAGTCTAACCATTGATTAGATAAAGATAAAGATAAAAATATTTTATTTTGTGTCATATAAAAGATTGAGGAGTACACGTATGAGTTATTAAGAAAATGAGATTGAGAATAAAAACGGCCGCCACTCAGCACTATGTTATAGAAACACTCCGTGCCACTAAAACGCTGGTCTTCCGTGACGCCGGTGTGCGTGCGGGCCAGCAACTGCGATACGTGGCATCTATTTAAGCACTATACAGATACAAAATTGTTCACAAACTGTTGTATAATAGAAAATCTGGATTCTATACATGATAATTATACAGATTATGTGAGTGATTATGTATACTTTTAAAATGACAACAGATTCCTATAACAACATGTATCAAAAAGCTTTGATTAGGAGCTAAACTTCTCGTTATTGGGTTGATAAACTCGGGCCGTAGTTACTTGGTAGTGATCAAGCTGTCATCTTCAGTCTACAGCTTGGATTTATGCCAAATGAGTTTTTGGAACAGTTGATCACGCAATCAGAGTTTTGTACAATTTGGACAGACAAATGGACGTGCGGTTGTTTTTGCCTTTCTTGCTTGCTTGTTCAAATGGAAAAGGTAAACAGTTTCGTAATAGGGAAAAAGGGGGTGCTAAGGAGAAGGGTTTGGGGAGAGGGCGCAAATTATGCACCATCCTTTTACCATCATTATCATGTTATAGTTCACAAATGGTTCGTTCAAAAATCCTACTATAATACAATAAATGCGAAAGTCTGTGTGTGTGAATATTTGTTACCACGTATCTACCACGTATCTACCACGTATCTACCACGTATCTACCACGTATCTACCACGTATCGTAACTATTAAACCGGTTTTTATGAAATTTGGAATGTAGTTAGATTAGGTTTTAGAATAACACAAACAGAGTTAAACAGAGTGGTAAATTTTGTATGGAAAATTTTATTCCTTGGTTTGATTCGCTCAAAACTCGGTACAAATAAACTTTAAAATAAATAATAAAACACGTTTTTTTTCAAAACTTCCTTTTGGGGGTGTGCAATAAAGTTCTGAAATTTGTATGGAAAAGAATATTCCCTGGTTCGATTCACTTAAAAGTTGGTGGATACAGTTTGAAGCCTGGAGACGGTCATACGCTACTCTTATTAAAATACCACGCGGTCGAAGCCACGGGCAGAAACTAGTATATGTGGAAACTAGTATATAAAGTAGCGAGTAGCTGGCTGAGACATAAGTATGGGTTTGATTTGTTAACATGTTCTGCAATTATTTGTTACAAGTCTGGTTGTAATTTTTTTCTTTTTTTCACCCGCTATATCTAAGGGTCGGCAACTAGCGAGTGATACCTACCTCTGGCGTTGCAAGCGTCAGGCGTACCGTAAGCTTGCCACTTTAGATAAGAAGATCGATAGTAAATACTTTACTGCAAGCCAAACAACATATCACCTATTTTAGTTCTATAAAATAAAAAATAAAACAAATCCAACTGATAGTTCCAGATTAGCGCGTTCAAACAAAAAAAAGCAAAAATACAAACTAACTTTTCAGTATTATTCTTTGTATGTAAGCGATTTTTTATCTATTTACGTATCGACCTGCGAAAGTTACTATGACATCAGACTGTTCCACTGCGTATCCCATTGTGTGGCGTCGAATCGCTTTGAGAACCTTCGTATCCATTGATTGCTGAGTTCTATGCAAGCTGCCCCTTCATCACCATCCACAGAAAGTTAAAGAGTGCTATTACAAACGATCATGAGCTAGGTACTAACTTCCAGCATACCAAGTCCTAGTAACGTGTATAATCTGCTTACAAACTACCTACCTACGTATTCTTGACCATTTCATTCTCCAACATTTTTTACTCTGAAAATATGACTTATCTACTGTAGAATATCCCAAAATCCAACCTTTGACATTAATTTTTGAGTTACCTACCTACTTCGTGATATTCGTATTCTTATGTTATCAATTATTATAGTTCTTGACATTTTGTATAATTATTGACATTTAATTTTGTTTTGTATATCTGGTGAATAGGTAATTTATCAGTGTTATTATATAAATTATAATGTATGTAATTGTAAAATAATACCTACCTCTCCAACGCTCTGACAGGGCCGATGTACCTACCAACCTACTTGGAGCTACACTAGACCTAAGCTTAACCATTGTGTGTAGGACATTAAGCATGAATAAATTAATAAATAAAAAACTTTCGGGTTCTTCCTGCATAGTGACGTCGTCAGTCATCTTTTATTCCCTAACTTTTATCGGTTTTGCAGGCCTGCCTATTGACACCCAACTTGTAAATTCTGAAAGGAATGTCTGTGAATTTTGTTCATTTACATTGAAACATATCTGGATATCCCTACCTACTAGGAAACGTGTTTGTCTGGTCTCATAATAAATTCAATTCCATCTATGACATTTTGTTTGCTTTCCACGAAGCCGTCTCAAACTACTTTCCTCATACTGTTTTTTTTTAAACAGGATGGATAAATTTTGCTAGAATGTCACTTACGTATTCAATTTAAGAGGGAGCCGTGTTTGTAAGCGTATTTAAATCTCGGTAAAACATCAAGCATCGGAAGGTATCAGTTAATATTCTCTCTGTCTCTCATGAGAACAAGTTTATCCTACTACTATTATAAACGCGAAAGTTTGTGAGGATGGATGTTTGATAGTCTTTCAGGCAAAAACTATCGGATTTTGATGATACTTTACAGTAATATAGCTTATGCATCAGAATAACATATAGGCTACTTTATATCGGGGTACCACACGGGCGAAACCGTGGGCAGAAGCTAGTTTTATTATAAAAAAACTGCATGACAATCAGTTACTTCCTTTTAAAGGCCATCACAATCACATCTTAATTCGAAATATGCGATAAAACACATACCTAATCTAAAAAACTTTCCTGAAGTCTTAATTCTTCTGTTTTGTATCAATAGCCTGGGCCCTACAAAGCCAATTTTAATTTTCGTCCTTAAGGCAGTCAGCGCATCAGCAAGCCACGCCATTTTTTTATCCAGCCTACAAAATCCATTTGATGCCCCATACTAGTTTGGCACGCAGCGCTGCCAATCCCATGTTACTGAACCGCAAAAGCCGTCAGCTGTACATAACTGTCCTAAATAGTAAAACGATAGTACAAAATATAGGTTGTAAAATTTAAAATGATGGACGAAAGGGATCGTAATGTATCAAAAAATCGTAATAAAAAACCGATTGTAATTTATCTAAAACACCTACCTACAGGTGTTTTAGATAAAATAGAACATCAAATGAGAAGTATGTGTGGTGTAACTTTTAGTGATAGAGTGAGGAACAGCGTGCTGAGAGATCAGTGTGTAGTGAATGAAGATGTAGTAACAAGAGTTGAGAAAGGTATGTTGAGATGGTTTGGGCATATAGAAAGGATGGACGAAAGTAGATTAACAAAACAAGTATACAAGGCGAGCGTGAATGGGATAGTTGGTAGAGGAAGGCCTCGGCGAACATACTCTGACCAAATTGGAGACATTTTAGAAAGGCCAGGAGCCTAACCATGAAGTCTTATAGCGATTCAGTTTAGGCAAAAATGTTAAATCCCGCTTTGCGAATGACAAAGCTTTAACTACGCCATAGCGTACTCAATCGCAAAGCTGAAAGTGACATCTTTGCCTAAACTGAATCGCTATAAGACTTCATGGTTAGGCCCCAGGTCAGAAGTGCAGTAAACCGCCGAGCCTGTATGAAGAATGTGATGAGGATAAATGAAACGAAAGAGGTATACCAGCATTATAGCAAGTGGAAATCCTTGGTCTCTGCCTACCCCTCCGGGAAACAGGCGTGACTATATATATGTAGAACATTATTTGGCGTGCGCTGAGAAAACTATTGAATATGCATAAAATGTATGTACTACATGATTAAAGTACTTATTATTACCTACGAAAAAGTCATCGAGGGAGTATGTCTAACGATCATAGTTAAGTCAAAAGGGCAGCTTTTGTGTTCTAAAATTTAATTAGATCGCGGGTAGAAACAAAAGTTGGTTACATTCGTATCGTAGTATTAATTCTTATTGAAATAAATAATTTTATCATTTTTATCAAAAAAATTATGTAGCAGGAAAATACTTTTTAATATAATTGAATCGGACATTTAATTTCGAAGTTATCACGAGTATAAAATTTAAACTTACGCGGGTGAAACCGCGGGGCTTAGCTAGTCTGATAATAAAAACACATTGAAATTGGCGAAACGTACAAGTAACATCATACAATCTTACTTAAAACTGTCTCAAAACTCCAGAAGGCATTGTAAATTCACATTTTTAAGTGAATATATCATTCAAATAATGGCACTGAGATCTTTTGGCATTCGGCCACGCAGTCGAGCCAACAAGGACGATGCTTTGTGATATCCGTCAAGTGGTTATTATAACCAGAGCCTACAGTTCCTGGATTTTACTCTGGCACATGGTTTTTTTTTATCGTTTGTATAACGAAATAATTGTGCATCGAGAAAACGCTTTACAAAACCGTTGTTAGCTAAATGTAGGTAATATTCATATTGTAAAAACGGGAATTTTCACGCACCGTACTATCGGTGAAGGCACCGACGTCGTGCATGACGCGACGTGGAGGGAGAACGTCGTGATCACTCACCATGATGAAGACTCTCGGAATTAGTCGAAACTTAGTCGGTGCCTTCACCGATAGTACGGTACGTGAAAATTCTCGTTTTTACAATATGAATAGTCAAGTTCATGATATTTTTTGGAACAAAAAAATGTAGGTAATAGTCTTTATCCATCAAAAATTAGTTTGTTTTGTCTTAATCCAAGCTAAAAAGTTATCAATGATGTAACAGTCTAACAAAAACACTTTCAAACGTTACCACAAACACATAAATAAATTCTAAGGTCGATATTCTTCTCCTATTGTAAACATTTCACGCGGAAGTATTACCAACTGCGAGTGAAATTCCCGGAAACTCGAGGCCCCTCGTAAAAAGGCGAGACTTACAAATCATAATATCATAACCTCCTCAATATGCGATAACCAAAGGAGAATTCAATAAAGAACAAAAGGAAATCCGGCACAAACAAATTCCTCGCGAACATTCATCACAGGGACTGGAGGAACAAGAGATGGGACAGTGGTGATATCGATAAATATTTTTTTTCAAGATGGCAGCAAATTAGCATTGCTAAATGTTAGCAACATGATCTACTAAGCAAGTTGAGCATTTCTAGTTTTTTTACTGTGAAAATTGAGAAATATTATTTATTTATTACGTGGTATAGTGTAACTTACAGACTAACTGGATTCAATGCGTTACAATGTATAATTAAGGTTAACTTACTAGTTTACTAAATGGCGTTGCCTTAACTTATCATATCATGAAAAAAAAACTAGATCTAGGTTTTAAAGTAAGCATATAGTTGAGCAGCGTTAAATTTAAATTCACCACAAAAAATCTGATCTAGCGGAACTCAAACCTGCAGTTCCGCCATGAATCGATGAAACCTAAGTCCGAATTAGATGAACACTTTATTATCCATTTAATTCGGACGCTTCATCGAAACGTCCCTTATTGAACTCTTATTGGTGCTATCTACAGGTGTCATTCATGCGCAAAGTCTGTAGTTTTATTTCATTAGACGTGAAGACTCGTATACGAGTGAATCGGAGTTTTAAGACCCATTTAAAATTAAAATAATTTGAACAAGTAGGTAATAAGGTTATCGTTGACACTTAAGTTAAGGAGTAAGCCAGTGGGGCTGATCTTCTACCTTAACTAGGTTAAACTTACTTGCGGTACGAATAACCAATCATTCCTGTCATTTAAGAAACAAAAGGCAGAGAGAACTCTATTATAAAGCTGTATCAAGTCTACGTTACACCATCTCTGTAAAACATCGAGAAAACGTCATGTCCTAGAGTTAAAAATTCAAAGGCATGTACCATCGGCTTGTGTTCCAATTGACAATGTGCCTCTGACTACCCTCTTCATGGATATATCTACCAAAGTATAGATCTGAAGATGTCTACCATAGGGATTTTTTTTTGTTATTTGTTAAAAAAAAACATGGCATGTCTTAACAATGGGTAGACCAAGCTAGAGCTCTTTTGCTGGCCATTTATTTCAATGCCAAGATTGGCTACTACTAGAAACTTATGCGGAAACATTCAATTATATTAAGAGGTTACGGAAGTAAGTAATCAAATCAATGTTTGTGGAAATGTCGAGTGTTGACAGCATTTGCATGCGTTATCTGTTAAACAAACACCTACAACGATTATCATCGATCAAATCAATATTGGATGTCACAACATAAACAGAGTAATCGAATGAAACATCAACAAGTGGTTGAGCGATTCATTAATACATCACTAGTCTGCATTAATGAAATTATTGCATGTAATGGAAAAAACCAAGGCCTACATGGATAGAGACTAAAATAAAATAAAAACATTACATCAAAATAAACTAGATTTTTACATACGACGTAAGAAGCTTATATGCGTTTGTCTAAAGATTTTTTTTTATAAATTGTAAACTGATTAAAATACCGTTTGTTTGCGATTTTTAAAACTTCAAGGACTTTCAGATACGTTTTATTGCTACAAGTTACAAGGAAGAGCTGCAATAGAGGATAAAAGCACGCCTGAGGTATAAAAAATGCAAAAAAAATAAGTTGTCTAACGAATGTCAGAACTCTAGCAAATTTTTTTACCAGTCGCTATTAAATAACCACGTAGTGTCCGTAGGCACCTATACAATATAGTTTATTTTGCAACAACATTATGATGATAATAAAGATTATGAAATGATTTTAATCTAAAACTTCTTATTTTATATCATTCTCTAAATTTATCGGGTCGATAACTCTAGCCTTGTCCTTTTCTATCACTAAAATATGGACACAGCTGTCAATTTTTATCAAACCAACAAAGTTAGTGAGTGATTATGAATAATCACTCTAAAACGACATATAGGTATACTATCTTCTGCCCACGACTTCGCCCGCGTGGTACCCGGATAAAAAATAGCCTATTTGTTATTCAGATGTATAAGCTAAATTACTGTAAAGTTTTATCAAAAATCTGTTCTGTAGTTTTTGCGTGAAAGAGTAACAAACATCCATCCTCACTTTTATAATATTAGTAGGAAATAAAATAAGTGTAATATCGAATCGACGACATAACATAAACCATTTATAAAACTATCGATATTTTACTACCACGTGTCACAACCCTAACAATAATTTTCACCCCACGCTTGTAAAGAAACACGCTGTGTCCGCAGGCACCCGATCCCTATTGATATCCACTAAATCATACGTAACAGGAATTCAATCAGACAGGGGATCAGTTCGATATTTTTACGATTATCGATACGAATATCGAGTTGCGTAGCCTCACTAATTGGTTTTGGTGTATATTAGTATATATTAATCGAGAAAGGGTTTGTGGCTTTGTTATTTATTAGACTTGGTTTTGTTATTTATTAGACGACCTCTGTGGCGCAGTGGGCCCGCCTGAGACGCAGAAGGTTACGGGTTCAATTCCTGCCGCGGGAAATGTTTGTAAGATCTGCAAATATTTGTCTACGATCTGCGTATTTTACTATGCAAAATATGTATTTACAAAAAAAGTATATAAGTAGTATATCAGTCATGTAGTTCCCATAATACAAAGCTCTGCTTCGTTTGGGGCTAGATGATGCTGTGTGCTGTGTCCAGCATTATTATTATAATTATATATTAGAATGCTAATTAATCTATACTAATAATATAGCTGAAGAGTTTGTTTATTTGCCTTTTTTTTTAACAACCAGAGTAGATAATATTTTTGTACTTGATAACCCAATTTGTGAGAAAGGTTATAGACTATTTAACATTGCGCTACAAACCAAGCGAAAGAAGAGCTTAAGAGCCGAGCAAAAGAAGTAATAGTACGGCCGAGCGATGCGAAGGGCCGGAGGGCGATAGAACGGTCGGGGCACTGCTAGTGTAAAAAAAGTAACAATAATACACAGTTGTGAGCGTGTTTGTTTATTTTTATAAAAGAGCAACGGATATATGAGTCATTCAAGTCGAATTATGAAGAACAGTTCAACTAAAGTTACTTAAGTCAAGTTTAGTACAAAAGAACCAATTTGTTTTAGATACCATAGAAGGATAAGCTAACAAGTTAAAGCCTCATTTATATTTATATCAGTTGTTTAGCTGTACATTTAAAATAATGCATGAAAAATGATTAAATTTAATAATATGATAATAATGGAGGGAATAGAAAGGCTTAAATTAAATTAAATATCTTATGCATACTATTAAAAAATAATTGTTGCTAAAGGACCAACAACGCTCTAATGTGAAAATCAGAATTTTCTTTTTGAGGTACTCATTTTTAGGGGGTATTTTCTCTAAAGGATTTTTTGAATTCAATCCCTCTTAGGATCACATCAAAAGTATGCAGTTTGTTCCATGGATTAGTTAGGTAATTTTTTTATATTTGCATTGTGATTGAAATGCAGGTTTAAGGATATTATTACTAATTAATATTTTCTTGCTGACGTTTCGTTGACCGTTTAGAGGTCTTTCGATGGTTGTGAGACGGGAACTTACTTACTTCCTAGAGTGGTTGGCATTAGTCTATTCCTAATAGTAGCTACACTCAAAATAGAATCCTTCCTTAGACATAATGGAAACTTACTTATTATTCATACTCCATACGTGGTATTGCATTACGCTCGTCGCCCAAGAGACTTAGGTAGGAAGGTACGGAGTAGAATCACGTTATGTCACTGGAATTTCTATGAAGTGTAGGTGCCTATATCTACTAGTTTTAACCCGCTACTGGTGATATACCGTCGGCTAGCTAACAACACCGCTTAAGTCGAAATTTTGCTGTTTTAAATTTTTTGTGCCATTGGATAGATCTTTTCACTGCGCTTCTGTCACTAATACAAACATTGCATTTCAACCAATCACAGTTTTAATTTCAGCGTTAGCGGTTTCAATTCTATGGACTTTTGAGGAGTTAATAAAACAGTTTTTTGGTTGTCCTGAAATGTTAGAACACCGCGATTTACGCGGTGTTGTTAGCTAGCCGACGATATGTAGGTGTCCGTGAGACCGCGTGGTTCGTAAATATTGAATAGATTTTTCACCCGCTATGATTCAAGTTGTGATTTTAAGTAGTTGCCTAGAACACCAACTGTTCACCTCGCGATAAAGGTGCAGACTTACACCGAAGCGCGAACCTGGTACGTGAGAGCGGCGTCACCAATGTACCTAAATCATACGTAGTTGACTCCGTACGTCATCATAATTTTATAATTTTAATAGCTTCTGCCCACGGCTTCGCCCTCGTAGTACCCGGATAAAAACTAGCCTATGAATTATTCTGATGTATAAGCTATATTACTGTAAAGTTTGATCAAAATCAGTTCTGTAGTTTTTGCGTGAAAGAGTAACAAACATCCATCCTCGCAAAATTTCGCACTTTTAAAATAGTAGGATAGGATAATAGGATTAATATGAGAAAATAAAGTTATGTTTTTGAGCGAAGACTGAAGAGTTTTAAGAGTTCTTAGTATCTTAACACGCTGTCCAAGGCTGACATGGTTTAAAATATGTGAGCGTGTTTTTTGTATTCTCATAGTTTCTCTTCTGACATATCGTCTACTTTTCGGAGGTTGAAAATAACGTCAAAAGAATAGTAAATTAAACAAATTAACACCCAACACACACATACATAGTGCTGACCCTACACTAGGATCCAGTATCGTAGGTATCATACCACTACAACCAGTCCCTGAACAACTATCTGCAAAAATTCAAACATTTGTCCCGCAGCGGACAATCAAGAAATTTCTATGTATCCATACCGAAATTCTTTTAGGCAGTGAGTGGTCTCCACAAATTAACGGCCAAGGAAAAAGCTCATTTTACGAAGCGGCCAACTCACCCGGGACGTAAGCGATAGTGGAATGAAACTGTTCCCACCATTCCTGCGTGTTACTTAAGCCCAGTCGTAAAGTCACGTGACGGCTCCCGAGGGATGCTTTCCGGGATAACTTTTGCGGTTTTTGATGGAAAGGTAGGGATTAGCATACCGGGTTCACGGTGAAGTGGCAAGTTTGCCGTTTACTGAAGGATTCTGAAGCAGGAATAATGAGAGGTCATTTGACGACATTCGTCAAAGGTACGCTTGTATTGAACATGTATGTCCCATTCTGGTTATGGCTGCGTAGTTTCATAATGGTTCCCGCGTAGTTTGATTATAGTCGATTACTATTTTTTGGCACGACTTTAATAAAATTACGTGGGATTATTTCAGATTGACGGAGAAAGATCATATTTGTTTTTGATGTAATTATTTGGTGTCCATTTGATAAATGGTGATTTACGAGTATGTTTCGTATTTGAGTAACGAATGGTCAATAGAGTTGTATATATGTAAAAGTTGATAATTTATTTTAAATCAATGAATGCAAGTACTTAATTGTACACCATGAAAAAACAACTATAAAATAAATATGATTTAAAAAAATCTAAAATAAGTTCAAATTTGTTTTGTCGTGAAAAAAATACTATACCTCTAATTATTATTAATTAATATTAATTCTTCCTGTTCTCGCTCTATCATTTTCGCAACAAGTAATATATTTTGCTACATGGAACAGTCCCGAAAACCAATCAAAGCCATTATATACGGTGAATTAAATCTGACATACCATAATTCCACCAGCATCCAATTTCCAGTTATTCACGTTGCAGTCAGTTCACGAAACCATGTCACAGTCAAAACACAATCAGTTGTATTACTCAATTCGTACAGAGCCAGTCAGCCCTGTTAAGGCAAAACACTGTAACTTAATATACAGTGTAACTAAAGATACAGTGTTTTGCCTTTACACGGTACCAGTGCAGTGCTCATTTACTCGTTTGCCATGTCGTTCTGTGTTTCACAAGGGAATTATTTTTATTTAATATTCACTCACTACTGAGCAAATGCTACCACTTTTTCCTACCATATAACTCAGTCCATTGCCACCTCTGGCTAGTTGGATTCGAATGGATTAAGGTCACCATTCCATCTTTTTCTCGATCTTCCGTGGTGACGTCGTCTATTATTTGACATCCATTGGGTGAATTTACACTCGCATCAAAAGTTAGGGAGGCTTACCCTAACTTTTGATGCGAGTGTAACTTCTACTTTCCGGCATACAAAACAAAACGGTAGTTTGTCTAACAAGCTACTTTCGGTTTTCATATTGTAGAAACGGAAATTTTCACGTACCACACTATCGGTGAAGGCACCGGTTAAGTTTCGACTCATTCCGAGAGTCATCATCAGGGTGAGTGATCGCGAAGCTCGCCCTCTGCGTCGCGTCGTGAAAATTCCCGTTTTACAATATGAATAGTCAAGTTCACGATAGATTTTTTTATTTATTTATTTATTAACACTTTATTGCACAGTTATAAAAGTGAACAATAGGCTGACTTAATGCTAAAAGCATTTTCTACCAGCCAACTCAATTAGTTGTGATTGGCGGTAAACTTATTTAATAGATACAATATTATTTTATAAACCTAATCACATTTACTTAGTATATATAATTTGACACATACGTCTATATCTACCTTTATATTGGTACTTAGACTTATACATATAAAAAATAATAGCAAAGATAAAAAGATAAAGTTGGTCGTAATAGTTTAAGGCAGGGTAGATAAACTGCTAGGAATACAAGTTTTTCAGGAGAAGACTAACTGCTTCTGCATTATCTGTGACCATGTTAAAGGATTTATAGCCAGAACGTTGTGTTACAGTAAAACATTGGACATCGGCGGTCGGTTAACTTTGCCCAGATTATCTTTTATTAAACCGTTGATGAAAATATACGCGCCTGTGAATCTTTTCAACGATACTTTTATGAAAATAAAACATTTGTTTTCGCTTTATTTCAGTATGATTCAACTTTAAGTAAATACTTCCTTACCAAAGAATAAAAATAAGATTTTTCAGTATATAATAAAATAAGAGAGCTTTATTCAGTCCTTCTTGCATTTTATTCGTTGATTTTTTATAACATCTGGCTTTGTCGCGGAGGAATTAGCAGTAAGTAAAATTTACGTCTCAAAGTAGTCCTTGTGATTTTAGTGAATAAATTAATGATGACTATGACTTTGACTTTTGGAGGGTGGGGGGGGGATCTACTAATTTGGCTACATAACTGTTAAAAAGATACAGCTCTGTATATAAACAGACGGCTTAGTCATGTGTTCAAAAAATTGGTAGAGTATTTTGGATCAACAAAAGTCAATAATAAAAACACATATATTTTTCACACAGCATCATCTAACCCTAAACTAAGCAGAGCTTGTATTATGGGAATTAAATGACTGATATACTACTCATATACTTTTTTTTGTAAATGCATACCTATTATACATAGAAAACACCCAGACCCCAAGACAAATATTTGCAGATCATATAAACTTTTGTCCCGCGCCGGGAATCGAACCCGCAACCTTCTGCGTCTCAGATGAGCCTTCGCCCACTGTGCCACAGAGGTTATCAATTATTGATGAATGAACCAATATAGAGTACCCATAACTTAATTAAAACTTGCTGGGTATCTATAAAATTAAGTTGCAAAACCATTCAAATAAATATATCATCAGATATTAAAGAAGATTTTTATAATAAAATAGACAATAAAAAGTTTAAACTGAAAGAGCAAACTTTACTTAGAACTTAAACCTGCAACAGATAATTAAGTTTTAAAGTACTTTAAGTTTCAGGATCGCCTATTAGGTTGTTCGAAAATAATTAGGTTTATACTTTATAGCAGGGTTTTTAAGTAAAATGTACTTTTTCATTATTTAAGTTGAAGATTCAAATATTTGTACGTTCTAAAGAGATTTGTTGCTGGTTTAAGTGTTTTGGTACCATGTTACTCATAGTTTCTGATATCCACGACACACAGAATCCTAGTGTTGGGTGTAAATATCATGAGTTTTTGTAACATCAAGAAAAAAGTATTTTCATGTAGTTACGACTACTCTCAAAATATGAAGTTTATTTTTAAATTATTTATTATATTAATTATTTCTCGTGACGCCAGAAGTCCACATATTTGATTGCCGGATAAGGTTGTTTATTTTCAAGTAACCTACTATTTTGTATTAAAATAAACCTACTTACTTTTTGAATAAAAACCTTCTATTATACTATTTTATCGGTTTGATAAACCAACTTACTTCATATGTGAGTATAATATGTTTCGGAAAAAAAGTTAATTATCTTCCCGCTGTAGTTTTGTAAAAAAACGTGTTTTTATTTTTACCTGCCACATAGCAGTAAATTTAACACGATTTTTCAGCATAAAATTTATAATTAAGATATGCAGCCTAACTCATTTCAAAATGTACGATCAAAATGTTTAATGCAATTACATAGGCCTGGAACGTGTCGCAGCTTATCGATAAGGCGGACTGTTTATCGATAACTCGCATGCACAACACTAACGGGCGGCTCCCACGCGAGATTGTGTTTATTTTGAAAATCATTAAATGCTTTGCTAATTTGAAATGTAATCACCATACCTTATTAGCAAAGGTTTTAATACGATAACTGTAGAGAAAATGCTGTTTGACTTATTTTATCCACATTCTTTTTCAGGTTAAGTAGATAGATAGATTAAACTTTTTTTTTTAATATACAAAAATATGAATTTCAAAATAGAAAAAAAACACTCTTAAGTTGTTCTGTAAAGATACCTACTCTAGGATATGGAAGAGCGGGGCCTTCTAACACAAGTATTGTTTACTTAACAGAAGGAACCTTGGATATAATAGAACTGTAAATAGTTACAGAAAATAAAACATTTAGATTTTTTTTATTTGATGAATTAAAAACTAACTGAAAGTCATTCTTTCCAGATAATATTAGAAGGAAATATGTAAAATAATTGAGATGGAGTTGTAATTGTTGTGAAAAAAATAAAGGGCAAAGTTCGATCTTTGGTAGAGATTGAACCTGCGACCTGCCGAAACATGTTGGTAGGTGTTCATGGGAGCCATGAGGTCTAAATTCACCCTAGCGAAAATGCTTGGGAAGTTTTGGTTACAGGAGAAATGTTTTAAAAAGATAACCCACTAATTTCAAACAGGCTGAGTCTGGACTGTCGTGGCTGTGTGGTTACAATACCCGCGTAAATAAGGCGGAGGTTAAGAATTCGATACCCACCGAATTTTTTGGGATTTTATAAAATCTTGACGTTTTCCATAAATGTTGGTTTAAATAACAAATGGACGTTCAGCATAGGCTATGTGTTTCTGCTTCTTTTCTTTGCAATGCAAGGTACGTTTTAAAAGCCTATGTACATGCCTATGTACCTATGTACATGTTATACACCCAGCCCCAATACAAATATATGTAGATTATACAAACATTTGTCCCGCGGTTGGAATTGGGCCCGCAACTTTTTGCGTCTTAGGCGAGCCTTCGCCCACTGCGCCACAGAGGTCGTCATCATATTATGAAGAAGGACGAAAAAATTCAGTAAGCAACCCTATGAAGAAATGATTTAAGCAACACTTTGCAGTGAACTATGGGCCAATTACTGCAATAAATCCTCAATTCTGGCAGCCTGCCAGTCACCATCTTACCACCTTTCCACCGGTAACAGCGCCTTTACAAAACCACGTTCGCAAAATTATTTAGGGTAACACCAACAAATAGAATGACTAGTGCGTAGAAGTGTTACTCCTCCTCAATGAAGTCGAATAATTGTTTAGTCCTCAGACTAAGTCCTAATAAGTGTAAAGAAAGTTAATTTATTCCCGTTAAAGTTGTATGACGTTGTATCTACAAAAATGCAATCTTGCAAGAAATACATGCAAGAAGGACCCCACAAGTACTAGCATAGTATTATAACATCGGAGACACAAGTTTTTGTTTCAAAACAAAATAAACATACTCACTTCTATGAAAGACGTCCTCAGATACATAATATATAGCATTCGGATACTAAGTAGAAGGTTGTCAGAAGCAAATCCAATCACGTTTGGCGTAGTGTAATAGTTTCACGAAAAACACAACACTAGCTGTGATCAATAACTAAGTAAAATCCCACACATAGATATTCCAGTCATCTTTCAACTACGCGCAAACTATAATGGCGAATTACATAATCAGCCAAATGCAAGAGAGAGAATTCTAATATATTTGCTTTACGATATAGTGTTGCTTTCAGCTCGCGTGACCCGTCTAACAGCTTTCAAGTTTAGTTTCCGTTCCATGTGCCAGTTTTATTATCTTCTGTAGTCTAATATCACGTGATATAAAATTGATTTCGGCTGAGCGGGCATTGCTGTTTTGGAAGTCGTCCAAATTCGAAACTGTTGGCCTTTTCGTTCCGTGACACTCATTTTTATGTGTTTTCCTGACGTTGGACGATTTTCTTAAATAAACAATCTGGTTTACTTAAGCTGAGGCAGAAGTAAATTTTGACCGGTCTCTTTATATATTTTACTCACCTCTAATCTAAATAATAAAATTTAAATTCTTAGCATCCAATGTTTTGACGAAACAATAAGAATAATGCTGAATATTTTTATGTCGAAATACCTACCGATATCAAATTGGTTTTCCAAACACTGACATTTCACCCCGCATAATAATATCGCTAGATTTAGATTTTTAAAGATTTTTGCAAAACTTTTTATCCTATTTAGATTATTTAATTTTCATTAGAGCTCGCCAGAATCATCGCATATACAGCAAAGAAACAATTTTCACCTTGTATCATGGAGTGATCGGTGAAAGAAGCTTTCCTAAACAATAAACCCTATCTAGAAGTCAGTAGGTAAAGTATACAGTCATTTAAGGTTTTTGGAAAAGATCTAGTGAAAAACTTAGCCTCCGAGTTGGTAACTTCATTTGCGCAAGAGATGCGTTTCGATTGAAACACTTGTTCCTCGACTGGGTGTTGTGGTACCATGGTACTCGCAGTTCCTGATACCCACGACACTGAATCCCAGTGTGAGATCAGGATTATGTATGTGCCCGTTGGGTGTTGATTTATTTATATTATAAAACAAAACGAGATCTTACTAAACACAAAATACTAGCACAAAATCGAGCCACATGGGACCAACGTCGGCGTCCTAATTTCGGTCAGGAAGCCAATTAGTAGTGTTTACATACTGAGTTTCGGCTTGAACAGCACTGATTTTGTATGAAACATTGGTCTGTGGTGTTAAATATATTCTGTTTATTCGGTAAAAAAACAACTGATTTATTTGAGATCGTCAGTCAATTTCACCACTCTTTGTCCTAAATTCTTGTTATATCTTACAAACATCACAAACGTAGTAGGTTTGCTACTGAAAAACAAGTCAAAATAGCGAACGTTTCGTTGACGTTAGCGAAATCAAAACTTTCAACACAGTGGAAGAGTTTTTGAGTGCTTAGATAGGTGCCTAAATTTGTCTTTTTGGGGTTCCGTACCCCAAAAGGAAAAAACAGAAACAGTCCCTTATAGGATTACTTTATTATCGTCCGTCCGTCTGTCTGTCTATCTGTCTATCGATACCCTTTTTCTGAGTTCAGTTCAGAGGTATCAAATTGAAATTAATATCAATACGTAGATCTATGCTCCCTTAGAGCTATAAAAAAAAATCAAGCTTCTAAGTCAACGCAATAAGAAAATACGGCCTTTTTTGCGACATATTTTGACACTCGCAAATGAAATAATCAAAATCTATAGAGTACTTCCCGTTGACCAAGAATCATGAAATTTGGAAGAAGCAAGGTCTCACAACACAAATAAAGGAAACAGTACAAAAAGTTATTTTGTAGTTTTCACAAAAAAAAATTGCGATTAATAATTTACACTTGCAGTTTTAGAAGAATTGACCATGACGTATATCGATGAACATTTTTTTCAACTACAAAGTTATCTTTGTCTTTCAATCCGACTTATCTTTTCGTTAGAGCACATTGCTCTTCATTGTGATTTCATAGTTTATGAAATTGAGTAATCTTAATTATTTTGTGAACATACAAGCTTGTACGGAACCCTCAGTGTGCGAGTCAGACTCGCACTTATTTAGATGTTTTATAACTTTCACTCATGAAGTGACATTGTTCTATTTGACGTGTATTTTTCATATCAATAAATGATTCCAATTTTGATTCAGATGCTATTCAAAATATATAATATGTCTATTTTCTCATGTAAACAACACAGCATTTAAAATGAGACCACAACGTGCACAAACATTGGCATTCATTGAGTATATATCCGCACTTTGGCATAACAATGTGAAGTTTTATCCCGATATTAGTTTTCAATTCCGGATAGTAGAGTTTCATCGAAGGAATGGATTCAGTTTCGGTTTGAAGGAATAATTGGGAGTTTGGGAGGGTGTAGTCCCTATTTGGCCAAAAGTGACCTTTATTTTAATAAATATAATAATATTACTAGCTTCTGCCCACAGCTTCGCCCGCGCGGTACCCGGATAAAAAGTAGCCTATATGTTATTCTGATGTATAAGCTATATTACTGTAAAGTTTCATCAAAATCCGTTCATTAGCTTCTGCGTGAAAGAGTAACCAACATCCATCCTCACAAACTTTCGCGTTTATAATATTAGTAGGAAGTAGGATTGTTTACATTTACTATGGCTGGTATGGAAATGATAATAGAATAGAAATTAGTTTATTTTGCAACAAAAAGAAAACACATTACAAATAGTTACAATAAATAGGCAATGAAAGGTGCAAAAAAGTTCCTTACTCAGCATAATACTGGTTGCAACACCAGCGAGGTAGAGGGAACCTACCTGCCTAAATAACATTTTAGTAAGTAAGTAAAAGTACTCTACTTTCCTACTTACCAGTTTGCACTTGCTCATACCGATACAAATAGTAAAACTCCTTGTGAAGGGATCGTCAGGGAAGTACTATAACCATACCTATTTTGTCGCCAAGAAGGCATTGCTGTTTTCCGGATCGAAGAGTATGGTTGCCGGTGAAATTAAAGGTACATGAGACTTTTCATCCGTTATGCCTCAGGGTCGGGTAACCGTTCCTTTGTTATGGTAACCGCTCACTAACAGGTGGGCCGTATGCTTATTTGCCGCTTAAGTTGTAAAGAACCTTATAAGCACAACGAGTAGGTAGGTAAATTTGAGCATTTGTGTTTGTTTTCTTATTAGTATCTATTTAGTGCCCAAAATGTATCTTCTTTGTAAGTTGTATGTCAAATAAAACATTTTTTTTAAAGTCCTGAAAGTTTTGAGATCTTAATATCAAAATATAATAAATTAAAAATGCCTAAAAATTATCGTGAAATTGAGCTATCTATAGATCGTTTGTAACGGTCTTTTTTTTTCTTTTCTTTTTTCTGGTCTTTAGTTTTGACTCATTCCGAGAGTCTTCATCAGGGTTAGTGAAAATTACCGTTTTTACCATATAAATTAAAAATATTTTTTTCCGAATTTTTAATGTTGGCCATAACAAGACGAATGTAAAAGTACGTTATCCAATACTGGTTAAAAACGAATCAAAAGCTTAAAATGTCTTCGGGACAAAACTAGCCGAATTCGGGAAAAACTGCAAGAAGCCGAAACATTTATTACAGTCAGATTCTACTTGGAGGCTTCTCATTCGGGAGCTATGAATAAGGAAACAGGATCGTGAAATTGGGATCGGACGGGTGGATTTTAAATTCTGTTGATCGATCTACCATTCAGTTTAAGGCTAGGGGATACATTTCTAAAAATATTACAAAATATTTAATTATAAATAATTCAGGTGCATTTTTATTCAAAAAACTATCGTAAACTAGACTACACTAAACTAGAGGCACGGCGCGACGCGGAGGGAGAAAGTCGCGATCACTCACCCTGATGAAGATTCTCGGAATGAGTCAAACTAAGTCGGTGCTTCACCGATAGTGCAGTACGTGAAAATGCCCGGTTTTACATTATACAATTCTGGTGCACACTAGGCAGAGCCTCAAAATGAAAGTCTATAATCAGCGTGTTTTGACAGTGATTAGGTACATAATATAGTCTATGACTAGTTGCTATTATTGGCCTAATACATAAGCTCAAGATAAGCAGCGGGCTACGGAAAGAGCTATGCTCTTATTTTTACATGGGAGAAAATCTGAAATATTATTTTCTTGTATTATTTTCTTGACATTTCGAGTATATTGAACTCAAATTGCAGCGCCCTAACGGGGTTCATGTACCTACCTATTTCTATGTAATTTTAAGACCTATGAATATGTACATGAAGGCAATAAATGAATATGAATGAATATGAATATGAAATGAAGAAATCCGTAAAAAACCGACATTGCTCTTAAAATAAGTAAGTTTATATGGCAATGGGCATTCCAATATAGAACCGTCAACAGCTAAAAAAAAGGCTCTCAATAAGCGACTTCAAACCGGACGCAAAAAAGAAAGAGTTCTAGACATGACGAAAGAACAAATTAGTTCAAAATCAAACGAATTCGATGGCGCGGCGGGCTAGTAGCTGGCTACGACGCAAGATATGCGGGTTCGATGCCCGCTGCAAGACAAGTGTTTGCATGTTCTGCAGATATTTATTCCAGGTCTGTGAGTTAGCACGGTATTCTGTAGTCTATGGTAGTTTCTGATATCCACGATACAAGGAATCTTTGTGTAGGCTCAGGGCTATGTATATATGTATCTATAATATCTATTGTCATAATAATAATATTTTTTATTGATCAAATTTATTTCTTAAGAAGTAGGTATACATTAACTTTCCAATGACGGTGCCTATTTCTGAAGTAGGTAGGCATTCGAGCTTATTGGAGATGTATACAAGATATCAATATCTAAACTAGACCAAGCCTGTATTAAAGGTATTAGTTATCTATTAGGTGTTTATTAAAAAAAACTAGGTAAACTAGGATAGTATATAATCTTCGATTTTTAAACTGAATTAACTAAATATTTTATCATGTAAGTAAATTAACGCTGATTAGGCTCGGTTGCATCTGTGTGGGAGATCCAACCACATAAGTTTAACTGTTTCTGTTCACAAGTTTAACCTCCTCTAAAACAACTTCAAAATATTAGACTGATAATGTTGCATACGTCGGCAAAAATAACTTTAAACAAGCGCACTACATTTTAATAAGAAAAAAAAACAATTTTATTTCCTGCAATTGGGCAATGGAAAGTAAAAAGTGAGGGGTCAGGGCTATGTATGTATCTGTTGGGTGTTTATAAAAAAAAACTAGGACAGTATAGAATCTTTGACTTACAAACTGAATTAATTAAATATTTTATAATGTAAGTAAATTAACGCTGATTAGGCTCGGTTGCATCTGTGTAACCCAACCACACAAGTTTATCTGTTTTTGTTCACAAGTTTATCCTCCTCTATAAACTACTCTAAAACAACTACAAAATATTTCACTAGAAATAATGTAAACGTCGGCAAAACATACTTCAAACGAGCGCACTAAATTTTAAAAATAAAAATTTCAATTTCGTTTCCTGCAATTAGGCAAAGGAAAGTAAACACAATTTAGTTTAGTTAGTACGTTGCTAGTTTTTTTTAACAAAAGGATTTTTCTTAGTTTTTTTCTTTTTTTAGCACGTATGAACAACATTTTTTATCAGTACTTGTACATTTTTTAACGTTTCTATGTATTTTATCGTCGTGTCATTCCTTACTAATAAAAGCAAACATAATGGACTTATCTGCTTTCATCCGCTAAGAATGTTATATGTGAATGTTCCATATATTCGAAAAATATAATAATTATAAACTTTCATATAATATTTTATAAATAAAATAAACTTCCTATTAGTCTATGGTATAAAATATGATATGATGACGCTGATGAATGGAAGGTTTTGACCTCGTAAGCCAAAATTGAATTCTAGCTATAGCAATTAATCGGTTTAGTGAAATACGTAAGACGCGGTCAACCTCATGTTTATTTATTAAGGTTTATCGACCGCGTCCTATATAGACCGGATAGTCGCTGTCATCAGCCTTTGCTATCGAGTACCAGGATGAGTCATGGGGTAAAGGCACACAAAACAATTTTATAATGCTCCTTGGTCTTTTTTCTCACCTTGACTTTAATTTTTATCAAGGTAGCGCCCTATGTATGGCTCATTCTTGTACTCAGTAAAATGTGATAGTAGTACTGAGGAGTTGGATAACGAATAAATTGGTACTATTGTCAGTCAATCCAAATAAAAAAAAAACTTCTATCTGTTATCGCTTCGCACTCTGTTGTCATAGGTTACATCACGTACTTATCGTAAGTCTGAGGTAGGAAACGCCACATTATATGGAATTCATTAAATTAAAAAACAGAAACATTTAGTAGCTAGGTACACATAACACATTGAGTTGAAACTCGTTCTGCTTGCTCTCAATAGGTGATGGCTGAAAATCTGTGTTTTTGCTTTTTAAGCAAAATATCACGCTGAGCCAAGGCCTTTTTAACGTACTGCAGCACACATAGACATTTTACCTTTTAATAATATGATTAATAATAGTTAACTGTACTTTATTATTGTTTGTTTTTACTGATGTACTGTAGATTTGTTGTAATTTCTAAGTGTGTACCTGAAGTTGCAAATAAAGTTTTTTATCTATCTATCTATCTATTCAATGCCTCCGATTATCAGGATGACATACCAATATATATTTTTTTTAGAGGATTACCTGGAAAATCAATAAAAATCTGCTAAAGAGCTTCTCGATACCATACGTATATTTCGCCCCCTTTCACCCCATTATTAAATCTAGTACTTGACAGATAGGCTTGACGACTGTTGCCTCCCGATCTTATTACCACAGAAGCAATAAACCAACAGACAGAAGTATCTATGAGAACACTCAAAGTGATGGATATATGATTTGTGATCTTTGAATAGTAAACGAGTCAAACAGTTTTCTACATATTTCTTTTGCCAACAGTATTTAAAAAGTTCAGGTCGAATCAGTTTTTTTTTTTTTTTTAAAGTATCTTCCTAATGGTAGGATTTTCTCATCTGGTTTTTCTGCAGGACATACAAACATTTGACCCGCAGCGGGAATCAAACCCGCCCCTCTTTTATCGCAGCGCTGCCACCGAGGTTGTTATTAATTTAGCTGAGCCGTTGTTTAGAAAATTTAATGATGCAAAGAAAACAGGTCAAAATTTTTATGTAGCAAACAATTACGAAACAGTCATTTTTAAAAAATATTTCAACATATAAAAAAAAAATTAAAAAAAACTTTATTGTCCACCCATGTTACTTAAATTACTTTAAAAACAGAAAAAAGTAATAATAAACTATCTACATAATATTAAAATAGGATAAAAAGACTGTACGAACCATAAGATTGATTTGAAAATCTTCTTACCTTATGAAGGGTTTGACTGTTGATTTAGTCCAAATTAATCTGAAAGAGAAGAGAAACAAAATATAAGATCCATTTTAATCAAATGAAAAGCAGGATTTCCTTTGCTGGTTACAATTTCTTCGTCATCATACCACAATAAATAGTTGAGAGCAATTTTAAAAGGAGCCTTTTAGAATTCATATAATTCTTTATCTCTTTCTTTCTTTCTCTCTTTGAAGAGAGAAAGATTAGCTTCTGTCGACTGAATCCTTTCACTACATATAGTACTTTCAGTATCAGTCTTTCATCGTGACTTGAGTTACATTAAACTATCTTTCATCCAGCATTATTTATTATTTATTTATCTAGGCAGATGGATCAACAAAATGTGTCGGGCTTAATGTAATATATGCAATAGGATATTACTATTTAAGTCTTACTTAAAAGTAGCCTATTCTACGACCTCTGTGGCGCAGTGGGTGAAGGCCTGCCTAAGACGCCGAAGGTTGCGGGTTCGATTCCCGCCGCGGGACAAATTTTTGTACCTGTAAATATTTGTCTCGGGATCGGGGTATATTCTAAGTAGATATTATATCAGTCATGTAGTTCCCATAACACAAGCTCTGCTTAATTTGGGGCTAGATGATACTGTGTGAAAATGTCCAGCATTATTTATTTATTTATACTAATTATCATTATTTGTCGTTATTTTCGTGCATAATTAGTTTTTTTTAATTGGTACTGAATAAATATATTTCATTTCACTCCAAATTGTTTCCTAACTTAAGCCCAGAAAATAAACCTGTCTGCAACTTCCAGAAATAATACAACACATTAACAGACTTGAACCACAAGGGTACTAAACATTTTCTAGACCGACGGGAATTCCCCACTGCACTATTATACTTCCCAGAGTTTGGAGTAGGTACGAAAACAAAGGCAGAGTATACTTAAATTGTGTGTTTCTGTTCAATGTTTTTTACGCACAATTTATAACGTGTATCCTAACACAGGGTTCATAATGTACACTTCAATTTTGTGTTTCTGCTCAATGTTTTTTACGCACAATTTATAATGTGTATCCTAACACAGGGTTCATAATGTACACTTTAATTTTGTGCTTCTGCTCATGTTTTTTACGCACAATTTATAATGTGTATCCTAACACAGGGTTCATAATGTACACTTCAATTTTGTGTTTCTGCTCAATGTTTTTTACGCACAATTTATAATGTGTATCTATCCTAACACAGGGTTCATAATGTACACTTAAATTTTTTGTTTCTGCTCAATTTTTTTTACGCACAATTTATAGTGTGTACCCTAACATAGAGTTCATAATGTACACTTCAATTTTGTGTTTCTGTTTAGTATTTTTTACGCACAATTTATAGTGTTTATCCTAACACATATATGACGACTTCTGTGGCGTTATGGGCGAAGGTCTGCCTCAGACGCAGAAGGTTGCGGGTTTGATTCCTGCTGCGAGACAGATGTTTGTATAATCTGCATACATTCGCCTCGGGTCTGGGTTTTTTTATGTTTAATATGAATGTTCGAGCAAAAAAGGTATACAAGTAGTATATCAGTCATGTTGTTCCCATATCTCAAAATCTTGCTTAATTTGGGGCTGTGTTATAATGTCCACCATTATTTATTTATTTATATGAGAGACTACCTACCTACTTCATTAACAATTTTATAACCATGTGAAAGTAATAAATGTATTGATCATTGAGTATTGGGTAAACTGGTGTTTTTTTGTCATTTATTTGATAACTTTTGAACATAGTTAATATCAGACCCATAAGGTAACACAGTTATACAAAACAAAAATATATATCCTCTTCAGAAAACAGGTATAGGTATACTACATGCTAAAATTATAATGAGTAGCTGGTGTGCTGGGGTCACCAAAATTGATTAAAATTGTATGGTAAAATCCTACTGCTATTATAAACGCGAAAGTTAGTGAGGATAGATGTTTGTTACTCTTTCACGCAAAAACTACTGTACGGATTTTGATAAAACTTTGCAGTAATATAGCTTATACATTAGAATAACACATAGGCTAATTTTATCCGGGTACCACGTGGGCGTACGTGACTACCGCAAAATAAGTAGTTTTTGCGTGAAAGAGTAACAAACATCCATCCTCAAACACACACACACACACAAATAAAAACTTACAGAAGGCAGAATGAAATGACATGTACAAAGGCGAGCTTAAACCTAAAAAGCAGTATCTATGTGTGCTCACGATTACTGTCGAATATTCTATTGGATTTTCATGTTTAAAAATTAATTTTAAATACAATTGATTAAACGTAAATTAAATCATTAATATTGACAAAATGAGAATAATCACATACCGTACAGTTAAGGTACAAAGTAAGTTTTGATTCCGAGAGTCTTCATCAGGTCGAATTATCAGGAAGCCCTGCCAAGTTATAATACGATTACTAGTGATTTACCTGCAAAATTTCATTAGGTTACCTATTTCATTAGTTTTTTATTGGTCAGTCTTACATTTTACATACCGAACTTACAAATTATTCGTTGAAACTTTGAGTTTTTTTTAAGAATTGCGCCCCATACGTAAAGACTCAGGTATGCTAGCTTATATCAATTGAGCACTCTGCGTTACCAATTTGATCAGAATTATAAGGGGGTATCAAACTTTCCCTTTTTGTGCTCAGAAAATTATCATCATGAGTGCTTTTAAATTTTTCATACAAGCTCTGCGGCATAACTTATATAGCTAACCACCCCACATAGCTACCCTTGCTATGTGGGGTGCCTGAAATCTCTCTTGAGAATGGTTATGGAAAAAACGTTTTGCAGTTTAGTCCAGGATGTGTGTATTTCTGGAAGCGACATTAGTTTCATTTTAAGCCTTTTGGGTCTCATTGCGTAAGGTGGTCTAAAACGGTGGCTTATTTTTTAGTTGTACAAAGGAAACAAGGTTAAAATTGAATGTAAATGTAAAATAGCCGAGAGTCTATTTGACAGTTAGTCCACAAATAACTGCTAAAAGTCAAAACAAGCGGTCATTTTGTTTATTTTTATCATAACTCAACCTCTACTTTTGGTAGCCAATCAAAATTATGTATTCCTTTTTGATGTCGGTTTTTAAGTATTTTTTATATAAAATTCTATAACATTATAAACGTGAAAGTTTGTGAGGATATTTGTTACTCTTTCACGCAAAAACAACTGAACGGATTTTGATGAAACTTTACATTAATATAGCTTATACATCAGCATAACTCATACACTACTTTTTATTGGGGTACTATGCGGGCGAAGCCGTGGGCGGAAGCTAGTTAATAAATAATGCTGGTCATTTTTCACACAGCATCAACTAGCCCCAAACTAAGCAGAGCTTGTATTATGGGAACTACATGACTTATATACATTTTTTTATTGTCATTATATAAACATTATACATACATAGAAATACCAGTGCATTTATTCCGCGGCGAGAATCAAACCCGCAACCTTCTGCATCTCAGGCGGGCTTTCGCCTACTGCGCCACATAGGTCGTCAAAATCAAATGGACACCTCGCGGTTTTATTTTATATTTAAACTGTAGACCTTAGTCGCTTTGCAATAATACTCCTTTTTCGATAAGGTATATTTAAACCTTGGCTCTGACAGAACTCGAGTTGAACTCGAGTTTAGACCACGTTTCGTAATGAGACCGTTTTTGTTCCACTCCTGAGCGTAATTCTGTAATAAATCCTATCAACCTTCTATGTTCACTCCCATTAGTCCCTTTTAAAGTTGTTGAGATCGTCATTCAAACGCTTTGTCCCATATCAATGTCATCGCGCTGTCAGTTGGACATATTTTTTTTATTTTGAGTACTTTATTTACATAAAGACTTGTCTTAAATTTGACTACTGTTGTTAATAGACGTTGTGGCTTGACTTACGTTAATCCTGGTGGCATCTATAATATATAAGAATACGATTCCTTTTCACTGACAGAAACTTATGATAAAAACGAAGGCTAAATAATTTAGATAATGCTTCATAATAGTATGAAAACTTTATGTTCAGGTTTCGGAATTGAAAGATATCAGTTATGACCGTGTTCAGTCAGAACTGTAATTGAAAAGTGATTTTATGTAGACAAATTAGAAAATCTCTTTAATCAACGTATTCTATCTACATATATCTACATCGACTATAAGACCAACTATTTTGCATTTATTTTGTTGTTTTTGTATGTTTTACTGTAAAATTGTATTCATCATCTTCTTGTCCTTATCCCACATTACGTGGGGTCGGCACAACATGTTTTCTTCTTCCACTCTCCTCCATCAGCCGTCATCTCAGTACTCACTCCTTTCTTAATCATGTCATTCTTCACACAATCCATCCATATTTTCTTTATACCTCTGCTTTTATTTCCATCCACATTCATATTTAACACTCTTCTCGTAATGTGACATTCTTCCCTCCTCATGACATGCCCATACCATCCTGACCTATTGATCCATCCATCCATCCTAATTATTATTATTATTTATTACACACCTATAAATAATAATAAATAATGCTGGACCTTTTTCACCCAGCTCATCTAGGCTCAAACTAAGCAGAGCTTGTGCTGTGGGAACTACATGACTGATGTGCTACATATATACATATTTTAAATACATACATTTTATACATAGAAACGCCCAGACACAATAAAGAGAATATCTATCCAACCATTATACTTCTCAAGTAGCCTTTTCAAGTATGCGCTGAAAAGGCATGCCGATTCCTTATATTTAATTCCTTGACCACTTAAAGCTCAATAATAAAGACCATATTTACGGTATTAGTAAAAGTTTGCACTTTTTCTGCTTATTCAAGTCAATATAAAGAACCATTTATCAAGAGTTTATCTTGGATAACTAATAAAATTATAAGTAGGAGCTGCAAAAAGAGCCCGCAGTCATTCAACCGTTCAGGTTAACGTAAATAGGCGGACTGCATAGGGTAAATGCCATACTCTTCACGGGTGTTAGGTAAGTAGTTCGACACATTGAACAATCGATGTAGCTTACTGCTCGCTCGACCTTAGCATGATACAATAATGGTAGTCTATTAGTTGGGCTAGGATTTGGCAGCAAGCAAGATTGTGGAGACGTGATTTCATAGCAGATACTCGTATTTTGCTACGAATATACGAGTATATATATACCCATGACTATTGATTAAATAAAATAAATAATGCTAGACATATTCACACAGCATCATCTAGCCCCAAAGTAAGCAGAGCTTGTGTTATGGGAACTACATGATTGATATACTACTTATATACATTTTTTTTTGTAAATACATACATATTTTACATAGAAAACATCCAGATCCGAGACAAATATTTGCAGATACAAACATTTGTCCCACGGCGGGAATCGAACCCGCAACCTTCTGCGTCTCAGGCGGGCCAAAGGCTGAAGGAATAAACGATATGCATCGCTTGTACTTATGCCATTTCTGTGTAGTATCAATGCCGTGCCGGTGAGCAAAACTGTATCAGATATTCTATCCAATAGTATATAATATTTTGGATATTTTGGTGCTGCCTTGCTTTTGCAGCGCATTTGATATATTTGCGAATAGACTTCCTCCCTGCTGTACAGAGTGCGAAGCAGCACCAACACCATCATACAGGTTATAGCAGACAAGTATGACTCTTTCTTATTGAAATCTTTCACTCAGGTCTGATTTAAAAATCTCACATAAAGCATATTGAAGTGGGACATGGATGGATAATGACTACATTATTATAAAATCAAATTGTTTTTAATTTTAAATTGTGCTCACACTATGAAATTATCTGACTTACTAACAAGTTATCTAGATCAAGAATACAGTTTGTATAATCCCAGCAATACAAGTACATACTTGTAAATAAGACTTAACTTAATTCAATTATGTACCTATCTAAAGGAGCGCTGTTCCATACACTATCTTTATAAATAAAATAATAAAAATATTACTATTTTATATCGTTGCGTTGACTGATTTAAAATCGTAGTCTACCGTAAGTTCTAGAGATGGGAAATTTGAAAGATTGGGTATTATTGATGAGTAGGGGTGCACTTCAAAAGTTTTTACCGAGAATCAACCCCAGAGTATGTAGTGACAAGATGAAACTTAAAGTAGAAAATAACTGTATAAGTGTGTCCGTAATCCTTCGTTCCAATCCAATTTATTCGTTGCTTTAGATACGAGCTCTTACGAAATCACATCTGCTGTCTAACCTACGAAGATTAATAGGCATCTATTCAGGTTAAGTGCAACCATGTGCTTAGAATCGATAACGAAAAATAACCAGTGATATGACAAACGACATAATAGCCAAAATAATGAACACAATCACAAATGTATCCATGATGAACATCGTCAGATTCATACTCAGTACGCAGATCCTTGAGAATATTAAGTAAAAGGCACCTGGATGCCTACCATCAAGTCTTATTGCGATTTAATTCAGGCAAAGATGATAAATCCTGCTTTGCAGTTGAGGACATTATAGTGCTGTCAAATAGTCTTCAAACGCAATGTGGTATTCGACATATTTTCCTGAATTGAATCGCAATAAGACTTTATGGTAAGGCTCCAGATCAGAGTTATATATAAAAGTTATATTTGGCGTATGACCCCGTTTCGCAAAGTAGTTAGTATACCACGTAACATGTTGCAGTCCAAACGCTGTATTGGAACACTAAGCAAAGACACATACATGTGCTTTCAGACTTATAGTTCTAAGCATGTTGGTTTTCTCACGATGTTTTCTTTCACTGTTTTAAACATGAAATAATGCGCTAATACATTTTCGATGCGTATACTGACTTGAAACCCCGACTAATAGATTGAAAATTAGAGCATACCACTAGTCAACAAGGCAGGAACAAACTAATGAAACAGGATACGAAATAACGAAATCAATTAATTGCCCAAAACAAAACCAGTTTCAACCAACATCAGTTTGTAATTTCTATTGTGTCAGTAATTATGAATATTATTTTCCGATCCATACCCACCGCAAACCAGTCGCTCGAATTGCTTATCAAATATAAGCTCTAAGTTCGAGAGCGATGTTTCGAAATCCCCTGGGAAATCAAAGAGATACGACGTTGCTCTACCAGTGAAATGAAGGTAATTTATCAGCGCTAAGTACGATCTTCTTGTATCTTAGTCAAACAGCCCTTGCTTACGAAGGGTCCATTTCAACCCTTCTTCCCACATCACCTTGTATAAAGGTATAACAGAGATTGGACCTTTCATTTGCCGAGAAGCTTCTTAAGTCCGTACGTTCGCATAAAATTATTGTAGTCTGAAGGTTTGCTGGGGTTTCATATCATCATCATCATCATAAAGTGAAAGTGTTTTCTTCTTAGTTTCGCTTACTTCAAAAACATAACTTGGTTTGGTGCGTTTAACGCTTGCTTAAAACGATGAAGGAAAACATTGACAAAGAATCAGCATGTCCTTGAATCAACTAATCAAAGAGCATATTTCATCGGTGCCTCGGGAAGATACTCGTTACACATGTTTTCTTTTTTAAATAAACTTGATATAAATACGTATAAAGATAATGAATAAAATTGTGACTAACACGATCTAGGTTAACATTGCTTAGGACTAATACGGTTTAGTTTGAAAGTAAAACTTTAAATAAAATTCATTAAATTACCAAGAATCTCATAGTTTCCAAAACACGATTTTGATGATCTTACGTTCACAACCTTTTGCACCTTTCTGCCTTAAACATGTTAAGCTTTATACTAAGAACAAATATACAATCTATAAAAATCGAATACCACATGTATTCTTTAATATCCTATATAAAATTTAATATCCTATACCTTCACTTGAAAACAGCTCGACCAATTCGGCTGATTTTTTTTGTTGTCTTCGTAATGATTGTCAGCATAAAGTTGGTATGAAAGAAAATTTTCTGAAAGTCTACCGGAAATGTTGGATGATCCGTGCGAAGCCGTGGCTGGTCGCTAGTGATATATATATATATACACATTCATGTCGCAGATGCACGTCTTAGTAAGCTGTTTTACATAACAGCAAGCCGATTGACAAAACCGCACTGTTTTCTGATCTGGTTTAAATTACAAAACGGTGCTCCAATTTGTAAAACGGAAAAACAGAAAACTACACAAGTCAGCCGCATTGGAAAACGCGAAACAATGTGACGTACCATTGTTTATCCGAATTAAAATCTAGCTAAATGCCAATACGCCTGATTAGAAAACAGTGCGGTTTTGTAAAGCAGCTAGCCGTTATATAAAAGAGCGGATTATAATCCGCTCTTAAAAGAGCGGATTATATCGCTACGACACATTACATAGGTACACACACATATAAAGAAAGTAGTAACGTACTGGCATGAAATTATTGTCTAAAATTAGTCTGATCTCGGAGACAAGACGCCGCAAATACAGCATATTGAATTCCCATGTCAGATGTTTGTTCAGCGCTTTAAGCAATTTCAAATGAAAATGTTTTGCGTCGTCAAGGTTGGCGTTGAATAGCTTATTTTGGTTACATTTTGGTTACATTTACAGGATACTTACGTGAAACATAACCATTTCTTTAATTGCTTTGATGAGTATAGAAATGAATTAGTAAAACAATAAAAAAGCGGCGATAGGTTTAGGCTTGCAACCTATCACGTGGAATGTAAGCTATTTACAAAACGCGAGTAAATGAAAAATAAAATGTTCGTACATGCCTCTAACTAACCTCTACTAGGTAACTATATAGATCCACGAGTATGAATCCGAGGATGTATATCATGGTGATTATAGTCGTGAACACGTTCGTTCGTATAGTCGTTGTTTATTTTCTTTTTAATAAAATATATGAAAATTAACTTTAGAAGTTTTTGCGTGAAAAAGTACCAAACATCCATCCTTAAAACTTTCGCGTTTATAATATTAGTAGGAAGTAAGATAGGATAAGAAAAAACAGTAATTAAAATAAATAAATAATGCTGAACTTTTTTGCACAGCATCATCTAGCCCTAAAGTAAGCAAACCCTACATTATGGGAACTAAATGACTGATACCTATTTTTTTGTAAACACATACATATCATACATGGAAAACAAGCCAGATCCCGAGACAAATACTTGCAGATACAAACATTTGTCTCGCGGCGGGAATCGAACCCGCAACCTACTGCGTCTCAGGCGAGCCATCACCCATTGCAACACAGAGGTCGTCAACTATTCAATTTAACTTATCGTTACAATGTGGAGAATAAATTATACTCGCTACACAAAACACAGCCTCCTGAGCACGGTGGCTCAGAGGTTGGACGTTCCTGTCCTCAGATATTGGACCAAGACGCATGTGCTGCCCTGTCACAGAGGTGCGGATTGGATTCCCGCTGCGGGCCAAATATTGAGTTCTGTGTTTTGTGGTACCACGGTACTTGTAGTAACTGATACCCACGACATAAGGAATCTTAATGTGGGGTCAAGACTATATTGTCTGTTGGGTGTTCTTTTTATTAATAATTAATTTTATTAGATGTGATTTAATTGTGAAATGAACTATTTATTATAAATGAATTTACTAACAATTTAGTCTAGGTCTACTAACAAGAATAGTGTTTAATTCGAAATGAAATGATAATTATTAATGTAATTAACTAGCTACACAACTTCTCCCGCATGGTACCCGGGTATAAAGAAGCCTATGTGTTATTCTGATGTATAAGCTATATTACTGTAAAGTTTCATCAAAATCCGTTCAGTAGTTTTTGCGTGAAAGAGTAACAAACATCCATCCTCACAAACTTTTGCGTATATAATATTAGTAGGCTAAGATAGGATTAAAAAAAACAGTCATTGCTCCTTTAAAGATGAAGAAAGGTCACTTTCATCAGGGGCCGTCACTAAAACGAATGCTCTGAATGATAGATAAGATGTCGTATTCTCAGCAATAACCCAATTAAAACTTAGGATAAGTCTCTACCAGAGTTCTTGATAAACTCTTAAAGTTCAATTACCAGTATTTCTAACGTAATCGCAATACAACGGCACTAGAATTTATTATATATCGTACCTAATTAGGAGCGATGGGCTTACAACCTGTCATGTGGAATACTTATGACTTGCAAAACGCGAGCATGTGCCAAATATTGTGTTTAGACATGCCTCTGAATACCCATTACTTGGACTTATCAAGGATGTACTCACTGATTTTCTTTTTTAAATAAATGTGTTATTCGATTGGCACCACACTACAGCCGAACTCAACTTAACATTTTAAATTCACGTCTTGTGATTTCAATGAAAAAATACACTTTGTCTTTGACTTTGACTTTGATGTCTATCATGAGGAATTTTTATGATCGTCAACTATTTTGCACTAAAAACGAGATATTTACCATGGTTGTGAGTTTCAATATTTCGACGTAGTTACATGTACCTGATCACGGGAGAACTGAAGTCTTTGCGGGTAGACAAATCGATCTACCCTCCTTCTCATTCTTTTATAGCGATATCACAGTTTTTAGTAAAAAATATAGAGAAATAATAAGTCAAGCCACACATTTCTTTATTGTCAAACTTCTCATTTTATAACTAAGCAACGGGAAAATGAGATAGCGTCTAATAAACTAATTCGTATTTTTTACAACGCCAACTAAATATTCTATAGAAAGCGTCAAATAAATCTCAACAATCAAAACTCTTGGATAGGTTAGGTTATTAGTTTTTTTTTATTACCACTCAGAAAAGGAGGATTGCTATCCGAACTTTACACAACAAACTTGGGTTCAAAATAAATAAAACCGACCGGTTAGTCATATATTAATATTTCAGAAGTTTACTGCTTGAATGCATGTTACACATTTAGATGCTAAAAAATAACCACCATGGTGAGTTTTATTAAGAGTGGCTTACATAGAATATAACTAGAGGCTAAGATAGTATCATTCAGACGCTCGTTAATTGTGGCTTTTTTTAGTAATTTAGAAGGCAATGTAGATTTTTAGAGGCGAATAATGCTATTAAAAAGAAGTAAAGAAGTCTGTTTAATTAGCACCCAAATGATAGTTTCAAAGGTTATAATCATCCACATTTATGATGATGGCTACCAAAAAGATCAGTTTTTTCTGGCGTGTGTCTTATGTTGCAATCAAACTGCATCCAGTTAGCAAGTAGAATCATTCAAATGAGTGATAATCGATTCCCGCTTTGGGATAAATGTTTGCATGTTCTTATAAAATACTAGCTTCTGCCCACGGCTTCGCGCGCGTGGTACCCGGATAAAAAGTAGCCTTTTTATTATTCTGATGTAAAGTGTCATCAAAATCCGTTCACTAGTTTATGCGTGAAAGAGGTACAAATATATATCCTCACAAACTTTCACGTTTATAATATTAGTAGGACTAGCTTCTGGCCCACGGCTTCGCGTGGTACCTGGATAAAGATAATAGGATTAGTAGGATATTGCGGGTGGTACAATGGTACTCGTAATTTCTGATAGGATACAGGGAATCTTAATGTGGGGTCGTGTATGTAGAGGTATAGATGAATAAATAATTCTGGATATTTTTCACACATTATCATCTAGCCCCAAACTAAGCAGAACTTATGTTATGGGAACTATATGACTGATAAACTTACATGCTTTGCATTTGAAGTACAAACATATAAAAAAATATGCGACTTTTGGTTGTTTGTATTTAGTAAAACACAAATTAATAGGTACTTTAAAAGACAAAATGATATTGTAACATGTGCAAAGATGCGCTTTTACCTAAAAAGAGTTTTCCTTCAGCTAAACTTTGAGTCTAGAGTCTAGAGGTCATTGACTATCCTAAACATTATACTTAATATATTTTATACCACATTGTTTTCCTTCAATTTCTATCATTATATTGTTATTTTGTTCAGTTGAAAAACATTTATCTTTATAATACTGACTGATTGGCACTTCTATTTTTATGACTTCCAATCCAACATTTTCTCTAACTGATTTACCTTAGCTGCAAAAGTTGCCTTGCAACAATAGTGATCAATACAACCTTAACATCAGCAGTCCGATAACCAAAGTTCTTCGTCTTTAAGCGTCCTTTATAATTATACCATCATATATATTTAATTCCTACAGAAAATTGATGGTCAAAATACTCAAAAACCTTGTTTAGTGGCTTTTTGATGCGATGATTGCAGGAAGCTTATTTATTTATTAGCATTGCCATTCGGTGTTTCAATGCTACCAGCATTCCGGGACGCTTCCATATGATAGTGATCTGGATTAGTTGAGCTATCTGAAGATCGATTGCAATGGTTTTTAGATGGCTAGACTAGTTCATATGTATATTTGTGTACATATACGAGTATGTGAATACTTACCGATGTAAGTAGCTGTAATTGTTATGTATTATTTTGATTTATTTATTAGTACTCATTTTCAAAGCCGAGCCATGTTGGCCTAGTGGGCTCCGACTTCCGATCTGAAAGTTGTGGGTTCAAAAATATTTTAAATTTATTTGCGCTAAACAAGTACTCAAAACGGTGAAGGAAAACAAAGTGAGTCATGTCCAAAAATCAATAATTCTAAGACATGTGCCATCGATTAATGATATAATAAGCGGCAATGGG
This sequence comes from Perizoma flavofasciatum, assembly GCA_958496245.1. Lineage (NCBI taxonomy): Eukaryota > Metazoa > Arthropoda > Insecta > Lepidoptera > Geometridae > Perizoma > Perizoma flavofasciatum. Next base: position 10,904,062 of record OY292433.1, read on the forward strand.
CTTGGTATCCTCGCAGATCTGCATATTGAGTATCTGTACTATATATTATTTTACTTGTATAGTGTAACACAGGCTCGGCATGCACTTTCATTAAACACGTCCACTCTCGCCCAAGACTCTCGTGTAACTGAAGCGGTGCGCTCGAGACAGTAAATTGTATGTACCGTGTATGTTTGTGTATAGGTGTTATGACAAAGGATTAGTTTATCAAATAAAACATAATATTATTAGATTCATGTATTATACCTCTACATACACAAACACTACAGTATGGATCTAAGGATCTCCATCATCTGGATTGCAGTCGAGAGCATGATTCTTTTTATATGTTTGTTTATTTTTAAAAGATGTTTCTGAACGTCAAGCTACTTTTAGCTGCCGTTGGTTGTAAAGCTACTTCTGATGACAAACAAATCACAAACAGAGTTATCTTCATCTACATAACAGTGGAATACGAAAGTTTAACTGAATCCTACTTTTTCCGGACATTTCCGGACTTCCTTTGTAGAAGTTTGGAAACTTCAGAGTGGACGGTAGGTGTTGCGAAACACTACGGTAAGCAAAAGTGAAGAGAGGTGACATAAAAGTAACTTATTTGCTCGAACCTTTTAAAAGTTTATATGACGTTTGAACAGATGGAAATTAATTTTATAAATGAAAAGCTTAGACGGCATCAATGGCGTGGCGGGCGAGTAGTCAGCTGTGACGCAAGAAGTGCGAACCGATTTCCTGTCACGGGACAAATGTTTGTATGTTCTGCAAATATTTGATCCGGGTGCGGTTGTTGAATCCTATCCCTCTTTAGAACGTTGTTTTCAGTTAGAAAGAAGTAGATACTTCAGGTAATTACTGTAAATACAGTTTTTATGCATAAAAAGTTTACATTTATAATGTACCAAGACACTTAATTTCTAACAAAAAAAATGAAGCAAACAATTTTAAAAGAGATTTGTAGCATACCACAGTTACAATAAATAAATGGTTTCTCGAGAGTAGTTTTTTATTTATATATAAAAAAAATGCAAAAAAAAAAAAACATTTTTACCCTGTGTTACTGCACTGTCTCTGCGTTTTTGCAGAACTAAGCCCCTACTCTGATATTTAATAAAAAAATAACAATTAAATTAATGGTTAGGAGAGGCCTACGGCAACAGTGGACTTCTACAGGTTAATGATGATGATTGAAAACAATGACAATGTTTTTATTTATACGGTCTCAGATGTAGCAACAATGGCCAGCTACTATATTTTTTCACTCACAAATATAATCCCCTATCCGAAAAACACTAAGCACAAAGAGCGTATCTCGACGATATTTTTTTGCGATCCTGTAGAACGTGAGCTTAGTCGAGCCACCACATAGATTTGTGCCGTGGTCCGAAACTACTCGCATTTTAGAAATTAGAAACACAGAATAGAGATGTGTTTGAAAATTAGATAGATAGATATATTTTTTATTCGACACCATACGGATACAGCACAGACAAGTAGAAATGCCAAGACATGATTTAAGATTGCGACTGTAATCCCCATAATGGAGAGCCTCAGACTCATACTCAATGCGTAGATCTTTTAGAGTATTTAAGGGTAGTCAGAGGCACTTTCGAACATTATATTTGGTACTCATCCACCTTTTGCATAGCATATGTTAGCATTTACCTTGACAGTTTGCAAGCTTTTAGCCGCCATTTGTGTTATATAAAAAAAAATACGAAATACGTGATATTAATCCGAATCGGTGCTTATCCGGATACCTCTTCATTTATCGCTGATCAATTTAATGTGAACTTCTTCTTCGAAATGGATCATTAAAAAACAAGTTAATTTGTTTCTAAAATATAAGGTTACAAAATTAATATATTAAAGTAAGATTTTAGAATTAGGTAGGTGCAGGTGCATAAAATGATAAAAAGAAATATGTTCTTTTCGTTTTGGATTTTTCATGTATGTGCGTACATCACTGTTGTAGAAAGAAAAAAAAATAAAGGGGGCAGTGGGTTACCTATAGATTAATAAAATACCATTCTAGTAGTTACAAAAGCCGATTATTTTTCTACGATTTTTTTTTATAAAATGGTCTGCGCTCACGGTACGAAGCTGTATGCATTTAAAATAAAAACGTGCGGTCGAGATGTCTAGCGGATAGTAGTATCTCTGTGAAATACAGGTGCGACGCGGCGTTTGGTTGAAATATTGGACGACAAACTAGATTAGACGTTGTGAAGCAACGAATCATGATCTTCAGCCTGGAGAAGTCCAATGTCAGACATAAGTCGTTCGCAAAGAGTGCCTCGTGAGTCCAACTCATCAACCAATTTTCTGCTACATTTTATCGCTTGTACTTTCTGGTCTACGTGGCTCTGGATAGTTTTATTACGATCGACCATAAGCCAGTGCTGAAACTACAAATGAACGTACCTGTAAAATTTAATGTTAATCAATGGTTGGAAAACTCTTGTCAGGTTAAAGGTTAGCTCGTTTTTGTACATGTCCTGTAAGTAACTTTTTGTCTGTATTCTCTGTGCAAAAAAAAATTGCATGACAATCATTGTTTACGCCATTTTACATCATCAGTTGCAGCGCCTGATAATACCTATATAAAATCTCAAACTAAACTATATTACAATCGATACAGAAAACTTGTAACAGACAAACAAATTCTACTCCAAACGCATAAACGGGCTCCTTGCATCTTGGGTAATAAAATAAAACGTTTTCGTCGTTTTACTGAAAATTGCAGTCAACATATTTTTGTGGTCCGTTTTCTGAACATAGAATGTAGGCAGGTTAACTACTTCGAATGTTTTATGGCATTTTCTACATCATTTTCATTTCTGACGCTATTTTCGTTGCACACGTTATCTTTTCCTTCCCAAGCATACCCATGCCACAATATCAAATAATTTCAAAATTCCCACCCTGAAATGTTTTTCTTTCACATTCCGCTGCCAAAACAAGTCTAAACATGACGCGTGGATGATAAACTGTTCCGTATCATTCTCACGCCGATGATTCCGGAGTAAAATTGGAGCGCAGCCTTTAGGCCACACACATCCGGATTTTATAAGGGACGTAGAAGAGAACGTAAAGTAGGAATAATAGATAGGGCAATCCTACTAATATTATAAACGCGAAAGTTAGTGATTACTCTTTCACGCAAAAACTACTGAACGGATTTTAATGAAACTTTACAGTAATATAGCTTATACATCAGAATAACACATAGGCTACTTTTTATCTGGGTACCACGCGGGCTAAGACGTGGGCAGAAGCTAATATTTTTAATAGTTCATCAAATAATCCTTCAATTTTAAACCGTAATAGTAACTAGACTTTATTTTAACCCTAGCCATGGCTTTACCCGCGTGGTATCCTGATAAAAATTAGCCATCAAAGCAGCATATCCTGCGGTAGAATGGTTACAAACTGCAAACTGCCAAGGCCAAACCCCACAGATGCATGGTAGAAGGCAACCAGCGTTATGACATACTCGTACATCAAAGAAGTAACGGCTATAACTCCAAAATACCTGCAAAAGTTTTCCATAAAAACCGCTGCGCAACTAGATACTTTAGTTTTGTACATCAGGGCCGAGATGTACGTGACAGTGAATCGGGTGATTGTGGTATCGTTCGCAATAAAAAAGTGAGAAGGAGGGTAGATCGATTCGTCTACCACTACATCCACGCAGACTTCAGTTCCTTCCATGATCATAGTATATGCAATTGTGTCAAAATATCGAAAGTACGTCCAAACTTACACTGGTAAATATCCCGTTTTTAGTAAATCAAATTCCTTGAAAGCAAGGGCGCAAAAAAAAGTATGTTCACGTCTCAGCACGGAGGTATGTGGATGAGCTGTCAACGTGTTGGTGACACGCGGCACGTAGACCTTTTTATGTCTGCATATTATAATAACTTCACACCGGTCCTTCCTGAGTTGGCAAAAAGGTTTTACATTACATTCGCAGTAGAAACATTTCGGGACTTGAAACATTTTACAATAAAATAAAAAATATTTGTGTGTTTTTCGATTCCTTTTTGAATGATCTCATACAGGTACGCAGTTTGAAATATGCATCTAATAAAAATAAACAAATATGAACTGTTATTGGATAGTTTTATAATCTATGTCAAAAATAATTCTATCATGTTCCAAAAATATTGTTTCGATTCTCGCCGCGGAACATATATGTTTATGAATATTTGTCTCGGGTTTTTTCTATGTATAATATGTATAGAATGTATTCACAAAAAAAACAGTCATGTAGTTCCCATAATACAAGCCCTGCTTAAATTGGAGCTAAATGATGCTTTGTGAAAAATAGCCAGTTTTATTTCTCCTTATTTATTTAAAATCTCTGGCTTATGCCTGGGGCCTTTACAGGCATTATTGGAGCCGAAGCTAACACTAAGAGGCCATTTTGTACAACACTATATATAAAAAACGTTATTTTGTGGATGGCAACAGATGAAACTATGGGAAATATTGGGTGAAAAACTAGGCTATTGCAGGAGTACCTATATTATGCTTATGGAATGGATGCAAGGCTATTTTGGTTGAAACGGCACCTGCCAATTCTGATTAAAATTCAAATCAATTATTATTATAAGTCACACTTAAGAAAACCTTAACAGGGAGATCATTCCATAACCTGAATGCACCTACTTTCTTACCACTCACAGTATAACTAAACATTTTCCTCCATCTAACACAATTTCATAAAACAAAGTCATATCTCAGCTGCACTCTAGTTCCCAAGTAAAAATGCCCTCAACATTTCTCATACATTAGCATAAAAGGGAAGGAGTATATCATGGTACCAGTTAGAGAGAGACGCAAGATGTGCTAAGTCGTCCTTTGTGGCTCAAGATGACACTGACATGTTAGCTTGAAGGGTCTTGCTGGTTTTGTTTTAGAGCACTTTTTATGCTCTGCAGTAATTTAGTGAAGTACTGTACTTGCTTTTGTTTGTGTTGATGAAAATCATGAAAAGAAAGTTTCAAGAAAATATTATAAAACTTATTGAACTGAAATAGTTGTGGTTTTGTATCTTTACATACCAAAAGTCTCATCTATTTCCTGGAGAGATAGGTAGATAACACTACTGCCGCTTCATTCATCCTCGCTTTTGTTTGCGGTGTTAAAAATAATAGAGAGCTTAAACACTAAAAAAACCTACTGAACTGAAATAGTAGTGGTTTGGTATACCTGTATTCTGTATTTGCAGAATATAGAATCCTTTATGTATTTACATAAGGTTAAGCTTACTACAATCCTAGCATACCTCTTCCCCTTTTTTGTCCTCATAAGATTATTTATACAAGCTCGTTGGTTTAGGGTACAATTGCCTTTCTCTAGAACATCTCAAATTGGGTATCATTTTAGGATATAACTTTGACTATTGTCTGAAGAGCGTAGAGCTTGGTCACAAACTCTGCCCATGATACAGAACTTGCAAATGGCCAACGCAAAACTAGCAGGAGAATAGTAAAGTACTTGGAATAGTCATAATGGACGACCTCTGTGGCGCAGTGGGTTTGTGTGTTTTCTATGTATATTATGTACATATTTACAAAAAATAATAATGTATAATATATATACCTAAGTAGTATATCACTGATGACCCATAACACATTTTATTTGTAACTAATAAAAAGTTTACCAAGAACTAAGATCTCGCGATGTTCCGCTTTCAACCGATGATCGAAAAGAGGTCGTATTTTTTTTAACCATAAGGTACCCTAGCCTCAGCGTAATTCAGAACCAGTTAATTTATTACTGACGCCTTTTTTTTCCTACAATAATTAAATAATTTATTTATATCCAAGCTCCGCTAAACAAAAGAGGGTTCAGTTATCAGAGCCTGCAAGAAGAGATTGTAAAAAAATATATAGACATTGCTCACCCTACGCATTCTTATCCCTAAATCCAATCATTCTTTAATTCCTTATAGAGGGAAGCCCATCAAGAGTATATCAACAAAACTTTTATTGCATGTTTCCTTAATCTTTCTCATCCCTTCTTATTTCATTCATGAATAGATGAAAGGGACAACCTAGAGAACTTAATCTTAATTCCATACTGAAGAGGTCGAGATTTTGAAGACAATTTCACGAGCACGTGAATAAAACTGCCGTTTCGGTTCCTTTATAATGAGAACTGCGACGGAATGCAAAATGGAATCTGGATCTATTCAAGGTAAGAGTGAATAGGTATCTTGTAAATCTTGATAATCAATAATCATTACACCATGATTTTTTCGAGTGGAAATGTCCATTAGTGCACGAACTGGTCCAACTCTAAGACTTCCGTATTGGAAGTCGGGGTACCATCCACTAGGCCAACACGGTGACTATCCACGGTTTCTGCCAAGCGAGATTGTGATCATTCGCAAAAAAAAACCGGACAAGTGCGAGTCAGACTCGTCCACCGAGGGTTCCGTACAAATTTATAGGTACATATTATAAATAGTTCAGGAATCGAGTCTCGCAGTTTTTTCCGAGCTTTTCCCGAAATTCAGTTTCCAAAACCACGAGCAATTACAAATGTATAGTTTTCAGATTTTTCCCTATACTTGTAGTATAAGACGATATTACTTGCCAAATTTCATAGGGTACTTTCCGTTGACTTAGGCAACGGAAAGTACCCTAAATTTTGATTCCCTTGAGAGTGTCGAAATATATGTTTTTTTCGGCATAAACGGCTGTCTCTTTTAAGATTAAAGATCTGAGTATATAGTTTTAATTTCAACTCGATACCTCCACACGTTCCCGAGATAAAGAGTCTTGACAGACAGATAGACAGATGGACAACAAAGTGAAAAGAATAGAATAAACATTTTTTTAGCACAAACAATAATAAACATAAAACATAAAAAAACATAAGCCTGCATGTATTAAATCTAAAACAAACACTATATAATTTTATTATTATTCTGCTCATGTGTCTAATAAGGGTTCCGTTTTTTCCTTTTGAGGTATGGAATCCTAAAACCACATTTGTTTTAACCCGTTATTCTCAACGCTAAGCTTATGCGTAGATGTGTGTGTGTGTTAAGCGAAGCTCTATTCACAACGGGGAAAGTTTCTCTTGGTATGCAAGTGTCAGGGGATTAATTTTGTGCACAAAAGTGCCACTGCGTGCACCTGACGGTTTTATATGGGCTTAGATGCTTTGTGCTACGAAGCATTGTATTTATTTCGTGCCATAGATAAAAAATGTTCCTAGGTCAATAAAAAATCATAAATAACAGCCAATAAACACATACACTGACTATACACTAGGATCCCCTGTATCGCGGTACAACACCCAGATAGAAATATCTGCGGAAAATGCAAACATGTATCCCGCAGCGAAAATCGAATCCTCCTGTATCTCAACCGGCACCATTCCTATGTAACCTTTTCTTATTGATATAATAATATCTTCTACCCAAAGGTAGTCTAGTAGAGATCGCTATTTAGCTATAAGACCGCCCATTGTACAACATTGTTAAAGTAGATAGTACTTAACTAAGCTGATATGTTATTTGGTGTACAATAAAGTATTTTCTATCTATCTATCTATCTATCTACCCAAAGCGTTGTAGAGAAAGTATTAAAATTTAAAATTTATTCATATTACTTTTAAATCACGTGATATTGTCCGTTATTTGGCAATTATTGCAAGCACGGTATGCATAACACTATTTTGGATGTTTGTTACTCTTTCACGCAAAAATTACTGAACGGATTTTGATGAAACTTTACAGTAATATAGCTTATACATCAGAATAATACATAGACTACTATTTGTCCTGGTACCACGTGGGCGAAGCCGTGGGCAGAGGCTAGTTATCTATAAACACAATGCCAAAAGTGTTCTAGAGGTACATTCGCAATATATCCAATAAAAACTCGTTTGTTAATGTAAAACAACTATTGTATTGTACCAGCAATATATCAAACGAGACAAAATACTGTCCATTGTTAAGTCCATGATAAATCATACTTATTTCGTTTTCTTATTCCCTTGTATAGAGTGCCAAAAATATGAAACATTCGACACTATTCATAATCTTGACAGAAAAATTCAACAAATGCGCTTTTCGAAGATAATGTTGCGTATGCTAAATGGAAAATTGTATAATATTAAGAATCAAGTGCCTATCTAGCTGGAAATAAAGCAAAATAATGGTTTATAGCGCTAGTTTTTGGTTTTATTTTTTTTCTATGAAATACTAATTTAGAAGGACTGCGTCGATGTGTTTATTTAGTAAATAATAAATAGATAACTCAAATTTTGTTTGAGTTTTGCACAAATAAAACTCATCTTTCAATTCTCAAAAGCAAAAGACAAGCTATAATAAAAATAGATTTAAAAAAAACCTTTTAGCGCCAACATTTTAGATTGATTTTGGAAAACCTCGTATTTAAAGATGATTTTTACTATATTAACTAAAAACATATTTTTGTGTGCAAAAAAAAACGTGATGCTTTCGACCGTATTCTCCATGATAGACACTCTCAGAAACAGTGATTTCAAATAGTGGCAGTCCGAGACAGGTCCAAACATTACATTTGGTACATACCCGTCACAAGTTGCAAGCCCATCGCTGCTTATTGGAGCACTAACTAGATGTCACATGATTTTTTGGTTCTAGGGTATGTCAGCTTCCCCACAATATTTTCCTTCACCGTTTTGAGCATACCCATTTTTCGAGTGAAAAACCATTGGTGCACGAACAGGTCCGTACTCATGACCTCCGGATCGGAAGTTCGCGTACCGCCCACTAGGCCATCACGGCTTTTGCTTTTGGTTTGCTAATAAAAGGTAGGTATTATTTTCATACCTTTTTAAGTCATCGCACTTTACTTATATCTAGTTCTAAAGAAAACGCAACAAAAGATTACTTACACCTCAAAAAGTTCCAATAAATCTTCAGAGACAAATATTAAAGTTCATTGCAGTGTACAGATATAGGTTCAAATAGAATGGACACAAATAAATAAAGATAATTTAAAAACATTAAAAAAAAAAATTATCTTCTTAATCTTATGTATTAAACAAGTATTAACATAATAATTATAACTATACTCTAAGATATTACAAGAGTGGGGCCTTCTAATACAAGTATTTTCTACTAAAATAAAGGTCCCAACCCTTATGAAAATTGTAAAAAATCACTTACAGTTTTAAAACCATTTATTAATATTAATTATTATTAAACTAGAAAAATGAGTTTTCTATGTCTAAAATAGAGTTCAAGTCTCCAACCCTAGGAAGTGGACCAAAAGGCTATTGACATCACAAGCAAAATCTAATTTTATTTGAAACCGGTTAATGAAGTTGCGTAGCAATGCTACGTGTCGTAGCAATGCTACGTGACGTAGCAATGCTACGTGACGTAGCATTGCTACGCTTTTATCCATCCTTGTCTTGCAAGGCATATAATGCAAAATAATCAATATAATAGGTATATATTGAGCTCAAGCGATGTTCGATAAAAATAGGAAAAGCTCTTCCTTTCATAAAATAATGGGGCAGTATTAATTTGCCAAAAACATTATAAACCGTTCGTAAAATTATATATCTTTCAGAACTAAGATTATTTCATACTACACATGTATTTGCTATTATTAATGTTGGTATACTATATTTTATGACATTCTAGCTTCTGCCCACGGCTTCGCCCGCGGGGTACCCGCATAAAAAGTAGCCTATGTGTTATTCTGATGTATAAGCTATATTACTGTAAAGTTTCATTAGAATCCGGTCAGTAGTTTTTGCGTGAAAGAGGAACAAACATCCATCCGCACAAATTTTCGCGTTTTTAATATTGGTAGGATTGGGCTACTTTCAAGATCGTTGCTTTGTGACCAAAACTTTTAAATGGTTTTTAAGAGACAGTTCTATCTAAATACAATCTGCGATAGTAAAGGTGGGTGTGGACCGGAGGTTTGGACGCAAGCCAACGCGTGGGATTGGAACAACCATATATCAGGAGTTCTAAAGGCAGGCAACCGAAAAAAGGAAGGTTATGCACTCCCAAAAGTCTGATTGACTTTCCTCTGATTAATGGGGCTTGGAGGTTTTGCCGTACTTAGTTTTGAAAAAGGTCTTAGTCTTTCTTTCCTTTAACCGTGATTTAAATATCTGATAGTACTGGGTGTAAAAAGACTAGTGAATTTACAAAAACAAAAAGCAAACATACGGCTACTCCTGCACTACCCTATGGTAGAAAACCTAATTTATTCCGAAGGATATTCAATAATATATATATTTTTTAAATTAATCTTGCTTTACAAAACATCATATTTGTGATGTCCACAAATCCCCTGCGATATACCCCTGCGAAGGGGATTTCTGAACTTTGTGGACAAGAGTTCCAGAAATCCCCCGATCCATTTATTTACACTGTAATTAAAAAAAAACACAAATACAGATACCTAATATGTAATCACAGTCTTAATTCTTTTATAACTAGGTACGTTCTCATTAACGATGACACTTTTTAACTCACATAAATTCAGTTATTTTAATCAATTGCATCCAGTGTAGAAATAAAATCTCTCATATTATATTTACGATGATAAACGAAATCTTGTATGTAGAAACCCTAGCGTCCTGGAAATTTTTGCTAGTAATGAAGTCTTCAATGTCCCAAAATTCAAAATGGCTATTCTGTCCTTATCATCCTACTACAACACATTTTGTAATACTACATAAAAGTTATTATAATATTCAAAAGTATCCTCAGTACAGCCTACGGGGAAGTTTAAGCCCAAATATAAGAGCAACAATCTTTAAAAAACTAATCTTAAAACTCCATTATCTTAAATGGATACGGAACCTGAATATCCTCTCGACCCGGATCGGAAACTCCCGAACTTATTAAATAACATTATAATATGTGACAGTTTCATCAAAACATTGAAGGACTTTAATAAGCTGCGGTACCCTAAAAGTTTTATCCAGTTTCTTCAGACTTTCATAACTTAATCCGAACTAAATAAGGGGGTTGGAAAAGTTCTGGTCATTTCAGGTGAAGTAACAAAAAGGGGATATATTTCTTTTGGTCCGATGCTCGCGGTAAAAACATGGGGAAAAAAACTTTTGACATACGGCGATATGAGGAAAACGCGTGTGGTTTATAGGTTGTTTTTCGTTGCTTTCTCGTAAATACACTAAACGATGTGACCTACAAGACACATGGACATACTTAGGGATGTTTAAAAAGTTTTCACACAAAAGATTGCACTATACACAGCACTTTATATAAGAATAATATTATAACAATAGCTGTACATATTTTTTACAAGAAATACATTAATTCATACGACTATATACAAAAAATACAGATGAAATGACTAGCTATCTAAAGACCGTTGTAAACGATCTATAGATAGCTCAACTGATCCAGATTGCTACCAGACGGAAGTGTTCTGAAAATACTGGCCGCATTGCTATTGTTTAGTTTTGCTCAAAATATTTTTTTACTTTACCTTCAAGATTTGTGTTTTTTTTTAATATCCGCGTGCTGATTTGAAGTTTCACCATCAATCGCGTCTATACAAGTACCTACTTCGGTTTCGGTTTAAGAAAAAAAAATCAAAAAGCCAAGGAATGTCACCTATTACATAACACGTTTTACATATGGTATAAATAACATAAGAGTAGGTAGTTTAATGCATCTTACACCTACTTCCACTCAATAAATAAATTAAAAATAAATAATGCTGGACATTTTTCACTCAGCGTCATCTAGCCCCAAACTAAACAGAGCTTGTATTATGGAAACTACATGATTGATATACTACTTACATACTTTTTTTTGTATATACATACATATTTTACATAGAAAACAACCAGACCCGTAACAAATATTTGCAGATCATACAAACATTTGTCCCGCGGCGGGAATCGAACCACAGTCACCGGCAGGCCTTCGCCCAATATCCACAGAGGTCATCAAATGATCAATTCATCTTGCCGTATGTTGTTTCTAAAATTAGATATTTTAGATACAACATATTGCTTAAGTTTTGGTTTAAATGCATTTAATGAGCTTAAATTTTTTATCGTTTTTAAAAATGAAAGTCTACCGTAATTAATTATTACTTTTGTTAGAACCACTTCACACTTTTTCAGATAAAAGTGTCAGTTTTCGTGTCGCTGATGTGACTAATACCAAATGCTATCTGTGACCAAATGCTAAAATATGGGCAACATTCTTTCTCCCGATATGATATAGCATCCGAATCGAGCCATGTATCATTTACGTAAGTAGTCGATTATGTCTAGGTATACTCAGAGTCTGCTTCTGGGCGGGTTTATCTTATCTTGTCTAACTTAGGATTGTAGGGTAAGATAGGAACTAGGATAATGTTTCGTATCTTTCGGTGTAAAATGAGCTTCATTATAACTAATTTGTAAGCAGACTGAGACAGGACTTTTATACAGTATGTAATGAAAACCCCGTCCGATCCGAAAGGATATTATCAGGTATATGTTATAAGTAGGCATTATCATTAAAAGAAAATGAATTATTTTTCCATGTTAACTTTACTAACGGTAAAAATAATGAGCTTCATTGTAACTAATTTGTAAGCAGACTGTGACAGGACTTTTATACAGTATACAATGAAAACTCCGTCAGATCCAAAAGGATATTAAGTATCTTTATGTTATTAGGTAGGCATTGTACTTGAAATAAAATGAAATATTTTTCCGTGACAATTTAAATATCGGAAAAATAATTTATCACACATAGTGTTATCAAAATAAAACAACAGAAGTTTTAACGAAGCTGACTAAATATCAAATAATAGGCCTGGCCTTTAATAGTTTCGTTACATTCTGTATATGACTTCATTTATATTGTTAAACGGGAATTATCATGTTTTTCATTTTACACGTCTGACGTCCTTCACTTTTTGCGAATTCCATAATTACAAAAACACGCTCACTAGATAGAGATGCAGTGGACTTCTGCTACTGCATCTCCATGATTGAAAAATTATTGACACGTTTCATCTCCATGATTGAAAAATGATCGACACATTTCATCTCCATGATTAAAAAAGGATTGACACATTTCATCTCCATGATTGAAAAATGATCGACACATTTCATCTCCATGATTGAAAAAGGATTGACACATTTCATCTCCATGATTGAAAAATTATCGACACATTTCATCTCCATGATTGAAAAATAATTCACAAATTTCATATCCGTAATTGAAATCCTCAGATCAACACTTCTGAGTGTTGAGGATGCCCCCGTACTTTATATCCTCACAGTTCTAGATACTGACGTAGATCCGTGAGGTTACAAGTACGTGGTAGTCAGAGTAAAGATATAACATAATTTTTGATACATGAGAACTTAACAGAGACACTTTAACAGAGTAAAATATAACATATAACATGGTCGCGCGTGAAGAATGGGCGTAAATTCACATTAAAATTTTAAATTCGTGTAGTTTTTAAGTTGACGTTGCTATATGATCCTTGTGATTTCATACATACAAACATAGTCACGCCTGTTTCCCGGAGAGGTAGGCAGAGACTAAGGATTTCCACTTGCTACGATCCTGGCATACCTCTTTCGCTTCATTTATCCTCATCACATTCTACATACAGGCTCGGAGGTTTAGTGCACTTCTGACCTGGCCTTTTTCTAAAATGTCTCTCCAATTTGGTCAGAGTACGTTCGCCGAGGCCTTCCTCTACCAACTATACCATTCACGCTTGTGATTTCAATTAATAAAAATCCATCGACTTTGACTTTGACATAAATTTTGACGACTTCTATGGCGCAGTTGGCGAAGGCCGAAGGTTACGTCTTCGATTCCCACAACGAACCGCGGGACAGATGTTTATTTGAATATATTGATGACTATTTGTCTCAGGTCTGAGTGTTTTCTATGTATAATATGTATGTATTTCCAAAAAAATGTATATCACTAGTATATCAGTCATGTAGTTCCCATAATACAAGCTCTGCTTAGTTTGGGGCTAGATGATGCTGTCTAAAAATCTATTGCAGATATTTATTCTGGGTCTTGGTGTTTTCGTACAATGGTACTTGTAGATTCCTTCGTTTTACGATGTTTTTTTATCCCGTCACAAAAACTGAACCCGTAAAATGAGGACCTAATAAAATATTTAAGCCGCCAAGGTGCGGTCAAGGAGTGAATAGGTCGCATGATATAAACCCTAAAACTTTCGCCCCATAATAAAGTTCCGTACCTTTTTACCCTTTTACTTTTACGTCAATATGTTTCTGAACGAACAGCCTGTTTGCATTTAGGTCAGAATTCTGAGGAAATTTTCTTGAAAGATATTTTCATCGTTTTCTGTTACAGGAATGTTTTTTGAGAGCCGTATTGGCCTAGTGGGCGGTACCAAGGGTTCGAACCCGATCGTGGATTTATGTGGATTTAACCTATGGATTTTTTATTTTGTGTGCGCATAACATGTGTTATAAACGGTGAAGGGAAACATCGTGAGAAAATTGGCATATCGTTGAGCAGATAAATTAAAAGATATTTTGCCCCTGTTATAAGTGGATAGGTAACTATCCAATAACGACAAAAAACTGATATACTACTTATAATATACTAGCTTCTGCCCACGGTTCCGCCCGTGTGATACCCGGATAAAAAAAAACCTATATATTATTTTGATGTAAAATCTATATTACTGTAAAGTTTCATCAAAATCCGTTCTGTAGTTTTTGCGTGAAAGAGTAACAAACATCCAGCCTCACAAACTTTCGCGTTTATAATATTAGTAGGATTTTTTATATATACATATAGGTATACATATTATACATAGAATACAACCGAACCCGAGACAGATATTTGCAGATCGTAATAACATTTGTTCCGCGGTGGGAATCGAACCCGCAACCTTCTCATGCGGGCCTTTGCCCACTGCGCCACAGTGGTGTTAATAAAGGCTTATTATGGTTAAGTGACAGATATATGCAAGTGACATACGTTATATATAATTATTGTGGAATTAGATCATGTGGTGAGACAAATTTGCATACTCAAATGGTACAGTGATAATTGAATTAATCTCAGAAATGCGTTTGAGTCTCAAACGAAGTTTTTTCAAGTTGCAACCTTTTTTAACCGACTTTTTTCTTTTTTTTTTTACTTGATATATTCGCCAATTCTTAATCGTTTTCGTTTATTATTATGTTGTTATTTGAAAAATCATCCCTAAAAGGTCTCATATAAGTTATCATTTGCCTGCAATTTTACCAGCACCAAACCCTTCAAATTGGAATAAAGCAAACACAGTAAAAAGAAAAAGTATGGAGTACCTAGTGATTCCTCGGATAAGATCTTTAACAAGGAGATCTACTATTTCAATGAGATTTTGCAGTGCGGTAATAAGGTTAGTGTAGGATATCGTTATTTTAACATGGAGTTTTCTGAATCTGAAGATGAAATGAGGGTACTTGAGGCTACTTCCTTTATTTCTCGACGGTAGCTCAATATACTCCAGTCTACCCGTGACCACGACTGTTACAACACAATCGAAACTAATAGTAAACTGATGAGCTCTATGGCGAAGTGGGCGAAGGTCAGCCTGAGACGCAAAAGGTCGCGATCTCAATTCCCGAAGCGGGACAGATGTTTGCATGAGCTGCAAATATTTGTCACGGGTCGGGGTGTTTTCGATGTATAATATGTATGTATTTACAAAAAAATGTATATAAGTATTATATCTGTCATGTAGTTTCCATAGCACAAGCTCTGCTTACTTTGGAGCTAGATGATGCTTTCTGAAAATGTCCAGCATTATTATTATTAACTAACGGATCTATAGTGATGTCTAGATCATTGTGTTTTTTAATTATTCAATTATCCATCTCAAAGCAACTGATCAGAAAAAATCTACAATGAAATAACTATAACCAATAAACTATTAATTTTAATAGTTAATTACTGGTGCATCGGAAATCGTTAAATAACAGACAGTTACCGCAAAGCTGTCATACACAGCCTTCCAAAATACATAAAATACTTGCCTCGCCCGCGTGTTAACCGGATAAAAATTAGCCTATGTACTATTCTGATGTATAAGCTATATTACTGTAAAGTTTCATCAAAATCCGTTCAGTAGTTTTTGCGTGAAAGAGTAACAAAAATCCATCCTCACAAACTTTCGCGTTAATAGTAGTAGGATAGTCTCAGTTCATCCCTGTTATTACTAGTTTAACTTTGTCTAGCTTCTGCCTACGGCTTCGTCCGCGTCGTACCTTCTACAGAGGCCTAATCTTCAGTACTGAATTTCTACAGGTTTTATTATAATTACGAAGATGAATTTTATGATTATCACATTCAAAAATATGTATACTACTTACTGAAGAATACACAAGATTTTACAGAAGAACACACAAGATTTTATAGAAGAACACAGAAGATTTTACTGAAGAACACACAAGATTTTATAGAAAAACACACGAGATTGTAATGCGCATGCCGCGCCGCCGAGGCCGTCCTCGGCGAGTTGCCAACTGAGACACAAGTAGTGCGGGTTCGATGCTCGCTAAGATAAAAAAACATGTATTTACAGACTTTATGTGACATTGTAATAAGCAGTTGTTTAGATTAACAGTGTTTTGTTTTCTATTGAGTATGAAATGACAAATATCATAAAGAGACAAAAAGTCAACTTATACCCATGAAACAGAAATCCTGGTGGAAGGTCAGTACTATGTATTTGTCTGTTGGGTGTTTAATTTAAATAAAAAAAAATACATGTCGGCGTAAAGGCGTTATTTGGCTTCTACAATGAGTCATCGGCGCAGAACCACAAGTTAGTTAACAAATCATCACTTAGATTGTCAAATTACAGTGTGAAAAGTTGTTATTTTGACATTGTTTACCTTCTAAAACCATTTGTAAACCTAAATGATTGTAAATGTAGAAATTCAAAAGCTTGCAAGTAATTTAAACTTGTTCGAACAAGTAGCTTGCTTGAGTTTGTGTTTTTGCATAAATACGGGTGACGACATGGAAAAAGCTTTCGATCGGGTCTGGTATACGGGGCTCGTCTACAAGCTCGCCACCTCCCCAACACCACGGAAGGTAGTGAAGGTGATAGCCTCTTTCCTAGAAGGTCGAAGCTTCAGAGTGAACGTGGAGCAAACGGCTTCTACTGTACGCCGCATAGACGCCGGAGTACCCCAAGGCAGCTGCCTGTCCCCAGCCTGCTACTCACTCTACACAGACGACATCCCGAGAACAGAGGACGCACTCCTAGCCCTGTACGCCGACGATGCTGCGTACATATCGTCGTCCTACAAATTGCCTCATGCCGCCACGAAAATGCAGCGGATCCTCAACGAGCTCCCTCCCTGGCTGTCCAAATGGCGACTGTCTGTCAACGTGGGGAAGACACAAGCAGTCGCCTTTTCCAGGAAGCACAACCTGCCCACCAAGCTCACCCTGCAAGGCCAAACCATAAGTTGGTCCGGCACGGCCAAATACCTAGGAGTCACCATCGACCGTTACCTCACAATGGCTGAACACGCAAAGATTGCAAGGGGCTCAGCCCTCGCAGCCAGAGCCATTCTGAAGCCAGTGCTACAAGCGAGTCTCCCACTGCGTATGAAGATCGGACTATACAAGTCGTACGTCCGACCGCGTCTCGCATATGCTGACCCGGCATGGTACGCTCTGCTGGCAGAGAGCCACAGAAAGAAACTGCGCAGCCAACAGAGCCAATGCCTCCGTACCATCGTGAACGCCCCACGGTACGTACGGAACGCCACAATCCAGCGCGACCTGAAACTAGAATCCCTGGACCAATTCATCGGCCGCCTTGCCAAAAGCATGTTCGCCAGGACGTCGGAGTCCAGCTACCCGCACCTGCGAATGCTTGCGCCGACGTACGAGCGGACCGCCAGTGGCAAGGCCTACCCTCGAGAACTGGTCGAGGACAGCGACCAGGAGGAGGGAGGAACACAGGACCATACGTGAGGCTCCCTCGAGCCGACCCGATGACCCCCCAGTAGAAACTGGGGGCGGTTAGAACACCGCAGTAAGGGGCCAAACGCCCGATACTGCGCCCCCACACACCGGCTTCGCCGGCGTGTGAGAAGAAAACCCTTTGCTGACGGACCGAGTACGATTCATTCTCGCTCGAGCCGTCGGACCGTACAGACCTAGAAACCCTCTGTACAACGAAGAATAAATTAGAAGAACATCTCCTGGAGTTTACTTTCGTCGTCAACTATGAGTGACCAGCATGCTGGTGATGGAAGTGGCGTCAGCATTGCTGACGACACACTTTCTTAAAAGCACATTGGAGCCACCTGCTCCGTCATACATTATTAAGGCCCTAAATCGCTATAGTAATGTAGTGTAAAAGAAGAAAAGATAGCAAGAGGCAAGATATTTAGAACTGACAGCGCATATGTTTATAATATTATAACCTTTTTTCAGTGTCGCATAAAGATCGGTCAGATTTTCAATCATTATAAGGTTTTATGTGAAAGATAATCCGCGTTATTGTTAGAACGGGAAGTACGGTTTAATGTTGGAGCCTAAACCCAGGACCTAGATGCTTTTCATTCTAACCGCGACCGCAAGGAGCGGTTATGTGTTTTGGGTAAGAGCTTTTTGTTCGTTTGTGTGTGTCTTATACCCCTTTTCTACAAAACTGTCGATTTTATATACGGTTTAAATAGTACCTAGATTTCGATCAACAATCTTCTTTTAGGATCCTTCCCACGCTCTGTGATTTTACGGATTACCTCCACAAGCCCACTCCGGTTAACTTGAGATGAGGCTCGTCCGTGATAAATGCAGACGCATCTCTCATTCGTAAACCCAGGGATCTGAACGTCTAGACAAATACCTCACGCTCAGTTTTCTTTTCACGCTAACACACATGTGTCAAGGAAAAACTTGGCAGTAGTCACATGACGTCTCGAAAGCTAATGCCGTTTCCATAATCCAATTCCAATTTAATTTATCCGCAAGTTCTTAAGCCAAGAGAAAGTGTTTATTTTTGTCTACAGAGTCAGAGCGGAGCGTGGGTGAACTTTATATAATACTAACTGCGCCCCGTGGTTTCAACCGCGTAAGTTTTACTTACAAGATTTTATTTATACTCTCGATAACTTCGAAATTAAATGTCCGGATCGAATGAATTAAAAAGTTTTTTACTGCTACATAAATACCCTTGATGATACAACTATTTATTTTTTATAAGAATTAATTCTACGATACGAATAAAACTAACTTTATTTCTACCGGCGATCTATTTAAATCGAATCCAAAAGCTGCTATTGTGACTTAACTATGATAGTTAGATATATACCCTTGAGGACTTTTTTTATAGGTAATAATGAGTACTTTAATCATGTTGTACATTATTTTTATGTAAATGAATTTTATAGGCAAAATTTTGCTACTTTGGTTTACATTATTGCAATTTTCTTAAGGATCTCTTTTTGAAAATAAATTATTGCCTATGTTACTTCCTGATAATTTAGCTTTCAATGGTTTAAATCAATCCAGTAGTTTCGGAGCCTATTCGGTACAAACAAACAAAAAATCTTTCCTCTATAATATGTATAGATGACACCTTGGAACATTACGATCTCTCTGTATCTCAGCTCAAACGGTGCCACAAATCGATGTTACTACGACTATGAACTGAGATGCAACTGCATCTTTGTGCTACCGCAAACCAACAACTAACTATCTAAGTAAATCAACGCCAGGACAAAACAAAGTTTACTGAACAGCTGGCTCAATTCATATACAGGGACAAGAGAGCGTCAGACAGTTCTGAGTTCTAAGATATAGTTCGTCCTGTACTGAGAGCTCATGATATCCGGTTTGTGGTGTAAGTTTTTCAGATTTATGACGTACTAGCTTGCACCAACGGCTCGTTCGCGTGGCACCCAGATAAAACCCGGATAAAAAGTAGCCTGCGTTAATTCTACTTGACGACTTCTGTGGCGCAGTGGGCGTTAGCCCGCCTGAGACGTAGAAGGATGCGGGTTTGATTCCCGCCGCGGGACAAATATTTGTATATGCAAATATTTGTCTCGGGTCCGGGTGTTTTCTACGTAAAATATGATCTTCACGCTGAACATGTTTTTGAATTATCAGTTCATTGGGTCTAAACTAAATTTCCTAAACTTTGGTTCACCTAACCATACTGTAGGTACCTAGTGGGTTCTCCCATACAAAGTGAACCTACTTAGACAAGATGGCCCGCATGTGCTTGGTGTAAGGCACTTAATAAAGCATATACAGCTTACGCAACGACAGTAAATTAAGTTTGCTAATATATGAAAACAAACCTAATTCTAATTATTATTCTGAGTGGTTGAACTAAGGTCTGTACTGACGTCCCACATTGGGGTGTATTGTCCATTATCCCCCTTTTAACCCGACCCCAACCATCCCAACTCCTTGAAGTATCGAAGGACTCTGGGTTGATCACAGCAGTGTACCAGTATCCCTGACCTCCTGTCTGTTAATTATGAAGAAGAGCATGTATTGATTAGTTCATGCAGTCCCGTCTTCGACCTGACTTCATTTGTGGCGGTGCAGTGTATTACCACATGCCCCACAGTCCCTTCAACCTGGAGGTTGAAGACAACCTCGACAGAGTCCACTGTCTGTGGCTCCTGTCTTAAGGAGATGGTGATTCAGACCACAGTGTCACGTGATGATTTCCACCATCATTCTCAAAAACAGACCTAAATTGAACTTAAATAAATAAACACTCAGCAGATACATATTATAGTTCTGATCCCAAACTAGGATTCCCTGTGTCATGGGTATCAGGAACTATGAGTGCCGCGGTACCACGCTCGTAACGGGAATCGAAACCGAACCTCTTGGTACCGAAGTCATTTAGTGCTTCTATTGTTGCAAACTGGTCCCATTTTATGCACCACGTTTTAATTATGTGCCATTTTAAGCACTCAAATCTAGTCTTAGCCGCCCAGGAGACAAATTGATGAAGACAGCTGTTTGAAGCTTTGGCGATCTCTGTAGCGCAGCGGACGAAGGCCCGCCTGAGATTCAGAAGGTTGCTGGCTCAATTCCCACCGCGAGGAAAATGTTTGTATGATCTGCAAATATTTGTCTCAGATCTGGATGTTTTCTCGTATAATATGTATGTATTTAAATAATTAAAATGTATATAAAGTATTATTCGCTCGGTTACGAAAGTCGTCGCGTATAGGAGATATATCGCCTTTTGTGCGGTGGGCCTCTCTCATGTACAGTGTGACGTCACGGAACTCTGTTTCCTCAGACGGTCAACACCGCACCCACGGTCGGCTCGTAAAATCCCGGATCAATTGTCAAAAGCAACCTGGGGTTTGGTTAACAACTGGTTAGGTGGGTAATCTGGGGCTGAAGTGAATTATTGAACCGGTAGGCTTCGAGTGATACCCGTGATAGTATATCTGAGACTGGTTTACAGGGAGCATGCAAATACCTAATTTCAAAGTAATTGTCATGAATCGAGTCAGTATACCACATACTGACATAACGTTGAAACTTAGTCAGTGCCTTCGCCGATAGAACAGTACGTGAAAATTCCCGTCTAATTCTAATTCTAAGTGGGGGAACTTAGGTCTGCACTGACACCCGCATTAGGGTGTATTGTGCATTAACCCCCTTCTAACCTGACCCCAACCAGCCCAACTCCTTGAAGTAGCGAAGAAGGACTCTGGGTTGATGACAGCAGTGTTCCAGTATCCCTGACTTCCTGTCAGTAAATGATGACGGAGAGCATGTGTTGATAAGATTTTACAGTCCCGTCTTCGAACTGACTACATTTGAGGTGGTGCAGTGTGTTACCACATGCTCCACAGTCTCTTCATCCTGGAGACAACCTCAACAGAGTCCACTGTCGGTAGCCCCTGTCTTAAGTAGATGGTGATTCAGATCACAGTGTCCCGTGATAATTCATTCTCAGGTCGTCGTAAAAATTCCCATTTTTACAATATAAATAATTTTATTGTTTTTTTTAGCTGACAAAGGAGAGTGGAAGATAGAAACCTGATGCCAACCCACATAATATGGGAGAAGGGCAAGAAGTAGATGGATTATTTTAGTTGAAATAAATAAATAATGCTGGACATATTCACACAGCATCATCTAGCCCCAAAGTAAGCAGAGCTTATGGGAACTAAATGACTGATACTCTATTTTTTTTTAATGCATACATGTAATATATAGAAAACACCCAGGCCCGGGACAAATATTTGCAGGTCATGCAAACATTTGTTCCGCGAATCGGACCCGCAACCTTTTGCGTCTCAGGCGGGCCTTCGCCCACTGCGCCACAGAGGTTAAAACTATATACCCTGTATTTTTACATGCACTTTACTGTATTACCTGATATAAATGAATTATCATTACATAACAAACTACTCAAGTCACAGTCGTACGACGTATATAAATATCGTATCGTTTCATTACAGCAGAAATCAATGAGGAAACTCACAAGCTCATCAATCGCGCATTGTTGACCGTCGACGGTGGAAAGCAAATTTATTCGATCGCTATTTCCTAGCTGTCGCTTGCCCCTGGGCGCTTGGCTACCTACAAGTACGTTGGGTGGAATTAGCCTACTATGTTGTACTTGTTTTTCTGTCTGAAAACCAGCGTAGCTTCACATCCTGGTGATGTGGAGTTGCATATTATGCTGAGACAGGACCTATCTGGCCCACGTATTCTTTCTTTCTTTCTTTCTTTCTTTCTTTCTTTCTTTCTTTCTTTCTTTCTTTCTTTCTTTCTTTCTTTCTTTCTTTGTAGAAGGAAATAACATACTTAGCAGTAAGCAGCTTTTATTATTTATTACTAGCCTCTGCCCACGGCTTCACCCACGTGGTACCCGGATAATAAGTAGGCTATATGTTATACTGATTTATAAGCTATATTACTGTAAAGTTTCATCAAAATCCGTTCAGTAGTTTTTGCGTGAAAGAGTAACAAACATCCATCCTCACAAACTTTCGCGTCTATAATAGTAGTAGGATGTACTTTATTACACCACCCAAAGGTTTCGTTAAAGCGGAATGAAGAATTTTTAAAAATAATTACAAATATTTGTCTCGGGTATGGATGTTTTCTAATATATAATGTATTTACAAAAAAAAAATATAAGTACCTTGTATATCAGTCGTGTAGTTCCCATAATACAAGCTCTGCTTAGTTTGGGGCTAGATGATGCTGTGTGAAAATGTTCAGCATTATTATTATTTTATTTTTATTCCTTCCTGAAATCCCAGTTCATGGTCTTCATTCCAGAACCTTTTATCGCAACGGTGGTCGGTTTTGCGGACTATATCACTTCAACTTGCTTTACATTAATGTAAAGTACTTAAGGATAAAAACATGTTTGTAATCAATATTCTGTACTTTCATAAAATAGCACTCATCGTCACCATTTAACCAATTTTTCCGGAAGAAGAAAAAAATGGTAATGGTATACGCTAAACAAAATGCTCCGAAATTGTCGTACATTTTGTACATATTAGGGCAACATGCTGGGAAAAATAGCTTACATCAAAACTCCCCTTGTTTTTATGGTGTTAGTATGATATTAATGTCATGACCTAGTTAGGGCGGGTCTACATTACCGCACCTTAAACGTTCAAGTCTTGTCATAAATTCGTACGTGTATACTAATGTTAAGGCGAAGGCGAAAATGTGGAAAACAAATTCATAATACTTTCTTATGTAACTTTTGAGTTATCATATTTCTTGAGGATACTTTCAGCGATAAGGTTACCCCTTTGTACCTCTGATTTATTCAGCTATGAAGTGTTGTCAATCAAACACTAATCTAAAGAAAATAAATAAAGAAGTACGAAACTATTCTCTGACTTAGTTATACTTAGAGTTAGTTTCAACTTAAAATGCCTGTTTAATAATATCTGTTATAGTGTACACCAACCAGTACACTAAAACAGAGAATTATCAAAATCGTGCGACTTGTTCTTTTTTTATATAAAAGCGAGACAAAAGATAAAATATTCAATTTTTTTTGTTCCAAATTTGCGCACAAGGATAAACATTTAAACGTATTAAAATTTATAAAACACTAGCTTTTGCCCACGGCTTCGCCCGCAAGGTACCCGGATAAAAAGCCTATGTGTTATTCTGATGTATAAGCTATATTACTGTAAAGTTTCATCAAAATCCGTTCAGTAGTTTTTGCGTGAAAGAGGAACAAGCATCCTCACAAACTTTCACGTTTATAATATTAAGTAGGAAGAATAGGATATGGGGGATACAGATGGGTCAGAATCTTCTACGCCTCTGTTGCTTTTGAATCAAAAACAAACATGCTCACGATTGTTTTCCCATGTTGGACATCCTCATATACATCCTTAGTGAGTACATTTTTGAGGGTATCAAGTAGTAGGAAGTCAGAGGCATGACCAACATTGCATTTGGTATATGCCCGCATTTCGCAAGTATGTATTTAGCATTCTACATAACAGGTTGTAAGCCCATCGTGGATTATTGGAACACTATATGGCACATGTCTTTGAATTTCTGGGTTCTAGGGCATGTCTGTATCGTTACGATGTTTTCCTTCACCGTTTTGAGCAAGTGTTAATGCGTAAATTTGGCAAAAATCATCCTGTGTGTAGTTACGCGCAAAGCCCTAAGAATCATCAAGAAACCTCAAAAAACTAGCATTTTCAACTGAATGCTTAAAACGCGTGTACTTAGTAAATAAGCTTTTAGCTGAACAGTGCACGCGATGAAAGAACTCTCATTTGCGAAAGGCTCAGCGGAAAGGTCCCATTTGTTCGGATGCAATGAGTTTGAGCTCGGATTTGGATAGTGGTACACTGAGAATGATATATATTTTTGAAAGAACGAAGGACAGAAAGAAAACAGTTTTATTTCCGCCATATACCACACATAAAAAATACAGTTACAACAAGCACAGAGTAAATTATAAAATAAAAGTGGAAAGTAAAGTAGGTATGAATGGGGTAAAAATAATGCTGTGTTGTTTGGTCTCAAATAGTCCCCGATCTTGTTTGCACTGATCTCCCCGAGTAGTGCAACGATGGTTTTTGGATAGGGCCATCAATCAACATAGATCAGCCTGAGGCCCAAGTGCTTGGGTTTCAAGTGTAATCTGAGTGGGTTTGGAATTTGAGTATAACGCAGATGGCACTTTTTTAAATCCTCGTAATTTGATAAACAAAACTGATATAAAAAACGCAAAAAATTAATAAAAGCAGAGGTAGAACGATGAATGGATTATGTGAAGGATGGCATGGTAAAGAAAAGAGTGATTACTGAGATGACGGCTAAAATAGGAGAGTGGAAGAAGAAAACATGTTATGCTGATTCCACGTGATGTGGTGAAAAAGATGATGATAGAATAGAAAATAGTTGAAAAGATAATTTTAATAAATCAGACCAGTTGACAATTGTGTGCGCGGAGTGGCATGAAAATATATGAAGTCCCATCATCTGGATAGATGCAGTAGAGACATTAAAAACTAGGCGCTTCTGTACTCCGAAAGACACAAATGTCAGTCGCAGCTAACACAGTCTTTATACCAAGTCAAAGTACTTTCAACAGCCTAAAAACTCCGACACCAGAGATCACACGCTCATAATAGGTACGAACAAACAAAAGTTCAAAGAAAATGCGCCTTTGTGTTTCGAAGGACATGAATTTCAGTAGCAGTTATTACAGTCTTTAAGCTATGTTGGAGGCCTAAAAACTCCGACACCAGAGATCACACGCTCATAATAGGTACGAACAAAGAAAAGTTCAAAGAAAATGCACCTCTGTGTTTCGAAGGACATGAATTTCAGTAGCAGTTATTACAGTCTTTAAGCTATGTTGGAGGCCTAAAAACTCCGACACCAGAGTTATCACTCATAATAGGCACGAATGAACAAAGGTTAAATCCAAACTAATTTATGATTAATGCATTTATAACTCTAACAAAAACTTCAAACCAGATTCACTGAATTTTCGAATTCAAGAGCGCTTCGCAATTAAGCTAACTCTTGCTGTGTCACCATGTTTTACATAAATAACTATGTCGCTGAACTTAGTGTTTATTATGTCACACATGTGCCAGATTAATGTCTTATTGCGAGGTTCTGCAAAACGGTACTTTGAATCGTAGGTTGGAGTAGTATACGTAGAGGCTACTGCAAACTTACAAAAAAATAAACTTACTGCTGAATAAATTTACAAAAGAACTAAGACTCTGGCTACTTAAAAATATATTTTACGATGTGAAAGAATTTCTTGCCAATTAACATTTTTTTTTAATTTTATTTATTCGACAATTTTCATTTTGTAATTATTATTTTTTACTTGACATTTGTATTGAATTGTATTGGTGGTTCGTTTGAAATATTATGAGGATAAGTTGTTGTTATATGGATAAATATATATACATTTAAATATGGACATGTTAACTTTAAATTAGATTAGATATTTAAGTAAATTTGCATCCCTGATATTGGGGAATGTGAGCTCCCTATAATATAACAAATAACTTTGTACTACCGCATTCAGGCAAATAAATGCTATTATTATTATTATTAACTTTGTGTTAAGTCGAGACTGGGCTAAGTATTTTTTAAATTTTGCAATTAGTATAATTAAAAGACCAAAAAAAAGTCTTTATCGCTTCAGTTATCTAGTGAGCATGACTGTTGCAACCTAGTTGAAACATCGGATAAATAAAAAAAATAAACGCGATAAAGACCATTTCCAAGTTCCATGTCATAATTCGCAAAAAAACGGCATCCCTGATCAAAAAAATACGAGAGAGTCACAACAGCATCCTTAACACCATAGCGGATAGGTACACGTCACTTATGGAAGTGTCTTATGCGGAGAGTCATTTAATGAGAAACCGACCTGTAGGTCTATGTTGGAATTTGCTTCTCATTCGAGGATTCTTGGCACAGGAACATGCACGTCATACCCAGCACCATTACCTTTCTTTCTTTTTGATTGTGTTTGCTTTTACTTACTTTACTTTTGTCTACTAACATAGTTTATAATTATTTTGTTTCTCTTCATACTAACCAATATGGATCATAAGTAGTCTTAAGTCAGAATTTGTAGCACGAAACAGACATGAAGATATACTTTGTTTATTTCCATCCAAAACCGCATTGACGTGGAAAATTGTTTGCATGGTACCTATTATTTATAATACCAAAGAGCTACATGAAACTTAACTCGAATGAATTTAAAAGTAAATTAAAAAAAATACTAATTGAGAAATGCTACTACTATATTGACGAATTCTTAATAGACAAATTTTAAATAAGTTAATTTTAACTAAACGACCTAAGATAACCTAACTTCATAACATAATTTTATTGTTTGACTATAATTTAGTATTTAATTTTATTGTGTTTGTCATTATTTAGTTTTGTCTGTGGTAGTTTTGTAATTTATAGTAAGATTTTAAATGTATACGCCATGCATGTCAGTATGTCGGTTTGCACACCGAAATCGGTAAAGCATGTTGTGTCCAACTCACTGTAATATCATAATATTTACACATGTTTACGCAAATAAATAATCTTTATCTTTATCTTCATCCGAAATAAATAATATTTTATTTTATTTTATGTATAATATTGAAAAAGATCGGTTTTTTGCGTCACTTTTTCTCCGTTTCAGCTTGAGAAAACTAAAGAAGGTTGCAGTCATTGAGTTTCTCACAGAGCACATATTTTTTTTCTGAATGGATCGGCAAGCGCAAAAGGCCTGCAAATGGGGCAACTAGCATGGGCACCACTTATGTACGGACCTCGCCTTGGGCCGTTGCCAGGGGGAGGAACTAGAGAGAGACGTCCGGCACATATCTGTACCTTGAGTAGACGGAAGTGGGGACTCTTCGATCCCGCCGTCGAGGTCAGTGTATCTGTGAAGCGTTTTCTCTGTCGGGACTTGATGACGTCACAAACACGTTAGCAGGGCTGGTGAGGTCACCAGGGTGACCTGTCGTGTCTTGGTCTACGAAAATTTTGCTTTACGTCATGACGAGTCGTGAAGCGACTTAGTGTGCTGTGTGTTTTTATTCATTGAAATCACAAGGATCATTTTTTCTCAAAGTAGGTACACTTTCTCTTAAACTAGGCGCTTATATAGCTACCACAAGTGCCCAACGTTCAAAAAGACGTCACTCTCACTCCATATAAAAATATGCGTGCGAAAGGGAGATTCGAGCACAACGACAAAAATACACAAATAAAATTGTTTAAAAGAATAACTCATAAAAAAAATATTTCCATTTATTTAAGTTTCATACTGAGTAACATAAAAATTACCCTTCTAAAAACTTTAAATTCCAAGAATGAACGTAAAAAAGGTTTTTAAAAGGGCTGATTTAGAAATAAATCTATCAAGTCTTCCCAATCGTGTTTCATCTATCTTAGATTTAAATTGAATCCTCAAGTAATCCTAATTCATTATAATATTCCCTTAGTTTGTTACGAGAAAAATCCGTAACGGCTGAGCTGATTTGGATAAGATTTGGAAAAGGTATAATTTGTGACCCAGAATAACACAAAGGCTACTTTTTATCTGGGTACATAAGCAAAGCTGTTGGTGGATGCACAAATCAGAAATTAGCTATTGTCAGTTAGATTTTATTGTCACCACAGTATCATTTTATCTATCATGTAAGGAACATGTAAATTATGCGTTTGTCATACATAAAAGACTAGCTTCTATCCACGGCTTCGCCCGTATGGTACCCAGATCAAAAGTAGCTAATGTGTCATTCTGATGTAAAAGGTATATAGGTACTGTAAAATTTCATTAAAATCTGTTCAGTAGTTTTTGCGTGAAAGAGTCACAAACTTTCACTTTTATAATATTAGGAGGGTGTAGGGAACATGTAAATAATGCGTTTGCCGTACATAAAAGATAAATAATACTTGATTTCACACCAAATAACACATCAGCTTAGTTAAGTACTACAAACTTTGAGTATGTTGTGTAATGGGCGCTCTTATCATCTTATCTCTCTATCAGAAAACCTTCGGATGGACCTTATGATTATCTGTTACTAATTATATCCGAAACGGCTTATCCGATTGAAATATGTGTTTTTGCATTCAATTTGTATGACTTTAGAGATGATTTTTAGATAGGTTTTACAAGTGTCTAGAAAGCGCTGGAAAAGATGAAGACGAAAATATGTCGCTGGTGTATTAGATTTTAATAAATAATAATTAACGACTTCTGTGGCGCAGTGTGCGAAGACCCGCCCGAGGCGCAGAAGGTTGCGGGTTCGATCCGCTGCGGGACAAATGCTTGTATGATCTGCAAATATTTTTATAGGGTCTAGGTGTTTTCTATGTATAATAATGTATATATTTACAAAAAAGTATATAAGAAGTATATCAGTCATGTAGTTCCTATAACAAGCTGTGCTTAGTTTGGGGCTAGATGATGCTGTGTGAAAATGTCCGGCATTATTTATTTATGATAATTTAACAAGACAGCTATTTAACCAAATCTGTGCTCAGGGATATTCTTTTACCGTGAATTTTTGAAACATCTCAGATAATGAGGGAGTTTGTCCGGAACACAATATGCTGTAATTTTGTTTCTTAATTTTCCTTGATAAGGAAAAAAATGTTTTAAGGAACAGCTTTGATGTGACTATATGACTGTTGTTGTAATAACATTTTTAAAAATAAAATGTTATTAAAAAAAAAACAAGACACAAATGATAATTTGTGTCATGTTTTTTCTACTACATCATTTTTTGCAACAATAATGGGTTTCGAGTTTTAGGAAGTGGAGAGTATATTCAGAGACAAACATGACATGGATAAGAAAAGAGTATATATGTATAAAATCTAGCATTTTGTAATGACTGTTCCAGTGTTAATAATCTATTGTTAAAATTATATTCTATCAATTCATAATTATCAAAATAAAAAGTCATCACAAGCGCAGCCATCTCGAATACGCATCCCAAGTTTGGAACCCCTGTTATGACGTTTATACTACACGGTTAGAGAACAGTATCGTGCTAAAATTTACCTTCCTGACTATTTGACTAGATGTCGTAAGTTTCACTTTCTTCCTCTTCAAACTCGTAGACATATTTCTGATTTATGTTATATATTGAGCATAGCGAATGGCACGGTGGACTGTTCGGAGCTGCTGGAACTGCTGGGACTACGCACTAACACGTCCAATATGCGTAATCCTAGTACTCTTTTTGCACCGCTAGTAAGGACTAACTACAGGCAGAACGCCTTTATGAATAGAACAAGCAAATCGTTCAACACTTTGGCAGGGGCAGATGTTGATATAGACTTATTTAATACATCTAAAAACAAGTTAAAACGCATGCTGACTGATAAATTCTTCTGTAACAATTATTTTTAATTTATATTTAGTTTAATGTTCTTCTGTTACTACTTTACAACTGTTTTCTTTTTATTTTCTAATTTTCAAGCCTATAAGTGGAAACTTGTAATTTGCCATCATCTAAAATATGTGCTTTGCATGTATTTTTATATTTTTTCCTATTATCTTGTCTAGCTGTAAGTTTTCCCAAAATTTTAAAATAAAATAAATAGAATTTTTCTTGAAAAAAAAAACAAGAATTTTTGATAAGCATTTCAAGAAGTTCTTATGTTATGACATAAGAATTTCTTCAAGAGGATTTCATTGTTATATCAAGAGGATTTCTTTATATCCTCCTCTCTCTATATCAACGCTTATGTGTTATAAATATAATAACGTGTATGCTGCCACATAATTATGATTTATGTGAATATCATCCAAATTCGTTCACCCGTCACGGCTGAACATCCGTTTTATTCATCAATTTTATTTTTATACAATTCCTGAGGCAAATTGCTCATACATATTATTTTTTTATCAAAATAGATACACAATGCGCTCGATTCGTTTCCAATATTTTTCTTAAAAGCCTGGCACTATCCAAGCCCATTTCCGCCTGTCAGCTCACCTCACTGCAGCTCAAGTAAACAGCCATAGCTGACCAGAGCTGTTATGGACTGAAATGGGCTGGATAGTTTCTGACAGCGATATAGAGGGAAACTAAACAGGAGTCAACTGTTTTCCTTTCCTTATGTGTCGTCACAACGAGCTAGTTGTAATGATTTATGCGAGTTTTTATCCAAGCTAAATGAATGGACAGGGACTTATTTAGGGACTTTTTCAATACAAGAATATTGAGTATGGATGTGTGTAAAAAAATAGTGAGGCTCTATGATTTGAAACGTACGAAAAAAAATCGAATAAACGACTCGTATCATCTATGACAAATTCGACGGTGCGGCAGGCGTATTCAATTCCTGCTACGGGATAAATGATTGCATATTCTGCAGATATTTTTCTGAGTCTGAGCATTGCGCTACCATGGTACACGATAGTTCCTGATATCTATGACACAGAGAATCCTAGCGTGGAGAGTAGATTAATATGTAAAAAATTATTTGTATCTTATTTAATAGTCGAGTAGCGAGTAGCCAGCTGAGACATAAGAGGTATGGGTTTGAGAATCCGAGCGGAGAACATTTTATTGACTAAAAGTTCAAAACACAAAAGTGAGGTTTCATTATGGGTTAGTATAAAACTTATTTAGAAAATATCGTAACCAAAATTAAAAAGCTTTGCCTAATACAAAAAATGTTTTAGCCAAAAGCTTAGTTCTTAGCCCAACTTGATGCCCTGAAGCCAGCCCTGTCCATGTTTCAACCCTCGTCATCTATCCTAATGGACGATTAAGTGATATTTTCCCACGACAAACATGTTCATAGTAAAAAATACATTAAGTAAAGTACTTACAAGTTATTGTGCGTTTCGTCGTCTCCTGATAGCTAGTTTTGTGGAGTGTTTGCACTGTGTGTGAATAACATAATACATAATGTATTAAGAAAAATGGGTTCTTATATTATATAATTAGCAGTATTAAGAAGTATATTACAAGGCGTTACATATGACGCATTCGCATTAACATATCAGTATTAGGATCCGTCTGTTTTTGGAAAAATATTCATTTATTCATGAAGTTCCTTCCTATAATCAATTTCGATGTAACATTCTTCCTCGAATTCCACATAAAAATCACAAAACATGGAAAAGTCACTATTTATTTATACATTTATATAGTAATAGTGTATACTATAATAATTTATCACTTAGTAGACTAGTACATAGTAGAATAGGGACATCTGTATTTATATGTATGTTTTGCAAAGCGAGAAAAATAAATACAACCTAAAAAAGCCTTTAAAATTACAATGGACGGTCTTATTGCTTAGAAGCGATCTCTTCCAGACAACCTTCTTATGGGGAAATTAATTCTGGTTCTGATTCCAATTCTAATAATCGATTGTCGTCTTGGAAGCCATAGCGTCTGGGTACGTCGGGACGTGGGTAAAGTATACGTATCGTTTACGTTGCGTTTGTGGGTTCACTCTGTCTCCACCTTTAGTTTCCATATCAAATAGAAAACAGGCCTTAATTGAATAAATCATATCTCCTTTATAAATCCTGATTTGTTTATTTGATGGAACACTTGAAAAACATGTTATTATTGTCTGAAAAATGAAACTGTATGGATACCACAGTTTCAGTCGTTTAAAATTATACGATACCGTAAACATGAATCTTTAATAAAATTTTGCAAATTCAATTGATCTATTCTTATTGTAAAAACGGGAATTTTCACGTACTGCACTATCGGTGAAGGCACCGACTTAGTTTCGACTCATTCCGAGAGTCTTCATCAGGGTGAGTGGTTGCGACTTTCTCCTTCCGCGTCGCGCCGTGCACGCCTCGTTCCTGCGACTGTACGTGAAAATTCCCGTTTTTACAATATGAATAGTCAAGTTCACGATAGTTTTTGGAATAAAATTCAATTGATCTTTATGACGGCGATAGAAGTTTAGGAATTGCACATTTTTTTACAGCACATTATACATTTTGTATAGAGACTCACAAAACACTGTTTTGGAATGATAATAAGTGTTATTCTAAGATAGATACTTTTTTAATCTTTTAGAATCTTATCATATCTATAAACCAACCTTATACCTAAAATCTTTAGTCATTCTTCATAACACCAGTAAAGTCAAAGTCTCTAGTAAAATCCGCACAACTCTGTGTCCACAGAGTCAGGTCGAAACAATTTCAATAATAATTAATGATATTAGTGGTCCATTGAGTTATCCATTAATTTACATATAATTATGCAATTTGAGAAGCTATCCTAATCAACTATAGCCTCAAATTAGTTTAGATGAACAACCAAGGTTTGGATATAGGTACCTACGTTTAATTTCGGGAAAATAATTTTTTTGGTCTTGGATTTAAATTCCGCCGAACACCAATAGATTTTTCAGTGTAAAAATATAATGTGCGCATTACTTTTGAGCTCTCATTTTGTGTAGGAAAAGCTATAAGATAGTAGAATCCTCACAAAGCTAACATTGCTATTTTTTACCTAACTAAACTTGTATTAAAATTATACAAAACGATTGTTAATATTGCATTATTAATCTAGTTATGTAGCATCACTATTTGATTAAACGCAAGCAACGACAACGTTCGTTCATCATGGGGATCATTCGTGCGTCGTCGGCACACAGCGACGCCATCTTGGCGCCGCTCGAATATATAAGGCCTCGGCCACCGACTGAGATTAAACTCTCCGTAGACCAAGACACGTTCTTGGTGACCCCGATGACCCCATCAGCACCGCTAACGCGTTGGTGACGTCATCAAGTCCCGACAGAGCAAACACTCCACAGATACACCGAGCCCGCCGGCGGGCTCGACGAGTCCCCACTTCCGCCTACTCACGGTACAGATATGTACCGGGGCGTTTCTCTCCTATTCCACCCCCTCTGGCAACTGCCCAAGCCGAGGTCCGTACCTAAGTGGTGCCCTTGTGCTAGTTAGTAGTAGTAATAATATTAGCTGTTGTAAAGGGCATACACGCACCCTAAGTACATCTTGTTTGGGCAAACCACCTTAAAATTCAACATTTATAAAAATCCTAGGCATTTACATATTTTATGCACTTGATTAATGTATTTTAAACTAGCTTTTTTTTATTAAGTACCTATTTTGCTATACTACCTAAATCTCGCTTGTTTTCTCCATAAACATACTAAGTAAAGTTTGATCGGATTCTGCGATACAGGCTAGCCCTAGTGCGAGATCCATTGAAATATTGTTAAAAAATATATATTATTTAAGAAATAAATTATTTGTATTTGTAAGCTGCTTCATATTTTTTTTCATCTAAAATTAGCATCCAGTTCCGTTAAGCTATGTATTTAATATTCAGTGCACGTTACTATTTTCACACAACGCCGCGTGTCGTCAATGCGTATGCATTGTCAGAAGTATGAATGAATGAATGAATGAATGAAAATACTTTATTGTACACCTTAAGATACTAACGAAATAAACAGTAACACATATGATAAAAGTACAATGGGCGGTCTTATCGCTTAAAAGCGATCTCTTCCAGACAACCTTTGGATGGAGAGGATTATATATGATTTTGAAGCTGCCGGGGGTGTACTTTGTGAAGTAGTATGATTTATTCACGGAAAAAATAGTAACGATTGCATATAACCATTTGTTTTATTTTCGTATTACCAGATTGGTATTCTCAGAAAAAATAGTAACGAATGCCTTGAATAGTTTGTTTTATTTCAACGTATCAAAGTGATCCTTGTGATTTTAATGAATAAAAATGAATTTTGATTGCTGGTATTAACCAAAATGCCAGTCTGGGAAAAATGGTAACAATTGCCTATAACCGTTTGTTTTATTGTTGGTATTACCGGATATATTATCTCAGAAAAAAAAGTAACGATTGCCTTTAAGAGTTTGTTTTATTTCGACGTATCAAAGTGAGTTGTAATTTTAATGAATAAAAAAAAATATTTTGATTGTTGGTATTACCAGAATGCCAATCTCGGAAAAATGGTAACAATTGCCTTTAACCGTTTGTCTTATTATTGGTATTACTAGAATGCAAGTCTCGGAAAAATGGTAACAATTGCCTATAACCGTTTGTTTTATAGTTGGTACCTATTACCAGAATGCCACTCTCGGAAAAATGGTAACGATTGCCTTTAATCGTTTGTTTTATTGTTGGTGCGTAGCTGCTAATAATAAAATAAACAAACACGCTCACGACCGTATTCCCCATGAACGACATCTTCAGATACATACCCAGTGCATAGATGTTTATGTATACCAAGGGGTAGTCAAAAGCACGTCCAAACTGATACATGCCCGTGTTAAATAATAAGATAATGCAATGAGAATATAAAGTTTACCGAATTAAAAGTTATTATTTTTAAATTAAATAATACAACTAGTGACAAACCTTAATATGACAAACCTATTTCATTCTAAAACCCTACTTACATTACACTAACATATAACCTGAGTGGAATTTAAGTAAATAGCAGTAAATTTATTCATAGTATATCCCAAAATCAACAATTACTTCATCTCATACAATAGTTGTAATAATATATGGCAATAAGTATTGGTTCCAATAAGAACAACAATTAATATAGGTACCTACTCAACAATTATATGAAATGGATAGTAGGTATTGGTACCAAGAAAACAGCAATCATAATCATCTTTGTGTATCAGCGTACTAAGTATGAGAAAATCCATCACAAAGAATGATTGTCTTTTTTTTCTTATTGAAAAATAGCTTCTGTCCACGGCTTCGTCCGCTTTGTATCCAGATAAAAAGTAGTCTATGAGTTATTCCGATGTATAAGCTAAATTACTGTTAAGTTTCATCAAAATCTGTTCAATAGTTTTTGCGTGAAATAGTAACAAACAAACTTTCGCATTTATAATAGTAGTAGGATTCTTTCAAATTTTTCCCTGCTTTGTAGGAAAAATAAATTGGAAAATCAGGTATTAAACAACCCCATACATTAAAAAAATCCAATAAAACGGAACACATTCAGCAAACTGAAAAGAACCGTGTAATAACATGGCTTTACGACCAATTTGCGATGCATTAAACTACCTTACATGATCGTCCTCTCATTTTGCGACATAGACGTTCAATCGGGGGTTCTTTATAACGTCAGATACGATAGTTCATTGGGCCGATCGATAGTATGATAATAAGTCTTGTCTCCACAAAGCTTAGGTAGACAGTAAAATAGCACGGTAGTGGTGGCTAGTAAGTGGCGGTTTAGCATTTTTATGCAAGTGTCGAAATCTGACGTCTGAACTTCGACAACTTGCAAGGAAGTTGATTACCACTACCATCGCATTAATTTGCGTTGGCCTATGAAAATATATTAATTATGACAAAAATACAGTTAAAGACGGCTAAGGACACGTTAAAAATAATTCTAGATCGACTATTCTATGATCTCTTTAATGCCTTCTATGGTTAAGTGTAGGATACCTTTTTTTATGAATTAATCGTGTCGCTTATACTAAATCACACGGGAGTCGCGAGCGGCCAAGCGACGAATCGAGTTAACAACTTAATAACGTATGCGAATGTTAATTGAGAAACGCATAAATGTAAGCTATTTTGATAGTTGTAACGGTTCATTTGGGTATTCTGATTACGAGTCGGAAATGTTAACAGTCAGAATGAGGCAAAGAGAGGTATTTTTCAGCTTAATCTCACTTTTTTTGACGTAGGTCTTCATAAGTTGACATTTCAATGATCCTTGTGATTTCAATGAACAAAAACGTATAAAATTTAAGACCGACTTTGACGTTGACAGTTTTGCGAGCTATATTATTATATTATGTTAAGGCATTGGCGCTCAAAGGAAAATGTTCGCTAAGAGGCCTGCGTTGGATAAATTGCCCATACAAACGTAATACCATAGTCATTTGTAATTAGAGCTTATTTCTACAATATTATATTATTATTTGAATTCGAATAGTGTTTATCTACGTACCTTGCTATATTTTTTTTTCAAAATACTTACCTAAAATGAAATATAAACGAATCGCATTTTGGATATTTTTACGTCATACATGACATGTTTTCTTCTTATTTGTTTCGTATTAAAAACAACAATACCTTACGTATCGTTTAGTTAGGTACATAGATTATATTGTCTAGTTACAGAATAACAACACAATGTGAAAAATACAACAAGTTTTCATTCATCTTTTTTGGTATTACGGAACACCACCAAGCTTATAATAAATTCTGGACGGCTAATATTGCTATCGCGCAAGCACGGGCGAGCCTGCATCAGTCAAAAAGAGATGTTTTTGGACGCGCTTCGAATTTAATTTATGAGTGCTGTACACCGGATCCTTAAGTGGTGGTCAACGTTTGCGTGAACATATTGTTTGCCACCGCTACCGCATCAGTATGGCAGAGCCTTTATAGATAATTATTTCAAGTAATGTTTGGCAGTCACCACTTTTTGTTAATCTGGACATTTACACTCAGCATCATCTAGCTCCAAAGTATGCAGAGCTTGTGTTATAGCAAATGACAATAAAACTCAAAGAGAAAGTTTCACAAGCTTGTAACAACATGTCACTTGCTAGCAAAACGCAAATGTCCAATTCCACTGCGGGAATGACGATTTCGTTAAAATATTTTTTTCATCCGGTTTCAAGCCGTGTCGACACGGACCGAAACCGGGATACGTGAATAATTCTCCGGCGTTGGAATTACGTTTGCTTTGAACCTTTCAGAATCGCTTCTGTATTTCAATCATTTTACGAGAGTCTACGTGGATTGTGTGTGGAGAGAACAACGCTTTAAATAAATACATGCATTCATGTTTCCTGGAGGGGTAGGCAGAGACCACTAACTTCCACTTGCTACGATCCTGGCTTACCTCTTTTGCTTCTTTCACTCTCATCACATTAAAAAAAACTTTGACCATCACGAAAAAATAGACATACACACAAAAAATGGATAACTAAGCTACCGAATTGAGAACTACCTCCCTTTTTTTAGTCGGTTCAAAATATTTTTTTTCCGAAATAACTATTGTGGTGAAAATATTAACAAGTGTATCATTATTTTGGAGCCTAAACCTAATTTATTTGCCAATTAGATGTTGAAAACTGTTTAGTACATACTAACCTACTATCTACTTACTAAGTAATTGTTTCTCGTTGTTTTCGTTACTATATACCTATTGTATCAATCATGGAGTTTGTTAACATAAACGATTTTTTACTGGCCCTTTGCATAACTACCAATGTTATCTTATCTTATATACTAATATTATAAACGTGAAAGTTAGTGAGGATGGATGTTTGTTACTCTTTTACGCAAAAACTACTGAATAGATTTTAATGAAACTGTACAGGAATATAGTTTATACATTAGAATAACACATAGGCTACTTTTTATCCGGATACCACGCGGGCGAAGCCATGGGCAGAAGCTAGTATTATAAACGTGAAAGTTAGTGAGGATGGATGTTTGTTACTCTTTCACGCAAAAACTACTGAACGGATTTTGATGAAACTTTACAGTAATATAGCTTAAACATTAGAATAACACATAGGCTACTATGTTTTATTCGGGTACCGCGTGGGTGAAGCCGTGGGCAGAAGCTAGTATACTATAAACAGCAGTTGTCAGCAAATAATTATGTATGTATCAGTTATTAAGTTTCCATAATACAAGCTCTGCTTAGTTTGGGGCTAGATGATGCTGTGTGAAAAATATCCAGCATTTAAAACCGGAGTTCAGCTATGTTAAAGTTTAAATATACATAAATATTACGTGGCTGTTTGATAGTAACAAATTTATGGCGCGATCCGTAGCAGTAAGTCAAGCGATAACAGTGGGATTGATCGGATGAATGCTAAATTGTTTTCGGCTGTTTTTTTTATTGAACTGAAGTGGCAAACAAGCATACAGCGCACCAGTTGGTAAACAGTTACCATGACCTACTAGCTTCTGCCCACGGCTTCGCCCGCGTGGTACCCGGATAAAAAGTAGCCTATGTGTTATTCTGATGTATAAGCTATATTACTGTAGAGTTTCATTAAAATTCGTTCAGTTCTTTTAGCGTGAAAGAGTAACAAACATCCTCACAAACATTCAAGTTTATAATATTAGTAGGATAGGATGGACACTAAGTAACCTAATTATGTAAACATCATAGGAAACATTCATATAAACAGGCAAGTAAAATACTTGCCTGTTTCTAGCTCCCTTCCAAGTCCTACAATGTTTTTATGTTATTTGAAGCTTTTCGACGTAACCAAGTGTTACTATAAGTTCTCATGGTTAAAACTAAATGAGTATGAGTACACTTTCAATACCAGAGATATCACCAACCTTGAGATATGAAGGGTGAGAAAACTCATGTGTCTATAATTTCAACGGCAGTCATACCGTATGAACGAGAACACAGCAATGCCAGCTGTTGTAGCCTGCGGTTTTTCCTACTGGTGAGGAGGCAGCCAGGGACGTCTTCAATGAATGGATTATTTGTCTTCTATTTAAACGTATTATTTTTGTCGTTAACAAACGTGTTACAATTTTTATTTTTTCTTGAACGAACCAATGTAAATAAATAAATAATGCAGGACATTTTCACACAGCATCATCCAGCCCCAAACTAAGCAAAGCTTGTATTATGGGAACTACATGACTGATATACTACTTATATAATTTTTTTTTGTAAATACATACATATTATACATATTATGTGGTAGGTATACGAATGAATCTCTATATAAAACGAATGAATGGAATAATTTAATGAACGAATTAATAGCAAATTAATGAACGAATGAATAACAAATGATTGGACGAATGAATCTTATTATTAATACGTTGACTCCAGGTCTCGCTAGATGGCGCGAATATTGAACTCTTGAACACCAGCATTACTGCTTGGTGCCAGAAATAGGGATGGTGGTAGTACTTCCCTGAACGAGCTCTTAAACAAGGCTACTTATATTTTATTTATTTACTAGTTGTTGCCCGCGGCTTCGCCCGCGTGGTATGTTAATAAAAGTAGCATATGACCATCTCCAGGCAACTATGTCCACCAACTTTTAAATGAATCGAACCAAGGATTACAATTCATACAAAGTGTAGAACTCAATTGCACACCCAGAAGGGTAATTTTGAAAAAATAAAAAATACGTGTTTCATTATTTATTTTAAAGTTTATGTGTACCGAGTTTTGAGTGAATCAACCCAAGTAATATTTTTTTCCATAGAAACTTTACCACCCTGTTTAACCCACTTAGGGGTTGATTTTAGAAAATAAGCCTATGTGTTATTCCAGAACCTAAACTATCTACATTCCAAATTTCATCAAAACCGGATAAGTAGTTACGGAGATACGTGGTAACAAACATTCACACACACACACACACAGACTTTCGCATTTAATAGATTGGTAGGATTTATTATTCACAGATATTATAATTCCATATCAATGAGTAAGATATACGTATGTTCCTATAACTCCGTCAACGAAAAACCCAGGGCTACCAAGATACAGGCTATGCCTAGTTTGGGACCCACAGTTAAAAATTGAAATAAACATATTTATTAAGGCACCTACCCTATTGTCATTCTTACAACCTATTGCAAATAAGTACGTGAAACTCTGTGTCAAATAAAATAAATAAATAAAAAATATTTTATATTGATAAACGACTGATTTGTAGTCAATTCTAATCGGTAGAAGCACGAGATATGATATTATTATTCGATTAAGGACAAATAGATAATCCCGGATTGGTAGGTACTACGTACTAATAAAATAGAAAAAAAATTGTGTTTTGTGGAAGGATTTCAGAAAAAACTTATTGTGGATTTTAATTAACCAAATTAACTCATAAAAACTTTAAATTAAAAGTGCCTGACCCATGAAAATATCCCAGTTTTAATATTTCAACCTTACACTGACACTTCCGCTCATAAAGGTCACGTCCGGGCTTATGTCAAACGATATTTTATGTCAAACGTCATCTTACACGTTCGGGTAACATTTTAGTTTTACGTCAGTATTTTTTCATGTGAACCCTCATATTGTAACTTATTTATGGAGGGGTATTTTTGAAGGTGACTGTTTCAGGAAGTTCGTGATAGTTGCCTCTTTAAGAACATAATTAATGTTATCAGCTCTATCTCGGACCCAATTTAGGATGTTTATATAGTCATAAGTCATAACCGATAGGTATTTATTCATTTGAAATCGCAAAAGTATTAAGATGCCTTAACTTCGTAACTAAGTAAATTTAAGGGTTAATTATAAAACTGCTGCTTCCATGGGATTCTTCAAATCCAAACTTTACAAACATTTCATCTCTCTCAAAAATTGACAACAAAATTGAGCATTTAAAATATATATAAGCCGGTATCGGATAATACCGGCATTTTATCCATTTGCCCCCACCAATACTGCTACGCTGCACAGCTCTGATTTGACTCAAGTATCGGGGTACTACACGAGTCAAATCAGAGCTACCAACAAACAATAATGTCTTGCCGGATATGACGTTACAATATTTGGATATTTAAGTATGAGTTATTTTCATTTATGTATGTACCTCTAGTTTACTTCTATTTTAAGTAGCCATAAAATTTTCTCTAATTTTGATAATCCTTCAAACGTACTACCACCCCACTCTTCATTACATAAAGGTTGGCTGGAAGAAAATGCTAATTAGCATTAAGTTCGCCTATGTATTTGTTTTATCTTGTTCAATATAGCATTTCCTATCCATCTATAAAAATTAATTAAAACCGATTCTCGCGACGAAACCTCTATTAATGATCCTAATCCTACTAATATTATAAACGTGAAAGTTTATGAGGATGGATGTTTTTTACTCTTTCACGCAAAAAATACTGAACGAATTGTAATAAAACTTTATAGTAATATAGCTTTATAGTAATATATATAGAATAACATACAGGGTACTTTTTATCCGGGTACCAGGCGGGCAAAGCCGTGGGCAGAGGCTAGTATTATAAAAGTGAAAGTTTGTGAGGATGGATGTTTGTAACTCTTTCACGCAAAAACTACTGAACGGATTTCGATGAAACTTTACTGTAATATAGCTTATACACCACAATAACATATAGGCTACTTTTTATCCAGGTACGGTCCGGGCGAAGCCGTGGGCAGAGGCTGGTAAAATAATATATAAATACCCAACAGTCTCAAACAAAGTCCTGCCTTACACTAAAATTTCCTTTATATATATATATATTTTTGTAAACACAACT
The DNA here is from genome assembly GCA_958496245.1 of Perizoma flavofasciatum. Taxonomy (NCBI): domain Eukaryota; kingdom Metazoa; phylum Arthropoda; class Insecta; order Lepidoptera; family Geometridae; genus Perizoma; species Perizoma flavofasciatum. Next base: position 10,946,326 of record OY292433.1, read on the forward strand.
AAAAGGACCATGGTACCACAACAACCAGACCGGAAACAAATATCTGCAAAACATGCAAATGTTTGTCCCTCAGCGAGGTTCGTAACATTGTAAACCTTTTTAGGTTCAAACAACCTTTTTCACTTACGCGCTAAAATCTACGATGGTCGAATATCATCCGAAAAGCCAGCTGATAAAATCGGATTTTTCTCTCCATCCGCCAATAGCTCTTCAAGGGCTGATTACGACTTGGGCGGTATGCCTTTAACAGCTTAACCTCTTACGTTGAGCGTTCCACCGATACGTAACCCTAAGTTACAGAGTAAGTGGAAAGAGCTAGTCCATTTTATTCGACCATCATCATTCATGATCACACTCTTTGTCCACATTCACTTTGTCTTCACTATTTTCCTTCTGCAACACTGCAATCATGAGGTCACCCCTCACTTCCTAGGTCCTATCTGAAAATCAGCGCTGCTTCGCCTTGGCTGAGCAGCAATAAGCTGATGTAGGACTTTTTCGACTCATACCTACCATTGCAGCATAAACGCCCTCGTTAGCACTGATTAGCAACGATATTGTACTCTTCTGTAATTTACTGTGTTTTTTTATAATTGTTTGTCTTTCTTTTCATTTGTACTTGCATTCACCACTGCATTCACTCGACTTTGAAGTTTCTTCTGCCATACCCAACTTTCACTATAACTATCCTCAAAAATACGATGGACCTGTCTCGTGAAATGCTTACTACTTGCAAAAGCGCGGCCATTTTCAAATGTAATATTTTGACGTGCCTCTGACCCTCTACCCTCTACATCGTTTCCTTAAAGATCTACTTAGTATGTATCTGAGGATGTCTATCATGGGGATTACACTTGTGATCGTGTTTTGTTTGTTTCTCTGTTTGTTTGTTACAATCATTAGGTTCAAGCTGGTCACAGAATTGTAGTAGGAACCAAGAAAGTTGCAGTAACAATATGAATGAACTAGCTGTTTCCCTATAAGCTAGATCAAGACCCTCCGAAGCGACCTATCTCTAAAACTACTGAATCTATTAAGATAAAAGTGATTTAAAACTTCCTTGATAGCTTACTTTAGTCCGAGATTAATCAAGGTTTAAACTCTCTTCTACCTTCTACGAGGATTTTGATTAATTTAAGCTATCTTTGCAAGGTAAACCGATGAAAAGTAAGGGATCTAAAGATTCTTGCATATTGCAAACTGTGGCTGCAATTTCAGGGAAAATGGAATTAAAAGGATCAATATATAAACATCTAAAAACATACTACTAACACGTGTTAGTTTGGGGCTAGATGCTGCTATGTGAAATATGTTCAGCATTATTTATTAACTAGATTCTGCCCGCGGCTTCGCCTGCGTGGTATGTTGATAAAAGTAGCGTATGACCGTCTCCAGGCTTCAAACTATGTTCATATAAAATTTCATGGTTTAGCCCGGAAACATAAAAAAACATAAAAAAAATGTCTAGCATTATAACTATGTGTTATTCTGATATATAAGCTACATTACTGTTCATATCACATTACCCCCCTAATATCCCCTAGAGGGTAGTTTTGTAAAAATAAAAAATACATAATTCATTATTTATTTAACCCGAGTTTTGTGTGAATCGAAACAACAATAAGAAAAATCCATATAAACATTAGATGTCAATTGCACACCCCCAAAGTGTAGTTTGAAAAAAAAAAACGTGTTTTATTATTTATTTTACAGTTTATTTGTACCGAGTTTTGAGCGAATCTAACCAAGGAATAACATTTTCCATAGAAACTTTATAACCCTTCAGAGGTTGATTTTCGAAAATTATTTTAGCCTATGTGTTATTTCATAACCTAAACTATCTACATTCCAAATTTCATCAAAACAGGTTTAGTAGTTACAGAGATACGTGGTAACAAACATTCACACACACAGACTTTCGCATTTATTATATTAGTAGGAAGTAGGATTTATTCTCTTTTATTTATACATAGTCTGGACCACACAATAGGATTCCCTGTGTCATAGGTATCAGGAACTACGATTACCGCAACACCCTGACCCTAACCAAATATCTGCAGAATATAAAAACTGTTGTCCCGCAGCGGGAATCAAACCCGAACCTCTAGCGTCGTAGCTGACTACTCGCTCGCCGCACCTCCGATAACCGTCGATTCCGTTTTGTTCTAATTAAAACTTAACCAGGTAAGACGAATCCATAAACTATTAAACAAAGCATTAATTCTTTACTGACTTATTCACAAAACCTTATTTTACGTACAATATTACCCATAAAAATATATCGTTGTGGCAATAGAACGATGGGCGCCATTCAAAAAGCCAAATACAATTGGTATTTTTAATCAAACATAGGATCATTTTAACACCGCTCCCTCGTGTCTCAAAATGTGAATTTTATTAATCGAACCCCTCTGCAGTTTAAAAAAACACCAGCTCTCTATGGCCAGCAGTAATTGAAATGTATATTACGAAAACTATACAATCTTAATCTTAACAAAAGAAAGATAAGCGACACAATAGATACAGAGAAAAAGTAGATAGAGTTGCACAAATATTATTCAAGAAATGCTAATAAAAGTTATCTAAATGATAATATAAGCTGATGAGTTTCAAGTCACAGTGAAACAAAATAATTATCTACAATCCAAAGGAACTTGATACGAACTTAAATGGGACGGAAGCGGAAGTAACAATGGTCACATTCCCGTTACATCATAAACAGAGCTGTTAAAGTTAACCGCAGCATAAAAAGTTTCACTGTCATGTACTGCCATGGAATAGAGAAACAAATAGATGTGGTAAGCACAAAGGCTTATCGGTGTTAGCTAGCCGCAGTTCTATATGTTATGTTTTCTGCTGTATCCATAGTGTCTGACTGCTGGAAATGCTGTATATATTTTCCGCAATAAGTTTTCCGTCCGCACGTGGTATAGTCTTGCGAATACTTTCTTAAGCTGGGTATGTTTAGTAGATTTTATAATATACGCGATTCATATAAAAATAAAGATCCTTTTGGTAGATGCCTACTTGCAAGGGAGCCAGAAAAAATGAATGCTGATGGAACGAGTAATGTTACTAAGTAAGCATTGTTGATAGATTTTCGAGACATCTTTGCATTATGATTAGTGTTTCCATATTTTTTATGAATAATTCGTACTTCTCTTATATGATCTTTTTAAAAACCCATACCAACCCCCCAAGGGTTAAGATATTTTCTAACATTACATAAGTACGTTATCCTTACTCCACAGTAGGGTTTCCTGTATCGTGGGTGTAACATACCACAGCACCCAGACCCGTAACATATCTGTACATACAAACATTTGTCCTTCAGCGGGACTAGAACCCGCACCTCTTGCGTCGCAGCCGGCCGATAAATAGAAAAGCAAGAAATACTTAATAAAATTAATCGAACATTTTTATTTCAGGCAACACAGTTAAGTACACGTAAGAATACAGGATCCCTAATGATAAATACCTTTCAACCAAAACTGATTTATAAAATAACCAAAACTTATTTATCTAGCAAGTAGTTACTGCAACGTGGGGCGGCTGGGTTCGGTAACCGACCCCGAATATGTCGATAGACGTTTCCCAAAGGCGTTTGTTGGTTCGGTACTTTGGCGTTTGTTGGTTCGAGTACGCATGAAAAATAGCCTCTTTGTTCGTCGGGGAAAAAGCATATTTTCTTCTGATTTTCCACTACTCTATGCACGACTATGGCCGACTCCCGTTGAGCCGGCAGCCTAGTTGTCCGGTATACCAAGACAATATCCCCGTTGCGTTTGCGTCCATAACAAAAGTAGTTTGTTCTACTCTAGATACTGCGAGGGCGTATTTAGTTTTAAGCGGCTGTGGTATTTTGAGCAGTATTACAAAAAGATTCGTTGTTCACTAAAAGACTAAAATCATTCTTAATTGACAAATGCTACTATGACATTAAAGATTATTTAGACTAGAAAGCTAGCAAACCTTAAAAATAAATAAAAAGTGACGTACCTATTTTTGACTAATGAAAATTATAACAAAAGAAAAAATGACTAAACTTACCTAATTGTGTTATTCCAAATGCTTGATACTTTGCCTACCTTGACTTTATTTTATTGTACCTTTTTTTTTTTTTTTGTTTGTTTACACAAAACTTCGGCCTGCCTACCTATCTGTTGCTATACCCTTAGACAGGGTTCATGTGAGATACCTACCTATAAACACTATCTATGTACCTACCATGTGAAAGCAATAAATGTATTGAGTATTGAGTATTGAGTGTTGGCATAGTGGGCTGCACTACAACTTCCGATCCGGAGTTTAAGAGTTCGAATCCGGCCGTTTTACACAACATTGTTTAAAATTGAAAAAGTTTGTAGTAATCTGCCTGAGACGCAGAAGGTTGCGGGTTCGATTCCCGTCGCGGGACAAATGTTTGTATGATCTGCAAATATTTGTCTCTGGGTGTTTTCTTTGTATGTATTTACAAAAAAAGTATTTAATAAGTATTTCAGTCATGTAGTTCCCATAACACAAGCTCTGCTTAGTTTGGGGCTGGATGGTTCTGTGTGTAAAATGTCCATCATTATTTATTTATTTATCTAAGCTGAAATATTATCTTGGTGCAATAAAGTATTTTCTATATATTTTCTATTATGTATTAAGTCGTGCTCTCAAAACGGTTAAAGAAAACAAACCGTAAAGGAACCCTCGAACCTAGAACCAAAAAATCTTGTGCCATCAGTTAGTGTTCCAATAAGCGGCGATGGTCTTTCGACCCGTCACGTGGGGCTTGCTACTTATAAAACGCAGGCATGTACTAAGTGTAATGTTCGGACTCGCCTCTGACTACACTTGATATTTGCAAAGATCGACGCACTATGTATCTGAGGATGACCATGGAGAATACAGTTTTTTTGCACGACTTTTTTATTGTGCACGACGCGGAGGGAGAACGTCGCGATCACTCACCCTGATGAAGACTCTCGGAATGAGTCGAAACTTCCCGTTTTAACAAAATGAGAACACAGTCGTTAGAGTGTTTGTTCTTTGTTTTGTTTAGTATTGTATGTATGATTGAGTGTGATAAGTATCACGGAGATGATATCCTAGCTTATCTGTTTTACTTTATAGTACGTATGAGCTTAAGCTTTTATCTTTGCTTCGTATTTTACCACCTCATCTATATAAAGAACCTATATTCTCTCGGAGGATTCTCTCTGCTAAGACATTAAGACTGGAACCACAAAAGCGATTAGTTTCAAAAAATGTCGCTGTTCGATTTATTCACGTGGGCGAATGCCCGCCAGAGATGCAGAAGGTTGTGGGTTCGATTCCCGCCACGGGACAAATGTTTGTATCTGCAAATATTTTTCTCAGGTCTGGGTGTTTTCTATATATAATATGTATGTATTTACAAAAAATATATATAAGTAGTATATCAGTCATGTAGTTCCTATAATACAAGCTCTGCTTAGTTTGGGGCTAGATCATGCTGTGTGAAAATGTTGTGCATAATTTATTTATTATTATTTATTCATTAACTAGCTTCTGCCCACGGCTTCGCCCGCGTTGTATAAAAAGTAAGTAAAAAGTAGCTTATACATCAGAATAAATGTGTTATTCTGATGTATAAGCTGTATAACTGTAAAGTTTCATCAAAATCCGTCCAGTAGTTTTTGCGTGAAAGAGGAACAAACATTCTCACAAACTTTCACGTTTATAATGTTAGTAGGAAGTAGAATACGATTTAACAAACTGAGTAGGTACAATAGAAAGTAACCTATGTCAGTTTTGTCTAGCTTTTCCAATGTCACTAGGTTTTTGAAAAAGTGCACAACATAAACAAAGTAACAAGTTGGTAGTCATTGAGAAGAACATAATAATTAGTGAAGGTACTTAACATTACCAATTAATCTTGGTTATAACAGGTTACTGAATGTGATTCTTAGAACTAGATCTAGCACATCGAAGTAGCCAACAAACCTTATTTTATATTATTTTTGAATTTTAAGAAAACACAAGAAATTACTTAATTAAATACTTACATGCAAAGTGCATATATAGGTAGGCTGAGAGCCAATTAAAAGTTTCAATTAATAGAAAAAATATACATGCTAAAACAACAGATATGAGGACAACGGATCAGAGATAAAAAAAAGATAAGAAGTTGAAATAAATATACAATTAATATTGGCATGCATAAGACTGTTTTCGATATCAGCGCTGACAAAAAAGAAAAAGAAGAATATAAATTTATATCAAAAACAAAACTATCATAGTTGAGAACATATATTTGACTAAAAGCTGGATATTTACTCCCGTGATTATGATATATTCGAATGTGTCGAAATATCAGGAAACATTAAAACTTCATCGCTAAAGAACTCTGTGGCACAGTGGCGAAGGCCCGCCTGAGACGCAGACTGTGGCTTCGATTCTCGCCGCGGGACAAATGTTTGTATGATCTGCAAATATTTATCTCGGGTCTGGGTGTTTTCTATTTATAATATGTATGTATTTACAAAAAAGTAGTATACTTCCCATAATACAAGCTCTGCTTAGTTTGGGGCTAGATGATGCTGTGTGAAAAATTACCAGCATTATTTATTTATCTCGTAAATTATGGTTTATATCCCATTTTTTGGTAACTTATGATATCCATTCTTACCACTACTGGTACTAGATTACTAGTGTGGGTTCAGCAATTTTGGTTTCGCCCGCGTGGTACCCGGATAAAAAGAAGCCTATATATTATTAATGTATAAGCTACATTAATGTAAAGTTTCATCAGAATCTGTTCAGTAGTTTTCGCGTGATAGATTAACAAACATCCATCCTCACAAACTATCGCGTTTATAATATTAGTAGGAACCATTCACTCACCCTGATAAAGACACTCGGAATTAGTTGTAAATTAAAAAATCTCACCATCCAAAGGTCGTCTGGAAGTGATCGCTTCTAAGCGATAAGACCGTCCATTGTACTTTAAGTTTTGTTTTTTTTAATTTGGTGACTTATGTGTGCTTACATCAAATTTATACCCAAATATTTTCGGCTACCGTTCAATGCACTGTTATTGTTCAATGTAATGACGACCGATGTGGCGCGGTGGGCGAAGGTCCGCCTGCTACACAGGAGGTTGCGGGCTCGATTCCCACCTTGGGACAAATATTTGTACGATCTGCAAATATTTGTTCCGGGTGTTCTGGGTATTTTCTATGTATAATAAAAAAAATATCTATCTGTGTAATGTATTGTATAAAGTATATCAGTCATCTAGTACACATACACAAACACGACACACACACACACACACACACACACACACACACACACACACACAATCACACACATACACACACCCGAACATATTTATATTAGCTTTGTTAGTTAACTTTATTACTTATATTTCCTTATTTACTTTATAAGTTGTTCCATAACTTTGATTGGAACTCTCAATCCTTTGTAACGGAGGAGGGCGTTGGTGTCTGCGACACAGTTTTTATACTTCTGCAGACATCATCGTTTTTCAATAGTATTCGTATGCCATCGTTTTTCTGTTCCTCAATAAATATATTTGAATATTTGAATTTGAATATTGAATGCGTATGACTAAAAAAAAAAAAAAAGTACCCATAACACAAGCTCTGCTTAGCTTGGGGCTAGATGATGCTGTGTGGATTGTCCAGCATTATTATTATTGTACCAAATTGCCCCCTTAGCAGTCGCTTCTTCCTTCAGTGACGTCATCGCAGTGGCTGTTAATTCAGACTATGACGTCACGCAACGCAGAGTTTACTTGCTCTTGTAATTAATACGTTATTATATCTTCTGCACGTTCAGTTTGCGAACTCTGTTTAAAAAAGTTTTAACCAATAATTTGAGTGCCGTTGGTTGGAATTTGGTCACTCAGTTATTTGACCATCTGGTATTCCTAAGCCGTAAATTTACCAAGTTTGACAAGAATTTGTGGTATGATGAATGTCCGAATCTGAGGTCGGACAAGTTAAAATCTAATAGCAAACATCTACGGAAACTCGCTAGTCTACGTTATTCAATCAGATTTTTTTCTACGAAGGTTCTTTCTTGGATGTCTGAGAAGACTAAAGGTTTGGCAATTCCAAACTATCAGTATTCTGTAGATTACACTGCTGGACATACGAGTAGGCCTCCTGCAAAGAATGCTACGATGAACGGTATATGATGAACTCCCTTTAAATTGTATGTTCTTTTATTTATTGTCTTTTTGTGCCTTTGGTATCACTGTGATCGCCACTTTCTTTCTTTGCCTGTTAAAACTGGATGTATGTATTGGTGTGTTAGTATGAGCTGCTTTCTGAGGTGTTTCCACTGAACTAAGTGTTACAGATGTCAATAAGCGAGGGTAACCGCTTTCTATTCGGTGGGAAATATGCCCGTTTAACTTTATCTATAAAAAAAAACATAGTATTCATCAGCTATCTTTCTCGCTTGCACTTACAAAAAGTTTGCTCAACTTGGTTACTAGAATAGAACAGCTTATAAATGAACAGTTGGTTACTTCCAAATATACCGGATAAAAAGTGTGTTATTCTAATATATATTCTATATTGCTGTAAAGTTTCATCAAAATCTGACATCAATCGCCACAGAGGTCGACCACCTCTGTGGCGCAGTGGGCGAAGGCCCGCCTGAGACGCAGAAAGTTGCGGGTTCGATTCTCACCGCGGGACAAATGTTTGTATGACTTACAAATATTTGTCTCGGGTCTGGGTGTTTTCTATCTATAATATGTATGTATAAACAAAAAAAAGTATATAATTAATATATCAGTCATGTAGTTCCCATAATACAAGCTCTGCTTAGTTTGGGGCTAGATGATGCTATGTGAAAAACGTCCAGATTTTTTTTTTATAAAATCCGTTTTGTAGTTTTTGCGTGAAGGAGTAACAAACATACATCCTCACAAACTTTCGGATAGAATTCATGCCGGCTTTTAAGTAAAAGCTATTCAGTAAGCAGTTAAGTACTAGTACTGTAACTTATGTGAATGTGAGAAGCTTTTGTGAATTGAGACTTTGTATACCATTAAGAAGACATAAAGTGGAAATGGACAGGCCACATGATCAGAGGAAGGGACAAATGGAATAAAATAATCACACAATGGTGCCCAAGGGATGGAAAAAGAAAGAGAGGTAGACCACAGAGAAGGTGGGATGACGACATTAGACAAGTCGCGGGAACTGCATGGGGTAGAGTGGCCATAGAAAGGCCAGAATGGAGAAGATTGGAGGAGGCCTTTGCCACCTGGCAAACGGACACACAAAAATCGAACAAAAGGAACATATATGAATAACAAAGAAATATTGTCCTGTCCGACTAAAGGCTTATTATTATTATTATACCATTTAGAGTTTTTTTTTTAATTTAGGCACTTAGATTCACTCCAACTTACCTTACTTATTAAATAATGGATGTATTCTTTATAGATAAGGAGTACCCAAAAGCAGTGACTATACCACGTACTTTACTATTCTCCTGCTGACGTTTCGTTGACCGTTTAGAGGTCCTTCCTCATGAGCACCGTCCGCGACTACGCTCGACGGTCGTGAGACGGGAACTTCCCGTCTAATTTTAATTCTAAAATTTTCAAAACTTCTAAACACAGTACGTATGTATTTGAGGATGCCCAAATAAAATAAGTCCTACTACTATTATAAATGCGAAAGTTTGTGAGGATGTTTGTTACTCTTTCACGCAAAAACTACTAAACAGATTTTGATGAAACTTTACAGTAATATAGCTTACCTATACATCTGAATAACACATATGCTACTTTTATCCGGGTAACATACGGGTGAAGCCGTGGACAGAGGCTAGTAATAAATAATGCTGGAAATTTCCCATGATGTCCGTCATGGAGACATGGAAATCTTGTTATTAAGGTGAAGTTTATAAACATGCAGTTTTTCTATTTCTATCTGATTCCGGCAGTAGAAGTGACCCAGTTGTTGTTTTTATAACCTGTGACCCTTCCTCCACCTTGCAGTAAAGTTCGCTGTTGACACGAGCGGGGTTAATAGTGCTGTTTTATGTGTGTGGTCGCATTTAACCCCAATTTCGGGCATTTATTACCTGTCGAACGGTTAATGCCGGTGTATGCTTTTCGGATTCTCGTGACTTAACGAAAACGTGAATTGCAGCCATAAAAATTTACTGCGCTGAATGTTCGTGAATTGCATTTTACAGTACTTTTTATTTAACATTTATATGTGTGAAAACATCTTTGAGGAAACTGATACCTATGGTATAATATTTAATCGTACTCCACCTTTTAATTAAATTTTATCCATCCAAAGAATCCCATACAACAAGCCTAATGATGATTATGAGGTATAATGATTTAAGTGGTAATACAAATATTCATACAATTATGTACGTAAGTAAGTATATATAAAAAATAAAATATTTAACCTACGGTCCAGCATTATTATTATTATTATTTTAGTCAAAAAGACATTATCAGGTAAAATACACTCACAAATAAAATTAACAAAAAGACTTCACCTAAGAAACACCAGTAAATTAAAACTTAATAAACACAGAACAAATTATGGAAAAATAAATATTATGTACGAGGGTGCACAATTATTCAATAACCTACCTAATGACCTATAGACTTGTGAATCAATTCCTTTATTTAGAAATAAATTTTAAAAATATGTCCATGATAACATTTTCTAAGTAACCGCTAGATCTCTGTAATATTTATACTTGAATAACTAATAATACATTAGTTATATTTGTTAATTGTTAAGCTCATTATAAGTGAACCATGTTCTTTATGAGTATTTAATTAACTTCTTCTAACCATATAAAGATAAATAAAATAAATAAATAAATAAATAATGCTGGACATTTTCACACAGCATCAACTAGTCCCAAACTAAGCAGAGCTTGTATTATGGGAACTACATGACTGATATACTACTTATATAATTTTTTTTTATAAATACATACATAATATACATAGAAAACACCCAGACCTGAGACAAATATTTGCACATACAAACATTTGTCCCGTGGCGGGAATTGAACCCACAACCTTCTGCGTCTCAGGCGGACCTTCGCCCACTGCGCCACAGAGGCGCATCGTCCGAGATGAAACCGATAGCTCAACTGATCCAGATCACTTTATAGTTATAGTCTGGCTAATTTCAAGTAGATATCCAAACAAAACCAATAGACAGGTATATTATATCGTTGTTATCTCAATGCTTATAAACTAGGCGACTAAATATTGATTTAAAATAAACTAAATTCTAATTAACTTATCATCCAATCATTTTACGGAATTGTTCAATTTTGAGTTTCGTTAGATAAATATAAACAAACTTTAGGATTTCCAAACAAAGTGAAGGAAATTGGGTCGATTACCAATTCTCATAAAACTTCGCTTTTGTTAAGATAAATAATAACAAACCCGCCTTGAGCTTCAACATTAATTTTAATTTATAATTTGGAATTTTATGTACTTTGTTTTTATATTGATAATATCTAAACAGCCGCCTTAATACTATTAAATACTCTTCGGATTTTTTTCACTGAAAATGTCACATTCTTGTTTTCAATTCTCGTTTATAAAAAAACAGTCAAAGTAAAGTCTTGATCTGATACACGTTTAAATTATAATAATATTAGACACCCAATAGCCAAATAAATAGTCCTAACCCCACATTAGGATTTCCTGTGTCATGGGTATCAGGAACTAAGAGTACCATAGTACAACAACCCAGCGCCTGAACAAATACTGTAGAAAATGCAAGCACTTGTCCTGCAGAGATATTTTATAAACTAACAGTTAATTATCGTTCTACATTAAATCAAAGTGAACTGAAAGTACACTGACACAACATTATATCCAATCAATAATATATATAATAATAACCGAAATTGCGGCAAAATATGAATTCTCAAGTTTCTACCAGAGTCTAAAAAAGATGATTCTAAAAAGCTGTAATTTCCTATTCCTATTCGTCCTGAAGCATCATCATTTAGTACGTTGGTTAGCATTAAGTATTCGGCAGTTGGCATACCGTTAAGAAGAAAATGACATAGTCAGATACTGGCCTGAGTTTTTTAAAAGAAATAAACAATGCCGATAACGAAACAAACTCTCCAAAGTCGACACTCTCAAAAACATTTCACAATGGCAGACAGCGCTAAAAACGTAACTTACAAAGTTTCAGAACAAGACAACAAGAAGGAGACACGTTAGTATCTTGTATTCTGTGCCCTAGTGTAAGCACAACCCGGGCACTCGATAAAATGTATGAAAGGATCACTCAAATTTTTTAACCTACCATTAGCGCTAAAAAAAATTGACTACAAAATTGCCTATAGGAGCAAATTTGACTTCAAATAAAATATTTTGGTCGTATAGCTTTGATAGCCTGTTTGGTCTGTTTGTGGATGCTTATGGGTGTACTTGTATATGTATGTATATTACATATTTATTTATTTATTTATTTATAAATAAATAATTAAATAAATAAGTATTATGTATTGAGTGTATACGTCTCACTGGTGGGCAAAGGTCTCCCCAAATTCTTGCATTTATCCCGATCTCTGGCGGTCTCACACCACTCTCTCTCATGTGGACCTAGATCGTCCAGCCAACGCCTCCGTCCTCGGGCACCCAAGGAGTTATATCCGACTAACATGGCCCGCCCATTCCTACTTGATATTGGCTGTTCTGCTTTCCACTTCGGCAATGCCAGTAATTGAATGTAGCATAGCTATAAATAGTAAGTAAGATTAAACATATTAGTTAAGGCTAGTTTGTTATAGTTCATATTGTAGCACGCCAACCTCTGTTTCCAACCGCTAAAGATGACTGCTAGAAAATGCTGTATAGCATTAAGTCCTTTTGTACATTGTTTGTGTACAATAAGGCATTAAATAAATAAATAGTGTTCCGCACTCTGTCGATGCGTTTTCTTTATTTAATGCAAACGACTATCTGGCATTAATTCATACAGATAGCAAGTCTACGGCAGGCGCCTAGTAGAGGACGAATTCGTCCCCTTAGGGAATGAGCAGGTTGACCGAGACCTCTGAGTTTCATGGCCCTGTGATTTGTCACAGGTTGAGTTGGCAACTGAGTTGCAGAAGTACAAGTTTAAGATTTGTTTTAAACCTGGACTTTTGCAACTCAGTGAGTAACATATAGTATAAAAAAAAACTTTTATTGAAGCCTAATGTAGTAGGTGAGTACATTTAGGATTTGTCTAGACTAGCCGAGAATTGTCCCATGGACGGATGAAAAAACTGACCAATGAATCACCGCATTCACTTAGGACACCTATGAGAGTAGGCAAAATTACAAGAAACAGAGAATCATCTCATCACCACATGAAGATGAGAACCCCAAGCTTCACCAAAAGATCCAGAGATAGTCGTCTCTCCGAGTTGAAGCCAGGATTTCCACGGAGCCCCAACTTAACGCTTTACTACACAAAATTAACATTGAAAAAAAAAAACATCTGCTACCAAAATACCAATGCTAAACAGCTTTGGTATTTTAATCCTCTACTTACTACTTTGAACTTTCAATCAATTTTGAATTGGACATGTATTGTCATATGTCTTCTTATTCGCTGCGGCGCACGCCAATCGGCTTTTTTCATGTTGCTATAACAAAACTATGGCATATCGCTATGGCAAAACGACGATTTATGTAATGACACTGGCTAGAAGCACGCGCAGTTTTTTGCCAAGTGATATAAGAACACAAAGATGATTATGAGTTCAATATAAATAAGATATCACTGTCTCAGCGTGGCAGGTGAAATGCAATTCCACGTATGTCACGTCCTAGTTGGACGTGTCCTAAGAGGTCATGAAATTGTAATTACTTTATGGGCAATTTGCTTATTCCATAAAAACATTTTGAGATGAAAATGTGATATGAGAAGGGAGTGCGTCGTTATCACTCACTTATGACCTACTTATAGTATATCCTCCATTGTGATTTCTATAAATAAATACCTATTGATTGACTTGGCTCGATACGTATAAATGACTATTAATAACTTACTAAACTAACTAAATAGCTTACTAACTTTAAAAAAAATCTAAGCAGTACACGAATGTGAGCTGATGATCATTATTGGTAAATAACTGTTTTTACAAACGTAATTATTATTTTTTTTGTAATTATTCTTATAAAATACAGACAAACTAAATACTAGAAATTACTAACATAGTATTGGAGATAACAACAATATGTTACAATTTTCATCCCCCCAACTACGTTCACTCCATCGCGCGCGCGGTCTCCCTATCTCAAACTCACACACACTCACACACCCCCACTGCCCCGACTCCCACACACACACACACACACACACTCACCCCCCCTCCCCCCAACACATACACACACACACACATATACACACCCACACACCCACACATACACACACACACACTGACACACACACACACACACACACACACACACACACACACTGACACACACACACACCTGAATACTAAACACGCACTTTAAATCCTATTGTAACTTTCCATTATGTACCTGTTTAAATAGATACTTAAGGTAGTTTAAATATTTTTTTGTTTGGCTTTTTACTTTTCGGAGGAGGGCGCTAATATTCGCGACACAGTTTTCAAACTTCTGCGGATATTACCGTTCTTTCAAGTTTTTGTATGTTGTTTTTGACCCAAATAAATATATTTTGATTTTGATTTATGGTTTGTAACATTATTGTTGTAGTTGGAACTATTGTGAAGAGTACTAGAGCACTTTTTAAAAAAGTTCAAATCACAAACCTGACCAACCGTTCCCGGATTCCGGAAAGTCTCTCGTCCAACGGAACCGTCATGCATAGAATTCCATGACATACAAAATAGTTTCCCGGAACCCGCTGAGCTATGAACTACTTTGGTTTGGTATTGGGTATTTGGTTCGAAGGGTTGGGATTGAAATATTCATACAAATCTATACAAATATTATAAAGAGGTAGAGGAAAGTAACAAAGTTTGTAAGTTTGAATGTAGGAACTAATTTCTGAAATTAATCATCCGATTTCCGAATGAATCTTCAGGGTGGGCATAGGTTATATATTTTTCCGGTAAAATAAAAGGGTTTTTTGTTGAGACCATTTTGCGACTTATGTCGACGACAAAACGGTCGAGCTACTTTTTATCCGAGTACCACGCGGGCGAAGTTGTGGTCTAACTAGTATATAATCATTACAGGAAAACAGGAAAATCAAAATCAATAAAATATTATTAGGGATGTTTAATAAAACCAATTTTTAAATAGAAAAATTATAAAAACCCCTAGGCGAGTTAACATTAGAATTTACAAACAAAACAATAATTTAGCGGAAAAACAACATGAACTCAATAAAATACATCTGCACAGCGCAACTTCTCAAAAATAAGTGAGCTTGCGCCACTCGCGCTGCTTTTATATATAACCGGCCGGTCGTTCGCGTTGCCGGCATTGCTGCAGTTAGCTATCAATATTTATTCCTTGAACTTTACATGGTTTTGAACAATCATAAAATAAAAGTCTTATGTATTGTGCCAACTATGTGACTTTGAAGAATTATAAAATGACACTTGCTAGAGATCAAAAGTACACCTCTCACCCAGTTTGAAATTTGATATGAAATCAATGATAGACCTACATTTATAAAAGATCACAGATAATGTCACGCGGTATAAAATACTCTACCCATTTGTTTTTGATAACATGAAAAATACTCGTCACACTTGTGAGCTTCCCACGCTTATTTTCCACGGTCATATTATGTAGTGTGTTCATCATCAATAGTTTGTAGAAGTCCATGACTGCTGGACGTAGTCCTCCTCAAAAGAGTGGCATGACGAACGATCTCAGACCACCTTTAATCACCTATTTTTTTTTCCTTTAAAATTTCATCGGCCCATCGGGTCGAAGGTTTGTAAAGTGGAAATTGGACCACAAACTGTGATCGCACTTTACTTTTGTTGTTAATCTACTTTTTAATATTCCTCTTGACTATATTACTAGTATTTATTTTTATTATTAATCCCACAGAAAAAAATCGATCTATTTTGTCATTGACTGTACGTTGAAATGACACAATTGTGGGCCCGTCTATATGTCACGGTGATGGAAAATCCAATCAAGTCACACGAACAGATTGTGATAACCTCCATCAAGGAAACCTTTGAGCTCTGCTGTGCCGCCAGGATACATTATTCAAATTGATTTCTTGTTCCCGTAGGAGCGTTATCAAAGAGCTGTTTACCTTATCAAAAAGTTATCAGCGACTCAGCGTTGATGGATCTAAGATTGGGTGAGGGTGCTTGTTCCTTTGCTTGTTTCTGAAGCGGTCGTAGTTCCATGATTCACAATTAATATCTTGAGGTAAGGAACTAATTAATTACAGAGCACAGGTTGTCTTGTAGGTAAAAGGGCTTGTCACTGTGGCCTATATGAATCCATGAAAATACGTTCTTAAGCAGTCTCTAGTATAACTATTTTAATGAATGATTGTCTACTAAATTCGAGATCCGTTGTCTAATTTCCATACCCATCCCCATTTCACAGCTAACGCACAGACAAAAGGAGCAGTACGCACATCAAAGATGATTGCGATGCTATGGACCTTCCCGATTCCGATGTTATTTTCACAATAACATAGATCGCAGCCGACTACTACAGACAGCCACGCACCTTTTCCCACAGTGCGTAATTTTGTGTATCTATAAATTCCAAGCTTATATTTAGTCATTTGCCCGCGGTTTTTTTCGCGTAGGATAGATAATTGATAGGTGCATCTAAAATAATTTCCTTACACCCTTAAGGGCTTTTTGAATAACCTTATACGTATTCAGTTATTTTGTATTTTATGTATCCAAACTAAGTTTACAGCAAATAACATCAAGCGTTAAATTTCTTAAACAAACTTAACATACCACCTTTGAGGGGTAGTTTAGAAAAAAAATGTTTTTTATCTTTGTAATGAATAATTTTAATGCAGAGTCTTAAACAAAATAGACCACTCGTTAAAAAGTTCCCATACAAACTTAGACACCCTCTACAACTCCTTAGAGGGGTACTTTGGGGAGATAATTATAAATATTTATGTGAAGTTTTAAGCCTGTAAGTTCATGGAATACCATTTTTTCATACAAAGATTTTTAGCCCTTTTCACACCCTTTGGGGTAGAATTTTCACCCCCACACTATAAGTGAAGTATACCCTCCAAATTTCATGCTTCTAGGACTTATGGTTTAGGCTGTGCGTTGATTCACCTCTTGGACTTTGACACCCCCTACATCCCCTATGAGAGGTATTTTCGGGAAATAATTATATAAGACTTTTATTATGTGGATTGAAGAATATTTATGTGAAGTTTCAAGGCTGTAAGTTCAAGGATTACGATTTTTCATACAAAGGTTTTCAGCCCTTTTCACCCCCTTAGGGATAGAATATTCCAAATTTATTTCTTATTACACCCCTATACCATAAGAGGAATATACCCTCCAAGTTTCAGGCTTCTAGAACTTATGGTTTAGACTGTGCATTGATCCGCCAATCAATAACGGAACAGTTTTATATATATTGATTACTAGTGACGGTTGTTGACCAACCTCATGTATAAGGTGTCCAATTCGTTTCTCCATCTTCGGCATGGTCTGACGCGTGGCCATTTACTGTCTCGTGGAGTGCAGTCCGTTGTAGACTTTTTCCACAACTGATTCGAAATATAAAATATACTCGAAAATGTACACGCTAGCTTTCATGTCAGAGCGCACGACACGACACGTAAGTCTAGTATGAATCAAGCTTTAATAAAGTCACAACGTTCAAGGTTGACATGTCAAATCCAAAACGTTCCCACAAAGCACAGTGACAAGTTGATTAATTATTCGTAGCCAACATTCCATCTTTAATATTTTATCTTTTAATGTATTCTAATGTATTCGCCATTTTATGAACATTCCTCAAAGCATTTCTTTGACAAAACGTATCAGTGTCGGTGGAGTTTATCTCAAGAACTAAACACATGCCTATTTCGATAGCTTTCACATACAAATGTGTATGTATATAGCCAATAATATGTTTTATTCGTGGGCTTGTAACCTAAAAACAAATACGGTTAAGTGCACAAAAATTTGGGTGCATAAAAAGTTTTATGCTTTTATGGTTGAAACTTTAAAGAGCTTTGTGATTTTGTTCAATAAATAAAACATACTCATATTATTTTTAAAATATATTTATACATATTTATACTATTAATAAAGCTGAAGAGTTTTTTATAATTTTTTTGTTTGAACGTTCTAATCTCTGGAACTACCGGTCGGATTTTAAAAATTATTTTTGCATTTGATAGACAAATTCTTGGTATTCTTATAGGTTATTTAACATCACATCACAAAATTTAGCGTTTATTTGCAAAATCATTGTTGTTTTTGGACACCCTGCGTTAGGTATGGTGATGATGCTAATGCATGAACATATGTATATGTATATGTATATATGTATGACATATGTGCAATAAAACACTACAACTAATGTAGTCTCAGAACGGACAAACGAACATTTTGATAATACAAGGATTTTTGCTCAGTTGGATTTCGGAACATAAATATGAAAGTAAAGTAACCAGTATTTTTTACATGTTGTTCGAGTATGTTTAGAATTCATTTAGTTTCACGGGCAGCTTTATTTTTCTAAAGTCCTACCAGGCAGTTTAGTACCGCGAGCAAAAACATACCGTTTGGTAGTGAAACAGGTAACTAGGGCGTAAAATATTAGTTTTTGAGTGCAGATTGCATCTTTACAACTGTATTTAAAAGCTACATCTCCAGACATTTTTTTAAGTATACCTAAATAAATTGTTATTTTTTTATCAAAAACCTGATTAGTTTTGTCGCAGTGATATAAGCAACATAATTTACTATTTATGAGAATGTAAATAAGGCGTCAGAAATGAGTATAATATGTTATGAGGCAATTTCATGTCGGATCAAGAATGTTTGAGAATTTTTGAGATATTTTCTATTTTAGCATACCAAGGAGCGCTCACGGAGTTTCATCAAAATGAGAATAATGCCCGTCTGTACTGAGCTTGATCAGAGTTCGATGAGTTTAAGTAAAACCGGTATTTCTATGAAAAAAAAACACGCTCTCTACTGTATTAACCATGATGGTCATTCTCTGAAACATATCCAGGGAGTAGATCTAAGTAGGGGCAATCAGAGATTAGTCTACGCATTTAATTCAGCACATGCCCGCGTTTAACAAGTATTTAGCATTCCACGTGATAGGTTGCTGCGGGAACCAAACCCGCACCTCTGACTGGTAACTGTTAGCTGGTAACTCGCCGACCGCACCACCGCGGTCACCGAGAATACGTGTAAATAGTGAAACCAAAAAACTAAGCACAGTTAAACTAAGCCTATTGACTTTGATTTGACTCGAATATCTTTATAGTTCAGATTCAGTACACCGCGAAATAGTGGAGTTAGTTCCGAAATTGTGGTCCAATTGCAGAGTAGGTATCAATCTGGTCGGCGACTGTAACCACTTGTAGGGCGCGTTCAATACGTGCGAGTAGCTAACCTCAAAAACAAATCAGAATAATGCGTTTTAGTTGACCACAAGTCGGTCCAGAGTTTAGAAGTCCTTCCTTATGAGCATCATCAGCGACCACTGAAACTGACTTGACCTTGCCATCCTGCCCTTTGCACGCGACTGCATAGTGGCACCAGCGCGGGCGTTGGCGGGGAGGACCCGCTCTTCACCGCATGCGTCGATGACGTAAGGTATCAACACGATAATCTCAATTCTGTAGTCATAACCAATCTTTCCAACTTTCTTATCAAAATACGGATGAATAGCTCAATAATTTCGTGTCAGAATGTTATTTATTCCTTCACCGCAAGGAAAATTTTCAGATATATGAGAAATAGCACGTTGCAAATAGCTTCTTTTTCAACGATTTGCTTTTAATATAAATATAAGTTTACACTAAAAAACACTCATATGAAGGGATCGACATTGTACAAACTATTACTCTATTCTTAACCAAATACCTAAAACCGCCCAAATGTGATATGTTATGCTGAAAAACGTCTCTGACTTATGTTAGAGGAGTAATCAATGGAACTAACAATATAAAAAAACATTTTTTTTAGTTTTAATCTTGTAGAAGTTCAAATTGGCTAAGTCTAAGCTTGGCTAGAGCCAGGTGATTTCGAATAGCTTTCCGCTAAGTGAAAAATAAACTAAAACAAATACGTTCACGACAATTCTAGGGGTAGTTTAAGGCACGTTCAAACATTTTTTTTGGCACATGCCCACGTTTTGCATATTAGTATTCCACGTGACAGGTTGCAAGCTAACACCAACCAATGGCACATTCGAATTGTTGATTCTATCCTAAGGTATCCCGGCTTTTTACGATGTTTTTTCAACATTTGAGCACGAGTGGCGCACATAAATTCCCAAGTAGAAAAACCTTTGCACAATCTGGTTCAAACCAGCAAGACAGTTCGCTGACTTGGCTCAGCGGTAAGTAAACAGCTTTCAAGTAAACTTAAAAGCTACTAAACCTAACAAACGGTCCCCAAAACAGATCAGGCCCACAGACGTTCAAACGGTGTAATTGGTGGCCATTGTGTGAGTGACGTACCACTGCAGTATTACAACTAGATCGGCAGTTTACAGTCGACCCCTCTATATATCGAGTACCAAGACGGACTTGCCATATACATGGGGTGAAAGAGGACAATAAATAACGTAAAAAGAATGTAGCATACATTCATATTATACAAACGGGAATTTTCACGTACTGCACTATCGATGAAGGCACCGCGTCGCGCCGTGCACTGGAAGGACGCGAAGTCGCGACGCGGAAGGAGAAAGTCGCAACCACACACCCTGATGAAGACTCTCGGAATGAGTCGAAACTTAGTCGGTGCCTTCACCGATAGTGCAGTACGTGAAAATTCCCGTTTGTACAATATGAATAGTCAAGTTCATTATAGTTTTTGGGATAAAGTAGCATACATTCTTTTTTATCTTGCCACGGCGCAGCTTGGCAAGTAATTTTAACATTTTTTTCTTGGCTTTACCTAATCTATGCCAGATTACGCCTGGGCAATCTAATGAAATGTTACGTTTGTTTGTGCCTTCTTTCATCTAAAGTATATATGCAAGTATTTGAAGGTATTTGATCGAAGGTAGAGCTAGTTTGATCCAATCCGACTACTCTAAACAACCCCAACTTAACGAGTACTAGGGTGAAACATCATGGGTTTAAGTTAAAAAGTCATACAAGATAATTAAAAAACAGTTTCGTTGTTTGGAATGTCAAGAAAAAAGTGTTTAAAAATCCTATATCTTCTTTCACCCCATATATTTCCCATTCTGGTATTCGATAGATAAGGTTGCCGACTATGAACTCCCGGTCTAAACCTCACTACCTATAAATACTCATTTTACGCCCATTGTTCGACATTCGTTGCGTTTTTCGGTTTTTATTCGAGTTTTAATGCCTTTCCGCCATTTCGATTGCATTTATTTCATGACTTATACAAATGGGGACTTAAAATTGATAATGGGTGCTTTATGCGTTTTACTGAATGGCAAAAATAGCAAACAAATTCGGAAATTCTAATCGAAAGCGGATCAGATATTCTTGAGTTATTCACCCGTCCATTAGTATCGGGTGATATGATGGGATCAATGATACATCGGGAAAATTTATGTTTAATCAATTTTCTAGTTACCCTTGCTGTGGTTCAAATCAAGTTATTATAATAAATAAATTAATGATGCTAAGCATTTTCACACAGCATCATCTAGCCCCAAACTAAGCAGAGCTTGTATTATGGGAACTACATGTCGGATATACTACATAGATATTTTTTTGTAAATACATACATATTATGCATAGAAAACACCCAGACCCGAAACAAATGTTTGCAGATCATACAAAAATCTGTCCCGGGGCGCAAATTGAACCCGTAAGTTTCTGCGTCTCAGGCGGGCCTTCGCCCACTGTACCACAGAGGTCATCTAATAACAATTGATTCCTCCACTGTTCCACTATTAAACTAACTTTCGTCAAAAAAGTCAAACGTCAATAATTACACAAATGTCAAAACACCTTTTTGGCACAACATTGAACTGTCAATCCTTCTGGATTGGTATTTCTATTATGTTCTATTAATAAGTATGGTTAAGTACACATTTGTTTTATTTTTATATTTTAACTATCCCAATTTCCTATTTTGCGTTCTGATGTAGGTAACCTAGTAATTTTTTTTTAAAGTTATCTTTTAAATATTTCTCATTTCATTTAATTTCTAATAACTTGCCAATAGCATGATACTTCAATATTGCCAGTTCGTCACTGTCTCCCATAAACTTTTTAGAAAGACGTCACTCTTGGCCACATAAAGTGTACATTCCATAAAAAACCCCACGATCTTTAGATCGAAAGTCGGTGTTACTAGCTACTACACAAATGCTTTGTGAATCATTCTATCTTTATGATGCTATTTTGATAGTACCAAATAACCTCTAAAGAATTACCCAGGTTAACTATTAAGTTACTGCCGAATATAACGTTTTTGTGATTGTTATGTAGATTCTTTCGGAGATCTTTATGACAATGACACTATAAACCGAGATATAAAGCTACTTAACTTTTGTTATGTGAATGAACATATTTTATTATGCTGTACGGTGATCGCAAAGAAAGTCTTAATAAGAAAGAGTTTAAAACAGAACCTACACCCCAATTCTAATTCTGAGTGGGGGAACTAAGGTCTGCACTGACGTCCTGCATTGGGGTGTATTGTGCATTACCCCCTTCTAACCTGACCCTAACTCCTTGAAATAACGGAGAAGGGCTCTAGGTTGATAACAGCAGTGTTCCAGTATCTCTGACCTCCTGTCAATTATTGATGACGGAAAGCATGTATTGATGAGTTCTTGCAGTTCCTACTTCGACGTGACTTCATTTGTGGCAGTGCAGTATATTACCACATGCTCCACAGTCTTTTCAACCTGGAGACAACCTCGACAAACTTCCCTGTCTTAAAGAGAAAACCTACACCCTAATTTTACCATTAAAATAACGATGTAAAACGAGACAAAAGCACTCTTTGCTAGGCTAAGCAAAGTACAAAACTCTTGGAACCATTAAAGGTCAAAGTAAAATTATTCATTGAAATCACAAGAATCATTTAGAATCGTCAAATTATGAGACGAGTAAACTTAGCTATTCTCAGGGTCAGGACCTTAGAAGAGTGCTAAATCAGCACATTGAAAAAAAACTGTATTTCATTCAATTTACAACACAATAGCATTGAAATCCAATTAATAGCAGCATACGCAAGATCGTGGCATTTACAAAACAGCGTTGTAAAAATATGCTGCAAAAACAAACGTTTTAGAATTGCTCTTCAAAAAAACATTAAACAACCAACTTTATTTGCGTAGGTATATATACAAAAAATACAGAAAAAATAGCTAGCCATCTAAAGACCGTTGCAAACGATCAATAGATAGCTCAACTGATCCAGATCACTACCAGACGGAAGCGTTCCCAAAATGGCAATGCTAATGCGTTGTTCCAGATAAGAGCCAGCTCTCTGATCACGCGTCGCTTCGACCAGTCGCCCTGAAAGAATTTTGAAAACGCGGAGGGCCCCGGTTCCCCACATATAATTCGTATGATGTAAGTATAATCGATGATTCTACATGGTGATTTTGATTTTAATTAGTCTTCTAAATTTGGAAAAATCATCCAATATGTTTTTGAACATCATTAGTTCTGTTGAAATACAACACGATTAAATATAATACAATACACAGCAGACAACTTTTTTCGTCCAATTTTTTTGACAACACTCGGAAATTAAAACTAACCTCGTCTCATGATCCAATTCTATACGTGAGTTTAGTGGAACGTAAAACAGTTTTGTGTTTTACGTTTCCACGTATTATTTCCACATATTTCCACGCTCGTACCTTTTACGAAATTGCGTTGACAAATGAAATTCGTAGAATTGAGTTCGAACGATACCTGTATCGTTGAAAGAGGTATTCATAAACCAATCTTCTGGCAATACCAGAGAGATGGTAAAAGTTTTACAGCCCTCTTCGGTACCGTAGGGTTGGCACGTTTATAAAAATGGTTAATTTGCTTTATAATTTTACCCGTTTTTATTCCATAAGCCACTGGGGATACACACAAATGTTAGGTTTTATTGCTTGAAAACTAAACAAGAGAATTAAATGTATGCTGTTTATGTAGCCAATCTAAATAAGGCAAATTTTTCATACGAAAACTTTGAATAAATATGTCGCATACTTTTAAAACAGAAGACCGTGTTGGCCTAGTGGGCGGTACCCCGACTTCTGACGTGCTTCAGTGGATTTAACCACTCGAAAAATGTAAATAAAATAAATAAATAAATAAATAATGCAGAACATTTTCACACAGCATCATCTAGCCCCAAACTAAGCAGAGCTTGTGCTATGGGAACTACATGTCTGATATACTACTTACATACATTTTTTTGTAAATACATACATTATACATAGAAAAACCCCAGACCCGAGACAAATATTTGCAAATACAAACATTTGTCCCACGGCGGGAATTGAACCCGCAACCTTCTACGTCTCAGGCGAGCCTTCGCCCATTGCGCCACAGAGGTCGTCATGTAAGCGTGTTCTAATAAGCAGCGATAGGCAGATTGCAAGCCCACGTCACGTAGAATGCAAAACTTGCAAAACGCGGGCATGTTAAATGTTGTTTGGACGTGCCTCTGAATTCCCCCTGCTTGGTATCCTTAAAGATCTACTCACTGAGTATGTATCTGAGGATGTCTATCATGGGAAATACCCACTGTATTGTACGTGCATGTTTTTCTTTTAAACAACCATTTGCGGTTGGGTTCAAATAAAATATGTTTTAAGCTAGGTATGTATTATGGGCCAGTAGCCAGCTCTGGTGTCTTAAAACCTTTAGAAGGCCAACATGGCTTTATATAGGACTGATAGGATTTTAGATGCCAAAATCATCAATCTAATTGGTGACTGGGGAAAGTTACGAAGCATACCTAGCTGATCTGTTTGGTTCAATAAAAAAATTATCAATCTATCTTATACACAAATTAAAAAAATATATAAAACTATTCGTGCCAACCCTATTCACATTTATAGAGAGAGAAATAACTCGATTGTATCGATATTGGAGTATATCTCCACAACACTTGCTTTCGGTAATTATTTGTGAATTGCATCACACAACGTACTAAATTGGTCATCACAACAGCGATGGGTAGCCCCACAGCAGTAGCCAACAGAATCTGGAATTATTTTGCTCTGAGATCAACCCAGACATAATGGTCACACAACTAGGCTTTTCCAAGCTTCACCAAGCGAACTCACGTCCTCACTTCAAGCAAGTCCCGTGAGAATAGAGCGTCCAACTTTTTCCGCCGCGGCATAACGCTTTTTTCGGTACCGCCTTCTATCGCGACTTTCCGAGCTCTCTGGCGCATTCTGGATCAATTGTACCAACTCTTCACAGCCTTCACAGCGAGCTAGTCGTAATATAACAACATAGTCTTCCTATCACAAGGCGCCAACAGAATGGTTTCATCAGAAGCCTCAAATCGACGGCCGATTTCGAAACCAGTTAGATCCAACCTTTACATTATTGGTATTATACATATTTGGAGAAGATTTTTGTATAGCAGAAATAGAAGCAAATCCGCTTCTTTACCTCTTCGATGGTGGCAATATGACGAAAAAGGAAATAAAAGTTAATAAAGTTCTTATCTAAGGCACTGATAGAAAAAATGCAGTGACATTATCTAAATGTCGTAGTATATCAGAGGCTAGAGTCCATGTGGAATGTTGCCAAGTATCCAACTGCATTCCGCACTGGACTGTTTATATCTAAACTAGTGGACGAAATTACTGGAATCTATAAGTAGAATTACCTGATATATATTTATTTGCAGAAGATTTCAAACCGGTAAAACCTCGCGTGATCTGACGTCAAATTTTATACGTGAGTGTCTTAACTTAATGATACTTCAACGACATAACCTCAGCGACAAATATGTCTATCGGGATTTTTTTTACACATAATTCCGGACTAAGATTCCCAGTATTGTGGGTATTACGAACTACAACGCACCCAGAGCCATAACCAATATATGTAAGTGCAAACACTTGTCCCTCATCATTTGTACGTTCGTATTATTAATTACTACCCTCTGCCAATGGCTTCGCCCGCATAGTATCCGGATAAAGGTAACTTATGAGTTAGTTTAGGTCACGATACCTGAGCAACAAACGACCAACATTTAAACCTTCGCATTAATAGTATTCGTAGGATTTTGCGATTTATATGAAAACGCGTATTTCCATTTTCATAAATCACACGGGTACCTAGTTAGCTATTTCAGGTTAACATTTTTAAATAGAAAAATATTTATTCAAAAGTTAAGATTAAAGAAAAGACAGTAAACAGTAGATATAACTTTTGAAACTATCATGGTTTTGTACATAATTTTTACTAAACAACGGGATATTATTTACATGATATTTACCATTTTAGTTACTAGTTTACAGGTTTAAGTGTATACAACTAACAGCATAATCTAGGATAGTAAGTAGCCTGTATGATAGGTATCAGTGCCTACTCTCAAGTGAAAATAACGATACATATAAGCAAATACTTTTTCATAATTTGAAGTTTTCAAGCACTTACAAAATATTAAATCTATTATGTAGGTTTTATTTCTGTTCTATTGAAATTAATTTATTTAGTAGGTATAGATTTTTTAGTATTTAAATTGTGTGTGGTTTTAGGAGTGTGTACGTGTGTAAATAGTTTGTATTATCTGAAAATATTTGCCTCGGATCTGGGTGTTTTTTTATGTATAATATGTATGTTTTTACAAAAATATAATTATATATAAGTGATATAATAGGCACCAGGAGCCACCACCACCACCACCTAATATAATAGGAACACCCATAACACAAGCTCTGCTTACTTTGGGGCTAGATGATGCTGTATGATGAAATGTCCAGCATTCTTCTTTATGTGGTACTGTTTCGGCGTCGTTTTTGCATATGTTGTGTGGTCCGTTTGAAGACACCTTAACACATTCATTTTGTATGGACGTCTTACGAAATATTACGAATTTATGTTGAGGTCGAAATTTTAAGAATACAGCATGCGGCGGGTTTAACCTATAAACTTTTATATATGTGAACTAATTTCCTTAGGAATTTGTCAGGATTTTGGACACAAGATATAACACTTTGGGGTGGAGACTTGAGAACCTAGGGTCATGGGGAAAATTATTTCAGGGCTTCTGGTCAAAGCAACCCGTAACCTCGCAAGCTAGCTTCAACAATATTAGCATTGCTATCCAACGAGGCACTTTGCAGCCAGTATTTTGGGGTCACGTCCGACTGGCAGTGATCCGGTCAGTCGAGCTATCTATAGTTCAGTTACAACAATCTTTAGATGACTCAATTGGTTAATTTGTAAATATCTAAGAAATTCGTCATCATCATTTTTGATGAGCTCGGTGGCGCGGAGTCGTAGTCTCTGCCTACCCCTTCGGGAAACAAGCGTGAGTTTATGTATGTATGTATGTTAATTAAGTTTTACGGAAAAAGTAGCAATCCCTCAGGAAGGATTAATTTACCTTTACCTATTTTTACCCTTTTAAAACTTTTATGGGCCCTCTTCATTTTCTATATAACAACAAAATAATCATCAAAAGGCGAAGATATCAAGACACAAACAATAAAAAAAAACTAATTGAGAACCTCCTCCTTTTCCTGAAAGGAGGAGGTCGGTTAAAAAAACTCTTTAGCTTCATTATTAGTAGTCATAGAGTAGACAGCCTCAAGAGACGCAATGTTTGATAATTTGCTAGGACACAATTCTGTCAACTGTCGTGCGAGTCCCGCCACGCCTGCTGTGCTTTGATTGGTCGAAACTGTAGTTTCAACCAACCAGAGCCTAGCAGGCAACATAAGGCAATGACAATGTACGGTGACGTACATTAGTTTTACCGCAATAAGCGGAATTACTTGAACGACGAGTGCACTTAAGGTGACCGCGCGAGACAGTCGCGGCGAGTGGTAATCGATTACGTTTCAACTACTTATAATTAGTGAATAAATAAACTTTTTGTGAAAATAAGTGTTTTCACTTTACATTAACAACAGTGTAGGTAAGTGATGTGAATAACTATCTTGGAAGTACCCGTGCTCCATGGTAAGTTAATTTTCACCAACTTAACCTACTTGTACGGTCCTAACTGGGATCGTACATTTTTGGTCCTTCGAGCCGGATATGAACCAGCGACCTATGGATACGTGATATGGATAAGTGACATGGACATTCAAGCGGCATCGGAGTCATTCGTAAACTACGAGGCGCGACGAGAACCGCTAGAAGACGAAGATTAAGGAAACTGCTGCCTATCTTCGTGTCCTGAACCAATATCTTGGAACTTTTAACTAAACTACCACTCACCACTCACACTCCCTAACTAACTAACTTTAACTACTTGTACTCTTATAACTTGTACAAAAAATACCTACATAAAAAATGGAACAACTTACCGAACAAGTGAGCAGCTTCGAAAGCATAAAAACTTTATGCAGCAATTATAAAAAGGATGGAAAATCCAGAAAAACTGTTGATTATCTAAACTCACACCTAGACTCTTTAGAGAAAAAATGGGTAGACTTTCATGAAAGAAATGAAATTATAGAGAAAAAAATTAAAGATAAAAGCGATATCAATTATTTTGTCAATGATGTTTACAGCAAGACCAAACAACTTTACGAAACAACTAAAGCCAACATTATGGAATTATTGATTTCTCATCGACAAGAAGACGACGAGCAATCAAATACGTCGACCTACTTCGATCTCTCTGGAATGTTGGAAAATGAATCTGATGATAAATTAAGGCTACTAATGAGCCAACAAAAATGTAATTTCAAGGCAATGGAAAGAGCCATGTCAAAAATAAATTTGGAACTTGTAACTGAAAAATGGGAACTGGAAGATCATCTCTCAACATTGAAACCGAAGTGGAACGCCATTGATAAACTACACTGGCAACTGGAACAAGCATTGAAGGGTTCTAACTTCAATACAGACTACTCCGCCAAATTTGAAAACGTAGAGCAAAAATACGATGATTTAAAGAAACAACTAAACAAGAAAATATGGTCTAACATACACTTCGAAAAATCAGCTCCAAAAATTGAAATACCGGAATTTTCTGGTGACTATATTCAATGGATCTCATTTAAAGATCTTTTTCTGGAAACCGTACATAAAAATCCTATGATCTCGAAAACGCAGAAAATGCAACATCTTAAAACAAAACTTAAAGGGGAAGCAGAACGCTTGGTGCAACATCTCACGGTTAGCTCTGACAACTATGACTCGTGCTGGGAAATACTCTCACATCGATATGATAACCGTCGCCTTCAATTCACATCGTTCATGAACGCAATGCAACAGCTGCCCGTTATCCAGCAGGCCAACTGCTACAATCTAAAGAAAATTCATGACGTCATCACTGAAAGCTTAAACGGGCTCACTAACATGGGGGTGGATGTGACAAGCTGGGGCCCAATCATCGTGCATAACATGTCGCAAAAATTGGATGCCATTACTTTCAACGAGTACTCTAAAGAGATCCAGGACAAAAGAGAGCTACCTGATTTGATAGAATTCAAATCATTTTTAGAAAGTAAATTTATAGCATTTGAAACCATAAAAAATCGTCAAAAGGACGCTTTGAATTCTCCGAAACCAACTGGTAACACGAGCTTCAATAAACCGACAAACAAGTATCATATACCTTATAACTACAACAAAATGAACTATGTAAAGAGACCGACCTTATTAAAAGAGAATAAGGATCATTCACAAACATTCTACACTGCATTCGGCAAATGCCCTTTATGTGACGGCAATCACGTTTTAATGCAATGCATGAAATTCGTTGAAATGAATATTCCACAACGAAATTCCGCCGTTGTGAAATTGAAAGTCTGCAAAAATTGTTTATACAGCCACGGAAACACGGATTGTAGCTCATCAAAGACTTGTAAAGAATGTAATATGAAACATCATACGTTGTTACACATTGCAAAAAGAACTTATGAGCCAACTACTAAACCAGAGAGAAACAGCTCTAGTCCACAACAATCAACTTCTAAACAACAAGGTTCTCATCACGCAACTACTATGAACGGCGAAGTACTTCTGACTACTATCAAAATAAGAGTTAAATCCCATGACGGCACTTATGTAATTCTTCGTGGACTCCTGGATCAAGGGTCACAAGTGAACCTGTTAAGTGAGAATGCTGCTCAACTACTGCGGCTACCACGAAACAAACTAAATGCAACGGTATCGGGAGTAGGAACCGTAGCCGGGGACTGCAAAGGCCGAGTGCAACTTACCTGCAAGTCCATACATAGCGATTACACTTTCAAAACTCCAGCTTTGATACTGAAAAAGCTAACTAACAACTTACCCAACTGCACTTTCGAAAAGGCTAACTGGCCACATCTTCAGAACTTAAAACTCGGAGACCCAGACTATAATGTCAGTGGCTCCATCGACTTACTCTTAGCCGCCGATATCTATGCAGAGATTTTAATGGACGGCGTTCTAAAAGGAGATCAGCACTCACCAGTCGCACAGCAAACTCAACTAGGGTGGATTCTGTGTGGAAAACTACAAACTTTTAACTGTCATGTAACCATCGTTGATCTTACTGATATATCAAAATACTGGGAGAGTGAAGACATAACTCAGGGAGCGGAAGACATCAACCATGATGATGAGTGCGAAACTTACTACCAACAAACTACTAAAAGAGATACCGACGGAAAATATATCGTCAAAATGCCAATGGTAAAGAACTTTGAAACTGAACTTGGAAAGTCAAGACCGACAGCAATCTCACAATTTTTACAGCTAGAAAAACGACTAGTAAAAAATGAAAATCTATCAACTATGTACAAAGATTTCATAAATGAGTACTCTGAACTAAACCATATGAAACCGTCATCTCAAATAGCAGGGGCCAGTGAAGGCCAAGGATGTTACTTGCCTCACCA
Organism: Perizoma flavofasciatum; assembly: GCA_958496245.1. Lineage (NCBI taxonomy): Eukaryota > Metazoa > Arthropoda > Insecta > Lepidoptera > Geometridae > Perizoma > Perizoma flavofasciatum. The sequence goes on from OY292433.1 coordinate 10,977,533, forward strand.
CGGAGTCCTGCGAGAAGGCTCAACTACAACTAAACTGAGAGTGGTATTCAACGCCTCCAACAAAACGTCCAGCGGAAAAAGTTTAAATGCGCTTATGGAAAAGGGGCCCAATTTACAAAAAGACATTCAAGCTCTAATTTTGAAGTGGAGGTCATACAAATACGCCTTTACCGCCGACATAGAGAAGTTTTATAGGTGTATTTGGATTTCTAAAGATCAACAGCAACTACAAAAAATTATTTGGCGTCCCTCAACAACGGATATATTAAAAGAATATTCCTTATGCACCTTGACGTACGGTACAAAATGTGCACCATGGCTGGCAATGCGAACACTCAAACAACTAGCGATGGACGATGGGCATAAGTACCCAGCCGCTGCAAAAATACTGCAAAATGAGCTCTATTGCGATGATCTAATCAGCGGTAATAACTCGCTACAAGGTGCCATAGAACTACAAAGCACATTGATCGAATTACTAAACGGAGGAGGCATGAACTTGCGCAAGAGGCATGGTCTAGTAACTGCCCGGAACTACTTAATCAATTAACAGAAGACCAACTTTCAAAAAATAATGTTTTTGACTTCAAACATGAAGACTCTACCAAAACACTCGGGCTTGGATGGAATCCAAAATCGGATACGTTCATGTTTAACTGGGACTTGAAGGAGAAATCGAAAAGACCACTCACAAAAAGAAATCTACTTTCTGAGATCTCTCAACTCTATGATCCATTGGGGTGGCTATCGCCAGTAACTGTTACTGCGAAATTAATCTTCCAACAAGTGTGGGAACAAAAACTCGAATGGGACGAACCATTGCCCATGAAAATTCAAGAAAATTGGCTCAAACTAAGAGCGGAAATCCCCGATCTAAAATCACTAAAAATACAACGATGGATCGGAGGCACTGAAAAACACATTGAACTTATTGGCTTCTGTGACGCGAGCGAAAAGGCCTACTCATGCGTCATTTATACGCGCGTCATTGATGAAAAAGGCCAGCCCATACTAAACTTACTCGCTGCAAAAACTAGGGTTGCCCCAATCGCGCAAAAAACAACTTTACCACGACTAGAGCTCTGTGGCGCTCTACTGCTATCTCAACTGATGGAAAAGGCAAAGAGCTCACTGAACGAGAATAGTGTCACTATGTGGGCTTGGAGTGACTCAAAAGTTGTTTTGGCATGGCTGCAGGGAAAAGCTACTAAATGGGAAAAATATGTAGAGAACAGAGTGAAGAAAATAAATCAAGTAATACCAGCAACACATTGGTCTTACATTGAATCAAAGAGTAACCCTGCAGACTGTGCTACTAGAGGAGTAGACCCGAAAAAACTACTGAATTTCGGTCTGTGGTGGAATGGCCCATCGATGCTAAAAACATTCACGGGAACCTATGAAAACGAAACTATGAACTGCCTATTTACAACTGACATCGATGCGACACGCAAAGAGACAACCCTACTGAAAAATAATAATGATAACTTCATTTGTGACTTAATAAATAAGTGCAGTTCATTAATACGGGCAAAGCGCATTGTTGCTTGGATTAGGCGCTTTATTACAAAGGCTCGTAACTTATCAACAGCGCCGGCGGTGAAACTTGATACCGCACGTGTTAATCAAGCGCTATCTACCTACCTAACAACAAGTGAACTACTTGCAGCAAACAAATTAATTATAAAATTTATGCAAAGATGCGAATTTGAAAGTGAATATAGTCTACTAGCTAGAAAACAGACTTTAAATAACAAAAGTACCATCCACAAACTGAATCCTTACTTGGATGAAGACGGTATCATTCGTGTGGGTGGCCGCCTGAATAAAACTAACTTGCCGTTAGACATGAAGAATCCAGTCATCTTATCACGAAACGGAAGATTGACTCAACTCATCATTGAAGAGGCCCACACTACGACCCTTCACGGCGGGGCGCGACTTACGCTCGCCTACATACGTCAGCGGTACTGGATAGTCGGAGGCAACCGTGCAGTAAAAAGTCAACTACGACGCTGCGTACGCTGCAGCCGGTACAAACCAACAGATAACTACCAGATCATGGCCGACCTACCGCAGCAAAGAGTTACACCTTCCCGCCCTTTCACCCATACTGGAGTGGATTTTACGGGACATGTGGATGTCAAACTGAACAAAGGGAGAGGGGTCAGAACATCAAAAGGCTACATTGCCATTTTTGTATGTATGGCGACAAAAGCAGTGCATATTGAGCTAGTATCGGATTTAAGCACTGAAACTTTCATTGCTGCCTTTCAGAGACTGTGTGCCAGACGGGGGACACCAAAACACATGTACTCAGACTGCGGCACTAACTTTATTGGAACATCAAAGGTTCTTAGGAACGAATATGAACTTTTTAAAACTGAACTGTCACCAGAGTTTTTCAACGAGATAGGTAAACTTGAGGTGGAGTGGCATTTCAACGCACCAGCATGGCCTTCCGCTGGAGGCCTCTGGGAGGCCGCTGTGCGGTCTATGAAGCATCACCTACGGCGCATTTTGGGAGAACAAAAACTAACGTATGAAGAGTTTGCGACACTACTGGCTAAAATAGAAGCCTGCATGAACTCTAGACCTCTATGTCCACTCACCGAAGAGCCAGAAGAATTCTACAGCTACTTGACTCCGGGTCACTTCTTAACTGGAAGCCCTACAATGACACTTCCTTTGTCAAGCTATGAAGACGAACGAAAGGTAGATTTACGCCAAAGATGGCAGTTAACTGAGCACATGCTACATCAATTTTGGAAATTGTGGTCTAGCGACTATCTAACTCAACTTCAAGCAAGAAGTAAATGGCAAAAACCAACTAAGAGTCTTGAGATAAATGACATAGTTCTGGTGAAGGAAAACAATCTACCGCCAGGAAAATGGGTCATGGGTAAAGTGATCAAACTACACCCTGGAGAAGATGGTCACGTAAGGGTTACCACAGTTAAAACCCAAGCTGGCCTGGTCAAAAGACCCATCATTAAACTATCAAAAATATTGCCAAACGAATCGGAAGACATAGGAAAAGAAACTAAGAGCCCAACAAACCAAAGCAGCGATGAAGCTACGGCCACACAAACTACATCTGCTAAAAGACGCAATCGAACCGGAAGCAAAAACATTATAAGCATGTTTGTTTCTATACTAACTATGTTTGCAGTGATAACTGGATCTCAATGTACACATGATGTCAATGAAAGTATGTCATCAAACGTTCAGATTACTAACCTTGGGCACGAGCGGCCAATTTACTATGACACGATTGGCAAAATACAGTTGATTCATGATGAATGGATTTTACTTACATACCATAACTTAACTACTTACTGGCAAGCTACTCAAGAAATCGAAAACTACTTGGAAGGTGTGAAAATTTTGTGTCAAAAACTAGACCCAAGATACTGCGAATACACTATACTACAACTTATACATGACATGGAACTACTGAAGTATTATAACAGCATACTATTGGCCCCGCACAAGCATTTATCTGATCGTAGGAAACGCGCTCTGATCGATGGTGTGGGCTATGTCGCGAACAGCTTGTTTGGGATATTGGATCAACATTTCGCCGAAAAATACCAACAAGACATTCAAGCCATACAGAATAACGAAAAATACCTACTAAAACTTATGAAAAATCAAACAACTATCGTTGAAATCGAAAATGTGATCATGAAGAAGACTGAGACGAGCATTCGGCAACAATTCGTACTTATGAACAAGTTTATGAATGACACAAGTATGAGATTGTCAAAACTTGAGTCTCAAATTGACCATGTCATGGCAACTAACTACTTCAGCTCTGTATCGCTCACAGCACACTTACTACTAAAAAACTTGAAAAATGTGCAAGAGATGCTTTTCAACGCTCTCGTGGATGTATATAAAGGTCACATAGATGTGCATCTCCTCACTCCAGTCGATCTAATCAAACACATGAATGATATCTCTGGAAGACTGCCGAAAACTTTAACTTTTCCTATTGAAAATATTCAAGCAGAGACAAAGGATGTTTACAAACTACTGTACGCAAAGGCTCGAGTTACCAATAACTACTTTATGTTCGAGATTCACATCCCTTTGACAAGTGACGAAGATTTCTCACTTTATCGAGTCATACCTTTGCCTTTTAAAACGAATCAGATAACTAAATATGTATCTGTGTCATCTAACTATTTCGCTGTCAACTTTAGAAAGAATACCTACATCAGTTTGAATGAAGACGGAATGAAAAAATGCATTCAGCGAAGTACAGATAACTACGTATGTAGTCTAAATCTACCAATAAGAAATTTGGAAAGCAAAGACGCACCATGTGAAGCCAAACTATTAGGCCATCAAATGACCTCGCCATGTACTATGAAGAAAAGGGAATGTGAAACTACCTGGATCGAGTTACATGCAACGAACACCTGGCTGGCGGTGTGCTGCGACTCATGCGTGCTGCGAACTGTCTGCGCTAATGACGTGGCATCACACCAGATAAATACATCAGGACTCATAACTTTAAAACAAGGATGTGTGTTGCAAAATAAGGACTTAAGCATCTACGCACACAACCTATATCATAGTAATGCGAGAGTCAACTTACACCTAGCAAAACCACCAAGACTCGAAAAATCTATAAACCACATCTTTAACTCGCAACATATGAGTACTTTTCAACTTAACCTAACATCCGAAAACGAAAACCACGAAGAGGTAGAGAAACTACTGAACCAACAACAAGCGGACGAAGTTCAACTTCCGTCAACGATAACTTCTCACGGCATTCATCAATATACCATCTGCTACATACTGCTGACATTCGTTGTCATCGCGGCGTTAGTATGGGTTATGAAGAAACGAGGCTTGTGTAACAGAAAGGCTAAGTATGCCACCACAGCAAACTCTCCAAAACGTGAAACGCATGAACTGCAGCCCATCGATACGGCGGCAAAAGCCGTTGATACGCTCAAACTCGGAAGGTAGTCGTCGCTAGTGGAGCGCCCACGCAAAGAGGGATCACGAGCGGAGTCAAACGCACGGGCTTGGCTACAGCCTCGACGGGAACTCGTCAAAGACATTAATTTTGATTTTGATTAGATTAGATCACTTTTATATTTTACTTTACTTTTATACTTTACTTTTATTCTATAACTTTGTTTGAATTTTGTCTTATTACAAACGTAAACGATTCTCTCTCCCGCCTTCATCTTTTTTGGGGTTGGTAATATGTACGGTGACGTACATTAGTTTTACCGCAATAAGCGGAATTACTTGAACGACGAGTGCACTTAAGGTGACCGCGCGAGACAGTCGCGGCGAGTGGTAATCGATTACGTTTCAACTACTTATAATTAGTGAATAAATAAACTTTTTGTGAAAATAAGTGTTTTCACTTTACATTAACAACAGTGTAGGTAAGTGATGTGAATAACTATCTTGGAAGTACCCGTGCTCCATGGTAAGTTAATTTTCACCAACTTAACCTACTTGTACGGTCCTAACTGGGATCGTACAGACAATGTCCGCGTTTGCCAACATCAGTCCTAAAAGACTGATGTGTTGACAGAACAGTGTGGTTCAATATGACGCCTCTCGAGGTTAACTGCTTGATGTTACTAGCATTAATGTATTATCAACAACAGACAGTAGAAGAAGACTGGTTTGAATTGAGTCAGCGATCCATGGTCTTCTAATGCTCTGTTTTGGTCGAACAACCAAGCGTAAATCCTTATTGTGAAATGAAATGTTATTTCATCAATCCTATATATTATATATATATATCCTATATATATTACAAAACACAAATTTTAGTTGTTAAGAATCCTCGTAACGGCAAAACTTATTTCTCTAGAATATTTTATTAGTCCCTGATCTAGTTATATAACACTTAAACCACTTTCAAAACCAATATAGGGTATGTCATATAATACCCCACCTACGAACTCCTTCGTCTGAAGAAAAACAATTGTCAGGATCATCATCATACCAAATAAATGTTATAAACATTCAATACATTATTTTCCAGTCAACACACGGGCAAAGTCGTGGGCAAAAACTAGTCATTAGTATTTTAAAAACATTGTGTTTTGCTATTACGTTATATCATTCACAAAAGTGGTCAAGGCAATAAGCTAAGTTCTGAAATGGAAGCGGAACAAACGATAGCCTCGCCCGGTCAATCTCTCTACGTCTCGCAAATATGAGGAGACATTAATAAAATAGACAAGCTATTCTCCCATAAACAAGGCGTAATATAAAGCCGTGATTCTCAAAATTGTTGGAACGTGATCGTTCTAAAGTCAAAGTCAAAGTCAAAATTCATTTATTCAATAAAATCACAAGGACCACTTTGAAACGTCGGTTTTTATCTAGGTGCCTGTTCCTCCGCGACCAAGCCAGGAAAGAAAGGCAAGAAAACAAGGCTGGTTATTCTTTTTAATGATCCTTTTACAAAACAATAGGTTCGAGTTGGAGCATTTTCAATCCCAAGAGTTTTTGTCATCTAAATAATCAGATATTTTATAGTATGCCTTTTTATAAAGCTTTTGTTTAATTACGTTTTTAAATTTGTTAATTGATAATTTTTGTATATCTCTAATCTAATCGTTAGCAATGCTCTCAAAAGGTAAAGGAAACATTTTGAGGGAACCGGCATGTTCTAGACTTAAGTATGTGATAACACATAAGTCCTGACTCTTAAACTGTGTATCGCTGAAGAGGAAAGGTTCTCAAATGCGTACCACCTGTCGACCAAGTGTAGGATGCCTCCACCCGTTGGACCAATAACGTAAAGGTTGCGGAAAGTCGGTGGGTGGGATGGCCCAAGATCTTTCGTTTTGACGCTCAGAGTGTCTAGACAAATACCACTTTCTGTTGTCGTTAACGCCTGCGGAAAGATGGAATTGTTAGAAAAAGACATTTGCGTTGGCGTGAAAGGAAAACTCCAAGAAATAAAGATAAACTCGCTGTTGCCACTTGTATACTCCATAAAGTTAGTAAATCGTTTAAAGGGCAAGGAGTAAGCTTTTATAATAAACTCACTTTTAAAGATGTAATAAAACAAAAACTTTATAAAAAGGCATACTATAAAATATCAGTTTATTTAAATGAAGTTTTTATCATTTAAATAAACTGATATTTTGGGTTTTAAATTGCTCCAACTCGATAAAAATGTAGGAACCGATTGTTATGTAAAAGGATCATTATAAAAATAATCAGCTTTGCTTTCTTGCCTTTCCTTCCTAGCCTTGCGGAGAAACAGGCAGTAGATAAAACCGACGTTTCAAAGTGATTCTTGTGATTTTAATGAAGAAACTAGTTTTGACTTTGACTTTGAAAAGGCAGTGACCAAGAAAAAATCAGTGACAGGACTCCTTCTTCGTTCTTTTTATGTTTTTCGAGTTATGATTGCTAATTATGAACATTGTCAGATCTGCTAGTTATAATAAATACCTTTCTAAAATCTATATATTTTTTGAGATATATTATTTCTATCCAATTATGGCGTTTCTATGTAACAAATAATTAAAAGGGTCTATCGGGAGGATTGTGAACAAAATTCCGTACCTTGTTTCTGGAGTTTACCTCAGAGATATACAATAGGAATAAACAAGCGTTGTTTATACTGACAATACAAACTGTTGTTTCACTTCAAATTGACTTGGTTTATTTGATTTTTTAGAACAAATAAAAGGTAAAATTGACTAGAACTGTTTATTTTATATTCTGAGAGAATAGTTCGTATGCCAGAGGTCATCCTAGTTTGGGTACTAATGTTGTACATATAGCATATAATATATATGTTGTTGTACATATAGGGTATGAAACACATAAACACATATTATAAGATTGTACCTACATGTTTTAGTGACTGAAGAAAAATACTTAATTGTACACCACAAAATCATACAAATATAGATGAGCGGCAGTTAATTGTATTTAATCAAGAGACAATTATCAAATAAAACTACGTATGAGTGTAACTTCAAAAAATCCTCAGGGACCTTAAACTACCTGCGAATTTTGAGTAAAAGTCCAATGTTTCAAAGGATTAGTTTTTCTTTATCATCTAATAAAATATAGGTTCCATACCTTACCCTAGTTTATGGGAGAAAGTAGAAAACTGACAGCAGATAATATAATAGGCCTTATAAATCACGATGGTTAGGTGGTTACAGTGTATCATGTGCGAATTAAACCATTCATTTTACACTCTCGCTTTTTGTATGTTTGCTTTCAGCCTTCGGAAATCTCATATATCATTGTTTTTTACACTAACATGTGTATTTTATCGCTGGATATTTCCGCGTGGTTTAACCGTTGGTTTACCTTGTGCAATAGGTCACTACTTATAAGTGGTTTTTAGGAGTAACGTTCTCTGATATTTTATTTATTTATATACCATCTTATCTTAACAACTTTATCATCAATATCCTATAGTATACCACTGCTGGTAATTATATTGTTTCTCCCTTATTAAGTGCGATGACGAACGATCTTAGAAACCTCAATCCACCGATCTCTTTGTTCCTCTGTAGATCGTCCAGTCGTGTAAAACTGGACAATCCACAGATAATAAATAAAATATATTAAAACTAATTCCATACTACCTACTTATATGAATTGGTTTGGGGCAAATAGATAGATAGGTAAACTCTTTGTTGTACACCAAAGCAAAATACAAAACACAGGAATTCATAATCATAAAAGGTACAATTTGGCCTCTGTGGCGCAGTGGGCGTAAGCCCGTCTGAGACGCAAAAGGTTCTGGGTTCGATTCCCGCCGCGAGACCAATGTTTGTAAGATCTGCAAATATTTGTCTCTGGTCTGGGTGTTTTATATGTATAATATGTATGTATTTGGACAGTCAGAAAATCTTACACACAATGTACAATCTTATCAGAAAATCTCTTCCGCCGTTGGATGGACAGGATAAAATGGAATCAAAAGACGGCGGTGGGGGTGTTATATTCTATAGATATTTGTTCCAGGTACTGTGAGTATTCGTAAAGGAGAGATTCTAGATAAGAACTGCGTTTCATAAACAAACGAAAGCTATCCCAGGATTCAATTCCAGAAGTCACCAAAACAACGCGTTCAATTTACCGTACCGTTTCAATTCGACGTTTTTTCACAATTTTCCTAGCGACTATCGTTTCTCGTATTGTGGAGCCATCCGCAAAATAAAATTAGCGTTGGCTGTGTGCTCTCTATTTTACGGATTTTACGGTCGCGTTCCGTAGTTACGGAGAGACCAAACGCGTTCATGACTGTGCGTTTTTTTTTAACGCTATTGCATTTTGATGCAGGTGAATTTTGTTGGAATAGAGAATAATGGGACTCCTGTGTATGCATCGACAAGTTTTTTTTTTCACAGAGTACGGTGTGTGTAAATTTGTGATCGTTTATATGCATGGAACGCGGAAATGGGGTGATACGAATCGTGCGTGGTATTTTTATTTGAATTGCGAGTAGTATAATATAGTTTTAGTAAGGAATCGAAAATAACAAAAGGTAATGTACCCAGTTTCGCTTTCAACTATTCTGTTCTTAAGAGGCCTGCGTTGGTTGAATTGCCCATACAAACGTAATACCATAGTCATTTGTAATAAGAGCTTATTTCCACCATATTTGCATTCGAATAGTATTTATCTACTTACCTTGCTACATATTTTTGCCAAATACTTACCTAAAATGAAATGTAAACGAATCGCATTTTGGATATTTTTACGTAATATATGACATGTTCTCTTTTTATTTGTTTCGTATTAAAAACAACAATACCTTACGTATCGTTTGGTTAGGTACATAGATAATATTGTCTAGTTATAGAATAACAACACAATGTGAAAAATACAACAAGTTTTCATTCATATTTTTTGGTATTACGGAACATCACCAAATTTATAACAAATTCTGAACGGCTAATATTGCTATCGCGCAAGCACGGGCGGACCTGCATCGGTCAAAAAGAGATAGCTATGTTTTTGGACGCGCTTCGAATTTAAGTTATGAACGCTGTACGCCGGATCCTTAAGTACTATGCCTCCTGTCTGACTAAAGAGAATTTGAAATCAAAACACGTTTCCTAAGAAATATAGTCTATTTTCTGTTTTACTATTATTCATCTAATCTGTCTGCACTAAGCAAGGCAAATACTTAGTCATGTTCTAGTAATAGATTTCGTAGAAATAGTGCCCAAGACATATCCAGATACCCAAAATTAGGGTCATGTTTCAAATTAATTTCAGAAGGTATTTTTTTTCCTTCTTTTTGGGATACAAGATTAAACCACTTTTATATCTTTATTTTTAAGACCTATTCAATCAAGAGGTATCTCTTACTGATAAAAAAGTGGTGCAATAAAAAACGATATTCTCATTTTACATGTACTAGGGGAGTATGCTTTAAACTGAGCTAGAAATCTAGGTGTGACAGATGAACATGAAGAAACTATCAGAGTTCCGTTTTCGCTATTTGTCTGTGGGACCCTAAATATTCAATTAAGACTGTGCAAATGGGCATTCGTCAAATTTATCAAAAGGTATGTTTGCCGTCCTCTTTATTGAAAACGATCAAACATTTAGTATCTACTTCATAAACTGATGGCAGCCGGTATTATGTAATACCGGTATTGTAATATAACTGGCTGCCAAAAGAGATTTGCTCCCAGCAACCCCCTATAACGTATTTGTATTCCATAAAATGTTACGTGTCCATTTTTCCACACTTAAACAATTTGTTACCTGTATCGCGACTAACTGCATGTCACCCCAACAGTTGTGCCGAGTGATTGATGCAATGGACGTGTCGCGTTTTTATGGTTTTTATACGGAAATTTTACGGATACCTAATTTATGTGTGTTAGTGTGAATAAATGGAATTTCTAAAAAAACATCGGATGTAAAGTGTTTGCGTTGGCGGGTTGATCTATTCACATGACAGAGAGTGGTGGGAGACCACTCTCTGACCAGGGATCGAGATAGATAAAATATTTGGGGAAGACCTTTGCAAAGCAGTAGGTTAACCAAGAAGCATTACCATTCAGCGTGGCAATGCGGCCAGTATTTTGGGAACGCTTCCGTCTGGTAGTGATCTGGATCAGTTGAGCTATCTATAGACCGTTTGTAACGGTCTTTAGGTGGCTAGCTGTTTCATCTGTATTTTTTGTACAGGTACTACTACTTGTAAATAGTTGTATGAATAAATATATTTATCTTACCAAGAAGTATTAAGTGAGATAATCTTTTCAGAAATAATTGGGAAAAAGTATTTTATCTCAAAAAGCAACTCAGATCGAATAAATCCCGCAACACATCCTGTTTCTAGAAGAAAGTCATAGTCATGTTATCATATAATTTATTCACATTTGGAACACAGGGAACTTGGTTTTGTTGCTTGGTACATAATATTCTTTAGCAGCTATACATAGGCCTTGTAAATAATTTAAAAAAATAAAACAACGCATTGTTATTTGAGACAAAATTTAATTGAAAAAAAAAAATGACCAACTCAATTGTGCTACAGGCGGCAAGCCGAATTGGAACAATGTTTGCATGTTCTGCAAATATTTGTTCCTGGGTGTTCTGGTACCATGATACTCATAGTTCCTAATACCCTTGATACAGGGGATCCTAGTGTGGGATCAGGACTATGTATGTAACTATGTGTCTATAAAATGTTAAAAATAAAATGACGAAAAATTTGTAGTAGAAAATTTAGTAACAACCCTCTACTTTCCATTTATAATGATGATTCCATTCAAAACATAATTTAAGAAAAAATAAAAAGACAAATGTTCCATGATCACGATACAGGCCGGACGTAAAGAATTTACCGCAAAGCTAAAGTCAAGTAAAGCCGAGTATTCACTAGGGGACAAAATGTCCGAGAACTTGTTGCCTGTCTTCAACACATGTAGTGCAATGTCATCGTGCGACTTAGCCTAACATATATGTCACTTAACATTTTTCGTCCTCATTATAGAATTAGTAATTTTTAACATGTCGCTCGAAAAGATTTGCGTTTGAAAATTAGTTATAGAGGTATTGTATAATCAATACAATATATTGTCGGTGGCCGAGGGCATCCGTGGCATAGCTAGTTATTAAATAAACTTCAAAGAAGAAACATCTACAAGATTCAAGGACAAGCGACCAGTGGCTCAACGACACCAGTAAAGTTGTGCTTTAAAAAAAGTTTACTTTAATCATTTTTACATTCTAAAAAAAAACTTGATACGTATATAAGAAAATATTTCGGCCCAACAGTAAAAGGTACCTTGATAATCTGTAGGCACAAAACACCTAGTCCTCTCCGCGACGCGTGGTCCAAACAGATGTTTCAGCATATTGTGCAGCTCCCATCGCCGGTCTATGAATCTTTGGCCGAGCCCTTAATGAATGGCAAATTCGGGCAAAAGCGCGCGATGTTACACATATCTGGCAACCACGTGTCCTGGGATATTTATCCCTAGTATATACTCAGCTTAAATTGGACACGTGAAAACATCAGCATTTTTCCGACAATACCTCAACGGGTATTATCTCGTAATAACCGCTGTTTCGACGGGCGCCTGCAAAAAGATAAACGTGTGCCTTTCATTAATATTAATGATAGCCTCAAAGCCTGAACATTGTATTGGATGCTTTACCTTTTCCAGCTGATTTGTAAAAAGCTGTGTCACTTTTTTAACATATCAATACTCGGCTCTTATCCCCTTGATGGAAATCCTTAGATTCATATTCGTGAGGATAGAAACCAAGTGGTATGAAGTTAGAGGCAAGTCTGAACATTAACAAAATTTTGTAAATGCGTATGTTTACTGTAGCTCAGTTGGAGAAGGCCCGCCTGAGACGCAGAAGGTTGCGGGTTCGATTCCCGCCGTGGAACAAATGTTTGTATCATGTGTAAATAATTGTCCCGGGTAAGGGTGTTTTTATGTATAATATGTATGTATTTACAAAAAAAAAGTATAAGTAGTGTATCAGTCATAATACAAGCTCTGCTTAGTTTGGGACTAGATGATGCTGTGTGAAAAATGACCAGCATTATTTATTTATTTATTATTTACCACCCACGGCTTCACTCGCGTAGTACCGGGATAAAAAGTAGCCTATGTGTTATTCTGATGTATAAGCTATATTACTGTAAAGTTTAATCAAAATCCATTCAGTAGTTTTTGCGTGAAAGAGTAACAAACATCCTCACAAACTTTCGCGTTTATAATATTAGTAGGATTTCCACGGGCGACCAATACATTCACGCGAAATTTGACAACCGTTTAAAAACCATTTCCTTTTGAGCACCACCGCCGCCATCGCAATAGTTTGACTAAGCCTTTACTTAATCACTTTTTGGTCCAATATCCTACTACAATGTATGCATGTACCAAATATAATGTCTGACTTTGTTTCCTCAAACATCTACTCAATGAGTATGTATCTGAGGATGGCCTTTATGAGGAAAACAGTCAAGAGCGTGTTTGTTTTGATTTTGTTTTAGTATTACCGTTTATTAAATCTAAATTAAACTTTGGTACAATTTTAATTTAGATTTAATAAACGGTTCGCAGTTATGGTCGGATAAACAAAAGTACACAGATAAACATACATACAAACATCAGATTGTTGAAGTATATTGGAGATTTTATTCCAAAAACTATCGTGAACTTGACTATTCATCCGCTTCTCCTTTTTGACGCGGAGGGAGAAAGTCGTGATCACTCACCCTGATGAAGACTCTCTGAATGAGTCGAAACTTAGTCGGTGACCGATACCTTCACCGATAGTGCGATACATGAAAATTCCCGTTTTTACAATATTTATATTAGATATCTATTTCTCAATATATATAGATCTATTTTCTATCGAGATTTTTTACAGTAACGATCATTGATATGAAGGTAACGTCCGCTAGGGATATTGAGTAATATAGCCATGACGTGTTTGGGCTGTGTCTTGTGCGTATTATAAGGGCACTTATCGCTTGTTTGTAAGAAGATGAGGCTACACAAAAAGCCCTCTTGGGGTTTGCACAAAATGTTTCAATAAGTAGGCATGTTCTCGTCTACACAAGCATTCGACTAAGACTGACTGGATATAGTTTTTCACGAAACAGTGGTCGTTGTCTTATAACTAGTGTGTCAAGACTATGTTTGTGCCAGTTTGAATGTATGAATAAAAATATGTACTTTATTGTACACCATAAGAAATAAAAATAAATAAATAAATATTTTCTGGACATTTTTCACAGAGCATCATCTAGCCCCAAACTAAGCAGAGCTTGTATTATGGGAACTACATGATTGATATACTACTTAGATACTTTTTTTTTTGTAAATACATACATATTATACATAGAAAACACCCAGACCCGAGACAAATATTTGTAGATCATACAAACATTAGTCCCGCGACGGGAATCGAACCCGCAACCTTCTGTGTCTCAGGCGGGCTTTCGCCCACTATGCCACTGAGGTCGTCAAAACCTCTGAACAAGAAGAAAACATATAATTTAACAAAACAAAAAAAAAATGGGCGGTCTTATCGCTAAGAAGCTATCTCTTCCAGACAACCTTTGGATGGAGAGGATTAAATGAGATTGTAATAATGGCTGGGGGTGTACTAATGCTTTATTAATTTGGAAAGTGTTCAATTAGTTATAAATAGATACTAACAAATAGGTAATAAATATATTACATAAAGTACCTAATATTAATAAATAAAAATATATAATTATATTATATACATACAACATAAATAAATACTTTAACCACATAAATATTCTTCAATCCAAATGATAAAATATCTCGCCAAACTACCTCTCAAAGGGGTTGTAGAGGGTGTCCAAGTTTGTATAGGAACTTTTTAACGAGTGCTCCAATTTTCTTAAATATTATTTAGTACAAATGATAATGCAATTATTTTTGATACATCTATCAATTACCTATCCTACGCGAGTAAACCCGCGAGCATCGGCTAGTACTTTATAAAATTAAATCTATTTGATGTTTAGTTTTAATTTTTTGATAGTGAAAGAAGTGGTGTGGCAAGATATTTTATTTGCATTCAATATGGATGAAAATTGTTAAGGTCTGGTAAAACTGACGCTATTGCGGTGGCGATGTTGATCAAAGGGAAATGGTAATCGAGTGGTTGTCACGTTCACGTGAATGTATTGTTCGCCACCGCTCTACCACCGCTACCAGTTTGACCAGGCCGTTAGGTAGGTAGTTTATATTACTCTTGGGGTTGTAGGTAGTTTATATTTATAGAATGTTTAAGTATGGATAGATGCTTAGTTGGTAGGGGGGTTGTTGAACTATGAGAGTGTGATATCTCAGTTCGTAGTGAACTACGAGTTAAAAAAAAAACAGTCATATAATTACTAGTTAATATAGGATGTTTACACACCTAGTTAGTCTTAGTTAATACGCCTACAATCTAGATAGTTCTCTAGATAGATAGTTCTGTTTTCGCTACATTAGCCGATTCATAGATATTGTTTGATAAATATTAATCAGTGCTGGCGTATCGTCCAAAACACGCATATACTTCTTTTCATCTTGGTTTATCCAAGCCTTGACAGACGGTATAAATATTTGCTAGTGATATCGGCATGAAAAATGTTATCAAAATTACGAAGCTATTCACGAAAGTTTTGAACCATATCTTAAAATAATAAGATTTAAAATAATCGAAATTTACAATTTGGCTTTGGTACTAAAAACACACTAGACAAGAATTGATCATATTCTGAACTCGACCGATTTCCCTTTATTAGTTATAAAACAGCCCATAGTACTGTTCGCCAAACTAACATTAAGGGTAGCGCAGTTCTAAAGAAAAGCACGCAAACCCTGGTTGGAGAAAGTTAACTTTAGGGGTAGTACAGTTCCATAGAAAAGTACGCTAACCCCGGTAGGTAAATATCATTTTTTCGGGCAGTACAGTTCCAAAGAAAAATACGCAAACCCTGGTAGGTACAAAAATACATTGGGCGGTACAGTTCCAAAGAAAAGTACGCAAGCCCTGTAAGATAAAAGTTAACTCAATGGGTAGTACGATTCCAAAGAAAAGTACGCAAACCCAGTGGAAATAACTCAATCTTTAATTCCTACCTATATTACTATTTTACTTAGGTAGGTACTACCTCACGGTAGGTAGGGAGTTACGGTCACACCCGTAACCGTAAATAGGTTCACTGACGTACACGTCTATTTATGCCGCAACACTAAGTTTTATTAGAAATCTAGATAAGAAACAGTACCAGAACAATGTTCGAAACCCAAACGAAAAGGATAGTAACACCACAAATATGAAAGCAAATCCGTCAAGGAATGATTATACAATATTTAACAATAAATGTATACATCTAAAAAGCGAATGATGCGAGCGGGTAGATTACCCACAAACGAGATGTCAGAAAATAGTTTTCTTTTATTTGTGTATTTATCTACCCTCAAATTAGTGCGTGAATGGCGTACCACTAAGCGGTACTACAAGTGTTTTATACTAATCCCTTCGGACAAAGCCTTTCATATAATTATGATAGAACTTCACATACAGGTAAGTTCGTTTAATCATTAATTATATGGTTATAGTAATAATGCTTGATTGAAAAATCAAAAAATGAATCCTTGAAATATTACGGATTAACATTTTTATATGCCTTAAAAATAATATAAGCTTCTGCCTACGTCACCTGCCGGTGATCCTGCGTCAACAGATCAAAATTCTAACTTAAAACTAATTTTAAATTGGAAGGAATATACAACAGTTAAAATGTATCCTTTTTCATACAAACACGACCCCAATTACTTTGGACAAATACTGCCATAATCCCCTAACTGTAAACATAGGTATGAAATAAAAAACTGGTTCAAAATACCAGTAAGCATTACTCGGATCTATCCAGAAAAAAGGCATATTCAATTTAAAAAGTTTCACCGGCAGTCCAGTTTCGATTTCTGCAGTGTCGATTTCGATACCCCAGTGTAAAAAATGTACCGATAGGCTTTGACCGGTACTGGGACAAATATATTAGTATCCTGCCTTTGTGTGGTAGAATTGCTGTCCGAATGTATGGGGTTCGCAGTATAACTGTATAGATTGGAAATAATTGAATTCTTTCTAAACGTGGCTCAATCCGTTGTTTTTTGAGCTTTTGTCGAACGAAATTTTGATGCACAGTTGTTTATTTTTCGGTTCAGGGGCCTAACCATGAGGTCTTACAGCGATTCAGTTTGTAAAAGGTTTGTCATTTGCATAGCGGGATTTGACATCTTTGCCTGAATTGAATCGCAATAAGACTTGGTGGTTAGGCCTCTGGACTCGACTGGGAAGGTAGTGTAAAAACTAGTGTGTGTGCATCCAAAAAGGATGCAAAAAAATATTGTGGTCAGTATACATAATTTTTCTAGCGTTTGTTTGTTCATCGTTTGTTAGTGGCTAACTCTTTTGTTGGAGTTTTTAGGTCTTGCCTCCGATATTCAAGTAAGGCTTACGCTGATCGTAGTAATTGCATTTATATAAATAGATGAGTCATGATAATCTACCGTTTTTTTGAGCGGTGTCTTTAGTAGTTTCTATTATACTATTATAAATAATATTATAAACGCGAAAGTTTGTGAGGATGGATGTTCGTTACTCTTCCACGTAAAAACTACTGAACGGATGTTGATGAAACTTTACAGTAATATAGCTTATATATTAGAATAACATATACACTACTTTTTATCCGGGTACCATGCGGGCGAAGCCGTTGGCAGAAGCTAGTAATATTATTAACGCGAAAGTTTGTAAGGATGGATGTTTGTTACTCTTTCACGCAAAAAACTATTGAACGGATATTGATGAAACTTTACAGTAATATAGCTTATACATCAGAATAACATAAAGGCTACTTTTTATCTTTTTACCTAGATGGGTACCACGCGGGCGAAGCCGTGGGCAGAAGCTAGTACTATTATAAATTTTGATCCGTTGGTAGTCGTCCAAAAGTGCCAAATGTTTATTACAGGGATTTTTATCGTTTCAGAACCTGGGTAAATGAAGGTATATTTCTGCTACGACCGTAGTTGATGTCTACGATATTCGTAGCAGTTCGCTGCCTACGCCGTAGCGTGTGCTACGTCAGTTGCGGCCGACTTACAAGGCTTTCATTAGCAGTTTTAAAGTGGAAGTAGTTATGTATACAATGCTACCAAGTATTTAAGGAAACTTTCATATGTGAAAACATCTTATTTCAATATGTGAATGTATTCTTATCTTACCAAAATAATATTTTAGTTCAAACATAATCGTCAAATATATTTTATCTGTTTGCGTAGCTTCCTATCGTTACTGGTAAGGCTTTCAAACAAACATCGTGTTTTTATTGTTACAGAATTTATATGTTTCGTTAATAAAGTGAACGTATTATTATATTTTATATTTAGGTACTAAAATTTTCATAGGAAATAAAAATGTTTCGCTTTTTCATTATTGTTTTATATTTTAATTTATTATTTACCAATGACATTATTAAGGTAGGTGGTGGTTCATTGCTTTGTAATTTGGTGCACTATATATAGAAGTATATTACTACAGGCTTATGATGATGATGATTAACTCTGACGTTGATTGATAAGGCGAAAAAACTAAAATTTTAACGAGTTTATTGGAGAAGCACCGATTGTTTCGAATCATTCCAATAATCCATTGGGGTAAGTCGAAACAATCAAAGAAAGAAAAAGAAAAGTAAGAAAATATTTTTATTCATCTTAAAAAAGTTAGTGCAGTCACGTACATAGTTCTGATCCTACATTAGGATTCCCTGTGTCATAGGTATCAGGAACTATGAGTATCGTGATACCACAGCACTCAAACCCGTTGTGTTTGTTTCAATCTATGAAGTTTCTCTAAATATTATTATTTTTAAAATACGTCTCTGCCCGCTGCCTCTAATGTCCCGTATTAACGTAGTAAGGGTAAGCTTTTATAACAAAAAATATCGCAGGAGAACAGAAGATCATAAATAAAGGAAAGTACGCCACTTCGCGGGCATCTGACGTGGAGCGTGTGGGAGATTATGGGAATTCTGTACATGAAATTTTGGTGAAATGGAAATGTATAAAAAAAATACGCTCACGACTCAGTCAAAGTCAAAGTCAAAATTCATTTATTCAATAAAATCACAAAGACCACTTTGAAACGTCGGTTTTTATCTAGATACCTGTTCCACCGCGACCAAGCCAGGAAAGAAAGGCAAGAAAGCCAGGCTGGTTATTCTTTTTAATGACCTTTTACAAAACAGTAGGTTCGAGTTGAAGCATTTTCATTAAGATTGTATTCTCCACTTAGATACATACTTATTGCGTAAATATTTTAAGAATACCAGGTAGTGGGTAGTCACAGACAGATTATAACTTTATTATATTTGGCACATACCCGCGTTTAGAGAGCAGTGACCTTTTCCACGTGATAGGTTGTAAGCACATCGACGCTTATTGGAACACTAACTGATGACAAATACCTTCCAAATTTTTGAAAAATAAAATAAAATGGTCATTAAATTCGAAGCAAAACTAACGGTTTATTTGGTACACCGAATTCTTTGAGTAATCGAGAAAAATAGACTGGTAAATAGGCTGAAAAATAGAAAAAAAATATAAAGGACAAAAGCACTGAATATTTTTTTATCTGTTGTTAGTTGACTTGACTTGACTTGACTTCTTGATAGTTTACTCAAAGACTTTCAACCTTGGCTGTCATAAATGGCTATAAACAGCATTACACGGCATGTACTCTGATAATTTCTGGCATAGAGTGCTATTTAAAAAAAAAAAAAAAAACCTGCTATTGACAACAAATTGAGAAAATACCCAGAAAATGACGCGACGACATATCCGGAACAGACAAAAATAAACCAACAAAATTCACCCCAACCACAACCGGCCCAAATAAAAAACTCCCTTGCGATTCAAAACCCAATAAACATTTAAAAAGTCAAATAAAAAACAGCTCAAAATCTTGCTCAGCAAAAGTAGCGACCCAAAGAATCTAATTATACTTTTGTGCCTTCGCGCCGTATGACGGAATTCCGCCCTCGACAGTCGGGCCTTAAATGATTTCGCTTCTTGAAATCTGTCTCAATTCTGCTCCGTTTCAACTCCCGACGCAATTTCGTTCATATTATGTGGGACCAGACTGCAAGCGACCCGTGGGGTGTCAGATTGAATATTGAAAGTTTGTTTCAGCCTTTTATTACGAATTAAGTCTATGTAAAAATATAGGTTATCTTGGTTTTATATAATCGTAAGTTTATAATTTTAAAGTTTCATTTATTAAAATAAATAATAAATAATGCTGGATAGTTTTTCACAGCATCATACAGCCCCAAACTAAGCAGAGCTTGTATTATGGGAACTACATGACTGATAAACTACTTAAAAACAATACATCGAATTGATATCGTATATTATCCATTTGAGTCACATTTGATGACCTCTGTGGCGCAATGGGCGAAAGCTCGCCTGAGACGCAGAAGGTTGCAGGTTCAATTCCCGCCGCGGGACAAATGTTTGTATTTGCAAATATTTGTCTCGGGTCTGGGTTTTTTCTATGTATAATATGTACCTATGTATTTACAAAAAAAAAATATGTAAGTAGTATATCAGTCATGTAGTTCCCATAATACAAGCTCTGTTTAGTTTGGGGCTAGATGATGCTGTATGAAAATGTCCTGCAATATTTATTTATTTTTACATATACAGTCCTGACCTCTAGGATTCCCTATATAGTGAGTATCAAGAACTTGGTATCATTAAAACAACTATTATTTAAAAGAAATGAACCTATCAAAAGTATCGTAGAAACATTATATTTGCAATCTAACCCACATTATGCGGAATAAAGTTGAAGCAAACGCCACTCAGCCGTAAGATTGCGTGTATTGAATCGTTAAAGTTCATCCGTGAGATTGTAACGGAAGGTACAATGTATCATTTTAATGGAAATCTGTTCCATTCAAATGATCTAAAGCCCCCTTGATCCGCAGATCGTCTTTTTGATCGAACAAAGTTGCTACAACCAAATACAACTAGATAAATCAACTAATCCAAATCACTACCAGACGGAAACGTCCCCGAAACGCTGAATGGCTATGATAAAGCGTTGAGCAATAAGAGTCAGCTATCTGGTCACGAGTCACTTTAGTCTGAAACTTCTTTATACCGCACTGTCAGACCGTTATTTTCCTATGATCGGACAACAATTGTTTCTATCTGATCAATGGAACATTAGAAACTCGCCACATACTGTTGTCCGATCCGCAGATTTTCTTATAAATCGGTGACTAGTTTATGTGCCACAAAAGCACAGAAGCGCTCAGTTGTTAAAACTACATGAGGTCTCCTACAAAAATTTTATGTTGAGCTTTCTTATTCTTAGTATTTTTAACTTAAAAATGGTTAAGTTAATAAAATACCATTATCAAAAAATACTTTACCGATTGGTGATCTCGATTAGATGAGCCTTCTATAGATCGTTTGCAACGATCTTAAGATGTGTCATTTGGTTTCATCTATATCGTCTTGATACTTTCTTACCTTAATAGTTGTTAGATTCTTTCTGTAAGCAATAAATAAGATAACTTTATCAATGATAAATCTTTCTCCCACGCAATCTCAGATTATGAAATTCTGTCCCTGCTGAGGTTTTCCCAAGTGACTTCAGTATTAGATTCTTCGAAAAGAGCGTTTTGACATTTCTAAAGTGTCTAAGGCCCGAATGCATAGTAAAATAAGGGCTCTCCTAGGGGACTATTCAGGCGCTATGTGAAAATTCAAGCGCGAGTTCAAACTTTATGTACTTAGCCATAAGGCGAATGCTGAATGATGGATTTTGGGGGACTGTTCAACCCCCGACTATGAATTCAGGCTTAAAACGAGCGTGTGTTACAAGCATCCATAGACTACGGTAACCGCTTACCAACAGGTGGGCCATTATGCATGTTTACTACCTTGGTGGTCTGACAAAAAATAAGTTAAGCGCTTCAGTACGTACCTAAACTGCAGGTGATATTACAAAAGGTTTTAATAAAAATTTAAATTAAAAAGAGTTTTTAACGCTCCCACTTTATAATTCCCAAGAAAGACTAAGATTCCCTAAGCGCCTAATTTTTAGTATTCTAAAGGCGAGTAGGTGTGACTCTCAGTTTATGGGGCAACGAATAAGCCTGCGTACACCGTCACTTGTGAAGACGTTGCTGCCCCAGTCACATGCCGTTTCAACCGTCCCTGTACGAGTATGTTATTTTGTTGTTCTATGATCTGCAAATATTTGTCCCGGGTCTGGGTGTTTTCTATGTATATGTATGTTTT
Source organism: Perizoma flavofasciatum (assembly GCA_958496245.1). NCBI lineage: Eukaryota > Metazoa > Arthropoda > Insecta > Lepidoptera > Geometridae > Perizoma > Perizoma flavofasciatum. The sequence continues at coordinate 10,999,900 of OY292433.1, forward strand.
TGCAAAGTAAAAGTAGTTTCCAGAACAAGCTCTGCTTAGTTTAGTGCTAGATGATGCTGTATGAAAATGTCCAGCATTTTTTTTTATATTAATCTTATAACAACTCGTATCTTCTTAAGCTTGCTCTGTAGCTAGATTTTTAAAATGTGTGTATGAGCTAATGAAAACTTCTATAGTATGAAGCTACCGCCGTTTGCTCACAATGAGACAAATCTTCAAAAGCCATGCCCATATTTTACATGAGCACAAATTGGTTCCGCTATAATACGATTTGGGATGTCTTTACTAGATTAAGAAGGATTCTTGAGTGGATAGGAACATTTACTTATATTTACGAGTACGTTGAAAGCAGGTGAATCAAATTATATATTTATAGGCTCTTTTACCTGAACAAATTTACTGCCTGGCATCGTAGATATTTTTGTTTATATCGGGACGGTGTTTTCGTTTGCAGACGTTTTGTTTTGAAATTGTTCTGTTTGTTGACTTCTAAGAAATACATCCTACTATGCTACTACTAATGCGAATGTTTGTGAGGATGGATGTTTGTTACTCTTTCACGCAAAAACTACTGAACGGATTTTAATGAAACTTCACAGTAATATAGCTTATACATCAGAATAACACGTAGGCTACTTTTTATCCGCGTACCATACGGGCAAAGCCGTGGGCAGAAGCTAGTTTAAGATACAGAATTAGCTCAATTATTAGGTAATAATTTTATTTACAACAACTTAATAATAATAATTGTTTGTTTGTTTGCCTGAATGCCGTAGTTATGTATTATATTTTTCACTTTTCATGCTCTTAAAGTAATTAGCTTAGCGTAGGTGTATTAAAGTGAACCATTTAACCTCTAGGAGCAAAGTAGTTTTTTGTCGTTATTATCAACAGACTCCATAATTAATGTGATTCTTTATAAAGACTTGGCTTTTGATGTTCCGTTTATTAGATAATTCCTTAGAAAAGAGTATGAAGATATTTTTTTTTATTTGAATTTATTTTTGAACATGGAGCTGAAAGCTACACTGCTGGACTAGCGTTTATTGGCTAGCGTTGGATGTATGCGCCAGTGCGTTTGTCAACAAGAAGACATTTTTTTTATTTAATTTGGTATCTTTACAATTTTCTTTAATACATAGTATATTTTATTTTCTAGAAGTGAAAAGTAGAGTGTTTAATTTGACTGAAACCATTTCATACTGGATTCTATGCAAACATTTGCCCCGCAGCGGGAATCGAATCCCTCTTGGGTCTCGGCCTGCTACTCGCCCACTACGCCACCGAGATCGTGGTGTTTATATCAAACACTAATGTCCAGCGTGAAAGCTGTTTTAATGTATCGTGTACAGACTATTATTAATTTATTGGTGTAGCAATATTGAAGGGATGATACAATGAGATATTGAATTTCAATCTAATATCTTCGGCTATAATATTGGCTGCAGTATTGGTTCTGTTCGCAACTATAATTGAAATCAAAGGATGATTATTGTTGTAATTGCATGCAATAAGAGAAATAACGTTAATTAAATAGACCGTTTGCAACGGATTTTAGGTAACTATTTCATCTATATTTTTGTACTAGTTTCTGCCCACGGCTTCGCCCACGTGGTACTCAGATAAAAAGTAGCCTATATGTTATTCTGATGTATAAGCTATATTACTGTGAAGTTTCATCAAAATCCGTTCGGTAGTCATTGCGTGAAAGAGTAACAAACATCCATCCCACGTTTATAATATTAGTAGGATAATCTACTTGTACATAGTTGTATGATTAAATTGACATAATTAAAATAGTTTCTATTTTAATAAATAATGAAATTCGAAATGTATTTACAGAAATAAATATTTAAGTAGTATATCAGTCATGTAGTTCCCATAACACAAGCTCTGGCAGCTTACTGTGGGGCTAGATGAAGCTGTGTGAAAAATGTCCAGCATTATTATTAATTCAAAAATTATTATTCAAATGCATTGGTAAACATATTTGATCACTTTAATTTGTAATTTATAAATATTTTATTATTAAAGCCTTTTTCAATATAAAATTAATTTTCACAACCCATTACGGCCCACACTAATGTCCTATTGTTTCATTCTTAAAGGCCTTGCAACCTTGTACGAGTAATCTAATTTGGGCCATTTTGGACCATTTACCAAGCGCTAAATGGCTAATTAAAAATCGATTTGTTCTGAAACAATTAATCTTCGTAACGTGGCCGGTCCGTTTTTACATCTGGGTTATGTCATGAATGCAAGCAGAGCGTTATTTGGTTTAACTCGTTCGTTTTAGGTAACCTTGCCATTGATCAGTTACGAGGATGAGGGGCAATAATTGCTTGACCCGACCAAAAATGAGCGTAAGGCGGTTCGCTGTGTTTAGTGGGACTAGCACGCGTGTATAGTTTAGTGTAAATATATCAAAAGCACACTGCGTGGCGCGGCCTTTTTTATATATAACTAGCTACTGTACACGGCTTCGCCCGCATGGTACCCGGATAAAAAGTAGCCTTCTGCTACGTCACGATAGGGCTGGTCCACCAGTTCAAAGTCGCTCAGCGAGCTATGGAAAGAGCTATGCTCGGAGTCTCTCTGAATACATCCGTCAGAGAAACAAAGTTATCGATATAGCTCAACGAATTAGCAAGCTGACGTGGCAGTGGGCCGGTCGTATCTCGCGAAGAACCGATAACCGCTGGGGTAAACGTGTTCTTGAGTGGAGACCGCGACTCGGCAAACGTAGTGTAGGAAGCCCTCCGGCCAGCTGGGATGACGATCTACGAACGAATGCAGGCAGATCCTGGATGCGGCAAGCTGAAGACAGGGCGCTATGGCGCTCATTAGGGGAGTTCTATGTCCAGCAGTGGACTAATATAGGCTGATGATGTGATGATGTGTTAAAAGTATGTTATTAAAAGTCGGTTTTTCTTCTATTAAAAAAACTACTTGTCCTCTATTAACACTAAATAGAATGGCACTTTGGCTAAACCCTTGCTATGAGTAATCCGCTTGTCGCTCTGCTTGATACTCAGTACCCCGTTAAAAGAACCTTAATCAGCTTTGTAAAACATTAACTCTCATCGTGTTTCGGTACAAAAGCTAATTATATTGCTGCCGATCGTGATTGGTTGGTTCATCAGTTTAAAATTAATTTTGGTTTTAATTTTATCAGGTGGAGGAGCTTGTGTGGTTTGTGTTGGGTTACTTTGAAAAGTATTTTCTTTTTAAATGTGGTCTTGCTTAGACAGTATAGTCAGGTGAAATACGGTCAGGTATCGAGGGTGAAAGGTCGATTGGATTCAGGGTCATGTTCCCAACAGGACCCTGAATCCAATTCATCTGCCTGAAAACGTTCAAAATTATTTATATAGGGTTACTATTAGCAGCAGCTGAATTGGTATAAGAATCATTAGTTTTTACCATTTATCTTGATATTGTAAACTGTTTGTACCTTAATGAAAATAAAATAAAATAAACGTGTTTAAAAAAAAATACAACCTTTTAAATCCAATTTTCAATTGCGTAAAAAAGCAACATGTATTAAAAAATATTAATTTTATTTATAAAAGAAAAAAACTCCAGCGTTTTTTTGTATAAATAATAATAAATTTATGCATACAACTATGCACAAGTAGGTATAAATAATAAATACAGATGAAACAGCTACCTATCTAATGACCGTTATGAACGACCTATAGATAGCTTAGCTGGTCCAGATCACTACCAGACGGAAGCGTTCCCAAAATTGCCGCTTTGCCACGCTGAATGGCAATGGTACCGACGTTTCAAAGTGATCCTTGAGATTTTAATGAATAAATGAATTTTGACTTTGACTTTGGTAATGCGTTGACATAGATAAGATCAACTCTCTGATCACACATCGCTTCGACCAGTCGCTCTGAAATAATTTTGGAATTTTCGGTCCCCAAGGACACATAGTCTCAACAACAAAAGCGTGTAAGAAAGCTCTGTAGAATGTATAAATAGTATTTTCCAAACTTTTACTTAACATAATTATGAGTTTTATGTGGGGCTTTACGGTTCTTTTTATTATCTTTCCAAAGTTGCGACTGTGTTATAATTTATAAATATTAGAACAATAGTCAAAGTCAAAGTCAATAGGTTTTTTTTAATTGAAATCACAAGGATCATATAGAAACGTCAACTTAAAAACTATACGTGAATCTAAAATGTTAAAGTGAATTTACGCAGGTTCCTCGCGCATTATTTAATATTTTGTTACACAACTTGATTTTTTTTTAATATTTTAGGAAACCAATTAAAAAAAAACTGTAACAGGGCTGTATTTTTGAAGTTGTTATAACAGTTTTCTTAGAATATTACCTGTCACCATGTTATTTCACGGCACATAATAAAAAGCTCAACAAGTCAAAAACTGGGGGTCTTCCTATCCGTTGAAAAAGTCAAATATATTGTTTCATCCAAATTATGTCGGCTTATCTTAGGCGTGTTTTACGGACATATTTTATTACAATTTTGTTACTAAGCTGGACTTTAGTAGTTTTATTGTTTGGTGGTAAAGAATCCTTTATGTGTAACTACAGATTGGACTGCTTTTTAACTTAGCACAAAACATATATCTATCTTTTCAAGGCTTTAATTACCACGCCCATACGGTCACCCACACAAATCGAGCCGTCACTGCTGGGATGGTGTTAATCTAATTAACGCATCTGTCCTCGCTCAGACACACAGTTTCATTAATCACTTGCGCCAACGACTGTACGCCTTAATCAGCCGTAGCAGCTGTGAAGCGTATTGCAATTTCTTCGGTTTGGTACGTCTGAGTGATATATTAAAGAATATAGAGTGAAAGTACGTGTACGTTTTCTAGGTCATTGAAGTGTAGATACTTGATGATAAAGGGGCTGTGATATCTTTTAACATCGAACAGATTAACTGGGGAAAAGCCTCAGACGATTGTTATATGTCGAGGAAAGCCGTCTCTGATGGGGTTGTCGTTCACAACAATGCTTGGTTTACTCTACTGTCTCATAAGCGTAGTTTTCTTTTTTTTTTATATTGCCGGACTTTTTTCACACAGCATCATCTAGCCCCAAACTAAGCAGAGCTTGTATGTGAACTCTATGACTGATATACTACTTAAATACTTTTTTTTTATAAATACATACATATTTTACATAACACTTAGAGCCGAGACAAATATTTGCAGATCATACAAACATTTGTCCCGCGGCGGAAATCGAACCCGCAACCTGCGTCCCAGAGGTCGTCACCAACACGCTGCTCTTCCTTCTACTTCAACAGAAACTAAATTTGTCTGTGAGATATGCGGTCTTAGCTGTCGCTCCCGTATCGGACTTACTAGTCATTTGCGAAAGTGCCGCATCTTTGAAACGAATGCTGCTTAAGTAATCTTTTATATATGTAAAAGGCCTATGATGATGATGATGATATAATTTAAACATTATGTACTTAACAATGTTCCTTTACAGCAGCAATTTAATCTTTTCTTAAATAACCTAATTATGTTAACATTTATAGGTATGTAAGTAAAATGCTTCTGTTTCTAGCACCCTTCCAAGTCCTACAATGTACTTACATTACATTATTTTCGACGTAACTATAGGTTCCCATGGTTAAAAATAAATGAGTATTAGTATGATGAAAGGTTGCCTATAGAACACATAATACCTAGTACATGTTTATGAATAACATATGTCATTTATTATATACCTAAAATACCTGCTTAGGTAGGCTAATGTGAATAACTTATAAAAGAGAAACCCTAGCGAATGTAAGTAACCAACACAAACCTTGGTTTACGTGGTTACAAGATTACGGAAACACTACGTATGAATCTTTTTATATGAATACATATATTATATATATCTATGTATCTAGCTCATTGTAAAAGAGCTCGTCCGGGTAAGTACAACACCATTTACACCATGATACACCATACCTATTTATGTCAAGCAGTAATATTCACATTGTTCCGGTTTGAAGGGTATGGGTGCCAGTGAATTATAGTCACATGAGACTTTTCACCCGTTCTGTCTCAGGGTCGGCAACGTTCCGAACTTTTTATACAAGAAAAAAGTGGAACATAATTTTTAACATTTCCAGCACCTCTGTCCGTTTCAAAGAAGTAAAAGCCTTTTTACCGCTCTCCTGTTCATAAATGGGTCTGTGAAAATCACGTCGAGGTTTTTTGAAGCATATTTGATTTTAAACTTCTAATTATATCAACCATTTTTATTCCAAAAACTATCGTGAACTTGACTATTCACGGCTCCTACTCCGAGTGCACGGCGCGACGCGAAAGGAGAAAGTCGCGACCACTCACTCTGATAAAGACTCTCCTGATGAGTCGAAACTTAGCCAGTGCCTTCACCGATAGTGCAGTACGTGAAAATTCCCGTTTTTACAATATGGATATATATACATAGGCCTCTTCGATGCTACTCAGACTTCCGATCTGGAGGTTGTGGGTTCAAACTCGTTCCACCAATGGATAATTCGAAGGTATGTGCCAGTTAGTGTTCCAATAAGCGGCGATATGCTTGCAACATATCATTCATTAATCCAGAACGATGGCGAGATAGACCGGGATGTGAGGAACAGAATAAATGCGGGATGGATGAAATGGCGACAGGTTACAAGAACTACATGTGATCCACGAATGCCCCTTAGGCTCAAAGGAAAAATTTACAAAACGATCATAAGACCTGTCGTATTGTATGCTACGGAGTGTTGGGCAACCAAAGTAATTGATGAAAGCTCTTCTTTCTGCACGCAGCTGAGATGCGAATATTGAGATGGATTTGTGGAGTTACTAGAATGGACAAAATAAGGAATGAGTATAACAAGGGGAAGTTAGAAAGTAACAACACCCGTAACTGAAAAGTTGAGGAGTAATAGGTTAGCATGGTATGGGCATGTCATGAGGAGGGAAGAATGTCATATTACGAGAAGAATGTTAAATATGAATGTTAAAATGAATGTTGTTAATATCTAATTTTCGAAAATCGACCCCTAAGGAGGTTGAATAGGACGGTAAAGTTTCTATGAAAAAAAAATGTTTGATTCGCTCAAAGCTCTGTGCAAATAAACTTTAAAGTAAATAATAAAGAAGAAGCCTTGAAGCCTGGAGACGGTCATATGCTACTTTTATTAACATAACACGCGGGTGAAGCCGTGGGCAGAAGCTAGTATTAAATACTTGTATTTGCAAAAGTACAGTTAATGAATTCCTGGGTTGTTATTTTTTTCTTTAGTATGCATTAAACAGTTTACCTATCTTTCTATCTAAATGTAACGGTTGAACGTGCTTCTGACTACCCTCTACTTGGTTACAGTAGAGATCTGTAATGAGTATGAATCTGAGGATGTCCATTATGGGGAATACAGTTGTGAGCGTGTTTTTTACAAAAAACTACGAAGTGGCTAAAGTTTTGTCCCCTCTAACTTTTGTACTTCGTAAAGACATGAAAAAAGCTTGTTATTTGATAAAGTATCTCAAAGAAAATAGTTTGACGAAATTTCTGAGATTATTATGTACAGATTTCTGAATTACGGGAACTAGCATGGTTTGACACAACTTTATCATCATCATAAAAAGTCTGAAGAAGTACGCATACCAACAAATCAAATCAAGTGTTTTATTATATTTTGGACAAGTAGTACAATCCATATTGTTAGTAGATAGTTAAGACAATTTTTTAGTTAATTCCGCAAAGATAGGACGACATCTGGTGACAGGAAATTATCAAACAATAAAATCAATTTGAAATCACTGATGGACACCCTACGCAAAAAACCTCCCTTAAAAATTCTATGATTTATGGTCTTGGTTAATTAACCAACCTCCATTAACTGCCTAACTGCACGCAACTTACTTTATTCTTGAGTCAAATAAACCACATTCTATACTATTCCAACTTTCATTTTATTCTATTATTTTCAAACTTTCATTCTAATCTATTCCATTCCACTTTTGTTTCGCATACAATAACACTTCGATAACCTAGTGTTTAAACAAACCTGACAAAGGTTTTAAAAATAACTACCTACTTATTGTACCAACTCAGTTAGTTAGATTAATATATAACTCTCATATATTTACGATAGTTATATATTAATATACAAATAATAAAGTATATAAGTACTATATCAGTCATGTAGTTCCCATAATACAAGGTCTCTTAGATTAGGGCTAGATGATGCTGTGTGAAAAATGACCAGAATTATTTATTTATTTTTATTAATTTACCGGTTGAAAGATAGAATTCGGAAAGTTTTATTGTCATGATGACTTTTCACGATACCGTTAAACCACTTGGCCTGAGCATTTGAATACCAAATGTATTGTCATAAAATCTTAACTTACAAAAGCATCTTTTAATGCGCGATCATCCTCTCAAGTTTTAGTGAAATTTCCAAGCAGTTTTAGTGAAAGTTCCTCTGTTTACAAAAGGGTCCCATTTATAGTAATGGCGAACGCATTACTGTATCTAACTCGGCGATCGCTTTAGGTCAGTAATCGAGTGTAGCTTTGTAAACAGAGAACTTACTTCGTTTTGTTTCATTTTTGTACGAAAACATAACATAAAACCCAGTACTAATTCTGACCCAACGGACCCCCCTGAGTCCTTGGTATACTGTATTACAGCACTAAAAGTGTGAAGTATCTACTTACCTTTACAACAACATAATATTTCCTAGTTTTCATAAATTATCTGACGTTTTGAAGATATTAACACGCTTAAATTAGCGTCACTTGTAACTAACTAACAAACAATGTAATCAAATCTTGGAAGTCAATTTTAACCTACTTTTAATTGTCGTATCGAAATGAAACTTTGTATGTATAGTTAGTTCAATTGACAATGCTAAAATTTAGTATCTTGAAGCTGATTTGTTGATCAAGCCAGGATGTCCAGGAGGTGGATAGTGGATTTTTTTTATAATTTTTAGTGCGTGATAAAAGCGTGCTGTTCAGTCTTTTAAACAATACATTTTAAGAATTCCTACGACCTCATCTGACGGTAGACCATAGGCAGAGACTAGGCAGATTCTCTATTTTTTAATTACCTATCAACTTTATTCCTGTAAACGAGAGTAAAGTTGTCAGAAATAAACAAAAGAGCAATCCCAAAAGGGTATTCTAACTTATCCGTACTGTGTCGTGTCCAAAAGTCCAAAACGTGGCAGGGCTGCGTAGCGAATATAATATAGTTAAGGCATTTTTTTTTATAACATGAATGCAAGGATATGTGGATGGTTCTAAAAAAGTTATCCAGTCAGATTACGGTATATTTATAAACCTTACTATCTAGCTTACCTTTTTTATTCAATATCTCTTTTCATCGCTGCACGAATTATTTTTTTAATGCGTTGGTTGAGCCCTGAAACAAAGAAAATGTATCTAATATTAACTGTTAAAACGTTAAAATCCTACAGAACAACATATATTCCGAATAGTTATAGTAAAACGACATCATTTTCCTTTTCTCTGTCATTCGTGAATGAAAATGGAGACAGATCAGCATTAGTGTTGTGTCAGACATAACAGCGAAGAGTTTTTTTTTATATTTTTGCTACTACACGTCACATAAGGATTCTGCAATATTAGATGTAGAATAACATAACTACAGATTTTAGTGCAGTTTTTTGTAATCGTTTTAATACTAATAATAAATATTTATTTCAGGCAACAACATGTTTTTTTTAATATGGTGGCAATCGACTTATAATATAAATACCTTACAGAAATTTTAATTTTAGGTGCACAATATGACAATGCGTTATGCTAATTTTATTTATGTACTATTTTTATATGAATATATATTTATGGTTTAAACACCCATTTAGAATATACTTTTTATAAGTTTCTTTGTATTTTGACATATCTAAGTACGTTGTAGGTAATTATGTCTATGGATGAATAAATGAATACACTTCAATACTAACATACATAATAATTATGCTTTGGTAATAAATACATTTGCAAAAATTACGAACTTATAATAATAATAATGTGATGACCTCGATGGCGCAACGGACTAACAACCGGCTGTAATGCTGATGCGAGTCTGTTCCCGCCGCAGGACATAATGTATTGTCTGTAGATATTTGTACGAGGTCTGAGTGTTGTGATACCACGGTATTCGTAGTTTCTGATACTCATGAGACAGGGAATTATGTTAAGGAAAGATTGGAAAATGGCACATTACAATCGACCCGTCTATCTGTCTTTTTGGAATACTATAAGAGATAAAACACTAAATAAAAATCAAAGGAACAATCTCTGATCCCAAACGTTACCAACCAACTTTTTACCTCTCCGGTAAAAATACTAACTCAAAAGACGCTCGATACTAAAATTGTTTTTTGACGTTAAACATAAACGCAATCTTCTGCGCAAGAGAAGCAACAATTTCGCTCTCAATCCGTCAACAAAATTTCATTTTCACAATACACAATACTGTACCGACAATACAGCTGGCGACAAAAGTTGCACATCATAAAACCAGACAAAGGTAACAATGGACTTAGTCTAACACCCACAAAGGGTTCACAATGAAAAGAAATAAATGATGAGTCGAGTTTATCTACAGAGAAAATTACTTACTTACCGACTTTGTTGTGTATTGTTCCGTGTGTCGCTTTGAGTAAGAATGTAGGTGGCAAAATAGTAACCATTCTCTGATAGAAGGGTTACTATGTTTGAGAAAATTATTCGATGTTGCAGTCTAGTAAGTGAATCGTCAAATTCTGTTATTTCCAATCTTTTGATGTAGACTTGGTATGAGAATCAAAGCGTAAAAATAACCATAGGTCACAAATATAGTTCTGACCGACTATATTTGTGACCTATGGTTATTTTTATTTATATATACATACATATATTTATATTTTCTTTGTCAATACAAAAATGTATCATAAGCGTAGACCTCATTCAAAAGTTTTATGATACTGAAATACAGTTTACTATGCAATCGTTCACTTACACAACATAGACAGATAGATAGATAGAAAATGCTTTATTGAACAAGATAAAACAATTATAAAGGCAAACTTAATGCTAATTAGCATTTTCTTCCAGTTAACCTTTGTATTATGGAAAGTGGGGCATACAAGCTTACAGAGCCAATACAGAGCAAACTCAATACCAATTATACGAGTTTTTGCCTTGTGTAAATATCGACCACTTGGACAAAAGCAATAGGATTTTTGCCTCTGCCTCTAACCACGGCTTCGCCCGCGTGGTACCCGGATAAAAAGTACCCTATGTGTTATTTTGATGTAAAAGCTTATATTACTGTAAAATTTCAACAGAATACGTTCAGTAGTTTTTGCGTGAAAGACTAACAAACATCCTTCCTCACAAACTTTCTCATTTATTATATTAGTAGAAGTAGGATAGGATTAACTAACTACCTACCTAATAACAGATTAGTAAATAATAAAATTAACATTTTCGTGTACCTATATATAAAATGAAATAGTCATTGTTAACCAATTTAGTTAAAATAAATATTTATTCATGCATAGCTTTTGCTCGAAACTTTACTCGCTTAACACCAAAGGTATCAATGATATTTCGAATCACAACCACCAGAAAACTTATGACAATTGACTAACACATTTGCACGATTGACTTACAAACTAGCATCTAATCACACATTTCTAATACATACATAAAATGTCGTCTGTTTTTTTAATACCACTAAAGTGGCGAATAAGCATGCTTGCAATACCAGAGAAATTCGCATGTTGCCGACTCTGAGATATTATGGTGAATATATGTGCCTATATTTTTCACCGGCAACCATACCCTTCAAACTGGAACATAGCATATAATGGTAGTACTATCCCAGACGAGCTCTCAAATAAATAAAAAATAAATAAAAGGACATTTACTTACTAACACTAAAACGAACATCCCTAGCCAATATAATAAGTAGGTAATTAAAATAGTAGATATAGTGAGAAGGTATGTCTGTATATAGTTATGTTGGTATATTATCATAAGAAGCCCCTTGAGAGGGAGGCAATGATCTCGGATTTACAATTGCTGTCCAAACATACTTTTTTCGCTTCATTCCCTGTCATCGCATCGCATTAAGATTACCATAAACCGAAAAGCATGTATAATGATACATGCTTTTCGGTTTATGGTAATCTTGACTACGCCTTAAGAACATGCTTGATTTGGTCAGAGTACTTTTATCGAAGTCTTCCCTTTATAAACGTCCCCTTCACGCTTTGCTTGTATACGTGATCCTTAAATCTTATAAATATAATTCATAGGGCAAGGTTTCTATTTTACAGGACGTTCTCATAGCTCACAATAAAAAGTTCTACTTTATACAATTCTATTTGTAACGTCGTAGCTCAAAGTGATTATGCAACTCTTTCCAACAAAGGCCCTTTGCAAGCTTATCCACGTGTCTTGAGATCCGTTTCCGCCGTCTTTCAACCTACTTCTGAAGTCCGCTGGAAAAAGACGTGGTCTTTTTCATGTCCACGGTAAAAATACATTTAATCCTGCATGCGTGCAGGTATCTTTCTTTGTGATAGGAAAATATGTAGTTTGTTACGAATACCCTGTTCGATCTAATAATTACGTTGTCCGGCTCCAACAGGACTTTTAATTTTAGGAATAATAGGGATTTTTTTGTCAATACTTCGAATACTTTAGAGTTTCATCACGTATTTCAGCATCGCTTAGTGAATTCTGGAGATTTTCTGGAGATTGTTTAGGAAACCTTCCTATAATATTTTAAGATACACAAAACGCTTGCGAAAATCTCATTACAAACGATTTATTCATTTAGGAGAAAAATAAAAAAAGACAAACAAACGCACGATCAAAAGTAACCTCTTACCCAACACACGTAGTAGCTCCCTGCGATCCGAGTAAAAATAAAAGCTGACAACTCTATTAGATAAGCAATCACAAAATCAATCTGATATAGGCCATTTGACGGAGGTATTGACGTATCTCGACAATACATTTTATGAGGATCGCCTTAGCCTTGCAGTTTTTTGTAAACAGCTGGTTTATTTCAGTTTCACGCCACCAGTATCGGTATCGTGTCATTTAATTTAAAAAAAGAAAATAATATCGGTTTCGGTGACGATATATCGCTATGATCAGATTATGATATACTCCAACAGGTTTCTTCTAATCCGACTGTTCGTTTACCGTGGGTACAGAAAGACCCTTTTATCGAAATTGTTCGATGTGATATTATTAGTTGGATGTAATTAAAAACAATAGTAGATTGGTATCCATTTTTCAAAACGAGCCATTTCACATGTGAGGTTTAGCCTATATTATCAAGTATGAATGGGTCTTAGTCCTTAATTAAACACTTCTTTTCACTTAAATCGCGATAAATAAAATAACTGGGTACAAAATAAAAAAAGAAAATATTTGTGTTTGTGCTCTATTTTTATATTAGGAGTAAGATATTCATTTTCACTTGATGGAATTCTTAAATAAATAGTCACGTTCCATTCACCACAATTTGTGTTACGGTAAAAATTCTAGAGATTTCACGGTAACACAAACTTTTTTTTATTTCTTCTTGTTGTCAAACACACTGACGCATACATCTAACGATCGCCGAGAGACGTTAGCAATAGTATAACTTCACTCACTTTTATTCCATTTTCAAAAATAAATTCAAATAAAATATTCAGTGTTGTTTCTTTATATTTTTTCTAATAGTTTTTTTCAAAATTGGAGCATCGAAACGCCGAGTCTTTTTAAGAATCTTATATTTTTTTTTAGTCTGTTGATAATATTGACAGATAAAAACTCTATGGAACCTAGAAACTAACTAATACATTTTAGTACTTCTGATACAAAAAGTGAAAAATGTGTTTCGCTATTCTTCGCTTGTATCCGTCTCTATCTTGTTATGACAAACTGCTTCATTTCGCAATGAGATAGTCGTAACGTAATATATTTGAGAGTAAAAGGTAAATTATAACCCTCTGACTTACTCGAAACTTGATCATTTATATTATTATGTGTAACATAAACTGAATTAGCTTTTCACCTAAAAGCTGTGCTCTTTGCTTTGTTTGTGACATCTCTTAGCTTTTCTGCTATGCCGTTGTCCTTTGTGAAAAATATGAAGTGGAATCTTTTATTCTATATCGACTCAATGTTTAAGTACCCGTGAATCAACAAATAGGATTTTCGGTAACTAAGTAGGTTAGCCTGTTTCTGTGAGTAGATAATGTATAAAACTGTTACTCCAATTACTTTGCTTCTTCATGCTCAAAAAGGTTCAATTCATTTTGTGTTTTCATTGAAAATGTCAAAGGTTATCCAATCACGTCAAGACTTCAATCTTCAACAAGTTTTGAAAATAACCAATCACGTCTTGCAGAACAAAAACGTATATAAATGTAAAAAACGTTATCAATAGATAACGTTTTACACGTTTATATACGTTTTCACATGATGCTCTGCTTACTTATTAATTTTGAACATGTTTAAAAAAAGGAGGCGGTTTTTTTTAAGTTTGTTATTTGATATCTTCGCCAATTATTAATGTCTTATATTATATACCTATAGGAACATAATAACCTGCTTTCAGACCACGCCATACAAGCCAGTGATCGGTAAGTTTTTGACACCTTGACGTAACCAATAACAATGTATAATACACGTACCGCACAAAAAACAGTAACAATTTAGGCAGGTATACGGATTGTTTTTTGTTTTATTTAAGTTGACAGTTAGGTTATAATAATAATACATAACAAATAGACACGCAGATATCTATGAGTACCTACTATAGTACATAACACAACACCGTGACACGAAATTAATACTATTCTTCTACTATTATAAACGCGAAAGTTTGTGAGGATGGCTAGATGTTTGTTACTCTTTCACGCTAGTTGTTGCCCGCGGCTTCGCCCGCGTGGTATGTTAATAAAAGTAGCATATGACCGTCTCAAGGCTTCAAACTATGTCCAACAACTTTTGAATGAATCGAACCAATGATTACAATTTATACAAAGTTTAAAACTCAATTGCACACCCCCAAAGAATAGTTTTGAAAAAATAGAAAATACGTATTTTATTTATACTTTAAAGTTTATTTGTACAGTGTTTTGAGCGAATCAAACATTTTTTTTCATAGAAACTTTACCACCCTTTTTAACCCCGTTAGGGGTTGATTTTATAAAATAAGATATAGCTATGTGTTATTCCAGAACCTAAACTATATACATTCCAAATTTCATCAAAACTGGTTTAGTAGTTACGGAGATTTGGGTAACAAACATTCACACACACACAGACTTTCGCATTTATTATATTAGTAGGACAAAATCGACACCGTACTGTTCATACAATTTTTACTTAATTTATTTCAATTCCCGCCACGGGACAAATGTTTGTTTTATCTGCAAATATTTGTCTCGGGTCTGGGTGTTTTCTATGTATAATATGTATGTATTTACAAAAAAAATGTATTTATATAGAATATCAGTCATGTAGTTCCCATTACACAAGCTCTGCTTACTTTGGGGCTAGATGATGCTGTGTGAAAATGTCCAGCATTATTATATTATTATTATTTTATAACACGAATTCTTACTTATGTATCGTATGAAAAGTGATTGAATCAAATTGACCACAATCTACTAGTACCCGGAAATTATGAAAAAGTTTGATCAAGTCTCAAACCACTAGACTGGACAGCAGCTTATTGTTACAATTTAACAGCCTCTGAGCCGCAGATGACTGAGCGTTAGAGAATAGAAACCTTGAGCTCTTAAAGCGAACGCGTGTTCCAGCTCAGAACTACTTAACCCTAACTAGTTAGATTAAGCCATTTGTTCTTAGAGTTTGAAGTCAATAAAGCTAATCTCAGATCAGGGATGGCGTAGTCGTGTAAGGGATTTGAATGGTTTGGATAATATAATTTTAATTCAATTTCTTGAACTAATAATAGGTAAGAAAATCCGTTCGATCCAAATGGGTATTAGGTATCGATATTGGACGCTAATTCCTATAACACAGGATGCTTAATATCCTAACTTAGGCTATTTGTTGTATCACTTAAACTTATTAGTAAAACTAGTTTTAACAGTGTCCTGTTATAATAGTAAATTGATGTTTTTCATTAAGGTGAAAATAAATTATTTTAAATAAAAATACCATGTTCTTTTGCAGTTTTTACCAGTGTTCTTTTTAATCGGGCTGAGGTTAACTCAGCAAAATGGTGCTATTTCTTAGGTAATTACATGGACGTTGTAAAATAAAATTACTCATCAACATGGAAGTAAGAAACTAAATTATTCCAAGGAATCTTGAAGTGCAACAAACCTTATACCCATTCATTTTGCTAGAAAGAAATAAGTAAGTAGTATAAGTAGGTAGTATTTCATGGTCTCCATCATCAATAACTGACAGTAGGTTAAAGATACTCGAACACTGCTGTCATCAACTCAGAGTCCTCCACTTTTCAAGGAGTGGTTGGGCTGGTTGGGGTCAGGTTAGAAGGGGGATAATTCAAAATACACCCCAATACGGGACGCCAGTGCAGACCTTAGTTCCCCCACTTAGAATTAGATAAGGTAGTATTTTTCGTACGATAGAACCTTTATTTTTGCCTTTGTTTAAACTTAAATAACGAATCGAAGTTGCTGAAGTTTAGTTCAACATTAATTTGCATTGTGCATAAATTTAGATTCTGATTCAGATACATTTATTTGGTTTTGGTTGACGTTCCTTATTTTACGTAAAAAAAATTACAAAAGAATAAGTAAGTGGCCATTTTTAGTTCAGCCCACGCAAACTAGAGCGTTCACGGCGACGGATGGCGGAGGCAATCAGACGGTTGGCGCGAACTTCACAACTACTTAACACTCTGGTGCCTTTGATCGCCACTGCCTCGACATCAGTTTGACCGGGTCTTGACTCTTTCAGACCAAATGCTTTGACACGTCCTGTGTCAAAGTAGCATGGGCTACAGTATCCCTTCGGTCTTGTGCATAGCATCAGGTCTGAAAGAGTTAAGACTCGGTCAAACTGAGGCTTTATTTCTACTTAGAAATTGGTCAATTGCATCCTAAATGGTCCAAGGCATATCACAATGACAGTTTGACTTTGATAGTTTTCATTCGGTAACCTTTCTTTTACCTCTGTGGTCACAGGCTCTTCAATATTAATTGTTTTCGAGGGTTTTTAAATTGGTTCGATTTACATTTACGATTATATTTAAACGAATATGTTTATATTGACAACCTCTATGGTGCAGTGGGCGAAGATCCGCCTGAGACGCAGAAAGTTGCGTGTTCGATTCCCGCTGCGGGACAAATGTTTTTATGTCCTGCATTCATTTGTTCGGGTCTGGGTTTTTCTTTATATAATATGTATGTATTTACAAAAAAATATACAAGTAGTATATCAGTCATGCAGTTCCTATAACACAAGCTTTGATTACTTTGGGGCTAGATGATGCTGTGTGAAAATGTTCAGCATTATTATTATATATAAGGAATTTGTATATTTTCGTACGATTTTAAAATGGTCAAAAAACCTTTGCAAATCCTGCACCAGTAAATTGTAAACTAATTAATTTTATGGCTGTTATTCTTTATTTAACGTTAGATTTGCGTCAACAGAATACAATACATAACTTTGACAGCTCTATTTTTTTACCTAGTTATATTAAGGTTAGTCAACAAGGAATTTTACACGTGTGCGGAAGCAGGTGCGGTTTTAATCTGCATAATTGTCTTAAAAAAAGCAAAGCGCTGATATTATCCTATCCGATAAAGTCCACTTAATCAACAGCAGTCTCAACTATTAAAAACTTGGTAAATTACTTTTCAGTCGCTAATGGAACTTTTATAGCTCAACAAAAATAACTTGGACGTGCAGCTTTGCCACAGTCTAATAAACAACAGCCAGGGTTCGAAAGCAAAATTTTGAAAACAGAACCCTCCGTCCATGATTCAGGAGATATAAAGTAGCTTCAGACCCCTAACAAAGCGTGGTTGGACACGTCTTTGGCAATTTATTTACAGTAAAATCATAAATTAAATTCCCATGATCGTTTATTATTTATTGTAAACACACAGAAAACACAGACAAAAAACTTACATATAGGATCACTTAAGCTCGCTTTTGTACATATAAAAGCGAGCTTAACCCTTAAGATAATTTTCTTGTAGCAAACCTTTGAGTAAAGGGATCGTTAATCAAGTTTTGATGATTCATCCTACAATCACATAAATGTGCGATTTAAGTTGTTTTGTGTGGAGAGGTTGAACTTTTATGATATATTTTAATCAATATAAATATACTCCTTATTCCACACCAAAGACAATATTACAAAACAAAAACATTAAAATACTACAAAATATGGGCTACAAGAGATATCTTGTAGCCCATATCTTGTAGTATTTTACACAAACAGATGTTTCGCATGCTAAGAAATTTGCATAACAGAATGGTTCATATTCTGTTATAATAACAGAATATTATAACAGAATATGAACCATTGCATTATCTTGTTAAATAACTTGTTTGAACCTAGTACACGCAATTAAAAAATCTATTCTATCAGTTTTTTTTAATATTTTAGAGGCCAGGCACTTTTCAAATAACAAAAGTTTCTTGAACGACACAAATAACTCCTCTTTGCGTCGCGGGTATTAGTCTTTAAAGCTTCTTCTCTGAAAGAGAAAGAAACAAAATACATTTATTTGACACACACAATTTTACAGAGAGTATACAGGCAGAAGGTACTTATTCCTCTCGCAATGCGTGGGCCAAATAGGTATATTATGCAACTCCACTTCCCCAGGATGTGAAGCTACGCTGGTTTTCAGACAGGACTTATTAGTGAGTGACCATGACCCATGACCGACAGCGTTACTTAAGCCTGAATTCATAATCGGAGGTTGAACAATCCCCCAAAGTCCATCATTCAGCATTTGCCTTATGGCTGGGTGCATAAAGGTCAAATTAACACTTGAATTTTTATTTTGCGCCTGAACGGTCCCCTTGGGGAGCCCCTATTTGACTATGAATTCGGCCCTTAAAATGTATCCAGCGTCACTTAAAGATGTATCTCTGTAGGTTTATCTAAAAATAATATTTTTTCCAAAACATTCCAACTATTTAAAACAAAGTCGAAGCAAGGCTATTTTTTTCTTCTTCTATTAAAACGATTTCCTTTTTGAACCTCAACCCCTCTTTGAAAAATTTAAGTAATTTACCGCCTTCGATACGCGGAAGCAGTCAAAGTGTCTAGACATACCTCACGCTTAGTTTTCTTTCCAAGCTAACGCAAATTTGTCTTGGAAAAACTTGGCAGAAGTCACGTGACATTTCCACAGCTAATGTCATTTTCATACATTTCAATCTTTCCGCAGGAATTAACGCTAACAGAAAGTGGTATTTGTTTAGACACCCAGTTAAAATAATTATGAACTTCATTGGCAACCACTATGTAAAAAAAAGAAAAACAGTATCATCAGATATAAGTAAAACATGACTGGAGATAAAATATTTCATTTAGCTATGATCAACCTGTTTTATCCGTATTTTACCCTCATTTAATAAATTAGAAGACTGATCCACGTTCCTAGCTGATTGCAAATAGAAACACGTCAAACAAATCTCAGATAGATGTATTCTGTCTGTTTCTAGTAAGTCTGTGATGTATTTAAATGAAGTGAATTACTAAGAATCAAAAGTTCACGTGAGCACAGACAGAACGTAGAAAATGTACTAACACCATTAAATTATGAAACCAACAAATACGTACGAACACTGATAGTTATAATTTTGAGCGCCACATTATATTTCATCCTTTATTTTACCGTTTTCTCGACGCATCATTCCCAAATGACATAACCTTGATGACGTCGTCACCGCAATATTTACATAATCGTCCATTAAATCGTTCCCGAAAAAACAATTATTAAAAATACTACCTATTTCGAAGACTTTAAGGTCCAAAATATTGTACCTTTTTGTAAATGGGATAACATTTCGGTCTCAAATGGTTTTCGTTGCCGGATGCTGTATATTAAGATACTTTACATTGAAAATAATGGGTTAAGATAGTAGGTAGTTAAGAAATTTTGAACCGTTCGAGTTTTGAAATTTCCTCTAAGATATTTTTGCCGAACCGGGTCACTCAACAGGGTTTCCTAAAAGGAGATTATTGACACCGTGGTAGGGAACATAGTTTGTTCTACGACTTTTTGGATTTCCATATTTTTCATTCATGAAATGACCATCAAAGTTTCCATCCTACCTACTCTTAGCACATTCCTAAAATCAACAAAATAGCTGTTTAGTTGACTTTTGAGTGTGACGTCACCCGAGGTCATGACCTCGTGCGACGTCATTGACTTCACACCCTGTATATTATCGAGTACCAGAATGGCGCATAGGGCAACATTTAACCATTTTTAAAATTCATTTATTCGCTAGTCGAAGTAGTAAAACTCTTTGTTAAGGAGCTCATCTGGGGAAATACTACCCCGATACCTATCTCTGCCGCTAAAATACTCGCATTGTTGTGTTCCTGTTTAAATGGTATGAGTGCTGGTGATTTAAGGCACATAAGATATTTTGTTCTGTCAGGGTCAGCATACCGAGTGATACCTTACCTAATACAGTGAAAAATAGTGTGGATCGGTCTGTTTATTGTATTTATTTATTCTTTTGTTTCCTTATTTATCTCATGTTCCTTTATTACGGTAACCGAAGAAGTACGTAAAGCTGCGTGCAGTGCATAACTGCTATATTTATTTAAAATTAAAATCTATGGATGCATGTTTTCAAAGCAAAAGTTTGCAAGAATTTTAATCAAATCCAAACCGATTGGCGTTCCAATAACCCTTATTGGATTTTGGGAAGTGGGTTCAAAGTTCTCGTTGAAAGTTACTTTTAAATTTGGGTCAAGTCAATTTAAAGGTCAAACCGTGTAGAGTATGTAAACAACATGTCTGGCATTTTTTGTAAATTCTGAGGTTTAACGGTTTAAAGTCTAATTTGACTTAGTGTAGTTTCTGTTGGTATTTAATTTTACGAAACAAACCACTGCATTTATAATATTTGTTTTGTTATTTATTTGTTATAACGTTGTTATATTTTTATATAATTACTTAGGTAATAAATAAAGATTAAAATTAAAATTGAACTATTTTTCAATTTTAATATTTTTCATTTAAAACTATACTATACCACCATACATAGCTATTGGTCTTTGAAAATTATCATGGTTATTAACATTATTTTCACTAAAACTGGAATATTTAAAATTATCATTGAGTTTGATATTTCGGCACAGTTATATTGTATGATGAAAGGAACATGCCGGTTTTAGCGAAAACTAAAGCAATTGAAAAGAAAACAAAGGCCCTTTCTAGTTAATAAAATAATTTCATTTTGAAACTTTGACAATACATATATTGCTGTGTATAACTACATCCTACTACTATAAACGCGAAAGTTTATGAGGATGGATGTTTTGTTACTCTTTCACACAAAAACTACTAAACGGATTTGGATGAAACTTAACAGTAACAGTTGACGACCGATGTGGCGCGGTGGGCGAAAGTCCGCCTGCGACACAAGAGGTTGCGGGTTCGATTCCCGCCCTGGGACAAATGTTTGTACGATCTGCAAATATTTGTTCCGGGTGTTCTGGGTATTTTCTATGTATAATAAAAAAATATCTATCTATGTAATGTATTGTATTAAGTATATCAGTTATCTAGTACCCATAACACAAGCTCTGCTTAGCTTGGGGCTAGATGATGCTGTGTGGATTGTCCAGCATTATTTATTATTTATTTTATTATTTATTTATTAGTATTATAGCTTATACATCAGAATAACACAAAGGCTACTTTTTATCCGGGTACCACGCGGGCGAAGCTGTGGGCAGAAGCTAGTATTATATAACTATGAATGTTTTGCTTGCAATAAATAATTATTATATCATCATCATCATTAGCCTATATAGTCCACTGCTGGACATAGGCCTCCCCTAATGAGCGCCAAACCATATAGCTTCAAATTTTCACGTTTATAATATTAGTAGGATTAACTTAATATCAGCCTAGGCGTCTGGATAGAAGGCCTGTGCCTCTTCCACCATGACGAACGGGTCGGTGCTACCCAATATATTATATATAACAGCTTGTAGAAGTCTCCTGCAGCTACATTATGCCTCCTCTCGAGAGTGCAACGACGAACGATCTTGGGCTACTTTCATCCACTTCCCTCAACCTATAAGATGCCATAGATTGATTGTGTTATAGTTGTTGCTGTTTCGCCAAAATTTACAAAAACCCGCGATTATTTTTGTCATCCAAACATAATGTTTTGAGGTGCCCCTAACTACCCCCTATGTACATGGTATCCCGAAATATGTATCTGAGAATATCCAAGGTACACTTTTTTGTGTTTGTACACAACGAGCGATGGAGCGCGCCATGCTCGGAATTTCACTTCTGGATCACAACGTTGAGATTCGACGACGTACTAAGGTTGTGGATGTGGGTCTGGGCGTCGCAAAGCTGAAATGGAGATGGGCTGGGCACTTGGCTAGAAGGGACGATGGCCGATGGACGAAGGCAGTTACCGAATGGTGGCCAAGAGAGGCTCGGCGACCGAGAGGCAGACGACCCGGCCGATGGTCGAATGACATCGTCAGCGTCGCTGGGAATCAGTGGATGGGAATCGCAAGGGATCGGAAAGAATGGAGTTATAAAGAGGAGGCCTATACCCAACAGTGGGTGCAGAAAGGTTAGATGATGATGATGAACATTTATTAACACGCCCATACACACCGCGTCGCCATTTTTTTATTCAATAAAAACCACGCAGTACAAAAATAAGCATGTTTGTGTCAATTTACGCGCTAGCAAAAGTTACACGAAAAGGTATTCTGCAAAAACAAATAACAGCCAACACTTACGGACATATAAGTTTTTATTGCGAGTCACAGAATAAGCTGCAGTATATCGGGTCTCCGAAAATACTTTTTGCTTTGTTACGGCCGCCCAATAACTCAATTTACAGTAAACCGTAAAAATATTCGTGTAAACAAACACATTCTGAGAGAAGACGCGAGGGAAATAGCTGTATCAGTCTATTTTAATAGACATCTGGTTTAAAAAATTATATAAGGGTTAATAGCTAAATAGCAGATAATACGTTGCAAAAAGTGACATCATGTGCATTAGAAATATTGTTCTCTCAGATTTCCATACTTGCACAATGCTTGAAAGTATTAGCTGTAAGAACTAGCCAAAGACAGCCTTGGAGCAATGACCAGTAAAATTCTCTGATAAATAATTGACAACCACGCCAATTTATTTCATTAGATACGTTCTGTCCTCACAAAACCGTCGAATAGTTTATTTTCATTTTTATTAATAGTTTGTTTTACATCAAATGTAATTTTATTGAAAAAACTTCTACTATTTTAAAAATGTAGAAAAACATTTAAACTACATTATACCCTTTTTATTTTTTTGCTGGGCTTTTTTTAAAATGCGTCATCTATCCCTAAACAAAGCAGAGCTTGTATTATCGGAACTGCATGACTGATATACTACTTATATGTATAGGTATTTTTTTTGTAAATGAATACATATTATACATAGAAAACACCCAGACCCGAGACAAATATTTGCAGATCATCGCAGAGGTGTCTTGACGTATTCTTTTCTGTATTTAGCAGAGTATCTGAGCTATCATCAAAGAGCTGTAATTTGACTTACATACTAACAATGTTCACAAAACAAATACGAATGTCTAAACAGAAAATTTGTTTGTTGGTATAGTTTGGAAGTCATGTATTTATGAGAGCTGTTAAAATGTGAGGCATAGTTTTGTTTATATTTGAGGCAAGGATTTTGTTTCAATATATCACAAAATAAGATAATATTCTATTTTTCAAGAATTATTTAACGTATCCAATAAAAAGTAGGCAAAATGTTGTTCATTCCACAAGAGCGTTATACTAGATTGTCTTTCTGATACGGACCGTAATGTTATTTTAGATCAAGAGGATAAAGGATATACTATTTATATCCTCAAAATTTAATGTACTTTAACTAAGCGGTTTTGGCTATTATTGGCAATAAACATTCATACTTTTGCATTTGTCAAAGTAGTCCCACGTCGCACTAAAAATAATGTCGCAACAGAAACGGCTTTCTGTTTGTCGGTTGTCCAAGCAAATAACGACCGAGCAAGAACACCGAAGTTAATCCTTCAAAAATATCGAAGGACCAGACTGAAAGTACCTACTAAAAATCGATGTACCACAGTGCCACTGATACTTAGCTATTATTAACGATATTTTCACCCAGCAGAATCATACATAGTCCGAACCCCACGCAAGCATTCCCTGTATCGTAGGTCACGAGTACCTGAGTCACGAGTACCGTGGTATCACAACACCCAGCCCCGAAATATATCAGCAGAACATGCAAGCAGATTTTCCACAGCGGGAATTGAAGCCGTACTCGCCGGCTGCGCCAATTTCGTCAATTTTGTTTTATGAACCTTTAAATAAGCACAAAACACTTGTTTTCAACCCCCTGAAATAGTAATCTCTCAGTAGCACGTCCGTCACATTTATCATTGAAACTAAATGTAAATGACTGCCCATTTGTAATACGCACAAAGTAAACAAGTGTTTTACATTTGAAAGCAACTGACAGTCCTTTGTGGAAAACATTACTAACGTGCTTTGAACAAACGTAGAGCATGAAAATGTTGGAGAAATAAACATCGAGGATATTGCAAAATTTAGTTCCGGACGCTTATCGATACAATATTGTTATCTGCTGGTTTTTGACGCAAGTTAGCAAATCGGAACCCGGCATAAACTAATTTATTATCAAAATTTTGGAGTAATAGTAACATTTTGGATATTGCAAAATTGTGTTACGGACGCTCTTCGATACAATATTACTGTCTGTTGATTTTTAAGATTGTCTGTTGATTTAAGGTTGATTGTTAAGTTTTGATTTACCCAAGAACATAAAAACTAAAAAAAAAAACGTATTAAAATATGGAAAAATAAACATTTCAGATATTACAAAATTGGCTTCTGTAAACTCATCGACACAAGCAAAAGTTATTTCATGTATTTGTTCTGCGACAATCATGTTCTGTTTACCAAACTCAAAGGTCGATATCGCTTCAAGTTCTTCTTTCGTATTATGGAGGTTTTGAATTGGATATCTATTAGGTGATGATATGGATAGTACACAGTGATTTGTATAAATATTTCAGTATAGCTGTACTGCGGACTGCTAATTCGAAAATAACTCAATTAAGGTATCGGCAGCCACAGTCTAACTTTGCAATCCACAGTAGGTAACTGTGAATTCACTTAAGCTAGTCAGCTAATAGTGCAGATGAATAGAGTTCTCACAAAGCCAACTTTTTAGATTTTTTCCGGCTTAATATTTTAGATAAGATAAGATAAAGTTTATTTCTTCAATAACAGCTTAGTACTATTCCAATAATACGAGTATACATACTCGTAATACTTAGTAATAATTAAATGATATCTTGTACCTAAAGAAGGTTCTTGTTTTTTCACCTTCTTTCCTGGCTTGGTCGTGGAGGCTTAGGTAAAATTGGCATTTCAAAGTGATCCATGTGATTTAAATGAATAAATTAATTTTGACTTCGACTTTTGACTACAGCTCAAAGAGCCTGTGTTGCAACGTTACATGATTATATTTCGCAAGGACTAGATAAATAGAGGTATAATTCAGTCAGGTTTGTCGAACGATGCAGTGTAGGAAGGAATCTGATTCCGATTATCTGTCACACCGGACTATTGAAGATCAGATAAAACTGGTGGAGGTGACGGTGGCGGTGGCGGTGGTGGATCAAAATAAAGAGTCGTTTACTGATCGCCAGTTTGCGGGAGACTTAAGACAAAAAAGTATCATTACTACTATCATCAGACTTCGTTATCCACTGCATAGATTTGTATTGTGGGATAGCTAGAAGACGAGCTTGGTCACTGATGGTATCAAATTCTAGAAGGTAAGCTTAGTCTCGGCCGCCGATGATATTAAATTAAATTACATTTAGCTACAAAAGTTTTATTTTTTACGCCATCCATGAGATGTAATTTTATTTTTATGAGATGCTAAATTATTGTCCGAATAATGTAAATAAAACAAACACGCTCACGTGTATTTCCTATGACGGTCATCTTCAAATATATACTCAGTGTAGGGGGTAGTCAAAAACACGTCCAAACATTGCATTAGGTCCGTCCGTCTTTTTGCAAGTAGTAAGCATTTTATCATTTTACGTGACAGGTCATATTTCTATAATGTCCGGAATACCTTTCTCCAAAATATCATCTCTAAACTGCGGTAGATATATACAAATGTTGCAAATAGCAAACTTGCCCGGAAATTCTACTTCTATGTCCGGAAATTGAGCTATCCCGTTGAGGGTTCAACTTTTGTAATTTCATATTTTTCAAATGAGTTTTTTGGTGGAAATATTTAACTTGTGAATTTAAAATTATTAGAATGGAAATGCTTTAGGCTATTCAGTGGCTTTATTAAATTCATTTGATAAAGTAATAAAATATCGTAAATATTGATATTAAATCCGAACAAACAAAATTTAAATAATTGCATTTAATTGTAGATACCTATATACCTATAAAACTACACAAAACACAACACATATCCTACTCAAAATAATGAAGAAAAACAGTTTATGAAAATACAATGCAATTCTGCAAAGCAAACTAAATAGTTTCATCACTCTAGCTCTGTCAACAAACACCATCAAAATGCTTCATAAATTTTGTAAACCTCAGGGTGTCCAAGAAGTAACTGGTAAAACGGAATGTGATATCATCTTTATCTTCTTGCCCTTGTGCCTCATTACGTCGGGTCGGCATAAAATATTTTCTCCTTCCACTCTCTCTTTCCTCCATCAGCCGTCATATCATATCGACTAACTTTCTTACCCATATCATCTCTCACACAATCCTTCCATCTATTTTTTGGCGCACCTCTGCTCTTATTTCCCCCAAATTCATATTTAATACACCTATAACATGCCCATAGCACACTAATTTACTTCTCCTCAACTCTTCTGTCTCTGCCTTATTAAATCTGATAATTTAACATGAAAAAAACAGTTGTTACAAAACAGTAAACAGTAACGGATAGCTGAAGCCTCTTTATGCTGTTTTAAGACGTGTTAAGAACGCGAGAGTTTCTCAAGATACACTTAAAACATTAATTTTAGCTCGTTCTGAGCGCTAGGCAAGAGCTAGGTACTAAACTAAATTACTAACGGAAGACACGATATAATGCTGACTTATTTATTTCGTGTATTTTGCTAGCAATGATTATAAAGCTCAGTTTTTTTGTTATATCATTGATATCAAGGATTAGAATGCTAATTACTTGCGACACACAGACATGTGCCAAATGTAAAGTTGTATATGTCTCTGACACTTCTGACCACCATGTAGGTTGCACCTACATGGTATCCTCAAATTAAAATCACGGGGAGAACAATGTATGTCCGTATGTATGTCCAGAATTTCCAACGCTATACTATGATGCCATGTCTGTTTTAGTTCAGTTTCGGTCGGTGTATAGTAAGCTCTACAGTCTGTCGAAGGGCAGGCCGAAGCAGTCCGGGCCTTTGACAGTAAAAAAGTAAAAGGATGACTATACACAGAAGTGGTTGATTCCAGACTAAAATGATGATGATTGTTTTTAAGTATGTTATTTTTATTAAATGTTAGGGTCTTTTTTATTAATCTACTCTGTAAAACTTTACTTAACTAAGTGTTCAAAGATGTCCCAACAGTTAAAATAAATATAAGTTTAACGGTTCAATATCGCGTTTTCAGACATACTCCAGTCGCTGGGAAAATAATAAAAAGGTAAACGCAATATAGATCCTTTAAACTTATAATTAAGTTAAAATAAATGAAACTATTAACAAAGAAAGTTGTCAGAAATACCACTAAAAGATAAAAGACCCACTACCCAAATATTTCAAAAGAAAATAAATAAAGTTGATTGTTCCAAAAAGGTGCGTCGGTAGAAATATATCTTAATCTATACTAATATTATAAACAGGAAATATTTTTTTGTTTGTTTGTAACGAATAGGCTCCGAAACTACTGGACCGATTTTAACCATTATTTCACTAATATAAAGCTAAATTATCAGGAAGTAACATAGGTTATAATTATTATTTTTAAATTAGAAATCCTTAAGAAAATTGCAATAGTGTGACCCAAAGTAGCAAAATTTTGCCTATAAAATTTATTATTTGGCGTGCGCTGAGAAAACTATTAATGATACATAAAAATGATGTACTACATGGTTAAAGTACTTATTATTACCTACAAAAAAGTAAGGAATATATCTTACTATAATAGTTAAGTAACAATAGCAGCCTTTGTGTTCTAAAATTTAATAAGATCGCTGATATTCCCACGGAATCGAAACTTACGCGGTTGAAACCGCGGGGCACAGCTAGTTTAATATAAAGCGTGGGACAGGCTTGAGATTTGTATGTAGGTAACCTCTGTTCCTCACACTTGGATAGTAAAGCCTGAATAGAAGGATCACAGCGGTTGAGAATATAATAGAAAGTGGTTTATTTGGCAATAACAAAGCATAGAAAGGACGAATATAAAATAATACTATAAATAGTCACTTAATATGTAAAATTTTAGAAAAACACAAAGAGAAAGAGCAAGATTTTTGTGCTAATTAGTCTCATCTGTGCCGTGTGGGCCAAACAAGTCATGAGTGTCAGATTTGCCATGTACTCTCCAGCAATTTAGGTCTAGATAAATAAGTTTTTTATAGACACATACCTACATGTATGTAGCTTAGTATAGTGTATGTAGCTTAGTCTACATACATGTATGTATCTATTCATATTGTAAAAACGGAAATTTTCACGTACTGCACTATCGGCGAAGGCACCGACTAAGTTTCGACTCATTCCGAGAGTCTTCATCAGGGTGAGTGGTTGCGACTTTCTCCTTCCGCGTCGTGCCGTGCACTACGCGCTGCCTTTTTTTTTTCTGAATGGACTTTAATGCTGCAGGGCCGCAGATGGCCTTGGTCAGCGTCACCGGACTACGGCGAGCGCAGAAGGCGCTCAGCCTGTAAAAAGTTAGGATGGGGCAACTAGCACAAGGGCACCACTTAGGTACGGACCTCGGCTTGGGCCGTTGCCAGAGGGGGTGGAATAGGAGAGAAACGCCCCGGTACATATCTGTACCGTGAGTAGGCGGAAGTGGGGACTCGTCGAGCCCGCCGGCGGGCTCGGTGTATCTGTGGAGTGTTTGCTCTGACGGGACTTGATGACGTCACCACCGCGTTAGCGGTGCTGATGGGGTCATCGGGGTCACCAAGAACGTGTCTTGGTCTACGGAGGGTTTGCGCGCTGCCGCACGTTGTGCGCGGTTATAAAGGCGCGTGAGTGGAGGGGGCGATTGTGTTCGTAGCGTTGTAGTAACTGCTGGTGGTAGGGGTGCTACATCGTCTACGCTACTGCTCACGTCGATGCAATAACCTATTCCTGGAGGAGCCAGACAGGCTACGCTCACTGTGGCAATCTCAGATTCGACTCCCCCGTTATCATGCAGTCCATACAGACATGACTTCCAGGCGGGGGGTAAAGCCCATCCACGGTCTCTGTTAAAGTTTGGTAGACGACCTATCTCGATAGCTTCGCGGATCTTGCGAGGAACGAAAAACTTTTCTCTTGCCAAGACCCGGGCTATCAAAACGGATATCGTACGACACACTATATCCGTTTTGATAAAGACTCTTAAGAAAAAGACTCTCGGAATGAGTCGAAACTTAGTCGGTGCCTTCACCGATAGTGTAGTACGTGAAAATTCCCGTTTTTACAATGTGAATAATCAAGTTCACGATAGTTTTTGGAATAAAATGTATGTATCTGTTAAAAAGTATGTATTTATTTTTCCTGAAATATATTTAATTATTATATGCAGTTTAATTTTATTTTTTGTCATATTTTGTAATTTTATACAAAAACACTTACCCAACAGTTCATGAATAATTTCGCTATGTACATAATTTAACTTGTGCAATGAAGCGTTTTTTAGCCACCAATTTATCTATGTATACATCATC
This sequence comes from Perizoma flavofasciatum, assembly GCA_958496245.1. NCBI lineage: Eukaryota > Metazoa > Arthropoda > Insecta > Lepidoptera > Geometridae > Perizoma > Perizoma flavofasciatum. The sequence goes on from OY292433.1 coordinate 11,030,101, forward strand.
ACACTAGGATTCTCACTACCCACAGTCCCAAACTAGGATTCCCTGTATCGTAGGTATCAGGAACTACGAATGCTATGAAACAAACAACATCACTTAGACTCGGAGAAAATATCTGCAGAGCATACATACATTGGTCCCGCAGCGGGAATCGAATCTGCACCTCTTGTGTCTTAGCCAGCTTTTGGCCCATCTATTCAGCTACTCCTACTAATCCAACTAATAAACAGTAAAAATAAATAATTAATAATGCTGGACAATCCACACAGCATCATCTAGCCCCAAGCTAAGCAGAGCTTGTGTTATGGGTACTAGATGACTGATATACTTAATACAATACATTACATAGATAGGTATTTTTTTATTATACATAGAAAATACCCAGAACACCCGGAACAAATATTTGCAGATCGTACAAACATTTGTCCCAGGGCGGGAATCGAACCCGTAACCTCCTGTGTCGCAGGCGGACCTTCGCCCACCGCGCCACATCGGTCGTCAGTTAGAGCCGGTGCGGCGGCTGATTCGGCTGAGGATCTCAAGAGGCGCAAATAGAGAAGTCTCGACAGAGCTTACTTATTTGAGCCTTTTGGGGTTGAGACTCTGGGTCCGTGGGGAACCGGGGCCCTTTGCGTTTTCAAAATTCTTTCAGGCCGACTGGTCGAAGCGACGTTTGACCAGAGAGCTGACTCTTATCTGGGTCAACGCATTAGCATTGCCATTCAGCGTGGCAATGCGGCCAGTATTTTGGGAACGCTTCCGTCTGATAATGATCTGGATCAGTTGAGCTATCTATAGATCGTTTGCAAAGGTCTTTAGATGGTCTTTAGTCTTTAGATGAATATATTAATAAATATATTTGAGTACCGCGAGTGAAGCCGTGAGCAAAAGTAAGATACTAATAAAATTTTAAAGTATTTTTATAATTAAATGTTGAGTGAAACAAATCTTCACCTTAAACGTAGAGCACCTTAAAGTTTTCGAGAACTCAAAATGAAATGTAGACGCGGTACGTCATTCAACAATTTTGCAGTTTCATTAGTTAATTACTCGTTCTTCTCTTCAAGAGACTCGCTGTTGAGAATTTGCCTCGCTTCTGGCACAGTATGTAAAGATAGGTACAGCTTACTCACTTCTTGAGAACTCAATTCGATAAACACCACAGAACGACCTCGGTACCATCGCGGGCGATAAGCCAGCTGTGTCTACAAAAGATTTCATACTCTGCAGATATTTCTGGTCTGGGTGTTGTGGTACCACGATACTCGTTCACTCGTTCACTGTGGTAACACAGGGAATTCTAGTGTGGGGTCAGGACTATATAAGTATGTGTCTAATGGGTGTATGTTAGTTATCAATCTGAATAAAAAAGATCAATTAAAAATCCGTGTTTGATGCCTGATTCTACGCTTGATCGCGAGGAATCGGCGTAAATTCACTTGTATTTTTTTTTTATAAAACATGATGATTCTAAACAAAATATAATTTATTTCTCGACGATAGCAACATATAATCCAGTCAGTCTACGATTATTGATAACTACCCATATACAATTTAGAATTATGAATGAATATTGTGTCTTAAACTGATGTTCATAAAGCATCTATGATCTGCTCAACATCACCCAATTTTACTATAAAAGTCCAATAAAAACAACAAAAAAAACTTCCTCATGAATTTATTTCCAATGATGGATATCCTCAGATCCTTAGATACCAATTAGAGGGTAGTCATAATATTACATTTGATTCACATCCACCTTTTGCAAGTAGTTAGGCTTGCAGGTTGCGTTCCTATTGCCGCTTATTGGAACACTAACAAAGTCAAATCACATTTTGCATAATAGTTTTGTGACCTAGCTGAAGCGTCCTTTATGAGCTGACACTTCAGCGCGCTCTTAATCTTAAGACTGACAATTCGTCAAGCAAGTAGGGGTAAGCTTTTAACGAATGCTTGAAAAATACGGCCTAGCTTTGAAGGCACTCTTCGAATTAGTTTTGTTTGAGGAAGCTGTGTGATGGATGGTAGAGTCAAGTTTTAAAGTTGCATTAAACTGAGCTCGTTAATATTTATTTTAATTAATGTTGCACCTATAATTAAATGGAAATTGCTACAAATTGACGTTATTCTGTTTTCGATATAAATCGTCTAAGCCTAATTTACATCGTTATTATTAAAAAATATATAATATATATAAAGAAAATGTAAGTGTGGACTTTAAAAAAAAATCTACATTCAGTGTTGAGTTTAATTTACAAACTTAATTTCCTCGATGTTTTTAAGTATTTCTTACCGAACAAATCAACAAAAAAATGATAACCATTAAACTTGACATTTATCTTCGAAGAAAAAACGGGTTTTTATTCAACTATGAACATATATATATATACTTTTATTTCACAGACGGTTCTCATTTGTCATTACTTCACGTGAAACAGGGCTTGAAAAAATGCCACTTGGGTTCAGCAAACTCGATTCAAAAGGAAGCTGCAATTAATATAACCGGAACATAAATCTTATAATACGCAAAGAAACATTTTAACGTGACAAATACTTTGCCCATCCCTTCCGCTGACATTCATAAAGATTAACAATACCCTCTTTAAGCTACGATTCATCAAGCCGTTTAAGTTCGGGAGCTAGTGATGATTTTTCTTCTAAACCAAACATATTTAAAACAAAGTTAGTACCTTTATTAATAAAGGAGGTTAAAATCATCCACAATTCACTGCATAGATGGTCAAGCAAAAAGTTTTTTACATTATACAATCTATCCAAAGGTTGCTTGGGAGATCGCTTTTAAGCGATAAGACCGCCCATTGTACTTTCTTTAGTATACACAATTTTGGTATTATGTTATTTGTTTAAGGCGTACAATAAAGTATTTTTATTCATTCATTCATTCTATTGAATGCAAGGTAAGTTGGAGCATTCTATCTTTTGAGTTAATGTACGATCGATTTAATAAGTGTGAGATATTTCTGAAAAAAAATCTTGAAACATGCACCACGTAATTTAAAATATTCGAAAGGTAAAACTTATTATCGCTGGCTCTTTACGAGCTAACAAAAATTCGCTCAACTTGGTAAGAAGCTAATCGGCTGAAATCTGGTGTTGTCGGCTAAACTCGGGCTACATTGGCTGAGCATAGTACTCTCGACGCTTTGTCGTGGTGATTGATTGATCTCAGGACAAGAATCTTAGCAACAGATTAGTTTTAGGTAGAGATTGTAAGAGGAGAGCGAATTGTAATCAGTGTGGATTGTGATCACAGTGAAGACTGGCTTACATGCAGACTGTACATGACGCGTGATAATTGTATGGTCAGTATGGTATCTCTCATATTCGTTTTCAGTTTTGTCGCCAAAAAGATTTGATTACCACGCAAAAGTGTTTGAGCAACTAAAAAGACGTTAAGAAAACATAGATGACTAATTTATTGATTTATTATTATTTGTTCTCATCCCACTACAACCCATTACGGGGCAAAGGCCTCCGCCCACTCCTTCCAATTATTGCGTTTCCTTTGCCAAAACTTTTTGCGCTTATCCATCCACCTCGTTCTCGGTCTGCCGCGACGTCATCACGCATGTCAGGGCATCACTCGGTAGTCAAATCGGCTCTCTAGTTGACCGAAATGGCAGAAATGACCAACCCAGTCTAATTTAAGCTTGGTGTCTTTCGTAGCTACATCGGCGTGGCTCATATGTGTTCGTGAGCTTAGCTCAGTATTACCAATGCGGTGACCAAAATATACTGTTATTTGTATTAAGACACAAAAAAACAGCATACTTTGGTCACCGTAGTATCCTACCTGCTGCGCCATGTTGGCGCGTCAAACACAAGCTTATGATGCAGTTATTTTAATTTACATAGACTCACGCATATATGCACAGGTTGCATACCTACATAGAAAAAAGATTGGCTTTATATTATGCCACTTTATCGCTTATACTCAGACCAATCCCTATTCCATCGCAATATCGCCACCGAAGTAAACAAGTTGTTAAAGAAATTGAAAGTGGCTTAAAGGGGACGATAATAAAATTTTATTCATTTTCTGTTCCTTTTTGATGTATTACCGTTGACAGAGTTATGACCTTGTTTCCTTAAATAAACAACCATTTTTGAAATCAACGTTTCGTCAAATGAAACGGTTTATGAAACAATAAACGGTGAATTGAGAAATGATAGACTTTTTCGTTCAAAATCAAAAAGAGGGATGAAGGCATTTAAGTTAGAGAATACTGTATTATAAAATGTATATTAATAATAAAAACAACAATGCGTAAAGAAAATTGTAACTATCAAAATTATCCACACAATTTGCTTTAAATAGTTTTATATCTATCTATCAGATAAGATACAATTGAACCATAGCTTTGTTTGAATTCCACTAAGCAAAATAATAGAAATTATTAGTACTAACCATTTGCTGTTTAAATATGTAGTCCGACCCGTAATTTAGTCTGAAATGACGATAATCTATTGGAAAAAGGCTCATAGTCCACTAAAGCACTCTACACTTTAATGAACTATGAACATGTTTTATGTACGACGATGCTTTTACTGGTAATATACAGAACAGTTTTGTTTCACAACAAAAAGTCTGTCTGATTCGACAGTATTACAAACTAGAGGAGTGTAATGAAACACGTGGGGTTCTTAAAATTAGCAAAAAATAACTTGATGTGAATGCCATGTTGGCTTTGTGAGCTGTACCTTTACTTCCAATCCCCAGGGTTTCAACCCGGTCTTGCACCAATTCGTTTTTTATTAAATGTGAAGCAAAACATTATAAGGCAACCGGTATACCCAAGAACAAGCCGGTATGCCCAAGAACAAGCTGGTATGCCCAAGAACAAGCCGGTATGCCCAAGAACAAGCTGGTATGCCCAAGAACAAGCCGGTATGCCCAAGAACCAACAATTTTAAGTTATGTGCCACCAGTTAGTATTCCAATAAATGACAATGAGCCTGCAACTTGTCACGTGGAATGCTAACTATTATGCAAAAGGCGGGCATGTGCCAAATATAATCTTTGGCCGTATCTCTGTTTACCCCCTACTCAGTATCTTCACAGATCTACTCATTGAGTATGCATCTGAGGGTCTCCATCATGGGTATTAAAGTCAAAAGCGAGCTTGTTTTTGTTATTAACTTAATAAAGTTGTCACTTTTTAGGTTCCAGCTTTAGGTCAATGATCGAAGTTATAAAAAAGTTACAGCAAATCCAAACTAGGGATCAGATTTAACATAAACAATTGAACTCTTCAGTGGTTACTAGTGAACCCCTCGAAGATGGGCTAATATAATTCGACTTGACGAGTCCAATAGATTGGGAAATTCTAGAAATTCTAGACTTATTATTGGATACACATTGTTATTAGTTGTGAAATAATAACACTTTGGTGGACAGAGGACTTGCCTATAGCATTCTCTATAATCAATTTGAACGATGAAATCACTGGCACGTATTATAAACGGATAGTAATGAAACCTGAATAGTGGAAATCAGATTATTCACAAATTTATCGTATTATTTGTCAGGGACAAATTTGATACAAAGCAAGAACTATTACAAAAAAATCGTGAATTTGAATATTCATATTGTTAAACGGGAATATTCACGTACCGAACTGTCGGTGAAGGAACCGACTAAGTTTCGACCCATTCCGAGAGTTCCACCGAAATTTAATGTGCGATTTGCAGGGCGCGCGTGTGGTAACTTGTGTTTTACAATAGATAGATAGATAAAAAATGCTTTATTGCAAAAAATAAAATAAACATAGGCGAATTTTATGCTAATAAAATTTTTCTTCCAGCTATTTTTTGTATTATGAAGAGTGAAACATTGGGTGGTACAGTATGAAAAATTAAATAAAAATTCTCGAATAGCGACTACAAACTGAATGGCACAGTGGTGGGCCTTCTTACACTGCGTTGTCCAGATCGCGGTTCAAGTACCTTTTATTATTCTGATTAGGTAAAAAAAGCTCGAAAATTATCTAAAAAAACTCATATAAACCGAACCAGTGACGTTAAATTCACTGTAAATTGAAAATGCAGATTCGACTGTTTGACTTTCTGAATATTATATTAAGAAAGTTTTACAGTTAAGACCTTTTCGTTATTAGCATAAAAGAAAAGTTAGCGGTCAAAATCACTGGAGTTCGTACTAACGTTCTAAGGGCCTGAACAGATTAAAATATATAACCACTTAATTTAATCTATCATCCTGTAAAAGTCCATAACAGGAGGTCTTTTGAGGCTGGTTAACCTCCCTCAAAGAGTGAAACGATAAATAGAATTGAGCCAATGACACCGATATTTTGTAACTAGAGATCCGGTGAAATAACAGACACAGAAGATTTGTCACTTGTTATGTCTCAGGGTCGGAATTGCGCGAGTGAATTTTCTAGTATTGCAAGTATCCATAGGTCACGTTAACCGCTTACCAATAGGTGGGCCAAACTATATACTTGGTCCACTGCGGTTCTCGCTTCAGCGATCTAACAATATCCTGAAACGGAAAATGGCGTACTCTTAATCTATATAGATTCTCATTACGTCTGATTCCAGAAAGATTTTCAAATAAAACATAGACCCTACTCACTAAACTCTGCTATCTCACTTAAGCCCAGGGTCATGACGTTTTTATGGATTCTCAAGTCCCCTCTTGTCTTCAACCACCAAACGTAATTAGGCTGTTATAATAACATTATTAACCTCACTTTCGTTTATCTTAATTGCGTATCTACTCGACACACTAAAGAGCCGGAAAAATTACGCGGTGGCAGTGGCGGTGGCGGTGGCGGTGGCGATGGCTGAGGCGTTGGTGGTGACGTCGGTGGTAGCGTCGGTGGTAGCGGTGGCAAAAATTGACACGGTGGCTGTAGCGATGGCAATCAACTTGCGAAAAAGGGTATTACATTTTCCGTCAGTTTAGACCGTTATGATATCCTACTACTATCATAAATGCGAAAGTTTGTGAGGATGGATGTTTGTTACTCTTTCACGCAAAAACTACTGTACGGATTTTGATGAAACTTTACAGTAATATAGGTTATATATCACAATAACACATAGGCTACTTTTTATCCGGGTACCATGCGGGCGAAGCCATAAGTAGAAGCAAATAAGATATAAATAAATAATGCTGGACATTTTCACACGGCATCATCTAGCCCCAAAGTAAGCAGAGCTTGTGTTTTGGGAACTACATGACTGGTATACTACTTATATATATATATATATATATATAATTTTTTGTAAAAACATACGTCATATAATGATACATAGACGACACCAAGACCCGAGACAAATATTTGCAGATTATACAGACATTCGTCCCGCGGCTGGACGAACCCGCAACCTTCTGCGTCTGAGGCAAGCTTTCGTCCACTGCACCACAGATAGAGGTCATCGTTATATTATGCTACATAGCGATATATAATAATACATAGCGATATATTATAATACATAGCAATATATTATGATACATAGATATGTAATGCTACTAAGCTTCGATCAATCGATGATTAAAGCTACTGAGAGACCTCAAGAGCGAGCCAGCTGTGCCAAAATAGTTGCGGGTTCGATTCCCGCTGCGTGACAAATGTTCGCGTGTTCTGCAGATATATATTCCGGGTGTTCGCTGGTATGGTGTTCGTAGTTACTGATACCCACGATACAGGTAATCTTAGTTTGGAGTGAGGACTATGTATTTGCCTATTTGGTGTATTTAATGTTAGTCCCGCGGCTATGCTACATAGAAGATAAGTACTTTAAATATTGTTAGGAAGTTTAACTTAAACGAGTTTTTCCCATATTTAAAGAAAGTAATGCATTCAAAATAAATAAAAAAACTCGAATTCGCTAAAGAGCAAAAAACATTCTGTATTTTTATGATACCGATCGAAAAGTTAAATCACAAGTATCAATTCCTTCTCAATAACATAGCATCTCAAATTAAATTTTTAACAATTTTATTCCAAAAACTATCGTGAACTTGACTATTCAAATTGTAAAAACTGAAATTTTCACGTACTGTACTATAGGTGAAAGCACCGACATTATGACTGTCACATTCGCGTCATTATGACTGCACGGCGCGACGCGGAAGGAGAAAGTCGCAACCACTCACCCCGATAAAGACTCTTGGAATGAGTCGAAACTTAGTAGGTGCCATCACCGATAGTGCAGTACGTGAAAATTCCAATTTCTAACAACTTTAGGATTTGGTCTGAAAAGATGACGTAATATGCCCTTGAGATAGAGATTAATAAAAAATATCCCTTAAATTACATGTTGTTTCGGCATTCATTCATATTTATCGTACACTAATGTTCATTTTATTTGCGAACAAGCTATAATTTTAGACGTAATCCCTCTGAAGAGGCTGTTTAACTTTCATTTTGGCAACACAAAGCAAAATTTACAACGGTATTTATAAATTATTTATCGCCCTTGAAACCCTTTTGGATTCTATTGTCGTCAAATATATATTTCTGCCTCAATGAAAAACAATTTCATAAAGTGCAAACACTTTCATAGGTAATTATTGTATCCTACTAATATTATAAACGTGAAAGTTTGTGAAGATGGATGTTTGGTACTCTTTCCCTCAAAAACTAACTAACAGATTTTGATGAAACTTTACAGTAATATAGCTTATACATCAGAATAACACATAGGCTACTTTTTATCCGGGTACCATGCGGGCGAAGCCGTTGGCAGAAGCTAATAATATTATAAACCTGAAAGTTTGTGAGGATGGATGTTTGGTACTCTTTCCCTCAAAAACTAACTAACAGATTTTGATGAAACTTTACAGTAATATAGCTTATACATCAAAATAACACATAAGCTACTTTTTATCCGGGTACCATGCGGGTGAAGCCGTGGGCAGAAGCTAGTCAAACTTAAGAAGATAAATAATAAAAATTGGTACCTCGACAGATTCTCAAAAGCACACACGAAGAAAAAAAGCAACACCTCGCGACTGTATTTCCCATGATGGACATCCTCCTATACACACCCAGTGCTTAGATTTTTGAGTGTACCAAGTAATGAGTATTCCAAATCACATTCAAACATTACATATAGCACATGCCCGCGTTTTGCGAGTAGTTATTTTTCCACGTGACAAGTTGCACATGTCATTGAACTTTGGGTTCTAGAGCATGGCGGTTCCCCCGATATTTGCGTTCACCGATTTAATAAATAGTATATATTTACCATAAAATAAATACCATAAAATAATCTAACAGCATTTACCATAAATAAGTAAAAAGTTATATCTGCGTGTGACCATCAATTGATAAGATCGCCCGTTGTACGTTTTAATTGGCTTGTGGGGACGATTTTGGGTTTTAGTTTGAATAGCCATACTAGATGGCGTTAGTAAGTTTGTACAAATGCTAGAACGCGCTTTCGATACGTTGATACGTTGAAAGCAATTTTAAGAACCGTCCACCTCAATACAGCAATATACTTATAACATGTATTATGTATGAAAGTTATCTAGTTTGTTAGTTTTTTTGGGTTTCTGAGTTTGTCTGTTATGTTTATCTGTAGAAATACTAGAGCTCCTTGTGAAAGGGCTGGTCCAGGAAAATAATACCACCATACTTATTTCGGTCGCAAAGCAGTAATGGAGTATTTTGTATGTTCCGCTTTGAAGGATATCGATGAAATTACAAGCACATGAGACTTCTCACCCATTATGTCATAGTTTTGGTCATTAATAATGTAATTAGCCCTTGGCCGTGTTAATTAAAGTACCAAATAAATAAATCAATGTCTCAGGGTCGACAACGCGTGTTTTAAACATCCATAGGTGTTTTTTGTAAAAAGTTTAAAGTTACGGTTTCCGCATGCTCGGTAAACAACCAAAAAAACACAAGGTAAACAACCAACAATAAGGGCATTCCCAAAGCAGGAATCGAATCCGCACCTATCGCGTCTTAGCTACTCAACCACCACGCCATGCCATCGTCGTATCCGCGGTTCATCTATCACGTACTTGTGACGTGGGAATCCGATCAATAGAACCACATCATTTTCCATTAGGGAATATATTATCCTCTTCGGAAGTGAGAATCGAAAATAATCCTGATAATACTGTGATTTGTTTTTTTTTACTAACTCACTACCATACATACCTAACTACCTAATTACTTACGAACTGTTAACGTAACTGCCTACCTACAATAAACCTGAATCTATGCGTTAACTCGCAACAGATTCAAGTCACCTTGTTTAATCCTACTATCTTATTAATATTAAAAACGCGAAAGTTTGTGAGGATGGATGTTTGTTACTCTTTCACGCAAAAACTACTGAAGGGATTTTAATGAAACTTTACAGTAATGTAGCTTATACATCAGAATAATACACAGGCTACTTTTTATCCGGGTACCACGCGGGCGAAGCCGTGGGCAGAGGCTAGTAATATTATAAACGCGAAAGTTTGTGAGGATGGATTTTTGTTACTCTTTCATGCAAAAACGACGTCACAGACTTCGATGAAACTTTACAGTAATGTAGCTTTTACATCAGAATAACACATAGGCTACTTTTATCCGGGTACCACGCGGGCGAAGCCGTGTGCATTATTATAAAGTAATCTGAGGATTACGCTGTGGGTCATTTACCTAACATTGTTCTCTTTAGTTTGTAACTTATAACTTAATGGATCCTAAAAGTTCCTAAAACAAAATATACAATTTGTTGTTGATGTTGCTAACGGTAATGTTTTTCGACACCGTTATTTAGACTTAGTCATTATCCACGAGGTTCGTTTGCGATATCAACGTTTTCAAAACGAAAACGGTTGAACTTATAATGCACTACGGTTCGGTGGTGTATTTCGACGTAAAGCTCATATGAAATGCAAAGCAAATGAAATTAAATTGAATGAAAAACAAACCAAACACCAAATTAATAACTGTTTTTGAAAACAAAATAAAAATGTCTTTAAAACAAAGTCTATTTAAATTAAGAATTCCAATTCGAAACGCAAATTATTTCAGTTCAAAGTGGCCAGTTTGACAAAACGGCGATTATATAGGTAATCGCCGAGATATTCATATAAACAACACATGGCCTCGTTTTGCTTCGTAGTATACTAATACATTATGTTGAGTATTTACGATAAGATAAGATAAACGAGTCTTTCCAAAATTAATAATCATAATACTGTACATCTTTCACACAGCATCATTTAGCCTCTAAGTAAGCAGAGTTTGTGTTATGGGAACTACATGGTTGTAGTTATATAATTAAACATTTTACTCTTTATAAACGTATATAAATCTCGTTGTTGAATTTTAATTCTCGACTTAAATTTGACCAAAACACTTTACAGCTCTTGTCTTAATAAGAATCGGTTAGAAGCATCGTTGAGGGAAGGATTCTGTTTATTGGCCTATTAATGAATTTTTGGCCAGAGTTGTCTGGATTTTGTTCAATTTGTGTAGGCTTTTTTATTTATTATTTAATTTAAAACGCTCTTGAGGATAGGTCTCATCAGTTAAAATTAATCAATGTAGTTATCAGTTAAAATTGATTAGAGATGACTGTAAATCCTTTCTACTAATATTATAAACGTGAAAGTTTGTGAGGATGTTTGTTACTCTTTCACACAAAAACGACTAAATGGATTTTGATGAAACTATAAAGTAATATAGATTATACATCAGAATAACACATAGGCTACTTTTTATCCGGGTACCACACGGGCGAAGCCATGGGCAGAAGCTAGTATAGACATAAAAATAAAAGTTGATGAAAATAGAAAAAACAGCAACTTGTCACACGGAATGTGTACTGTACAAAACGTGAGATTTTGCCAAATATAATATTTAGTCATGCCTCTGACTATCTCTTGCTTTAATATACGTATTAATATGTACGTATTGACATGAAAAAATGTACTTTCCTTAATACTTAGTTAGTTAGTTACTTAGTTAGAGGAAGGTACCCCAAGTATTTGACTGTGCATCACACAAGGTTTAAAGTACATTAATAAAATATACACTTAACTGTCCCATTTGACAACAAATTTACACACATATTATTAACTACATCATAAGTGTGTCAATGTGACATTTATTTTGAAAATAAATATTATTTATTATTATTATTACTAACACAAGCTCCGCTTACTTTGGGGCTAGATGATGCTGTGTGAAAATACCCAGCATTATTATTATTATTCATATAGTCGTAATTTCATCAATATATCGCCTGTCATCAACACATGGCCAGCGTTTTTCAAACAGAACCATCGAGCGTATCTTCAATCTTACTCAACCACAAACGTCATAGATCATCTATAGAGGCAGTCGATATGTATAATTAATGGCTTGTTAGCGCATAACGCAGGCCATCCGTCGGGATTTGTGGGTACAGAGATTGAAATAGAGCGAAATTCCCTAGACAGACACGTTGGTATCTTAAATTAAATTAAAATGTGTCTCGTAATATTTGGCGGGACTTCCGATCGGCAATACGTTGGACAATTACGCCATGAATCTAGTGACGCTAATACGAAATTTATTGGGTACAGAGATTGTATTATGGGACTGATACACTACTTATATACTTTTTTGTAAATACATAAATATTATACATAGAAAAGCACCCAGACCCGAGACAAATATTTTCGGATCATAAAAAAATTGTCTCGCGGTGGAAATGCAACCTTCTGCGTCTTAGCCGGGCTTTTGCCCTTTCTATTTAGTTTAAACGCCTGATCTATGCTATCTATAGGTGTTTCATTCGAAAATATTCCTGTTCAAGAGTCGAAATTTGTTCTTCATTCAGTACCGCTAGATTATCTCTGCATTTGCAGTTTAATCTTTTAATTTTTTTTTGCAACTACTAGGTCGTATTTGTTTAATGTTTTTTTCTTTGATAGAATTGTATGTATACAAGGTATGTATGTGTTTAGATAGGTATTTTTCCAAAAGATAAACCATTATTTGTTATTAATTCTGTTGCCTCAAATAAATGAATTATGTAGAAAGAGTCTTCTTTCAGAGAGTGGGTAAAATAAAGAGTTCAAGAAGAAAAAAGTGAGTTAAGAGTTAAGCTTTATAATCGGTAAGGTTCGAACACCTATCTAAATTGTGTATTATATATGTATATTGCGTATATTATAGTATATTCATAGTATGTGGTAAGTGCACCAATTGAATCTCTTGTAAATTTTCGTACAGTTCGTTCCATCCAAAGGTTGTCTTGTCGAGATCGCTATTTAGCGATTGTCAAAGTTTGTACCACTTAGCTAAGCTGATGTGTTATTTGGTGTGTTTCTATCTTCTATCTAAATTAAGCCCGCGTTACATTTGATATTATTATCAATAAAAAAAGACAAGACCACATACATACACCTAATCTTAATGCCAACCACAAAATTTACCAATACGATATACATTTTTATTCCAAAAACTATCGTGAATTTGACTATTCATATTGTAAAAACGAGAATTTTCACGTACTGCACTATCGGTACTTTCTCCCTCCGCATCGCGTAGGACACTAGTAGCACTAGTAGTCGCGATCACTCACCCTGATGAAGACTCTCGAAATGAGTCAAAACTTAGTCGGTGCCTTCACCGATAGTGCAGTACGTGAAAATTCCCGTTTTTACAATATGGACGATATACATTCTATCTTGACCCAGATCTCCGTGATTACCCGTACAGTTTGTCAATGTCAGATGCAAGTTCACAACTCCAAACTTGCTGGCAGAGATTGCTTCTGTAAATATGGATGTTGGGATAAGCAATTAATATACTAGCTAAGCTCTCTACACTAGCCAGCCTCTAGACTATATTGGTCAGCTCAGTGTGAGGACACATAGTACAAATGAAACAGCTAGTGGTCTATATAGTCAAGAGAAATACAAAAAGCAGCTTGTTTGCGGTAAGCTATATTAACCACATAAATAACTGACATATTAAAATTAATTTACATGCTTTCAATGGTGAAGGAATAACGAAGGAACTAGTTTTAGAATAAAAACGGATAAGTGCGAGTCTGACTCGCGTTCCGAAGTTTACGTACAAGCACCAAAATAATTAATATTACTCAAGTTCATAAACTATGAAAGCACCAAACGTTGCTCTAACAAAAAGATACGTCGGATTGAAAGACAAACTTAATTCTATAGTTGAAAAAATGTTCACCCATACATCGATATACGTCACGGATACTTTTCTAACTGCAAATGTAAGTTTGTAATCGCAAAAAATATTGTTTTATGTTATCAAACTACATATTAACCATTACCGGGCTTTTTCCTTTACTTGTAATGTACAGTGATACTTTGCTTCTTGCCAAATTTTATGATTCTAAGTCAACGGAAAGTACCCTATAGATTTTGATTTATATACGTGTATCAAAATAGTATTTTTTTTAAAGTAGTTTTTATTTTTTTATTTATTTTTATAGTATCAAAGTATGTTGCAGAAATGACCGTATTGCGTTGACTTTAAAAGTTTGATTTTTTTAGAGCTCCAAGGGACGATAGACGTATTAAATATTAATTTCAATTTGATACCCCCACGTGTTCCTGAGAAAAAGGATCTTGCCAGATTGACAAACGGACGGACGGACAACGAAGTGATCATCTTTTAAGGGTTCCTTTTTTTTTTCTTATGGTACTGAACGTTTTTGATCACCTGCGTTAGGTTAATAATAAGACATGGTTATAGTATGGTGGCCCTGAGACGGGCCTAATAACTGATGGTAAAAAACAAGCGTTGTGAAAGGAACGGATTCAGTTTGGAATCCTTTGATGCAAGTGCAATAATATGAAAAAGCTTTTATTACTTTCGAGTCGATTAAATGCTTGTTTACTGTTTACCGGTTACTGCGTAAATTACTGCGTAATATAATGGTTGGTTATTCTTTTTTTATTCGTCGTAGAGGACGACCTCTGTGGCGCAGTGGGTGAAGGCTTGAGACGCAGAAGGTTGCGGGTTCCCGCTGCGGGACAAATGTTTGTATGTTCTACAAATATTTGTGTCGGATCTGGGTGTTTTTCTATATATAATATGTATGTATTTACAAAAAAAAAGTATATATAAATCAGTCATGTAGTTCCCATAATACAAGCTCTGCTTAGTTTGGGGCTAGATGATGCTGTGTGAAAATGTCCAGCATTATTATTATTATTTTATCATTACATGTGATATATTTAAAAATCGTTTTTTTTAATGTTTTGTCCTCGTGCTCGGAGAACATTTCTTTTAGCTCTCAAGTTACACAACACACACTTTTCGATGCTTTCATAAAAAAAGAAGATCACCAATTGTTCTAAATGAGCTAGAACAAGCTAAGCCTCGTGCCTCGTGGACTATTCCACTCTTAATGGGATCTGCAACGGGTATGCGTAACAGTTATATAAGGTTTAGAAGCCTTATCCGGTGTCTATTCCAAGTCCATTAATTTGTTAGTAGCCAGTTCTTTCTAAAATGTGCCAGCTGTCATAATAACGGTTGTATTTTTTTCTGTCATTCTTAATCAATAAAGATTTTTTTTTTAGGGGAGGCCTATGTCCAGCAGTGGACTAATATAGGCTGATGATGATGATGATGAAATAAATTTGCTTATGACTGTTGATTTATATTCTGAGAATATCCATCATGCATCTCATGATGGATATTCTCAGATACGTACCTACTCAGTATGTAGATCTTTGAGGAGACAAAGAAGACAATAGTTAGAGAAACGTCCGAACATTATATTTGGTATATGCCAAATATAATTCGTTTTGTATACAGTTTGAAACGTTTCCTGATTATTATACCTGATAACAATGACCCAGTACTGGGCAAAAGTCTTTTTCCTGTTATGTCATTCGGTCCATTGCCACCTCTGACCAGTTGGATTGTAAATATGATACATTTTTTTAAATTAATAAATGAAATGTGAAAATATAAGTACATAGTACCTACTCATAATCCTAGTACTCGTCTGATCCTCATGCATTTACATTACCGATCAAGATTTGAAAAAAATGGACTCATTTCAAACCAAATAATTACTTTGCTGGTTTTAAATTGCCGTATAAATTAAGACTTTCACAAACTTGTCAACCAGTGGAATTGAATGAAATTAATTTAACTCAAAAACAAGTAACTAAGATTAATTTATCTATGAAACTAATTAAAAAAAACTAACTAGAACTACGACTCATAACAAAGCCCAAGGGCATACCCAACAGAACGTAATTAAAAAAATATTTTTTCTTAACTTTGATGAAAATTCTTGAGAAAGATATGCAGGCATTTTTATGAAACCAGGGTGACATTGCCGGGGGCTCTATCAATAATCTCGTCTCATTATCTACCCGCATAATAACATAAATAAACTGCCCAAGACATGTCAAGACACAATGTTATATGTTCAATAAATTGTTATTGGAAATCTATTAAACCAATTTTGGTTGGCAGGTACAAGATTAAAACGTTACTTAAACGTTTATTTAATATTAACGTTTATTATAAAAGTAAAATAATTTATTGCTGGCATCGTGATCATTATTTGCATGAAAAAACTTCTGCTACGATACTGCCGGGAATATTAAGATTGTAACGATTTATTAATCACAAAAGAATAGAATGTGAAAAAAATCTCTTTTTGTGGTTATTTGAATTTAAAATGTTAACCTAAGGCATATCACAATAATTTGCCCCATTATACCTTGTATATTTGTATTTTCCTGTATTTTTATTTCTGTGCAATTAAGTCTTTATCTATCTATTCACTATGTCCTTATCTTTATCTTCAAGTGAAACTCCGTTGACCATGTTTCAACGAAACCATTTCAAAGCGCTTAAACTGAATCGCTAACTTAATTCTCTATATTGAGTATCAACTCAGTTTGGAAGCCACTAGGGCTGTCCGAAGTCAAGCACTATCGGACAAGATAACTCTGGATACTGGACCTGAGTAATCTTTTGAGCCGTGATACTATAGTATTCTACTCTATCTAACCTATATCTATCTAAATGCCCCACCTGCTAGCTAATAAAGTTATTATAGCAAAAAAAAAACAGACCTATCTATATATCGTTTGCAACGGTATTTGAAAGCTAGCTTTTACATGTGTATTTTTATATTAGGTATACTACTTGTACATAGTTGTATAAACAAATCAGAATTTTACAATATCTCGAAAAAAATGCATGGAGAAACCTACATACCAATACTACAAAGATTATGACAGTAACCTTTAGATAGAATTAGCTTCTGATAACTTTGCCCGCGTGAAACCCGGTTAAAAAGTGGGCTGCGAATAAATTCCATCAAAATCAGTTCATCCGTTACGGAGATGATCAGCAACAAACAATCAAACATCATGCCACATCTGAAACTTACTCTGTTTTGTAATATATTTTTTGTTAATCGATTTAACAAAAAATATATTACAAAACAGAGTAAGTTTCAGATGTGGCATGATCATCGCATTTTTAAATTAATAGGATAGTAGGATGGACATTATCTGATTTATACTCCGTCAACATCATAATACAACTGACATCTAGATTTTTTTTGTAATATACTTTTAGTTAAATCCAAACCTTTGTATTTTTAAATTACTAGGATTGTAGGATAGATTAGATCTAATGCTTTGTTACAAAAATCCGTGACAGTACAAAGTAACCATAATTATAAGTTTAACGGGTATTTATCGCGTTTACCTTTTTTTATTTTCCCGACGTTTCGACTGTATTGCAACAGCCGTGGTCACGGGATGACTGGAGTATACGGAGCTACCGTTGAGAAATAAAGGCAGTAGCGCAACTAACCTCATTTCATCTTCTGAATCAGAAAAGTCCATGTTCACATTACGGCACACTAAAAAAAGGTAAACGCGATAAAGACTCGTTAAACTTATAATGATGTTATCTAATCGCGAAAGTTTGAAAAATACTAAAGCAACCATATTTGGAAAATGCCCACGTTTCGTGTCAGCGTTACTTGTGACAGGTTGTAAAACCATAGCTGCTTATTAAAATACTAACAGAAGATACATTACGTTCCTCATCTTATATTTGGTTCTAGAACACTTCACGATGCATTTACTTTTATGACAGCTCAGAAAAAAAAAACAAATCAGTCTATTTTATAATATAATCAAAAATATAAGTAAATAAGAAGTGCTGATAAAATCACACCCAACAGACACATATATAATTCTAACCCTAGGGCTCCTATGGAACTACGAGTACCGTGGTACTAAAACACCCAAAGCCGAAAAAAATATTTGCAGAACATGCAAATATCCGGCCCGCAGCAGAAATCAAAAGCGAAACTTGTCTGTCACAGCTGACTTCTTGCCGCACCACTCAGCTCATCTAAAAGCCCGAACAAACTGTCACGAAGACGATCAGTACATTCACGTGAACTTAGACAACCAATTGACAACCATTTCCCTTTGACTGTCACTGCCACCGCGGCACTTTGACCGTTCCCTTAGAGAATGCAACAGAACCACCGTCATCTACTTCATAAATCTTTTGAGCCTCTCCGAATTGTCACTTGACTGGCATATTGGTATTAAGCGATACCAAAACTTAATTGAAACGGTGAAGCTGACACTCCGACCAATCAGTCCCTCTCAGGAATTCTCCTGTATTGAGTCCTGACTAACGAACCAAACAGTGGGACATTGCGAGGCCTTTGTCGACTACTTTGCTCAATTAAGCGCCTGTTTAGAGCAAAGCTCTTTGCTTTTAAGTCGTTTCTACCTTTGTAATTGTCTGTCATAATACGCCTATCGTTTTGTGAAATCTTGTCTTTTTTTGTTAAGGATAATTATTATTTGCCTATCGTTATTTTGATGTAGGTAATTTAGCAGTAAATTAATAAAGGATCGGCAACGCGCGTTCGATGCCTCTAGTATTGAAGCATCTATAGGCTACAGCGCTTACCAATAGGTAGGTATGCTTGTTTGCTACCTTGGTAGATAGATAGATAGATAGTTTTTTATTCAACATATACAATACAGCACAGACAAGTACAAATGAAAAGATATACAAACAATTAAAAACAAAACACAGTAAATTACAAGAGTATAATACATGATGCTAACCAGTGCTAACGAGGGCAGTCTATGCTGCAATGATAGATATGAGTCGAAAAGGTCCTACATCAGCTTATTGCTGCTCCGCGTAGGCGAAGTAGCGCTGATTTTCAGATAGGACCTAGGAAGTGAGGGGTGACCTCACGATCGCAGTGTTGCAGAAGGAAAACAGTAAAGATAAAGTGAGCGTCGACAAAGAGTGTGTGATGAGAAATGGATAGACAAAGATAGTTAAGTGTAATAAAATTGTACCTACATTAATGAGTGTGAGAAGGAAATGTGAAAGTTGTACTGCAGCGACCGACACATCGTGCGTGTTGTACCATTTGGTAAGTTGAAGCTAGAGTAAATAGCGTAAATCACAAGCTTTTTTGTATAGTTAGAAGCTGTTTCTTTAGTGTAAATCTAAAAGTACTAACCGATTTCAGCACTCGGGCCGGAGGTGGAAGGTCATTCCAGCACCTGTAGACATATATAATAAATAAAATAATAATAAATAAATAATGCTGGACAATCCACACAGCATCATCTAGCCCCAAGCTAAGCAGAGCTTGTGTTATGGGTACTAGATGACTGATATACTTAATACAATACATTACATAGATAGATATTTTTTTATTATACATAGAAAATACCCAGAATTATATTAGAAAGAACCCCGAAATGCTACTAACTTGTGCCTCGGCGTCAACAAAGCCACGTGACTACATACTCGGGTTGGGCATCGCGAGCTATCGCTAGCCCATTTCAGTTTAAAGAAGAGATATTTGGGTATTTTATTTTAGTAGTAGAAAAAAAAAATGGCGTTTCTTGGTAATTTGTCAGTGCAAGCGTTTTCAAACCATGAATACTCTTTAGCTTCAAAGCAGTCCTAAACTGATGTTTTTTTTCACTGATATCGACTTATAAAACACGTTAACATAATTTTTCTCATCAAAAACTCAAATATATTTGAAAATTTGTATCTCATGTTTAATTATC
Organism: Perizoma flavofasciatum; assembly: GCA_958496245.1. Classification (NCBI taxonomy): domain Eukaryota; kingdom Metazoa; phylum Arthropoda; class Insecta; order Lepidoptera; family Geometridae; genus Perizoma; species Perizoma flavofasciatum. The sequence continues at coordinate 11,050,184 of OY292433.1, forward strand.
ATAAAACAATGATCCAGTGCCTCATTTCTTTAATCTTATGGATTAATAATCTAAAAAATTAATTAATCATTCTGTCTGCGGTCGGTAACTTGAACTCTGATACCACCTGTACCTCTTTCCCTAGTTTAAGATAATTTAGACAGTTTAATTGTTTTTTTATTCTCTATATTGAGTATCAACTCAGTTTGGAAGCCACTGTCCGTATACATAGGTACATACATTTTGAAAGTATTTGGAAAATACTTTACTATCATCATCAACCTAAGGAAGTCAACTGCAGGACATACGCCTCTACCATAGACTGCCTTGAAGTACCACCTTCGTCTATCAACTTTCTGCAGTCAAAGAATTTCATTTAAGGATTTCATACTTCTAACGGAAAGTACTTAACGAAACATTAAAAGAACCAAAAGAACGAATCACAGAAACATGACGAAGATCAATAAAATCAGTACAAAACATCCTTTTGAAGATTCATTTACACACGGTTCCATGAAACCGTCTCTTCGGAATTCATTTGACGAAAATAATTAAGAGGAAATAAGAGTTTCCACTTTTATATTTTCGTTAACTTATTGTCTACAAAAGATCTTCCGTATGAGCTGACAAGTGGATCAATTTTGATTTGGTTGACAACTATAATGGCTATGCCGACTATAAGGGACATTCTTTATCAATACTTATTTATTGACATATTTTATTTTTTTGATTTCATAGCTTTTTCATATATACAATAAACCAACAAACTTGCTCACAACTCTATTAGCCATGATGAATATCCTCAAATACAAAATCGGTGAGTAGATCTTTGAGAGTACAAAGTAGGGGGTAGTCAGTGGTAGGTCCAAACATTACATTTGGCACATGTCCACCTTTTGCAAGTTGTTATCATTCTACGTGACAGGTTGCAAGCCTATCGTCGCTTATTTAAACAGTATTTTATGGCACATGCCTTCGAATATTTGGGTCTATGGCAAGTCGTTTTTCTCACGATGTGAATAAATGACGACCTCCGGACCAATCCGGAGGTCCACTTCCAAAAGTAGGGGTGCAGAATAATAGGCCATGTCTTTTTCAATCATTCTTCAATAAGCAGAATATCCAAAGAAAAACTTTTCTTTCAAGATTCTGGAATTTGTTGAAGAAACTATTTAAAAAAACAGCAGGAACTCAGCGTATGGAGTCGATCCTGCAATCAACACACATAAAACCGATTTGCGACCGGCACGTCTGGAAGATCTAATAGAAGCATGATTAGTTACAAATTTGTATCGAGTGTGTCCTTTGTTCTTTTAACTTTTAGGCCATTTTATTGTTTTTGTTGTAATCATTTTATTGGAATGGATAAGTTTGTTTGCAAAGTTTGAAAGCGAGTGCAAAGATCTCTTTTCTACTTCATTTTTCTTAACACTTGCCCTTATCTAAAAACAAGACTGTTTTCTGAAGCTGGGAAAATACAAGTGTCGCGCTCGAATCTTTCGCATTTTACACACTATTTTTCAAGTTGCCAAACTTTTCACACCTGAAGATTTTCTCAAATATTCTCAAGCAAGATCGTCAAATCTCTTTCCGAGTAATAACATTAAGAGGTATAAACTCTGTATGAACTTTATCTACTATGTAGTAGAGTATAAACTAAATACTTAAAAATGCTTAAGTAAACGTATTACTTAAGCATTTTTTCAAAACACTAATCACTAACCTAAAAAAAAAAACAGAATTATAAAGCAGAAAATAGCTGATTTTCATTGCCAATTTCTTCAACGGAATTCGTTGCAAAAATCGTTAACCAAAAGTTGTTACCTATGATGTGTAGAACGACTCCCTTTCGGGATAATAACACAATATAGTTTACTAGCTCCTACCCACAGCTTCGCCCACGTAGTATAGTACTAATATAGTAGTAAGCTATATTACTGTAAAGTTTCATCAAAATCAGTTCTGTACTTTTTGCATGAAACACATTTTCCTCACAAACTTTCGCGTTTATAATATTAGTTCGATAATAGCAACGAACCAGCTACAAAAAAGATTATATCCTTGTATGTTTATAACTTCTTTAGCCTGGTGTTTTTCTATAGCTCGTGTAATATAACTCTCAGAATCACCTAGCAGCTGGATACTCACGTTTGAGTAGCAATTTTTTACATGTTTTCGCGCTCCACAGTAGCAAATTTCTCGTATAAAGTTTCAGTGAACCAGGTTTAAAGCGTACTTCACCTTGTTTCAAGTCTTTTAAGATTGGCCCGTATCCGTTCAGGTTTTCTTAAAATTTAAGTCCAAATCCTTTTTTAATATTTTCAAACCTTTTTCTTCGGTACCTATTCATTTTTCATGGAAGGAGAAAATTATAACGTAGCAGTGACATTATTAAAATACGTTGAGCATGAAAATGAAAAAAATAATGAGATAATAGAAGAGAATGAAGTCATAAAACTGAAACCGTATTTTGTGGGGGAATAAAAGTGTGATGGCTCTACTTTTTTTATAGAAAATGTTTTTTTTTCATAGCTTATTATTCAAGCCAGTAGGGACATGGATTAATACGCCTCCGGGGGGTATTAGTCCAATGGACATTTAACACCTTGGTCCGACTGTCCAAGATGTTAAAATGTTCAGATGCTACAAAGACAAGTCAATAAGTGCATAATTTCCAAAGTATATAGGTAGTATATCAGTCTCGTAGTTCCCATAATACAAGTTCCGCTTAGTTTAGGCTAGATGATGCTGTGTGAAAAATGGCCAATATTTTTATTTTTATAATGTTAAAGTTAAATTTTCGAATCATTGAATTTACTGATGGAATCATGAAATAAAAAACATTTTGATATTTGATTATGAAAGACAGTTGCAAAAATGGATTAAATTTTCTTTTTAATACGTAAAATTTAACGGAAAGTTTTTGACCCGTTCTGTATATACCATTAAAAAAATAGAGATTTCTCCCAAATCAGTGTCCTTCGCAACAAATATTATTATTAATGTAGTCCTAAATAGCAATTTCCTAGAAATTCAAAGTATTTGATCCCACTGCTCTGTTTCCGCAACATTCCCGTCAACTAACTTTATTAGAAGCTTAACAATCTGATCATGATATTAATGTTTATGAAAATTGTTTCGGGTAGGTTTCGAAGTTATAACAATATCTATACCGGGCTCGAAAGTGGTCTAAAACTGAATTATTAGAGGCCGCAATCATTCAGAAATCAGGCATCCACGCTTTTATATCCTATAACTATATATTATCATCAATCAGTATATAGTCTTTACGACAAACAAAGTCACTCAAACAGCTATAACGGCTGTTCCAATGTATTGTATGTGGAATTTTGTGCTTGTGGTTGTCCCATTATAAAATGAGCAGCCGTCGTACACTTTACTGCAGATTTTTGTTTTTTTCCACATTGGTGCTTAGCTGACTTTGAAGTAGCCTATTTTCGTAGACACTAAATACAAGAATATAGTTCATTCTAACTGTTACAAAACAAGGCTTAGAAATTTTTTAAGATAGGTTAGCGTGGTATGGACATGCCATGATGGAAATAAAATTTCATATCAAGAGACAAGCAAATGTGAACAGCAATTAGCACAGATAATAAGAAAAGTATTGAAATGATGGCTGGATAGAGGAGAGTGAAAGAAAAAATCATTTAGGACTGACCTAACACAATGTAGAACAAGAGCATAAAGTTGATACAGGTAAATCGAAACGGAAAAGATAGATTGAAAACAAAAAAACAAGCGCTGGTGTACACTGGCAACCTGTTTTTTATGCGAATGCATCCAGCCCACTCTGTCAGTTTGAGATGTTTCCAAACAAATGTAAACAAAATTAGAAATACTCTTGTTGCTAGGAGCAATTTCACTTAGGGTGACTTTTGAAACTTACATGGTTATAAAGATATTTTTTTATTAAAAACGGGATATTCATGATTTTGAGATATTTTAGCACAGTTGCATGTACCCTCATGTACCATGATCACGTAAGGAACTGAAGTCTTTTCACCATTATAGATATCAAGAAAAAAGAGATATCCCTATACATGGACGTACATTAGTATGTTTCCATTATCACAATCCTTAGATGATTATTAGTAGAACAATTCCAAAAGCCGTTTCGGAGAAACAATCTAACAAACAACTTACGGCAAATGCATATACAGGCTCCTGTCGTCGCAGGTAAAAAGCCAGCATGAATTATTAATATCCATCTCAAGTTCCACTAATAAACAGCTACCCATAAAGACTCTGCCTACCCTTTCAGGAAACAGGTAAGATTTATCTGTCAAGTCCCCGGTCACAAATCAAGCACTTTGCGTCCGCCGTCCATCACACAACAACTCTAACACAATCCCAACTTCATACCTTTAGATTTATATCGTCAAGTTTCATCGCAAAAACACGGCAGAAGCCCTAACAGGTCTATTTCATAGCGAAGAGAATACAGCTAGGACAAAAAAAAAAAAAAAACAGAAAATAAATTCACTTTTTTTTATTATTGAAACATTTTTTTTTTGTTAAATTAAAAATTAATAGCTTCTACCCACGGCTTCGCCCGCGTGTTACCCGTATGTAAAAAGTAGCCTATGTGTTATTCTGATGAATAAGCTATATTACTGTAAAGTTTCATCAAAATCCGTTCAGTAGTTAGTTTATGCGTGAAGAAATAACAAACATCCATCCTCATAAACTCTCGCGTTTTTAAAAGTAGTAAGATTTACTTACTGCAACTTAAAAAGATACACTACAGAAAGGACTCGGTTAAAAGAAAAATAAAGGCAAAAGCCGCAACTACCCTCATTTCAGTCATCCCGTGACCACTGTTACAATACAGTCGAAACGTCGGGAAAATAATAAATAATAAATAAATAATGCTGGACATTTTAACACAGCATCATCTAGCCCCAAAGTAAGCAGAGCTTGTGTTATGGGAACTACATGACTGATATACTAATTATATACTTTTTTTTGTAAATACATACATATTATACATAGAAAACACCCAGACACGAAGAAACAAATGAATGCAGATTATACAAACATTTGTCCCGTAGCGGGAATCGAACCCGCAACCTTCTGCGTCTCAGGCGGACCTTCGCCCACTGCGCCGCAGAGGTTGATAAAAAGATAAACGCGATAAATACCCGTTAAACTTATAATTATGTTATCTAATCGCAAAAAACTATTGTATAGTGTAGCAAGCAGTAGTTTGACGACCTCTGGCACAGTTGGCAAAGGCCCGCCTGAGTACAGAAGGTTGCGGGTTCCATTCCCGCCGTAGGACAAATTTTTGTATGATCTGCAAATATTTGACTCGAGTTTGAGTATTTCTTATGTTATAATATGAATATATTTACTTAAAAATTTATACATGAGTAATCAATCATGTAGTTCCCATAACACAAGCTCTGCTTACTTTGGGGCTAGATGATGATGTGGGAATTTTCAAACATCATCATCGTGCTGGAGATTTCTCCAGCATTATTTTTATTATTATTAGTAGCTGTAAAAATAATAAACATTTTTGTTAAGAGTACGCTAAAATTGAACTAGCTGTTTCCCTCGGCTTTGTCTGAGTTCCGAACGCACAAAAGCTGTTTCTCGTCCCGACGTAACGCTAACAAACGCAATTTTTCATCTAACACATAATTTTTCTTGTTACGCGTTGTTCTTGAGATTCTTGGATGTTGTTATTCTGGATGTGTCCTAGAAAATATATTCTAGAAATGCTTTTTAGAAGTTCTCATAACTTTGCTAGTAAATCTTCTTGCGCTGTTGAGACATAGACTAATATTTTGTGATTTGCTATTACAAGTTAGGTTATCTGAGCTAAAGGTCTTAATCATTAATCATTTATATATTTTCGTTGAATTGCTGATTGGATATATCTTTTTTATATCGATTCCTTGTGGCAAATGCTCCAGTAGAATCGGTAATTTGCATCGATTTGATGCAAACAGGTCTAAATCTTTTTCTACGCATGTATTGTTCTCGTAACAATTTGTATTCTCATTTATTTATTTACTTTAATTAAATCGGTTGCATACCAATAACATGAATTAAATATATTCATATACAAATATAAGTCAAAATAATTCATGAAATAACAATAAAGAAAATAAAATAAAAAGTAATAACAGAAACAATTGGAAAAAGATGTCAAAAATACCATAAAATATAACAGAAATTAGATAATCCTAAATCCGAAAATCAGGGAAACCTAGTGTGAGAGCTAGTGCTCAATAAACTACAAAAAAAGTAGGTGCTTCATCTTATAGCTATTGATAATCTATATTATAATAAGACTGTTTAATCAAAACATCAGTTAAATTACATATTGTATATAGGTACCTATAAGTCCTTACCATTTATCCATAAGTTCTATACCCACTAATACAAAAATCTACAATTGACTAATTAGCTTAATTTCATAGCCTTTGGTACCTAAGTAACTACTTGTAAATTTGGAAATTGTAAATTTTCTGGTGAAATAAAGATTGGTGAGAAGCTCGTAAAAGTAATAATAAATAATAATAATAAATAGTTCTAGACATTTTCACACAGCATCATCTAGCCCCAAACTAAGCAGAGCTTGTGTTATGGGAACTACATGACTGATATACTACTTATATACAGTTTTTTTTGTTGTAAATACATACATATTATACATAGCAACATCCAGACCCGAGACAAATATTTGCAGATACAAACATTTGTCCCGTGGCGGGAATTGAACCCGCAACCTTCAGCGCCTCAGGCGGGCCTTTGCCCACTGCGCCACAGAGGTCGTCAGTACTTATCTTACATTATTTTAAAACAATTTTAAATTGCCACTTCTAGTCAGACATACAAAAAGCTTGATCCATTATTAATGACAAATCTTTTCCGCAAGGTGGCACTGTCTGCTATCATTGACCTTTGGAAAATGACAAAATACTGTAATTTTGAAAAGTATTGTCGGAAATAAAATATAATTTACATTTTCATCATCAATATCCTGTAAGAGTCCTCTGCTGAATATAAACCTCCTGTGGTTTGTCATGTTCTTGTATAACGTATCTTACTAACTTTAAAATGGTGTTATGCACTATAAAGTGATATATCAATCTATCTATTTATTAAGCTAGCTATCTATTTTTAGTAACAAGAAGTTGAAATGGCTGCCAATTAAAATGAAGTTGTATCCCGGAAATCGCTAGTAAAGCCTTCCTTCAGTTTGGTTGAACAATTTGACATGAGACCTGTCAATTGGATAGTAACGGAACCTACCTAATTGTAATATTGTAAGTGTTACATTTTAAAACCCTAATGTTCTATGTTTTGTCTATTGAATTGACGACCTCTGTGGCGCAGTGGGCGAAAGCCCGCCTTTGACGTAGGGTTGCGGGCCCGATTCCCACCGCTGGACAAATGTTTATATGATCTGCAAATATTTGTCTCGGGTCTAGGTGTTTTCTATGTATAATATATATGTATTTATCAAAAAAAGTATATAAGTAGTATATCAGTCATGTAGTTCCCATAATACAAGCTTTGCTTAGTTTGGGGCTACATGATGCTGTGTATAAAATATCCAGCATTATTTATTATTTATTGAAGCGTCCCCTAGTGACAATATAACCTATCTAACAACAACATTCAAAGGTGTCCGGAAGAAATATCTTTTAGCGATAAGACCGCCCACTGTACCTAATTTGTTCATGAATACCTGTGTTTTTGTATTTTTATTTAGTGTGCAATATAAAGAGTTTATCTATCTATCTAACAATAATTATCCTTGTTGTCATACATATCGATGGTATAAGCCGTTTTGAAAATAAATTGTAGTAAAAAAACATGCATATTATAAACAAACAAGTAACCTTTTTTACGGCAGTCGCATATACGGGCTCCTTACGTCACTGGTAATAATACTATTGATATGGGTGTTATTTTCAGTATTTTTTATGTTTATTCGAAGATATGCCATTGAAAGAGATGGATACTGTATAACATTTTACTTGCTGACAAGATTGCCCGCACAAAGACGCAGATTTTGATAATCCTCGCATCTTCGCCAGAAATCATACCATTATTGGATCGGTACCGATTCTTGGACCATTCTGAAATAAAATCGGGTTATCTCCCTTACCTGTACCAGATTAGATGTTCGTTTGAGTTCTTAGGAAGGACAGAATCAATTTTTGTCATGATATTCAATCAGCAACAGTTATGGTAGACAATACGCACCTTTTTTTCAAAAAGGTACGAGACGGTTTGTGATTATTTGAAAATCTTCACCGATTTAGAAAGCAAACGCTGAGTTTTTAAACCACTACAGTAACAATCAAGCATACGCCCACCTGTTGGAAACACTCGCATGTTGCCGACCCTAGATTTTTTTAAAAACACCCTTTCATTGCATTGGATCGAACCTACCACTTTTAGATCGAAGATCGGGTTTCCCTAGCAACTACCATCAAAACTCTTATCTAATGTAAGTATTAATCACCTGTAAACAGAACAATGAGTTTCAACCAAAACACTCAAACCGACATAAAAAATACATATTCTCATAATTCCATAATAACATTATCATAATCTTTCAAAGCAAGTAGGCACAAAAGTTACAGAGACGTTCACACAATAAGCATCGCGGAATGATATATCGTAAAAGTTTGGAAAACACATCAGCATGGGTATAAGAGATTTTTTCTTATTCATGCCTTCCTAAGAAGCTTGCCCGTCATATGATTATGGCTGTTATTAAATCCTTATACAAGTATACCTTCATTTTGTCCATAACCTTAGTGATGATAATGATCGACGATGAAGCATGACGGTCTAGAAAATACCTATTCACTCTTACCTTGAAGAGACCCATATTGTATTTTTGCGGGAAAGACAGATGATGGTAGTGGAATATAAAAGGTATTTTTGTATTGCATGTTGGCTAATCCAATGCAATCTGCAAGACAAATATTTAGGGAAAATTTCATTTGGACGGATTAAAGTCTAGGTTTTTTAGCCTCATCAATATAATCAATTTTGATTGAGCTTAAAGAAGTATAAATAATTTTGGAAAAAGGGGCCGCAATATATACTCTTCTTATATACTATATCGCTTAAAAGCATTATGAAGATAACATCGAATACCGCATCAGTCAGTTTTTGTCGAGTGAAAAAGCCATTGGTTCATGACCGGATTGGAACTCACGACCTCCGGAACTGTAGTTCGGGTACCGTCCAATAGCTCAGAATACCTATAGGATATGATCATTTTGTAGCTAACTTACATTATTTATTTAAGAAAGTATGTAGGTAGGCGTTAAAATTTTCCTACATACCATTTTTGCATAATACTAGCGAATTCAGCTTTGTTTTTTATATTTATAGCAATATTTTCAGAAGTGTTTTATTACTTGAGGTAATAAAGAGACTTCAGTGTATTTTGTGCTTGCGAGGTGATTTGTTAGGTAAAAGCTGGTAAAAGGTGTTCTGATTGCGTTTGCAGATTTATGTGCTGTGTTGTTGGGATTTTCGAAAGGAAGATATTTTGCGAATTCAGGGTAATGCCGCAGCTACTGGATAAAATACGGCTGTACCTACATGGGACTTTCAACCTTTAACATTTCATATGTAATAATTTGACTACCCTCTTGTTATCTTCAAAGTATGTAGCGTATCTAGATCCTACATTTGTTCTTTTATGAATAACAAAAAACTAAGCTATCCAGTCTTGTCTATAGTTTTTTTAGTGTAACACAAACACACAGCATATATTTCAGGATAGGTAAGAATAAGACTTCAGAAAGTAAGTAGGTATGACAGATAGCACAGCGATGAGTGCTAGGTAGGTACCTACTAATAACGTAAAAGGTCGCGGGAGGAAAAAATTACATACGTACAGCACGTGAACATCGGGCCAAATGAACTGTCTGAAGATAGGCGCAATCTCGAGTCGGTTACGCGTTGTGCGAGAGATCTTTAGACGATACGATTTTAGTGCGCTCACTACCTTGCGACATAAGTAAAATATTTTATAAAGCAGATTTTCCAATATGATTATTTATGTATGTAAGTTAATGAATGTAAAGTTTTTATGAAAGCTTATTTACTCATTTACTTCTTGGTTGGTGATCGAAGCTGGGAAAAGAACGACTGTTCCGGAGGTATAGTCTATCCGTATCGCATCGTAACACACCCCAAGACTTTAGATCTAGCACTTGGCTTAATCGAAAGTTCGATATAAAACAAAGATCTTGTCTTAACTATTATCCACCACAAGATGCTAATGAAAATAAATTATTTTTACTTTACAGAAAATAACGTACAGCCAAGTCAAAACTTTCCCGGAACCCTAGTATTTTACTTTTAAATTAAATACTTTCGTAAATAACTTTTTTCACAGTTGCATTTACAATTAATTTTGCTATATTAACAGAAAGGTTTTTAATGGTTATTTTGTTTTGAAGTTGTAAGATAACGAATTGGAAATCAAATATTGTAGCAGACACGGGTAATCTGCAAGTAAGCGCAGCTTTGCTGTACTCATCACGAATGTACCAATTCACAGGATTCTAGCGATTAGTAAATTTTACAAAATTTTAAAACATAAATCGAGAAATTTATTTCAGTATTAAATCAATATAGGGCGGACGGTAAAAATATACTACGTCTGTAGCCACCCGACTCGAAGGTCCATAATTCCTGAACGAAATGATCTAGTGTCAACCTTTTGTACTAATCGCGTAGTCTTTGAACGGTTCTACTGATAAAAAATAGCCACCACTGATGAATTTAGCAAAAATCATATTGTAAAACGGGGAATTTTCACGTACTGCACTAAAGGTGAAGGCTTCATCAGGGTGAGTGGTTGCGACTTTCTCCTTCCGCGTCGCGCCGTGCACTTACTAAATAGTCGGTGCCTTCACCGATAGTGCAGTACGTGAAAATTCTTGTTTTTACAATATGAATAGTCAAGTTCACGTTAGTATTTGGAATAAAAAAAAAATTAGCAAAACTTGTGCTTAAAGATCATTCGGCACTTACGCAAAGAAGATAAACGTGTTTGGTGCAATTTTTAATTGTGAAAAACAAAAGGATTGCATTCAGGGGAATTAAAGCTAATTAATTAATATTTATAGACATAGATTAAAATCACAGCACTATACCAATTCTACAAAGAACTGTGCTCATGAGGAAGGGCCTAACGTCAACATGAAAAAGATAAAGTACGTGGTATAGTGTTAATAATATCCTAAAATTATGATTTTTCTTATTATTGTAATTATTAACTTATCGTCCTACTGCAGAGCAAATGCCTCCCTTCCTTTCTTCAACACCTCTCTATTGACCTGTTTTTTGTATAGGTGTTCAGTTCATCTCTCCATCATCGACATGGGTAGACCACGTCAAAGATGATCTTAAAGATGATGATTATAATCTTCTATTTCTCGTACATAAAATATCAAACGCTCACACCCGTAACTTATACTAACAGGAAATTTAATCCGCTGCTTTCAACTGCAATGCAAAATAGCACAGGGCATTTCATATCTGCAAATTTAACAAGTAATAAGGCCTTTGAGCCGTTTCTTCAAACGGCTTATCCGATAGAAATGCGGTTTTGTAATCGATTTGTCTGACTCCAAGCAGGATTCTTAGCTAGGTTTTATTGACACCAGTCGCTAGGGGGCGCCGCAATAGATGATATGAAACACATCAGTAGTTTGAAAATTTAGCAAAATTTGATTCATGTAGTACGTCCTAGAACCGAACATTTTATGTTCGGTACTAATCTATAAGGCTTGCAATCTGTAACGTAAAACGCTAAGTTCTCGCAATAGATGAATACAATAGATCATTTATTAAGACAGAATAACACATTAACAATTATTAAACATAATTAATATAATTGGTGTGACATTAGTCTCTCGTCAATTTAATAAAATGTTATAAAATAATATCGTAGTAAATTGAAATAATTTCAATAGTCAATAAATTTGTGAATAATACTAAATAAATTGTTGCAGATTCATGCATGCCCATGTAAGTATAATAAACCAGTAGATTATTAATATTTTTTCATTAGATGTCATTTTAAAACTAGGGCTATATGATAGCATCAATGATACAGATTTATGGAAAGTATCACTCAATTGCATGCCAAGTAAGGTATAGATAAGAGTCAAATTCAAAAAATAATACTTAGCTCTGGTTGCAAGATCTTCGCTGCTTATTGGAATACTTAGCACTATTTAAAGTGCACAGCAACTTCAAATTTTAGATCCTAGGGCATGCCAGTTTCCTCACGACGTTTTCCTTCATCGTTTTTAGCACGTGTTTACTGTAGAACCTCACATATTTTAGAACAAACTTTCAGAGAACTCGTCTAAACCGTGGTCGGGTATAAAAATAGACGCGATTCGTATTTGTTTTTTTTTATGTAGAGATTTGTGCAGTTGTTTTTGCAGAATCATTTTTGATTTCCCTTGCAGTATTTTATCTTGTCCTGCAACTGCTCAAATATTTGACTAGTGATAGGAGTTTTTCAGGAAAAATATTGGATAAAATCTAAAGTCTGCACTCTGTATCAAAACGTTTAAAATGTGTGAAATGTTTCATGTATTGTGAAATTTTAATGGAATGGTGCTTATGCTTTGCAAGTATTTCTGTGACGAATTTTGTAACTTATTCGTGTTTAGGTAGTTTTTTGTTTTTATGTATTTTAATTTCATATGTTTTATAGGAAAGTGGACGAGAAGTGCAGAAAACTGAACTCAGTGATGCATATTGAGAGAGGCCTGTATCCAATTGGCTAATTAAAAGGAAAAAATACTTGTTTTTATACATATATGAATGCTATGCTATGTACGAGTATATACAAATATCCGATGAAATAGCTAGCTATCTAAAGACCGTTTCAAATGATCTATAGATAGGTCAACCGAATCAGATCACTTTTAGACGGATATGTGAATTAATGAAATATATTCTTGCCAAAAAAAAAACGTACATACGAATGCATTTAAAAAACCCACTCCAACAAAAAATAACGTCCAAATTCAATATTTAGAATCTCAATAACGAAAGCTTTCAAAGTACTAGAACATAAAACAAAGTTTATGAAAATTTTGCAAGCGTTCTGAAAAATCGGCTAAGCTTGCCTTTTGTTTTAAATAACAAATACCAAGGGAGACTTCTGCACCCACAGAATATCTTATAAAACCAGCTTAGCAACAGCACTCTGGCGACAACGATGAGGGTTTTTTCGTGCCTTCCAGTTTCGCAGTCATACGAAACCATTGATGGCATTTTGTATGAGCGGATTTGCTGAAAAGAATTAGCTTCCTAATTTTTTTACAACATTTCCCGCTTAAAAATGTAGGACAGGGAACAGGAAAAATGAACAGAGTACACAAAATATCAGCAATGCCCCTGGTATACTGATTTTTGGATGTTTTTGCTTTTATTTTTGTAATGGCTAAACCGATTTAGGTGAAATTTTAAAGCAGGTATAGTTTTTGACCTAGAATAACAAATTAGGCTACTTTACCCGGGTAGTATGCAAGTGAAACAGTGTGCAGCAGCTAGTCTCATCCTATAATATTATAAATGCAAAAGTTTGGACGCCTATTGATCAATATCTTTATAATCCGATTTAAATGAAAAGGAATAGTTATATTTGTGACATATACTAGCAAACAGGATAGTTTATATTAGAGTTGATACTCGCAAAAGCAAAAAAATAAAATGCTGTTCGTTGGTAATCGCATCATTTAAGAACGGCTGGACCGGTTTGGCTATTTTTTGGTTTAAAATGTTCATAAAAGTCCGAAATAGATTTATATGGAAAAAAAATGAAAAATCCTACTAGTGTTATAATCGCGAAAGTTTGTGAAGATGGATATTTGTTACTCTTTCACGCAAAAAATACTAAACGGATTTTGGTGAAACTTTCAGGTTTAAGATATATTTATTTCTCAATAAGAATTTACAAATTCACTTGTATGAGAAACCTTAAATTACTAAAAAAACTTAATTAACTTGACAGTAATATAGCTAATACATTAGAATAGCACATAGGCTTCTTTTTATCTGGGTACCACGCGGACGCGGGCGAAGCCGTGGGCAGAAGCTAGTTTATTATAAATATGGAAGAATGTCTGAGTGTATGTTTCAGATAAACTGCTGAACCAGAACGTAACCCAAAATAGTACACAGGAATTTTATCAGTGTTTTCTTTCAACGAAAATGGTGACCAAAGCTGAATCAACGTGATATCAAATAAGGCAATCAGCAAAAGTGATATTTCTAGCTAGAAAGATCGGAACAGATCCACATTGAAATTTGAGTCCAGACTTAGAGTCTGGTCCAGCATTATTTGTTTCTTAATAAATAAATAAATAAATAATGCTGGACATTTTTCACACAGCATCATCTGGCCCCAAAGTAAGCAGAGCTTATGTTATTGAAACAAATAACCTATATTTTTTTTTGTAAATACATACATATTATGCTTAGAAATCACCCAGACCCGAGACAAATATTTGTGACTCATTTTGCATTGAGAGTGACTCAAGTCTTGTTTTAGTTGTTTTTCAGCATAATCTGGGGCGCTCCAAGCTGTCGCTGAGGCTCGTATTTCCTGAGTCTTGAATGTGGAGCATCTTACTCCGTTCGGTAACGAAGGAAACATTAAAGAAAGGTTTATTTTTGATTGGATTATCCTGAGGTTTCATTATTTAAAATAATCATTTAAAATAATCACCAAAAAAAGTTGGCGATTATTTTAAATAATTGAAAAATAATCTGCTGATATTTTATTGATCGTTTAGAGGGGAGGACGTCTAAAGGATGGTAGTATAGTAATACCAAACCAAGATTATTTAAATAATATTAAAGTATGTATGCCTAGGATCTTTGTAATGGTCACCCAATTCGAATGAAAGGACTACTACGTACTAAGTTCATGACATAGAACAACACATAATATTATGCTAGTTTATATCCGAGTGGGGGTGAAGTTGTGGTCGTGTCTCTAATATTTTATTAAAATTCAGTTTTCGACGACAATTTTTTTTAGATTTTTCAGTCATAATTGTTTTTACCGTCAACAAAGATACACACTTGGACATGAAGGTGCTAGAAAAAATGACATAACTCGTCTTCTGAGAGTTTTTGTCAGGGTTAGTGATGGTAATGGATGCTATCCCTCCGCGTAGCATCTTGAACTGCGCGCAGCCGGCATTAAACTGAATGAAAGATCAAAAAACCCAGCAGAGTTTGTTGTTTAATACTTCTAGGCGCCAATCACGGGGAATCCGCGTAACTTTGAATGATTTTTTTTTCCTAATTTTTAACAAAACCTTCTTTCTGATCCTTGTGAATTTTATGAACAAAAACCTATTGACTTTGACTGGAATATTTTCAAAAACTGACAAAACGGCCACCTATTTGAGTTCTTAGAACTCGTGTTTCTTTGTCTCAAAGGGGAAATTCCAACGGATTTTTAAAGGTTCACGCTTGAAAAAACAGATTTGATGAGAATAATGTTTAAGAAAAATGATTTTTGGCAACGACAAAAGTAACAATAAATTGTTTATTGGTTGAAAAAATCTTATGTTCATTTGGTTTTAAAAAATAATGACGTAGCAGTATTGAGTAGGTACTCAGTCAAATATCAATAGACAAGTAAGTTTTACTTTTATTTTTTTACATCCGTAGATAGTAGTAGATATTCTCAAAGTGTGCGAACGCCAATGTGACTCAATTACCACAGATATTATAATTCTATACGAACACCAAGCCTACGCTCTCGTCTATCTGTCTATCTGTCTGCAGTAGAAGGCTTTTTTCAAACAATCTCTTTGTGTTATTAGGTGTTTAGTAAGGGAGCGTCTAACTAAACACCCAATTGTCTCTGGTAGCTCTAAATGTTTGCATATTTTGCTGATCATTTTTCATAGTGTTGTAGTACCACGGTACTCGTGGTTCCTGATACCTGCGATACAGAAAATCCTAGTGTCGGGTCAAACAGAACTTTTTTTTTATATAACTATACGTGACTGTTTAAATATTATTACTCAGTTTTACAAGAAGCAGGATACTTTAAACATGATTTGTGAGTTTTTTGTTTTGAGATATGTGAAAACAGTTACTATGATATCCACCTCTGAAGAATCGGGTGTGTAACAGATGTACTGTTTGGACATGCCTTTGACTATTATTATGACTATACCACGTACTTTACTATTATCCTGCTGATGTTTCGTTGACCGTTTAGAGGTCCTTCCTCATGAGCACCGTCCGCGACCACGCTCGACGGTTGTAAGACGGGAACAGTTTCCTTCTCAGGAGATACGTGAGGACGTCAGCAGGAGAAAAGTAAAGTACGTGGTATAATCGTAATAATATTCTAAAATGATACCAAACCACGATAATTTTAATTCTGTGCCTTTGACTATCTCCTACTTTATATCCTAAAAGATCTACGCACTGAGTTTGTATCTGAGTATGTAGGAAATACAGTCTTTGGTGTGTTTGTTTTCTGTTTTTGTTAAATATTATTGGTATTGGCCAAGAAACGCTGAAATAAAACTTAAGCATCCGTACAGAGGCTAAAAATATTTTGGAATATAATTTTGCAACAGCACAATTTTCAGTGCGCTGACCTACTTTATCTTTTAAATAGCCGGTTCAGCTGCAAACAGGGCGTGTTCACCAAAGATTATGAAATGTTTAAGGATAACCCTTAACAGGGTTTCCTAGAATATTTTTGTTTTTTTAACAATAAAATTCAAATGCGATGTAGGTAAATCATTAACAACGCATAGAGAATGCAGAATAAATAATAAATAAATAATGCTGGACATTTTCACACAGCATCATCTAGCCCCAAACTAAGCAGAGCTTGTATTATGAGAATTACATGACTGATATACTACTTATTTACTTTTTTTGTAAATACATACATATAAAAAAAGTCAGCGTCACCAATATTATACATAGAAAGCACCCAGACTCGATAAATATTTGCAGGTCATACAAACATTTGTCCCGCGGCGGGAATCGAACCCTCAACCTTCTGCGTCTCAGGCGGGTCTCGCCCCTGTGCCACAAAGATCGTCGATACTTATATTGACCCTTAGGTGGCATTGGCGATTCGACCATTCACCGCTAGCCGTTTACTAGATAGTGCTGAGCCGAGGCATTGCAGTTTCGATACTGATTTAACTGTGTTGCGATATAGAGTATCATACAATGAATACTATCGAGTTGAAGTGATGCCAAATAATATTCGATTTCATATTGTGTGCGATACCTTACTTTGTACTAAGATTTTGTCATAAGTTTTGTCCGATTAAAATATGCTTGCTTGTCAAAAATACCAAAAATTACATAGAGATTTACAAAGTGTGGGTTTTCACTCAAAATAAAAATTAATCTAGCTTTGAAATTTGCTGAGCTTTGCTACGCCGTAGGGCTTGTGCTACGACGTAGAACCAAATGAATATTCTTTGTGTTCAAACTGTGACTATGAAATACCACTATAAATAAGTTTTGAAACAATGGACATTGAAGTAGAGTGGACCACCCTGTCCCTCTGTTTCATAATCACTCGCTTAGTTAAAAAGTCGGTAAATCTAGCCCTGTCCTTTTCTAACACTAAACAAAGGATAGAGGCTGGCAACTTCTAGCACGCTGCTAAATTAAGCGAATGATAATGAAACAGAGGATATATCTACAGTCCTTCAGTCAATAGTGTCAGTCGTGTGCTCAAGAAGATAGAGTTTTCTTTCCATTTACTTAGTGGTAATTCAATAAATTCTACAAATTTGAACATTACCTTCGTTCCTAAGCAGAAATTCTAACCTGCCCTTCTACACACATTTACAACATACTGACACTATCTTAAGGTACAAGAAGCTTTAGAATTAAATTCTGCCTCTGCTGTGCGGTGTCAGCATACGGTGCACGAAATACGACCTCCACAGTTCCGGCACAAACCGGAATTTACCGGAAACAACCGGTTTTTCTCAAGAAATATATTTAACGATGGTATTTAAAACTGTGCGCTTCTTTAGTAAGCGACGCCATTTTTAGTTATTATGTCGTTCTGTCGGTTTTAAGGTGAAATACATTTTAAGGACGAATAATGAGTAATTACATGCATGTTCCTAAAATAGTTTTATTTATACAGAATTATCTTATCCTCGCAAAAGTTTGTGTTTGTTACTCTTACATGCAAAAACTATTGAACGGATTTTGATGAAACAAACAGTTTTACAGTAATATAGCCTATACATCAGAATAACACAAAGACTACTTTTTATCCGGGTACCACGTGGGCAAAGCCGTGGGCAAAGCTAGTTTATAAGTAATGCACAAACTTTCGAATGATAATTCTTACCACTAAACCAACTTTTGACTTACAACTATTATATACGAATATACGACCCTAGGGCATAGTTGTTTCCTCACGATGATTTCCTTCACCGTTTTAAGCACATGTTAGTTAACGCAGTTTAGTTTTCGCGCTAAAAATTTCAACTTAAGTATAAATGTTAAGAAAATGGAGATGCAATTTTTCAAGCACAACAAAACACAAAATTAGTTCATGAAATTTTAGATAGCCGAGAAAAAGCTGTTGGCACTAACAATGCAAGTACTACCGTGTTTGAGATTAAGGGCTGGAAAGCAAGCCAAAACACATTAACATAGCATTTTCAACCTTACGGGTGTGCAGCAGATACGAACACAGCACTATGTAATTCTCTTGGATTTAGTTTACAGAGCTTGCGAATTTCTGCCTTGTGCCTTGGACTTAAATTGCATTATTTAGCGAATTACAACGATGTATTCAGTAACTGAGCTCTGTATATTATTCAATAGCCAACTATTTCAATTCGAACTCGAAACTATGAGAAGTGATTATTATGAAAATGAATATAAAAACCTATTAAAAACATCACGAAAAATACTGGACGACTGGACTAGAGACCATGGATGTCTTCAGTGAAAAGATACGTCAGAATACTAAGTAAGAGGTAATCAGAGGCACGTGGAAACAGTGACCACGTTTTGCAGTCGTTACGGTTCCTCGTCCCATCGCCGCTTAATAGAACGCTATGATAGCATATGCTTTCAAATATTTGGTTCTAGGGCATGTCGGTTTCCTTAAAATTATTTACTGCACCGCACATAAATTTTACGAGTGAAAAATAAAACGAGTTGGAACCCACAACTTTCGGATCAGAAGTCGAGACACATTCTACCACTTGGTCAATACGAAATAAGATTATAATACTGACCATTTTCATACAGCATCATCTAGCCCCAAAGTAAGCAGAGCTTTTGTTATGGTTACTTAATTACTGATATACTACTTAAGTCTTAGATACATATAAGACAAATATTTGCAAATCAAACAAACATTTGTTCTGCGGCAGGATTCGAACCAGCAACCTTCTGCATCGGGCCTTCGCCCACTGCACTACATAGGTCGAAGATAAGATTCATCCCCGCCTCATTCATAATGAAGTATTGCTATTATTAAAAATAAATCATTAATATTAATATGACCTAGCCTCGGCCCATGGTTCTGATAAAAAGTAGCCAATATGTTATTTTAGGTCACAAACTATATACCTTTTCTAAGTTTTATCCGAATCGGTTACGCCGATACGAAAATTATAAGTAATAAACATCAGGACGACTTATTTTTAATATAAGTCAGATATTTTTTATCTATTTTGAATTGAATTCTTCATCAATTACTATTTACAAGTAGGTATATACAAAAAATACAAATGAAACAGCTAGCCACCTAAAGACCGTTACAAACGATCTATAGATAGCTCAACTGATCCAGATCACTACCAGACGGAAGCGTTCCCAATGACATATTAAATACATTGTCAGTTGAATTTTATAAATAACGAACAACAGTGTACATAATAATTTGCATAGCACTGAGCAAAAGCCAGTGTATTTTTAAATCAGAGTCCATTGCCAACATCGTTCACTTTGTTTAATTATGAAGGACATTTTTCCATTTTTTTTTCAGTTTTTTATTTGTTTTGGCATGGATTACGAACTAATAATGAATGGATAAATGCTGTTTTTATAGGTGCGCCTAGTAAAGTTGAAGACGTCAGACAGGAAGTAACTATAAATATATGTATACACTGGTCTCGATTCTGTAGTACACTAACTAAACTTAATTTAAACTGTCGCTCTCTTTTACTGATAGTATACGCAAGAAAAAGATGACAAGAATTTTACTCCTGTCAAATCAGTTTACGTGCCGCTTTTCTTCGTGTTTTTAGTCAGTATGTTTTGAAATTACCACTAAATTTGTATGGAAAACTTAAATCTGACTGACAAATTAGTCAGATTTAAGTTTTCCATACAAATTTAGTGGTAATTTCAAAACATACTGACTAAAAACACGAAGAAAAGCGGCACGTAAACTGATTTGACACTAAAATTATAGCTCTTTCTTATCTCTATCAGTAAAAGAGAGATACAGTTTAAATTAAGTTTAGTTAGTGAACTACAGAATCGAGGTCACTGTAGCTAGTGGCGCCAAAAGCTTAAAGAAATAAATATAATGACATTCCCTTGTCAATACATCTATGAAAATCTGACGCATGTTCACAAAAATATTAATTTGTTTAAGAAAAAAAGCGATAATCACAATGTTAATACTAAAAATAAAGATAAACTCGCTGTTGCCACTTGTAGACTCTACCTCTATATAGTTAGTAAATCGTTTAAAGGGCACGGTGTACGCTTTTATAACAAACTCCCAAGAGATATACAAAAATTATCAATTAACAAATTTAAAAACGTAATTAAACAAAAACTTTATAAAAAGGCATACTATAAAATATTTGATTGTTTAGATGACAAAAACTCTTGGGATTGAAAATGCTCCAACTAGAACCTATTGTTTTATAAAAGGATCATTAAAAAGAATAACCAGCCTTGTTTTCTTGCCTTTCTTTCTTGGCTTGGTCGCGGAGGAACAGGCAGTACATAAAACCGACGTTTCAAAGTCGTCCTTGTGATTTTATTGAATAAATAAATTTTGACTTTGACTTTGACTTTGACTTTAGTCCTAGTCCTCGAAAAATTAGGATTCCCTGTATCGTGGGTATTAAAGTCAGCCTGTTCAGCATAAAGAGCCGATACAACGTTTTTGTCTACCGAGAAGACAAAAAATATTTTCTCCCTCTCTTTTGTTTGACAGTATATGCGACAGAAATAGTTTTTGTCTTCTCTTTCGTAGAAAACTTTGTCTTGGGTGCTCATGTTAAGCGGGCAGGATAACTTTGAAACGTCGGTTTATCTCCTGCCTGTTTCACCGCGACTAAGCCAGGAAAGAAAGGAACAACATGTTGTAACACAACACCTAGACCCGGAACAAATATTTGCAGATCATGCAAACATTTGTTCCGTAGCGGAGATCAAACTCGTACTTTTCGTCTCAGCCGGCAACTCGTCCGTCACGCCACCGAGGTTGTCTTGATCAAAATGGGAAGAATCGAACATAAGGCTCAGTAAAGCGTACTTATCTTTGCTAAAGACAACATTTGTCTACGAAAGACAAGACAAAATCTACTTATGTCGCCTATTCTGTCAAACAAAAGAGAGGGACATTTTTTTTGTATTCTCAGCGGTAGACTAAACCATTGTCTTGGCTCTTCATGCTAAGCAGGCTGCAGTGGACTAATTTGCAATGATGATGTATCAATTATTTTAGTAGGTGGATATAGTTTCCTAGACACAGAATAACAAATAGGCCACATGAGTGCTACTAGACTATATGAATACCTACCGCTGCGAGACCTCTGCATATTCTGCAGATATTAAATATCTGCAGAATATGTAGATAGGTATATATAGGTATGGGTCTCGTTAGAGGTAACAAATTTCGTTACGTGTGTTATGATTCCACAGTACTCGTAGTTCCTGATAACAACAACACAGGGAAACGTGGAGTCAAGATTATGCACGTGTTTGTTGAGTGGCTAATTATTTGAATAGGTACTTACTAGCTTCTGCCCGTGGCTTTGCCCGCATGGTACCCGGATAAAAGTAGCCTATGTTTTATTCTGATGTATAAGCTATATTACTGAACAGTTTCATCAGAATCCATTCAGTAGTTTTAGTGTGAAAGAGTAACAAACATACGTCCAAACTTTCGCGTTTATAATCGTAGTAAGATATAGAGGTAGATGTCTACAAATCAATGTTGTTTAGTACTTCGCGTATAGCCAATTTCCAACCAATTTCATCTAGTAAAGACTTACCTATCCTAAGTACCTACTTACCTAGCAGCTTTCGTACTAGCAAACTAGCTTATATCCACTGCTAAACCCGCGTGGTACCGAAATAAAAAGTCTTGATTTTGTTATTCTAGGTGGAAACCTTAGGTCCGTGGGGTACTGATAAGTGGCTCTTATTCACTGCATTCTAGAAGAGGCTGATGGATGAAACCAATTATCAAAAGGCTGGTTATTACTTTGGTCAAAAAAATTGCAACTGCTTTTGAACGAGATTATGCCGGCAGCCTTTTGGGTTCCCTATCTACGGTCGGTGGCCTGAAAGACATCTGTTTTCTACCTATAGTAATAGGGCTATAGGTAGAACACCGATATTTTCCCCTACTTTAATATAATATAGATAGTTTAATCTATACATTTATTCATACTTGTACAAGGGTCATGCCGTCAGGCCGCTTACCATCGTCACTTAGTAGAACATTCGGTTCGAAAACAGCTGGAACATTGGCGCTGGTAAATGCCCGGCGTATGATATCATAGTATATGATAGTTTAATTGACTTTTACTGTCTTTACAATACTGATACCAAATTTCATGCAAATCAGTTAAACCGTTACGAAGATCAACAAACATCTTTACATCCATACTTTTGCATTTATATAGTTTGAGGTAAGTTGTAAAATTTGTAAGTTCTATGTTTCATTTCAAAAGTTTTAACTAGACAATAAAAATAAATATTTTGTATACAATAAATATTTTAAATGAAATGTTATATCAGAAAGGTTATATATAAAGGTATGTTGAGATGGTTTGGGCATATAGAAAGGATGGACGAAAGTAGATTAACAAAACAAGTATACAATGCGAGCGTGAATGGGATAGTTGGTAGAGGAAGGCCTCGGTGAACATACTCTGACCAAATCGGAGACATTCTATAAAAAGGCCAGGTCAGAAGTACACTAAACCGCCGAGCTTGTATGAAGAATGTGATGAGGATGAATGAAGCGAAAGAGGTATGACAGGATCGTAGCAAGAGGAAATCCTTGGTCTCTGCCTACTCCTCTGGGAAACAGACGTGACTTTATGTATGTATGTATGTTATATCAGATTATATATGCAATATTCAGGCTTGAATAGTCGAAAAGAGGAAGAAGTAAATGTATTGAGCGCGAATAATAATATTGCTCGGTATAATATTATCCCGATACTGAATATATTTATTATGTATGCTTTCGGCTTGTTCTACGATAGTGTTTGGCTTTGTTGCACAGATTTAGAATAATCATAATCATAATTTTTATCTACCTTCTGACATGTTACATATACTTAGATTCGTCAAACACAAAATTACAAAACTACTTACGGTAGGTTACGAATCAGAAATCAATACTAATAATCAGTTAACACTTCGTCTTGTTGTAAAAATTAAGTATGGCCAAAAAATTAGTCAGCATCACAAAACTATTTTTTATCAGCAAAGGCTTCGTCAATTTTGTAATTGACTTTGAATTTAAAAGCTATTACAAAATATAACAGTTTTTATAACAGTTATACAATTTATTAGCTATAGAAATAAAACTTTTCCCTGTTTTTGCAAGTCTAGTACGTGACACTGCAATGTTTTTCTTCTCGTGTCGTAACTATGAGTGTCCTCTTTTAGTGTTACGGGAGACCGTATTGTACGTCCATGCAAAGCACAACCATGGAATGCACACCCCTGGAAAGTACAGCCAGTATTACAAACCATTTGGTTTGAATTATCTGGGTGTGCTTTCCATGGTCGTACAATACGCTCCGTACAAACTAAACACATGACGGTATTGCACACCCCTGGAATGTACACCCCGGATTACAAACCAATATTCTCGACGCTCATTGGTCGAGAGTTCGTCATATCCGTGAGCTCTCATTGGTCGATGCGAAAAAGTCGCATGACGAGAACGAGGCTTGTTTGCACTGAGCAAGTTCTAATATGTTCAACCAAGAGTTGCCATTGATAAATAATGTAAACAATAAGTTAATGTTGGCCTGAGAAATCCTTCCTAAGAAAATCCGTCTTGGATTGGTTAGGTTAGGTTAGGTTATTAGGTTTTTTTTTATTACCACTCAGAAAAGGAGGATTGCTATCCGAACTTTATCCAACAAACTTGGGTTCAAATAAATAAAACCAACCGGTTAGTTCATCTGCAAAAACCGACATAAATAACTAATCTACTTACTACATCTACATTAATTTACTAATAGCGTAAAATACTATGGCAACACAGCACTTGCCCCTTGATAGCACTCGCACATGAAAACAGAGCATGAAATTGGTTCGTATTCCATGGCTGTACATTCCAGGGTTGTACAAAACTGGCCGTACAAGGTCAACACGTGTAGGGAATGCACGCCCAGGAATGTACGCCCAGTATTACAAACTAAGTATTTGAAACCAATGGTTTGTAATACTGGCTGTACTTTCCAGGGGTGTACTTTCCATGGTTGTGCATTCCATGGACGTACAATACAGAGACTCAGTGTTACGGCGCAGATGCACCTTGTGAAATCGTACCAACGAGTCGTACTTACTTAAATACAGCATTGCTTTTCTAAAACATTAGGCGTTCTAAATCTTTTGAGTTTGCTTTCTCATTGTACTTACTTACTTTACGACCTTCAAGCAAGAAACATCTTGTTAACAAATTAAATATAAAAACTATCTATTTTGGGCTTTTATTTGCACCATATGTCCACTAAAGACATAACACATAGTCTAAAAGAGGTTTTCTCTTACGTAAACTATTTTTTGATATATAAATTCACATGTCATAGTAATTATGTATTACTGTGTATTTATCAATTGAAATTTATATTTTATTTGATAAATGTAAATAGTATATACCCATAAGCAATAAACAAAGTCCTGACCCCACACTAGTATTCGCTGTATACGTATACGTGGGTATAATGTGGGTAGGACAGGTTGTAAGCCCATCGCCTTTTATTGGAACACTAACCAATGGCACAGTCCTTCGAAGTTTTGGTAATTGGGTATGCCCGTTTCCTCACATATTTCCTTTGAGGTCTAAGCAAAAGGTACATAATCTAATGAGGAACATAGTAGAACTGATACTGACAAGCTCGTTACTAATTTTGGTTCTCGAAATTACAATCCTCTCCTTATACCTGTTTAAGTACATTATTATTAGTTTATATGGCTTTCAAACCCTCACAGAAGCCTGACATATTTCACGTAAAGTTCCTGTAATATTCCTAGAACGCAAGTAGATAAATCGAGCGGGGTTGCAGTTTCATTCGTGGGCGTAAAACTTTGGAAATCTGTCGGCTAATTTTGTTTCAAAATGAACCCCGATAGTCCAGCGGGCGTGTAACCGGCTACGACGCAAATGGCGTGGGCTCAATTTCCGCTACGGGAAATTTTTTGTAGGTATGCTCTGCAGATATTTGTGTCGGTGTGTTTTATGGTAGGAACCACAATTGGACATAAATAATGCTGGACATTTTTTACACAGCATCGTCTAGCCCCAAACTAAGCAGAGCTTGTATTATGGGTACTACATGACTGATATATTAATTATACACTTGTTTTTTTTTGACATACATACATGATTATTATAAATAGAAAACACCCAGACCCGAGACAAATATTTGTAGATCATACGAACATCCGTCCCGTGGCGGAACACAGGTAAACGCGAAAACAAAAATAAGATAAACGCAATGTTAAAAGATAACGGGTCGTTAAACTTATAATTACGACACATGAAATTCTTGTGTGACTCATGTGACTCGAGTCTGGATGATATAAGTGTCTTTAAAAAAACCGTAGTGTTTTTCATCACTTCTTGCTTCGAAAATCAAAGAATATTAAATTGATACAACTTCCAAACCATCTGCAGTCACTTGCTAATATTCAAAACTTCTTCAAATTAATGTGGGTGATTTCGACTATTTCTGGAACTCCAACTTTCGCGATTTTAATTTGTGGAGCATTCCCAACTCATTCAGCGGCCATCTGTTTCGGTTTTTTTTTTATTTCTAAGATATATATTTGTAGATATACATTTGTTTTTCATAAATAATTTTGATCATTTTTCATACAGCATCATATAGCCCGAAACTAAGCAGAGCTTGTATTATGGGAACTAAATGACTGATATAATACTTAAATACTAAATCTAAATAAATCAATACCTATTAAATAATAGAAAACACCAAGAATCGAGAAAAATATTTGCAGATCATGCAAACATTAGTCCCGCTGCGGGAATTGAACCCATAACCTTTGCGTCTCAGACAGGCCTTCGTCCACTGCGCCACAGAGCTCGTTAAAAAGGGCCTTGTGAAAGGGCTCGTACGGGGAAGTACTACTGTATTATATATTTCTACTGCTAAGCAGTAATTCTCGCTTCTGTTTTCGGGTTTGAAGGTGTAGAGGTTCCGGTTAAATTACAGCCACATGAGACTTCATCTGTTATGTCTCAGGGTCGACAGCACGCGAGCAAGACATTTGATTTTGCAAGCATCCATAGGTATCCATACGGTTACCGCTTTCCAACAGGCCACTTTTGTTTTATAAAAAATGAGGAAAGGGAGAGATGAAAATATGTTTTTTTAGCATGTAACAAAAACTTATCTGCATTCAAAATCCACTTTGATAAATTTAAAGAAACACACAGCTTCCTTCAGTTTTTTTTGTCGCAATTGAAAAAAAGTATCATAGTTTACAACGAATAACTTTGTCTTAGAGTCTCTAACAATAAGATATAATTATTTTCTCGCAAATTGCTCTAATAATTTCTCCCCTTTCATCCGTTGAGCGAGCTTAGAGGGCTTAGTGCTCAGGGGCTCCTGGTAAGCCTGACTCGGCCAGAGTACTGTTGATTTAGCTTCTGCCAATGTAATATATTCGCTACCTTGCGGGAATGCTATCTGGCATTAGGATTAAAAAGATTAAATACATACATATATATACAACCTCTCTTACCACAAAAAAATATCCTGTCCAACCAAAAGTTGTCAGGAAGAGATAGGATACTAATAAGCACTTTTAACTGATAGGACCACCGTCCATTGTAATTATTTAATTGAAAAGGTTATTTGTTTAGTTTTTTTTTATCATAAGTTGTACCATTAAGTATTTTCACATGATTTTATAATATCTCTAAAATTTCACATCTGTGGCACTCGAACCTACGACGGAAACTACAGGGGAAACTTTTACATTTATTGAATCTAATCTGTACAATGGGTGAGGTGTCGTTTTGCTTATTCATAAGTATTTTCATTAATTCACTAAATTAATATCGATAATTAAAAATATTAAACGGTATTAATGATTTAAAATGATTCGATTGTCATCAATTAAAATTGAAATACAGAATGACAAAATTTACAATAATTGTCGAATTTGTAGAAGTTAAATTATTTCAAATTATTTCAAGTCAAATTATACAAATTATTTGGAGAATTAACCTTCTCCCGGGATAAACTATTATTCTGTGATAACCTGTAGATGTTAATTCATAAAATTTTCAAAATGTTTTTCGTAACTAGAAACTCAGCAGGCGCCACCGAGTGTATAAGCTAGTCAGTAAAATGTTTCATCACAAATTTTACTTTGAAGTCAAGAATTTCATTGAAAATACGAGTCAAGATTTCCACTTTGAGTAAGAATATGAAGAATGCATTGCAATAACGCATTCCCAGGTCAGGGCATATGAAATTTCTTAGCGGTATTTCAGCTAAGAAGACAAAGGTGTCTGCTTTCTATATTGTCAGTTTCAGCTGGTTCTGTCTGCTGTTTAAGGAAACCAGGTTACCATGAAGATTTTGTGAATGCTATGCTAAAATATTTCCGGGAAAATACTGCGTGAATTTGAGCGAGTCTGCTTTGTGTGATTGGTTATCTTACGTGTTTTTTACGTGTTTTGCAGCGCCCCTAGGGAGTTGTGGTTTTTAAAAGACACAAATGCTTGTGTTATGGGAACTACATGACTGATATAATACTGTTTTTTTTTTGTTGTAATTACTTCCATATTATACATAGAAAATATCCAGATCCAGAGACAAATATTTGCAGATAATCGAACCCCCTTCTGCGTCTCTGGCGGACCTTCGCCCACAGCGCTACAGAGATCTCTTTGATTGTTACTCCGAATCACAGATTTACTTCGCATCTCCGAATAGAGCTTCATGAAGTGAGACAGGCTTGCCGATTCTGACCTATTACATTTTAATGATGGTGAATTTGCGAACACAGGATCCCACTTATGGGCTGTTGGCTGTTACGACTTAGCTTGTATTAGCAAAGCCCAAGGGATCCCCAAATCTAATTTAGCTATAACACAATTTGTTCGGCGGGGGGTAAAAGCGGGTAGCGTTTATGGCGTAAAGCGCCTGTTTCACTATCCTTCATGTTGGATTCAACAAAGGATGAAAACTAAGAACTAAGCACACTTTACATAATTTTAGAGTAGCTACACGAAAGTTTTTACTTCTGAAATTATTAAAAAAATTGTAACTTTTTAGTACCTACAAGTTTTTAACAAAAAATAAAAAAAAAACAATTTGCAACCACTCTCGAAGTGCAATTATGTTCATCACTCCGAAGATCTTTATCAGATCATCACCAAATACTTATGGGACTACACTTGAGGTCCAACAAAAAATATCAATTTAAATCGGTTCATAAACAAAGAAGTTATGCCCTAAAATCCATATAAAAAGGGCCATTCTTTACGTACTCTTATGTATCATGTGACGTATATTTCAACTAAGTCCAACTTCCTTGTAGCGAACTTGTCTTTATTAAGTTGGATCCAACTTGTTGAATCCAACGAGTTGGTATTGTTGGTGGGTGTAGTTGATGGCATTTTGTGGGCGTATACGGGCAGGTGGACGATTATTATACTGAGAGTCGGAACGACGTGAAAATGTTCGGACCGTGATTTTGTGTGGTAAGAAAATTGAAAGGTATTTTCGAGCTAAGAGTTGGTTGGTCGCGCGCGAGGAATCGGCGTAAATTCACTTTCAAATTTTAAATTCGCGTAGTTTTTAAGTTGACGTCTCTATATGATCCTTGTGATTTCAATGAATAAAAACCTATTGACTTTGACTTTGATATGGCTGGGATTTAAAGACGTTTTTGAGAATCATCTTCAACCTGTCTCCAAATAATGTCATGATGAACTTCGTCTTGGTCTACTTCAATCCACTGTCTTCCTACGTGGTCCTTTTGTTTCATAAAATACCCGCGCGTGCGCCTGATATTTCTTATTTCCCGTGCCGGCCGGCTATTATCTCTCAACCCACAATTTTTTAACCGCACCTACAAATTTTTTGCTATTCCAACCTGAAGATATAATAACCGTTAGATTTTGATTTGTAAAACTGGCCACGTTAATCGTCAAGTGATATAAGTAGGAGCCAACATTATTAATAAGAACTTTAGTTCTTTTGAAGAATTTAAAGAAGGGTTTATGCCTATTTATACCTTGTAGAATAAAAACACTATTCTCTGTGAAACTAAGATTCGTCAGTTCGGCATCTGACATGCGTGGACATACTCAATTTCAGCGGAACACAACCTGTACCCAGTCAATTGGATGTAATCAAGTTAGTCATGCCCATAAACTGATTTGACCTTTACTGAAGTCCCTTTCGAAGGCTTCACTTAACCTGAAACTACGAGGACCAGGAGGTCTAATTAAACCTCACGCTTTGTTTTCCTTTCACGCAAACTTGTTAAGAAAAAAACTTGGCAATAGTCACGTGACATTTCAACAGTCATTACCTTACAATTCAATCTTGCCGTAGGCGTTAACGTTCACAGAATGTGGTATTTGTCTAGATGCTATTAGTGTTAAGTTTTAACCATCAATTTGTTTATGCTCGGCTACACGATTTTATTTTTAAGTTGCGAAATATTTTTTTCTAGAATAGTTATTATCTCCTAACAAAACACATAATTTCATAATTTCATTTATTCATGCTTAATGTCCTACATACAATGGTTAAGCTTAGGTCTAGTGTAGCTCCAAGTAGGTTGGTAGGTACATCGGCCCTGTCAGGGCGTTGCAGGTAGGTATTATTTTAAAAATTACACACATACAATTTAAATAATAAAACAGGTGAATAAGTAGGTATGTATACAAAATAAAATTAAATGTCAATAATTATACAAAATGTCAAAAATTATGAGAAAAAATATGTCAAGAATAATAATAATTGTTAATATATGAATACGAATATCACTAAGCAGGTAGGTGGCTCAATAATCAATGTCAAAGGTTGGGTTTTGGTATATTCTACAGTAGGTACGTCATATTTTGTTAGTAAGAAATGTTGGAGAATGAAATTTTCAAGAATATGTAGGTAGGTAGTTTATAATCAGATTATACAAGTTTGTCAGATAGGTATTCGCCAACAGTGTAGTAGGCTTTTTTCGTCAGGATCGTTTTAATCTGTTTTTGGAATAATGAGTCCTTTTCTTCACTTTTTATTAGTTCGGGCAGTTTGTTATATACTTGTTTGTTATACATTCTGAACACGTGCTCAAAACAGTGGCGCAGCGGGCAAAGGGCTCGCCTGAGTCGCAGAAGGTTGCGGGTTCGATTCCCGTCACGGACAGAATGTTTGTATCTGTAAATATTTGTCTCGGGTCTGGGTTTTTTCTATTTATAATACTCGTATGTATGTATTTACAAAAAAAATTATATAACTAGTATATCAGTCATGTAGTTCCCATACAAGCACTGCTTAGCTCGGGGCTAGATGATGCTTTATGAAAATGACAGCATTTTTTTTTATTTAGGGAAGGACAACGTCATGAGTAAACCAACATGAAACCAAAAAAATTCGAAGACGTGTCATCTTAGTATCCGGCTTGCACTTAACACGCGGAATGCTAATTTGGACGCTGTGTGACTACCCCCTACTAGGTAACCTCAAGCATACTGAGTATGGATCTGAAGATATGATAGGTACCTCTAATAATTATAATGAGACTTCTGAAAGTTGTGCTGCTCTATGTTAAAACTGAGTTGTACATAATTATAAATTTACTCAACGCACAAAATGCAACAAAACGTTTAGGTATTTTTTTCGCCGCGTAGCAGAACACACGTACTGCAACTTACTCGTTGTATACTCCAAAATGACGAGGCACGAACTGCAACTAATCCCTGGAGTTTACAGTTGTGAGCGTGTTTGAGTTCTGTTTATGACAACAAAGAGTTAACTGTTGAAATCAAGCAGTGATGATCGCATTAATGTGTTCCAGTTATGTCTCAGGGTCGGCAACACTTGACACTTCTTGTATTGCAAGCGTCTATATTGTGCTTCATTGAATCTAATCCTAGAAAAAAAAAAGTGAATTATTGAAGAAAATAATATACTTACCTATATAAGATACATTGACTTAGGTAGTTAGGTACATAATTAACAGCCCCTCAAAGAGGGCAGGGGCACACAAAAGGTTATTTTAATTTAAATGCCAAGAAACCACTGAACAGCAACATTTCTGTGTAAGTATACCTAAAACAATCTCTGAGTGAAAAAATTAACTTATTATGATTATGAATAAGGTGAGAACAGAATAACCTCAAAATGACCTTACTGAGACCGGGGTATCGCGGGCTGTTCAACGACAACTTCGATTATTCGAATTTCTTCTTTCTTTCTTTTCTTTCTGATAAAAATACTCTCTGTCTCTCTCTGTGGAGATTAGTCTCCTCTATATGAATGTCGTTATATATCCTCTACATCTTGTGACTCGCAATCTAAAGCTCGTCTAATTGTCTAAAGGAATACCGTCTTGTGGATTTGAATAAGTCTTCGCCCCTAGATTAGGGTTCCAATATTTACTCGTAATTTCGCCAGACATTATTCGACTAGACTATTTTTAAATTTAATTCATTTCGTAATAAATCGGAGAATAGCAAATCTAAGCGGTGCCGATAATGTTTCTGAAATATTTGTTTGGATAGCCTCTAATTCATAGAACTTGTGATTAACTGGTTTAAAGTTTTTTTTAACAAGAACGAGCCTGTAATAATAGTTATCGCCTTTTTACAGAAAATAAATAAATTAAATAATGCTGGACTTTTTTCACACAGCATCATCTAACTAAGCTGAGCTTATGTTATGGGAACTAAATGCTGATATACTACTAATATACTTTTTTTGTAAATACATACTTATTAAAACACCCAGACCCGAGACAAAAATTTGCAGATCATACAAACATTTGTCCTGTGGAATCGAACCCTCAACCTTCTGCATCTAAGGCAGGCTTTCACCCACTACGCCACAGAAGCGTTACATTTTATTAAACAAAATCTAAAGTAACTGACACATAAGCTACAACCTCAAATTATAAGCAATAATATTATTGTAAAGCGTATCTTAAAAGTTTCAACCAAAGTTTTTAAGACGAAAAACTATGGTTGATACTTTTAAAACTGTATAACTAGACCGAAGGCCTATGTATGTACTAGCGCATAAGTAGGTGTCCTGAGAGAGGGGACGGGTGTCCAAGAAACATCGCTTTGTTCTAAGTGAGTTACTGACCAAAATATTATTTATCTAGTGTAGGAACGTCCGAAACACATCGATAGCGAGATCTAGGATTAGACATTATTTAAAAAAAAAACTTTATTTCATTCTTTTACAAATGTTATTTTTTTATGAATGAGTTTTCCTTATTTCTTGGACCTAAACTGTAGCTGAATTAAAACAAACCAAGCAGAGTTTGTTGCCTGATTCTTCTCGGCTTGGTTCCGGGAATCGGCATAAATTGTTTTTTAAATGATTAAATCCACTTAGTAAGTTGTCGTTTCTATATAATGATACCTGTGATTTCAATGAATAAGAACCTATTGACTTTTACGTTGATTTTGAAAAAGACCATAAAAACCAGAAATTAACAAAAAACTTCCCGATGAGATAGTAGTATATTCAGTTTACATATTCATTTTCATCTGAGTTTTGTTTGATACAATAGATCAATACTGGTGATAGAGCCCTTCTTAAAAGCTTTTTCATTATTTACTTGAAATGTTTGTTATTTTAAGATAAAAGTTATACAAATCCTGGCTAAAGCTGTCGTCAAATCAGCGCAAGAAATCTAATCACAAACAATCGTCGTCACAAAAAATCGTCATGTCTGACCATAGGCCTTATGTATTTCTTACTTCACTCATAGGTAGATGTAACCTATGAGTACTTGGTCGTAGCCGTGGCCTCTGTAAGTGTATTTGATTCTCGCGTATTTTGAGATAAACCGAATCAGGTTTTTTTTTTATTTACCTTATCTAAACTTTTCTATAATAAAATTATGGTTTACCCAAAACCTACTAAGGTTGTCAGGGACGATGGTGCTTCTTATAAGTAGGTACATAACACCTACAAAAATCTGGAAAACTACCTAGTTTTAAAAAGTGCATTCTTTGGTACTTTCATAGATTAACTATAAAATAGGCTTTTAGTTGATATTTTTTGTTTTAAATGGATCACTGTGCACCAAAATTCTGCGTGTTTTCTTGTGTTGTTCTCGATTGATAGTTGTATTATACATTATTTTACTTGTATAGTGTAACACAGGCTCGGCACGCACTTTCATTAAAAATGCCCACTCTCGCCCAAGGCTCTCGTGTAACTGACGCGGTGCGCTCGAGACAGTGAATTGTATGTTTGTGTATAGGTGTTATGACATAGTATTAGTATATAAAATAAAACAAAATATTATAATCATGTATTATACATACATAAATACTACACTAGCGACTTCTAGCGACTCGCCTGTTTGGCGCCCATCTATATTAACAAGTCAGCTATCTAGACCTGCGGAGGGATCGATCGATCTATAGATGGAGACATAGCATTAGAGTGATTCGATTACTTGTTAAAATCACAAGTTTCGTTCGTTCATGGACAGTTCATCGCCTTCAGTTTTGTCTGGGTAAGGGAATCAAGCGATGGGAAATCAGTGTAATGATCGCAATTTGATGAATAAACCATTCAAATGAAGAACTAGTGTCAAAATTGATTGCCATCTCGATAGCCATGGGTTAGCATGATCGAACCATTGTACAAGAGGCCTCCTGCTAACACGCTTAGCTGCTAAGTCTGTAGTCTGTATAAAAGCAAGCTAGCCGCTTTGACACCTGTAATGTGATGGTGGTCTAAGCTACCATGGATGGAAGGCTAAGCAGCGTCTTCACGCCTGTTTGGCTTTGGTTACTCCCCGGTTTGACAGTAGCCTAAATCAGTAGCTGCAACATTACCTTTAAAATGAAACAAGGTTCACGGAAATTTCTTGATTAATAATAAAACTTTGGTAGGTACAAGAAACGACAAATGGCTACTGAACCGTATAACTTGGGCTTAAAGCTCAAAATATTATGATGATGTTTTATAAACAATGTTGGATACAAAAACAGAGGCCTGATACGCGAGTTGGTAAAAGTTTTAGAACAAACGATAACCTTGTAAATAGCAGTTGATGAAACTGAGTTTTAAGCAAGTTTATAACAGTAAAATGGCCACATCAGGTGGAGTTAAATAGGTAGCTTGTGAAGCATACTGATTTGATACGATTGCCAGGATTGACAATTCTTTGTGAACCTTTTCATGAACTCAGCATTTTTTTTCATTCATATTGTAAACACGGGAATTTTCACGTACCGCACTATCGGTGAAGGCACCGACTAAGTTTCGACTCATTCCTAGAGTCTTCATCAGGATAAGTGATCGCGACTTTCTCCCTCCGCGTCGCGTCATATAGGGAGATACGTGAAAATTCCCATTTTTACAATATGAATAGTCAAGTTCACGATAGTTTTTGAAAACAAATTAAAAACGTTTGGTTTTTTAATTGTTTCTTAGCCTTTTTTCAAGTTTTTTTTTTCTATTAAACGGCCATATAACACGCACTGCAAATTGTAACAATAATTGTTTTTTTTAAATCCAAATAATTAATACGCAGGGAATAATTACCTTTCTCGACGTGGAGATAATCTGAAAACGTCACCCTCTGGCATCACGCTCAGTGTTTAGTTTCAGTTGTATATCAAATTCATTAGAGTTAAGTTTCAATTGGATCAGAGAGCTTGATATATTTCCCAATGTAAAAAAAACACATACCTTTTGCGTCTCCGCTCTTTCAAAATTCCACCTGAAACAGAAAGGAAATTAAATAATCTCAAATGGATACTCTATACAATCAAGGGTAATAAGTAAGTCTTTAAAAGAAAATTGGCGTTTATTATTCATCAATATTTCCTGGAGGTTTTTGGTCCTGTTACACAGTACGGTGCGGTAAATTGCCGCGCTATTTAAACGCATCGTGTCGCAACTCAATTGATATTTTGCAACTATATAAATGCGAAAGTATGGATGTTCGGATGATTGTTAAATATAGTTCATGACCTAGAATAACACATAGACGTTTTTCCGGGTACCTTTCGGGCAAAAAACTTGTTAACTTATAAAGTACTAGCGTTTTCTTACGCAAATAGTTAGTTAAAGTTTTCTTCTTAAGTCCACTTATTGGAGACAACTTAAAAAAGTTGTCACCAATATTATAAATAAACATCTAATAGACACATGCATAGTCCTGATTCTACAATAGGATTACCTGTACCGTGGATATTAGGAACTATGGACCCCTACCTACTTTGGTATCACAATAACCAGACCCGGTACAAATATCGCGGGAATCGATCCGTTCTTGCGTTGCAAGAAGTGCGGGGATTCAATTCTTGGCTCCTCGTCCGCCGCGCCACCGAGATCATCTATACTACATAGGTATAACTAAATAGGTAGGAATATAACTCAGAATAAGGAAATGAAAATTCCAATGAGCACAGATCACATAGAAGAATCGTCATACGCTGATGAACATACATATATTATGCATTTAGAGATATAAGGTTGTGTTTTTATTGTTTGTTGTAGATTTAAGAACCTGTTTACAAAAATGTTTTAACATCTGTATTACTGAAGATAAAACATAATTACGTTTCATTGTTTTGAATTTGCACTCCCTTGGTATCCTAAAAAATCAGCGTACTGGGTATAGACAAACAACAATGATTAGAAAAGAGCTAAAAATTGATTCCAAAGCATCAATCCATTGGAATAAGTACGGTCTGATCGTCAGTCGTATAGTTCCCTGCTAAATGGCACATGTGCTTCATAGCCGAAACGTGATGTGTCTCACAAACGACCCAATTGTTTAAATCGCTATCGGTATAGCATAGTGCTAACACCGCCGTCTGATCCTAAGGTCGGGAGTTCAAATCTCACCCTCTCGATAGACCGATGACATTTAAGAAGGTTGCGGGAAGTCACTCGATACGGGGAGGTGGATGTGATCAGCAGTGGACTTCTACTGGTGAGATAATGAGTCTTAAACATATTATCCTCTTCATCTAAGGACGAGCAGACGCATATAAGTACCTTCTGTATCTTGTCAGTATACTACCTATTTTCACTAAACGTTTCAGTTCTACTCTTATAATGTGATCGGGTAAGGAATGGAACACACTACCATCATCAGTCTTTCCTAAAAAATACAATCTAGGCCTCTTCGAGGTAAGAGTGAACAGGTATCATCTAGACTTTCATGCTCCATTGTCAGCCATATCATCATTTCCAGGTGAGATTATGGACAAATTAAGGACTATTATTTATTATAAAAATATGTTTTGCGAAATGGTGATGGTTGACTTTGTGGGGAAGTAGTATAGAAAGTAATAAGTTTGTATCAAATTACAGACTGTTTTTAAATACACTACTGTCCATGGCTTTTATGTACCCGGATAAAAAGTAGCTCTTACCATTAAGGCAAGTTTCGTACGAAACGCATTTGAATTACGTTACAAAATTGTACTCCACGAAAAGCCCTCTTATTTTTATAGGATATCTATGTCTACTATAAAGATCCATTCGAAATATTGGTGAAATATTATTTGAAATAGGATGAGTAGTTTTGGAGATTACTTTTTACATGCATTCTTACAAACTTACAAACATTAGCTTTTAATAATATCGTCGCTGCGCATGCAAAATCTACTATTTTTGATAATTTTGTTTCGATGCCATCTTGTTTAATTTTCAAGGGCACGTGTGTCTGCTCACCCCGTTTTTAGCATCTCTGTCTGTGTACGAGTAGGATGCTAAAAACAGAGATGCATAAAAAAGGGGTTTGCAGACACTATGAAAATTGAACTAAAACAAAATTTTCAAAAAATATATAAGTAGCAGAAATGAATACGCGGCCACGAAATTAGTGTAGCTAAACCATACTAATATTATAAAGAGGAAAGATCTTTTGTTTGTTTGTACCGTATAGGCTCCGAAACTACTGGACCGATTTTAACCATTTCTTCACTAATAGAAAGATAAATTAACAGGAAGTAACATATGCTATAATTTATTTTCAAAAAAATAGCGATCACTATTAATGTAAATATGCTGAGAAAACTATTAATGATACATAAAAATTATATACTACATGATTAAAATACTCATTATTACCTACAAAAAAGGCCTGGAAGGAATATATCTAACTATCATAGTTAAGTCACAATAGCAGCTTTTGTGTTCTAAAATTTAATTAGATCGACGGTAGAAACAAAAGTTGGTTACATTCGTATCTTAGTATTAACTCTTATTCAAATAAATAATTTTATCATCAAGGGTATTTATGTAGCAGTCAAATACTTTTAAATTCATTCGAATCGGACATTTAATTTCGAAGTTATTACGAGTATAATATCGAAACTTACGCGGGTGAAACCGCGTGGGGCAGCTAGTAAATAAATAAACACATCACATAATAATTTTCCGTTGAAAAATTATTAACTAATGATGATTAGGTATGTCGTATCGCGCCGTGTGCTTATACCCTTAGTTATAAATAAATAACAAATTGTTTGCTATCAAAATACAAAACATATATTTATACACTTCCATATTTGTTTGAGTACCTTAAATTCAATTAAGACAATTAATTGTTTGAATAGGCAGCCCCGTGTTTCATTAATAGGAAGACATTTCCATACAGTGTGTTTCAACAGCCATGGCTCATGAAGAAAACAAGTTCGAAGACGAAATAGCTTATCCAGTATACGTATTTTTTCATCTACTATCTTTGAACCCATTCAATGTTCAAAAACTTACGCGTGGCCATTTTATGATGAGGTTTATGTACACAGAGTTTTTTGTTTTTTATCAAACTTAGTTAATTTAATACTCTTTTGTAGGTTAAGTTCATCTTGTTTGATTCGTACCAAAGCTGAATGAAGAATCATCAAAAAAATAATCTAGCAGATTTTGTTGCCTGAATCTTCTAGGCGTAAAGTCACTCTAAAATTTTAAATTCACATAGTTTTAGTTGACGTTTCTATATGATCCTTGTGATTTCAATGAATAAAGCCTATTGACTTAGACTCTGAGTTTGTATAGGTATATGTCTATGCTGGTAGATAAAAATACCAAGGTGGTAAATAATTTTACGACTCGTATGATATGGTTGCTTGCAATACCAGAGGCAAAGGCACGTTGTCGACCCTTTAAAAATTCCAAGAACCATACCTTAATAAAGTCACTTGGGAAAATTTCATTTCATCATCTAAATCTAAGGCACAAATAACTATTTCTCTGTTGGTCACTCAGAGTCTGATTCTAGATACGTGAAGAGAGACGGTAAGCGAATACTCAACATAAAAGTTACATTTTTATATTCTTCAACTTATTGAGATATTCATCAATATGTCAATACTCCCAGCTTGATGCTGGAAAGTATAAAACAAAAAAAATAAAGAGTTGGGAATAACTTTGAAAAATATATTTGCTTTTTTGAACTATCAAGTTTGCGGTCGAGTCTTATTTATTATTTATTATTATTAAATTAATAATAATAATATATAATAATAATAATAACACTTTATTATACTCCACGTGGTAATAAAATAACAAAAACGAAATATAACTAAAAGTACAATGGGCGGTCTTCTTTCGGAACTTAAATGATTTTATGTATATTTTTTTTTATCTTGATTGCCAAATGAAGGGTGCATCTCGACGACCTCTGTGGCGCAGTGGGCGAAGGCTCACCTGAGACGCAGAAGGTTGCGGGTTTGATTTCCGCCGCGGGATTAAATTTTTGTATGATTTGCAAATATATGTCTCGGGTCTAGGTATTTTCTATGTATAACATGTATGAATTCACAAAATAATAATATAAGTAGTATATCAGTCATGTAGTTCCCATAATACAAGCTCTGCTTAGTTTAGGACTAGTTGATGCTGTGTGAAAAATATCAAGCATTATTTTTAATGTTCTCTGAATAGGAAAAAATATTACACTGAGACAAAGATGACAAAGATATTAAGAATATTCTCCATCGCATATTCAGCAAGGACATTAGAGCTGTCTCAACGTCCACAGGAATTCTACAAAGCCAAGTCAGTCCTTTGACATCGGACGATGCATCGATGTTTTAAAGCCTTTGTAACTGTTTCTGACGCTCTTTAGCAAATTTCTAAGCGAACTTATTTGCGTAAGTTCGCTTAGAAATTTGCATAGTGGTTCCGTCCGGAGTGGTGATATTTTAGATGTGACCGCGTGAAGTTTGAAGTCGTTTAGTCAAGTTGATAGTAAATTACGGGTAGACTTTCTGCTTGAAGGGCGAAGTGCAGTTGGTTTTAGAATTTATTTTCGACTTCAACTTATTAGATTTTGGAACGGTTGAGTGAAGTTTTTGCTTTTTACCCGGGACGTTAGCGGTTGTTATGTGTACTATTTATTTTCAATCATATCGGATCGTAAAGTAGTTTTTTGCAATAAATTTGTGCGACTATATGGATGGTTCCTACATAGGTTTGATCATCACAGGTTACTAAATGACACTGCAATAAACAATGGAAAACATAAAAGATTTTAAAATTCTTTGATATCGTGTGCACAAAAAAAATGGTTGCTAAGTGAGGTAGGTACATCTTTGTTTGCAAAGAGGTTCCGTTGTAAAGTGGTGATAATCATTTGTAATAAAATAAAAAAATAAGAAAGATATTTCAAATTTTATCTTACGCAGTTTCCAAACCCTGATGTCACCAGTTACTGTTTTGGCACTTTTCGTGAGGTTATTAATCTAACCAGATTAAGGTATGACTTATGGTAAAAGAACCAGTTTGGTGAAAGAGTTAAGAGTACCTAACAGAGGCTATATCCGTGCCCACATTTGCCACTTTTTTGTTTTAGGATGATAATTTCTTTACGATGTTTTCCTTTATCATATGCTAACATATTAGAATTGCACACAATTTTTTGAATGATAAATCCAGTATTATACCTCACCACATTCACGGAACGAGTACAATATTGACCTAACAGCGGCAATCATACCAGGAACTGAGTTCACGCCAATTTCCACCATTGTCCCATTTTTTCCGGCATCCAACTCGATGTTTACTCAGTTTTACTCAGTTTATTGTACCGTTTGATCTGAGCTCTATAGAAACAAAAACCTGAAATAACTGTAGGTTTATTTTTGAACAAAACTTTGTCTAAAAAGAGGAGCCACCTTTTTGTGCATTTATCCATTGAGTCAACATCATACAAGTTTATGAATTCCTTTAGACCACGTTCTGTATCGTCTCAAACATACATACATACATAAGTCACACCTGTTTCCCAAAGGGGTAGACAGAGACCACAGATGTAAACTCGCTACGATCTTGGATCCTGGCATACCTCTTTTGCTTGATTCATCCTCATCACATTCTTCATACAAGCTACTATAAGGTTCTCTTGATTAGGACTTTCTCCAGAACATCTCAAGAACAGAGTACCCTTCCAACTCATTCATTCACATTCACGCTCTAACCTAAATAATTGTATCATCTTAAACTAAAAAAAAATTACGTGTTTTCTTCAAAATGATTTCTGTTATGATTGCGTCATTTTACTCTTTCTCTCCAATTTCCCACTTTTACGTTTGACTTCAACCAAAACAATACCACTATTGATTCCAATAGCAACCCCACTGTCTCTGATCTTCACAGGACATTACCTGAGCAATAACAATAGTAATCGATATAATATATTACTAGGATTTGAATTCGAGGAGTGCCTCCGGGCGTGCTCACATTAAATGTTACGATATGTATTGTTCCGGCTATTTTCAGAATCTTGTTATCTTGCTAGCGGGATGGTTTTGAGAAATTCAGAAACATTGTGAAAGTATTATCAAAATAGTTAAACGTATGCGGATCTTTAATAAAATGCGGTTGGAAATATGGAATGAGTGAAACTTAGACCCGAATTTTGCATTAGAAATTTCCATTTAAAATGAATGCCATCCCTAAGTGTGGACATTCCTAAAATTCATGTTTCTGCTGCATGTTCTTGGAAAATAATTTCGGAAAATCCTTTCTTAGAGTACCTCCAAGTTTTAGGTCTTTAAGACAAAGGTTTGAACTGTAACTAGAGTGTCCCTAAAATGGTGGATACTTGTTTGTAAAAAAGTTTAATCAAACGTTTAAAAAAATATATACGCAATCATTTTAACGTTTCTTAAAATTCATAGCAACCCTTGCTATGGTTGTTTTCCTTTTGGCTAATATAGTTTTTTTTATAAGAAGCCACTGTCGTCTAGGAAATCAATTATGCACGCCGTAATGTTGCAAAGTGTTGCCATCTTTTGCTATTGGCCATTCAGCCAGATGTGTCAGAAGTGTGGAGAAAGCTTAAAAATCCACCATTAAAATTTTAAGCCATCCAATGGTGACCCCACATTGCACAAAGCCACCTACTTAACGGAAAACATTTTAATAAAGCCCCGAGTGGTTTTCACCG
This sequence comes from Perizoma flavofasciatum, assembly GCA_958496245.1. Classification (NCBI taxonomy): domain Eukaryota; kingdom Metazoa; phylum Arthropoda; class Insecta; order Lepidoptera; family Geometridae; genus Perizoma; species Perizoma flavofasciatum. The sequence goes on from OY292433.1 coordinate 11,092,328, forward strand.
GCTGCTGAAGTGTTCTTCAGAATAATAAATGGGCTTTGCAAAATAGGATTATGCATAAGCAGGTTCTTAAAAAAGTTCATCAGAAGAAGAATGACAAGTGGTCAATCATGAGAATGAAAACCTTTAAAGCATACGGTCGATGTTAAAAAACACGCTCACAACTGCATCCCTATGATAGGCATCCGCAAATATAATGCTCAGTGAATAGATATTTGAGGTTGCAAGTAGGGGGTAGTAAGAGGCATGTCCATACATTAAATTTGGTACAAGCCCGCGATTTGTAAGTAGTTAGCTTTCCATGTGACCGCGCTTTCCACTTTTCGATAGTTCGATGTAAAGCGATTATCACATATTGATACCGCAACACCAAGTCTGATGTGAGGCATGCCTCACTTTTATCCACGTCGCACCCGCTGCCCCAAGGTCAACTTGTTTCTAGCTACAAAAAGTGTGCCTTTAAGCGTCCAACTAGTGATAATTTTGCTGGAAAAAAAATTACTGGCATTTTTTTATTTCAGAACAAAATCCAAATTAGGTGCTAATCCAATATGTTACTACAAAGTACATAAATGACCGAAAATTTAGTTTTTTTTTAGGAGCTGGCTTATTATAACTTACTTAATTACTATTCGAAGACCAGACGAAAGATTGGGTCTAAAGACCAGCGCCTTATAAAACATGAGTACTTGTTCTATAGCTTGCTAATATTCGTCTGAGTTCACGGGGGAAGTGCACCTTATTTCTCTTTTTCTTTTTGTTAAAACATTTTAGTTAATCGTGTATGTAGATAAGTTGTAGTCTGCATGGAATTTGCACTCTAGTTTAGAATGCTGAGTGTCACGCTCTCGTGAGTTTAATGTCGAGTGTCATACACTTAAGTGAAAAGTTTAGTGAGAAATTCCAGTGCGAAAATGTATTGTTTGCAGATTCGCTTGTAGTTTTACTGGTGTTCTTGATCGTGTTTCTTTGTTAGTGTTCCAATAAGCGGGGTTGGTCTTGCAAACTGTTACGTGGAATGCTAGTTACTTGGTAAACGCGAGCATGTACCAGATGTAATGCTTAGACGTGTCTCTGACTACCCCCTATTTGGTATCTTTTAAGATCTACGCAATGAATATATATCTGAGGATGTCCATAACTTTAACTTGTGTTTTTTTATGTTTATTTAAGGTTTAAAATGGTGTACCTCTGTTGAAGGACCCGTTTATAATCGAAAATCGTCTTCTGTTTATGACACGGATAAGTGAATTTCGATGTCGTCATGGAGCTTTACATCGGATGTCGTTCCTAAATCCATTTCTACATTAGTGGGTGTCGTGTTACCACAGTACTCGTAGTTTTTGATATCTATGAAACAGTGAATCCTAGTGTGAAGTGTTAATCTGGCATTGGTATTGTATTATGCTTTTCTCTTGAATCTTTGTTACAATCAAATTAATTAAATGTTCACTTCTCTAAGAATTTTCAAGGCACGTCTTTGACAATAAATTAAATTACAACGCTTATTCAAATTTTTTTTTAAGAAAATTTTATAAATAGCTCGGAAGATATATTTTTACAAAACTTTGAAACTCTCAACGCTCACTATGCCGTGCACAGTTTTGAAACCCTCAACGCTCATTATTGGCTTAAATGATATTGCAGTGCATTTAAGGCACAGCCAATCTGACGTAGTGGAGGTGGTGATCAAAGGTAAATTGTGGTCAAGTAGCTGTCAAACTTTGCGTGAATACATTGATTTACACTCCCACCGTTTAACTGTTCGCTTAGTGATATGGAACCTAACTTTAAGTCACTAAAAACGATTGCAACAGTAGCGGTTTATTGCAATCGTTTTGAAGTTTTTTTTTCTTCTAGGACTTCTTAATCCTAACACATTATACCCAACAGTCATATTCTCTGCGTTGTGGAAATCAGTAAGTACGAGTACCTACCATATGGTACCACTTACGCGAAATCATATGAAGTTATTAGACGTGAAAATTGCATCGTAATAAAAAACGAGTTTAAAAACTGATCGAGCGAAAAAATAAAGTAATAAAAGACATTATGTTGATTGCAAATTCAAATAAAGCAAATTACAAACTAATCACGGGAGTACTTACAATAGGCGGTCTTATCGTATAAATAGCAAAAATATGAAGACATCTGGGGCGTCATGAAAAAGGCCGTTGATAGCACATTCAAAATTGCACATTTTTACTTCTAGTCATTTTGCTTTTCGAGGAAAGAGTTTTTTACTTTCCCCACATTTAGGCTTATACTAATGTGGAAAAAGCCAAAAAAAAATCCTACATCAAACATAGAGTTCGTCAACTCTTTAAATCTACAGAGCACTCTAAAACTGGAATAAGTGAAGTACTCTCATGCTTTCATTCAACAGCAAGGTTTCCCTTTAATATACTAGTAAGAATTCGCATTAAATTCGTGTGCATTTCCACGAGTGTTGCACGTATTAATTTAAGCTGCATCCATTTAGGCTTAATCCACTGTGTCGACCAAGGATTTTGACAAACAGACTTTGCCCACTCAGTAAAAAAAAATGGATTTAAAAAAAAAAAAAAAACATGCTCACAATATCTACGCTATCCTCTCCATAATGGCCATCCTCAGATTCATACTCAGTGCGCTGTTCTGTGACGGGATAGTCAGAAGATCCGAGCATAATTTTGGTACGTGCCCACGATTTGCATGATAGGCTAATACTTTAAGTATGGTAAACTACATAAAACTACACGGTTTAAAGCACAATAATAAGTGGCCTTATCACTTAAGCAGATTCCTTCCAGACACCTTTAACATGGACAGAATCTATGCCACAATCTTTGTCAAAAATTGTTAAAAACTTTCACCGCCTTACAAAATAATTGTTAAATTAGACCTTAGCAAGAGCGAAATTTCCTATGACAAGTATTTTTTACTTAAAAGGAAATTTCATCATTGTTAATATTAAGTATCTTTGGAAACTCAATAAAACATTTGTATTTGTATTTGTATTATATCTTCACGAGATTATGGCGTGAGGATGTAGCTATCTTACGTTGACAGAGATATCCTATCCCACTATATCCTTCCTACTAATTATAAACGTGAAAGTTTGTGAGGATGTTTTTTCCTCTTTCCCGCAAAAACTACGGAACAGATATTGATGAAACTTTACAGTAATATAGCTTATACATCAGAATAACATATAGGCTACTTTTTATCCGGGTAATACGCGGGTGAAGCCGTGGGCAGAAGCTAGTAATGTTATAAACGTGAAAGTTTGTTACTCTTTCACGCAAAAACGACTGAACGGCTTTCGATGAAACTTTACAGTAATGTAGATTATACATAGAAATAACACATAGGTTCTGATTATCCTGGTACCACGCTGGCGAAGAATGTAGTTTACATATAATTTTGAGAAGCTGTCAGATTTTCTATAATTCTAGAATCGATAAAGACGCTTCGGTGAAGATGGATAGATGATATAGTTTCAACTCTGCGCTTACGTAGAGCAAATACTCTCTGCGTAGAGTATTTGCGGTAATCTTTCGATTTGTATGTAATGAATGAGCCAGCTGCACTGTCAAGCCTATGGCAGAAATATTCAGACTCGCTACTCGGCTGAATGCATGTCAGTGTTAAACTGTCTTTTTTTCGCGCGCCACTGAATCGAGCTTTCATGGTAAAACCATAGACTTTGTGCTCGTGCAACCTTTTTTGATAAAACTATCAAGTTTGTTTTTTTTATCTGCGACCCTTGACGCACATAATTATATGCATTTGCCCTATTTTTTTTATCTGTCTGTTTTTTTGTCTGTTACCATGTATCCGCAAAACAGTTTATTGGATTTGTGTGCGGGGTTTTTGCAATCAATTTGTATGTCTTCAACGATGGTTCTTGGATTTAATCACGAAAAGTCACTAAGGGGCGTTGCACTCGATGACAAAAAAACTTCTTTTTAATTGATTTTCATAATATACTTTTTATTTGGTTCCTGGTGGTGTATTTTCGTAAAAAAAATATACTATAAAGGTTTCATCTCGACGACAACAGGCTAGACGTATTTCGAGTGTAAACCAGAAACTGGATTTCAAAATATCAGCGGGTAAATTGTCTCAGAGCTAAGCTGAAATACGACTGGACGAGTCACGTCTGCCATTGTGGATAAAGTAGCTAAACAAAGCTATATATAGGACGCTTAGCATTTATTTAAAAGTGGAAATAGATGACACAGAGCTTGTTATCAACGACAAAGCTGTTCACAGGTACATTCAAAACTTGTTATCAATGAGAAAGCTGTTCACAGGTACATTGAGAGCTTGTTATCGATAACAAAGTTATTTACAGGTATATTCAAAGCTTGTTATCAATAAGAAAGATGTTCACAGGTATATTCAGAGCGTGTTATCAATGACAAAGTTATTTACAGGTACATTCAGAGCATATTATCAATGAGAAAACTGTTTACAGGAACATTCAGAGCTTGTTCTCAATGAGAAACCTATTCATATTTTATTCCAAAAACTATCGTGAATTTGACTATTCATATTGTAAAAACGGGAATTTTCACGTACTGCACTATCGGTGAAGGCACCGACTAAGTTTTGACTCATTCCGAGAGTCTTCATCAGGGTGAGTGGTTGCGACTTTCTCCTTCCGCGTCGTAGTGCACGGCGCGATGAATGAGTCGAAACTTAGTCGGTGCCTTCACCGATAGTGCAGTACGTGAAAATTCCCGTTTTTACAATATGAATAGCTATTCATATGTTTGAAACAAACACGGCATGACTGTATTTCCATTGATAAATACATTCAGATATACAGGGTGTCCCGGAAAACGTATACTAAGCCCGAACGGGGATTTCAAACCATGAAAATGAGCATTTTTGTGGGTACAGTTCTTAGGAATTTTTATTAGGACAGTGTTGACACAGTTTAGGGTTGTAAATTTTTTTTCGCAAAAGTTTTTTTATGGTAATCTGAAAATAAAAAATCCTAAGAACTGTACCCACACAAATGCTAATTTTCATGGTTTGAAACCCCCCATTCGGTATACGTTTTTCGGGATACCCTGTATATGCAGTCCTATAACAGGCGTAAATACATTCTTCTAAAATAATGTATTTATGGAACTCCGCTCCGTATATCCAGTTATACGGTAATTTTTGAGTGGATTTCGTTAAAAGGCGTAAATACATTAGTCTGGATATACGGTAATTTGTTTAACCGTTAGAGACACAAGGCCAATGGCAAAAGCAGATTGAAACACAAAAGTCAATATAATGAGTTGCTACTCATTATTTGCGATACCTCTTCTTAATCCAGGTTTGAAAGATCGAATCGAATGTATGATATGAAAATCTTATCTCGGAACTTTTCCGTAAGTAAGCTATAAACCCAGTTGAAACCAGCAAAACTCGTATTAAATTTTCAGCTAAATTAGACTGCTTTTTCGCAATCTCATTTGAATAGAACCGAGTGACAAGGGGTAATAACCTCATTGCCATATTGTACGAAATGTCAAATGAATTCATCTGTCTTTCTCATAAATCATTCTACACATAGCTTTGTGCCTGTGTCTGTCTTCCAGTTGTATCTTCACGGACAGTATAACCATGCTACAGCCATTGGGGGCAGAAGGACTAGATGATGATGATGATGATAAGATAACTAAAATATGTGGCTTTGAAATAAGGTGATGTCATGCAATCTGAAATCTGAATCTGAATCTTGGTATCGAGATCCTAAAAAAGGGATAGGCCTTGGAATTTCTGGTTCTGGTTCGGTTGTGTATGAATGGTTTCGATACAGCTGTCTGTAGTTGCGTTGTCGCGACCACAAAATTGGGTGTTGTCTGCGTTTTTCCAGCAACTGACGTCGAGCGTCTGGCGAAGAAGCCGACTGTGGGAAAGATACATGAACACTCTGCGTGGAACACGCAACACGCGTTGTGGTTCATTTTGAAGTGACTATATAAGTTGTGTTAATAGATTTAGATTTAGATAGCGACTTGGATAACCAATAAGAGCTTTTTTCTTTTTATGTTAATAAGAATGTGGTGTACGAATTGCCGAGTATTCCCGGACACGGAACTGAAATTACTGAATACTGCATACGTCTACGTCATAAAAGTTATTGCGGTATTTATTAGCATTTTTGAGCATCATTCAGTGATGAGTAATGGAATCACTTTGCATTTAATTGAACTTCTTATGGGACGACGTTTTATGAGAGATTACAGACGTTTAAGAATTTATTGCGTAGCTTGTGCGCACGGATTTACTTGCGTTATTTTCAGTATTTTTTTGTGTTGTTCAAATTGCACGCAAAATGAGAATGGGATAGGTACGACTCGTTTTGATGCATTTTTTCAAACAATGTTTAATTCTTTTAAAACTTGAAAAGGAGGATATTTCTCTATAAAATTTAGGCCATTAAAGTTTCAGAATTTTTGAAACTTGGCAAAAAGAGTAATAGATCACAGAAAACATAGTTCTGCTAACAGAATGGTCACTCACGCTATGCCGATCTACCCTACCTCACCTGGCCGGTTTTTTTTATGCTTTGCTCTAAGCAGATAGACATAATTATCAGTGTTGTATTGTAATATTGGTTACAAAATGAATTACACGGAAAGTTTGTATGGGAGTATCGGTTTTTTTAAATAGGGGTTTTAGTATAAAGCTAAAAACCTACATTAAATACACATATGTGCGTGATTTAGTAAGTATCAATATAACGCGGCTCTATCCACGCGTGCTAAGCCGCTGGCAACAGCTAGTACATAAATTATAAATGCTTAATTTTGTTGATTATTTTGAAGAAAAATGAAAATATGTTTTATTTTGAATAGAATTTTAGCACTAGTCTTATTTATTAAAATACACTTTTAATTTCAATGAAATGGATTCTTACCACGACGCAAAAGTTTTGAAATTCTAATCCGTATTATACGTAATAAGCCAGTTGACACTGTATTTACTTATAACATGATTTATCACTCAGCAGCATAATTTATAGCTTAAATAAGACCAACCTTGTCCAACTTTTCGCTTGAGCTTTTAGCAAAACCACCGACTAAATACAAAGTTCCCTAATTATATTACTCTTGACCATAGAATAGGTAAGACTCCAGATAATATGACTAGAGTATAGAAACGCAACTCCTTTTTAACTCATGTATTATGCAATAATACTGAGAATGTATTAATTAATAAAGAAAAGAAACCAGAAAATGTTATGAGGACAGGAGGTCCAAGTTCTTGTTTGTATTAAAATGCTAATCTCAAAAAAATTATGCATCGTCTGTAAATTAATTATAGCTCTAGTGTGAGGAGTAAATAATTTTATATCTGTCTGGCTTAGAAGTGTCGCTTCTATCTGCATAATATTTATCTTCGTCTCGTATTAAACACCTTGTTTTGATCCCTATTAAAGAATAATCGAATTATTGTGCTAAGCAATGTATTCGAACCTATTGTTTTGTAAGAGGATCATTAAAAAGAATAACCAGCCTTGTTTTCTTGCCTTTCTTTCCTGGCTTGGTCGCGGAAAAATAGGCAGTAGATAAAAACCGTATTTCAAAGTGATTTAAATTAATAAATGAATTTTGACTTTGACTGGACTTTTTGGGTTTTGCTTTGTCCCTGGATATTCTAAAGATAAAAAAAGAATTTGCTTTTTAATCAAAAACTATACGAACAAAATAAAAAATATGTGTTGCATTGTATTTATTTTCAATCGACATTCCAAGTGACTAGGTAATCTCACTTTTTCTCTCATTATTTATAATGACTTCTTAAAACATCAAAAATCCTTTATAATTATATTATTATAACTTAGATTTATCAAGATCATATAAACGTTTCGGCAGTTATTGTCGGACATGGATACAAACGCTGGATTGTCCAAGTAAACTTAAAGATCGCATCGCTTACTCGATTAAATCTTTTATTTTAAAAACTAAACTAGGTTCCCTTACTAAAAACAATGCTAGAACCGGAGAAATCTTCGTAATGGGAAACATTTTGAAAGGGTAGTACGACGAGTGGAGCCGAGAACCCTGTTTTCCCGAACGAAGCCAGATCGTTTACTAGCATAATATTAATGCTGGTAATTTTTCACAAGGTATTATCTAGCCCCAATTCTTGTATTATCTGTGCCCAAACTAAGCAGAGTATATAGTATGAGAACTACATGACTGATATTATTGGTATACTTTTTTGTGAATACATACATACATGTTCTGTGAGCGTGATGTATGAATGTGCGTTTAGCTAATTTCTGTAATTTTTATAGTATATTTGACATCTTTTTCCAATTGTTTTATTGTAATTTCATGAATTATTTTGACTTATATTATTGTTATTTTTATATTTTAATGTGAATATCTTTAATTAATGTTATTGGTGTGCAACCGTTTTAATTAAATTAAAATAAATAAAAACAAATACAAACACAAATTTTATACATAGTATTGTATTTGTGTACTGATAATAAATTCACCATTATTGTTCTCTCAAAATACTCAACACTGACAAAAATAGTTAAAGTTGCGATTTTGTAAACTCAAAAAATAATATCAGACATACGCCAAACTGAAATCACACATTTTGATAAAATTTCGTGCATTTTAACCTCATTTCCGCAGCAAATACTCAATTTGCATCGTCACTTTTAAGAGTAGGTTTTACGGATCTAGTGATTCTATCCAGCTGACTAGCTTGGACTTTATTTCGTTCATTTAAACTAAATGGCGATTAAAAAGTTTTTTTTTAACTTACAGTTATTAGTATAATATGCCATATAAAAACACTATCGGTCTCATTACGAAAAGTGGCCTAAACTCGAGTTCAACTCGAGTTCTGTCAAAAACACTAAACCTAGGTTTAAATATACCTTATCGAAAAAGTAATATTATGGCAAAACGAATAAGGTCTACAACCGCGGGATATCAATAAACCACAAAAAAAATACACATAATTTTCATTAGCTACCAAAAGAAAGTAGGTTCTCAAAAAGAGGTTGAGTTATGATAGAAATAAACTAGGTGATCGCCTGATTGATCTTTAAGCAGTTCTTTATCATTAAACCTTTTTTTGAAACGTCAAAAAGACTGTCGGCTATTTTATTTTAACATTCAATTTTAAACCTTGTATGCTTTGTAATAATAATTTGTCTTGAAAAATCAGGATTCAAAAGCCTGGTCTAACTTTGAGAGATAAACCACAGATTTAAACCACGTTTCGTAATGAGACCGTTTGAATTTAGGAATGTTTTTCAGATATATTAAAATTTAAAGCTTATGATAACTCAGGAAATCACGTGTCCCGATATATCTTGAGCCGTCACTTTTATCCCGTCCAATGTCAGTTTCATTTATACGTCCAACTAATGTAATACTGGACCCGTATAACCTGGCCGTGCTAGTGTTGACGACGCAGATTTAGTCCAGTGTCAATCATGAATAGCCACTGAACTGGATTTAAACACTGGAAGGCATCATGCCTTCATTGTAGAGAATTTTCATTACAGAGGGATGATTGAAAGCTTTAAACGAATGTGTATTTTTAAATAATGAAACCATTGTGCGTTCACTCTATTCTTAAAAATTTTCACCACATGAAAGAATCCATTTACGCTCATTATGAATGATTTCAATTATTTCGTATAGGAGCAGCAGTATTTAAAATGAGAATCCAAAGCCATGTGTTTATTTTATCCGTGATGCAACTCGTGCAATATTGAAGAAATAAATATTTTATTGGGAGTATCCATTCAGAGGTCCGATGCACTCGATCAATGATCTAGCGTTTTTATAAATTTAGCAGCGCTATCTAGTTATGTTATAGTACAACAAACTATTAATATTATTTTAGAGAAATCTCAAGATTTTATAACTTTAATCTTGAGACATTGCAGAGTAGTTTTCGAATTTAACTGATTTTATACTATTGAATGTTGTAAATATTTTATGAAGAAACCCATCTTGAGATTTCACGTTAGAAATGTTAACCTTGTCCCTTTTCCGCATTCTAACACTATTCGGTGGAGATTACCCACAACACTTGATACGCGGGTGCTGTTGCGGCTCAGTCTCGAGGTCCGGTCTGATTGGACCTCGTGGCTAAGGTCGCTAGTTCAATCTCTACCAAGGCAGACCTTCTTATTTAATTGGCTACTTAGCGTCATCAGTATCAATTGGCTACTTTGTCAGCGCTGGTTAACTATTACATGCGTACCTACGTCTGCCAGTTTATGTGTGAGGGATTTTGAACGAACGGGGGAACGAAAGTTGAATAGGTATCGTTACATAAAGGTCAGCTCACACAGAGACGCGGTGACTTGACCCGACGAGGCGCGCACTTTTAAAATATAGTATGGAACTTGTTTACTACTGATGCATTTCATAGATCCCTTTATATACAAGCGGTATCCCGAGAATCTAAGTGACGTTTTTTCGACCCAAAAACAAAGTGGTTAATAGAGACTGTGTACGAGTATGAATGTATTGTGTGTAATAAAATATAATAATGTTTAAATTAGTAATGTTAAAAATATTGTGATGTAATTGAATTTATAAAAAATGATATATTTTCCTAGCTACTTTTGCAAAAACCTGAGATCGTAAAATTCAATCTTATACCAATAAATGGCTATGACTAAAAGTAGGTACAAATTTTAATGACAGGGCGTGGGCGTACTGGTTTCGTATCCATGTACGCCTCGTTACGCCGCGTTGCGCCGCCTTACGCAGCTCGGCTTCTCAAGGTTCTTCAAACATCTGTACGCATCGTCGCACCGTGTCGCGTCGCGTCTCGGTATGAGTTGATCGTTAAAATAGCATCGTTTTTTTACCGACACACTCACAGTCCAAACCCTACACTAGGATTCCCTGTGTCGTGGGTATCAGGAACTACGAGTACCGTAGTACCTGCAGAACATGCGAACATATATCCCGCCGCCGGAACCTGCATCTCTTGCGTTGCAGCCGACTTCCCGCCCGCAGCGCCACCGCGGTCGTCGAGATCAAAAAAGAAACAAAAATGGCCGCTCCTAACCAAATTATTGGCTCAGGTACTAAGATTTAACATTTCAAATATTAGTATAAAAACGTACACTTAATTTTAAAAAATTAATCCAAGGAAACAATTTTTTTTTGCCACTTCTGGAATTGAATGTTTACAAGGTACCATCAAAATAGTGCAATATTTGCTTACTATTTACTATTTTACTTACTACTTACTATTTATTTTACCCATTGTGACTAAATCAGTGTGTGAAAGGATTCAAAGATTATTTTTCATGGACAGTTAAGTAGTCATCTACCTCGATAAATGCTAAAGCTCACAACCTCTTGGTACGTGACAAAACTTTTGCAAACCAATTACAGAAGCCACATTCGAGTTACTCTTATCTATAACGTGTCTCATTACACTTGAGCAACTAAAAACTATACAAACTGCTGATTGGCTGAAGCTAGTGTTGGATCATCTAAAATATTTGATGCCGAAACTGGTACAAGACTTGTCAAAAAACTAATGTCGTCGACGGTAGTTTTTTTTTACAGAAACACTTCGGAAGCCGTATAATGTTTTTGCACAAACCTTCAGTACAGTGTTGTACTGAAATTCATTCAATTCCGGCTGAAAGTGTGCACTAAATTATCTCAGATTTATCACAGATTTCTAGAACAAAGCGTCAAAAGTAACTTTTCTGTATACCGCTCGGCTTTATCAGGAAAGCGTTAATTTGGAGTCTTCGTTCGTTATTGAAATTCATTGCCCATTGAAATAAATTATTTCAATATAATTTAAATTTATTGACGCTATGTAATTTGCACCTGGTCAACAGGCTGGTTTACAGGTTTTTGTAAACAGTTATATTCAATAGAGTGACCTTTTTCCTAGCATTCGGCATAATTTTAACCAAAACCGAATTAAAGGTATAATTTTCCAAAGCCGAAGCTTGCATGGACACTAGTTGAAAAGCGTCTGTTAAACTAATACAGAACATTCGGGATATTGGGCAACTTATTTTCAACAGACCCGTTGTATTTTTAATTTGAGTAAGTGATGTGACATACGGTATGTATGTTATACGAGTAGACCTTCTACGATAATATCAAAATTAGTATACTAGTTTTTTTTATCATAATCAACATCATCATTCACGCACAACCCGACTTCACAAACTCCTAAATTAGGCCTCCCATTGTTTGCACCACTCCTCACTGTCCTGTGCCAGCCTCAACCATGTTCTTATCACAACGCTTACGATACCGTCTATCCTTATCGCCGCTAGATGAGGTAGCCGGTCCTTGGACACCGTTCAACTTACTCAACTTGTTGTCATTTCGCCGAGGCGTGTCCTATCCAGCTTCATTTTAGTTCCATTATACGTTTCGCAAAGTCTTTGACCTTAAGTTTGTTCGATTTCTAATCCCGATGATGGGAACACGGTCTATAAGCTGGATGCCGAGCATGGCACGCTCCATAGCTATCTGCAACTCTCATCCTGTACACAGCCTCTTCCGTGAGCGTCCATGTCTCGGCATCGTAAGTCATGGTAGGTAAGGCACACTGACCATCAAGTGGGGTCTTTAGACATTGTGAAATTTCTAAGTTATCGTTGACAAGTAGTGTTTCCATAAATTCCCGCATAACAAATCGAAGTACAAATCAATTTTTTATACGGTATTAAATTGCAAGCCGGTCATAGCTGAGTCCATAGTGAATTCAGGACCAAATCACAATCTGCATAACCTGGAAACATTAGCCTCGCGAATCCAACCCGCTTTGATCGTGCCAGTGTGAATGCCTTTGACCGTTTCCGCCACCGTCGCTGTAATCGCGCCAGTTTGCGCGAGCCATAACAAGAGAGTTTTAAATTTTTGTTACGTTTTTAGAATATTATTCAGCTTTGTTAAAACGTGCTCTATATTTCGTCTTGCTACTTAGTAAAGCACATTGAAAAAGCTGTTCAAAAGCATTCAAATTAAATAATACTTAGCCACAAAGCTCTACAATTTCATAGCCTCTGTGTAAAGTTCCAAATGAAGTTACTCGCTTGACTTGCTAGCTGAGAGTACATTTAAATAAGCGAGTATGTGCTCTGAATGTAGTATTACAGCTTTCAGATTACTTTGAAGCAATTGTGAAAGAGTTTATTCTAATAATAGGAGTACTTGGAGCCTTACATATAAAGATTTTTATGCAGTTGTTTGGTTAAACACTGTTTTGTCTCTATCTGATGTTTTTAAATTCAAATTCAACAATAGAATATAATAAACTGTTTAGCTATAACTTAACAAAACTTTATAAGAAAAATAAACTCTCAGTATTGCATGAAAAATAGAGGAACTAAAAGCTTAGACGGCTGAAAGATTAATTAAAAATGTGGTTGACACAAATAATTGTAACCCTTGTCGTCATTGCAAATAGGATTCAAATCAGCATGTCATAAAATGTACTACGTCATGGTTGTGCGTAAAAATCTACTAAGAATTAATTAGGATTTCTGCAAATATAAAAATCTTTTTTTTTTTTATTGACGCTTCATTATGATAGAATAATTAATTAACTATTATAAAAAAAATATGATATAAATTATTGAAAGCGGCAAAAACTTAACTTTATATATACAAGGAATACTTTGCCTTATTACTTAGAGGATATATTTACCAATATGCTATTTATTGTTATCGAACTTGAAATCGTTTTTGTTGTTTAATATATAGTTTTTACGTCATACTTTACGTCACACGATAAAAGATCACAGTTTTCGTCCCATCCTACTTTAACTTCAGTATTGCATATAAATAGAGGAACATACAGATTCAGTTAACCTTTCAGAAGTTGTTGAATGCTTCTGACAATATCAGAGGCACTAGAAGATAGTTTCTTAAGTATTAAAGTACGGTAAAGTAAGTAATTAGGTATTCAGTATTTCCTTTTGCATACATTTTTCTGTGTTGTTATTTTTAAAAGACTTCAAAAACTTAAAGGCACTGGTGGTGTAGTGAATAGTAATATCAAATTTCGAACCGAAAGCCGTGGGCTCAAATGCCTTCTTGTACCAGTGGATTTTTAATGTAGTTTTTTTTCTTATTTTATTTGATAAACTTCTTCAGAGCCACAATTATCAACTACCAAAGTTAAAACATAAACACTCAAAAGATACATACATAGCCCTTACTATACATATGTTAGTAAGGGCTATGTATGTATCTTTTGAGTGTTTCCCTGTATAATATCCCTGTATAATAGTTATCAGGAACAATGAGTACCGTGTTACCATAACACCCAAACCCAGTAGCTGCAAATAAATGATTTATCTACCTCTATATCACTAGCTGCAAATAAATGATTTATCTATATCACCCAAAAAAAATATATTGCTAAGGACACCTAGCATTTTTAGCGCGAGATGGTTTTAGGCTGTGTTTAAATATACTATCTCAATATCCGAGCAAAGCCCTGTCTTCAACTGGAAAACATATCTCACCCATAAAGCTTTGATTGAACTTTCCTTAACGGTAAAAGATTGAACTAGACCAAGTTTATGTATAATAGATATTTCACCGAGGAAAAAAACATGTTTAGGCAAACGTTACGCTAATAAATAACGGATGATAGCCCTGTATACAGAATGATACAAAATATATAGACCTAAATGCACAGAATGATGGAGGATCTGGTGTCTCCTCCGAATCACCCCATATAATGTTTTATGATTTTAGACACTTAAAATAGAGTAATGGATATTTTTGTGCAATTTTTGGGACTCTTTTCTTTTGAAAACGATTGAAATGGGCAGATCATTTGGACTGTAGAATCGACAAGTGCTAGAGAAACAAAATATTCTCGAATGGCACCCACGATCCAGAGAACGCAATATACTCCTCAAGTAAATCCAGTTGGGTGATTTAATATACGAATAGATCCGTCAGAGAACCAAAATTATCGACATAGCTCAACGAATTAGCAAGCTGAAGTGGCAGTGGGCCGGTCATATCTCGCGAAGAACCGATAACCGCTGGGGTAAACGTGTTCATGAGTGGAGACCGCGACTCGGCAAACGTAGTGTAGGACGCCCTCCGGCCAGGTGGGATGACGATCTGCGAAAGACTGCAGGCAGATGCTGGATGCAAGACAGGGCGCTATGGCGCTCATTAGGGGAGGCCTATGTCCAGCAGTGGACTAATATAGGTTGATGATGATGATTTAATAAAACGATAATTACTTGTACCTCCACTTTTGTAGATAACTATCACCGATCGTGGGACTTATTAATTCAGAAGATACAATTTTCTATAAATAATTCCGTTAATGAGAATACCGGATTAACGTCATCTTTTCTCGTGTTTGGACGAGAATTCTACGAACTCATTACACTGTTGTTCTAATTACACTGAATCTGACTAAGGTGATGTTTAATTTTTGCCTCGTGACAAGAACCTTGGTTGTTTGAGATCTATGTTCAGTCAGGTTCAAAAAACACTGTACCATGCTCACGCTAAAAAAATACTTAAGCCTTTTGAATTTGAAGTTGGTGATATCGTTTTTAAAAGATCTTATGTCCTAAGTGACAAGGATAAGTTTTCAGTAAGAAAATGGCGCCTAAATAATGTCAAATGCCGAGTAATTGAAACTTGGAAAAGTCGCTCGCCACTTTATTTTATTTATTTATTTTATTTATTTATTAACATATTAAGTAGGTACAATAGTTAGTTAGTAGCATCTTTAAACCTATGTTAGGTTTGTCTAGACACTAGGTTCTCGATGTGTTACTGTATTTGATATAAAAATGCACAACAAAAACATCAGTGAAATTATAACTAGGAATAATAAGTAGGTATGCATTAAAACTAACATTATAAACTTTACTGTAGGTAGGTACATAATTATAATGAAGCGACCGCACACAAAAATAACGACACCGTCATGGAATGTTTAGTAGGTAGTAATGCAGCAACCAAACCAGTTGGATGCCTTGGTGTCAGAATGCACAACTTTCGTTACTCGTGTGTGCGTGCGCAAACGATCTTACACGATTAGGCCTATACAACCTATACCTTACCTATACAGGCTGCTCCACCTACATAATACATACTTGTTTATATCATTGAATATATGTCGGGTAAGTGTTTAGGCACTTGGCATATAAAGGAATGAAAAATATTCGCTGAACATAATTACTGACCATTGTTTTTTGTCCGTACTCAATTAATAGTCTATGGCATATGATTTTCATTTTGTTAGGTATGTCAAAAGGTTGTATGAAAGGATGAATTTGAAAAAAAATATATATTATTTTAAAAATAAAATCCTTATGACTATCGGGTAATGTAACATAGCGTTTCTTATTAATTATTTATATCATTAAATTAGGCAACAAAAACCTCATGATATTCTAATTTCAATAAAAATTATAACCTACCTACCTTGTCAATCGATACCTATTTACTTCCTTCAATATATATTGTCGCACTGAGCGCTCCAACCAAACTGATTCTAAACTGGTGCGGGGCAGCGTGACTTGCGTTTGACATGACGAAGTCGCATCTAGGCTGAACTCTGAACAAAACTGAGTTTTGTGGTAATCATTATTACCTGGTGTATACTACCACAATAATAGGTAGGTAAGGTAGGAGTAAAATCAGGACCACACAACACAAGAATTTATTTATTTAAATAAATGATGAAAATTCTGTTCACTTTTTGATAAGTAACAAACCTTCCGTTGATTTCCAGTGGAAGCGTTATTCAAATCTGAATTAAAACAAAACCCCTGTAATCAAATAAAATGAATCCAATTATTGACTTTGGAAGGGTTGTGAGAGCATAAAATAAGTATCACATAACACTTAAATAAAGGCATATATACATAACTCATTTCAAATACACTAATAAGTGGAGCGTGACCCTTGATATTGATACACACAGACAAATTAACTGCCCTTGATCACAGCTGCTTGAGAACAGCTTGTTCAATACATAACCGGACTATATGTGCTACTGCCTCCCTCGACCCCGACCCAACGCGTTGCATCGCCCTTCCACACTATTACTTCTTTTGCTCGGCTCCTTAAGGTCATAACGTGATGTGAAATAGCCTATAACCTTTCTTAAGAATTAAGTTATCAATTTTTTTTTTAAATCCGGCTAATTGATCCATAGATAAGCGTGTTCAAACAATAAAAAAAAATACTATATAGATAAATAATATGGTTTAAGACTCTACAAGTATGAGGTTGGTGGTAAGGAATTGACTGTATCTAAGTTTATCTGAGTTTTAGGGTTACAGTGCCAAATGGCAAAATTGGAACCTCATTTATCTCTCTCCGTAAAAATAAACCGTAAAATCCGTAGTCTCTGCCTGCGATCTTTCTAACTGTCTGTCTATTCTATCCGTTTGTCTTGCAGCCTTAGTTCAAAGATATACATTTTTGCAAGCCCTTCTTAAATACCATCTGCCAAGGCTGTATACCATGCTTATTTTCACTCATTGATGACGTATGGTATACTGGCTTGGGGAAATGCATCGCAGTCTAATAGAGTGTTTGTGTTGCAGAAGCGGGCGATACGGTTTATATTGCAAATTGACAAATTAGAATCGTGTAGACTAAAGTTTAAGCATTTAGATAACACGACATTTACTTGCGAATATATTTATCAAAATTTAATTTATGCTAAATTACATCTTGACGATTTCAAATTAAAAAGGTGACATTCATTATTACAATACAAAAATAAACGTAATATAGTTGTTCCAAAGTATATACTTAGCAAGTCTATGCTTTGGAACAACTATATAGTTGATAACAGCTTTTTATGCGTAAGCATATTTTTTTTTATAAATTGCCTTGGACGTATGATATTTAGATTTTAAGGAATTTAATTCTAAAATAAGGTGTTTTTAATGTCAAAATCATATTAAGATATTGACGAAGCTTTAGCTGATGACTTTTGTATGTAATCATACTCGTTTGGTTTTTTCCCCTCTCTAGAATGTACTATGTACCTATAATGTATTTTATAAATAATAATAAATAATAAAATGACTTTTCCAAGTATCATAAATGTATCTAAATGGCATAAAATAAAATAAAAATATAATTGTATGTTGGCATTTAATATCTCCTTGAGAAACTGCTTGGTACTATTACCAAATCTATTTCTGCCGCCAATCAGTAAGGCTCGCATTTATGTATTTCAGTTGGAAGTATATAGGTGCGATAATTTTTTTTATTATTGGTAAGCAGTGACCGTAGTCACTGCTTACCAACAATAAAAAAAAAGCGATGAAACAGGCCACGGAACTGGGGTATCTGCATCGTATGATAATGATACTGAATCGTAGTCCAGATCAGTGGCTCGATCGAAGGTTCTATACAGAACAAAGGTCTCCATCCAAAGTTTGTCTGGTATGTGAGCCCGCCCATTGTACTTTAAGTGTTGTTAAACTGTATTTGAATTGTAGGTGCACAATAAAGTATTTTCATTCATTAATTTATCCAAAGACTTTACTGACTGGATAAGCGAAGGTAAAAACGTATCCAAATCGCATCTAAATCGACAAGTGGCGACATCTAGTTCTGTCTTCATCAAACTTAATAAAAAACACTGTGATACACCCGTACAATATAATATTTTTTAGAATATTATTTCGACTATATCACGACGGGAACTGGTCAGTTCCCGTCTCACGACGATCGAGCGTGGTCGCGGACGGTACTCATGAGGTAGGACCTCTAAACGGTCACCGAAACGTCAGCAGGAGAATTATAAAGTACTTGGTATAATCGTAATAATATTCTAAAATGATACCAAACCATGATAATTTTAATTCTATAATATTTTTTGGTATAAGTGAACTAGCTGAAATAGATCCAATTTGTTGTGCCTTAATCCTTTTAAAAGTACATCAAAAGACCCCTTTATTTTACTCCCGATATACCCGCGAGTACTTGTTTGTACAATTTATACCTTTTTGATCGCTAATTTTACTTTATTGTTATGGGGCTAATAATATTTATGTAAGGAAGGGGTGGATCCAAGAGCTGTAAAAATGTTATTAATTTGCGATGGTTCCAAAACAGTTGAGATGATGACAACATTCAGAATGAATGAATAAATGAAAATAGTCTATTGTGCACTACAAGAAAATTATTCATCACACTATCATCATCAACTACCCGTAGAAGTTAATTTTAGAACATAGGCCTCCGAAAAGAGTGCCATAACAATCGATTTTGGGCAACCGCCATCCAGTACCCTTAAAAAAAGATCCACGACATTTTTCACAAAGCATCATCTAGCCCCAAAGTAAGCAGAGCTTGTGTTATGGGAACTACATGACTGAATACTCATGTATACATTTTTAATTAAATATATTCATATTATACATAGAAAACACCCAGACCCGAGACGAATATTTGTAGATCATACAAACGTTATTTTCCGCGGCGGAAATGAAACCCGCATCCTTCTGCGTCTTAGGTGGGCCTTCGCTCACTGCGCTAAAAGGTCGTCAAACAGGATAACCCATTTCGCAGCCTGGTTATATATATATATAACAACAGCTTATATAATGAAGCCAATTAGTTAGCGACCACGTATCATCAGTGGCAACACGCCCTTCTAGTAAACTTTCGTCTCAAGCCTCTGCGGTATCTGCGACGAGATGATTATGACGAATTACGCACTGTATATCTGAGGATACTCATTATACAGTTTTGCACGTGTTTTTTTTTATTTATGAAGAACATTTGAGAAACGCATTTTAGTGCTAAACAAATCATGAAAGGACCATTGACTTGTTTGCACACAAGTCAACGTTATTTTTGCACGTTTTGTCTTTCCACACGACAGCGATTTTCTTTATTTCGTATTTACGTTCGTGTTACCGATAGAAACAAGCGCGGAGCATCTCTGAATACAAACATCGAAGCATTCGCAAATCATACATTCCCCTCATTTTACCGGTAAACATGAATTCTCAGAAATCAGAGACCTTACGAGAATAATTACGACTTTGCGAACATAAAATGAAATCATGCCCTACATTTCTAATAGGTAATGAAATTTCATGATTAAATTTCAACATGGCTATACCATTATAACTAATTATTGTTCAGTTGCTACTTGTTTTAATATTTTTGGCAATCGCAGTTTTTCAACCACTTTGACAAAAAAAGAGGTTCTCAATTAGTCTGATTTTTTTGTGTATGATACGCTTTAACGCTAGTTGTGGAAGTATCTGAACTAACTAGAAGTAGAATTCTAAAAGCCGTTGAATTAAGACAGATCTATTTAATTTTAATCCAAAATATTGGTCAACAAGACCAAGATGGAGATACATTTTTATGCAACGATGTAAACTAGAATAAATGAATTATTGGATGATAATACTTTTTATACATCATATGAAATAAACAATCCTACTATTATTATAAACGCGAAAATTTGTGAGGATGGATGGACGCAAAAACTACTGAATGGATTTTGATGAAACTTTACAGTAATATAGCTTATATATCAGAGTATCACATATACTACTTTTTATCCGGGTACCATGCAGGCGAAGCCGTGGGCAGAGGCTATTAAAAAATCCTACTAATATTATAAATACGAAAGTTTGTTAGGATGGATGTTTGTTACTCTTTCACGCAAATAACTACTGAATGGATTTTGAATGAAACTTTACAGTAATATAGTTTATACATCAGAATAACATATAGGCTACTATTTTATCCGGGTACCACGCGGACGAAGCCGTGGGCAGAAGCTACTCGTAGTAACACATAAAGGTTCTAGGGTATGCCGGTTTCTTCACGATGTTTTCCTTCATCGATTGGAGCACGTGTTAATATGCACACACAGATAATTAAATAAACAAAGTTTTTTTTTTATTGTGTGCTATATTTTTTCTGGCTTAGGGAAACATCCATGCCCAAACTATAATCATATATTACAAACGAAGCTCAGATTATTATTTTTTTAAATTCGTTCATATATCAACCTAACCAATATCTAATCTTACAATGATTTTCACCAGAACAATAACTACCGAGTTATCTTTAAACAATGACACTAAACGAAAATACAATCACAGGCATCAAGAAACGTCTGTTGCAACCAAAAGTCAAGAACAGAATGAGAGCCGCTCCTCGTGCGCACGGCTATTTATGTAGCGACCGTTGGCGCAAGTTCTGTTCAGTTAAGATTCTTGTAACACATGTATATACATGTGTTACAAGAATCTTAACTGAACAGAACAGAAAAGAAAGTTAAAAATAATACATATTTAGTTACATGAAAAAAATTAAAACTATAGAATTGAAATTATAGTGATTTTGGTATAATTTTAGGATATTATTACGACTATACCACGTACTTTACTATTCTCCTGCTGACGTTTCGATGACCGTTTAGAGGTCCTTCCTCATGAGTACTGTCCGCGACCACGCATCAGGAGAATAGTAAAGTACGTAATATAATAGTAATAATATTCTAAATAACGGGAAGTTGATTAAAGGCAAATATAACATTTCATCCCTCACTTTTTCACCCTCAGGGGTTTCATAAAATTCATATGGTGGTTGAAAAAATTAAAACATCGGTTCACAGTGCGAAACATACATATGCAAAAAAAATCATACAGACGAATTGAGAACGTCCTCCTTTTTTAATTGGTAAAAAATTAGATGATTAAAAATAAATAATGCTGGAACTTTTCACATAGTATCATCTAGCCCCAAATTTTCTGTAAATATACATAGAGACACCGAGATAAATATTTGCAAACCATAAAAACATTTTGTCTCGTCGCAAAATATAAGTAAAAACAGTATTATCCGCTTTAAATTATGTTACCGACATCTTCTTAATGATAACCAACCAGCCCGCAAGTAGAACATTAATCTATTGAGTACATAAAATCAATAGGCATTGGAAATTGCCGACGATGGGATTGAGGTAAGCCATGTTGAATTATTCGGCTATTCCACGTATTTTCATACGATTTTGGAGGCGGCGATAAGGCGACGAGAATTATAGGGGAAATCCCCTGAAGAAATTAAAAAGCAATTGATTTCTAGATTCAAAAGGATTTAATAAAAGCTCCTTTAGTGATCTATAGTAATATAGAGGTATAAACGCAAGAACGATTCCGTAAGTCAATAAAGCACTCAGGAAACCTGAGTCCAACATGGGGCCCTACGTTGGACATCCGCATATGCATACTAAGTGAGCAGATCAAGTAGGGGGTAGTCAGAGGGACATCCAAATATTGTATTTTGGCACACGAACGTGTTTTGCAAGTAGTTAGCATTCCACGTGACAGGTCATCATCATCATCAGGCCATCAACAAAATAATTTAAAAAAATCTTGACAGCTGTTAGTTTAATTCACTGCTTTGTATTATGCTGTTTAGTAAGTAAGTAATTATGTAGGTAAATAATAGTATAGTGTTTTCATAGTATGTGGTACACCACTTACAACCCCTTGTAATGTTTCGTACAGTCCGTTCCATCCAAAGGTTGTCTGGTAGAGATCGCTAATTAGCGATAAGACCGCCCATTGTACAACAATGTTAAAGTTTTTACTATTTATTTAAGTAGAAATATTTGGTGTGCAATAAAGTATTTTCTATCTATCTATTATTATTACACAAATAATCGAATGAAGACTTTTCTTTTGATACCCGTATCTATATTAGGAAAAAACGTGACACAAGAAACAAATCACCAAGAGGTAGAGGCCATAAAGTTTTATAAACTTTCCATGTATCATTCTGTGTCATTTTTAGGTCCTACGATACCTCATTCATCAAATTAGTTTTAATTTAATGTTCTACAATGTTATAAAGACATAGACATACACTAAACAAATACAATGCGTAAATAACAGGACCTTCTTTAGTCAGGCAAAAAACTAACCATTTCGTTAAAGTATTTATGAATGTTGGCAAACAATATGTGGCGACTTATCATTAATGTTCCTTTAAATTTAATGTAGTGCGGAAAATTCACTAACTTGTGTTCACAAAATTTACTTGAAAACTTATTGCAAACTCGGTTTTCAAACAAATATAACTACGTAACTGTGGTCCGTATGCAACATACTTAAAATCGTAGACTTACGATAACTTTGCTAAGCGTTCCTTTTAAAAGTTTCAAACGAGAATTTCAAAATATGAAAGCGATTCTCCGAAAAAGTTGTGCACAAGATGCGGTCAAATTGTCAAAATGAAATGCTCTATTTTGCAAAGGGAACATAGCGCGGTGGTGGCGATCAATTTTCTAGCACAAGATAGATAGATAAAAAAAATATTCGTTGCTACAGACACACACCAATATACATTTTATTGTCAGTAAGTTTGTGTTTGTGTGTGTTGCACAAGGTTGTCAAAGTCGATGACGATGCGCCAATGGGCGTTATTTGAGATATGACTTCATCTCGACGACGACATTTATCTGAGAATACGAGCGCTATTCCGATTCGAGCACACTTGACTTTAAAGACTTAAAACAGAAGAAAGGAATGAATGTGAAAAAATCACATCTAGAATTTTTTTACGAGGACTCTTAAATAAAAATCCATTTTAAGAGCCTTTCCTTCATTTTATGGAACCTTTTAAAACTTTTTTTAATAAGTGAATTATAACTGATGGACTTTAGAATGTTCCAGAGAAAGCATTGTTTTTTGTTTCTTATTTTAAGATAAATTACATTTTTTCATACAACTATTTACAAGTAGGTATATACGAAAAATACAGAAATAGGCTCTTATCTGGGTCAACGCATTAGCATTGCCATTCAGCGTGGCAATGCGGCCAGTATTTTGGGAACGCTTCCGTCTGGTAGTGATCTGGATCAGTTGAGCTATCTATAGATCGTTTGTAACGGTCTTTAAGTGGCTAGGTGTTTCATCTGTATTTTTTGTATATACCTACTTGTAAATAGTTGTATGAATAAATGTATTTAACTTAAAAAAAAAAAGCATTGTTCGAGCTTTGTTATTTTAAAATAATAATGACGAATAATCTTTGAAAATGTTCTGATTCTCAACTAAACGTAAAAATATATTTAATTTGACATAATATAATATAACAGAATGTATACATATATAAATCCGTAGGCTCCTAAACTAGTAGTTACTGCATTTCAGGAGCCAGTGGCTCCAGATGATTCTATAAGAAAGTGTTTTCAATTTAAGACTCTAGCGATGATAATTAAAAAAAAAAAAAAACTGAGGCTAAATTGAGGCTATCAAGTGTCTTCTCTTTGTCTTCTCTTGTTTTATTTCGGAAATATGGAGTTTTTTTTTTATAACACCCCCTTTTGGGGATGGTGCATCTCCAGATGTGCGTGTCACTCTTGAAGCTGCTTGGGTTCTTAGATAGATAGATAGAGAATTATTTATTGTACAAAATATTAGTACATAGGCGAACTTAATGCTAAAAAGCATTCTCTTCCAGATAACCTTTGTGTATTGTGGAAAAAGATGTATTGGTAGTGCACAGAATGTTCTTCGATATTATAAAAAAATCCCAACAACAATCGGATAGCAACAAAATAATTCTAAACTTAATCAACTAAATTTTCTAGCAAACCCCAAAAAAACGTTTTAGCACATCACTTACTTATGGTAGTTTACACTCACGATTTCCTTTTAATGTACCGTAACGCGCGTTCAACACTCCCTATGTAAATACCTCTCAAAATTTACGGCACGGAAGTGAAAATCACGTTTCTTTTAGAGAGTAGGCTGTGTGATTTTTCCACGTTTTTAGGGTTCCATGTATGAGAATCAGAAACAGATCTTCCTGTCTGAATTATAAGAGTTAATTTTTCGTGAATGGCTACTTAAAGATTGGACAAAATAGTAAAACAACAAATAATATAATGCCCTCTATTGAAGCCTGTAAAGTACTCAATGTTTTTGTTCATACATATACATAATTATATAAACTCACACGTGTCCAGAGAGGTAAGCAGAGAAACCACGGACTTTTACTTGCACAATCATTACAAAGAATGTAATAACAGTGAATCTCATTACATTCATCATGGATGCTCGTCAGTTTAGAGTAGTCTCTGATTTTAGAATATTATTACGATTATACCACGTACTTTACTATTCTCCTGCTGATGTTTCGTTGACCGTTTAGAGGTACTGACTCAGTTCCCATCTCACGACCGTCAAGCGTAGTCGCAAACAGTGTTCATGACGAAGGACCTCTAAACGGTTAACGAAACTTCAGCAGGAGAATAGTAAAGTACGTGGTATAGTCGTAATAATATTCTAAAATGATACCAAACCACGATAATTTCAATTCCAAGTCTCCGATTTGTTTAAAGTACGTTCACTCACGTATTTTCCTTGTAACAGTCATATTCAAATTCACCTTATACTCGTCAATCTTGTAGATCAATATAATAAAAACCTAACCTGACTTTCTAAACTCACTCATAAAATTTGAACCTCTTAAAATATGGAAGGGTGTAGTCGTTTGGCAAAAAATCTGTTGAAATAGTCCAGAACCCTTGGTGAGAGTTTGTTTCACACTTTGCCATCTTTATTTGATTAATGATACTGTCTTGTTCCATGTTTTAGTCTGAGGTCAGGAGTACTTTCGTCGCTTTTTATCTTAATTACGACAGGTTGGGTCTTGAAAAGGCGGAGTTTGTTGGTAAATAGAATCTATAAATTGTGAAGGTATTTTGCAGTCGGACATTCTACTTAGTCTTCCTTAATAAATCCACGTTAAAACAGTGACCTTTGACCTATGGTTGAGCTCAAATATAAAAAACACACTGTTGTGAAATAAATTAGAGCTGTGTTTCATGCAATGTTTTTCAAATATTACAAACAGATGTTTTAAGAAGAAATTTTTGGTATAATTTGGTATATTTCGATGTTTTTAAATGCAATTATAACTAGGTATCATACGTAGCAATAGAATAAAGCTACTATATATTTCGAAATTATCACGAATTTGAACATATTTTTTGAAAAAAAATATACTATGTTTTATGAGTTTAAAATAAAAAAGCATTTATTTACTTACATTCAATAAAGCATAGCTAGCCTTAATACAATATAATAATAAGTAGGTATTTAAATTAGTAGGTATAATAAGAAGGTATGTATATATGTAAGTACTCAGGTCAAGGACTCAGCCACGCTGTTTTTCAGCCTCGCCTTGATGTAGCCGCTGACGTTACATCTACCACCAAAAAAATCTTTAATTGGTAGACAATTAAACAATCTAACCTAACCACTCGTAGAGCTACCTACCTTTATACATAAGACTTATCATCAAGTTTTATTGCAATTCAATTCAAGCAAAGATATCAAATCCCACATTGTGATAATATGTAAATTTGTTATTTTACTTAATACATAAATCCTACTAATATTATAAACGCGAAAGTTTGTGAGGATGGATGTTTGTTATTCTTTTACGCAAAAACTACTGAAAGGATTTTGATGAAACTTTACAGTAATAAAGCTTATACATCAGAATAACACGTAGTCTACTTTTTATCTGGGTACCACGCAGGCGAAGCCGTGTACAGAAGCTAGTTTTCAAATAATTGACTATTATAATGACAGCGTATTCAACTGCTAAGCAGATTTTGACATATATGCATGAATTAAATCGTTATTAGACTTGATGGTTAGGCCCCTATCACCGTAAAACCAAGCTTTTATTTACGGCAAGCCAATTCATTCATTGAAGAGGACGTAAGAAGCCTGCGATAATTGGTTTTTCCACCGGCTTTTTGTGCCGAGGCAACATTTACCTACCGTCAAATCAATTCTCGCTAAAATTTATTAGCATATAGAGAGAATTTTTCAATACCACCATGATGTTTAATTTTCTCTGCCGATCGAGATTTTATTTTATATTGGTAGTTGTTGTGTAGCTTATATTTGTTTGGTTTATTGTTTGAGCAGTTGTAAACTATGTAATGAAAACCCCAGTAGATCATTTTTTTGAGGCAACGAACGGTATGTTATAGGCATTGCCCTTTAAGTTTTTTTGCCTCAAAACTACTACACCGTGTCGTGTCACACTACTGGGCAAAGGAAGCCAAATTCTTTCCATCTGCAGTCTCCCACCTCTCCATCTCGAACTCGTTTTACGTAAATAAATATATTTTCGTAATTTGCAAATAGTGGCAAAAAATATTGGTTACATTCGTAACATAAAAAAAATGCAAATAGTGGTAAAAATATTGCATACATTCGTAACATTAAAAATTCATATTACATTTTTAATAAAACATTCTGGTTGTAAAATAAAAATATTTTTTTTTTATAGACTTACCACAATATTTAAATATGCCTCCGACTAACCCCCAATTGGTATCGTCAAAGAATTACGTACTGAGTATGGATCTGAGGCTGTCCACTATGACGACCATAGCCTTGATCGTGTTTGTTTTTTTTATCTATTTTTATCACAAACAAAGTCTTTGCATTACAATTATCTTCCAAATTGTAAGTTTTGCAAATATAAAAATGCTGTAGTGAATAAATTTACTAAAAACGATACGATAGTTTATGAAAACCAATCGTTAAAAGTTTAAACCAATTAATCTCCTGAAAAAAAACAACGAGTTTTTGAAACTACCAGCTAACAGACTCTGTTTTTACTTTAAATTGAAATTGTTCACTGGCTGAACTTAATTACTATTGGCATCTAAAATGTGAGCTTGTGGATCACGTTGAATACTTTTTATAGGTGGAAAAAGTATATTTTAGCTTACTTTCATATATGTAGCAACGAATTTGAAAATAAAGACTATAACATACTAGGAAGGTCTTGAAAAATTATGTACATTCGTTAATGAAATTTATCTGTTTACCTACCTACTATAGGACAAAAGAAGTCAAATATATATGACTAAGTAATTAATCGTGCAAAGCCGTTTTTTCTTTGAAACTTCTTACTTGAACATCCCACTAATATTATAAACGTGAAAGTTTGTGAGGATGGATGTTTGTTACTCTTTCACGCAAAAACTACTGAACGTATTTTGATGAAACTTTACAGTAATATAGCTTATGCATCAGAAAAATACATAGGCTAATTTTTATCCGGGTACCACGCAGGCGAAGCCGTGGGTAGTAGCTGTTTTAGCAATGGCGCAGGCATCATAAACTTTAGCCGGTTGTGGCTCAAATATATTTTTAACATGACCGAAGGTCTACCATAAGAAAAATACTACAACTGATTGGACACGTGTAAACAACACGGTCCAGTGATGCCATTCAATGTCGACAATTACCCTCATATTCATGATCACTAACTTAGCTCTAACCCTGTCCTTTTCTAACACTAAACAAAGGATAGAGGTGGAAAACTTTTAGTGATTATGAATAAGCGTGTAAGTCTCAACATAAACCTGGCTTTAAAGTTTCCAAGTTGTCATTGAGACAATGTTGAAAAGTTTATGTGGCTGTAATCTCACCGGAACTCATCCATAGACTTACCAGGGATGCTAATGCATTACTCATCTTTAAAACCGGATACAGCAGGGAGTATTACTGCAGAGCAGCGGAAATATGTAGTTGTTATCAGAAATGGCAGAAATAGATACGTTTAGTTCTTTCCCTGACGGACTCTTCCCTAAAGTAGCTATATTAATAACTATAAACTGATTATATAACTGAAATTATTTTGTTTTGGTATCATTTTAGGATATTATTACGACTATAGCACGTACTTTACTATTCTAGACGACGTCGAGAGTTTTGTGTTGTTGATGAGGAAGGACCTCTAAACGGTCAACGAACGTCAGCAGGAGAATAGTAAAGTACGTGCGTATGTCGTAATAATATCCTAAATTATATGCTAATTTCTAACAACTTCATATATGAACTGAAAGATTTCAAACGTATTCAACAAGACAAGACAATTGTACAAACGAAGACTTTAAAACTTGCGTGTTCCACGAATGAACAAAAATTATACCGCAATCCTATCCAAACAACATTGTTCTGAACAATGATATTCGTTGTAACGTCTGTTCGCCCCACCTTCCGTTTCCGGTAGGAAATATCCCTATTGTTGCCCGATCCAGGGATAAGACTCGTGGCTTCTTACAATGAAAAGGTTATTGTATTTTTTTGCAGGTTATATTGTACAAAAATTCAGTTGAGTTTTTCAGGTAAATGGACAGATCCTAGCTCATTTAAAAAAACCATTCAGATGCAAGTCAAAATCGTGCACTTAGAGTTCCGTAGTACAACACAAAATACAAATTCGAAGGCAAATAACATGGTTGCATATTTTCATCCTTTTTTTTGGGATATCTAATCTAATAGTGATTAGGTTTTTTGTTTTCTATGAATATTAGAATTTTTTAACAAGTTTTCTATGGCACCACGCTTTATAAGTTAAAACAGCCCTATGACAGACACATAAAAGGCGCACCGTAGGCTTAGAATTATGGTCCCGTTGGTACCTCTTGGGTACGAAAATCGAAAAAACGCAATTTGAAATCGCTTAGTCAAAGCTACACAGCTTTTTATACCTTACAAGTAAATAACAATTTTTAAACTAATAAAAAAGCTGATAGTAATAGTAACAGTGACGGTTTCACAATATTCTTCCAAGATAAGCGTACTGCCAACTTTAAATGTACTTTGTTCGTACCTAGTGCAAAGTTTTCGTGTTGCATTCTGTGAGAAACAGGGTTGGGTAAAACGTAACTTTCCTTTTTGCGAGTACACTTTTTTTGACATTTTACCTTTTAAGAAACAGTTTTGTTATTCATATTGTAAAAACGAGAATTTTCACGTACTGCATTATCGGTGAAGGCACCGACTAAGTTTCGACTCATTCCGAGAGTCTTCATCAGGGTGAGTGGTTGCGACTTTCTCCTTCCGCGTCGCGCCGTGCACTACTTTTTTGTTATTACTCACAGCTACATATTTGCAACATCATCATTCTTCCCTCATCCCTAACTAAACAGGATCACTGAAATTCTTGAATTTATTTTTGTAATTTGACAAGGCCCCTGTAAATACCGTTGCTATGTATTAAATATAAAATTGTTATATATGTAACATATCAATTAAGATTTTACATTAATTTACAAGTAATTTTTTGACATAGCCCCTATACAGCTGCATCATAATTATTTCTGTTTGTACCTGTTTCTCTTTTTTTTTTAATTGCGACCTAACTGTAAACTGACGTAACCAAGTGTTCTCTATGTCCCTATGATTTGAAATAAATTAATACTGAATTCTAATATTAATTTACTACGAAATTTTTGTTCGCAAAAATAATATTTTGGAGGTGTAAACTGCAACATCATAGATGAGCTTTTCAATCCTTTTACATTTTTACGTTTTGACAGCAGTATTACAAGAGTTTGTTCGCTTAACCACATCCGACATTCCGTTTGGGCTCAAAGAGTTTGCTACAGAATAAACAGGATAATATATTTAAATATTTCTATGTCCGTTTGAATGGCTCTATAGTACAGTCAGCTTTCATTAGACCAACGACAGGTAGCAAAAATTCGTTTGATGGAGGCGGCTCAATACATTATGTACTACCCGTTTTAGTAACAATTAACCATATAAATTTCAGAAATGCTAAATACATTGTCACGTTTTTCGGGCTTTTTTAAGCAGTTGATTCAAAATTGAATTCACGGTCATTTTTTAAGCTTTTTTTCTCGGTATCAGAATGTATGCAGGTATCTAAGCAAGAGCGAAATTTTCTATGACAATTATTATTTACTTAAAAGGAAATTTCATCATTTTTAATGTTAAGTATCTTTTGGAAACTCAATAAAAACATTTGTATTATATTTGTATCCGGATTTATTATGAAAGTGAGTTGTTTGAGAGCGGATTATATGATAGTATATGAACGTGAAAAAGATTAGGATGTGAACAAGAATGGTCTGACGAAAAACGGGACGAGTGAATGGAGTAGATTTTTTAGTTTGTTGACAAGAAGTAACGATAAGACAATTGGCCAAGACTGAAAAATATTGTAATACGATACAATATTTGTGTTTACGAGGAAAGATATAAAAATTCACGAAATTGGAAACCTAAAATGAGAAAAAGTCTATATTTTCTTGAATACAAATTATAAGGTTTACACGATTTTTTTAGCTTTAAGCATGTCCTTGATGTCAAAAGCAATAAAAAAAATACATTATTGTCTTAGTGACAAGACAACGTTATTAATAACGTGAAAACAAGTCACAACACATCTCCGGAACGGAAAAATAATCCAGTTCCCCTCATCAAATATTCGTTTTATCAACTTCCCAAATTTTTCTTCCTAATTCCCTTGGCGTCATGTAATTCTCTTCGTATTTTCTCTGGTGACAAGTAAAAAGAGCACACGTATAATGGAGAGCAGAGCACTCCTGGGCCAATTTCTTCACACCCAAGTCCCGACATCACGAAAGCGCGGTGATTAATACAATTACTCAACTCCAAGAAAGAATTCAGAGTCACATTGTACCGTATCTAATCAAATCAACATTTCCTCTCTGAGTTTAGGGGTGTCACATTTATTTCCTGTAGAAATTGAGACGAAAAGTTTTAGATCACAGAAAAAGTTATGTCTAATTTTGTATCAACTAGTTAGCAACTTACCTTAAACACAATGTACCGGTGGTTACAGTGTGGATCCACAGTTTTGCGTATCCTCCAAAGCACGGAAGTAAAGTTAATTATTGCTATAAACCAACCGCCAGATACTAAACATACTAAAAAAATATGCAAAACCATATTATTACAACAGAATGCCGTATACATAAATACACAACAGGTGTATTATATATAAATATATGTATGCATATGCATGCAATTTAATTTAATTTAATTGTGATTTTATTACTATTCTATGAAATTTCTAATCGCATGAATATCGTTGATGCCATGTAGTTTAAAAAAAAAACTAAAAAACACGCAATCATCTGACCCTCGTTAACAAGCCCAATCTATTGGACTCGTCTAAACGAATAATATGAGCCCAAACTAGTAGCCACTGAAGAGTTCCACAATCCATCTCCTGGCTCCATCATCAGACCCTCTTTACCAAGCACAATATCTCGGACTCGTCAAAACGAATCATATAAGTCCAATCTCGAGGGGTTTACTAGTAGATACTGAAGAGTTGCCCAATCTCGAGGGATTTACTAGGAGATACTGAAGAGTTGCACTATCCCTGGCTACATCATCAGATTAGCTCCAAAATACGAAATTGTAGTATTTTCATCCAAATTACATACACATACAAAATTTCATTTCGATACAAAAATTAGAAGTAGGTTAAAATTTACTTCCAAAATTTGATTACATTGTTTAGTTAGTTCCAAGTGAAGCTAATATAAGCGTGTTAACACAACATGATTTGATTACGTTAATTATGTTAATACTAGCTTCTGCCCACGGCTTCACCCGTGTGGTATCCGGATAAAAAGTAGCCTATATGTTATTCTGATGTATAAGCTCTATACTGTAAAGTTTCATCAAAATCCTTTCATTAGTTTTTGCGTGAAAGAGTAACAAACATCCATCCACACAAACTTTCACGTTTATAATATATTAGGATAAGATTTTCAAAAAGAAGATTTAACGGACGTCTCGAAATTGACATCATCTACGCAATTCGACATCAGCAGTTTACGTTCACCTTTCAAAATGACTGCACAAACCACGTAACAACTAAAATGTATGCTAATCCTAGTTTACTTAACTAGAATTAAAAACTAAATTGATGTTGACGTCTAAATGATACTTAATCTGAATCACCTACCATTTCTACAGTTACTGGCCTGCCGAAGCGCCCTTGAAATTTTACTCTTTATATTCATTATTATTATTTGCTTTTGAGGCATAACGTCAGATCATGTTGAAGCAGTCTCTCATAGCGTCAGCCGTCAACATGCCACAAGCGTGTCAACGGCACCTATCGATCAATAGTCAACTTATAATTTGCTCATTCCTATTTATATTAATTCCAAGGATAAAAACTTCAGAGTGTCTAGACAAATACCTTACGCGTAGTTTTACTTTCACGCTAACGCAATTTTTTTAAGGAAAAACTTGGCAGTGCTCACGTGACATTAGCTACTGGCATTTCCATACAATTCAATCTTTCCGCATGCATAAACGCCAACAGAAAGTGGCATTTGTCTAAACACCATGGTAAGTGTATAATATCATAAACTGTTACTTCAGAAGTTTCAACGCAATCCGTTATATTCAGGATTATGAACTTGGTTTAATCCGGCAACCCTACGTGAAAGTTTTGGAAAGAACGAACGAAATCCTTTCCGCACCAGCGAGCGTTGTTTTCACCTCGATTTCCATTCACTCCTAGAAACGTGAGATTCGGATTTGTGCACAGTTGTACAACCGATTTTCTAGAATTATAAACTTGCTCCAGTTTCTGATAAAATGTTACCTCAATTTATTTTTTGTTTGTGAATGCTCTTTGCTGATTTCATATTTTTTATGTAGCGAGTATTTTTATCCGTGGCATTTGATTATTTTATTGATATGCATTTACAAAAAAAATAGGTTGTTCAACATAAATCTAAAAATAAACAAAAAATATATGCTTAGTTTGGGGCTAGATGATGCTGTGTGAAAAATAACCAGCATTAATATTATTATTATTTTATTTTAAATCTCAGGCTTATGTCTGGGGCCTTGACAGGCATTAGTGGAGCCAAAGATAACACTAAGAAGCCGAGATAAAATATAATATCCAGCCTCCATCCTACAGTTTCAGAGCGGCCTATGAAAACTAGAATGACAAAGACTTTGCCTAGAAAATCGTTATGTCAAACTTTTGAACCTAGACAAAGGGGGCTTTTATGTGGTTTAAAAGTGCCCCCTTTGTCTAGATTCAAAAGTTTCGATCAATAACTGGCAACCTCGGTAGTGCGGGTTCAATTCCCACTGCGGAACAAATGTATGTCATGGTACTCATGGTTCCTGATACCCAGGATACAGGGGATCCTAATGTGGGCTAGGATTATGTATGTGACCATTGGTATAACTAAGCCTGTCAAAAACTCTATTGAAACTGTATTATTTTGTAACTCATGTTGCAGCGCCCTTACAGTGCTCATGTACCTATCTGCCTATTTAATGTATTACTTAAGATCTATACAAACTATGAGCAATTTTTTTTTGCACTTAAATATTTTATACATTTTGCGTACTTTAGCAGCCGTGCTAGGTCGTACCTATGTTACGGACTATTATGTTTTGATCCTGTCCTCCTAAATGTAATATAGACACATTTTAAATTTTTACGTTTCGATGTGGGTAGAATCAAAAAACATTCAACCCACCCATGTAACCCCACATATTATTTTTAGATAGATAGATAGATAGTTTTTCATTCAACACATACGATACAACACAGCCACGTACACGTGAAAAAAGTGAAAAGAAACACTAACAATTATAAAAAAACACAGTAAATACATGGTTGCTAACCAGTGCTAACGAGATCTGTGCTGCAATAGTATATTATATTTTTAATATAAAAAAATATAATATACATTAAATAAATATATTTTTAATATATTTCAATATTAGCTTAAACTTAATCAATATCCGCCGATTGCTAGAATGACAAAGACTTTGCCTAGAAAATCGTTATGTCAAACTTTTGAATCTAGACAAAGGGGGCACTTTTATGTGGTTTAAAAGTGCCCCCTTTGTCTAGATTCAAAAGTATATATTTTTAATATATTTCAATATTAGCTTAAACTTAATCAATATCCGCCGATTGCTAGAATGACAAAGACTTTGCCTAGAAAATCGTTATGTCAAACTTTTGAATCTAGACAAAGGGGGCACTTTTATGTGGTTTAAAAGTGCCCCCTTTGTCTAGATTCAAAAGTATATATTTTTAATATATTTCAATATTAGCTTAAACTTAATCAATATCCGCCGATTGCGTTTATAATTGTGTTAAATTGTTAGAATACGTCGTTTATCTATTTGTTCGTGTCATCAAAGTGCTGGTTGAATACCAAATGCCACAAATATTTCCATCTGATACCCAAATCAGATGGTATGATGATGCGATTATAAAAGCAAAGTACGGAACCCTTGGACCGTAAGGGTCCGGCATATATTGTAAGATGTTTCAAACGGCCTGACCGTGGAGATTAAAGGATTCATAGTCAGATATTCGCAAATGTATTCCTTGAAAGAGTACTTAAGGTAACCTCTTACCTGGATAGATTAATTATAAATTACTTACCATAGCATAAACGACTCAATAGAAACCACTTTATACTAGAAAGGCAATAACGTCCCGAATAACGTGAAAAGGTGATCGAAAATGATAAACAATTTGCCAATAAATGCCATCGGTTAGTGTTTCAATAAGCAGAGATGGGCTTGCAATCTCTCAGGTGGAATGCTAATTACGAAACGCAGGCTTGTGCCAAATGTTATTTTTGGACTTGTCTCTAACTACCCCCTACTTGCTATCTGCTCTTGAGATCTACTCATTGTATGTATCTTTGTTGTGTAGTAAATGTGGAAAAGCATTGAAGAAGTAATTTTATAGCATTTTAGTGTTATTTTATGACCCATTTCTCAAAAGAGTTCGAGTTTATTCCAAGCCACCTTCCTATAGCCTGTTTTAGAAGTAAATCAGTTCACGTAAACCGTTCCACATGCTTACGTGGAGCCGACACATTATATTATTTGCTCTCCAATACGTGTGTGACAGCCAATAGTGCATTTAAAAATCGATACAAGCTGGAAATGGTTGAGTATTTCTTGATATTATGCTTTTACGAGCTTCTGCCCACGGCTTCACCCGCGTGGTACCCGGATAAAAAGTAGCCTATGTGTTATTCTGATGTATAAGCTATATTAATGTAAAGTTACATCAAAATCAGTTCGGTAGTTTTTGCGTGAAAGAGTAACGAACATCCATCTCCACAAACTTTCGCGTTTATAATAGTACTAGGATTTTTTATTTTTTGGTATAAATCTGCAAATCTCTAGCACCAATTTTCACAACCGTTGATTTCTTGGTCATCTAGCGTTAGGTCAGGGGTAGGCGGTCATGGGGGCTAGTGACCAGTAGTGGAAAAATCCTGTGAAGAAAAGGTTAAGTGTGCGTCGTAGAGGCTCTTTTTTAAACTTTTGGTTTGGTTAGCACAAAAAATCTATCGTACCAACGTAACAAGCGTAACTTCGAAGGCGTGCCTGGTGAGAAGCGGGCTGCAACATAAGATATGCGAATCTGATTCCCGCAGCGGGACAAATGTTTGCATGTTCTGCACAGGTTGCTCATATTTCCTGATATCCACGGTTTAAGGAATCGTAGCATGGAATCAGGAATACACATGTCATTAAAAAGTCTAATATAACTAGTGATAGTTATATTAGACGGCTACTAACGATAGGTCATAAAATTTGTCTTGGGTTTTTCTATGCATAATATGTATGTATTTACAAAAAAAAATCAGTCATTTAGTTTCCATAACATAAGCTCTGCTTAGTTTAGAGCTAGATGGTGCTTTGTGAAAAAAATGTCCAGCATTATTTATTACTAGCCTCTGCCCACGGCTTCGCTTGCGTGGTACCTGGATAAAAAGTAGCCTATGTGCTATTCTGATGTATAAGCTATATTACTGTAAAGTTTCATCGTTCAGTAGATTCTGTGTGAAAGAGGAACGAACATCCTCACAAACTTTCACGTTTATAATATTAGTAGGATGTCCAGAATTATTTATAAAATTAGACAAACACAATGGCACGTAGAGATGCTTTCGGCTAGCAACTACGAGCCATAAGACATCGGATGTATAACAACGACGGCCTCTGTTGGATAGACCGATGCCATGATTGGGGATTACAGGATGTCGAATAAACGACGTGGGACGTTGTCGTTGTTATTTTTGTATTTTTTCCCTAGAACAATATTAAAATAAAAGGTGGGTTTTTTTCCTTTTAAGAGTTCCGTAGTCAACAAGGAACCGTTATAGTTTCGCCACGTGCGTCCATCTGTCTGTCTGTCTGTCAGACTGTCTGTCTATCTGTCTGTCTGTCTGTCTGTCTGTCTGTCTGTCTGTCTGTCCGTCTGTCCGTTTGTCTGTCTGTCTGTCTGTCTGTCTGTCTGTCTGTCTGTCTATCTGTCTGTCCGCGGCATAGCTCAGAGACTCATACTACTCGAAAGCTGTAATTAAGCATGGGTCTGTATATTAATCCTCGACAACACGTAAAATGAGGACGAGTTTTCACAACCAAGTAGACTTTACAAGTTATCTAGTCATAGTCGAGCAACTTATAAATGTAGAAGTAAAAAGGAAAATTCCATTGCAAAATACTTAGATGAAGTTGTTAGTTGTGTAAAACAAGTACTTACCGCATATTGTTATGGGCAACTACGGAACCCTATACAGCGCGTGGCCCGATACGACCTTGGCTGATTTTAATGTTATATCTAGGCAAACAGGCATTCGACCCACCTGATGGAATGCATTTACCATCGCCTAATTGGCAACTGTAACACGCTTAGCTGATGCTCTGAAGAGCTATTAAATTAATTATTTTTTGAAACGGGTCATCTTATAGTTTATGTGAAGCCCAGAAGGCAGTTCTTCTCAGTTCATGTTAACTGTGGAATGAGCTGCCGCGGAAGAAAAAATCTCGTTAGCGTGTAATACGAAAGAACCATGTATCAATCATTTGTGGATGGTGCCGTTCCAGAAATAAATTTGGATATTTCCTAAGAGTATTCACTATTTAATTGTAGAGACGATAGAGCTGATTGCGCATGTCTAGCAAAGATTTAGCTGACTTTATCGCTATTTCTGAAGGGAATTACTGGATGAGATAAGTTTAAACATACGCAGCAGACTCTACTATTTACCACAACGATGTCCTGCCGACTTAAAATGATAAGCAAGCAAGCCAAATTCACTTTTCAGGTCGCCGTTTAGACCTTTTCGTCGGAAAGCACGTTAAGATGTTGGCTTCGGCTGTTATGATAAATCCAACTTCCTACTAATATTATAAACGCGAAAGTTTGTGATGATGGATGTTTGTTACTCCTTTCCGCAAAAACTACTGAACGGATTTTGATGAAACTTTACAGTCACATAGATAACACATCTGAATAACACATAAGCTACTTTTTATCCGGCTACTATGCCAAAGAAGCCGTGGCCAGAAGCTAGTAAATAAATAATGCTGGACATTTTTCACACATAATCAAGCCCAAAACCAAGCAGAGCTTGTATTATGGTAACTACATGATTGATATACTACTTAGATACTTACTTGATGATGCTGTGACGGAAGAAATAGTGTTGCTGAAAAAACTACAAAACCACAGACTAGAATATCTATCACTACTAGGGATAATGTTGAGTCTAACTGGGTAAAGTTAGGGTAAAAATTCGACGTAGTTCATGTTACCCACAACACAGGGAATTCTAGTCTGTGGCTATATATATGTTAGTTAAGTATGAAAAAGTATATACATAGATAACATCTTCATTGCACACCAAATACACAGGAATAGATAAACATAAAAGGTTCCTTCTTTTATAGGTATATGGTTCTTTCATTTCGAGCGTAGCTTACTAGACCCAATAGCTCAGAGCACACCGATCGGCGCACGACCTCTGTGGCGCAGTGGGCGAAGGTCCGCCTGAGACGGAGAAGACGCCTAAGGTCGCAGGTTCGATTCCTGTCACGAGACAAATGTTTGTAAGATCTGAAAATATTTGTCTCAGGTCTGGGTGTTTTTCTATGTATTTATAAAAAAAAGTATATAAGTAGTATATCAGTCATGTAGTTCCCATAATACAAGCTCTGCTTAGTTTGGGGCTAGATGATGCTGTGTGAAAAATGTCCAGCATTATTTATTTATTTATCGGTATTATTTCAACAATATTAGTTTTAAGGCATGCCATGCCTTAAAACTC
The DNA here is from genome assembly GCA_958496245.1 of Perizoma flavofasciatum. Lineage (NCBI taxonomy): Eukaryota > Metazoa > Arthropoda > Insecta > Lepidoptera > Geometridae > Perizoma > Perizoma flavofasciatum. The sequence continues at coordinate 11,131,295 of OY292433.1, forward strand.
ATGGCACTCTTGCAATAAGGAAGAGGCAAGTTGACATCGAAAGTGCCTATTTATGGCAAAAGCTTAAACTTTAAAACTCTAGTCACTTATTTTTGGTAAAATACACCAGATTTAAATCAAAGAGGTATTATTTTATAGAACTTCATTAAAAACAGAAATAATAGGTATAAATAATAGGTAAACATAATCCAAGGATTTAAAATCCTTCTGTACTGTGACAGTTTTATCATTCCCGCTTTCAATTAATATATAATGAATCAATCCTTTCAATCATTCATAAAACCTCAAGCAAGTATTTTGCCTTATTCTTTCATGGAAATGCAAAAACCGTGTAACTCTAAGTGGCACTTAGGGCGTTCTACTTTAGTGTCAATATTTTTTTTACACTTAAGATTCACATTAGGATTCCCTGTGTCGTGGGTTTCAGGAACTACGGGTAACAGGGTAACTACTACAACACCTAAACCCGGAATAAATATCTGCAGAGCATTCATTTGTCCTGAAGCTGGAATCAAACCCGCATCTCTTGTGTCGCAGCTGGCTATAACGGCACATGCCTTCGAATGGTTCTAGGGCATTTCGGTTTCCTCACGATGTTTTCCTTCACCGTTTTGAGCACATCATGTTTAGCGCACATAGATTTAAAATTCATTGGTGCACCGGATTCGAATTCACCACCTTCGGATCAGAAGTCGACCCAACTACGCCAACACGGCTCTATCTATCACGCTTCTGTATCGATAAATGGTTTGTAAAATTCCCGTTCCACTATTGGAAAGATTTTATTTCCCAAAGAAATATTTCTTTCCTTTGGCCCCTAAGCACTACCAGGAATCAGATTCAATTGCAGCAATTTTACTTACATTGCACGTGACTTTCAGACACCAATTTTATTCAAATCTCACTTACCTCTCGTAATTTTTATTCAAATCTCACTTACCCCTCGTAATTTTTATTCAAATCTCACTTACCCCTCGTAATTTTTTACAAGATTACCTTTTCAATGAAAAACACTTGAGCATTTACCCAACTAATATTTTCCCTAAAATCTTTCTGCGGCTGACACGTCATCCAATTTAAGCATAACAAGATCCTACAAATGACTTATTCTATCCGTGGAGTATTCCCTAAAAGTCACATTAAATTACACGCATAAACCCATACAAAATAAGTTTTTAGAGTTCCGCGTGTCAACACAACAAACTACCGACTATAAACCACAGCGCTAAATTTGAGTCCCTAAAACTGCTGAAGTGTAAACTTTGCCACTAGCTTTGATTTGCTACTGTTTGATTATAAAGAGTGTCATAGAACATGTATAGTACCCTAATCTGTAAGAGGGTGACGTCTATAAAAGTGGACAAGTTTTCTTAAATAGAAATATTTAAAATTTTACTTTGACGGAAATTGTTTGGTTCACTGTTTAGTTTAATAAGCTGTTTTTGGACTTTGTGTCTACCCCAATTCTTATATGAAACAAACAAGATTTTTATCATTTGATTATCAATAAATAAATAAAATATCCAACAGATATATAAATAATCCTGCGATTAATATTTATTTATTCATTATTCGGGATACGGCAGCGGGAATCGAACCAGGAACTCTTGTCGCAGCTGGCTACTTGCTGGCCGCACCACCAAAGTCGTCGTCGATTATGTACCAAATACGTATGAAAGCCGACATGTACTATGATTAATTATATATTTTTTTACCAATAACCAGCAGATCTCTAACGTCTTTACTTAAATGAAAATAGAAGAATTTTGAAAGTCGTAGGACTTTTCGAAATTCTGCTACTTACAAAAAGCTGTTACCTATTACGTTTAAATAATTATTTTCATTTAGAATATATCTTCTGGGATACTTTTTATCGAAACTATAATTTGTAACTGCATAGGAGTAGTTTGCAACAAAATGAAATTCGAGATACTTTGAACTACGAAAGTTTAGTACGATTTTACTAGGTACAGTTTGTACTTATGTCATAAGATAATTAACCTTATGAACAGCATTTCACTGTAGCATAGAAGCAATATACAATTGAAAATTAAATATATGCCTATTTTACCTTTAATCTTCATTAAGTTGTTTTAGATTAATTTTATGATTTACTGTTTTTTTTCTTTTTTTTCCTTTTGATTTAGTAGATAGGTAAGTAGGTACACTATGTTGCCAAGTAAGCACACTCGTGCTAAAATATAATTTTAAGTAGATACTTATAAGTACTTAATTTTTTGTTTTCTTATTTAAGTGAACTATGTATTATGTTCTTTGAGAAAAATAAAGAATCTTTAAACCGAGATTACGTGTTGTGGTGTAATATACCCAACCAGCCAAATTGAGTAAGTTAAAAGATTGATATTAGTCTTTCAAGTAAAATAATACTTCAATTTGGTTGTCTGAGCACTTGGACAATGATGCGTACACCGACAAAAACGTAAGTAGTTTTTTTGGAAACTATTCATATTAGATACAATGTCCATGGAAACCCACCGGGATCATAAACTTTAAATAAACAAAATATTGTTAGTTATCTTGCTTTTTGAAGTAAATTAAATGTGATAGTTCTGGTTTAATCTTAAGTTACTGTCACTTTGCCTCTAACTTAGTTACTACGGTTTCTAAGGTTGTCTGAAACACATCTCTATCAGCAATAAGATCGCACAATGTGTTTTTTTTTTCTTATGTTTTGTATATTGTGCTATAAAATGGGGCTATACACTGAGTTTATCTATCTATTTAATAGTACTTTTATTCGTGTTTCTGATCGATCGTTGTCGCCGTCTACGGAATCGTGCTTTGAGTTTGTCTAAAACTTTTCAATATTTCATACGGAACCCACAATACAAGCCAAAGACTCGCGCTCACAATTCTTATTCCCTCAGAAGATAAGCTCTAGAACCAATTTCCTTAGCGAAAAAGGCGAATGTGTTACGAGTACACGTTTAATAGAATGTCGTGGAAGGATCGAATTTTGTATTCTGAATGATAACGGAGTTTTTAGTAGAAATAGGGTGATTTATTTGCTCCTAAAAGGTTGAAGTGTTTTGTAAACAAACTCTTGGTACAAAGATTTGGGGATAAGGATCAAAATCAAATTATTTTCTTTTTCAATTTGTAAACTTCTTTTTTATTTAAAAAGATTTACAATGAGGATCAGTGTTAATAAATAAAATCAAAATATAATTTAAACATGATCAAAATCATTGGTAATAACTTATTATTTAAATAAAATAAGATATTTATAAATTTATCGTTTAAATAACTTATTTGTAAAAACTTTAATGCGCATGTTTGTAGCTTGCTGAAGAGCATACGAAGAGGCATGCCTAAAGGCATGTCTAGTAGGGCAAGTCTGCAATCATGCCATTTCCCATACAAATACCTCTTTTGTATTTGCATCGTTTACATGTCATACTTTTAAGTTTTATGACATACATCAAAAAAAGTTTGCGATCAGTTTGAAAACTTAATATTTTTTGATTTGTTGAAATATTGTTAAAAATAATAAAACGAATTATCTCCTTGTTTAAAAATACTTAATTTCAAATTCAAACAAGCTATTTTACATCTCTTGCTTTATGTATACAAAGAATTGAATCAATCCTTAAGGAAAAGCGATTAAAAGAAAAAGCAAAATACTTCAACTTTTCAAAATGATCGCAAATTTTTTTGATGTTCTCGTTCAACGAACCCTCTACGGTCATACGGCGTAAAAGGTTTTACTTAATAAAGTTCATGTCTCATTGTTAAGATATTAATCTTAAGCCTTAGACGCATCTTAATGGTTTTTTCGCCTTATGCCATCGGGCATAAGTGTCACAAAGATTCACTGGCAATTGGTAAATAAATCTAATCTATTTCTTGAGTCAGAGGGGCTATTTCACAGAAACAATGCTCTCTATAAAGGCATCCCCACAGTTATATAAGTGTTCCACTCCATCCTCAGTACTTAAAGATCTTTAGATATAACGCAAACCGCATCAGGCAGTTTAGGGCAAGCTTATGCGCCAGGCATTTGTCACAGTCTTCGGAGAAAAGCTAATGCAGTTTGGCATCTCTATTACTTTAAAGGCGCGGCGTTACAATACCCGTACGGGTTTGGTAATTTGTTTGAATTAACTATAAAATTAATTGAAACCGTAATTTTGTGATTTTATTTATATATTGTGTTGCTTTATTTTTTTTGGTTGACTTAACGGGACGTATTTTCCGCCCAGCGACAAAGTACTTTCATTAAATGAATTCATTTTCCAACACGTCATTTTCCAACACATCTATACTAACAATAAAACTAAAGAGTTTGTTTATTTGTGTTTTTTTTTATTGAACGTTTTAATCTCTGAAACTAGCAGTCGGATTTAAATTCTTCTGCATTTGATAGCTCAATTCATGAGTAAAGTTAAATGCTATTTAAAATCGAGCTACGACCCTTAGGAGCCGAGAAAAAGAAGTAATAACGCGGAGGCCATGGCACAGGTAGTAACAAATAAAAATATACAAATAGGTACTAGTCATCAACGCAACGAAAACAGGAGTGGCTTTATGTTTGTATGTAAAATTTAAATAAACCCTAGCTGGTTCAGAAAATAGAGTCGTGAATCCATTTCTAATTTAGTAATGTTCTTTAACAGTATTATAAGACATGCCAGCAAAAAATATACATTTATAGCAGAACATACCTTCAGTGCCCGATACATTTTTGGTCGTCGTCTATGAACCAGTGATTCTCTTTCCACTGTGTGGTATTTGTCCATCCCTTAAATTGATATTATCACTGGGAGGCAAGACAGTATCCATTAAATTAATTAAGGAAGGCTAGTAAAGGCCGACATGGTATTTATTTAGTTCCAGTAATAAAACGTTAGGGCCTACCTGCCTTTATGGGCTAGGTGACGTAAGGTCATTAAGCTGGGGAGTCGCAGTTTTACGACTAAATAAGAGGTATCCGTCATTTTCTTGGTTAAAGGTTTTAGCTAAGCTTTATTACTCAACCGACTTCAAAAAAGGAGGAGGTTCTCAATCCGTTTGTGTATGTTACTAATTGTGTACCGATTTTAATGTTTTTTTAATAGGTAGATTATATTTGAAGTGTAGTCCTAATTTTATGAAAAAATACCACCTTAAAGAATGAAAAAAATTGGGGTTTAAATTTTATATTGGACTTTTTAACAACTTTCCGTCATAAGTCGGTTTTTATTATTTCCCGAAAAAAAATATATTTTGAGGTAAATAAACTTTTGACCCACCTGATGGAAAGAGAGTGCCGTTGCCAATTAATATCTGCAACACCTAACTTTACTGACTTCTTGATAACACACCAGTTCATGGAATAGCCTAGTTTTTTTTAAAGGTGTCGAATCAACAGGTCGCTGGTTATTCTCCAAAGTTTAACGACTGCAATAGACAGTACCAACATTGAACGTGCACTCAGAAGCATGCAAGCGCTCGGGTACAAACAATAACAGACTTATTTCTTAATAATAAGTAATGCTGGACATTTTTACACAACATCATCTGGAATCAAAGTAAGCAGAGCTTGTGTTATGGGAACTACACGTCATAATCTTAAACTGCATTTTCTTTTCAACTATACTTAATAGTAGGATTAAGCTCGCTTTTGTAAGGGTGATTTTGTATGTATGATAAAAAAATAAAGAATACTTTTTCAGTCATCATGTGTAAGATTAAGAGTCTTAAGTATATGTAAGAAGTTTATAAGCTAGTGCAATATATACTTAACAATATTTTTAAATTAGCCTTTCTCATTTCATTCAAGATTCAAGATTCAATGGTTTATTTTTACACTTAACATAATTTTACAAAAAATTAGACGTTCAAATATTAATAAATTGAAGCATAAAGACAATTTATATATCAAAATATCATTGTTTGACAAAGTTTAAGAAATTGAAGTATTTATTTTATATTATTGCTTTCACAATCCTATTTCTATCCCAATTATAAATCTTTTCACTAATCTCTGTTGATATAAGACTAGCAACGACGCAAAAGGGTCTGACCACAAGACTCGTCCAAATAGTACGAAAACACGATTTCAGACCACCTCTGACACGGGAAGTACATTGCCAAAGGATCGTTAATTTTATTGTGGTATTTGGGACGTGTGCACTGTACCTTTTGCCAGTTTCATGTCCCTTTTGGTCGAGTAACTGATTAGATAAAATCTGGTCAAGTGCAAGTCTGACTCGCGCACCGAGGTGAACATGCAAGCTTGTACGGAAGTACAAGCTTGCATGTTCACCAAAATAATTAACATTACTCAAGTTCATCAACTATGAAGCAACATACGTTGCTCTAACGAAAACTTAAGTCGGAATGAAAAACAAACTTGACTTTTAAGTTTAATACATTTTATCCTATGCATTGATATAAGTCGAGGTCAGTTTCTCCAACGGCAAATGTAAGTTTGCTTGTGAAAGCCAAAAAAAAATATCCTTTATGTGATAAAACTTCAAATTAACGAATTTCAGACTTTTGCATTTACTGTGTTGTGAGACCTTGCTTTTTGCCAAATTTAATGACTCTAGGTCAACGGAAAGTACCCTATGGGTTTTAATTTATTTGCGAGTCTCAAGACTCGCAAATAAATTAAATTATAAAATATTATAAAATATAAATTATGCCATTTATGCAATATAAATATCAGTTTATATTGCATAAATGGCCATATTTTTGACAAAAAACTTGATTTTTTTAGAGCTCCAAGGGATTGTAGACCTACGTATTTGATATTAATCTCAACTGCCTCCACGTGTTCTTGAGAGTAAGGGTCTTGGCTGAAAGACTGACAGATAAACGGACATCGAAGTGATTCTGTTGGGGTTCTGGTTTTTTCTTTTGAGATACGAATCCCTAAAAACAACAAAAAACTTTTTAGACATAAATATCTCTCAAAACATGCTCGTAAATTAAATAACTGCACCAAAACTTCTAGGAAGCTGAGTGGATCATTGCAAGACAAAGTCACAGCAAAAAATAATAATAATGCTGGTCATTTTTCACACAGCATCATCTAGCCCCAAAGTAAGCAAAACTTGTGTTAGGTTATATATTTTTCTTGTAAAACATACCTTTTATACATAGAACTCACCCAGAAACGAGACAAATATTTTTAGATCATACAAACATTTGTCCCGCAGCGGGAATCGAGCCCGCAACCTTCTGACTCTTAGGCGGGCCTTCACCCATTGCGCCACAGAGATACGTAGTTCCCATAATACAAGCTCTGCTTAGGGGCTAGATGATGCTCTCTGAAAAATGTCCAGTATTATTTATTCATTTAATATTTATATAAGCTCATTTTGAAGAACCTTTCAGAGCAGATATAGATACACCAATATTTTTTTTCTCAGTACCTTTTGTTACTTATCTTGAAACATATTCTTTTAAGCATAATTGTACGCAATTACCCTAAAGCGTTTTCTCTTAAGATTAATCAGATTGGAAATGAGTAAAAGCTTTCATCCAGCAGCTATTTACAGAATGTCACTTATGCATAGATCTGTAACGAAAAAAACAAACACGTACACTACTGTATTCCCAATGATGAACATACTCAGATACGTACGCAGTGCGTAGATCGTCAAATCCAACATTATATTTGGCACATGCCCGGGTTTTGACAAGTAGTTAGTATTCCACGTGACAAGTTGCAAGTCCACTCACTTATAGGAATACTAATTGGGGCCTAATTATAAGTTTAACGGGTATGTATAGCGTTTACCTTTTTTATTATTTTCCCGACGTTTCGACTATATTGCAACGGCCGTGGTCACGGGATGACTGGAGTATACGGAGCTATCGTCGAGAAATAAAGGTCAGTTTATGGTGACGGATAGCATGAGTTCATAAGCTCTTGCAGTCCTGTTTTCGACCTGACTTCATTTGTGGCGGTGCAGTGTATTACCACATGCTCCACAGTCTCTTCAACCTGGAGGCAACCTCGACAGAGTCCACTATCCGTAGCCCCTGTCTTTAGGAGATGGTGATTCAGTTCACAGTGTCCCGTGATGATGCCCACCATCATCCTCAGGTCGTCGCGTTTAATTTTTAGTAAGGTGTTCGTTATTTTACGATTTTTTACCGGTAGCAAAGTTTTTGTATGTTTGCAGTCCGGTCGTTGATCCCATATTTTCTGGTGCTCCTTTTCGGAGTTAAGTTTCAGCCTGTTTTTTTATTTCTGCCGTTGTAGAGCTAGATAGGCTGATATCGTCTGGAGTTGGAATAAGTTTGGCTCCTTCCTTCGCCAAGGAGTCGGCTTTATCGTTATCTGGACAGCTGCCGTGTCCTCTTGTCCATCTTATTGTTACCGTGTGTTTTTCAGCTAATTTTTGGAGCGCATTGTGGCACTCTAGTACTAAAACACCCAGAAGTTAGCCACGGAACTGTTGATAAAAATCTAAATAAAAAAGCTCTTTCGCATGGAGATCATTTCTAAGCTCATTAATCGAAGTTTCTGTACCGGTCTATAGTAAACGTTTTTTGAAAGAGTATGATCATCAAAAACCAAAAACAAACACGCTCACTACTGTATACCCCCTGATGGACATCCTCAGATTGATACTCAATGCGTAGATCTTTGAGTATACAAAGATGGTGTTGTCAGAGACACGTCCAAACATCGTGGAATGCAAAATATTATTTTAACTTAGTAAGTAGTTAGTGAGTATGTAAAAATCCTAAGTATAGTCTGTGAACTTAAATCTTTCATAATTATTTGACCTTTCGATTGACACTAAACTGTAGAGGTGACTGTAGGACTATAAAAAAAAACTAAGCAGAGTTTGCTGCCTGATTCTTCTAGGCTTGGTTTCGCGCGGAATTTGACGTAAATTCTCTTAGTTCTTAATCTGTAAGATCTTTGTGCTTTCAATGAATAAAAACCTATTGACTTTGACTATATTAACTTCTAGCTTCTGCCCAAGATTTCTTCCGCATGGTACCCGGATAAAATATAGCCTACGTGTTATTCTGATGTATAAGCTATATTACTGTTAAGTTTCATCAAAATCCGTTCAGTAGTTTTTGCGTGAAAGAGTAACAAACATCCATCCTCACAAACTTTCGCGTTTATAATATAAGTAAGATAAGATTATTTCATGTACCATGCTAGTAAAAAATATAACAAAGTTTTTGATTGAAGACGCATCCTGATTGCAATGAATATAACAGATCACTCTCATAAAATTTTATTAATTTCGCGGCTGAGGCACTTCTGACCCGAAATGAGCCGCCCTAGAATCTAAATGAAAAATCCGTTTGCTAAAAATAATAACCTTCCTTTATCTGAAACTCAGGACATTAATATTCTTTAGGCCCCTAATATATACTCTTCTAAATAAATTAACTCCGTAAATAAGTTAGGAGTTTTGAAACAGCTATAAAACGAAGGGTCCGAAGTTTAAAACACTTTTTTGGTGTTTTTACATGTTTGTTATTTTGGTGGATATGATGAATAAAGTCGGCTGGAAAGTTATTTTCCTCTTAGCTACGTTATTTCATGAAATCGTTCTTGCTACGCTGCTTGCTAACTTGCGCTATGTCGACTGAGCCTGGCGGTAATGAATATAATATTATAAAATAAGCGAATAAATGCTTAAATTGTTTATTTGTCACAAACAAACAAAAATACTTTTTTTAATAACGCTGATTATTTTTCGCACAGCGTCATTAGCCCCAAAGTAAGAGCTTGTGTTATGGGATATACATGGATGATATACTACTTTTATATATTTTTAAACACATACATATTATATATAGAAAATACCCAGGCCCGAGACAAGTATTTGCAGATCATACAAACATTTTGTCGCGTGGCGGGAACCCGCAACCTTCTGCGTCTCAGGTGGGCTTCAACCACTGCGCCACAGAGTTCGTCGCCACTTGGCCTTACGCATGAACGCTATTTAAGACGGGGTCAAACCCAGATTTGAAATGCATTTCGTGACGCAGACAGTTAAAACTATTTTATCAGTTCATAAGAACCAAATCAGCTTATTCATTAAATTACAAGTTGCATCATAGATGCGCATAAAACTTTGTCGTAGAGTTTTCTTTCGATCTTCAAATATAAACTCTATTATTTCAATAAAAATAGATAGCGATCAATAATTCAAAGTATAGCTAACTAAGAGTTTTAAAAAAATATGTTAAAATCACAGAAATACGAAACGAAAAAGTTGAAAGGAATTTGTACTTTTGCGATTGTTTTTTGAGCTTATACCGATTCACTATTAACATTTTTGTACGACTAAGAATATGTATTCTTCTCCTATTTTACTTAGTTTTAATTGTTTAAAATTGATTTATCGAGAATTTATCGAGTGAAAAGATCACACATTTTGGCCGACCCCACCTTAATATAAAATAATTCAAGATGAACCCTGTAACAGTTTGTTACTATCCAGTCTTACTTATCTCTTAAGTATATGTACTTATTCAGTAACAAGCACACTACATTACAATAACACATTAGTTATCGGTAGAGTAGGTAGGTAATCTAACATTTATTATTTTATGAAGTTGTTTGTAAGTACAATTAAAAAAATACAATTTCTGATACAAAATACAGTTTCCCTTTAAAATACATGCTAGGTAACACCTACTGTTACAGGCTATACTTCCTCATACTTAGGCATTACCTGCCATAATGCAGTCCAGGCTTTAAACTAATCAACAAAATAATTAGGTAGGTGGCCATGATACTCGTACACAAGACGAAAAAGAGAATTAAAAAGAAAATTTATTGTAGATATCCATAAAACTAGTTATCAGACTGACTGCGTTCGGTTACCGTAACAACAGTGGATACTGAGTGCAAGTTACACAGTACAAGAATTAAGACGGTACTAAGAATTGATAATGTTTTGACATTTTTATTTCAAAAACTATCGGAAATTTATTTATTCATATTGTAAAAACGGGAATTTTCACGTTTGGAGGCACCGAGTAAGTTTCGACTCATTCCGAGAGTCTTCATCAGGGTGAGTGATCGCGACGCGAGCTTGCCTTCATCGATAGTGTGGTACGTGAAAATTCCCGTTTTTACAATATTTTTTGCCATTTTTATACTAGTAGGTCAGCAGATAACAGATGCCACATTCAGAAGCGTCTTTAGTGTCTGAATACATTTTAAGTGCCTGTAAATAGCGAATCAAGCCTATACACACATGATGGATACGTGGCTCTTTTGTATCACCCGCTTTACAAGATTCTTTCTTCCTCGTACATGTAAACTATGGAATGAGCTGCCTTCTAAGTGTTTTCAAAGGAAAATAACATGACAAATTTCAAAAAAACATGAGTCTTTTAGAGCAGGCAACTTATCAACAATGCCCCTGGGGCCTAACATGAAGTCTGAATCAAATCTCAATAAGCGACGGTAAGCGCTTTCTATCAGGTAGGCCGTATCCCTGTTGGCCTCCAAATAACATAAAAAAATGTATTATTACTATTTTAAGAATATACCCAAAAAGCTATTAAGCTAGTTTGTAAGACCTAGAGGCATATTTTTACCAATATTGTTCCAAAATCTTGCCTTTATGTGGTTTATTTAGAAGGTATAAAACGCAATACTTCAATAAAACTTAGTACACTTAAAACTTAGTTCACTGGAAAGTAAAGCCGTTATTTTAATTACAGATCACCTAACAAATCGTTAAATCTTAAGTTTTTAAAATAGCAAAATTAAAAAAGCCAGGGTGCTAGACAAATACCACTTTCTGTTGACGTTAACGCCTGCGGAAAGATTGAATTGGAAATGACATTAGCTGTGGAAATGTCTGATAGCTGCCAAGTTTTACCTAGAAAAAAATGCGTTAGCGTGAAAGGAAAAGTAAGCGTGAGGTATTTTTTTTACTATAATTATGAAAAAAGTTCTGGAGGCGTAATATAAAAGATATTACACTTTGGGTTTCAAACCAGTACTATTCTTTGTTATATTTTAAGCATTTTTATTATGTTTTTTTATTTCACCGGCGGCGGTGGCGTCATACAGAAATACATCAATGAGAACATACTACTTCAAAACACGGTGTTACCATTTCTGATAATAACACTCCCGTTTATTTGTATGCTGGCATGGAGACGATTGTTATTTTAGAAATTCGATAGATAATAATTAATTAAAAATCTGCTGCAGGCAAAGAGGGTCACCTGGGTCGGGGTGTTTAATCTATTGTTATTTTCAAAATATAATATACTAACTGCGCTACGCGGTTTCACCGGCGTATGTTTCGATTCAGTGGGAATATTGGGATCTTATTAAATTTTAGAACACAAAAGCTGCTATTGTGACTTAACTATGATAGTAAGATATATTCCCTCACGGACTTTTTTGTAGATAATAATGAGTAGTTTAATTATGTAGTACATCATTTATATATCATCAATAGTTTTCTCAGCGCACGCCAAATAAAGAATTTTATAGGCAAAATGTTACTTTGGGTTACATTATTACAATTTTCTTAAGGATCTCTATGTTTTTTTTAATAAATTATTGCCTATGTTACTTCCTGATAATTTAGCTTTCATTTGGTGAAAAATGGTTAAAATCGGTCCAGTAGTTTTGGAGCCTATTCGATACAAACAAACAAGCAAAACAATCTTTCCTCTTTATATTATAATACTATAGTAAAGATGTAGCATATCATTCATGTAATTCCCATACAACTCCAATCTTCATTACACAAAGGTTAGCTGTAAGAAAATGCTAATTAGCATTACGTTTGCCTATGTACTTGTTTTATCTGGTGCAAAATGTGCAATAAAGCAATTTCTATCTATCTTTCTATAACCCAAGTTTGCTAACATTGGGACTAAATGATGATTTTTGAAAAATGTCCAACATAATTATGCTATGATGATGATTTAAGTTCTACAGATTTCCCAGTTTGAATTCATTTGTTTCTTGGATACTAAATGGTGCTTCAAACTTAAGACCTTTGCATCAGAAGACAGTATATCGGCCACTAAACCGACACGGATCTCATGCCTTGACGAAATTATTTGCCTGTTTGGAGTCCATCCACTTCTAAAGATCGTACCTTTTATCGCTTTACAACCTCTCAGAGCTCGAGTTGGTTAAGCTGTAGGAAACAACAAAGCGCTTTACAGGTACATCAACTTTGCTTTTACTGCTTAGCGTGAGCTAAGTTTAAAGTATACGTACTATTATGAGCTGAGTATTAATATAAAAATAATGCTGGACATTTTTCTTAGAGCATCATCTAGCCCCAAACTAAGCAAAGCTTGTATTATAGGATCATGACTGATAACTACTTATAGGTTCTTACAGCATCATCTAGCCCCAAACTAAGCAAAGCTTGTATTATAGGATACTTATAGGTATACTTTTTTTTATTAAACAAACGTTTGTCCCGAGGCGGGAATTGAACCCGCAACCCTCTGCACTGAAAAACCAAAACAGGTTGATCTAACCTTTTTTCAACCTTTTTTTAAGGTTAATATAGCACCTACCTACATGATTTGTTAAATCAGCTAAAATCAAATTGTTACTTGTAAAAGGTAAATTTAACCAAACCCAGTTAGGTTGTTTTAACAATGTTTTGAAATAGTAATTTAAACTTCTTAATGATATGTTATCTAAAGCACCTACCGATAAAAAAAAGTTGTTTTTACCATCTATGCTATTGGTTGTATATATCCATTTTTGAAAGGTAGAATCAACATGTGGCAATAAGTCTGATACACCAAAGTTTTTTCGTAAAATCAACATACTTCTACGAATCAACATGTGAGATTTAAGTTAGATGTACTTATTTTATTTGGTCAAATCAACCTGCATTGTTAAGAAACAACTAGTGGTGCTGTTAGCTAAACCTAGTTATGTCGTAAAATTTACCTAGACCATAAGTATTTTTGACAGAATTATTATGTAGACACAACACCTTGCATTAGGTTGGAATAACCTTAATTTAGTGGTATAAATAACCTGTTTATATTGGTATTTTTGAGTGAGTTGCGAATGTTGAACTAACATGTGACCTAAAGTTAAAATCACCCAATGATTTTGGTACAATAAACCTGCATTCATTAGTAGAACCAACTTATGGTGTTACGTTAGAGGAACCTAAGTTTTGAGGTAAAATCTACCTATTATTATAGTATTTTTGACTGAAGTGTAATGTAGAGTCGACGCGTAGCATTATGTTAGAATAACCCAAATGTAATGGTAAAATTAACCTATGTATATTGGTATTTTTGACTGAGTTGTAAATTTACGATTAATAGGTGACATTTAGTTAGAATTACTTAACTTTTATGGTAAAATAAACCTGCACCTTATGTTAGATAAACCTAAGCTTTCAGGTAAAATCTACCTAGATCATACAGTATTTTTGACATAGGTGTAATGTAGCAGTAGGTTAGAATAATATTTGCTCATAATAATTAAGTACAGTCAACATCAAACCTGAATGTTAAACGAATATTTCAAAACTCATGGTAGAATACATTTAGAAGAGTGTTTCTACAATATTTCAAAAGTATATTCTTATGAATTATTGTGGAAACCCTCTTTAGTAAAATGTCTAACTCATGTTAGAACTATCATAAGTTTAGAAACGATGATCATTTAGGTTTGATGTTGACTGACATACATTTTGCATGATTAGATTAGTGCAAAATGTAATTATATCCTACTGCCACTTTACATATCTGTCAAAAATACAAATGATCAAAGTAGATTATACCACAAAGCTTAGGTTCAAACTTATTCTAATACTTCCATGAAAATGCAGATTGATTTTACCAAACAACACATATAGAAAATTCTGTACAAATACTTTTGCGTTTCAGTTTAAGATACTTTACATCAGAATTTAGAAAAATCTATTCATTTATAATCTATTACCTATGTACATACATGCAAAATACCAATAAAACCAACAACTTTAACACAACGCAAGCTTATTCTACAATACACTTCCATCATAATATTATACTTAAATAAAAATGCAGATTGATTTTCCCAGTCATCATGCAGTAAATTCCGGATACATATATTTGACCGGCATATGCTGTGGTTAAATGAATCTGTATTTTATGTATTCTTAATTATGTTCGTGTAAGTGTGTGTATGTGTGTGTATCCAAAGGAAACCGAATAGTAAATCAAAAAATTAAAAGATTTAGTACTCTAAATATAATTTATTTAACATTCAATATAACTAAATAACAACATACATAAGACCTAAGTTACACGGCACCTAGACAAAGTAATATTATGTCGCAAATATCAAAAATCTAATTTAAAACAAATGTCACAATTAGGCAATTCTCGTGCTAAATAGACATAATATATTCAATTATATTCGAACGTCACATTTTATAAAATATTTATATGTAAAACATGTTGAAATGTGACAGTAAATGACTACAGTGACAGGAGCGTTAGACATATACATTTTAGATTTGATTAGACTTGTACTTATTGCTTTATTAAATTTTGTAATTTCTTGTCACTTTTGTTATTTTTTGTCATTTCTAGGTTAAGGTAA
The DNA here is from genome assembly GCA_958496245.1 of Perizoma flavofasciatum. Lineage (NCBI taxonomy): Eukaryota > Metazoa > Arthropoda > Insecta > Lepidoptera > Geometridae > Perizoma > Perizoma flavofasciatum. The sequence goes on from OY292433.1 coordinate 11,146,839, forward strand.
GGTAAAAGACAGGTTAAGTTTTTTTCTCGGTAGACGTCTCGCCCGTTTTTCAAGTCTATAGAAACATCAGTTGGAGTCTGAAAAGAAAAGAAAAACCATCAAACACGAAGACAGATGAACTAATAAACGAGCCAATATGTTATTTTTTATTTATTTCTATTAGATTAGGTATTATGGAAACCAAAAACCAAACTTTGCATAATCGTAGCAACCTCATCTTAACCTCGTTATTTTGTAGGTATACTCTTTTACCCCATATTATTTTCTTGAAGGCACCTACTTGTCAAAATGACACCATTGTGTCATTTTACAAAATCGTACTATTATTTATTATGTAGCTAAATTACTGTATTCTGTGGTTGCAATTATTATCATAATAATTGCACCTATTATGATAATAATGAAAACACAATAAATATTTTGTAAATAGTGACAATGGTGTCATTTTGACAAGTAAAAACCTTCAGTTCTGTTGGAATGAAGCGAGTGACAGCTTCTGAAAGCACAATTAAGTCTTATTTTTTCATGCATTTGTTAATGTACCACTCCACAATACTTTTTGTTATATATGACCTGCTAGTCGCATCAAGTTTATTACTTGATTTCAGACGTGCTAGAACCAGTTTTCCATAGCTGTTCTCTTTCAGAAAAATAGCCACTCTAAGTCAAATTTTGAAGAATCATTATTTTTTACCATTTTCCATACAAAACAAGATTTGAATGTGGAAGGGGCAAAAAGAGATAGTTTATGATTTTCCTTCTACTCGCTATATCCTCCTTTATACGATTCCATCAAACGATCACCCCTCCCACAACTGCAACTGGGAGAACAACCATGTCGGCGAGTCAGTGGTAGTTTAGATTTATATGTGGGACACTCAGAAAGTTTTAAGAAACTAAAAAACTAACTTCTATGGATAAAATATTTTATTTTCAAAGAACTCTCCACCAGCCTCTATACAAAGTTTCATGCGTCTGAACCAATTTTCGAAACATTTTTTCCAGTCCGCCGCAGACACCTCTACCACGGTCTTCTCGGACGCTGCTAGTGCGTCTTCCGGCGATGAAAACTGTATCCCTTTCCGCTGATTTTTTACTTAAGGGAATAAAAAGAAGTCACACGGTGCCAGATCAGGACTGTAAGGAGGGTGACGCAAGACTCTGACCGGTGTGGTGTTCAGGAAGTCCCTTGTTTTGAGCGCTGAGTGCGCGGGCGCGTTGTCATGGTGAAGCAGTACCCCGCGGAGCCCGGTGTTCGGTTGCTTTTTGCTCATTGCAGACAAAACTTCTGGCAGGCATTTTGTGATATACCATTCGGCGTTGATGCTGCTTTGGTCTCGTAATGGAATTGAAATCAGATACCCCGTCAAAGTGAAGAAACTAGCGATCAAAATTTTTCCCGCGCTTCTCGATCGCTTCACTTTCGTAGGCGTTGGTTCATTTTGAAACAGCCAAACTGTCGACTGACGCTTTGTTTCTGGATCGTATTGATAAATCCAGGATTCATCACCTATCAGAATGTCGTAAACGCGCCGAGACGAGCCTGCTTCAAATTTTTTAATCATATCACGGCACCACTCTACACGGGCCTGCTTCCGAGCTTCGGTGAGGTTGTGCTTCACCCAGCGCAAAACTATCCTCCTCACACGAAGGTGCTCGTGAAGAATCTTGTGAACGCTTCCCGAACCAATCTTCAGTGTATGTTGAATCTATTTGTATGTAATTCGCCTGTTTTCTTGAATTTTTTTTTTTACTGCCAGCACACTTTCTTCCGTGACAGCCGTCGTAGGACGACCCCTCCTTTGTTCATCCCCCACATTTAAAATCGTAGAAAATCATCGCATGAAAATGCTCTCGATGCAGATCCATTTTTAAATGAGACGCGATAATTTAATTTGACTCTCGAAAAAATGTGGAGGGAAATTCGAAATTCAAACAATGGTATTTTTACTTTTCAATAACCAAATTTTTCTAAATATTTACAAGTGGCCAGTGCCTTATACATAAAAACTTTTTTTCGCAAAACTTTCTGAGTGGCCTGGTATAATAGAACAAATAAAATTCAAAATTAACATGCAGTATTATTTTTTCATCAGTAATAAGGCTGGTAGTGCTGTTAGTACAAGCCGAACATGTAGGGCTTGGAGGAGCGGAATTTGTGTCCTCGGATGCAGTGTAAAACTTTCTCTTTTGAAAATAAACTAAACATTATGCACATTGGGTATTACCGTAGCATAACTGCGTTAAGTAAATTTAACTTTTCTTCTTCGGCATAAGAAAACTCATAAACACACACTTATAAAAAGACGTCGTTAGTAGGCTTTAATAATCCCTTATATTACATACCTAGTACCTACCCATCTACGTAGGTTTTTACTAAAAAAATACATTTTGTCATCATCATCTTCTTGTCCTTATCTCATCCAAATGTTATTTCAACACATTATATTTTGTAATGTGTTGAAATAACATTTTGTTAGATTACTTAGGTACCTACTAGTTATTCTGCTGTTGGAAGATAGGTTGGTACTTACATGTATTATTTTGGTAAATTTATTGACGCCGGCTCTTAATAGAATCCTCTCCTTGATTTTCGGCACCAGTTCCTTCAGTTTATATTCGCTAATATCGGTTAAAAGTTCTACAGAGATTTCATTGTCTGAAACGCAAAACCAAAAATTCATTTATACAGTGTGTATCTACATAACCAAATAATTATATTTTCTGACTGAAAACGAGGTGAGCCTATGTCAGAAAGGCCTCTGTTTTTGGTTAACAGTAGACCAATTAGGTACCTACCTATTTTGATTGTACAGTTCTTACAGACTAACTTGACCGTACTAAACATAGGTGTTTCGAACTTCGGCGCATGCATGTACGTACCTACAATACCGTCGGTCGGTCTTATAAAAGCGATCTGCGCAACCACTTGCACAAAATTCATCCGGACCTGTTAGCCCGCGAGAACTGTACCTACTAAGAAATGCATAGTGCAGCAAAATAGCTCACTATAACTACACATTTATTTTGTTTTAAGGTAAAAATCAACATAACACTTAGATAGTAGATACGTATTTACCATGACAATTTTTAATCGTCTCCTCTGCTAAACCCCATTCCTTGAGGTACTCATGCACCAGTGACCTCGCGATTTCCTCTTCGTCCATAGGTACTTTGGTGTTCCCACATACACCACCACTAGCACTAGGTTTAGATAAAACATAGGCACTTGAAAGCAATTCTCACTTGGAGCATGCGCGTGCTATTACACTGTCTAAACTGAACTGCACTGCCCGCTCGGCTCAAGTCGGCTCGCGCGCGAGCGGTGGCGCGGAGTGGAGCGAGGCAGGAGGGAGGGGGAAAGTATTAAGTTATAGCTTTTTCAAACATCTAGCCAAAAATTAAATTAATTTAGTTTTTTGACTAAGTTAATTTGTTGATTCTACTATGCAATCATATGTAAGGAGTTAACAACTTATTATACTAGTTATGTTAACTAATTGGTAGAGTTGTTTAGAACGTCTGCAAATAGTTGAATATGTTTTGTAAATTCGACTTAATTTTCATGCTGATATGACTCTTGCAATTTTGTTGACTTATAATTAAGTTATAGCTGTTTTAAACGTCTAGCAAAACGTTAAATTATTTTGTTTTTTTGACTAATTTAATTTGTTGATTCTACTATGCAATTATATTTAAGATGTTAACAACTTATTACAATAGTTATGTTAACTAATTAATATAGTTGTTTAGAATGTCTGCAAATAGTAGAATATGTTTTGTAAATTCGACTTAGTTGTCATGCTAACATGACCCTTGCAATTTAGTTGACTTATCAATTAATTATAGCTGTTTTAAACGTCTACCAAAACGTTAAATTTATTTTGTTATTTTGACTAAGTTAATTTATTGATTCTACTATGCAATTTTTCGTAAGGTGTTAACCACTTGTACACTAGTTATGTTAACTAATTGGTATAGTTGCTTAGAACATCTGCAAATAGTTGAATTTGTTTTGTCAATATGACTTAATTTTCATGATTACTTGATTTATGCAATTTTGTTAACTTAGCATTTAATTATAGCTGTTTTAAACATCAAGCAAAAAGTTAAATTAATTTTGTATTTTTGACTAAGTTAATTTGTTGATTCTACTATGCAATTAATTGTAAGGTATTAACAACTTAATACACTAGTTATGTTAACTAATTGGTATAGTTGTTTAGAACGTCTGCAAATAGTAGAATATGTTTTGTGAATTCGACTTAGTTTTCATGTTGACATGACTCTTGCAATTTTATTGACTTATCATTAAGTTATAGCTGTTTTAAATGTCTAGCAAAAAGTTAAATTTATTTTGTTATTTTGACTAAACTACTCGGTTGGTTCTTGTTTGCAATATGTTAACTTAACATTTCATTATAGTTGTTTTAAATAACTAGCAAAAAGTTGAAATTATTTTGTTATATTTAGTAAATTGTTTTATTGAATCTACTTTACAATATGTTGATATAACTAAATGAACAGTTAAATTGACCTCTATGAGATTATACATATAAATTTATGTTATATTAACCATTTTTAGCGGTTGAAACAATAATTTTATTTCAACATTTTTTTTTCTGTAATACCAAATGTGTTGAAACGTTTGTCTTAACGTAATTTAATGTTGACTCAACTGATATGGAATCAACATTAAGAAATTCAACTATTGGGTTTTTCAGTGTGTCAGGCATAATCAACAAAATATCACGAAGTGAAACTTCGACCATTCCTCTCTATCAGCTTATTTAAACACCAATATTACATCAAATGTCCATCAATAATAATGGGAATAATGGGAGCATTGATACACTAAAAAAAAAAACCTCCCCCCCCGGGGTCTTTTATTTGTGAAAAACGTGGCCGCGGCTGCCACTCCCATATAGGTCTCATTAGTCACGAACGAAAGTGTTCAACTCTTTCTAGTTATAGTTTAACCTGACTGACGCCACCTAAATCATCTGTAATAGATGTCAAAGGCCAATGATGTTGATGATGATACACTAGACTTAATTGTAATACTATACTATACAATAATTGTATAGCCAGTACAATGCCATTATCGATATGGGCTCATTTAATGATATTGTAAATGTTACTTTAAGCTGTTTTTTTTTCTAAATAATAATAGTTACGAGTATGCTGGACATTTCAAGACAAATTTAAATATATTAGTCTGTTTGTCATTTTACTGGTTCTTTTTTGCGCATCCTTAAACCAATGACCTGATCAGCTTGAGGTATGGTAGCCGTATAAATTGCCAAGTAAACAATAGTGGAGAAAGGATTCAATGTGCCACCGATGCAGCTTTCAGTATAATGCATAGGGATACGAGCAAACATTTTTTTATGTGGCAAAGATGAATAGTAATGTTTAAAATGTAAACATTGTGTAATCTTATAAGATTATACAACTCCTAAATACGTAAGCCTGCGAGGAAGGACATAAAGGTTCTTATCTTAAACATACCCAGTTAAACTTGGATTTACATTAACATAAATGGGGCGAGTTTAAACGATGAATTAGCAAGAATTCTTATTAAGATTCAACCGCTTGAAAAACACATTTCAGGAAAGAGTTTTAAGGCGGTTATCACACGTTCAAGCTTGTATCAGTTCAGTAATCAAACACAATCGTTCCAACGTTACTAATATGGTTGGACTGATGACATCATAGAAATGTTGAGAACTCGGTCGTAGCCCCAGATAGTTCGTCATTGTATTGGCTATTAGCAAAAGTGGACTTCTTCAGGCTGTTGTTGAAGATGATAATGATGAAGTTTTTTTAGAACATTTAAACAGATAGATTTTAGGTTTAAACCCTAATAATTTTATGTCACGTTCATTGTCTGACGACCTCAGTAACGCGGCGGCCAAGTAGCTGGCTGCAATGTTAGAGAAGCGTGTTCGATTCCTACTGCGGGACAAATATGCGTTTGCATATTGTTAATTAATTTGAATTTATTTTTCTTATGATACGCAATTTTATTTAATGACTAGCCTCTACTCACGGCTTCGCCCTCGTGGTAAAAAGCGCTTGGCCCGGATAAAAAGTTGCCTATGTATTATTTTGATATATAAGCTATATTACTGTAAGTTTCATTAATATCCGTTCAGTAGTTTTGCATGAAAGTGTAACAAACATCCATCCTCACAAACTTTCGCGTTTATTATTAACTAGCTTCTGCCCACGGCTTCACCAGCGCGGTATCCGGATAAAAAGTAGCCTATGTATTATTCTGATGTATAAACTATATTACTGTAAAGTTTTATCAAAATCCGTTCAGTAGTTTATGTGTGAAAGAGTAACAAACATCCATCCTCACAAACTTTCGCGTTTATAATATTAGTAGGATTTGTAGCAAGATATTTATTAAATAAAGTTTATAAATTTAATTTATACATAAATTAATGCAACAAAACTAATAGATTAGTCATCCACGATATCACTTAATTTATTTGTTTAGTAGTAAAGGGATATCTAAGAAATATTACAGCATAAAAAACTCATGGTATCCTGTTTCTAGTGAAACTAACATAACCAAGACAGTATCAAAAGTTTATTTCGACGTTCAGTTTTTAGTTCGAAAGACAAAAAAACTTTGTCCAGATAATCGATGTTTCAACCTCATTCTCGTACTGATCTGATTCTTGATAGTCTGAAAAGTCCTTACTGGGAGTTTTAAGAATTAGTCTATAATTTCACGCCATTTGACTGCCGACGTCTGAAGGCATTTGTCACTTCTGCTCCGAAGAGAAAAATGAAAAGATTTTTGTTTCCGAACGAATAATAAGTTCTCAACCCTTTGTCGGTCGACAAATTAGCCCTTTTGTTCTGGTTTAAATGAAAAGAGTTCGAAGGTTTTAGGGTAAAGGGCAAACATTAGATTGAGGAATGTTTCGGGATGTGGTAAAATTGGATTCGTACAAAGAAAAAAAATCAATTATAATTGTTTTATAACTGAGAAAATATTTAATGAGACCGTCATAGCCTTAAGTTTTGTATATTCTCTTGTTACTATCGTGGGTTCGATTCCGGTCGTCCACCAATGAACTTCTCCCCTAGGTATAAGTACATAAATTATCAACTATCAGAAACTACCTATTACAATACCGTTACAGCCATTATAATTAAGTACTAGCTTCTGCCCACGGCTTCGCCCGCGTGGTATCCAGATAAAAAGTAGCCTATGTGTTATTCTGATGTATATGCTATATTATTGTAAAGTTTTATCAAAATCCGTTAAGTAGTTTTTGCGTGAAAGACTGACAAACATCAATCCTCACAAACTTTCTCGTTTATATATTAGTAGGAAAGGATTTATTTCACAAAATCGTAATCTTTTGCCCGTTATGTTTTCGCTCGTATCTAGTATGTATTCTTCTTCTTTCTTCTTCTTCTTGCTTCATTACGTGGGGTCAGTTCAACTGTTTTCTTCTCTTCAGTTTAGTCTCTTTAATTCATTGGCGGAGATAGGCTTGCAACCCTGTCACGTGGAATGCTTCTTGCAAAACGCGGTCATGTACCAAATGTAATTCTTGGGCGTGCCTCTAACTACCCCCTATTTGGTATACTTAGAGATATCAACACACTGAGTATGTATGTCCATCATGGGGAATACGACAATGGTTGCCTGGAAGAGATCGCTCTCAGTGATAAGGCCGCCCATTGTTACACAACCTAGTTTTAAGATCCTCTGTAAAGTGTTTTTTATCCTGATGTATACAATTAAGAGTTATCTATCTATCTAATACGGTAGTAAGCGTGTTTGTTTGTTTCGTTTTTTGAACCAACCTCAGTGCACGAAGCGACGCGGAGGGAGAACGTCGCGATCACTCACCTGATGAAGACTCTCGGAATGAGTCGAAACTTAGTCGGTGCCTTCACCTATAGTGCGGTACGTGAAAATTCCTGTTTTTACAATATGAATAACCTAACAACGATAATTATTTTCCAGACAACCTTGGGTTGAAAACTATGTAGGCTTCGGTAATGGCGCGTGACGTCATTAATTTGGCACCTTTGATCATCACAACATAAACAGATTGCTTCGTTACCTACTCATTCTACAAGCTGAGTTTTTTTTAGGTTATCTGAGGCAAAAATTTCATATGTTAAATTTATGGAAAAATAGTATTTTTAACATTGGCCTCGATTTAAAAAAAGAAAGATAATATGCGTTTAAGAAATATTAAAAAAAAATTATTTTTTTTTAATTTATGCTCTTTTGGTGTCTTTATGTAATAACAAATAAAAGAAGAATAACTGTAGACCAAATATTTATATAGCAAATAAAATATCGTAATATGTATTTTATATGTAAAAATTACAAAATTAAATTTATATGATAAACTATAAAAATCATTAACAAAAATTGCAATACTCTTTTTGTTAAAAAAAAACCTATCAGCTTTACCCCATTAAGGACCAGCCCAAGACATACATCGGGGTATAAAGTAGTCTGATTTTAAACTTTATAGTAGGCTAGGAGCCAGAGATTGACTCTTTTCATCAGCAGTGGTTTTTTCCATCGGATGCTAGTATTAGAAAAATAGCGGCCCTCAGGATTGAGCCATCTGGTTGGGTAGCATTGGCAAAACAGCGGCCCGACTGGAGAGGATTGGTTATGAGAAATATCTAAAAATAGCTTCTGCCCACGGCTTCACCCGTGTAGTACCCCAATAAAAAGTAGCCTATATGTGATTCTGATGTATAAGCTATATTACTGTAAAGTTTCATCAAAATACGTTCAATAGTTTTTGCGTGAAAGATTAACAAACATCTATCCTCACAAACGTTCACTTTTATAATAGAAGTAGGATTTTAGAAGATTAACGAACGAACTGAACATAACGAACGCGCCGTAGATGAGCCGTGTTGGCCTAGTAGGTGGTACTACGACTTCCGATCTGGAGGCCTTGGGTTCGAATCTGGTCGTGTACCAGCATTTTTCCGTTCGAAAAAATGATGTGGGCATTAAAACGTTCTCAAAACGATGAAGGAAATCATCGTGAAGGAACTGGCAGCCCTGGCACATAGAATGCTTACACTGATTATGTATCTGAGGATTTTTTCATGTAGAATAAAGTCGTGGGTGTGTTGTTTTTTAGCGAAGGTGCCAATTTGACCTAAAACGCGACTTAGTCAAAGATAAACCGGCTTTCAATCCTATCCTATCCTACTAATATTATAAACGCGAAAGTTTGTGAGGATGAATGTTTGTTACTCTTTCACGAAAAAACTGTTGAACGGATTTTGATGAAACTTTACAGTAATATAGCTTATACATCAGTATATCACATAGGCTGCTATTTATCCGGGAACCACGCGGGCAAAGCTGTGGGCAGAAGACTATATCAACGGTATACTAGCATGCCCTGCGTTTAAAGTCAGAATTGGATAATCTTTGAGAATACCAAGTCGGGGGAGGTCAGAGGTACGTCCAAACATTACGTTTGGCACATGGCATAGTTAGCAGGTATTCTAAGTGACAGGTTACAAGCCCATAGCCGCTTTATTGGAATACTAACCAATGCCAAATGGAATTTTTGGTTCTAGGGCGTTCTGTTTCCTCGGGAAAATTTCCTTCGCCATTTTGGTTACGTGTTAATGCGCAGATATTTTTTTGAGTACAAAAATCCCTTTGTGACAATAACTGGGTTCGAACCAGCAACCTCGGGATTGGTAACCGGACCAAAAAATAACCAATGTTTTTACGAAGGTTATTTTGCTGCGTGGGTTTTCGCTTCATTATGGTTTATTTTTACAACCTAAGCCCGACTTAAGCTTATTAAAGCTACTTTGTCATCGCCTAGCACGATATTATTTATTCAAACTAAGAAGATGCGACTTTACGACCAAGATTTATGGTTTTAATTTCTTTTCCACTGAAAACTTTCCTTTCAGAGACACGAGACGGACGGCATTAAATTTATTGCGAAAATTAGCTTTTTTTGCGAACGGTACACTTTGTGAGATTAAAGTCGCGTTTGGTCTTTATCAAATTGGGAAGACGTTTTTGATGATATTATTTTGATTTTGGGGATTTTATTTTCTGACATCCTACTTTTATCTATTAGGAATTAAGAATACAGAGAAAAAAATCTAAAGAACTTCCACCCGCGAACACTCAGGTTATGGAATGATCTATTTACTGAGGTTTTCATAAGAGGCTACAGAAATAACCTCATACGAGGTTCTTCAAAAAAGGGCGTTTTGAGATTTTTAAAAAGGTAACCGCTTACGATCAGGGAGGTATGCCTGTTTGCCGGCAAGTTACTTTAAAAAAGTATAGAGGGTTCATATCGGAGTGAAGTTTCATTATTATGCTCCGTTGGTTCGGGACGAAGCGAATTAATTATTGAGTGTTTCAAGCATCGAATGGAATAAAGAATAGACTACATTCTTAGAGATTAATTAAGTCTGTTCGTGACAGTCTGAAATGAGTGATGATATTGAATGCAAATGCTTTACCTTGGAAACTGAGGGTCCCTTACGACGCCAACACAATTTAGTTGAACGAACTACGTATAAAAGGTTGTCTGGAAGTAGGGTTGCCAACCCTACTTTATAATAAAGTATAGTAAGAGACTGGATACTATATTTCAAAAAATAAAAGCGATTTTTTTTTTTTAAATATCTTAACGTGAAACAAAACATGGATTTTATCCTGTTCTGAACGAAATGGAGATGAATGGTAGTATACTTTTCATGACTTAAACAAGCTATAAAGTATTCATTAAAATTGAAAAATCAATCGTCTTAAATCGGCGGAATGAACCCGTTTAAAAGTGTTTAATTAATAATAAACTAATGAGTTTAACTCTTAGGTTCGTTCGAAAAAGGATTACTCAAGATAGATTCGTCACTGTACCGAATCGCAATAATCAAGCAATACGCGGTAGCAGACTCTGGCAAAAGAAAAATGTGTAGAACACAGTTTTCTCGGCGTTTGGATAAACAGCCAAAGCAAATCATGAACCATACTTAACACAAATCTAATAGTAATGCCCTTCACGACCCTCGTTAATAAATAAAAGGATTTTAGGGAAAGGCACCCCGAATTTTATAAAGGGCAGATTAGGAAAGCGTGAGGTCTTGACGTCTTGTGTGATGCTTTTATGGGTTCTTTAGTGAGGGGTCCATTCGATCGGAAATTTCCAATCCGTGTGACAAATGCAGTTTACGATATTTAATTGACTTCGTTTGTGCTTTTGTGCGAAGGGAAAGGATGGGCGAAGCAGTAGATAGTGTGTTCTGGGTTCTTATTGACGCCGATATTTTTCGTTGCGAATTCGTAAGCATTTGTACTAAAAATTCGAAGGCATTTGCCATCGGTTAGCGTTCCGATCAGCAACGATAGGAAATCTACACTAATACTCGTATTATAGAGGCAAAATTTGTAAATTAGGATTTAGGAGGCAAATTCCGAAACATCTCATTCGATTTCAAAAACTCTTTGATCAATATTGCAAAATGAAAAAACTTTATTTTTAGTATGCATATAGAAAACATCCTCAAAGCATTTTACAGGCACCCCTTTTTCCTTTCCATAACATCTATGAATGATATCTAAGCGGGATATTATAGGGCGAACGAATAAATTCACATCCTTATATCCGGTTTTTCATCGGATGCATTCGTAAATAAAGGAAATATAGCAAGCGTTCTACGAAGAAATTTCCTTTGCCCCTTTCGGATTGTGGAATATTACCTGATTCTGTGTTAGGTGTGAAGTAAATTTTACAAGCAACACGTTTCGAATTTGAATTTGAATGAATGAATGAAAATGCTTTATGTGAATTTGAGTATGAGTACACATTATGGCCTGGTAAGACCTAACCCAGGGTGACTATGAAGGAATCAAATGCATAGAATTACTATAATGCTGGACATTTTTCACACAGCATCATCTAGCCCCAAACTAAGCAGAGCTTGTATTATAGGAAACTACATGACTGATATACTACATATATACTTTTTTTTTGTAAATACATACATATTATACATAGAAAAACACCTAGACCTGAGACAAATATTTGCAGATCTTACAAACATTTGTCTCGTGACAGGAATCGAACCCGCAACCTTCTGCGTCTCAGGCGCACTTTCGCCCACTGCGCCACGGAGGTCGTCTCATTTATGTTTGTGTTTTTTTTATGTGTCTACGATTTAAGAAACTTTAAAAAACTCGTGTCTGAAATAAATCGACTTATTATTATTATTATTATACACCTTATGTAACAAACAATTTAGCATATTATTATTACAATATCACGTACTTTATAAAAAAATATACAAGATCCAATATGTTTGTTGTTTTAGATTAACAAAAAATATTTTAACATCTCGTTTGTAGAGCATAGTTTAGAAACGCACGAAGTCCACAAACGTAATGTGGACTTTGTGCGTTTAGTAACAATGAAGACATACTTTACTACCTCTAGTGTAAAACGTAGTAGTTTTCATTGCAGAATCCCCCACTTTGGATATAAAGGCTTATTCTTGGACATCCTGCGCATACTAAATTTATACTTCGATTCTCAGAAGAGAAATATTGTGAAAAGGTGAGTCCTCGAAGTTCACCCGCGCTACATCAACCAATTCGCACAGAGCCCGCATATTGGATTAGAAACTTGGTAAGTCTCACCTCCCGTTGCTCAGTTGAAAGCGGAATCTCATCAGGAATTGGATTCAGAGAAAATCAAAATCTACTGATTCTGTAGAAACTCTTTGTAGACGTCAAAATACTTCAGAATAACTACCCTTTTAGTACAAATGTGGTTTATATGCTTTTAACTCGACAATCGGATTGGAAGGCCATAATATATCGACCGGCGTCGATCAATATCCTATAATATAAACGCGAAAGTTTGTGAGGATGGATGTTTGTTACTCTTTCACGCAAAAACTACTGAACGGATTTTAATGAAACTTCACAGTAATATAGCTTATACATCAAAATAACACATAGGCTACTTTTTATCCGGGTACCATGCGGGCGAAGCCGTGGGCAGAAGCTAAAATTTAAGAAAACTATTTTTCTTACTTCACTTCAATTAGGGGCCGGTCAAACTGACGCGGAGGCGGTAGCGGTGCCGGCGGCGATCAAAGGAAAGGTATTGTTTGACCGCTTCCTTATAGTGTTGACAAGAAAAAAAAATACTTACAAACAAGGAGAAACAAAATAAATAATTTAAAAGTAATTTAAATTTACCACTCATGTTGAAACCTCGAAAATAACAAAATTGTAACCTATTACTAATTTATAATCGAAAACTAAACAATACATAATCAAAAATTTACTGACTATTTCGTTCTAAAATTTTCTAAAAATAGAGAAATATGTACATAAAATGTTCCAGAAAATACCTTTAGTTATAATTGACAACATAAAGTACCCAATTCTACACATACAAGTACCAACATATACAATTTTACCCACATAATTTATTGTTTTAATGAAACCAATTACACAATTTACATTTCAATAAAATCTAGGCACTTAACACAATAACTTAGAAAAATAGTTAAATATTCTATGCAATTTAGCGTACTTTAGCAGCCGTGCTAGGTCGTACCTGTGATACTGACTAAGTTTTGATTGTCCTCCTAAAACGCAATTATATACCTACCTATACATTTAATATTTTGGATGTGGGTAGGATTAAAAAAGTGAAGACTGCGGAGCAAAAATTCAGGGGGATACCTCGAATGTATTATTTTATTTGCAATAAATTATTATAATTTGATTCTCAATCCTCTATTTTATTTCGATTTTAACCATTCGAAGAGTATCTAGTACAGTTGAAAAACTGCAATAAATGAAAACTTTTCGATGCTTTTTGCATTTCCCACGAGACAAAGTTAATATTGGAGCGAGTTTGGTACAGAAAAACTAAATAGTGTGAGTAATTAACTAGTTTCACACTGGGTTTTTGCTAATTTGTTTCCCCAGAGGGTAGTGGAATAAGTAACTATATTCTAGTTTTGATTTGGAAACTCTGATAAATAGCGTGTTTATTTGGTACGGTTATTACCTAATTTATTTCTAAATTACTTTTTATATTTCCTCTGAGGATTGTTAACTAATTGTTATTTTGTTCATTCATTATTTGGGCTTCAAAATAGGATGCGAGAATGGAGTGGTGTCAATTTTTATACGGCCTACCTGTTTTTAAGCGGTTACCGTAACTTGTGGACATTCCAAAACCAGCGGTTATAAGTTCCACGTTGCCGACGCTGAGACATGAAGGGTGAAAAGTCTCGTGTGCCAGTGATTTATTTTTTGTTAATTTATTTTTTAATTGTCTGTCTGTTTGTCGGTCCGTGATTTACGCTTTGATTTCTTCCTCAGTTTAAAGCGTGTCAAGATAAAATTTGGGGTGCAGATATATCAGACGTGCTTTTTGACCCAACAACGCACCGCTTAGTATATGTGTAGCATTAGAGGTAGACATTCTTGAAAAGAGCTCGTCTGGAGAAGTACTACATACTTATTTCTGGCGTCAAGCAGGTTGAAGGGGTGCTGTTGAAATTAAATAAATAAATAATGCTGGACATTTTCACACAGCATCATCTAGCCCCAAACTAAGCAGAGCTTGTATTATGGGAACTACATGACTGATATACTACTTATATTTTTTTTTTGTAAATACATACATAATATACAAAGAAAACACCCAGACCTGAGACAAATATTTGCAGATACAAACATTTGTCCCGTGGCGGGAAGAACCCGCAACCTTCTGTGTTTCAGGCGGACCTTCGCCCATTGTGCCACAGAGGTCGTCAATTATAGGTACATAAGACATTTCACCCGATGTCTCAAGGTTGGCAACGTGCGAATAATTCAAATTCTTTATTTACACCTATCACAGATAACTTACATCTAATTCGTTGTACTTATAAAAAGCATTTAAAAAAATATTATATATAAAAAAATACAATATGATACAAATTAAACTGCATAAATTACTGTAGAAAAAAAAAAATTAACATACTTTTATCAAACAAAACAAGAAATTATCATACTCAGGGACTCTACATAATAAACTACTAAAAAAGTCACCCTTACAATAACTGAGACACATTTACTTAATTGTCTTCCATCTATCCGCAAACACATAACTCCATATAAAGCGTCCATATATTCGATACGGCACATATATAATAATGTTACGGTATCCGCTTACCAAAAGATGGGCCGTATGCAAGTATTGCCTTCAGTTGTATAAAAAAATGGAGGGTGTTTTTTTATTTATCGCTCCTTTAACCCCTTTGTGTAGGATAACAGGTCGGTAAAAAATGCTTTGAAGTTTCCGAAACCATTTTTGAAATTAAGCTCCCATCCAGGAAATATAAGAATTCAATACTTTGAATTTGTATATTTCCTGGATGAAGCTGTTCCCTCAACCCTATTACATTAAAACCTAAGTATCTGATCCGGTCTAAACTTCTTTTTTTAAAGATCTGTAAATCGGCATTAGACCGGTCTAATGCCGTGTGAAGCGAGTAGCTGAATGCGACGCAAGATGTGCGGGTTTGATTCCCTCTACGGGCAAATATTTGCATGTTCTGTAGATGTCATGGTGGCCCGGGTGCTGTGGTACACCGGTACTCGTACGTAGTTCCTGATACCCATGACACAGAGAATCCTAGTGGAATCAGGACTATGTATTGACTATCAGGATTGGGTGTTTCTTTATATATCTACGAATGTATAACTCAATAAGCAAGATTTATGTAACAATTACGTATTCTAACCAAATAATTTGTCTGTGAGCTGAAACATGATCGTTTTGCAAATATTCCAAATTATTTATTTCTTATTCCGTAACTTTACATCGACAAAGCAATAAAAAGGTAATAAAATCACGTTTTGATGTAAATACGAATGAAATAACGAAGGCCAATGTTTTTTTTTATATTCCTATATTTCTCTGATATTGCTTAAAATAGAACGCCACAAAATGGCTTTTTTAAAAGACATCATATTCTTCAAAAAGGCGATGAAAATCGATTAAAAATATATTTAGAATGGACTTTCAAGCTACGAGTATATATTACCAAAAAAAGATCAAAATAAATTGACTTTTCATAGAGACCGATATTGCAAAGTAAGTATACGAAAAACGGTCCAACGAATACGTTTCTTACAAACGATACCTTAACGAAAGAGCTCCTTTTCATCAGATACTTTTTATCCGGGTACCATGCAGGCGAAGCCGTAGGCAAATAAATTAAAAAAAAAACTTTCTTACTTCATTAAGTTAAAGTAAAGCTGAATAAAACATGTTCGGACAAACTATATTATTGTTCCTACCGAACTATCGAATTATGCAACTAAAATTTGGTTGCATTCCGAGTCCTGGTTTTTGAATAATGCAGGAACGGGATGTGTGGTATCCGTTTCCACGAGTTAACTTGCGAGTTTATCCGTCGGATTTATTTGTGCGCATAGTTTTGAGTGTTATGGTGGTTTTCGCCACTGCTTTCCATCTATTTTAGAAAAATTAAATTACTGCTTGTTTTACTAAACAGTGTTCTCTTCTGTTTAATTGGAAATGTCACATCAAAGGGATATAGCGATAAGTAAATGAGCCATTTAATAATATTCATGCGAAAGGCCCTGAGTTTTTAAATTAATTAAAGAAATTAAGCTAATTAATCTTGTATTGTATATTTAAGAGATTTAAAGGTTTTTTGTAATGTCGAATCAGTAATGCCTTTGCCATAATCATGGTTTTCTTATTTTTAAATTTAATATCGTGAAAAACATTTTATTTCAACGCAAAGAAGATTATCATTGTAAGAATCCGAAGTATTTTACCGTTTTACCAACAAATCTACTAGTTCTATCAACAAATTGAATAAGGAAAAGAATACGATGTATTTATTCAAATAAAATTTTTAATTATATTTATTGAAACGAACACAATTTTTTAGTTTCAAAATAACTCTAGACTTACCTCCCGAATAAATACACGCAATACGATCCTCGCACTAACACATTCACAGAACCATCGAAAAACAAAATATAATCGTAATTTGCGCGCACAATCGCGAGTACGGAAACACGTGTTGTCTCCTCCGCCGCGTAACAGGGACTGAAGACTGGTTCTTGCTTAGCTCCATGGAACCCGCGTTAGGTAGGTTAGGTACAATGTGAAGTATAGGATAGTGTAAAGTAGGGTTAAGTAAGGCTTGTTTTGAGGTATAAGGGCTTATTATTGGATAAAGGGTTGAATACAATAATGTCGAGTATAATTTTGTACTAAAAACGGGATATATGTTTATTTGCAAAGTAAAATGGATTAAAATCATCATAATATAATATCATATTATATCAGAATTAGTATAAAAAATATATTATTCAACTTGCTATACAAATGAATAAATAAAATAAATAATGCAAGATATTTTTCATACAGCGTCATCTAGCTTATCTATTAATTAAGGTTTAAGAGTATATTCCTGAAATTTTGGCATAGTTTTAGGTAATGATAGTAAATATACCGTTTTTGTGACCAATAAATAAATAAATAATGTTGGTCATTTTTCAAACAGCATCATCTAGCCCCTAACTAAGCAGAGCTTGTATTATGGGAATTATATGACTGATATACTACATATATGTTTTTTTGTAAATAGACAAATATTTTCAGATCATACAAACATATGTCCCGCGATAGTATATACATAGTATATACGACATATGTCTACACCATTATGGTATTAGGGGCGTTGCTCTAGACTTTCTCACTTCCTATTTAAGTGACAGAGTACAAAGAGTTGACGTGAATGGAAAACGGTCTCCGGGGTCTCTGGTTACTATCGATGTACCGCAGGGATCAATTCTTGGTCCATTTTTGTTCTTAGTATACATTAATGATCTACCCCACCTTGTAAGGGACGATCATGAGGTTGTATTGTTTGCAGATGACACGTCACTTTTATTTAAATTAAAGCGACGACAAACCAATTTTGACAATGTAAACAATGCAATCTCTAATGTTGTAAAATGGTTCAACGTTAACAATCTCCTACTTAATGAAAATAAAACAAAGTGTATTAGATTTATACTACCCAATGTTACACAAGTTAAAGCAAATATCAAAATCAAAGATGAACAGTTGGCTCTTGTGGACACCACCGTATTCTTAGGTATCACCCTAGATAATAAGCTTCAATGGGGTCCTCATATTGATGGGTTATCGAAGAGACTTAGTTCTGCGGCATATGCAGTCAAAAAGATCCGTCTTTATACAGACGTTGACACAGCTAGACTAGTTTACTTCAGCTACTTCAGCTACTAGGTATACTGCTATGGGGGAGTGCTGCTGATATCAATACCATTTTTGTGCTGCAGAAGAGGGCTGTTCGAGCAATTTATAATATGGGCCCCAGAGAATCACTTCGCGAAAAGTTTAAAGAAATAAATATAATGACATTCCCTTGTCAATACATTTATGAAAATCTGATGTATGTTCACAAAAATATTAATTTGTTTAAGAAAAAAAGCGATAATCACAATGTTAATACTAGAAATAAAGATAAACTCGCTGTTGCCACTTGTAGACTCCATAAAGTTGGTAAATCGTTTAAAGGGCACGGTGTACGCTTTTATAACAAACTCCCAAGAGATATACAAAAATTATCAATTAACAAATTTAAAAACGTAATTAAACAAAAGCTTTATAAAAAGGCATACTATAAAATATCTGATTATTTAGATGACAAAAACTCTTGGGATTGAAAATGCTCCAACTCGAACCTATTGTTTTGTAAAAGGATCATTAAAAAGAATAACCAGCCTTGTTTTCTTGCCTTTCTTTCCTGGCTTGGTCGCGGAGGAACAGGCATCTAGATAAAAACCGACGTTTCAAAGTGGTCCTTGTGATGTTATTGAATAAATGAATTTTGACTTTGATAGGTGTGAAATTGTCCAGCATTATTTATTTATTTATATATCTATCTATCTTAAGACTGCTACGGCAAGAGGTCTTCAGGTGAGTCCAATTTTAATCTATAAATTTGAATAACACTAAGCAGTTTCTTATTATGTAACTATATTAGAAAAAAAATATGTATTTAAAACTTCTTATGGCAACCTTTACTTCCATGGCTCCACCTGCCGGGATTCTAGCGCATTAAATAAAAGAAAAGCTTCAAAAAGTTTAGTCTAATAGGAAATTATGAAATTGGAACGATGCAGACCTTAGAGTTGTAAAAAACTAAGTCCAGCATTCATAATGAGGTATGAACTAATGAGAGAAAAATAATAAACCCGTACTCATTCGTTTCAGATCCTAATAATTATGACATTCCTTGATTTGATACACAAACTAGAATTCTCTGTATGATGGCGTACCCCCGCCCCCCGCCGAGATAGTAGAAATTTGACATGATTTATTAGACAAATGTCTATAATAACCACTCAAATATTATTAAATACTATAATAATATAAATTAAAAAGTGGAAGGTCAAAAAAAAATTAACCTGAGTTTTGTTTTGTTTTGCTAAATATTTTTTTAATAACTACTTTCATCGTTAAGATATGGTAGTATTCAAAACCTTTTAATGTTCATTATCACTCATTAGCCTTACCTAGGCTACAGGTTAATTTTAGCAAAATTTAAAAACATGTGTGATCGCTTTATAGAGCGCCTCGCAGTTACTTGTGGAGTTCAAAATAAAACCCAGTTATACAAATCGAATTCGCGGATAAATGGTTACAGACAATCATACGAGCAATCAACCTTTTACAGCAAACGCATATACGGACTCCTTACGTCACTAGTTTAAGAATATTGTAAGAAAATTGACATGCCCTTGAACCAAAAAATCAAAAGCATAGGGCTGAAACGGTAAAGGAAAATATCGTGAATAAATCCTAGAACCAAAAATCCAAAGGACTCTTCTATCGTCAATACAAATGAATTTTATTGTCTAAGAGCACCGTCCTTTATCGTTCTCGACAATAATAATTGTCCATCCATAGGTAGTCAGAAAGAGATCGCTATTAGCGATAAGATTACCCAATGTACTTCCGCGATATGTTTATAATTTACAATAAAATGTTATCTATCTATCTATCGACTTGTCTCAAAGAGCGGCGGCGAAATTACAAAATATCACGCGGAATGCTAAAATAATGTCTAATGTTTTGACTTGCTACTGATTTTACCCTCCTATTGGTATCCTCAGAGGTCTGCAGATAGAGTACAGAGCAGAGGATGCCCATCATCGGAATTAAATTCGTGAGCATATTTTTTTTTTTGTTTGTTGTATTTTTTTTGTCAGTTCAATGTTCGAGCCTTTTATCTAATTATCACTCTGAGGCGCGGAAGTTCTTGGATGTTTAGGTGTATAATTAAAAAGTTTCGTTACAGAATATTGTATCGAGGTAAAACTGTTGCTTAATTGTGGGGATGAAATTAACCCTTTTAAGGAATTTGGAAATTTTCCTGACGAAAGCGGTGAAGAGTAAGCTTTGAATGTGGGTTTAGAAAGTGCTGTAAGAGTTATAAGGAAAATGTCCTCGGTAGGTAGGAATTGAGCAATAGGGTGGATATTGGTTTTTGTTTTTTTGACTGTCTCGTCTCGAAGGTGTGAGTATCGAAAGAATGGTATTAATGTAAAAAAACATGCTTCGGGCAATTATCGCCTCGCCTTTGAATATTGGAAGTCTCGAGTTACTATTTTGCTCGAATATGTGTGCGAGAATTGACCAAAGATTATCACCAATGTCAAACTTAAAGTCAAAAGGTTTTTAAAAGGATATTAAATGGATCATATAGGAACAACTTATAAGCTATGTAGGTACTTGAATTTAAAATATTTAAATGAATGAACGCCGATTCCTTGCGTACTAGAATATGCATTGATAATTGGATGCATATTCTCTCTACAAATCGTACAAAAAACTGTTACCATATAAAGATATTCTCAAGATTTAAAGTTGAAAAGAGAGGGCGCTTTATGCAATGTATACACCTGTCACGTTCTAATTGTTCTTAAGTTGTAATTAAACATTTTATTATTTAATAGCTTCTGTCCACGGTTCCGCCTGCGTGGTAGTCGGATAAAAAGTAGCCTATGCGTTATTCTGATGTATAAGCTATATTACAGTAAAGTTTTATCAAAACCCGTTCAGTAGTTTTTGCGTGAAACAGTAACAAACATCCAGCCTAAAAAACTGTCGCGTTTATAATAGTCTACTACTATTAAAGTTCACACAGATAAAGTCAAAAACAGTACGTAAAAACATACGACATGTAAAAAGGCGAGCTTAATCCTAACATAAGTTTTTTTCCAGCAAACCTTTGAGTAGCATTACTTTTGAGTTTGAGTAGTATTAAGTATTCGGCTTTCGAGATGAATTTTTGTCAGCTAGGTATTCTTTAAATATGTATGAAATATACCCCGAATATACGAAATTTTACTTTGTAAAAACTCACAAAAAATGTCTCAACTTCTACCTTCATTTAAACAAATTAGTCCCAGTCGTGTCATAAAACATTTTTTCTAGTAAAAACACTTTTTACTACGATTTAATAGTCAATTACTTAAAAAATCTACTTAAAGTGGGCTGTATTAGTCTTATCTGCCCCAGGGGTGAAATTCCTTCAAGGGCCGAAGGGTTCCTCAGGGTTCCTTAAGATCCGTCTAATGCCCTTTGTGGATGCTTCATTAATTAATTCTTCGGTCAATCCTGATAAATAAGGGATGGGTTTTTTGTAGAGCATTCTAGAAACATATACTGCATGAATTGGAACCCTATTCTCTTAGGCTTAAGTATTATTAACATTTTCGCATTTTTTGCAGCGAACGCTCATGCGGTTTTCGCACGGAAATTGGAACTTTATTTATTGGGAATAGGAGAACTGGAGAACTGGGACTAGAGAAGTTTGAAGGGATGGCTATTACCATCTGTCATCTGCTATACCACTGTACCTCTATAGCTGATTTAGACAGGCTGCTGTCTGATGAGACTGACGCTGAAATGATAGTTCTGTCAGTAATTAATCTATTGATGTGGTCATTTAAATGTATGTTTGGTCAAACTATTTCAATCAAAATTACTGAACGGATTTTGATGAAACTTTACAGTAATATAGCTTACTAGCTTCTGCCCACGGCTTTGCCCGCGTGGTACCCGGATAAAAAGTAGCCTATGTGTTATTCTGATATATAAGCTATGTTACTGTAAATTTTCATCAAAATCCGTTCAGTAGTTTTTGCGTGAAAGAGGAACAAACATCCTCACAAACTTTATAATATTAGTAGGATACATCAGAATAACACATAGGCTACTTTTTTTTTATTCCAAAAAGCATAGGCTACTTCCTATACTAGTGCGGGGTCGGAACTATGAACGTCTCTATAAGTTTATTTATTTATTTTTGAATTTTAAGAAAACTTACAGCTAGGTACACATGAAATTACTTAATTAAATACTTACATGCAAAGTGCATGTAGGTAGGCTGAGGGTCAATTAAAAGTTTCCATTAATAGAAAAAAAAATATATGCTAAAACTACAGATATGAGGACAACGGATCAGAGATAAAAAAAAGATAAGAAGTTACATAGTTTACAATGACATAAATAATAATAACTTAACTGTCTAAAAAGAATTTGTTTACAAGTAAGCGTCTAAGCAACTGCTTGCCCGAATAATAAATGCGTTCTGGCTATAATTCGTTGTAGCTCTGGGTATATATAAGATGTTGGGTCTCCTTAGTGCTGCGTTGTTGGTGCGAAGTCCCACTAGCTCCAGTATCTCAGAGCAGTCTACCGCGCCATTTGCAATGTTCACAAGATATGACAGATCGGATACTTTCCTTCGTTCATAGAAGGGTAGGAGATGGAATTTACGACAATTAGTTATATATCTGGTAGGTAGATTTTTGTCCGAAATTGCAGATAACGTAGGAACCTCTTTTGAATACGTTCTTTTCGTGTGGAATATACGTTATGATACTTATGCTAATAAATAAATGCACAACCAACAGATACGTACTAGTCCTGCCTCGCACAAAGATTCCCTGTGTGTTGGGTATCAGGAACATATATCTGTGAACAATAAAGTGCTTTTTGCGGATAAAGCACATTATTACGCTAGATGCACTAAAACTTAGTCAATTTAAAATAAGTTCTTAGTTAGGTCTAATCTTTTATTTACATACAAATTTTTTTCTTACTTACAAACTGTTTATATGGTGTTCGCCTGTAATTGGTTCCTCATGTAGCATAAGACTTACTAGTTTATACCTCATTAATTTTGTATTCATGTGTAAACTGTTGGCGAACCTAATAAATAAAATAAAAATGACTTAATTATACTCATTATAATTTTAAGGTTTTCAACCCTCAAACCTAACTAAAATATTAGACGATGCAAAAACCATCTCACCTATAAATTTTGCCAAATCACCAATCATTAATCGAGTGTTCATTGAATCGATAAAAGGTTTTTTGAGATCTCATCAAAACCGCAAGCCATACAAAAACTCCGTACCTTGAGCCGATTGAGGTATCTTTTTGATGTCTTCGATTATATAAATACTGGATTGGTTCATATCAGCATAATCAACATGGAATCACACCCTACAAAGCCTCTTTCTCTCCTGCCGTTGCGCCTCTCGTCTATTTCGTGCGACCATTACGATATCAACCCGTCTTATTTCTAGAAGACCAGATTTTTTTTGTCCAACTTACGCCACCGTGGTCGTTATTGGTTTTACGTGAAAGAAAATACATTGTTTGCCCCCACACTATGGGGCAATTTTGGGGGCCATAAAACAAAACTGCATTTACAACATAAATGTTATTTTCTGTTTTTTTTGTTTTTATCTGCGACGCAAGCCAATGCTTCGAGTACATGAGTTTGGGTTCTGAGGTTTATTGCTAGTGACTTCGTTTGTCTGTCACTTTATTTCTTCAACATCGATTGAAAAGTTTTTTTTGCTTTCGATTTGTGTAACTTCAACAAAGGTTTTAAGATAGGTTTATTGTGGGTTTCAGGAACTACGACTATAATGGTACCACAACATCTAAACCTGGAACAAATACCTGCAGATCATGCAAACAAATGTTCCGCAGTGGAAATCGAACCCACACATTTTGAGTCCAAGCGGCTGCGCCACTGAAGTATGTTTTTCGCTCGACGCGAAAAACACATTTATCGTAATATTAGTAAGATTATCTTATCTTATCATAATCCTCAAATGATGACTACGCTCATGATGAGTTGATTCGTGTTAACGATATTGTGTATAATTTAATATATGCCGACACTGTTGGGGTAAATGAGTTTTTGAGTACAGATCCCGGCTAGATAGAGCAATGATTTAAGAAAGGTGATGGGCAGACTCGAACTTGAAGTGGCGCGTGTCGGGAGAAGCCTATATCCAGCATTGGACTATTGTGAGCTGATAATGATGATGATATATAATTTAACTCAAAACCAACTAATTTTATTACTATGACATAACTTTTTTCGGATACGTCTCCGTCAGGGTGATCAAAGATAACCAATGACGAGAAAAAAATATATTGTAAGAGTACGGAGCTCCCATGCGCGGTACGTCTGAACGCTGCGGTTAGATAGTTCAAAATAAAAATAACAATTTGCTCAACTCCTATCCAGTAGAACTAGAATCTTTAGCTTCTTATAGGAGCTCTAGAATAGTCTCTTTAAAACGAACGCAATGATTTAGGTAGCAATTGGAACGAACGGTGATTGCGTTGGATTTGAATTCCAGTTTGTGCGTGATTTTACGTCCGCTGAGTTGGTGATGATATTAGCCAAAATGAATCTCAGTTTTTTTTTTCATTATTGTGCCATGCAAATATTAGTACATTGTACCGCGTTTAATTTTAATGATCGTCAATCAGTTATGCTCGGATGCTGTGTTTCGGATTGAAGAGTATGAGTGTCGGTGAAATAACAAGATCGGCACCCAGCAAGTAATATCTCTAGTATTTAAGTTGACGTTTCTATATGATCCTTGTGATTTCAATGAATAAAAACCTATTGACTTTGACTTTGACGTTGCAAGCGTCCGTAAGTTATGGGAATCGCTTACCAACGGGTGGGCTGTATGATTTTTTGCCACATTAGCTGTATTTTTAGATGTTTTGTTTCGTGTGGGGTATTGTTTTGGATTACTATATTTTTTTTTTACAATATCTTAAAAATATCAGCTTTGACATGGACCAAATCCGTAATCTCCCGCTTGATACGCTGATGTACTAGATCAAGAGATCCAGTCAATGGTCGAAAAAAAATATACTACGATTTTAATTAAGGATGTGAAAATTTGCGTTCAAAAGCCAAGCACATGAGTTTATTTCGTTCTTTTAAAATTCAATATAATAAATTACTTGATTTGATTGTAGCTACGGGCGTAGGCTATACAAGACTACGTCGTAGCAACACTACGACGTAGCACATAGTGAAATTATTTACCGTGCAAACTGTCAGAAACAGAATAAAGTCACGTGTCAACAAACACCTACATTATATCTCTATAATAATCTTCGAAAAAGTTATTATAGACTGACGAAAATAAGGGTGATTCACCGGATAAGGATCGTGGATGGATTTTTACCACAATCATAGATTGTTTTTTACTTCCCAAAGAATCCTACAAATTAAGTTTGATAGTGGATAAAGTTTATGAAAATATATATATATATATTTTATAAAAAAAAATAACAAAACCTACTTATTTAGTGTATAAGCGTTTTGACTTATTGTTATAATTTTATAAATACTATTATTGAATAATATATAAATGAATAAATACATATTTACCCAAACGCCTCACAGATACCTACCTAACAGCAACTAACAGCAAAATCACAAGGGCGTCGACCCACACGTACTCGTACTTGTCCGATAAAAGATGACAGAAATCAAAAAATAAGTCTTCCATAAAAACGTCATCTCCGATGTATGTGCCATTACGAACTCTCTGGAACTTTTAATAGGGACCTATCAGAGAAAATAATTGTCGCGAAGAAGTTTTCTGAAAATATTCCGTGGAAAAATGAGAGGTAATCCCGCTGACGTGTTCGGAGGCGAAGTAAGTGTCGAAAAGTTTTAGGCGGCCTATTTGAGTATATGTATTAGCTTTTTATTCTCGCTTGATTTCTTTCTGTGATTTCAAAAGTAATGACAGGCTATAACTCAGTTTTCAAAGCCAGACAAACAATTGTATAACATTTTTGTTCATTGTTTTTTTACTCATAATCTGCTGAACTTATAAATGTCTTCAATAGTTATTACAAAAATAAACTGGCCTCTAGAGAAAGAGAGGCGAACGATTATAATTACATTAGTGTTTCTTATAGACAGTTGGAACTAAACGTTCTCCGTCCGTAATTATAATTCTGAAAAGAACGTGCCAAAGAAACAGAATTCGTTCTGAAAAGAACGTGCCGAGGAGCCAGAGGAGCCAGAGCCTCCCTGATGAAACAATGAACTGCCATTTTTTTCTGAATGAACTTTAATCCTGCAGGGCCGCAGATAACCTTGGTCAGCGTCACCGGACTACGATATGTGCTCCGATCGCCGTTGCGCCGCCTTTAATAGGTTCTTATCATTGAGTTTAATTGACATTTGCTAACATTGATGAAAAAGTTTCGTTCTACAACTGTCAGATTTTACGAATACGGAATTCTGTTTGCATATTATTGCTATAAGAGAATAGCAGTTACAGAGCTTATGCTATTATTTACTATTATAGAGATATATACGGTTTAAGATCATTATTTACAATGTTCTTATACTACTTAACAAGTAGGTACTCAGATGCATTTTAGATTCAGTGAGAGTAACATCCATGGCTAGGTAAGTAGGTAGGTAAAGGACCTACCTACACAAACAGAAAAAAATATAATTGATAAAACACAGAACCAAATCTATCATTTAATTTACATGAAAGTTAAGAAAAACATTGTAAGTAGTGAGAAAAAAAAGGTGAAATGGATAGAGAGGGATATTCACACATGCGTGATTTGTGATTTCAGAGTCATCGGTGATATTTTGCCATAATCAAGAAGTCAAATCAGTGATGTTTTTATCGTATGTGTATAAAGATCAGCGGTGAAAAAATCAATACCTTGGACATAGCCGAGTCCACGGACTTTTCATGAAATTCAATATGTCATCGGATCAAAATTCGAAGACATAAGTTAGTGCGTGCTAACTACTTGTAAAATGCCGTTTGCCTTATGATTGGATGCCCTCCTGACTACCCCCTACACGGTATTCTCAAAAATCTACGCACTGAATATTATATCTTTTTATAAGGTTTTTCATCATGAGGACATCAATCGTGAACGTTCATATTGTAAAAACGGGAATTTTCACGTATCGGTGGAGGCACCGACTAAGTTTCGACTCATTCTGAGAGTCTTCATCAGGGTGAGTGATCCCGTTTTTACAATATGAATAGTCAAGTTCACGATAGTTTTTGGAATAAAATCGTGAACGTGTTAGTTTTTTGTTATTAATTTGTAGTTAATATCATTAATTAATGGATGTGTATGGTATGATTATGATAATATTTTTTAAATAGAACCAGCGAATGGAAAACAGTGAAAACTGTCTAACAAATATTTTAGCTGAAATAACAGAACATTGATAATTTTATGTAAATGAGTTTATAAATTTTGTACTGAGATACAACTTAGGTATTGAACTGAAGATATTTTAATTACAAGTTTCAGTATCGTATCATTGTTCAGAGAGGCCTTATTCTCATGCTATGTTATTAATAAACGTGTCTGATCTAGTCTTATTTAATGAAATAAATATACAGAAAATAATCTTATGAATCGAAGCATAAATTCAAAAACTGCAAATATTCACAAGCCAATGCAAAAAACATAAGACATTAGTCTTGACTCCACACTGGGTCCAGAACACTCTCTGTGTTGTGGACCAAGTGTGGGATCAGAACTATGTATGTGTATGTAGGGGTTAAAAAAATGGTTAAAAAACTGAGAACCCTTTGTTTAAAAATGCTGCAAAGTACTAAGTACATAGTTTAAATAGACCTAGACCTTATTTTCAAATCCTACTAATATTATAAACGCGAAAATTTGTGAGGATGGATGTTTGTTACTCTTTCACGCAAAAACCACTGAACGGATTTTGGTGAAACTTTACAGTAATATAGCTTATACATCAAAATAACACATAGACTATTTTTTATCAGGGTACCATGCGGGCGAAGCCGTGGGCAGAAGCTAGTACTATATAGTACAATTAAGAATCTGCAGAACATACATACATTTATCTCGCAGCGGGAATTTAACCCGCACCTCTTAATTTCAGTCGACTATTCAGCCTCCGCGCCACCGAGGTGGTTGTATTAAGTTAATAATAAAAATAAATAAATAAATAATGCTGGACATTTTTCACACAGCATCATTTTGCCCCAAACTAAGCAAAGCTTGTATTATGGGAACTAAATGACTGTTACACTACTTATATACTTTTTTGTTAAAACATACATTTATATATAGAAAATACACAGAGCCGAGACAAATATTTGCAGATCATACAGACATTTGTCCCGTGGCGGGAATCCCGCAACGTTCTGCATCTCAGGCGGGCTTTCGCCCACTGCGCCACAGAGGTCGCCAAGTGTGATCGGTAAGTCACCACGTATGATGAATCTAACTTACTTTGTAACTCAAAGTAAAGAATCTAGCACCCACGTCCGATTTTAAGCAACTGCCGAACAACAACTCACACGTTCGTATTCAAATCTTGGGTATTTGCATTCTGTAGGCGTTGCGCTGTGTCGCAGGTGCGAAGTATGTGATCCAGTTAAAAGCTGAGCTCAGATTTTAATTAGAAAAAAATAAACATGGAAAGACACTTAATTGAATTTGATGTCCTCTGTGGCGCAGTGGGCGAAGGTCCACCTGAAACGCTGATGATTGCGGTTTCAATTCCTACCGCGGGACAAATGTTAGTATTATCTGCAAATATTTGTCTGGGGTCTGGGTGTTTTCTATGTGTAATATGTATTTACAAAAAAAAATGTATATAAGTAGTATATCAGTCATGTATTTCCCATTACACAAGCTCTACTTGTCTTGTTTTCTTGCCTTTCTTTCCTGGTTTGGTGGCGGAGGAACAGGAAGTAGATAAAAACCGACGTTTCAAAGTGATCCTTGTGATTTTATTGAATAAATGAATTTTGACTTTTGACTTTTTTGACTTCTGCTTACATTGGGGCTAGATGATGCTGGGTGAAAAATCTCCAGCATTATTTATGAATTTTAAGAGGAAAAGAGACATATTCAACCTTCTAGAAGCGAGAGTTGAGATGTAAAATTAAATGGAGCTTTGTTTGTAGTAAACAACACTTCCTTGTGGTGTACAATAAAGTATTTTCATTCATTCATTAATTCATTCATTCATTCATTCAACGATTATTGAAACCAAATAAGTAACCACTGAATAAGTAAAGAGATATCTCGCGTCAAGTATACTGAAAGTAACGTTATTCATGGTTTAGGTAATTTAGATAGATAGAAAATTCTTTATTGCACAACTATAAAGTACTGTACATAGGCGAACTTAATGCTAGATATCATTCTTTTCCAGCTAACCTTTGTGTTAATGGAGAAGAGTCTTGAGGTAGTTTATTTCGCAAAGTGTCCCCCGTTGGTGGAGCCTCGCTCCGAGCCGAACCATTCCAAGAATTTTCCCAGGCTGGTAACGTGGCTCTCGTGGCTTAGTTGGTATAGCATTACCAAGCTCGAGGTAAAGGATATTTATGAATCTCGCCAAGGTTGATATTTATGAAATCTTTTGATTAACAGGATCTTAAATAAAAGCAATAAACAAAAACCTGCATATTTAATCGTGATAATGTTGACAGGCATAACGAATCGTAGTAGAACAACTAATCTTCATATTGTTCACATCGATCCTATCCATCTAAATGTTACCAAAAGTTAAGTCGCCCAATGAACCTCTGGTTTTAAATTATGCAGGAATAATAATGCTGGACATTTTCACACAGCGTCATCTAGCCCCAAAGTAAGCAGAGCTTGTGTTATGGGAACTGCATGACTGATAAACTACTACAATACGTTTTTTTGTAAATATATACATAGAAAAAACCCAGACCCGAGACAAATATTTGCAGATACAAACATTTGTCCCGCGGCGGGAATCAAACCCGCAACCTTATGCATCTCAGGCGAACCTTCACCCACTGCACCACAGAGGTCGTCTTAATGTTTTTTTTAATGGTAATCTAAACTTTTAATGTGTAGTATTTGTTTCTTTATCCAAATGACATTGTGAATGATCTTTCGTTAACGCTACGAGGTCTTTCAAGGATGATAGATTTCAAAAAGATCTTCTTTCATAAAGTTCTTATAAATGGATTTCCCACAGTGGATAAATGCCCTAACACTTGCTCTGCAACCTGCAAAGTGTTCAAACTATATTTATTCGCGTCGTAACATCGAACATCGGAGTCGAAACTTAAAGAAATATCTCTTACAGGAGCATTCGCTCTTCAACACTTGTATGGTACACAACTGTACAATCTTTTACTTTATTTTTACATAGTTGGAAGACTTTAATAACACTAATGAGCTACAAATTGTAAAAATTAGCCTTCGACAGTTTTCACTAATAGTTAGTTAAGTTTAATTATAACTAGTTGTTGCTCGCGGCTTCGCCCGCGTGGTATGTTAATAAAAGTAGCATATGATCGTCTCCAGGTTTCAAACTATGTCCACCAACTTTTGAATGAATCGAACCAAGGATTACAATTTATACAAAGTTTAGAACTCAATTGCACACCACCAAAGGGTAGTTTTGAAAAAAAAAATACGTGTTTCATTATTTACTTTAAAGTTTATTTATACAGAGTTTTGAGCGAATGAAACAATTTTTTTCATAGAAACTTTACCGCCCTATTTAACCCCCTTAGGGGTCGATTTTCGAAAATCGACTTTTATGTGTTATTCCTATGAATTCCTATGAATTAGCCTATGTGTTATTCCAGATCCTAAACTATCTACATTCCAAATTTCATCAAAATCGGTTTAGAAGTTACGGAGATACGTGGTAACAAACATTCACACACACACACAGACTTTCGCATTTATTATATTAGTAGGATTATCTGTTTAGAATAATGAGTACTTTCCTCGTATACTGCTGTCATTAGTTAGGTAGTATACATTAAAGAGAAGTAATTTTACTAGTAAAATAGTCCTATGATCCTACGTTAATACTCTACTTACAATAATAGGTAAATACAACAAGCCATATCAGCTAAGAAACACTAAAAGAAACAAGAAGCCGCTGATTTCTCAAAAAAGTTTCGCCCTGCCACAAATAGGTATGCATAAAATAATGAGTGCTGAATAGGTTGGTGGTTCCTACGAAGAAGGAGTTTTGTCTGTAATTAGTAGAACAGGGTTGAATATATAGTTTAAGATAATTACGTCGTATCGTTGCCCGCTGAGAGGTTTTGAGTTTTAGAAAATAAGACTTTATTTTCTTTAACTTTTTGACTTTTTTTTTGTAGCAGTACACAGCAGAACATAGGCCATAAAACATCACTTATACAACTATTATTAAAGATCAAGATAAAATAAAGTTTTTTATTATTTCAAAAATACAGTTTGGTACAATTCCAGTAATACAATTATGACTAATCATTAGTTAACTGTATACTGTCATGTACCAAGGAGCACTGTTACTTATGGATTATTGTAAACTAGCCTCTGTCTGCGGTTTCGCCCGCGTGGTACCCGAATAAAAAGTATCCTATGTATTATTCTGATGTATAAGCGATATTACTGTAAAGTTTCATAAAAGTCTGTTCACTAGTTTTTGCGTGAAAGAGTAACAAACATTCATCCTCACAAACTTTCGCGTCTATTATAGTAGAAGGATTTCTACGCCAAGTTATTCTGATAAATCTTTTAATTTCGTTGGCAATACTGCGACCACGCTACCCAAAAGAACAGACTGCGACTATCTTGCATCTAACCTAAAAACTGTATATAAATCCAAATAAAAACTAATAGAAAGACAAATAAGGCATTCTCTGAAAACTATCGTGAACTTGACTATTCATATTGTAAAAACGGGAATTTTCACGTACTGCACTATCGGTGAAGGCACCGACTAAGTTTCGACTCATTCCGAGAGTCTTCATCAGGGTGAGTGGTTGCGACTTTCTCCTTCCGCGTCGCGCCGTGCACTAGCTAGGTAGC
Organism: Perizoma flavofasciatum; assembly: GCA_958496245.1. NCBI lineage: Eukaryota > Metazoa > Arthropoda > Insecta > Lepidoptera > Geometridae > Perizoma > Perizoma flavofasciatum. Next base: position 11,179,160 of record OY292433.1, read on the forward strand.
GCACGGCGTACCGATAGTGCACCGATAGTGCAGTACGTAAAAAATCCCGTGTTTACAATATGAATTCTTTGAAAAGTTGTTCTCTATCCCAAATAGTAAAGTAGAATCTATTAATTGCTTTTCGGTGGATACACTTATAGTAGTGTAAACAATTAACATCACTATTAGATAAGCGACATCTCTCGTCAGCTGTAATAAATATAATATTGATAATGTTTATTGATTTAATAGGCTTGGATAACTGCAAAGTTTCCACTGCAGATGGAGCTTCGGCGCTTCGAATCATAACATTCTAACAATTTCAACATGGCTAAGTTGGTATAGCACTTGTGTGCCAAGTGAGAGGTCGTGGTTTCGCCTTCCGAATATATAAAAATAAAAATAAATAAATAATGCTGGACATTTTCATACAGCATCATCTAGCCCCAAAGTAAGCAGAGCTTGTGTTATAGGAACTCCATGACTGATATACTACTTATATACTTTTTTGTTGTAAATACATACATATTATACATAGAAAACACCCGGACATGAAACAAATGAATGCAGATTGTACAAACATTTGTCCCGCAGCGGGAATCGAACTCGCAACCTTCTGCGTCTCAGGCGGACCTTCGCCCACTGCGCCACCGAGGTTGTTAATATGAAATCTTATAACATTTTTTATTCCAAAAACTATCGTGAACTTAACTATTCATATTGTAAAAACGGGAATTTTCACGTACTGCACTATCGGTGAAGGCACCGACTAAGTTTCGACTCATTCCGAGAGTCTTCATCAGGGTGAGTGATCGCGACTTTCTCCGTCACGCGGTGCACTGAACTTAGTCGGTGCCTTCACCGATAGTGCAGTACGTGAAAATTCCCCTTTTACAATAAGAATCTTATAACATTGTTGTTATTAACTGCATTGAATTTTGAGGCATCAGCCATCGGTTAGTGTTCCAATAAATCATCGATAGGCTTGCAGCCTGTCACTAGGCATGTGCCAATTGTAATGTTTAATCATTTCTCTGACTTACCCCAACTTGATGGTATCAAAAAACTCACCGAGCCTGTATCTGAGGAAGTCCATGACACTATATTGCCTAGTTGTGAGCATGTTTGTTTGTTTTGTGTTTGACTTAAATCTTCAGTTCTCACGTCACAATAACTACCTGGTAACTTAGGTCATGAACTGTATAAAATAAAGTCAAAATTGTGTCATCAAACTTGGAACTCATCTGCACTGCAATCCACATTGATTGACGCTATACGATAGAACCCACAAATCCACAGACAGACGAGCCACAGACTTTGAATTGCAAATGGAACAAAGAAAACAAGACAATTAATTCTGTAACACAGAGCGGTTGTTTAATCAGCTAAGTAGAATGTTGTTTTGGTGTGTGTCGTTTCGTTGGTGACTAGTTTTTGACGGTGACTTTGTTCTGGATTAAAGGGAAACTTTCACCTCAAACATAGAATAATAGTATTACGTACGTTAAGCCCAGTTCTTTTGTATAAAAAAAGAAAACTATACAAAATAAGAATATCTACAAAATGAATTTATTGACTACTAAGTAGGTTGACTTATGACATTGTGCTATATGGATAGAAGAATAACACAATTGTGTTATTCTTCTATCCATATAGCCACAATTCCATAAGTTATTATCAAATAACATTCTAGAGTGAGATAGATTTATCAAAAATAAGCCTAGTAAAGGTCTATTTTCTTCGATCGAAAATGTTATCAAGACAGAAATGAATAGAGATAAATTCGAAAATTTTACTTTTACCTTTTTTACACTTTGTTAGGATTATGCGCTTGCAACATATCATATGGAATTCTAACTACTTGCAAAAACGTGGGCATCTGTCATATGTAATGTTTGGAAGTGTCTTTGGCTACCCCTTACTTGGTACCCCTGAATGATCTACAGTTGAGGATATACGTTTTTTAGGAAGCTCTCTTCGCTTGTCTTTTCTTCTTTTTATTTTTCAAAATAAACAAAATATTCATATTGTAAAAACGGGAATTTTCACGTACTGCACTATCGGTGAAGGCACCGACTAAGTTTCGACCGTGCACTACTTCCGCGACGCGGAAGGAGAAAGTCGCAACCACTCACCCTGATGAAGACTCTCGGAATGAGTCGAAACTTAGTCGGTGCCTTCACCGATAGTGCAGTACGTGAAAATTCCCGTTTTTACAATATGAATAGTCAAGTTCACGATAGTTTTTGGAATAAAACAAAATATTTCTCGTCGTTTTCAGCAATTAAGTTGGTATATTTATTCATAAACACCCGCAGTGACCTTTTTTGTCCAGTCGTTAATCCTTGTATCGTGGGTCTTAAGAACTATAAATACCATGGTACTGAACACCCAGAGCTAGAATAAATATTATTTGCAGAACACATGTTTTATCTATACTAATATTATAATGAGTAAGTATTTTTTGTTTGTTTGTGTTTCTTTGTTTGCACCGAATATGCTCCGAAACTACCGGACCGATTTTAACTATTTTTTCACCAATAGAGAGCTAAATTATCAGGAAGTAGCATAGGCTATAATTTATTTTCAAACCATTAGAGATCCTTAAGAAAATTTCAATAATGTGGGTTACATTATTGAAATTTTCAGCAAGCAAAAATTTCAATTAGTAAAATTTTGCATATGAAATTCATTATTTGGCGTGCGCTGAGAAAACTATTGATGATACATAAACATTATGTACTACATAATTACAGTACTCATTTATTTCCTACAAAAAAGTTCTGGGGGGGAATATATCTAACTATCATAGTTAAGTCACAATAGCAGCTTTTGTGTTCTAAAATTTGATTAGATCGCGGGCAGAAACAAAAGTTGGTTACATTCGTATCGTAGTATTAATTTTTATTCAAATAAATAGATTTATCATCAAGGGTATTAATGAAACATTAAAATACTTTACTGTTACTTTAGATCCCGACATTCCCACGGAATAGAAACTTACGCGGGTGTAACTGCGGGGCGCAGCTAGTACATGCATACATGTATACATATACATTTCTGTTCCGAAAATGAAGCCTGTACATCTTGCGTCTCAGCTACACACCCGCTGTGCCACTGAGGTCATCATCAGGTCAACAAGGTCGTTTGAATTTTCTATTCATCATGATTCGTGAAATCTATTATTTTACTTTTTTGGCAATTGTGCCAAAAATGAAGGTCACGAAATTTGGAATATATTTTTTTTGTTAGAAATGGGATACGTATTCGGTTTCTAGTAAAGGGAATGTTATTTTTTCAGATTTTTTTTATCAATTTTATTACCTATTTAATTTATTTATTTTTCATAGATTTTCAGTAATTTCTTTGAAACCTACCTGATCAGTACCAGATATACATACATTAGCCTTGCATCTTATGACATAAGATGAAGAATGAGATGAAGATTTACCAAGAAAATAAAGACGGAGACAGATCCCAACAAAAAAACCCAGCTTATAACTGAAAAAAGGGTACATTCATTGAGAGCAAAAGCCTTCTTCGAAAAGTTGAGAGAATTCATGCGATGGACTCACAATTATATCATTTAGCTGTCAGAAAAATTTACCTCTGCCTAAGCTGCCAGATCAAATGTCATATTATAGTCGGCAGCTATATTATTATAATTTTCCTTTAAGTAGAAGGATCCTCCCGACAAGCTTTAGCGAAAGAACGGGTGTTCGCTTATCATTGCACAGAAAATGAATTCTCTAAAGATTCTAATTTGGTGGCTTCCGCTGTTTATCACCGTTTATGTAACACTGACAAAACGGGCATAACAAATATTCGCTTGGTTGCTGATGGATGCGGGGGCCAGAACAAAAATTGTATTCTCATTGGAACATGCTCCAAATGGTTGTTAGAAAATAGAGTGTCAAAGGTATTGAGATGGTTTTCCCCGTCACCGGCCACTCATATATGCCCGCTGATAGGCAATTTGGCATAATAGAAAAAAAACTAAGAAAACTAGAAGTAATAGTTGAACCGAAGGAAATAAGTCAGACTATCGGCGAAACATCAACGTTGGTTAAATTTGGGACGGATTGTCCTGTCTACAACTGGAGAGATGCAGTGAAAAGTGTCATAAAGCCAACGACGTCATGGCCTATGGCTTTTATGGAGTGTAAAAGGTTTATACTGAAAAGGTCAAAGACATCTGGAAACGTTCTTGTCAGAGGTGAAACCTTCTACGAAAGTGATTTGGCCAAAAGCGTAAACGTATGCCAACGCCAAAAAGTTATAGGCATGATTAGTCCGCAAGCCATGCCTAATGTGGTTCCGGTGAATAAAAATAAGCTAACAGACGTAAACAAACTTTTGTGTAAGCATTTCGGGACAAGCTGGAAAGATATTCCTACCCTACATTTTTACAAAGACGTACTTTACGCACAGGAACAAATTAATGTTTCACCAACAGAAGAAAATTATTGCGAAGGAGGGACGGGAGATGATTGCGAATTACGCATTTAAATTTTAGCATAACATTTTCACATAATATTTAATTAATAAAACTTAATTTCATATAATATACTTTTCTTATCTTGTGTGACACCCCTGAATACATTTTAATTTGATTGAATTCAAACACGGCAATACTCGTATGTCAATGGGTTGGGATCAAACATGGCAATGTGCATAATATTTGGTAACAAATACGGCATTCTTTGATTTTTAGTATCAAAACCGGCATTCTGCGAAATTATTATCAAAATTCCGACTATATTATGTAACAAAGACCAAATCCTGTGTTATTATTTATTTTTTACAGCAAACGATTTGAAATATGATTTCAAAAATAATTTCAAAACAGACTTAGTAAAACGTTTTTATTGAATTACCAAAATTCAGCCCAAGTACAGATTACCGCCTTTGATTCTATAGGACTCATGTCTGGTACCTACTTATTAACTAGGTAGGTATTGGAGATTATCGGAGACTAATATACCTGCACTATTAAGTTATTCAAAAAGTATTTTATTTCCTTCCAAAAATCCTACTAATATTATAAACGCGAAAGTTTGTCAGGATAGATGTTTGTTACTCTTTCAAGAAAAACTACTGAACGGGTTTTGATGAAACTTTACAATAACATAGTTTATAAATCAGAATAACACATAGTTTTCTTTTATCCGGGTATCACGCGGGCGAAGCCGTGGACAGAAGCTAGTAATATGTAAATAAGCCTTAAAAATAAAACCCAACTCAATCAATAAAGAACTCATTTACAACGAAATAACATGGAATTTTAAACGTTAAATACACGTCAGTAATCATACGCATCGATTGCTGACACGAAAACGCATTAACGTCCTGAATTCGTCAGAAATATCCACAGAGCAAGGAGAGGTTATATCAGCTGATAGAGACCATATAAATGTAAATTTTGGTTTTACCTTTAACCTTAAAGGTAAACCATTTTCTACTAATATACTTAGTCGATCAAAGAGTAGTAGTGTTACCAAAGAACGATAAGCGCTGTTGTTTCGGAATAATATAGGCTAAATAGTGCAATAGTTTTGTAAGAAATTGTACATTGTAGCTGGTAATATATTAAAGTTGATTAAAAAGAATGACATTGATTTATGCTAACTCAATCGCAAATTCATTTATTTGTGGAGTACCTACTCCACCTACACTATACTTACCTATTTCGTAGAATACCTGAAACATAAAATCAACCATCATACATTTGCATAAAAAATCACTCGTATACTCGCAATTATTCAAAGTTTAATTTACTACGGCTGGTCACACTCTCATTTTCTCACCGTGGCCAGTCATAGCCTTTATATTATTTCATTCAAAATAATTTCAAAATACATTTATCTGAAAGAAAAAAGTTCACTCTTTTCATTTAATTGTTCTTTGTATTCATTACAAAGAACTGGTTGACTACGGAGTGTCTGCGGAAGATCGTGTCTAGTCGTATAAATCAAGACTTTTTCCTTTATCTACGTCTTGTCCGGAATACGCTATTGGAATTTGCAAGTCTGATTTGACCATTTTCAATTTACAATCAACAGAATAAAATTAATTGTATAAACGGTAACGTAAGAACGTTACTTGAATTAACACAAAAGGAAGCGGTTGGGAGAAGGAATGAATTTTTAATGTCCTCGATTTATTCGAAGAGGCTGAGATATAGTCGTTTACGTTGGCTGAAGGCTTGTTGGGAATTTTAAACAGGCGGTGGTGGATAAGCAAACTTACCTTAGACAAAATACAATCAAACCTAGGCGCAAAGTTTTTCATATGATAACGTCTAATATCTGTGGTATTTGTCTCTTAGTCGCATTTTATTATTTCACAAGAAGATTAGACTCGTAAGTTGATGCATTTATTTTTAAAAATAAAATCATTCTTGTCAATTTTACAAAGCATCATTAAGCCCTAGAGTAAGCAAAGCTTGTGTTTTTGTAAATACATACATACATATTACCTATACATAGAAAACACCTGGGTATTTACGAGTCTGGACTCGAGACAAATATTTGCAGATCATACAAACATGACACGGCGGGAATTGAACCCGCAATCTTCTGCGTCTCAGGCGGACCTTCGCCCACTGCGCCACAGAGGTCGTCATTTATGTTTCTATGTTGTTTCTTATAGTTAATTATTTAGTTTAGCACGTCAAACTCTGTATCCAACCGTTAAAGACGACAGAAAATGTTATATTGCACTAAATCCTCCCTTTATAAGTTTAGCTGAGCTGAGCGAAATCAGATCTATATATCAGATCTATATATAAGATCAGGTGATAAGTATGCAATTTTTGTTACAAGACATACATAAAAATAGCGTAGATGATTTGATGTTATTTCGTCACGATTCTATTAGTTGTTTTTGCACAATCATATTCACTAGCTCTGCATAACTGAACTTTGTCCTATGTACGCATGACAGTTGTCTAGAGGGCAGGGGATGGTCGATAAGCCGTTTTATTTGAACGATCTTTATTGGGTAGACTGGCGTTTACATAATTTTATGGGCAATCCAATGGGAAGTGTTTTGATAGATACTGATGACTTATAGACTTGGCTAATAATTAAGTAGGCACCGTCCTAGGATAAATAAACCACTTGATATAAAAACGCCAATCCATTGAAGAACACGAAATTTCTACGAATTTTTTCTTGACATTTAATTAACTCCTTTCTGAGCGTTCAGTGAAATATCTTGCAATAGTTTTTCTGTTAGGTTTTTTTAATGGTATTAACACGTGCATAAAACGAAGTCGAAAAGCTTTTTGAGAAGACCAACATGTTCTAGAACCATGAATTGAAAGGCATCTGCTTAGGCTTGCCATGCCACGTGGAATGCTAACTTGTTTCCAAAACTTTACAATATATTCCAAGGCTGGATATCGAGGTACCACAGTACTCTTAGTTCCTAATATCCACGACGCAGGACTATTATGTGTCTGTTGTATGATAAACTATCCGGGGATACTATCCGAGGATAGTTTGTCTAAACAAACTGACTCATCGGAACAAACTAAAAGCTTCATCGGCGGGGGCGTTTCGATAAATTGGGAGTATAATTCATTTTTCCACTCCATGGCACATGAAAGAGGACATTGAGTAGCCTCCGGGCATAATGTGGCGACACACGGGACGTTGTTTTGATTCTCCATAGTTTATCCGAGCATAGTTTTGTACGGTTTCAATTACTAAATCAAACATGCGCACGTCTAATTAATGCCCGGCATTCTCTTATTTACACGGTGTCCCAGAATATGTATCAAATCATTAAAAGGGTAATTCTTCACATAAAGTATATATTATTATAATTTCAAAACTCTTTATTAAGGTTCCTTAACCTTAAGTAAATAAATTATCCACGTCTAATAATAGATAGATAGGTAACTCTTTATTGTACATCACATAACATGTTGCTTACAATTTCAAACAGACTAAATTAAAAGCTAATCGCGGGAGTACAATGAGCGGTCTTATCGCTTCTAGCGATCTTTTCCAGGCAACCTTTGGATGAACAGAAATAGTAGGTATCTAAGTGCTCTCATGCACTCATCTTCCTTCTAAAACACGTTATAAAGAACACCCCCGGCCACTCTCAAAACACAAAATCCTCTGCATAGAAATGTTGTCTATTTTTTACTACTAAAGAGTAAACAATTTACGGGCCCATCTGGTGGTGGAAAGCGATAACCGCTTTCCATAATAGAAAGATAGATAGAGTTTTACTAGGAAATTCATGTGTCTAGAAGAGATCGCTTATAAGCGATAAGACCACCCAATGTACCACTAATATTGGTGATATGTTAATGTTTATTTAACTTATTCCATAAAGCGTACAATAAAGTATTTTCATTTATTCATTCATGGTTCCAATTTAGTTTCATTTTACACGTATGAAAAATGTTGTCGGGATATTTACATGACGTTAACAAGATGTAACTGTGTGCCAGAGATTGTCAGGGTGTCGCTGCCAGTCAAAATCATCAGCATTGACAGCCATCCATCTTTACTCAGAAATCTTGAGGAACAGCGCCATCTATGTTATTTTTTGAAACTTTAAAACGACTCTTGCTACATATTAAAATTAAATTGTAATTGGGTGTTTTACTATAAATAATAGACCCAAAATGAAAAGTGTCTCTTTTAACCTCACGGATCTATGTACCCACTGAGTTTTATACCTGAGGATGATCATCTCTTGAGTATTGTTATTCTGTGATGACCATCATGGGAATTACCGTTAGTAGTAAGCGTGTTTGCTTTGTCGATAAGATAAGATAAGATAAAGTTTTATTCGGTAACAGACGTCACAACTTGTGACTTGGAGCGTGGCCGCGAATGGTCCTTTTAAAGAAGGAAGGGCCTTTAACTGTCAACGAAATGTCCGCAGGAGAATAGTACAGAACGACCTCTGTGGCGCAGTGGGCGAAAGTCCGCCTGAGACGCAGTAGGTTGCGGGTTCGATTCCTATCACGAGACAGATGTTTGTAAGATCTGCAAATATTTGTCTCAGGTCTGGGTGTTTTTCTATGTATAATATGTATGTATTTACAAAAAAAAAGTATATATGTAGTATCAGTCATGTAGTTCCCATAATACTAGCTCTGCTTAGTTTGGGGCTAGATGATGCTGTGTGAAAAATGTCCAGCATTATTTTGTGGTCACCCTTTTATTCATAATCACTCACTCACTTTAGCAAGACGCTAACCTTGTCCTTTTCTTACACTAAACAAAGAATAGAGGCAGACGACTTTTATCACGCTACAAAGCGAGTTATTATGTATAAGAGGGTAAGTGTTTTTTTTTTACCTGCGACGTAAAGAACCGCGTTTATTCATTTAATTTTGACGTAAGATTTTGCTTAATTGTCTGTAACAGTTTATCTAAAAAACAGCCGATCCGATCACTAGAGGGCGACAATTGAAAACACGTCTCACGAACACGTTACTTTTCGTTGTGTACAAAAAAACATGTTTCATTGACGTCAAAAGTAAATGTACTTAGTGTCCGTATATTCGTTCTGCCCGTTGGTTGTTCTAAAATCGATCAGGCGAATGTTTGTTATTGCTTTTTCATCAAATTTCAATAAAGCTCTAATTCGATTACAGAACCAATCAGTTCATTTGATAAAATGCAAAAAAAAAACTTTTCCACTTTTTTCGACAGTGGCGTGGATTTTATACTGAGTTTTTGAATCCTGATTGGTTTGGACTGAAAACTAACTTGCTTGTTGAGTTATTACCTGTGACGTGAAAAGCCCGTATATGCGTTTACCTTAAGGATCCGGCGTACAGCGTTAATAACTTAAATTCAAAGCGCGTTCAAAAATATAGCTATCTCATTTTGACTGATGCAGGCCCACCCGTGCTTGCGCGATAGCAATATTAGCCGTTCAGACTTTGTTATAGATTTGGTGGTGTTCCGTAATACCAAAAAAGATGAATGAAAACTAGTTGTATTTTCCATATTGTATTGTTATTCTGTAACTAGACAATGGCCTCGATTCTGTAGTACACTGACTAAACTAAATTTAAACTGTCGCTCTCTTTTGCTGATAGTGCAAGCAAGAAAGAGATAGCTACAATTTTCGTGCTGTCAAATTAGTCAGATTTAAGTTTTCCATACAATTTTAGTCGTGATATCAAAACATGCTGACTATAAACACGAAGAAAAGCGGCACGTAAACTGATTTCACAGCAGCACACGGTACTAAAATTTTAGCTATCTCTTTCTTGCAAACACTATCCGTAAAAGAGAGGCATAGTTTAAATTTAGTTTAGTCAGTGTACTATACGATACGTAAAGTATTGTTATTTTTAATACGAAACAAATAAGAAGAAAACATTGTCATCTATGACGTAAAAATATCCGAAAAACAATTCGTTTACATTTCATTTTAGGTAAGTATTTTGAAAAAATATATAGCAAGGTACGTAGATAAATATTATTCGAATGCAAATAATAACATAATATGGTGGAAATAAGCTTTAATTACAAATGACTATGGTATTACGTTTGTATGGGCAATTCATCCAACGCAGGCCTCTTAAGTTGTTTCATTGTTTGTTTGTTACCATTTATCACCAACACGGCTTATTCAATTCAAATACTATACCTATTTGCAATCGATTTGTATGACTTCACGGATGGTAGAATTAGATGTGGTATACCTCTTTGTGAAAGTTGTAAAAACTAGTCCAGATATTAATGCCGTTGCTGTGTTCCGGTATGAAGAGTATGGGTGCCGATGAAATTAAAGATACATGAGACTTTTCACCCGTTATATCTTGAATTTGCAACCTCTAGTTGCAATAAAACATGGTTTTGCTCTGAAACCTTCGAATAAAAAGGCAAAGGGGGTTTTAGGATCTTTCAAAAAATATTCGTCTGTCGTGTCATCAGTTTTTCTTGGTAACTCTGCGTTGGTTCAGTGATCTTAATGAGGTAATTATGGCCCCTAAAAAGGACTAACCAATCCTAAGACAACAGAGTAATTAAAGTTTATGAAAGCACAACATTAATTAAACAATTTAATAAATCCTACTACTATTATAAACGCGAAAGTTTGTGAGGATGGATGTTTGTTACTCTTTCACGCAAAAACTACTGAACAGATTTTGATTGAACTTTACAGTAATATAGCTTATACATCAGAATAATACATAGGCTACTTTTTATCCGGATACCAAACGGGCGAAGCCGTGTGCTATTAATATATAAATTATGCTAGACATTTTTCACACAGCAACATCTAGCCCCAAACTAAGCAGATTTGGTATTACGTAGCTTGCAATTATGATTTTTGTGCTCGAATTCAACGAAAAGCTTATAAAGAAATCGCACTCATCTTTCGCAACCAAACTTGGCGATCTGAGCTCTCAGCTCCTAAGTTGATGCCTAGTTTCTAAAAAAAAATAGCTTAGACTTTTTGACGTTTGGTGCAGAATAAAGGAATCTCATAATTTTTTTATCTATTTAATCATTTTATTCATAACTAGCTGCGCCCGCGGTTTCACCCGCGTAAGTTTCGATTCCGTGGGAATATCGGCGATCTTATTATATTCAAAGTCAAAGTCAAAGTCAATAAGTTTTTATTCATTGAAATCACAAGGATCATATAGAAACGTCAACTTAAAAACTACGTGAATTTAAAATTCGAAAGTGAATTTACGCCGGTTCTTCGCGCGCGACCAAGCATAGAAGAATCAGGCAACAAACTCTGCTTGGTTATTTTTGTGATGATCCTTCATTCAGCTTTAGTGTGGTGCCAATCGAACGAGGTGACTTAATTTATAGAAAAAGAGTGCTACTCAAAGAATTGAATAAAGTCTAAAAAGTATCAACCAAAGTTTTTAAGACAACACACGATTCGCTTTATAATATAATGCTTAACCTATTTATAAAAAATATGTGACTACAGATACGCAATTTGACAATTAAGCTAACGAGGGAGCGGAGCGACGACATCGAGCCATGCAGTTTTATCCTCAATATAGGCATTTATGGTGTAATACGCCTTCTTTATTAGATTGTTCTTTATATAAGATGGGCAGCTTGGTTACATTTATCGGAAGCTTATTATAGAAGCGTACAGAGTTTCCCATAAAAGACCCATTTGACTTTTGTAATCTAAATTTTGGAATGAGTAATTTATTTTTGTTTCTAGTATTAATATTATGCACCTCACTTTTTTTAATAAAACAAGCGCTATATTTTAGAACACAAAAGCTGCTATTGTGACTTAACTATGATAGTAAGATATATTCCCTCGCGGACTTTTTTGTAGGCAATGATAAGTACTTTAATCATGTAGTACATCATTTTTATGTATCATCAATAGTTTTCTCAGCGCACGCCAAATAATAAATTTTATAGGCAAAATTTTGCTACTTTGGGTTACATTATTGCAATTTTCTAAATGATTTCTATTTAAAAAAAAAAAATATGTTATATTATAGCGTATGTTACTTCCTGATAATTTAACTTTCATTTGGTGAAAAAATGGTTAAAATCGGTTCAGTAGTTTCAGAGCCTATTCGATACAAACAAACAAAAAAATATTTCCTCTTTATAATATTAGTATAGATATTAGTTACCTACATACCTACGTTAAATATTGTTTAGTTGGTAAAATAATTATACAACAAAAGTCAATGTTGAATACCAGTTGCACAAAAGGAACGAAAAAACCTGATTCGCAAATGAAAATAAGTTAAATGTACGGTAGCACAAGAATTAAAAAAAAATGCAATTATAGAAAGAATTCGACATAATCCGAGACTCGCGACTTCCCAAACGTCAATCCCAATGAAATGACACCCGCCCTTTATAAACTGATTTTATTACAATACCTTCAAACCAAAACCACCCTTACAGCAAACCTATAGGGTTGATAATTAATTAATCATGAAAAATGGAAAGAATTTAATTTCCCAGATATTCTCGTAGTGCGATGAAAAATTGTGACATGTTTGAAGTAAATTGAGTTGTTTTGTTTTTTCTTCTACAAAAGCCGTATTTCAGATAAAATATTATATTATAGGTCTAAAAGTTTATTAGAAAGAAAGAAATAAAATATTTTTATTCGCCTTAAAAACTACTACACAAATGTTATGATACCTGTTAAATATTTATATATACATTTTCTTAATTGTGTGCGTAGCAGAGTCTGAGGCAAATATGGCCTCCACTCAGCGTTGTGCTGGATGATATTACTCAGAGGGATTTATTATTCTAGTCAGAACTATATTTAAATGGCTATTTGGCTACTATATTAAGGCGCAGTTGCACTAGGCTTACCGTATGCTAATTATGCACGGGGTTTTTATGACCAAGACAACCTCAGTGGTGCGGTGAGATGGACGCAAGAGGTGTTTCGATTCCCGCTGACGGACAAATGTGAATCCAGCAGTTCACGTCTACAGGCTGTTGATTATGATGATGATATCAACATTACCGCAAATCTTGGGAGATCACACTCGTATGTTAATATCGACCGAACAGCCAAACATGTATTCGCAAATAACACTTCAAATAGAGCCTTACATGGTGAAATCTCATAAAAACTATATAAAACATTGTTCAATTTAGTCAATGGCATAGGAATGATAAAACAGCTAGTTAATACTAAACTTCGCTTTTATCAAGTATACAAATAATTCTGATATAATAAATACCTGCATCCTATCCTACTATTATTATAAACGCGAAAGTTTGTGAGGATGGATGTGATGACGGATTTTGATGAAACTTTATAGTAATATAGGTTATATGTCAGAACAACACATAGGCTACTGTTTAACTGGGTATCACGCGGGCGAAGCCGTAGGCAGAAGCTCAATGAATCTCTCAGAATCTCTCAAAGAATCTGATAATCAAAGAATCTCTTAGAATCTCTCAAAGTTACGGAATCCATACTTCTCAGAGCTCTCATCTGTAATGCTTGGGCTTGTCGGTTATTTAATTTGCTTTGTAATTATTTTCTTAATTATTGTTTTCGCTTAGATTCTACATAGGTAAGGTATATGATGTCATACAACATATCCATTTATTTTCCAGTATTAGTTTACAAACTTTTCGGCCTTCAAACAAGTTCGTCCCCGAACCAAACCTTACATTCTGTAGTTAGTATGAAGTGAACCAGTTATTTTCCTAGCCCTGTGACACTTACAGCCTGAAGGCGTTATATGTAGAACCGAGTGAAACGATACGGAAAAATAATTTCCTCTAGAAAGGGGATACCCCCTTTCTTGAGCACCAGATGGCTAAGAGACATAGGAATGACAATCTTAAAACCTCGTAATAGAGCTTAGAAAGAATTATGTACGTTTTCAGGTTACGGGTTGGATTTAGTGGTGTGTAAAATTCCGTAATTATATAGGCGTTTGATTATAATGTCAATTTAACCCATTAATTTAGATGCACGTGTAGCTTTTTAATGAGGATTTTATGATTATTCAACTCCTTGTTTGAAAGTTAATGTTGTCAATGAAAACTCATAATAGATGTCTGAGAATTGGAAAAGGTCGACAACAAAGCGTATTTTCTTGTAATTATTTTACGATCTTGTATCTGTATCAATTTTAATTAATTAATTTATAGAAACAAAACAAACAAACACGCTCACAACTGTTATACTCAGAGGATACGTAGTATCTAGGGACACGTCCAAACATTATATTTGACAGAAATTTGGGTTTTTAGTTTGCATTCCGAAAGCTATGCCTATGAAATGGACCTTATTTTCATAATTAGAATTCCCACATTTTCACATGTTGAGAACGTGGCCAAAGTTTGGTCAACCATTGACACGACGAAGAAGACTGTTTTAGAAAATTTAAAAGAGATTTTCTTAAATTTTAATAAACCTAAATTTTATTTAAAAAGAGAAATTCACTGTAGCCTTAAGCCATTTGTGAAAGGGCTGGTGTAGTAAAAGGATGATGTTTATCAGCATACATAAACCAAAAAACCCACCGACTTGTTTAAATCCGTTGTTTGTTTGGTTAGGACGTCAAACGAAACCCGCAAATCAGATGACATCGCTGATTTTGTGCCATTGCAATATATAAAATAAACAGTGGACAACACTTTTGGGAAAGCGAATGTTTTGATTATGTGTAACAAGATAGATAGATAGATAACTTCTGTTTTGTAGGTACACTATTAAAAAAACAGATTTCAATCAGCACGTTTTAATCAGTAGTACAATGGGCAGCCTTATCGCTAAAGTGGTATCTGCGAATAAATACGTATTTAATTAAAAAAAACAATTTGACAAAAATATTGTTCCTATCCTACCTTATCTAACTTCTTAAAATATTAAAAAAAAACAAGATTTTATCCTACTAATCCTATCCTATCCTTTGGCGAGGCTCACAAAAGAGGGAAATAAATAGGCGTATCCAACTGGGGTGGGCTGCTTTTGGAAGATTGGAAGATGTTTTTAAATCCAAAATCCCCCAATTTCTTAAGACCAGGATGTGCAATCAATGTGTTTTGCCCATCCTCACTTATGGAGCCGAAACATGGCCCCTGACTAATGGGTACATGTATACCATTAAAGTTGCTCAAAAAGCCATGGAGCGGGCCATGCTAGGAATCCATCTCGTGGAACGTATATCAAACATCAAGATTAGACGTCTCACTAAAGTGGAGGATGTAGGTATCTTTTTGACCGAGAAAACATAGCCGTGGTTATAAGTTAGTTGAGGAAGAATAGATCCAGCCTGACTGTTGTCAAAGGAACAGATTCAGCTTCGGTCTTAGATTTATGGATTTGGACTATTTGCCTTATGTTGGCATGCGAAATATTTTATCCGAAATTACGCTTACCTACAACATAGTAAAAGCAAGAAATATGCCCATTTAGACAAAACGTTCACACTAGCGCAAGCGAATACTAAGGGTTTGAAACTTTGAAATGATCTCCCTACTGAGGTTTACTCAAGTGACTGCAATATGAGGTTCTTAAAAAGGGGGTTTAGAATTTTTTAAAAGGTCGGCAACGCGCTTTTTATTCTGCTGATATTGGAATCGTCCATAGGCTATGATAACCGCTTACCAACGTTTGAACTGTATGCTTACCATCTAGGTTGTATAAAAAAGCGGATTTACGCAAACTAGTGAAAATGGTAATGTTCGCACCTCTGTGGCGCAGTAGGCGAAGGTCCACCTGAACCACAGAAGGTTGCGGGTTCGATTTCCGCTGCGGCAAAAATGTTTGTATGATCTGCATTCATTTGTCTCGGGTCTGGGTGTTTTCAATGTATAATATGTATGTATTTAAAAAAAAAGGAATATAAGTAGTATATCATTAATGTAGTTCCCATAACACAAGCTTTGCTTACTTTGGGGCTAGATGATGCTGTGTGAAATGACCAGCATTATTTATTTATTTATAATGTCATTTATTCGTAGTCTTTGATTTCCTTTAACATTATGAAGCTTCAAATATGGCGCTCTTTTACTACAACAACTTGTTTTATCTTATTCGACTTAGAAAAGTAATTTTGCTACCTTCACGTCACCCAACCTAATATTATAATCGTAAAAACTTGTAATAAAGTACTCCGTCTGTATAAAACTTATTAGCCATTTCCCTGAGAGGCCAAAGTTTTGGGCTGGAGTATTTTGTAAGAGTATAAATAAGGTAAAACATTCAGTAGGTAAGTGGAAAGTTGGTGAAAAACTTAAAACCTTTCAGAAGAGAGCGAATGTAACAATCATAAAATTAAATTCATTCATTTGTAGTTTGTAAATGAAAACATTTTTGAACTTTTTTTTTGTATGTTACAAACGAACAAAAGGTTTCGGGCGTATCAGCGATAGTATTCGTTGATACGCCCTAAACTTAGCCAAACGTCAAATCGTAAACGAAAACTAAACCACTTTACTAAACGCACTGAATTATTTCACGACAGCTAATTATAAAGATATCGATTAACACTTGACTAACATATTTAATAGATTTAGTGATTTTACAATACCTTGATTTGGATATTGCACGGCAGGTAGGAAAGTATCGTGACGTAAACGTTGATAGATGACGTAGCCGCGTTACAAATAATTTCATTTGAAAAAAAAAACTTTCTTTTTTTGATCAAATGCTATCAAAACTATGATGGGCATAGCATAACAATAATTATAAAAATTAGAAAAAAGAAATTTTATTAAATTAAGAAATTTCGTACCTTACCCTTTTGGTCGACGCCGCTGGTGACCAGAGGGTTGACTCTTTCTCTCAAAGGATTTCTTTGGCCATTCAGCGAGGAAATACATCCGCCAGAGCTCTTGGCAAATTGCAGTATGAAAAAAGTATTTAGTTATTTTTTAGCTCACAGTCTCTTCACTTTTTGTGAAGGTAATTTTATATTTAATTTTATGCTGACCCATATGAAAACTCAATAACTTGATTGATGAAACAATATATCCCCGGCGGTCTGGGTTTCCCGAAAAATCCGTGCCAAAGGGCAATATCAACAGCACTGCCATAGCTTATTTGAGTAACACCTAGCTATGTGAGGGTATTTTTGTAAGGGGATTTTGTTAAGGGGTTCGTGATACGAATTTCCACACAATAGTTTTGAAGAAAACTTACGTAATTCGACAATTTGGTCTTGATATATTTTTTCAGTCTACTTGAGTTTTCATTCTTAAATAGACGTTTTTTATAAGCATGGTAACCCAGCACGTCAGTAAGTGTCAACTCTTTCAAACGCAACTCAATTAAACTAACTTTAATAACGTCATTAGAAAAAAAAATAGAAAATGTACCTTTTTCGCATTAACTCTCTCAAAATCGATTATTAAAAAAAACCTATGAACATTTTCTTCTTAAAACATTCTAAGTGTTGTTTTCTTTTAGGAGTAGAATCCAATTTTCTGTCAAAAAAAGCCTATATTTTTTTTATTATCATGACCGTGTAGTTCCATGCTTTAAAACATCAGTTTTGATCTTATTCTTGGACAGAATCTAGAAACAAATAGGATTTTTTCATGCAACGAATAACACCACCTTAACAAAGTAAGGATATCTTAATAGAAGAAACCCGGGTCCTTCCTAACTCACCTAAACCCTATTATGTTTTATATATTACGCTTATACATATAGCTTATCTTTAGTATTATGTATTATGGTATACCTGGCCTAATAGTAATCCTTGCTTCATAAGTATGAAATAATATTGGGCAGGGTTTCATTATTGTAAAGTACGATGTTTTTGGCTTTCGTAGGCAAATTTAAGCCGCAGTGGATTATTCGTATAATATTTTTTTAATGTGAATATAATTCCTGCTGCAGTAAAAATAAATGAAAAAATATAATAGTTAAAGAAAATAAAATTCAGGTTTTACCTGTAACTTTTTTCTTATAAATAAAAGTTTATTTGCATCACATAAAAAAACTTTTTATCGATGTTTAATTATTTTATTTTTGTGCGTACTTTGGTATTTTGCATTTTATTCCATTATTAGCTTAAACAGAAGTTATCTGATTTACTCGAGCTAGTTTTCAGCTTAATCAGCTATCCTAAATAAAATTCTCGATCAATCTTTGGTTGGACAACGTTATTATGGAAGGTAAATGGTCTAAGATCAAACACAAATGGAATTTGCAATGGCACTGTTGTTTGGTTTGTCTTGCATCGGAGAGTCAGATTGTAGATACTATCTAAATCATAGTCAATGAATTAGTCAAGACAAATACCTTTGGCTCCTCTAGTTTCTACTGTCGCCTGACTTAGTTATTGAATAATTCCTGTTCTAAAGTTAATCCGAAGTGACTTCGATGAATTTCCATGCAAATTGGGTTTCCGAATCGATCTAACCGAAAGCTCATAGAGTTAATACTATGACTAACTTGCGTACTCTTATCCAAAGAACCCAACCCCTTCCATATTTCTCAAGACATTAAGCTTGAAATCGTGTAACGTTTCATTTGAAAATGGTATAGATAAACTTGCGTTAGAATTAGTCGAACCAACTTACAGCTGCGCGCCAATCAGTAAGACTTGATCTCTAAAAGAACGGTCGCAAAGCATATTTTTGCATAAACAAATATTTAGTTTGGTAGATGTATGTTGTAAGATGAAAGTTTTCTTGCAATCTAATATGTGACAAAGTGATTGTGTGATGTGTTTGGGTTCCTCTTGTTTGGCTTTATGTAAAGGCTTACAAATCTACATTAATACAAATTAGAATTACTTATTAACTTCCTTGTTTATTGTGTGGCGATTGTGGTGAACTGTGAATGGTACGTGTCTGATTATTTCAAACAAAATGAATGAGGGCAAAGCTCGCCGCTTTGCCCTCATTCATTTTGTCAATTCCCGTCTCATGACCATCGAGCGGGGCAGCGGTGCTTATTTTGACGTCTGAATGGTAAACGGAACGTAAGCAGGAGAATAGTTAATACGCAGTATAGTCGATATCATATAATTTTCTAAAAAGATACCAAACCAAAAGTAAATTTTTGTTAATAATGACGGTGGAACCTTTGGCTTGTCAATATGGATATTTTCGAATTTCTATGCGATTCTGTTGCTCAAAAATGTAGTTTGCTAGAGCAAAGAAGAGCTCTACAAAATGACCATAGTAGCCTTTTTTGACTCGAAGGCTTTAAAGACTCTGTACCTACATTCCAAACACGGTTGACTAATATGCTCAGAACGAGCTTTTTTCTTATTTGTCACAACTAACAATAGCGGTTTAGTTTTTAAAATGTTTACCCACACTGTAAGCGAAACCGAGCTGGTTAGCCTGGTTTCCTGGCAAACCGGGAGGTAGCGGGTTAGATTCCCGTCGAGGTTGAATTTTTATGACATATAGGTATACTCCTAGTATTCTAAAATATATTATTCTGTCGGTTTACAGCAGCAAAATACCCACAACGTTAGATTTGAAAGCATCAAATAGAATCAATAATGAGGACAAACATCAGAAAACAATACAAGGGTATTGTTAGCCTGAAGCTTGCGCAAATGTTAGTTTAAAACAAATGTTTGGGTACATTTGTTGGCCACATGTTGTGGTCAAAATTTGGTCACACACTCCTAATGTTGGTGTTTTGATTGTCTAAACTATTGATTGTATAATTATAAAGAGGTTCATATTGTAAAAACGGGAATTTTCACGTACTGCACTATCGGTGAAGGCACCGACTAAGTTTCGACTCATTCCGAGAGTCTTCATCAGGGTGAGTGGTTGCGACTTTCTCCTTCCGCGTCGCGCCGTGCACTACGCGCTGCCGCACGTTGTGCGCGGTTATAAAGGCGCGCGAGTGGAGGGGGCGATTGTGTTCGTAGCGTTGTAGTAACTGCTGGTGGTAGGGGTGCTACATCGTCTACGCTACTGCTCACGTCGATGCAATAACCTATTCCTGGAGGAGCCAGACAGGCTACGCTCACTGTGGCAATGTCAGATTCGACTCCCCCGTTATCATGCAGTCCATACAGACATGACTTCCAGGCGGGGGGTAAAGCCCATCCACGGTCTCTGTTAAAGTTTGGTAGACGACCTATCTCGATAGCTTCGCGGATCTTGCGAGGAACGAAAAACTTTTCTCTTGCCACTTCACTCACCCTGATGAAGACTCTCGGAATGAGTCGAAACTTAGTCGGTGCCTTCACCGATAGTGCAGTACGTGAAAATTCCCGTTTTTACAATATGAATAGTCAAGTTCACGATAGTTTTTGGTATAAAGAGGTTATTTTTTATTAATTTTTGTATATTTTTTATTCCCGAAACTCCTACAATTAGCAAAGGTAGTTATAGAAACAATGGTTTACATTATACCTATCTTATATTATATACCTACTTACATATATCATCCCTTTAGGGTTAGAAAAAACCTGTAATGATATTATTCTGAATAAATATTAAATAAATGTGTAAGTTTGGATCGAGGAATAAATTTCCGAAAGTACTCACCCGATTTCAAAAGTTTTACCAATATTTAGATTTGACTTTTATAGTAGACATACCAAATATTATCCGTTTGAATAAAATGACTTTTCATACAGACTAATTTTGTAAAATAAGTCGACGAAAAAACGGTCGATCGAATGCATTTCTTATGAACGCTGCTGCCTTAACCGTAAGAGCTACTTTTCATCAGCTACTTTTCATCTGGGTACGTGGGCAGATTTGTTTCATTTGTCTTATTATATCCTGTTATTTTAGTCGAAAAATTTATGATAAATACTTGCTCAAAATGGCGTAGGAAAACATCGTGAGGTTCCAATAAGATGATCCGAAGGGTTTGCAACCTGTCACGAGGTATGCTACCAATTTGAAATACCCTAGACATTCCCAGACCAGTCGCGAAAATACCCCAGACAGTCCATGGTAGCTATAGCTACTAGTCGCGAAAAATACTCTAGACAGTCCATGGTAGCTATAGCTACCAGTCGCGAAAATACCCTAGACAGTCCATGATATAGCTATAACTATCAGTCGCGAAAATACTCTAGATAGTCCATGGTAGCTATAGCTACCAGTCGCGAAAATACTCTAGCTAGTCCATGGTAGCTATAGCTACCAGTCGCAAAAATCCCCTAGACAGTCCATGATAACTATAGCTACCAGTCGCTAAAATACTCTAGACAGTCCATGGTAGCTATAGCTACCAGTCGCGAAAATACCCAAGACAGTCCATGGTAGCTTTATCTACCAGTCGCGAAAATACTCTAGACAGTCCATGGTAGCTTTAGCTACCAGTCACGAAAATACTCTAGATAGTCCATGGTAGCTATAGCTACCAATCGCAAAAATCCCTTAGACAGTCCATGATAACTATGGCTACCAGTCGCTAAAATACTCTAGACAGTCCATGGTAGCTATAGCTACCAGTCGCGAAAATACCCAAGACAGTCCATGGTAGCTTTATCTACCAGTCGCGAAAATACTTTAGACAGTCCATGGTAGCTTTAGCTACCAGTCACGAAAATACTCTAGACAGTCCATGGTAGCTATAGCTACCAGTCGCGAAAATACCCAAGACAGTCCATGGTAGCTTTATCTACCAGTCGCGAAAATACTCTAGACAGTCCATGGTAGCTTTAGCTACCAGTCACGAAAATACTCTAGACAGTCCATGGTAGCTATAGCTACCAGTCGCAAAAATCCCTTAGACAGTCCATGATAACTATAGCTACCAGTCGCAAAAATACCCTAGACAGTCCATGGTAGCTTTAGCTACCAGTCGCAAAAATACCCTAGACAGTCCATGATAACTATAGCTACCAGTCGCGAAAATACTCAAGACAGTTCATGGTAACTATAGCTACCAGTCACGAAAATACCCCAGACAGTAAAATACATTACGGTTTAGTGTAATAGATTCATTTCATGTTGAAAATGTATGCCGACATTAGAACACTACATGGGCCTCAGACAATGTCATACGAAAAAATGCAATTGAAGTTTACTCAGTTTTTTTTACTACTGAAGAGGCAAACAGACTAAGGTACTTTACGCTTGCAATACCAGAGGTATCACTCACGCGTTGACCCTTTGAGATATCAAGATGAAAGAAGTCATGTGCCTGTAATTTTACCGGCAACCATACCCTTAAAACCAATGAGAACATTACACACAATATAGCAATGAGAACATTACACACAACATAGCAATGAGAACATTACACACAATATAGCAATGAGAACATTACACACAACATAGCAATGAGAACATTACACACAACATAGCAATAAGAACATTACACACAACATAGCAATGAGAACATTACACACAATATAGCAATGAGAACATTACACACAATATAGCAATGAGAACATTACACACAACATAGCAATGAGAACATTACACACAACATAGCAATGAGAACATTACACACAACATAGCAATGAGAACATTACACACAATATAGCAATGAGAACATTACACACAACATAGCAATGAGAACATTACACACAATATAGCAATGAGAACATTACACACAACATAGCAATGAGAACATTACACACAACATAGCAATGAGAACATTACACACAACATAGCAATGAGAACATTACTGCATAGGCATGATTGCAGTACTCTTACGGTTCGCATGCAATTATTATTTATGAGTCAATTATTTGTGAAAGATGAATAATCAGGAAAAAGTCCATGTATTCTATATCGTTATGCATCAAATAGATCATAGTTATAATCCTGCTAATATAATAAATGCGAAAGTCTGTGTGTGTGAATGTTTGTTACCACGTATCTCCGTAACTACTCAACCGTTTTTGATGAAATTTGGAATATAGTTATTTTAGGTTCTGGAATACCACATAACTAATTTCTAACTAATAACTATTTTTTGAAAATCGACCCCTATGGGATGATAAAGTTTCTATGGAAAAAATATTCCTTGGTTTTATTCACTCAAAACTCGGTACACATTAACTTTAAAATAAATAATGATACACTTATTTTTTCTTTTTTCAAAATTACCCTTTGGGGGTGTGCATTTGAGTTCTAAACTTTGTATAAATTGTAATCTTTGGTTCGATTCATTCAAAAGTTGGTGGACAGTTTGAAGCCTGGAGACGGTCGTATGCTACTTTTATTAACATACCACGCTGGCGAAGCCGCGGGCATCAAATAGTAGATTTTAAAAATTAGGCTTTAAAATTTTGTAAAAACATCAACACAACAAATACGTTTCCTATGAATAAAACTAAATAGTTACTAAAGTGACAGTAAAAGATCACAATTTTTATAGAGCGATCATAGACTGAACCTGCAATAAAAAATATATTTCCATGATAAAGTTACTAAGTAAATGAACTCTCCGTCCATGTTATTCATTTTGACCTAGCTAAATCAGTACCTTCTACCCTTAAACTGATTTTTTATTTTAATTACATGTGAATATTGGACATGATCTTTTTATTATTAATGAATTAGACTTTTGATTCCTGATTTTCAATTCAAATTGTTGTGGAAAGGAAACAAGGTTTAAAATTGAATGCTATAATATAATAGCCGACAGTCTATTTGACTATTCATATTGTACAAACGGGAATTTTCTTCGTGCGCCGGCGCGACGCGGAAGGAGAAAGTCGCAACCACACACCCTGATGAAGACTCTCGGAATGAGTCGAAACTTAGTGGGTGCCTTCACCGATAGTGCAGTACGTGAAAATTCCCGTTTGTACAATATGAATAGTCTATTTGACATTTAAAAAAGAGGTGTGACCACAAATATCTATTAAAATATAAAACAGGCGGTCACCTAGTTTATTTCTATCATAACTCAACCTCTTTTTAAGGACCTACTTTCTTCTGGAAGCCAATCAAAATTATGTTTTATTTTTATTTTGGTTTAGAAGTGTTTTTTTTAAGTCAAATGGACATCCCGCGGTTTAATATTATTTTTAAATTGTAGACCTTAGTAACTCTGCAATAATACTCTTTCTACGATAAGTTATATTTAAACCTTGGTTTAGTGGATCTGACAGAACTGGAGTTCAACTCGAGTTTAGACCACGTTTCGTAATGAGACCGGAACTCTATAATAATATGTCTCTACACGTTTTGGGCAGTTTTATTGAACCTATCTTCAACAAAAACATTTACTAGTTCCTTCTAACCTGAAACTGCTTCGTTATTATACAGACAAACATCATCTTATTTATTTAAGCCTTTGAATATTAAGCCAAGGTTGTTGAATTATTCTCCTCAGCAATTTGACTTGAATGCGAATATTTAAATGGCTGGGAACTGAAGGCGACCCTACGTCGTTCAGTACCATGGGGTATACGAAGTATGAAGGAAACAAAGTGTAGGAAGAGTCTCCTGTCAGTGCGTGTTTGGGGTAAAATAAAGAGTCCAATGCACGATTTTAAGCACTATAAGTAATCCTATGTATATATTACCTCTATTATTGTTATTTATTTTTACCAAAGATGCAAGTTAAAACAATGGTGAAGCTACAAAAATCACAGTGGCGCGGGTTGGATTAAGACTGTTCGTCGTGACACTTCTTGACATTGAAAACAGTTAATAATCTTACAATTGTTTAGGTAACGTTAAATATTACGAGTATATCTTTCACCTCCATGTATCTCTAGCTGGTAATAGACAGGTATAAGGTAGGTAAGATCGCTTATAGTTTCCATCTAGCCTATATTATTTACATTAACTAGGTACTAGCTTGTGCCCACAGTTTCGCCCGCATGGTACCCAAATAAAAAGTAGCCGATGTATAAGCTATATTACTGTAAAGTTTCATCAAAATCCGTTCTGTAGATTTTGCGGGAAAGAGTAACAAGCATCCATCCTCACAAATATCACGTTTATAATACTAGTTTCTGCCCACGGCTTTGCCCGCATGGTACCCGAATAAAAGTAGTCTATGTGATATTCTGATGTATAAGCTATATTACTGTTAAGTTTTATCAAAATACGTTCATTAGTTTTTGCGTGAAAGTGTAACAAACATCCATCCTCACAAACTTTCGCGTTCATGATATTAGTAGGATGTTGAACTAAACTTGATGTCGACAACTTTAGTAGTCATGTTTAGTATTCATTGACTTTAGTATGAGGACAAAACGATTCAATCAATTCAAAGTTTATTTTCTAGTTTTTTTTTTCTAATGCACCCCATGCAAAGGTCCATTATGATTTACATGTAGAGAGTATTTTGCTCGCTTTGTGGCGACATTATGCATGTGTTCATCGATGGAAATAAGTTTAAGTCAATTCTTGACTCACCAAAGTAAAAAGCGTATACTCGAGAATTTCGATTCAAATACGAAGCGATAATCGCCCTTCAACTAGTGGATATTTTGCAAATAATTTACTTGAGGCAAGTTTTTGATATTTTTTTGACAATCGTATGTTTGAGATGAGAATATCTCTCCGCCCGTCTGTCGAGGGCATTGATAATTTTGGTTACTCCTACGTACATTTGGTTTTGGTACTTTAGTAAGTGTTTTGCTAACTAAATAGCTTTTTGAAGGTAATCGCAGTTGCAGAGTTTCGCAATGGATTTTATCAAAATCTTCTCCAACCTTTTTGATGGGATATTTTGAATTTCTCTGAAAATGTCACTTCAAAATTAATTTTAACAATAAAACATACTACGCTTGATTCTGGGATAACCTTAAAAAAAAAATCTGCTCGTTTTTTTTTGTAGTTGAATCACTCCTAAAATATGTGTTTTATGACTAGTTACAAGTATTTGGAGGAAAACACTATACATTTTTTAATTACCGATCAAGGAAGTTTTGGATATCCCTGAATATGTCACCATATTTCAAGTATAATAGAAAAAGAGAAGAATAAATCCCAAAACTCTTACCTGCCTTTGCATCTAATCAGGAATTGACCATCTTACCTACATGGTAAGCTAACACTAAGTCCGAATTTATTGTATACTAGTTTTTACCGGCGGCTTCGCCCGCGTGGTATGTTGATAAAAGTAGCGTATGACCGTCTCCAGGCTTCATACTTTGTACACTATCTTTTGAGTGAATCGAACCAGCATTACAATTTTCTATACAAAGTTTAGAATTAAGTAGCAAACCTCCAAAGGGTAGTTTTGAAAAAATAGAAAATACGTGTTTTAATATTTATTTTAAAGTTTATTTGTACCGAGTTTTTAACGAATCAAACCAAGGAATAAAATTTTCCATAGAAACTTCACCACTCTGTTTAACCCCCTTAGGGGTTGATTTTCGAAAATAAGATTAGCCTATGTGTTATTCCAGAACCTAAACTATCTACATTCCAAATTTTATCAAAACCGGTTTAGGAGTTACTGAGATACGTGGTAACAAACATTCACACACACACAGACTTTCGCATTTATTATATTTAGGAAGTAGGATTTTTGAATTTAATGTCGTTTTTGTGAGTAAAATAATCTTTCTCCATTTCGCGCTTGTTATGCAAAATAAATGAAACATAGGTTTATTAAATAAGACAACAAGGATTTTCGAAACCTGCTGACTTGAGTCTAGACTGTAATTATTATTCGTTATGCTAATAAGTTCTTCGGCTGGTTGGATAAAATAAATCTTCATAATAATGATAAGAAAAATATTTATTCAGCACATCACAAACAACAAACTATAAAATACGCGGCTTCGCCTGCGTGGTATGTTGATAAAAGTAGCATATGACCGTCTCCGGACCGTGTCCACCAACTTTTGAGTGAATCGAACCAGGGAATATTTTTTTCCATACAAATTTCAGAACTTTATTGTACACCCCCCTATGGATGGTTTTGTAAAATAAAAAATACATGATTTTTTCATGACTTTAGAATGACGGTGGAACAGTTAAGAAACAAAAACAGCGCTTAATAATTAAAATAGCCTATCTATAAGTAAAACTGAAACAGAAATTACCCACGCACCTTGTTGATCTATCTACCTAGACGGTTTAATGTCGCGCCAAAAAGTTATTAACTCAGTATAATGCTATAATCTCATTAAACATATCGACATAGCTCAACGAATTAGCAAGCTGAAGTGGCTCGCGAAGAACCGATAACCGCTGGGGTAAACGTGTTCATGAGTGGAGACCGCGACTCGGCAAACGTAGTGTAGGACGCCCTCCGGCCAGGTGGGATGACGATCTGCGAAAGACTGCAGGCAGATGCTGGATGCGGCAAGCTGAAGACAGGGTGCTATGACGCTCATTAGGGGAGGCCTATGTCCAGCAGTGGACTAATATAGGCTGATGAAGATGATGATGATGATGATGATGAATGCTATAATGTGTACTTTGCGCTAGTATTCTACCCTATCCTGATATTTTTTAGTGTGCCCTTTAAAATAAGAATAAGGGATTTTTTTTAATAAATGTAAAAAATAATGTGAAGTAACTGGCAATGTTTTGACGGAAAAAATATGATAAAAGTTGTCTTTAGACGGATATAAAACACAGCTATAAAAAAGACATTTAAATGTCAAAAAACCGACTTCCTCGCATGCTTACATTATTTTGCTCACTTGGGATGACAGTTTTCCCACTAAAAAACAAAAGTAAAATAGCCCACAAAAAAAAAAATCGGATAGTCGTGATTCCTATAAAATGTTGATGTTTTTTTTTAAGTTTTACGGGAAAAGTAGCAATCCAATAAAACTTTTACGTTGCCACTTTGGGTTTATTTTCTATACATCAACAGAATAATCATCAACAGAATAATCATCAACATCGGTTAACAATTAACGAAGAGTAACAAACATAAAAAAATACAACCTGATTAAGAACCTTCTTCTTTTTTTGAAGTCGGATAAATGCGACGCCAGGCAATAATCGTGTGAGAATAGTTTAGTCTGTAGCTCCCTGAAGCTGCAATAATCGAACCGCTAATCCTATTACTATTATTAACGTGAAAGTTTGTGAGGATGGATGTTTGTTACTCTTTCACGCAAAAACCACTGAACGGATTTTGATAAAACTTTACAGTAATATAGCTTATACATTAGAATAACACATGGTTACTTTATATTCGGGTACTACAGAGGCAAAGCCGTGGTTAGAAGCTAGTTGGTTTATAGGTGGCGTTTTCCGGGCACAGACTGAAGAAAAAGTTCATAGTTCAGTGGCTAGTAGTTGCCAAACTCGAGGGGAACTACGAGCCACTGAAGAGTTCCACCATCCACCTATTGGCTCCATCATCAGACCCTCGACACCAAGTATAAACTATTAGACTCGTCAAAACAAATCATTTCATAGTATCCAAACTACATATACATACAAAGTTTCATTTCGAAACGACAATTAGAAATGGGTTAAAATTGACTTCCAAGATTGATTACGTTGTTTTTTAGTTACAAGTGAAGCTAATATAGGCGTGTTAAAAACTAGAGTAGAAATAGTTTATTTGACACACACACACATACACATACACACACACACACACACACAAACATAACAAAACAGAATTAATGAGTAGATAGATATAGGTCTATCTACTCATTAATTCTGTATTGTTAGAATGGTTACAACCAAATTGTCTTACGGATATTTTGCTCAAAAAAAATATGTGTCCATCAAAACGTGCCCAAAACGGTAAAGGAAAATATCATGAGGTAACTGGCATGTCCATTAGAAGGCATGTGCCATCAGTTAGTGTTTCACTAAACGGCGATGAGCAACCTGTCACGTGGAATGACTACTTACAAAACCCGGGCATATGACTCTCAATACCCCTACTTGGTATACTCAAAGATATTCGCACTGAGTATGTATCTGTGGATGTCTATCATGGAGGCATACGGTTGTGTGCGTGTTTGTTTTGTTTTTTTTTTACTCCACGCAAGCATTTTCCATTTTGTTAAGTTCTTGCAATATCTTTTATTAAAATTCACAAGAAATCAAACTTTTTCAAATCAAATAGGGTTCGTTTTCTTGCTTAAATGACACACACATATTAAATTTATTCACACCGTTCGATATTTCCCAGCTCAAATCAAACAAGCTCTCCCTATTTCATCACAACACAATTTGATGAAATAGGAAGCATTCAGTGGCTTCTGGCTATCTTGGTGAAGGGTCGGCAGGAAATAGGAACGTAAGGATAGAGATCAACTTGCTGTGGTACTTGTTACACTGTGACGTTGGGTGTGATTCTAGTGGATTACTTTTTGGATGGTTTTTGGACTATGAATCGGAAAATATAGAATAAAATAAAACACGCTCACGACTATATAGCTTATTCCAAAAATCCCCTGCGATAATTCCCTTCCGGTACTCAAAGAGGAAGCAAAGGGGATTTCTGTACAAGAATTCCACGACCTTTGTGACGCACAGTGGGCTAAGGAACGCCTGAGACGCAAAAGTTTGCGGGTTGGATTCCCGCCGCGGGATAAATGATTGTATGATCTGCAAATATTTGTCTCGGGTCTTGGTTTTTTCTATGCATAATATGTATATGTATTTACAAAAAAGTATATAAGTTATATATCAATCATATTGTTCCCATAATACAAGCTCTGCTTAGTTTGGGGCTAGATGATGTTGTGTGAAAAATGTCCAGCATTATTATTATTATTATTCCAGAAATCCTTTGATCCATTTATTTACACCGTATTGTTTTTAATCAAATACAGTTAACTAAAAAGGTATATACATCTTTTTTTTATACATAAGTACATAATCATTAACAATGACACTCTTTAACTCACATAAATTCATTTTTTTGATCAATTTTCACCAGTATAGAAATAAAATCTCTCATAATTATATTTACAATAATAAACGAAATCTTGTATACATTACCATTAAGGTCATCCTCAGATACATATTAAGGGAATAAATCTTTGAGGATTCGCAGATTCCATCGGAATATTTACATTCAACATCATTCAATGATTTTTAGTCTGCTCCATTTATCGACTTCCCGAGCGAAGTGTTCTTTCTTCTAATCATGCTTAAGTATCACAAACAAGGTCAAGATGATACAGTTTTTAAATATATGTTTACGTACCTACCTAAGTATTAAATAATATGAACCAGTCTTATGAAACTGCAGTAAGGCTTGTTATGTTTTTTTTCTAGCTTATTTAATTTTATTGAGTGTAATTTCTAAACCAAATAAAGTCTTAGTTATATTAAAAAAACAGCTATGGGCATGAACCTCAGCCATCATATTTACGACCTCTCCTCCCTATTTAAGTTATTCTAGTCTGATCGTAACTTATCAACAGTATTTGCTCAGCGAATTGTGCTCAACCAATATAAGCGGTACGGATTCGAACATTCCTAGGCAGTATTCTTATTTTGGCATGAGATTGAAGACGTGTAAAATTCTTACGAACTTATAAACGAAGAACACAGAACACGCACAGAACTCTTGGAACACAGATTACGCACAGCGTTTGGTCTTCCGTATGTCATATAGAGGTACAAAAGAGTACCTACCTGTTATTTATTTTTTAGATAACAGGTATTTTTTCTTTTTTTTATTAATATACACAGATACTGTAGCGCAGTGGGCAGAAGCCCGCTTGAGACGCAGAAGGTTGCGGGTTCGATTCCCGCAGCGGGACAAATGTTTGTATTATCTGCAAATATTTGTCTATGGTCTGGTATATATAAATATCTAGTTGTTTGAGTATATTTATTATTAATATTGGTTTAATTATTTTGGTCATAAACCTAGCGTAATTACTTTAAACTATTTAAGAAAATATTAGAATTAGTTACTAATTAAATGCATGTTATTATTAAGATTACTAATATATCTTTACTCAATATTCAATATATTTATTGCTTTCACATGGTAGGTATATAGACGGTGTTTAAAGGTAGGTATCCCACATGCACCCTGTTAGAGTATAGCAAAAAATAGGTAGGCAGACCGAGTTTTAATAACTTTGTATACGAAAAACTTTACTTTTACTTTACCTTTACTTACGAAAAACTGTCAGCTGAGCACAAAAATTGATATTAGTTCTTTCTCGTACTCAGGCTCCCTCAATACAGGCCTTGCCTACTGAGGAAGCCGACAATATCTCCTTAGTATACAGAGCGTCCCAAAACTATGCGACATGAAGGAAAAGGACCTTAAATATTGTAGATAGGATATTTAGCTGAAAGAAGACTTTATTTTATTTTTAAAAGTTAGTAATACTGCATTCAAAGATTTTCTAAAAACTACTTGCTTCGTCTGAGAATTGAACCGACTCATGTGAAAAAACACCCCGTATTTTTATGATGCCAATCGAATGAATAGACAAAAAAAACCTCTTAAGTAACATAGTATCTCAAAAGAAAGGAATAACGTAAAATGTTTGATTCAAATTTCAAGATTTTTTTATTACCGACGTCGATTTTCGAAAAAAAGCGATATTATCATTCCATAGATAGCTTTGATTAGGTATTCGCAAATAAGTACCCACTTAATACAAGACTTCCTGGCACAGTTTTCCTTATTATAGGTGCAAGTGCAGATAAAATGATAGAAACTTATTATTTGAATGCATCCTCTTTAAGCTAGACAGAAGGCAAATTTAAAAGAAAAATAATGTTGTTCTTAAATTTGAAAGTGGAACAATTTGTGAGAGCGTTTGTTTTTCGGTTTTTTATCTGTTTAGACTTCATTCACTTGCACGTTTTCAGAATTCACCATAATATGATAAGAAAATCAACAGGCAGCAAACTTACTAAAAGATTGTCAATTTGCATAAGACAAGAAGGATCACATTTTGAGCATTTCATTAATTAATTTACAAAAAATACTCAATTGACTTCGGTAGTTTTAAGTATGTTTTTAATTTGATTAAAATTATCAATTTTACTTTATTCCTTTCCTTTTAAGACACTTTGTTACTTAAGAGGAATTGTTATTTTTTGACAATTCTTTCGATTGGCATCATAAAAATCCGGGGTGTTTTTTTTTACATTTGAGTCGGTTCGATTCCCAGATAAAGCAAGCTATTTTTAGAAAAACATTGAATGCAGTATTACTAACTTTTCAAATTAAAATAAAGTCTTCTTTCAGCTAAATATCCTATCTACAATATTTAAGGTACTTTCCCCTCATGTCACATAGTTTTGGGACGCTCTGTATATATTAAGCTTCCGGCATTACAATCTGTATCTATACAATACGATGTGTCCTTCTTCTTAAATAAGATACTTTGTATTTGCTGTGATAAATAATTTTAATTTGATTGATAAATTTCTCAGAAATAAAAAAGTTTGACGTTTCTGTCTGTCCCGGATATCTTAGTTTTTTATATATCTGTCTCCTCATCAGAGAAGAACTGTCGGGGCAAGTACATATTTGACGACCTCGGTAGTGTGACGGGAAAGTAGCCAGCTAAATTGACAGAGGTGTGGGGTCGATTTCTGTTGCGGGACAAATGTTTTCATATATAACAACATACATGTTGTAAATAAAGTAAAGTAAGCAGAGCTTGTGTTATGGGAACTACATGACTGACATTACATGTTTGTCACGAGCCTGGGTGTTTTCTATGTATAATATGTATGTATAAAAAAAGTATATAAGTGATCTGTCGTGTCGTTTCCATAATAGAAGCTCTGTTTAGTATGGGGCTTGATGATCTCCAGCATAACTATTATTATTATTACTAGCTATATACCTACATGTTTTTTTTTAAATATATACATATTATATATAGGAAATACCCGAGATAAATATTTGCAGATCATAAAAACATTTTACGGGAAAATGTTGTCCGGAACCTTCTACGTCTCAGGCGGGCCTTCGTCCATTGCATCACAGAGGTCGTCAAAAACCCCAAAATAATCCCCCTTTCAATAATATTGGCGGCAACATATCACAAATACACAAACTAAGCATACAAAAGTCACCAACTTCTCAATATTCAGTCAAGTTATTTATTAAATAAGCTGAGAAAGCGGTTCGTTGACACCATTTCCTTGCGAATTTAATATATTCTCCATACGAAATATATTTGCCGTAAAATTGGCGTATCCTATCTGATTATGGACGTATATTTTTCGTTTGAAGATATTTGTAGGTTATTCGATTTTGATACTCAATTTCAAACTGTTGATATTATTTCACAGAGATAATCACAATTCAAATATGTACAAGAGAAATAGACGCGTCGATTCTACTATAAGGCTCAAAAAAGTCAGTATCGTATCGTTTAGAAGGCGTTTTTGTATCAAAATCCCAAATTCTGTGCTGAAACTATAAATAAATTATTTTAAGGACGTGATCTTTGTAGTAAATTATTATTATTTATCTTTATTCGTTTAAAACTAGCTTATACCCACGGCTTCAACCGTATGGTACCCGGATAAAACGTAGCCTAAGTATTTGTTATTCTGATGTATAATCTATATTACTGTAAAGTTTCATCAAAATCCGTTCAGTAGTTTTTGCGTGAAAGAGTAACAAAGATCCATCCTCACAAACTTTCACTTTTATAATATTAGTAGGATATCAGGCTTATGGGCCTTTACAGGCATCAGTGGAGCCAAAGCTAACACTAATAGGTATTTTCTACATTATCATATAAAAAACGTAATCTTGTGGATGGCGATTGATGTTAACTATTGGTAAATATAGGTGATAAACTTGCTGGTTGCTGAACTATGTAGGATGAAACGGCACCTGCCAATTCTTACTGAAGTTCAGATTAAAACATAGTCAGATGACTTACCGTCCACTAAACGGGCCCCATAAGTGCCGTCAATGATAGGCAGCGTAGGGGCAAC
Source organism: Perizoma flavofasciatum (assembly GCA_958496245.1). Taxonomy (NCBI): domain Eukaryota; kingdom Metazoa; phylum Arthropoda; class Insecta; order Lepidoptera; family Geometridae; genus Perizoma; species Perizoma flavofasciatum. The sequence goes on from OY292433.1 coordinate 11,213,344, forward strand.
GTTGGTGTGAACAGTTAAAAGGTATCGAGAGATGTGCTGCAGTTTCACTTAACGCTACTCCCGTGCTTTATGCCGTTATCACTTCCACTCTTGGAACATAGGTTCCGCTCTTGCACCTCCACCCGTGACCGGCAGGATCAGGGTCGAGGTGCAAGTCGGTCCCCTGAAGTCGCGGATCAGGGGACTCTGTCGACCCCAGGGAGTAATGGGGCTCCAAGTTGTCACCACGCACCGAACACTCGCCACAAGTGCGCTCTGTTAGATTACTATTATTATAAGTCTAGGCAGCCCACTGCTGGGCAACACCTCCTGTCCTGCCTGGTGTCTTTAGATCGAGACTAGATCAAAACATAAATTTCTAATTCTGCTCCATCTTTTTATAAGATATCGAGAATAAGTCAAAACTTAAATTAGTAATTCACGAGAGCTGGGCTGGGCTTCTTTTATCCTGGAATCAGAGGCTTACACGTTAAATTGAATTAATTGTGAAATTATACAAAGCCTGATTCTATCGAATCCTTATTAATTACACCATTCAGGAAAAATTATGTAAAATGAAGTAGCTAAGCCTATTCATGATTTGCAAAAGAAAATTAATTGGTAGGGATTTTTCTGCCGTAAGTATACAAAATATGTCGATGAAGATGAATGATTTTGTCAGATTTCTTCCATTAATCAGTATTTTTGTAATAAAAACGTGAAAAATGTTTGGCCCCAGGCAATTCAAATGTTTTTATTTTCATAATTTCATTGAAACATCTACCCAACTTGGATTTTATTCCAAAAACTAACGTGAACTTGACTATTAAATAGTCAAGTTCACGTTAGTTTTATATTGTAAAAACAGGAATTTTCAGGTACCGCACTATCGGTGAAGGCACCGACTAAGTTTCGACTCATTCCGAGAGTCTTCATCAGGGTGAGTGATGGCTACTTTCTCCCTCCGCGTCGCATCGTGCACTGTGCAATGAGAGACTCTCCGAATGAGTCGAAATTTAGTCGGTGCCTTCACCGATAGTGCGGTACGTGAAAATTCCTGTTTTTACAATATGAATAGTCAAGTTCACGATAGTTTTTGGATAAAATAATTATTAGGTATTTATACTATCCCGCGCTTATGGCGAATGTTCGGTACGCGGCGACACCGCGGAGCCCCATTACTTCCTGGGGTTAACAGAGTTCTCTGTCCCTCGGCTTGCCTTTGCCCCCCAGCCGGAGGTGGATGTGCCATAGCGAAACCTATGCTCCAATGGTGGAAGAGATAACGACATATAGCACGGGAGTAGCGTTTAGTGAAACTTCATTATACCTCTCGACACTCTTTAGCCGTTCACACCGTTGCCCCTACGCGGTACTCATAGGGGCCCATTTAGTGGATGGCGAGTTATCACCTGCTCAAATTAAGCTATTTTAGTTAGAATTGGCATGTGCCACTTCATCCTACATAGCCCAACCATTCCATAAGCATATACTCCTGCAATAGCTCAATAGTTCATTGTTACCTTTCCTTAAATACATACATATTATACATAGGAAACACCGACACACGAGACAAATACTCACAAACTTTTGCGTTTATAATAATAGTACGATAGGATGTAATTAAATATAATTAATAATTATTATATAATGAAAACTTTTGCATAGACATTATAATTAGCTACACTGCAGTCAAAAAGATCCGTCTTTATACAGACGTTGACACAGCTAGACTAGTTTACTTCAGCTACTTCCACAGCATTATGTCGTACGGTATACTGCTGTGGGGAGTGCTGCTGATATCAATACCATTTTTGTGCTGCAAAAGAGGGCTGTTCGAGCAATTTATAATATGGGCCCCAGAGAATCACTTCGCGAAAAGTTTAAAGAAATAAATATAATGACATTCCCTTGTCAATACATTTATGAAAATCTGCTGTATGTTCACAAAAATATTAATTTGTTTAAGAAAAAAGGCGATAATCACAATGTTAATACTAGAAATAAAGATAAACTCGCTGTTGCCACTTGTAGACTCCATAAAGTTAGTAAATCGTTTAAAGGGCACGGTGTACGCTTTTATAACAAACTCCCAAGAAATATACAAAAATTATCAATTAACAAATTTAAAAACGTAATTAAACAAAAGCTTTATAAAAAGGCATACTATAAAATATCTGATTATTTAGATGACAAAAACTCTTGGGATTGAAAATGCTCCAACTCGAACCTATTGTTTTGTAAAAGGATCATTAAAAAGAATAACCAGCCTTGTTTTCTTGCCTTTCTTTCCTGGCTTGGTCGCGGAGGAACAGGCACCTAGATAAAACCGACGTTTCAAAGTGGTCCTTGTGATGTTATTGAATAAATGAATTTTGACTTTGACTTTGACTTTGACTAGAAAAATATACCACCAACTTTAAAGTGTTTATTGCCGCTTAAGGGCAAGAAAACATCCGATATTACAATAGCTATAGGGAATCGTATTGGCCGGAGTTAATCGGGCAGAAATAAAAGTTTCCAGGAACTTCAAGGTTGTCACGATATTTGTTCGGAATATTTTCGTGTAAATACCCTCTCCCAGCAGTCGAGTAAAAAATAGGAAGTACCCTCAATATTTTTGTTTGAAAAACAAACGAATAAAATTTTGGCACGCAACATTGGGATTCGGGGAATTGGATATTCGAAACATTTATTTGATAAGTTGTTGGGCTAAAAGGGTTTTAGTAAAGTTTGATAAAATCTAGAAATTTGTATAGTATTTATGTTATACTTTATACGCGGTCGTGCACTGATAGATTTTTGTACTCGAAAAATTTATATACCTTTACTTTATACTTTACACTTAACAATGTGCGGTTTTTTTTTTACACAGCATCATCTAGCCCCAAACTAAGCAGAGCTTGTGTTATGGGAACTACATGACTGATATACTGCCTATATACATTTTTTTTGTAAATACATACATGTTATGCATAGAAAAACCCCAGACCCGAGACAAACATTTGCAGGTACAAACATTTGTCCCAGGGCGGGAATCGAACCCGCAACCTTCTGCGTCTCGGGCGAGCCTTCGAACACTGCGCCACAGACGTCGTCATGCATTAAACGCGCCAAAAACGCATGCATTAACATCAATTATTAACTTAAGCATTAAACGCGCTTAACGGTGGAGGAAAACATGAGGAAACCGTTTTAGAGGCAGCATTTTTTATACTACTAAAGAGGCTAAAAAACTAACGGCCCACTTGATGGTAAGCGGTTACCGTAACACAATACAAGAGGTATCACTCACGCGATGCCTCCCTGAGATATCATGATGAAAGATCTCATGTAATTTCACCGGCAACCATACCCTCCAAACAACATAGAACCAAAAATACGAAGGCATTTTCCATCAGCTAGTGTTCCAAACGTTGATGAGCTGGCAACCTATCACGTGGAATGCTAAATAATTGCAAAACGCGGGCATGTACCAGATGTAATAATAAAATAATAATATATTTTTATTTCAAACAAATTCGTCCATAGTTTTTACACATAAAACACAATTAATAAAAATAACTAGACTAGAAGTTTATTTGATGCGTATGTAGGTGCATCCAACGGCACCTTTTTGGACAATCCCAACTGTCTGATAACGTGTTCAGGATGCTGTTAGGGCTGCCATGTACTCGTTTGCGTATTATGGCATCTACTCCTTCTTCCGCAAACATAACAGAGGCACTGCAAACATATAAATAAATAATAGTCTAACAACTAGTTTCGTCATGCATCAGAATCTAACATATAATTAAGATATTCCGGGTTTGATTATATTTTCAACCAAACTGAACAACCAAGCAAATCAATGGTAATTATGAATGGAATGGACAACAATATTTGCATTTTAGCAAACATATAATTAAATAAATAAAACAATCAAGCATGTATATTTTGTATACTAGATACAACCCATAGTTTGGCTTGTAGGTATCTGAGTAAAGTTAATTTAAGTTCAAAGATTGTCTACATTAAAACTAAATAATCCAAATTGATATTGTAAAAACGGAAATTTTCACGTATCACTCTAACGGTGAAGGCACCGACTTGAGTGCACGGCGCGACGCGGAGGGAGAACGTCGCGATCACTCACCCTGATGAAGACTTTCGGAATGAGTTGAAACTTAGTCGGTGCCTTCACCGATAGTGCGGTACCTAATAATTATTATTATTATCTAAGGATATTTATCATGGGGCATAGGGTCGTGAGCGTGCTTGTTGTTGTTCGAGTTAAGGGTCCAAGAAAACAAGGCAAAGGCTTGAGGATCTGACATATTCCGTCAACGGCAAGCACTGGTAATAACGTTTTTTTTTGTATTTCTCTTTTACACAAACAAAAATAACCTCTCAACCTTCATACATAAAGTTGACTAAAGCTAGCCGGATTTGCTGCTTGACACCAAAGTCGCGTGTCGCTTATGCAAATTAATGTAGAGCTTATCGTGTAGAGATAAGGATGGAAGTGAGTGCAGGAGTAAGTTTGTAAATGTGGGGCTTGAAGTCACATTCTGAAGTTGAAAGATAAGAAGGAAGACAAACGGCTCCTTTTGTGGGAAAAGTATGGATTCGCAAAAAGTTACTCAGAGTAGATTATCGCAGTATCTTCTCTTTAAGTACAATCGAGAAGTGTTTACTTTTGATCCCTGCAACATAAACAGTTTTGTTCATAGCCAAAATTGCACTATGAAATGAAATAAACAATCAATTTTGATTAATTGTGAATGTGAAGATCAATGAAATCTAACCGGTTTGATTCTACGATCAAGGTTGCACAAGTCTGACCAGAGATCTAGGATCTAATCTCGGATTAGATTATCGCAGTATCTTCTCTATAAGTACAATCGAGAAGTGTTTACTTTTGATCCCTGCAACATAAACAGTTTTGTTCATAGCCAAAATTGCACTATGAAATGAAATAAACAATCAATTTTGATTAATTGTGAATGTGAAGATCAATGAAATCTAACCGGTTTGATTCTACGATCAAGGTTGCACAAGTCTGACCAGAGATCTAGGATCTAATCTCGGATTAGATTATCGCAGTATCTTCTCTTTAAGTACAATCGAGAAGTGTTTACTTTTGATCCCTGCAACATAAACAGTTTTGTTCATAGCCAAAATTGCACTCTGAAATTAAATAAACAATCAATTTTGATTAATTGTGAATGTGAAGATCAATGAAATCTAACCGGTTTGATTCTACGATCAAGGTTGCACAAGTCTGACCAGAGATCTAGGATCTAATCTCGGATTAGATTATCGCAGTATCTTCTCTTTAAGTACAATCGAGAAGTGTTTACTTTTGATCCCTGCAACATAAACAGTTTTGTTCATAGCCAAAATTGCACTCTGAAACGAAATAAACAATCAATTTTGATTAATTGTGAATGTGAAGATCAATGAAATCTAACCGGGGTTTGATTCTGCGATCAAGGTTGCACAAGTCTGACCAGAGATCTAGGATCTAATCTCGGATTAGATTATCGCAGTATCTTCTCTTTAAGTACAATCGAGAAGTGTTTACTTTTGATCCCTGCAACATAAACAGTTTTGTTCATAGCCAAAATTGCATTCTGAAATGAAATAAACAATCAATTTTGATTAATTGTGAATGTGAAGATCAATGAAATCTAACCGGGAGTTGATTCTACAATCAAGGTTGCGCAAGTCTGACCAGAGATCTAGGATCTCATCTCGGATTAGATTATCGCAGTATCTTCTCTTTAAGTACAATCGAGAAGTGTTTACTTTTGATCCCTGCAACATAAACAGTTTTGTTCATAGCCAAAATTACACTCTGAAATGAAATAAACAATCAATTTTGATTAATTGTGAATGTGAAGATCAATGAAATCTAACCGGGGTTCGAGTCTGCGATCAAGGTTGCACAAGTCTGACTTACCACTACACCATTATTGGAATCTAGAGGGCAGTAGGAAAATGAAGTATGTTTAGCATGAACGCCACGCGGCCGAAATCGCGGGCATTTCACTAGATATTATACACTTACTTTGTCTTCACTGTTTTCCTTCAACACTGCGTGATTGCAACACCGCGATCGTGAGGTCACCCCTCACTTCCTAGGTCCTATCTGAAAATCAACGTTGCTTTGCCTTGGTGAATAAGCAGCAATAAGCTGAGATAGGACCTTTTCGAATCATACCTACCAAGGCAGCATAGACCGCCCTCGTTAGCACTGGTTAGCACCCACGTATTGTACTCTTCTGTAATTTACTGTGTTTTTTTTTAATTCTTTTTCTTTCTTTTCATTTGTACTTGTCTGTGTTAAATAATAAATAATCATCATCATCATCATTATTCCCATAACACAAGCTCTGCCCCAAAGTAAGCAGAGCTTGTGTTATGGGAACTACATGATCGATATACTACTTATATACATTTTTTTTTATAAATACATACTTATTATACATAGAAAACACCCAGACCCGAGACAAATATTTGCTAATCATACAAACATTTGTCCCGCAGCGGGAATCGAACCCGCAACCTTCTGCGTCTCAGCCAGGCGTTCGCCCACTGCTCCACAGAGGTTGTGTTGTATCGTATGTGTTGAATAAAAAACTATCTATCTATCTATAATATTTATAAAACAGCAAAGAGACTCGTAAATACGTATAATATTATACAATATTAATATACAAAGCGGTACCCACGTCAAAAGCAGTTGACTTTTTCACAAAATCGAGAACATTTTCGACTCGAAGTCCAGCGAGATCTGGTAAATTGTACAAGAATAAAATATGCGAATAATTTGCTAACATTTATTATTTATAAACTTCTCAGAACCACATCGTAACCACAAGTTAATCACAAAGCAGCATCAAAATATTGTTTGGGCATGAGTTTGTAAGATAGCGTATTATTCCAGTCGCCAACGTGTGGCCAGACCGATTACAACGTAGCTACACTGCAGCCACATCACAGCCACTGCTTCTTTAAGCGGTTACCATCCTACTATCCTACTTCCTATTAATATTATAAACGCGAAAGTTTGTGAGGATGGACGTTTGTTACTCTTTCACCCAAAAACTACTGAACGGGTTTTGATGAAACTTTACAGTAATATAGCTTATACATCAGAATAATACATAGGCTACCTTTTATCTGGGTACCACGCGGGCGAAGCCGAGGGCAGAGGCTATTAGTTCGTAGTAAAATCCGTTCAGCAGTTTTTTGCGTGAAAGAGCAACAAACACCCATCCTCACAAACTTTCGAGTTTATAATAGTCATAGGATAAAATAGTCAAAGGTTAATTTTTTATTTGGTTAAAAATAATTCAACAACATTTTATTTTAAAATATACCAAATTTTTAGAGCAATAAACTAATAAATAAATAATGCTGGACATTTTACACAGCATCATCTAGGCCCAAGGTAAGCATAGCTTGTGTTATGAGAACTATATGACTGATATACTACTTATATACATATTTTTTTTGTAAATACTTACTTATCATACATAGAAAACACTCAGACCCGCGGAGACAAATATTTACACATACAAACATGTGTTCGGCGGGAATCGAACCCGCAACCTTCTGCGTTTTAGGCGCCACAGAGGACGTCATAATATAAAACTATTCTAATATTTCTTTTTTAGTGCGTGATAAAGTGTGGTTTTAGTTTTATTTTAAGTTACGGATTTTATTATGCTTAATCTCGCCTTTGTAAATGCCTTACCTAATATTTTGTTTTATATTTCTGTGTTTAATTTACCTATATATTTTATTTATTTTGTGTATATTAAATAATTAAAAGATCTTGGTCTCATCATAATGTAAAACATTGATCTACCGCTTGTCTATACCAATGTTCCATCTCGACCCAGTAAATATAATTCACACTACTCGAAACAAAAGCCTATCTCCTTCATCGACAAGACATTTATTCCGAGACATAACCACAGTATAAAATAGAAAAGTTGACCAACTCCACGTTTATGCTGACAACAGCCCAGAGGTTTGACAACCTCTTTGGCGCAGTGGGCGAAAGCTCGCCTGAGACGCAGAAGGTTGGAGGTTCATTACCCGCCGCGGAATATGTTTTTATAATCTGCAAATATTTGTCTCGGGTCTGGTTGTAAAACTTTGCGAAGTAGAACTTTGCAAGCCATGAAGCTCAGTGGGAAGCACTTATTCTTCAGATGGTGTCCCTCTCTTTTACTGATAGTGTACGCAAGAAAAAGATGGCAAGAATTTTACTCCAGTCAAATCAGTCTACATGCCGCTTTTTTTCGTGTTTATAGTCAGCATGTTTGAAAATAACAACAAAATTTGTAAGGAAAACTTAAATCTGACTAATTTGATAGCACTAAAATTGTAGCTATATTTTTCTTGCTTGCACTATCAGTAAAAGAGAGCAACAGTTTAAATTAAGTTTAGTTAGTGTACTACAGAATCGATGCCAATGTCCCTCTAATCTAACTTAACTTACTTTTGTAAGTTACAAATGGTAACTGATGAATCCATGTATCGCGGAGGCCAACCAAATCTATACTAATTTAGAAAGAGGTAAGTTTTTTTGGATGTTAGAGGTAATCTTTGAAACTACTCATCCGATTTCAAAAATTATTAGTAGACGAAAATGAGGCCGACAATGTGAAAGTATTTTGTTTAAGAATGTTTTCTGAGCCACGCCGCTGGCAATAGCTAGTAGGCTGTATATTATCCTCGATATTATATTGATTTACCCACTTTCAGTCAACTTTCAATCGCAATATTATCTTCTTAGGAAGATTTGTCAACCGTTCTTGAGTATAATATCGATTTTGATGTTTATTAGATCGAGATTTTACTTGACTGTGTTTTATATACAAGAATCGAGTTTGGATGGAGTACCGTGACTCTTGTTGGAATGATTGAGCTATTAACTGAAGGCAGTGGCATAATTGTGCTATATCTCGATGCTATTGCATTATTTATTCATATCCGTACCCGTTTTGTGAGATTTGGTCACATTTGAATCTGATGGAATAGTTGTGTTTGATTTCCGTCATACTTATTCTGCAGAATAAGGAGAGAGATATTATGAACATGAGAGTTCTATATAATATTTTGTAAATAAAGTATGACACGCTTAAAAAAAAGTCCTTCAAGGTAGCCAACACAAAGCCCTTGCTGTTGTAGATCCTACTAATATTATAAACGCTAAAGTTTGTGAGGATGGATGTTTGTTACTCTTTCACGTACAAATTACTGAACAGCTTATACATCAGAATAACACATAAACTAGTTTTTATCCGGGTACTACGCGGGCGAAGCCGTGGGCAGAAGCTAGTTTCAATATACAACAGTGACCGCTTTCAATTAGTTGGGCGTATTTTTGCTTACCTCGTCATAACATAAAAAAAAATCAATTTTAATATATTATTAGTATGTGATGTCCCTAGATAACTTACGTAAGTATGTACCTGATAATGTAAAAAACAGTATTTTTTTAAAATAAAAAAACACATGTCTTTTTTTTAGTTTTAACGACATACGTCCATTGTATGTTATTAAGAATAAAAATACGATGACATATACGATTTAAATAAACGTTTTGCGTTTTTGAAATTAAGTAAAAATGTATAATTGCTTTGTCGCACACGAAAAATATTCAAAATTCAAAATTTTAGGGTCATTCCCACCAATGCCAAATCTATTGCTCTCTAAATTAAAAATTCCATATATGGGTTCCGACGCAATCCCATGATATTTTTATTATAAAAATAAAGTATTTTTCTTTCCCAGCCAATGCCACAAGTTTTAGGTAGGTGCTAGGTACAGTTAACAGAAAAAGCTTAAGACTATATTTTTCGTTTTCCTACCATTATATGTACCTACCTACTTCAAATGATAGGGGCATGTTGTGAGAAAGTAAGGGAAATATGATTATAAAATGAATGATATTTTAAAAAATAAATAAAAACTATCAACAAAATGCAGGAAGTGGGTACTTGAGTACACTTTAGTACGTAGGTACTTACTCGGACAATCAATAGAACTGAAAGTAGGCACGGCGGGCCCAGCGTTATCTCCGCTTTCTACGTTCTCACTCATTTTGCACAATCTATGCACATACAGCACTCAGACAGACATTTTTAGCGTACCGCACGTTGCATAAAGGATCAAGGTTAACTGATAAGACGGATTTCGTCTTTGTGATGTTTAAACAATAATCTTTCTTGCTAACATTGCAACTTGCAAAAACATCAACAAAAAGATCTTGCCGATCTTTACTACGATGTTGTTGTTAGCTGTACTTTTGCTTGGCCTAGCCCGGTAGTACTGATATTGTATTCTGTGGATTGAGTGGGAACAAAATAAGTACCTAAATTATTATTAAACTATTTCGTGGGATTGAGAGGGAAAATTATTTACATTGAGTAGGAATGAATTTTATTAATCCTTGATTATCTGTTGTGCACAATTTTTTTATATTTATTTCGTCGTAACGTACCTACTCTAACATAAACCTGTGTATTACAAAATTGTAAAATCTGCACAGATAACTTGAGGGCATACCGTAAGCCGATTGAAAAATGAAAAATTTAAACAAAAGGTCATTTTTAACCCATCCAATGCATAGGCGATGGACCAATTAATCAGGAACTCTCATAGTTTCCGCTCAGAGCATTTTTTATCAATAAATTATGGGATTTTTGTTTGTCTGTTTGTTCAGGGCAAATTTATTTTTACTTTAAAATCCTCTTTTTTTGTGCGAGGTCATGTACTATGTATGGTATGGAGGCTCAGAACATTGTATAGAGAATTATAATTCACTATGCCTTCTCTGCTGAAGAACCTCTGCTGATGACGTACATAATATATAATATACTTTAGTTTTATAATCCGGTTTGCGGAATTGATGATGACGTATATCCGGTTTGTAAAAGCCCTTGCCCTTTCTAGGGACGTATCATTATCCAATCAGATGATCAAAGAACCCTTTATTTATAGTTTGCTATTAAAGTGATGTAAGTTTCTCTATAAGTGCCTTAATACCTATGTTGAAATGACCCTTATTATGACGTCAAACGATTTCACGTTACTCAAGATAAAAGCGGCTCTTTGAACGCCAAGGAACTTTGAAGAACAGCCAGTAGATATTTTTGGGAGCATTTTATGTGCATACTTGTGTTTCAGAAACATAGCAACAAAACAGTCAGTACTTTTTTTAAATATGGTTTTTGTTTGATCATAAAATAGTAAAAGGTTACAATTTTGTAATTTCAACACGATTGGTAAGTTGAAATTAGTTTGAAAGTATTCATTTTTGTTTCTCTATGTTTTCGAGTAATGATCTTTTAATCACTATAAGGGCCCGACCAAACTAAAGCGGTGGCGGTGGCAGTACATTCACGGGAACTTTGACAATTATTTATCGTTGACCGCCAATGCCACCACCGCTACTAATGTCAGTTGTCAGTTTGACAGGGCCTTAACTAACCTTCTTCAAAAAACGGAGGAGGTTCTCAATTCGGCTGTATTTTTTTTATTTTATCGTTAAAATGTACAGTGCGTTAACATTATTTGAATACTTTCCTTTTTTACGTATAAGCAAGATATGGAACAAGCATTTCTGCCAACTCCTTGACAATAAGGAAGTATTCAAATCTGGCACAGGCCAGTAGATTCAAACAAACGTAAGCGTAATTATTTAAGCAAATCTGTTATCAATAAAACGTAAATATTCTGAGGTTTAACGAATCCCCAATTTGTGTCGGAGATCTTATGATCCGGCCATTAAATAAGCTGGTAGCGAAATATTTAAATAATTTAAAGAAAATTCGTGGCCGCAATGTGGCGTTACCAAATACACAATGCAGCACGATTTTTTTCGACATAATTTTGGTGGGTAACTTGCACTCAAAACGGTGGATAGCAACGGGAGAAACTGATGTCAGTCAGGCTCTTGAACCAAAAAGAAGATCGAAAAAAAAACCAAAATGATCGAAGGCATGAGTTAATGCTTAGTGTTCCAATAAACAGCGATGGCCATGCATGGGAAACAAAATCGGTTGCGTGTTTTTAATTTTATTTTTATAAATTCAGTAAATTTTTACGTTTTTATTTATTTTCTACTCAAGAACTATGTGTGGATTTATCGGAACTGAGACGTTATAATTTTAATAAGTTAGAATAAATTCAAACAATTATCCTACTTAGCTTTTCTGGTAAAAATAATATCAAAAGGTACTCCTAATAGTCAATGAATCAGTACAGACCTAAGTTCCCCACTTAGAATTAGATTACTCTTAATAGTTCCAACCCATCAATAGATGGCGCTTCCTTGACGAAGGTAATTAAAGTTCCAACTAGCTCAATAGATGGCGCTACCTTTACAAGGTTTTTTTGCTTGCTTCTCTAATTCTGATGATTAAAATGTCATATATTTTATGACATGACATTGGTTATTTTTTCTGGTGAATATTCTAATCAGCCGTGCCAACTGTTTTCAACAAAGAAAGCTGGATTAAAGATCGCCGTGAAAACCTACTCTCCCATTGGCCGAAAGACGCGCAGTTTTTAGAAGTAGTAGACTCCTCGTCCAGGGAAGTACTACCACCATACCTATTACTGCCGCCAAGCAGTTATACTAGCATTACTATGTTACGGCTTGAAGTTGATATTATAGTTAAATAACCTTCTTAACACCTGCAGAAAAAAAATTACAAACTAAGTTAATGAATCTGAAACAACTATACAAATATAATACGATTCTCATTCGTAAAATCCAAAACAAAACGATCCATACTAATCTAGCCTTTACAATACAATAACTAAATAAATTGTAAAGCCAAGCACTCGCCGAACCATTTTTATTGTTCTACCAAAGGTTCGAACAAACTACGGTAAAAAAATGATAGTCTTCGAAGGCGCGCAGCTGTATATTAAACTACCCTCAAATATAAAAAGTGTCTGTCATTTAACGTGTTTAAAAACAAATTAGCCCATCATATTACCAATAATGCCCATTTAATTTAAAAAATACTTCTATACCAAAATAAAAAAGATTTTGATTGGCTACCAAAACAAAGTAGGTCCTCAAAAAGAGGTTCAGTTAAGATAGAAATAAACTAGGCCTGGTTTATTTTTAGCAGTTATTTGTGGTCAAACCTCTTTTTGGTCAAATACACTGTCGGCTATTATATAATAGCATTCAATTATAAACCTTAAATAAATAAATAATACTGGACATTTTTCACACAGCTAGCCCCAAACTAAGCAGATCTTGTATTATGGGAACTAAATGACTGATATACTATTTATAGACTTTTTTTGTAAATACATACATATTATACATGTAAAATACCCAGACCTGAGACAAATATTGTTTCCTTTGCACAGCAATTTGTCTTGAAAATCAGGAATCAAAAGTGTAAAAGATAAACCTTTCATAAGACCCTATAAGTCTTTTCACCCGTCTTTTGTCTCAGGGTCGGCAACGATCAGTGATTACCAACAGGGCAGTATGCTTAAACAACTTTAGTTAAAAAAAAACGTAAACCAATAGAATCAGAGCGTTCTTTTCGTGGCCCAGGAGTTACCGTGGCTAGTGTCACAATCAGAATTGCAAATGCCGCAGTAAATTTACAAAGAATACACGAAAATTATGCAGGTCCTACCGCGCTGAGGGTTTTATTCCTGTGACATACGGAACCCTGTTAAATGGAATGTAAATTTATTGAAGTGTTTTTGATGAGGGCTTCTAAATTATGGGGTATTTGGACAATTTTGTAGTAATCATCAGTAGCCTAATTTATTTTATGAATTTGTTTTTATCAACAGTGATAGATCGTTTACAATACTTATGCGCAAGTCGATAAAAAGTGTACAGATTAGATAGTTTCTACAGGCTGTTAAAATACTACAACCGAGAGCACTCTCACGCAACGGAACGCTATGAAAAAAAAACACATTTCCATGTGTTTACGTACAAGATACCGATTTTCGAAACGAGGTAAGCGGTAAGCCGTATTGGCCTATTGAGTGGTATCCCAACTTACAATCCGGAATTCGTGGGCGTGAGTTCGAACTCGATCGTGCAATAATGGATTTTTCCACTCAAAAAAAGATTATGTCCGCATTAACCGTGCTTAAAATCGTTAAGAAAAATATCGTGAAAAAACCGGCAAGCCCTAGAATAAAAAAAATACGATGAGTCTATGAGTTTTTGCTTATAATAACATTTTTCACACAGCGTTATCTAGCCCCAAAGTAAGCAGAGCTTGTGTTATGGAAACTGCATGACTGTTAAACTACTTAGATATTTTTTTTTGTAAATACATACATATTATACATAGAAAACACCCAGACCCGATACAAATGAATGCACATCATACAAACATTTGTCCCGCAGCGGGAATCGAGACCGCAACCTTCTGCGTCTCAGGCGGACCTTCGCCCACTGCACCACAGAGGTTGCCTTAGTTTCTAATTAGCGTTTCTTTATGTTCCAAGTTTCCGCTTATACCTATTTTAAGATACGACTGTTCTCTCATTGTTCCGGCTTTTAAAATAACAAGGACAAATTTAATATTGTAACCAGCTACCTACAAAAAGTTTCAGAATTCCAGACCAAAAGTCTGTGAAAATAACCAACTGCCCTTTGTTACTTCATTTGCATTGTAACACAGAATAAAGGCACGCTAAACGTTACGTAACACAAGGGAGTTAGTTAACATAATTTCCATATCTTATTTGAAAATGGCTTGTAATTATCCAAACTGGATGCCTAATGTCTCGGTTATTCGTGCATTTATTTTGGTAGGGATGAGATGTTTTTATCACAATGCATTTTTCTAAAAAACAATTGATTTATAATCAAGAATTTGTTTTGTTTTTTGTTCATCCTACTTATATTATAAACGTGAAAATTTGTGAGGATGGATGTTTGTTACTATAATATATATGACGACCTCTGTGGCGCAGTGGGCGAAGGCTCGCCTGAGACGCATAAGGTTGCGGGTTCAATTCCTGCCACGGGACAAATGTTTGTATCTGCAAATATTTGTCTTGGGTCTGGGTGTTTTCTATGTATAATATGTATGTATTTACAAAAAAAATGATGAATAGTTTGGGGCTAGATGATGCTGTGAGAGAATGTCCAGCATTATTTTATTTATTTATTTATATTATATTTTTGAAAGAGTAACAAACATCCTCACAAATTTTCACGTTTATAATATTAGTAGGAAGTAGGATGTATCATCACTGAAAGATACATTATGAGCAAAATTCAATTTTGCTGACACCAAAAACATCGCGGTAATCCCTTCACTATCATACCATCCGTTTTGCTAAATACAACAGAATATTATTGGCAGTATTACCCTCCCGTCAGCATTGGGTATTGTGGTGGGCCATATTAAAATTTTGAATAAATTATTTTGCTCTGCAAAGCGGAATCTCATTTCGGCCGACGATTTTTTCGACGAGTTAATGACGCAAACCAGTAGCATTGGCCATAAAGAAAGTAGCTGAGTTACTCAATACTATTATTTACTGAGTAAAATGAGAAAATATTTTGAGGATTACATTTCGTAAAAAAACGAGTCATACATGGCAGGTAAGTAGCTGATGTATTGACCATCGCTTATTGAAACGATGATAACCGCTCTCCATTAAAAAGGCCGTATGCTTTTATGGCTCAGTATACCTAAAATAAAAATAATTCTATAACATCAGAGGATTGCTAGTCTCTACAGTGTACTACTGAAAATATTCAAAATTTTACTAATATCATACTTATTGTCATAGATTGTCTAGATCTTAAAAAACTTTAGACAAATCTTTCAATGCCTGAAAATTTTTGTGGGCCGATATTCTTTGAACGGTATAGTAGAGTAACGAATTCTAAACTTGTTTCATGATAGATAGATAACTCTTTATTGCATACACCAGGATAAAAAACACTTTACAGAGAATCTTAAAACTAGGTAGCCGTATCGCTGAGAGCGATCTCTTCCAGGCAACCTTTGGATGGACTCGATTTAAAATAATGTGAAGGGAGGTTTTGTAACTGCAATAAAAATACTAATTAGATACAATAAATTCATATATAATGGGGAATACCTATTGCTAAAAAAAGAAACAAAATTTATATATATTAGGAAAGATGTCGTATACCTACTCACCTACAAACATGTTGTTGTGAATATATGTATGTGTGTAGACATAAAACTTTAGTCTCGGTCAACTTGTCTTTCAATTTACAACAAAAAAACGACAGTATATTATTGGCAGTATTATCCTTGATAGAAGGTTAATACTGGTTGGCTATTGTGGTTGGCCATATTAACATTTTTGGCCATATTTAAATTATGTATAACTTTAAACAATATAGTAAAATATGTATATATAGCTACAAATGTAATGAATGGAGCTAAATGATAACAATTAGTTTAACGATGCTGCAAAGAACAGTTAAAAGACCTCATTCATGGTCTAGCTAAAGTGATACAGCCATCTTCCTATTAAGCTGAGGGTACAAGGAAGGATTTTGACTGTATAGTTACGTTGCCAAGACTTTGATTACATGAGTACTTTCGACTAACAGCTTAATAATGTCTTTCAACAAAGGCCCATGCACAAGGGTAACTTAAGAGGGATTTTTCGCCTAAATTGTCTTGACTTCCCTTAAGTATGATAAGGATACGTGTGTATAAAATATGCCTTGTTAAAAGATTATGCAGAGTGATTGTTTGATTGACGACCGATGTGGCGCGGTGGGCGAAGGTCCGCCTGAGACATAGGAGGTTGCGGGTTCGATTCCCGCCCTGGGACAAATGTTTGTAGGATCTGTAAATATTTGTTCCGGGTGTTCTGGGTATTTTCTATGTATAATAAAAAAAATCTATCTATGTAATGTATTGTATTAAGTATATCAGTCATCTAGTACCCATAACACAAGCTCTGCTTAGCTTGGGGCTAGATGATGCTGTGTGGATTGTCCAGCATTATTTATTTATTTATTGTTTGATCTTGAACAATAATCTGATTATTCATATTGTAAAAACGGGAATTTTCACGTACTGCACTATCGGTGAAGGCACCGACTAGTAGTGCACGGCGCGACGCGAAAGGAGAAAGTCGCAACCACTCACCCTGATGAAGACTCTCGGAATGAGTCGAAACTTAGTCGGTGCCTTCACCGATAGTGCAGTACGTGAAAATTCCCGTTTTTACAATATGAATAGTCAAGTTCACTATAGTTTATCCTCTCCTCTTTGTCTATGTGCTTTGTAAAAGTCTTACTGTTAACTATTTATAAAGTGTCTATTATTTATCTATATTTTTATTTTGTATCTACCTATCCTTTATGAACTTTATTATTGTGTCAAATAAGTTATATATTATATTATATTTTATTTATCATAATTCTTAAACTTCTGTTTTGCAAGTACGGATACCTTTCATTAATTACCTTTCATTTTTCATTTCGAAAATGGACTTTCAATTTGATTATTGGTTTAAAACTAATTAATACCTAGTATTTCATAGTAACGACCTCTGTGGCGCAGTGGGCGAAGGCCTGCCTGAGATGCAGAAGGTTGCAGGTTCGATTCCCGCTGCGGGACAAATATTTGCATATATTTGTCTTGGGTCTGGGTGTTTTCTATGTGTACAAAATAAAAACTCTATAAATAGTATAACAGTCATTTAGTTCCCATAACACAAGCTCTGCTTACTTTGGAACTAGATGACACTGTATGAAAATGTCCAGCATTATTTACGTTTGTTATTCTTGACAACCAAAAAAAAAAAAGTTTCTTGAGTCCCAATAACACGTACTTACAATAAGCTATTGTAACGATAGTCGATGGGGTCAACATCGGGCTACTGAGAAGTTACTACGAAGTGCAAGAATCCATCGTGTAGGTTAGAGATAAGGATTTTATAAATACCTTATCCAGCGCCCTGCTGCTCTGTTTTTTTATGTTACTGGTTTAATAATATAAATTAAAAAAAAAAAAGTCACCTTCAGGAATCATAAAATATACTCCGTCAGATTTATTTTCCGACTGTATTCTTGAAATCGCATTTATACGCAAGGTTGTCATAATCACAAAAGCAAATAGCTTGGTTACTACGCCAATAAACTTTTTATTGCAAACATCTGCAATAAAAATATCTTATCCATTGCAATCAGTATTCACTCTCATTATAGTTACTTTGTAAGCAATACTGTGTAAGCGATTATGAATAAGGATATCAAGGGATACTAAGGATTATTGCTTGGTAAGCAAATTGGTGTTTCGAAGCAAATGTACTCATAATGTTAGCATATTGAGCACTAATATTTTCATTTAATTTGTTACAAATCCAAAGAAACAAAAAAAAAATAAGTAATTTTGTGAAAGAAGCTGGGAAAGTTTATAATATTAGTAGGATAGTAGGATGATGTAGAAAGCTTTCATCCTACTATCCTACTACTATTATAAACGCGAAAGTTTGTGAGGATGGATGTTTGTTACTCTTTCACGCAATAACTACTGAACGGATTTTGATGAAACTCTTTAATAATATAGCTTATACATCAGAATAACACATAGTCTACTTTTTATCCGGGTAACAACGGACGAAGCCGTGGTCAGAGGCTAGTATTTAATGTTCGTGATAAGGAATATCATAATAATACATTTCAGTTTTCAAAGAGCAGGGGCCCAATTTTTGTATTCTGTTCAAAAATATTTATCAATCCTCTTTTTTTATAACTTTTTTTAAAGATTAAAAGGTGACTAAGTTGAGGCACAGATTTCTTCGGATTACCAATTTGCTTACCAAGCAATATGACGGCTTTGAAAAGAAGTTTGCTCTAAACCAGTAAAATATCATAAACTCAATAATGAGGAACGAAAGGCTATAAAATTGCAAACTTTAAAGCAAATTACTACTTTATACACCAATCCATAAAACA
Organism: Perizoma flavofasciatum; assembly: GCA_958496245.1. Classification (NCBI taxonomy): domain Eukaryota; kingdom Metazoa; phylum Arthropoda; class Insecta; order Lepidoptera; family Geometridae; genus Perizoma; species Perizoma flavofasciatum. Next base: position 11,232,290 of record OY292433.1, read on the forward strand.
AACAGGCCCATCTCAAGAATCCGAACAATTTACGTTCTCGTAAATCCAAAGTTTCCAACTTGACACGGTCACGTGATCGGTCAACTCCCAAAAGGCCAATTTAAGGGTCTACTTAGGGGCATGTCAACTTAGAGAAGGGTTGGGCGCTAGTGCTACTTATCAAACGGACTGGGCTGTTCGAGAATTCACACAGAACGCACCGGAGTAATGTTTTACTTCAATCTGTTTACTTTACCCCAATATAAAACTAAACCTTTAAAAAATAGGTGTGAATTAAAATACATTTTGGTACTCTGTTCTAGATTTAGACGATACTAAACCTTAGACTTTAGACGACCTCTGTGGCACAGTGGGCGAAAGCCCGCCTGAGACGCAGATGGCTGCTTCTTCGATTCCCGCCGCCGGACCAACGTTTGCATGATCTGCAAATATTTTTCTCGGGTCTGGGTGTATTCTATGTATAATATGTATGTATTTACACAAAAAGTACATAAGTAGAATATCAGTCATGTAGTTCCCATAATAAAAGCTTAGCTTTGATTTTTTACTTAGAAGATTTAATTCTAAGAGCAATACATAAAATTAAAATTGACTGTCCTTCGCGCTTCGTATTCCTCAATAATGAGGGTCGCGACCTCTTCCCCGGTATAGTTCCGTAGTATCTTGGATGATGGTGTGCCATCGAGATCTATGGTCTGCTATGAGATGGTGTGCTGGGGTACAACATGGTTTCGTGAAGTTTGGTGCGAGGGTGGTGCGGATCTGGTCGCCACGTAACGGGCGCCTCGTGGTCTCTTCTACCACAGTGATGACGAGCTTTTTAAGATTGTCACTGCCGTTCCTGGATACATGGCAAAATACTCAAAGAGAGCCTATTACTGAGTTATCTTACAGTTATCTGTAACTACTTAGTTTTTACCTCTAATTATTTTATTAGTGGAAATATTACTTTCTGACGGATAATTATGACGAACGAAATGTTAGCCTGATTAAGTCCAAGATATTTGTCTCAGGATAAGAAGACGGAAAATGGAACAGTTCCAAGGTATAAAGTAGCGGTGTGCTGTCCCTGTATAAAATAATAAAAGATCATAACTAAATGACAGGGAAAACATACCCTGTAGAATTCCTTATGTTAAAAACTAGGTGAGAGTACCATGCTAAAACAAAACCCTGGTCTGTCAATATCAACAAATAATGCAAGCATTTTATTTTGTTCTGCAACGGTAATCAAACCAGCATCTTACCAGCTACCTGCATGTCGCGTCGTTATTAATTGGCACGTAGCATGATAACATGGACAAAAAATTATCCTATTTTTTTTTCTCTTTCATTGACAAAACCGTTGTCTCGGCTGCTCATTCTACTGGTGCTGATATAGATAATATTATATAGACACTCAATTTCGACGTGTTCATTTGATATTATAATGGAACCTAATCTACTTAGTTCAATGACTCGATGGATTATCTTGGATTACATGACTTTACAGAAGCACTAATTGATGGGCCATACATAATATATAATTATATTCTATTGACATATCAATAACTTATACTCAAGGCGCTTTGTGTCCAATGTCGAAGTAAAACAGCGAAACTAGAACAATATTCCACTTAAATATCTATCTATAGTTAGATACAATGGCGGAAGGCTAGAGGTGTTTTAACCACAAATTTGAAGATATTTTATGTCTACCAATCATTTTGTTTAAGCCAATTTAATTAGTTTTGGTTAGAGACACAGTGACAATTCCTGTATCTTTCGCACACTCGTGCAATCCTATATTCTCGTCTCTCTCCAACCCATACACCTGTCGTGATGTGGATCAATGGCGCACGCCTCCCCCCGCGCGCGCGCACCTGACAGGGAGTCGAAGAAAAAAGATGGCGAATAAGTGATGCAAATAGCTTAACCTCAATATAATTCGTAAATACTAAAGTACCGTTGTCGGAACCCAGAAAACTGGTGTTTTTACCAGTTTATAGGGGGACACTTTCCGCTGTGCGTTATACTATTTGAAGTTCTACTTAGGATTGGTGATATTTAGCCTATATTGGTCTAAGAAGACACGAGATATCGGTGACTCCTTTCTTTCCTATATACCTTTCATGTCACTGTGTCTATTTTTGTTGGAAATAAATAAATTTCGTCACAACTAACAACTTCGAATCGGCGCGCAATCACGTTTTTTAACTACCGATAAGTCTAAGAACCGCACCATTGAAAGCGTTAGCGTAAAGAGGCATTTTTAGTTAATGGTAGTTTTAATGAAAAGCAAAATCTATACGAAACATCAATTCGACAATCATAGAGGGAGCAACTACTACGTTCGACAGCCAATTTGTAAGCGAGAAAGAGATGCCAATTATTTTGTACTCAGTTGTCCAGCGATCTTCGTGGCATCATGAAGGCCCCGTCTGAAAACCAGCGCTGCACCTGACCCCTAGGTTCTGGTGCAGCATAATGCTGAGACGGGGACCTATTTGACCCCACGCTACACAAAATGACGTACCTTAGTTTGTCTGTTTTTCGTTGTGTTGTGTTATTATATTATGTTAAATATATGTTTTGTGTTTTTTTACTATTTTTGTTTAACTTTTGTGTTGTTTGGGGGATAATAAATACATTTTCTTTCTTTCTTTCTTTTCTTTCCGTTTTTTAATAATTCGGAAAATTCTCTCAAATTTTTCTTCACATAAAAATCTAATTCGGTTACAAACATTTTAAATTAAAAAAAAACAGATCTAGCTATTCTCGAGTTTTGCGCTTAGCAACACATTTGACATTTAGACACCGGTTACAATTTTAATATTCGTCCCGCCAATATTAAAAGGTTGTGTTGGCTAGTTTACCAATAAACGAACACTTATGTAACCCTAGATTTAATAACACAAATATTACCTATTTTCAGGTTGCGATTGAATGAGAAATAGATTTCAAGATTCAGAAATAAAGTCCTTAAATTATTGAGAGAGCAATAGAACGTAATCTCGTATTCATTATGATACGGGCAATTATGTATTATTACGGGTGTTATTTTTGTACCCATCTTCAATAGAAAATTGGCCATTGTGCAAACAATAATGGTATGAGAATGCGTAAATCGTTTCTCTTCATTGTTATTCATAACTGGATCATTTCAATTCTAAACGCCGCGCTTATAAATGTTTTAGGGTTCCATGTTCGCCATTTGGTTCTTCATCTCTGCCTGTCTGTATGTCTGTCTATCCGTGACACACCAATTTCTAGCTTCGTTTGAAGCGAGATAACTTCTGCAATACCTCAAGCATCTCTGGGAATTTAATTTTTAATACAAATAGAAAAAGACATCGATATAAAGAAACTAAACACTTTCAAACGGGTTCATCGTGGTTTTTTTATTGTTATTTCTGACGTTTCGAAGGCTTCGCAGTTTTCTTGGTTGCAGTTACATTTAATTCGGTCTCATTACGAAAAGTGGTCTATACTTAAGTTCAACTCGAGTTCTATCACAGCTATTAATCCAAAGTTTAAATATACCTTATCAAAACAGAATATTATAGCAAAACAACTAAGGTCTATTATTTAAATATAACATAAAATCGTGGGAATACCATTTGATTTAAAAAAACACTTTAAAACCAAAAATAATACACATTATTTTGATAAGCTAACAAAAGTTATGATGGAAATAAACTAGTTGACCGCCTGGTTTATCTTTAAGCAGTTATTTGTGGTCAAACCCCTTGTTAAAATGTCAATAGTTTGATATCTACTGTCACCGCTATATCATGAATTCCGATTTTTATGTATCTTTCTTTAAGTTTCAGACATAAATTGTCTTGAAAATGTTCGTTTGAAAGACGTCTTCAAGAAAATTGTCGGGCGACCATTTCGTTCCAGTTTCATTGACATTGGAAAATAGGATTCCGTCTAAAATAATGTTAATGAATAAGCATTTGGGTCTCTGGCAAGATTATTTTTTAGTTTCCTTAAGCAAACTAGATGAGGCAAAGACACAATGAAGCCACAGTTCTGACAATTATCCTTTTCTTCGTTTCAAAGCATAGTCACATGTCACGCGAAATGCAGACAAAAATATAGTCTGTATCGAATATTTGGAAGTGTTGATAGAGGGGAGACTCTACTTTAAATCCTCACTCTCTACTACACTACTCTACTTTTAATCTCTTATGTAAAATGTACATAAATAATACTTATGTACTTACTAAGTTATCAAATCTCTTTGCATAATTACAATGGTGAGTGTGTTTGTCATGTTTTTCAACCTAAACCTAACAAAAATAACACTTTTGACAGATTTAAAATTTATTTTCCTTTTTCTTTTATATATGCACCCACTGTCCACTGACTTTTTAAGGACTAACCATAAATTGAATGGAAACTACAGAACCCGCAATGCAACGATTCACTCGCACTTGTCTTCCACTTTTATTGTATTGTAAAGATCGGAATAGAATAGAAATCCTATAGTGTCAACTGCACGGCTCATTGAGAAGACTGCAGAGGTATTGAAATGACTATCTGTATTGAACATGGCCTGTCTTAAGTAGAATTGAATTCTTCTATAACGTCTGCTATTCATGAATAATTGCAAAATTTGATAGAATTTATCGCAGTTTGGTAGGTAAAGTTTTAGGAAATTATTACGACTATACGGTCTAAAGAAATTTATTCACAAAAGACGAGAAAATGTCACTTTTATGAGAACAATATTTAACATTAGGTAAACCGTTCACTTAACGTTTCGTTAACCGTTTAGAGGTCCTTCCTCATGAAAACCGTCCGCTACCATGCTAAACATTCGTGAGACAGGAACATACAACGTCAAATCGTCAAACGCAGGAGAAAAATAAAGTAGGTATACTTTATTATTCTCCTGCGTCATACCTACGTGGTATAGTCGTTATAATTTCCTAGAGAGTACTGTAGGATTACTTGAATAAAACGAGAGTTTTGGTAAAGCAGTTACTAGTTTATTAAGACCAACCATGAACCAATAACGGAAACGGAGAAAAGTGTCACATTTCGTGTGACATTAATCAATCAATATATATAAAACTGTTCCGTTACTGATTGGCGGATCAACGCACAGCCTAAACCATAAGTCCTAGAAGCATGAAACTTGGAGGGTATATTCCTCTTACAGTGTAGGGGTGTACTAAGAACGGAAATTTGAAAATTCTACCCCAAAGGAGGTGAAATGGGCTGAAAAATCGTATTCCTCGAACCTATCAATTACCTACCCTACGTGAGTAAAACCGCGGACATCGGCTAGTATATCATAAGTCTATTAGCCTATGGCGTGGAAGGCGCCAAAATTCAAATAGTAAAATAAGTTTTTTTCTTCAAGTTGAAATCAATCTGTCAATCAGTTAGTGGACTAGCGGATGGGTTGAATGATACATGGCGCTTGGAATCGCGACTCATAATTCATTTTTCTCTCTTGTTTCATCATTCATAATATATTTATTGCGAAACACAGGCACTGGGATGATATATATAACAATAACCGCTGTATTTCACCTTAATATGGTGCACAGTAAAATCAAATTAACACATTACTAATAAGGCTATACAAGTAGGTAATAATGAGAAAAACAACAAAAATAGGAGTGAAATTATTGTATAGGTGTTTTCTATATAAAATATGTACGTATTTACAAATGTATATTAGTCATATTGTAAAAGTAAGTCATATTATATTAGTCATATTTGAGAAACTTGGCAGTAGTCATGTGACTTTTCCACATCTAATGTCATTTTTATACAATTAATCTTTAAAACACTGTAAAGTTGTTTACACAGAGAGAACACCCGTCTCATAAGGATTTTGCACTTGTTACTGCATAAATATTTATACCAAGTGTTTTACATTAATTTTCTTTTGGGTGTGTATGTGGGGGTGGGCACGTGTATATACGAGGAAGTGAAGGTATGTGTTAATTAAGTAGAACCTCCGTTTCAAAGTTAAGACTACTTTGCTACCAACAACTCAGGGTCGGCATTGCACGATTTACATCTAGTGTTGCAAGCTTCTACCGGTTACCGCTTACGTTTCAAGTAGTCCTTTCAAGTATTTTCCATTTTAGTTGTAAAAAAAATCCTACATTTGTATTAACTTTTATTCTTTTATTATGTTTCTGTGTTGATACTGTAAATTGATGTTATGCACAATAAAGAGTTTATCTATCTATCTAACTATACAAACTAAACCAGATTTAACTTACACACCACATAGGGAATGAATAAAAGCTTCTAAAGAGAAGAGATTTAAAAGATGGATTGACAAGTCAACAAAGTAAGACATAAATAATTGGAAACGTCAGGGGAATTACTTCACGGGCCATAGACCGCATTGTCCACGAATCTGCGGCCTAGATAGGGAATGGGACAAGCAAAATAAAAGCAGATGTTCTACTCAAAATAATAGAATTCGTCGAAGAATAATTGTATCGAGTTAAAGTTTATTTACATACAGAATAATACAAAAATAAAATAAAACAATCACACGGATGACTGTAATCCCCATGATGGAGATTCATTGACTCAGTACGCAGATCTGACATGTGAGAATACAACGTAGGGGTAGTCAGAGACGCGTCCAAAAGTTATATTAGGCACATACCCCATGTAACATACCTTCCAAGTTTTTTTTTAAATAATATATTCAATAAAATTACAAGGCTCACTTTGAAATGTCGGTTTTTATCTACTGCCTGTTCCTCCGCAACCAAGCCAGGAAAGAAAGGCAAGAAAACAAGGCTGGTTATTCTTTTTAATGATCCTTTTACAAAACAATAGGTTCGTGTTGGAGCATTTTCAATCACAAGAGTTTTTGTCATCTAAATAATCAGATATTTTATAGTATGTCTTTTATAAAGTTTTTAATTAATTACGTTTTTAAATTTGTTAATTGATATCTTTTGTATACTCTTGGGAGTTCGTTATAAAAGCGTACACAGAAGAATAGTTTGAGCTAATTCTCACCGAAGTCTTCTTGAATTTCTATCTTCAGTACCTACTCTTTCGCAATACTGCTAATAAGTATTTTAGTAAAGTCAGTGGACTTCAATAAAAAACTTATTAATTTAGACGGGCATTTTTTTTTAAATGCCACGACGAACGATCTTGGACCATTACCCGCAACATTTAAAATGTCAATAATATTCAGATCTTCGCTTCCGACACATTTCGTGGTCGAATAAAATATGTAATTTAGAGATCACTAACTTATACCTACTCGTACTTTTTTTTTTAAATACGAGATATTTTTTTAGCGGGACAGATGTTTGTATGATCTGCAAATATTTGTCTCGGGTCTGGGTGTTTTCTATGTATAATATGTTTGTACTTACAAAAAAAAATATATTAGTAGGATATCAAACATGTAGTTCCCATAACACAAGCTCTGCTTAGTTTGGGGCTAGATGATGCTGTGTGAAAATGTCCAGCATTATTTATTGTTTATAATGATTTGATAGTTTAGTGATGAGTGGCAGAATTGATCTACCTGGTAGTTTGAATCGTCTGCCACTTACCATCCGCAAAGACTTTTCTAAGTAAGTATTTTTTTTCTTTACTAAGATTATTAGCAACATACATCCATAATTTTACTCTTATACTATAGGTAAGTAGGCTATTTGGATAACTGTTCAAAATATTTCACATCATACTTATTATGTTGTACTTAGGCTAGGTATGTTTGTTTAAGTGTAAGTGAATAAATGCCCTTTTTTTTATTCATAGGAGTAATAGGTTAGGATGGTATGGGCATGTCATGAGGAGGGAAGAATGTCACATTACGAGAAGAATGTTAAAGAATGTGGATGGAAATAAAAGCAGAGGTAGGCCAAAGAAAAAGTGGATTGATTGTGTGAAGAATGACAAGATTAAGAAAGGAGTGAGTACTGAGATGACGGCTGAAAGGGGAGAATGGAAGAAGAAAACATGTTGTGCCGATCCCACGTAATGTGAGATAAGGACCAGATGATGATTTTTATTCATAACCATTTCTCATAAAAAAAAAACTATGGTAAGCTTGAAATGAGATACAAAACCAAGCTTTTTACTGTCAAAAAACAAAGCCTCGAGAGCCTTAAATAATGAACTTACGAAAACTATATTAAATTATTATTAATATCAACAGGGGTGATCATGAAGAAGGCCAGTGTAAAATATCAGGTATATAGAGGTATAATTGTTAAAGTAAAAAATCATTAACATCTATATGAAATCCAATATATTCCTTTAATTTATTGCTTTTTTTTAAACCACATAATCTGCCACAGATAAATACTCGTAGATCAACTCATAAGTTAACTATTGACGTTTGAATTTATGGGCCAACATTAGGATTTAAGTAAACGGCTTTCGAAATGCGTAGAGTCGACATTTTGTTTACTTTTGGTACTAAATTTACAAACAAAACTAACAAACCCACTAACGACTGCATTTCCCATGATAAATATCCTCAGATATATATACAGTGTGTAGATCTGTGGAGGTACCAAGTAGGAAGTAGTCAGAGGCACGTTTAATCATTATAAATAATAAATAAATAGATAAAATATATTTATTTGACATAGTAACATGTGACAAATTGTATATGAATCCATAGGCTCCTGAACTAGTAAAACTGTATTTCAGGAGCTATTCTAATTTGGCACATGCCCGCCTTTTGCAAATAATGAGCATCTTACGGGACAGGATGCAAGTCGTTCGCCACTTATTGGAACACGAACCTTATTGGCACATGCCGACGAAGTTTAAAAAAAAAGACAATCTTACTACTATTATAAACGCGAAAGTTTGTGAGGATGGATGTTTGTTAATCTTTCACACAACTTCTGAACGGATTTTGATGAAACTTTACAGTAATATAGCATTAGAATAAGACATAGGCTACTTTTTATCCAGATAACATGCGAGCGAAGCCGTTGGCAGAAGCTAGTATCAAATAGTTTACACTGTTTTAGTCTCCATAGATTTTTTAATCTTCAGCACGCCACATTAACCTTACCGGTCGCAATTCGATAATATTCTCATTTTATTTTATTAACCCCCCACCCTGTTTCCGATTCATCGGGCATCCTTTTCATGGCGTTTTGAACGAGTTTTTGACACATAATTTGTTGATTTAATGAAGTGTAGGTACTTGACTAAAGTGGGTCAGTGAGTCAATGTTGTTTTTCTTTTTTTAGTTTGGTTTCATTTGGAAGGATTTAAGTACTGAATTTTATTATTCATTTAGTGCTAACGAGCAGAAGTATTTCAAAATAAATAAATAATATAATAAATAAATAAATTACCTTACACAAGCTGATGAAATAATAATCTTGTCATTATTTATTTATTTATTTATAATATAATAATAATAATCTGTGTGAAAAATGTCCAGCATTATGATTATTATCATAATGCTGGACATTTTTCACACAGACTCATCAAGTAACCAAACTAAGCAGAGCTTGTATTATGGGAACTACATGACTGATAAACTACTTATATATATTTTTTTGTAAATACTTACATATTATACATAGAAAACACCCAGACCCGAGACAAATGTTTGCAGATCATACAAACATTTGCAGCGGGAATCGAACCCGCAACGGATTCAGGCGGGCTTTTGCCCACTTTACCATAGAGGTCGAACTATCAAATATATTGTGTCATATATCACATTGTCACAATTTTCAGCCTACCCCGTCTTAAACAAAGACTTTACGTAACAGTTTTTATATGGAAATTTATTGGCATCAGCGTAGGAGCTGTCAAAGTACACATAGGCTTTTTACTTACATACAAACATACCTTCTCACTATACCTACTATTTTAATTTCCTTCTTATTATTATATTGTACTTAGAATAGGTATGTCTGTTTTAGTGTAAATAAATGCCCTTTTACTTTATTTATTTATTACTAGCTTCTGCCCACAGCTTCGCCCGTATGGTATCCGAATAAAAAGTAGCCTATGTGTTATTCTGATGTTTAAGCTATATTACTATAAATTTTCATCAAAATCCGTTTAATAGTTTTTGCGTGAAAGAGGAACAAACATCCTCAAAAACTTTCCGTTTATAATATTAGTAGGATATTTACATATAATAAATAAAAAAGGCTGTTTTTATTAAATTCGGGATAATTTGTGGACAGATGGTTATTAAGATTTTAGCAATGATTTCTTTAACAGAAAGAACAGAAGCTATAATCCTACATACCATTTTGTCTGTTTAAACGACTGACTGAGATTGAAGCCATTTTGTTGTGATTAGGAATAAGGAATTTCCATTCACTACAAACTCGTTGGCGCGGCGGGTGAGCAGCCGGCTGCGACGCAAGAAGTTCGGGTTCCATTCCCGCTGCAGGCCAAGTGCTTGCATGTTCTAAAGATATTTGTTCCGAGTCTGTATACTGTAGTACCATAGTCTCTCTTTCCCACGACACAGCGAATCATTATGTGAAGTCAGAATTATTTTTTAGATTACTGTATATATATTTTTTTAATTTATATACCTTTTTACGAGCTTATTTATGACTAATCCTGATATTTTTCAAAACCGCAAATCAATTTCATCCGCATTTAATTATGCTCAAAGCTACGACTAATTACACGTCAAAAACGGCTCATTATTCTACCCCAAATCTGGCAACACTGATAATTTTATTCGATTCGGTCCAATAGGCCCATTGCTTCTGGCCACACTACATTAACCCTGTACAAGCGTCGTTTAATTAATAATAATATATAAATTCGCAAGGGTACAAATTGTACATTTCCGGCACAGTTAGCTTTGATGTGGGTTATTAATGTTCTGTGGTGTTTTTTTTTGTAAATATCCTACTACTATATTGTACACGCGAAAGTTTGTGAGGATGGGTGTTTGTTACTCTTACATGCAAAAACTACTGAACGGATTTTTATGAAACTTTACCTTAAATATAGCCTATACATCAGAATAACACATAGGCTACTTTTTATTCGGATAACACGCGGGCGAAGTCATGGGCAGAAGCTAGTTAATAATAATATATAAGTTCGCACGAGTACGAATTGTACATTTCCGGCTTTGTGGTGTTTTTTTGTGAATCCTATCCTATCCTACAAATATTATAAAGGTGAAAGTTTGTGAGGATGTTTGTTACTCTTTCACGCAAAAACTACTGAACGGATTTTGATGAAACTTTGCAGTAATATAGCTTATACATCAGAATAACACATAGGCTACTTTTATAAGGGTACTTTGCGGGTGAAGCCGTGGGAAGAAGCTAGTTTAACATAAAAGTATCCGCCATAAAAATTAAAATAAATGTTTTATTTGACATTCCAGCATACTTTTTTCTTTGACTGTCCTGAAATAGATTAGTCAGAAAAGCTTAGCTCAGTTGATTAACGAAAATAATTATTTTTGCGATTCGACAACTCGACTATAAAAATTGAGGAGGCTCTCAACTTGGGGCAGTGTTTCCCAAACCAAGCAGTCCGTATGTTCTTCGAAAATGGATGGCTTATCCTGTTTGAAAGCTTTTTTACAAATATTGGATGTTCTGTTGATATTGGATGTTGTTGTACTAGAATACTCGTAGTTTCTATCAACTACGACACAAAGTATACAAGTATGGGCTTAGGAATATGCATGTGTCCTTATTTTTAACCGACTTAAAAAAAAAAGAAAACGGTTCTCGATTTGGCTTTATTTTTTATCGTCCCATTTGTTGCTTGATATCTTTTTCAATTGATAATCGATTTTTATGATTAGTTTGTTGTTGTATAGAGAATGATCCCAAAATTATCCCATACAAGTTTTATTTATGAGGGATTGCTATTTTTCATATAAAACTTAAAAAAAACATAATTTACTGCCGCCTCATACCGACAGAATGCTCAACTCGCGACTTAAGGAAGATTATAAAATGATATTGCTTGTTAAAGCACCATCACTTTCTAACTCTACTTAAATCTTAAGTCGTGTTTCATTAATTGGCCGCTAAACATTTAAGTTTTGTATACTTTTCATTACTTTCCCACGTTAAGTTTAAGGCATGGAATATTATCATCGCCTGCATATCTTCAAGGTAATAGTGAATAGGTATCTTGAGATCTTCATGCCCTTTCGTCAGCCATAACATCACTTGCTATCAGGTGAGATCATGATCAAATGAGGGTCTATTAACGAGAAAGTGATAGTTAAAAGGTTTTTATTCATAGAAATCATTAGGATCATAAGGGTGCACTAAGAAAGGAATTTGGAAAATTCTATCCCTAAGGGGATGAAAAGGGATAAAAACCTTTGTATGAAAAATCGTATTCCTTGAACTTACAGTCTTAAAACTTCACATAAATATTCTTCAAACTAAATAATGAAAGTCTTATATAATTATTTTCCCAAAATACCCATCAAAAGGGATGTAGAAGCATGAAATTTGGAGAGTATATTCCTCTTGTGATGTAAGGTGCACTAAGACAGGAATTTGGAAAATTCTACCCCTAAGAGGGTGAAAAAGGTTGAAAACCGTTGTATGAAAAAATAATATTCCTTGAACTTACAGTCTTTAGCATAAATATTATTCAATACAAATGATAAAATACTAATATAATTATCTCCCCAAACTACCCCTCTAAGAAGTGTACATAACAACCCGTAAGGGTGTACAAGTTTGTATGGGAACTTTTAACAAGTGGTCCAATTTGTTTGAAACTCGTCATATATATTATCCATGATAAATGATGAAAGAATAATACATTTTTTTTCTAATCTACCCCTAAAAGGTATGTTAACTTTAAATAATGCTGCTGCTGGACATTTTTCACACATCGTCATCTAGCCACAAACTAAGCAGAGCTTGTATTATGGGAACTACATGACTGATATACTACTTTTTTTTTGTAAATACATACATATTATACATAGAAAAACACCCAGGCCCGGAACAAATATTTGCAGATCTTAGAAACATTCGTCCCGTGACAGGAATCGAACCCGCAACCTTCTGCGTCTCAGGCGGACCTTCGCCCACTGCGCCACAGAGGTCGTTTTTCTTTGTTTAAGAAATGTTTAACGCGTGGTGCGATTTGCTGTAAACTTAGTTTGGATACTTAAAATACAAAAGAACTGTATACGTTTTACGGTATTCAAAAAAGCCCTTTGCAAGGTTGCAAGGCATGCAATTATTTTTATGTACCTATCAATTATCTATCCTACGCGAGTAAAACCGCGGACCTCGGCTAGTATAATATAGGAACGTCAGCTGAAAAACTACATGAATTTAAGTTTCTAAGTGAACTCTTCGCGCGATTAAGCCTAGAAGAATCAGACAATAATTGCTGCTTAGTATTTTGAATGATCCTTCATTCAGCTATAGGATGTTTGACAATCAATGAAAAAAATAAGTTAGTTTTTAAAGAGAGTTTTCATATTGTAAAAACGGCACGACTTTGTGCACGGCACGGCACGGCGCGACGCGGAAGGAGAAAGTCGCAACCACTCACCCTGATGAAGGCTCTCGGAATGAGTCTAAACTTAGTTGGTGCCTTCACCGATAGTGCAGTACGTGAAAATTCCCGTTTTTACAATATGAATAGTCAAGTTCACGATAGTTTTTGGAGAATTTAGTAATTCACCAATGAATAAAAGAGCTTCCACAAGAGCCGTTAGCCAAATCGGGTATGGATTTTGTCTAAGATAAAGACACTTCAACTTTATGAGTTATACCACATTTCATATCACGACACTTATATGTCCAATGAAGCTAGAATCGAACCTGCATCTTCACCTCTAGTCGGCAATCTAGATTCATCGCAATTACACCAGAATCAGAATTTTGCGTGATAAAAAATAGAAATACATATAAAAATATGTTCTTCACATTTTACATGTCTTTAACAAAATAAACCAATCCATGCCTCAGCTTTGAGGCCTCAACTGTCACAATTTTCTCTTTATCAAAAAATCCCATAATTTCACTGACACAACAATCCAACCTTTAGCCAATGTACCTCCAGAACGGCAAAGGGTTAATCATCCCTCTGATGTTTATAAAGATGTTTTCTCCACGAAAACAGGGGTTAGGATTGATGCTATTTCGTTTTGCTATGGAGCTGTGGGGTGACACGGCTTTATTTTGTTTATCTTTCTATACGACGTAATCTATTCGTCTCTATGGTCTCATTATTACAGGGGATAGAATTGAGGTATTATATTGCTGGTTACTCATAACGGCTCACACAGCCTCTTTGAGAATTAGTGTAGAGAACAACACTCGTTAACGTACATGATATCATTAAGTCTAATGTACAAGTATGTACTTGTATAACTGGAATTGTACCAAACTGTATTCTTAAACAATGAACGCCATAGCTTTTTTTATTAGATCATCAAAATCAGTTGCTATTATAAAGTTATGATATAGAACCATTTCCTTTCAATGTCTCAAACTTGCTTGTAAATCGTTTTATACCTCTATTATTACATACTTATTATCTCACATCATTATTTTTTATATGTATATTATATAGGATATGTATATATGTAATTTATGTAGGCATTTATCATTAATATATATATTATTATAGGTTTAGGTATTCGTACACCGCCGTCTTTCGATTATATTTCATCCTGTCTATCCAAAGGTGGTCTGGAAGAGATCGATTTTAGCGATAAGACCGCCCATTGTACCTCATATTATTTTAAATTCCTTTGTTTTTTTGTATTTTTCTTTTGGTGTGCAATCAAGAGTTTATTCTATCTATCTAAACTTTTTTTCAACTTCTGTGAATTTGCATATCCGAATCATCTTTGATTAAAATAACTACGTATCTAACGAGCTTGTATTGTGGAAAGTACATGGCTGTTATACTACTTACCTATACGCATTTTTTTTGTCAATACATGTATACATTTTTTACATAGAAACCACCCAGACCCTAGCAAATATTTGTCCCGTAGTGAAAATAAACCCAGAACCCCAAAACCCTTTTGCGTCTCAAGCGGGCCTTCACCCACTGCGCCACAGAGGTCGTCAATATTTAGATATATTATATCTATGAAAGGTTGGATGTTTGTGTAAAAACAAACACATTATTTCCTGTTATCTTTGGCTAAGCTTCAAACACCTACCAACTTAATTAAGTAGTTGTTGGTAGTGCACGACGCGACGCGGAGGGAGAACGTCACGATCATTCCCCCTGATGTAGACTCTCAGAATGAGTCGAAACTTAGTCGATGCTCTCACCGATAGTGCGGTACGTGAAAGTCCCGTTTTTATAATATGAATAGTCAAGTTCACGATAGTTTTTGGAATAAAATTAATTAAGTAGTTTTAAATGTGAGTTACGTACATCTGGCGACAAATTATTTAATTCCTATGTACATGCGGGTTCGATTCCCGCTGCGGGACAAATATTTGCATGTTCTGCAGTTATATATTCCTGGTCCGAGCATTGTGGTACCACTTTAGTCACCATAGTTCCTGATACCCACAATACAGGGAAATCTAGTGTGGGACAGGACTATGTACGTATTCTGTTAAAAAATATAATTGGATGTAGAGTTTGATCAGTTGTAGTTTACCTATAGACAGAGATGTTATAATAGATTTCCGTTTATTCCATTGAATTGTGATAAACAGAATAAACGCCATCTTACAGCATTGCAAAGAAACTGTTCCGAACAAACAAAAGCTGCAAGGTTGTCAACTCTTTTCTAATAAGGTTCACGCGGAAACCCTAACCACTATTAATTCTACAATGAAAGTAGAGATGGCGTTGATAGCGATATTAAATTTAATTGTATCTAATAATATTTTTCAGAAATCAGCTAATTTAATTAGTACGACATAGTAACTGGCATATTAAAATTATATACCTACATCACAATTTGTGTTATTAATATCATTGAAACAAGAGGACCACAAATAAAAATGTTTATTTTTTTTATTTACAACATAAATAATTAAATAATACTATGGAAATTAACACAAAACAAGATAGTATGTCTGAAAAAATTATATCAAAACGTATAAAATTCTTATAATAATTAATAGATGTTTTTTAAATTCAATATAAATTCAGTAGATTTCCCTCAGTTTAACTGTTTGATAACTACCCGAGGAAAACATTCTGAAAATATAATATCCGTAACTTAAATCTTATTTTCCCTGTACTTAAAAAAATAACTCTTAAATCCTAAAGTATACATAATAAAAATGAGAATGTTATAATTTTTCAGTCGTAATAATTGAGATATTTTCTAAAAAAAATGCAATCTCGAAAACCAAAGGTGAAACACTATCAGGTTTTTTAACATTTTAATTATTTCTCTATTAATTAATTTTTTTCTTATTATTTGTCAATGCTTTTGATGCTTGAGCAAACCTTAACTGTGACGGTTGAGGCGTTTCAACATTTTTCAAAAACCTATTCAAAGAATCAGATGTACTCTGCAAAATGCTTAAACCAAGTCTGACTTTGAAATCAACAAGGCGCTTCAAAAATGAGAAGAATCCTAGAGGCTCATTCAAAGGTGGATATGTCCCAATATCAGGAATAATCGGTGTCGGTCTTAAAGTTGGTGAACCTGGATCTTTTGAATCCGTGAAGAAAGATTGCGTAGAGGGTAAAGTTGAAGTTGTCTCAGATTTCAATTCAGTGGTGGTCTCTGTCATAATACTTCTGAAGGTAGTCGTTTCAGTTTTACCTGAATTTTCACTTATAAGAGGGCTTGTTGTTACATCAGGTGAAGAAAACACTTCGTATACTCGAAAAGCTTTTGTTGTTACCTCAACATCGTTTTGTGAGTCTAACTCTGAGGTGTTTTTTTCTTCATTTTCATTTATTGGAACAGTGGAAACGCTTTCGATGACTTCATTTTTTACCGTCGTGGAGTCAACAATATCTTTTGTAGGATCAGCCGGCCCAGAAAACACCGTGAAAACTTCTTCCGGTTTTGAAAGTGGTAAGTCTTGGTTAATAGGTGCATTTTCTGTGGCAGGTGCCAAGTTTCTAAGAGGAACAATAAATGAATCATCCATTTCGTTGCTTATAAAATTGTTATTTTCTTTCTCCAACCTTAGTAACTCTTCAAGTGAAGTTGAAATACTGCGTCTTACTGTAGCATTCCTCTTTCTTCTCGTTAACTTTCTAGGTCCATGCTCTGGAACAACAGCGGGCGTTGCAGTGTCTGATAACTCCTTAGGTACATTACCAACTACAAACTTATTATCATCGGTATCGTTTAACTCACTTGAAGTCTCCACGTACTCATCTACAGATTCTTCTGCCTCGTCATTTGATCCCAAATATAAAGAAGTTGGAGCGTAAGTAACTGGGCTATTCGTAGCTTCACCGTAGAATTGGCCCTCAAAAGGGTAGACTGGCTTGAAATCGGTCTCTGCTTGTGGTTTAACACCATACACTACGGAATTTAAAGCGTCGTTGCCATATGATGAGATTCCTGAGGACGATGGTCCTGTTTGTGGGGCAGCATAAATGGGCTCAACTGCAGCTTGAGCTGGTTGATAAGGAGCGTAAGATGTAGGCAGCTTATCAAAATTGAATTTGCCTTCCGTAGTGTAAGCATGTCTGGTTTCATAATGCGGACTGTAGTTTACTGGCTTTGAGTAAACAGCGCCATGCGCTATACCTGTTTTTTGCTGAGGGTAACGCACATTGTAGTTTGGTTCGTATTTAGCAGCAACTTGGCGGTATCGGATGTCTTGCTGCGGTTGTTGCTTTTTTGCAGGAAAATTATTGATATAAGCAGTTTGACCAGCGTAAGGGTTGAGTTTGTTCTTAGCGTGAGCAGGCATTCCAGCTAGAACAGTACCAAGCATTTCTTCTTCTGCTTGTCCATTCCCTTCATTTGCGTAATCTTCTGCATTGTTTTTGTACAGATCATCTCTTTTGTCAACTTCGAAGGTTCGTCTAACAGGTGTGGAGAAGGGATAGAAAAAGTAACTAGCGATACCAACAATACTGGCTAAACCAAGCACTCCCACACCAACAGAAGGCATAACTTCTCTTGATAAATAATTATACAGCTGAGAAGTAATAGCAACCTGGGTTTGCGGCTTCTTTGTTGGCTTAGCTGATTTTGTTTTGTTTTTTGTCTTTATTTCTGTTATACTACTAGTTTCTTCCTCGGGTTTTGGCTTTGTTGTCTTGCGTTTCTTTGTTTTAGTCTTTTTCCGAGTAACAATTCGTTTTGGCTTTTTAGTAGTGACAGGTGGAGTGCTTACCTCCAATTCAATTTCCGGACCTTTAGCTTCCATAGGCAGTAGGGCTGAGTCATTGATGAATGGTTCCTCTGTGGTAGACCTGACTTTATTTTTGTTCTTTTTCTTTTTGGGTTTTGTTGTTACCTTGGTCTCTGATGTAGTAGAAGTAGCTTTAACTGGGGGCTTCGTTTGTTCTTTCTTTGTTGTAAATGCTTCAGTCGATGGAGTAGGGGTTGTACTTTTTATCGTAGTAGTTCTCTGAGTTGATGGAGTTTTGTTCTTTTGAACATTAGATAAAACTGTATCTTTGATCTTATTGTAGACATTTTCATTTATAGCTGAACCACCAGCTATTAAGTCAGACTTGTTGGTGCTACCAATTACTGGTCGTTTTGCTGGTTTGCTTGGTTTATTCTTTTTGGTTTTAGGTGGCACAGGTTTTTGTTTTTTCGGTTCTTCAGTTTTAGTTGGTTCAGTTGATACAGTTGAGTTACTATTAACCGGATTGCTCACTAGTACCCACGTGGAAATGCCTTCGTTTGAAGTTGTAGATTCATTTTCAATAACCACATTTTCAGTTTCAAGCTCTTCCATTGACACAGGAACTGCGACACCTGCATGGGTGTTTTCTGGCTCTTCTTTATCTCCATTTCTAGTTTTTATTTTGGGTTTCGTTTGAGATTTCACTTTTGGTGGTACTCTGATGTCAGCGGTGACTGGAGTGTCGTTTTCACTAGGTTTATCGAGCAATTGGTTGGCAACCAGCTCGATGGATTCCCGGATTGGGACTTTAGTTTTGACATCCCTTGATGATTCTGGTAATGCTGATGTTGTTGGTGACGCCGATGTAGTGACTGGAGGCTTTCTTTCTCCTGTCGCGTTACTCTGGCTTGTTGTGCTGAAATTGAGAAATATATAATGTTAAAAAATTAGTTTATGCACAGAGTAAGTATAGTTATATTTTTTTTTTACCAAAAACTAGTAACAGTCGATGGTTAATTTATTATTACTATAACATTATTATTAAAATCAATTGATTCTGTCCATACATTTACAAATATAAATAAGTCCTTTACAATTATTATTTTTAATTATTACCATTGTTATTCATAAGAAACTATGAATGGTTGTAATGTAGCTGAACAGATATGGGTGTTTGGAATAGACCCAGAAACCCAACATGCTTCTTTCAACTTCCATGAAAGCGAAGACGTAGGCATAAGCTAGCTAGCTTACACAGTAAACATATAACTATTTTAATTACCATCTTTTAACATATATCTCACCAATATCATAGTAATTTTAACTCGGTATTATTTATTTTAATATCAATTAAACACAAAGCCAATTTTATATTTCATATTTATTTAAAAATAGTATTAGATTTCTACTTGCTTATTACTTACAGGATTAAAAAAGTATTTTGTAAAAATAACATAGTTACCTTACCTATTCAAATTAAACTTTAGAGGTATATTCGTCTACAAATCTCATTAAAACTTCTCAGCCAATGACACTATTTATTTAATTTCAACGATTCTTTTGAATCATCTTATCACCTTAGAGTCTTTATTATTTTGACATCATATTGATTTCGTCGATTATGACAACAAAGTGTCTAAAGTACATCAAATTGCCTACAAAATTAAATTAAATAAATAACCTATTTATTAAACTAGACACTGAGCAAATTAGTAACCTTTAGTCATTTTGTTTGTTCCAATTATTATTCGTATTTTTGTTAGTAGAAGTAGTAGAGCTCCTTGTGAAATAACTTGAAATAATTATTAATAAATAATTATTTTTGCCGCCAAGCAGTATTGTTCGAATTGCTGTGTTCTAGTTCGAAAGGTATGGGTGTCTCAAGGTTGGCAAAGTGCAAATGATACCTCTGATGTTGCAAGCATCTATAGGTTACGGTAACCACTTACCAACAGGTGGACCGTATGGTTGTTTGCAACTTTAGTTGTATTAAAAAAATCTCTGTCTGGCGATGTGAGAGCTGGCATTGTCATGGTGCAAGATTATACGGCGTTTACGATTATTTTTACGGAGTTTGTCAATAACTTCCAGTAAACCAGAATAGTCGTGTACCAATTACTATTCACTTAACGATGATTCTCCAAAGCAATAGTAGCCACGTGTCCAGTTTTATAAAAAAAGAAGCCATCTTCCGCTTATCGGCACTTTGCACGCGCGCCTCTTTGGTTCGTTTCGGCTCATTTTGAAAGACCCAAACGGTCGATGTATTGTTTTGGGGTTGTAGCTATAAATCCAAGTTTCGTCACCTGTTACTATGTCCCACACCAAGTTTGATGGCCCTTCGTTGAATCTGGTAAGCATGGCATAACATTAAGTAACGCTTTCCGTTTTTTGAGCCTTGCTCAATATGTGAAGTATCGCGAGCACACCTTTTTCACACCCAAAAGTTTGTGTAAGATTGATTATATCTGACTTATGCCTATGCCTAAAAACCCTCTAACCTCATGGTAGGTCATATGCCTGTCTGTTTTGATCATACGGCGCGCAGAATTGACGTTTTTGTTACGTTTTGTTGGACAGGCGACCATCATGAAATAGACTGACTTCTCTGAGATAGACACAACCGCGCTTGAATTCTACAAACCTGCTTTAAATAGTCATCTTGCATGGTGTTTCATCGAAAAATAAATTTGAAGCCGAGAGAGGCTCTGTTGAGCTTTCAAATTATACTTAAAATAGTAGTAAATCATACTACGAGTATATTCACGAGTGAAATCTATGGTGATTATTATGTGATGATTGGTGGATACACGAAATTTTTAAAATGACGCCACAATATAAAAACAAGTGACAGCTAGATGAAACAAACTGTTTTCTAGAGCCAAAGAGTTATATATTGTAATGAATTTTTAAATATTGTATAAGTAAGTGGCCGGTTCCGGAAACATAGTGCGCTCTACGTTACAAACAATGTAAACAAATCTCGAAAGTCAATTTTAATCTTCTTTTAATTGTTATATCAAACTGTATTTTTATATGTATAATGTTGTTTGGATATATATGTTACATGTATATGTTTGTACGTATATGTTGTTTCGACAATACTATTTTTTGGTATCTGACGGAGCTGATCTGATGATGGAGCCAGGAGGTGTATAGTGGAACTCTTCAGTGGCTACTGTTAAACCCCTTGAGTTTGGACCCGTATGATTCGTTTTGAGGACTCCAATAGATTGGGCATGGTAACGAGGGTCTGATAATTTAGTCAGTAGGTGGATAGTGGAATTCTTTTTTATAATTTTTGCGTAAATTTTTTTTTTTTTTAACTTTTTATTTGAGAAAACCCGTTTATAATTATTTTTTTTACATTTGCAAACATTTTATATAACTCCTGATCAAATTCTACGAAAAATATAGTAACCACGGTATTTGCTTTTTCAGTTCATTTGACACGTATTAACCAAACATCTCTTTTTCTTCTTTTGCTTTTTCTATTCTTTCTGTTCTCATTCTCCTCTCTCAGAGTATCGGTGGTAATTTTCATTAACTCTTTCAACCTATAAAAAAATGTTGGTTTCATTGAAAAACCTTTTTTGGTATTTTCTTTGGTCTCTTTGCTGCTTCTAGAAAAATATTGCCAATTTCTAGAATCAGGAAAAGAGTGCAAGTGCCATGTTTTAATATTATCATCCCAATGCCAATATGGCCTGTAAACGTGTACCACTTTAGGTGCTTCTCTGCCTATAGGTAAAAACCATGGAGAAAATAATGCAGCTAAGCCTGACCCTGCAAATATAAACGCTATAGGAGCTAAAAATAAAGGAAATAAGCCAATCGTAAAAGGATTTACGCTTGCTAGCCACCCTAAGGCACTTATAGCTGGACGGAAAAACTGCACTAATGATGAAAAGCTGAAAATATCATCGTCATCTTTATTGGGACGACCAGGTTTACTTAAAGCTGATACTGGAGAGGATGGAGAGAAGAAGCCTCCTGGTTCTGAACTTTCACTCTGTATGGCATTCGCTGCATTATAATTCAAAAGCTCAGATTCTTCAACCGAAGTACTTTCAGCTTCTTCATTTTCGATCGAGCCAGCACCAAAATAATCATTCACTGATGACTCATCAAGAGTAGATTCATCTTCATCTCCTAGGGGTATTCCAAAGGCACCAGGAAACAAACTATCTGTTTCTTCCTCTTCAGATTCGATAACGACATTTTTGTTTATAACATTCGTGTTTACTGCTATATTTAAATCAGGGCATGCTTCTTTTGCTTGCCCCTGAAAAGTATTATTTAAAGTGAGGTAAATAGTAGGACATTCGTCGGGCGACCCGCTATATTCTTCTGGCCTTATAATGATCCTCTCGGTATAAGCTGACGTAGGTTGGAAAGTTGTGACCTCGAATTCGCCCGGGTAATTATGCATAGAGTTATGATGGTTGTAATTTAACGGGTTTGTCACCCGCACCGGTTTTTGCGTTGTCGGTTTTTGGTAAACTTGAGAATTTTGCTGCCACGGTTTCGGATAACCTACATTCGTAATTATGGGTGTAGGACTCGGGCGTTTAGTATGCAAGTATGTAGGTCGCGGTGTGTAGGAATCTACGATTTGTATATTCGTTGAGTGGACTTCCGTTTCTTCAGAATACTGTGATTGGTAGTTTGGTCTGTTGTTGTTATATTTTAAGGGTTGATGTTTCTTTACTAATGCTTCATAGTTAACACTTTCCGTGCTCGAATCATCAGTGTGAACAAAATTTACAGTTGTTATAGGATCCCTTTCATCAGAAGTAGTAGTTTCATAGGAAAATTTTAAATCCTCATATTTAGCTTCATCTTTCCACTTTGTTAAAACTTTTTTGATGTTTGGTTTTCGTTTTTCATAAGAGAAAGTAATCTGTGGTAGTCGTGCATTTGTTTGTTTCATATTTGAAAGAAAATCATTTCTATTTATTTTATTTTTCGGTATATTAGTAGCTATACCTTTTATCAAGTGACCTGTTCTACTTCTAGCATTTACTAGATGTTCATGTACATTTCGAATATTAGATTTTTTTACAAAACTAATGACTAAAGGTAATATATTGCTTAAATTTAGACTATCATTTCTATGACTATACCTTATTGCATTTTGCTCTGTTGTTATTTCAGTTTTTACACTACTCGTGTCTTGCGGTCGCGTGTAAACAGACGGACACAAAACTACTACTAATAAAACTAATGTCCAATTTAAATATTCACTTTTTCGTCGCGTCATGATGTAAACCACTTTCTTTATCTGCAAAGAGAGAAAAACAAAATTAAAGTACAATGCATAATAATACTAGCAAATCTATAACGTCTAGGACGCATAAAAAAAACACGCTCACGACAGTATTCTTGTTTTGCAAGTAGTTTGCATTCCACGTGACAGGTTGCAAATCCATTGCCACTTAATGGAATATTAACCGAAGGCATATGGCACAAGGCCTTTGAAGTTTTGATTCTAGGGCGGTTTTCTCACGTTGCTTTGCTTCACCGTTTTGAGCAGATGTTGAACTTATCTATCTTTCTATGAATAATATTCTTAGAATTTAATGTTATTCTCAAAATCTTCTTGAGGCATTATTATGTACCCAGGCTTTATGTTGACTTACTTTTAATGTTAGAAGTAAACCAACAGCCCATAAAGCCTTATACGTATAGACATAAACTAATGTGGTAAAAACAATATTTATCCTACAAAAACCGGTCGAACATGTAGAAAATAAATATGTTCCCGTTACTATCGCTAACCTAACCGTTGCTTTAGACTAGATACTCGTATTACTGAAGACTCGACTGAATAGGAAAATAAATAGAATAACTAAGTTATTTCGAAAAAACATATGATAAAGAAGTGAAAAGCCATGCAAAGTATGTGAGAATGTAGGTACTTAAAATTCTGGTCAACAAAATGTTAAAAATCTTTACTTATTGAGTTGTATTATTGCATGTTTGTTGATAAATGTTTTTGATTTGTGGCTTTGTGGTATTGAATTTTAGTTATCCCATACCTTTGTGTGTGACTCAGTAATACATATTTATGAATTTTAGTACCAACATTAACTGTATGTTAATCAATAAGGAATGTGAAATAAACCCTTTTTGTATTTTCTTTGTTTTTGTTATGATGGGAATATAAAAAAGTTACTCATCATTATCCTATAATATATCAATTTATGCCTTTACCTCAGTCAGAAAATTATCATTGCTATATAACGTTGTAATGCCGCCAGCCTTTTGAGTACCTTGGCTGTGGTTGGTGTTTTCTAGCAGTAGTCCTTACAGATATAAAACAGTCTTATTTTCCTAGTCATAATAATCTGTTATTTAAGACCCTGTCAGTTTCAGTTTAAGTTTCATCTTTAATGTTTTTTATTTTATTTTTATTTTGTGTTTTGCCCTGTTTGCTTTTCTTGTTTTTTCTTATGGAAATCGATGTATATTTAAACTTTATATAATTCATTTAATATAAAAAAAACTCATAATAGGATTTAACAAGTATGTTGTTGTTATTTAAAGTTTTTCAATATGTACATAACTTGTTGATGAAATCATCAATGCTCTCCATTCACGCAATATCATCAGAAAGAGATAGATGAAGGTGAATGACCGAGCGGCCATGACCAAGGTTCTCATATACACATGGCATTACTGACCTGGTTTAAAACAGGCTTTTTGGGTTTTTTGGTTCCGTTACAAAGTCTTTTGGGGTGATTTGTGCTTGCTTAATGGGGATAAGAGCTATAGGAAAAACATTGACAATGAAATATAATGTGCTCTCGGCAGAAATGAAAGTTTGCAAAAATCCACGAGTTGACTAATGATGTTTTATTTTGGTTGAAAGAAAACACATCTTGTGCGAGTCATTTCTTTTGTTGTGTATCATTTTTATTTATTCGCTCTCATATTTGCCCTTTTTTGTTAATATGAATAAATGTGATCTTTCACCAAAGCTATTTTCAACTATAGGCGAACTTTTCATGTTTGTACTGTTACTTATGAAATTTGTACATATAAGTATATTTTGTGCTTGATTTAACAACTTAAACATGTCAATCCGATATATTACAAATGTAATTTGTTCAAATATCATTTTCAGCATGTGTCACACAGTGCTGGGCATAGGACTCTCTTATGTTTACGCCACTCATCCCAATCCTGTATCACTATTTTGGTCGACTATTTTTCTTCGACCTATCTCACTGGTGGACGAGTTAATTTTCCACATTGCCTTAAAATACATCTTTGTGTTTAGAACTGCCAGCTATGAATTACGGTGTCGTGACATATAAAAAGTTCACAAAGGAGGCTGTGCACAAAATTAGTGTAGCGCAGAGCCATGGAGCATGCCATGTTCGGTGTCATACTCATAGATCAAATCCCCAATGCTGAAATTAGCCATAACTCTGAGACTTCAGCAAGCAGATTGGGGCTCAAATATAGCTAGACATTGTGACGAAGTGTGGATCAAAATGCTGAATCGAATCTGTTAATTTTTTCCTGGTTTCATCATTATAACAACCTATCTTATCTTATTTCTTGCATGCACTTGTAAATGAACATGACCGTAACATTCAACCACATAATTACTAGCTGTAAGGTACGTTGACATTTTGGTTCAGGTCCAAGCCGCAGGCGAAAACAATATATTAATTAAGAATTTATCTACTTATATTTTCAAAGCTAATAAAGAAAGGGATACAAATAATATTGTAGCTAACCACAAGCTAATCCATGCATTTTGCATCTTCTCTAAATTATGATAATTTATAATATTCACGTAGGAATTATCACTTCCTTCCTTTCTATTTCCTACAATGACTTAACAATCTCTACTGACTATATTTTTGTTATATTATTTTGACTTTACATTACTAACATTGCAAACTGGGTGACTAAAAACGGTGACCATGTATCAACTGATAATTCTTGAATATTTATATTTCCAAAATGTTCTACTGAAGATTTTCGCTTCAGCCTATCACAAGGTACTCCTAACCAGACAAGTTGCGCATGATTATTATGTTAATGATATAACTGGCGTGCGCGCGTCGGCATTCGTTCCCATTTCTACAAACGTTCTTGTTTTTACAAGGTTGGGACGCTACTTTCCACGTCTATGTTAAGGTTTTTACATTGAGGATAAATCTAAATTAATTCATCCATTTGGTAATCTTCTCTTTAATATTGTAGGTATTCTAATTTATTTTGTGGATACCAAACTTTCTTCTAGTAATCATATCTTTTTCTTACATTAATAATATTATGGTTGAATAATTTCATCAATAGTTATCATGAATATAAACAATAAGATAGAACCTAAAATTGATCCCTGTGAAACAACTTTATTTAGATATTTCATTTCCATTAAGTTATTGCTTTGAAAAATGCATAAAAACAATACAAATTATACTTTTAAACAACTAATAAAAACTGATTGGGTCTAGAGTGACAGAAAACCCACAGAGCCCTTACCAAAAACCTTATCACTATCCCCAAACATAAATCCAACATATAACGTAAATTTTGAGAACTACTAGTTTCATTAAAAAAAAATCTCATAACTTAGTAGGTGATGTAATTTAACCCAAATAATACAAAGTACGAGGCAGTAAAAAGGTCATACACACCACAAACGCAACACACCATAATAGATGCCTTCGAATCAATACTTGACAATTTGTGTGCAATACCGTTAGTTCATCAGGCGGAAACACTTTCCACTTTATGTCACTTTATGCTCCATGTAGTTTTTTGATGCAACTACCAATCTTATAACTGAAATAACAATGCAAACACAGGTTCTTAACAGGTTTTACCTATTACTTATGTCCAAGATAAGTAATAGGTAGAACATGTTAAGGCGATGTGTTTTTTAAATAATGTTGAAATGTAATTTGTTAAAAATAATGACTTGCAAAATAGCTTCTTCTAAGCGGCCCTATGGGCACATGAGAGTATAGAGCATTAGTAAAGTTCATAATTATTCTATGAGACCAAACAAAAATTGACGTTAAGAATGCTTGGTGTAACTAATCTGAATTTGATAATGAGAATCAAGATCTGATTTCGTGTCCTACTATCGTGTATGTCTCATATCAATTTTGAAGAAAAATAAAAGCAAAACACGCAGAGATTTTTTTTAATCTACGATTGTCTAAGAATTTATAGTAATGATAATGTCAATATTCAAGAAGAACATTCTTTATTAATGCTGATCCACGAGCTAATCCAAATTAAAAATATATAAACAAAACTACGCCACTTTATTGTTTTCGACCAAGAATACCGTTGTATAGTCTGTGATCGACGATTGACACACTTTGCCTTATTTGAATACTTTTTCTATAGAGCCACCTTTTGAAAGGAATGTGACGAGTTGATTATTGTTCAGAGAATCTGGGACGATGAAATTGTTTTGGTCTTCTTTGAGCTTATTGCCATTGTTTCAAATCGTCACGTTCACTATATGTATCATCTATTAGAAGATCGCGAAAGCTTTTTTGATTGTCCTTATTATTTAAAATGTGAAAGTATTTTTTTGGTGTATTTTTGGTCGTATCCCTGTCTACCACCAAAGTGGCAGAGAAGGATACGGCCAAGGATCTGTTGGTGAGCCGTTATCATTGCCTATGGACGCTTGCTATACCAGAGGTGATAAACGCGCGACGCAGACCCTTTAAAAACGTCAAAACGTAATTTTTTTAAGATCATCTCTTGGAAAACCTATCCTTCCATAACATGAGTGTCCTCCTGCTAGGAGTAAGTTCGGCTGAAAGCACACGTTGCGCAATCACTCTTAGGATGAGAATCAATTCCCTGTCGATGACGAGCGATGTCATCGAGCGATAGCGAGTAATAGAAGGTAATTGTAGGCATCATATCAAATAATTCCTCAGAAAAAAACTTATTATACAAGCATAGAGAAGCGAAATCTCTCCATAGACTTACGAGTAAGAGCTCAATACCGTTCGTGAGCTTGCGAATGAGGGATGGATGTTTGGTTGTTTGTTAAAAATCGTCATTCTCTATTGTACACACGGAATATACAGACAAAAACTTATAGGACATTTATAAAGGCGAGCTTTCCTAACAAGTGTTAACTACCAGCAATGCTTTAACAGATTTGGATGTTTGAAATATCCTAATAGTTAGTGACTTAGATAAAAAAGTCTTAGCCTTTTTTCGAGTATTACGCGAGATAAGCCTTATGTGCTTTTTATATAATATTGCAAGATGTTTTAAGTTTCTGTCATGCGGCCGAAATTTTGCTGTCAAGTTCTGATGGCGGTGCGGACAAAACTCGGGCGATGGATAAAAACTTTGATTGTTTTCTTTATTTTGATGAACCGATCACAATTATTTAATATGTTTGTGATTGGCCCATCGAGTAAGACCTTTCAGCACTACGTCCTTCAATTCGTGGTTAGAATTCGAGAACGCTTATTCCCCAGCTGTTGTCGTTTCTGCAATCTAAATATTAGCCTGGCTTTTGCAACTTCAACTTGGTAATTCAATGTTTTTTTTATTTAGTCGTTCATTCAATAATAATTAAAAACAGTTCGTTTTGAATTCTGATTGAATTGCTTCAGATGAATTTTTCGTTACAGTTATATACATTTAATATTTTTCAATGAGTTTTTTATTTCATCTGATTATGTAGGCTGCAATCCGCTTGTGCTTATCATTTATTATATCTAGAGCTTTAGTTAGCCAGACGATTTTACGAGCGATAATGTTTGAATGTTTATCTCGTCTCAAGTCAAGATCTTTAGCCAAACAGGATACTCGAGAAAGTTCCTTTCCAACCTTTTCAGACTCATGAATAACCACAAAGTAATGAAAGTGCCCTTAAAGCCTTTGACTAAACAATCTAAAGCGAAAGTAACCTTAATATCAACCCGCACTTACGCCTCAGACTGCTACTCACCCCCTGCACCACCAAAATCGTTGACTTGTAAGGGAACTTATCAATGCCTTATCTCATTTTGTAGGGGAACAGATATAAGATCTGTATACTTAGGTGTACTTATAGAACTATTAGGTAGTTTCATTAAAATTCTGAAGAATATCAAATTATTGTGCGATCTTTTTGCTTATCAGTCTGACTTATACTATTTTAAAAGTAATGTGCATTAGAACTTTTAAATTTTTTGTTAGATGATGAGCAGTAAACTATTTAACGTTCATTCTATGAAACTCGTCTGCTTTTCATATTTTGACAGTCAGCGACAAAACTAGATAAACAATTTAAATTTCTCTAAGTCGTAAACAAGATTCAAAACAAGGACTATATTTGAAGATCCGATTTGCAATCTAAAGTTACGATGTTTTTGTAAAAACCCTTAGAAAAAAAGCATCTAAAAACTCAAATATCTTCTTCTTATGTTGCTGACTGTACAATGAACCAGCTGTTTCTTACCTAGCTATGACTGTACAGGAGTGACGTATGCAACTACTTTCACAACTGTTAAACTTTTATGCGTGTTATGTGTATGTGTTGATCATAACGACTTCGTTGATGTTTATGTTTATCAATTACAGTGAATTTTAGTTGTTCTTTATTTAACCGCGACGCTCAGTATATGACTTTGACCTCATAAATAGCTGGTATATGCTTATGGGGTCAAAGGTTGTAAGGTCGTTTTTAAGTAATTTACTTGTGGCTAAACTGATTCCACTCCATTATACCGTAGAAAAATTCAGGTTTACTTTAGTTCATGCTATAAATTTCTGTACGCGATCCTACCTCTATAATTACCTCCCTCTAGGTTTGCTGAAAGAGACCTCTTTTTAGGGTTAAGCTCGCATTTGTACATGTCATTTAATTCTGCCTTTCTGTAAGTGTGTACGTACAATAAAGAATATAATTTTACAGACAAACAAACAAATTCTCTGCACACTGAATTCTTTCATCACATTGCATTATCATATCGGTTATTTAACAGAATTTGATATTGGTTCTTAGTGATAATCGATATCGCTGGCTTTTTTTTGATCCGCTCTTTTACAAAACGGCCAGCCGCTTTCTGATTCGCCATATTGATGTCCGATCGGCAAAGACATTTCCATATAATTTTATCTTTCCGCAGGCGTTAACGTCAACAGAAAGTGGTATTTGTCTAGCCCCCCTGGCCAGTATCGACCGTAATCACCGTGACCGGATAAATATGTCTTTATTATTATTTTTTAATTATGTAAAGTGTGTCTAATAAATCAGGCTTCATAGTAACCGAACGCTGTTTTCTGATACGGCATATTGATGTCCGATGGGCAAATTAATAAATGTCTCTATTTTTTTTATTATATAAGTGTGTGTCTTATAAACCAGGCTTCATAGTAGGCGAAATTGTATCTCTAATTTTTAACTTTAGGTCCTAGACATATACACGTACATTTGAAGTATAAAGTTAAACCAGTATAATTTGCTAGGAAATACGAAAATTGGTTTGATAGATAACTTTGCAGTTGTGAGGCAACTTCGGGACCCTAACATAGCATGTCTCGCCACGTCTTAGATAACTTTATTTTCTCCTCATAATTAGTAAGATTATCGCTTGATTTCGATCACGTACTTAACAATTAAGTTAGGTATTACTTATTGTCTAACTATTACAAATTAGAGCATAAACATTCCTCACTTCTAGTTTACGGAAATTGTACGTCCCTAACTTTGTATTGGGATTTACTCGTTGATTTCTTGTTTTATTGTTTTTATTTCTATTTATTTGTTATTGAAGTTATAAATATTGATCTCATTTATTAACTGGGTATGTTCTTGCGTGCAATATAGATTCCTACATGTAGCGATTAAGGTTTATTTCAATAAAATCTGTTATGCTATATGTCTATTGAATAAATATAGTTAGACGTAGTTAATACAACGAAGCTTATAGTAGTTATAGTCACAAGAATATACTATATCAAACTATCAGGATTATTCAATCCTTTTACGCTGCTCCTAAGTCTGGAAGAAATTTAACTAAGTGATAAGCTTGCCTTTAAAAACTGCAACTGAAGCATTGTAGTCAGATAATCAATTTCATTATATCAATAATTTGAATACCCTCAGGTTTTCTGACAGACTTGTCTTTCTGTGATAAGCTTGCCTGTATTTAACATCTGCGTGTATTTTTAAGTGTAAAATTTCACTAGGTACTCATCAATAAATAATAACAAAACGCCCAACAGACACATAAAATAGTCCTGACCTCACCCTAGGATTCCCTCTGTAATGGGATCAATGCTAACGTATTTTTATTTTTAACCTATAGCAAAAAAAAACTTACCGTTAAGTATAAATTAGATCACTCTCGCGATACGCGTGGATACGCCTAATACGCGCGACTCAAACCACGGGCACCGATAAACTGGCTATTGAAGAGGAGTAACGGTACTACGTGCTACTTCCGTAACTGTTCTTGTTGGGTAAGGTCTGGGTTACGCGAGGATAGTTACTTGAAACAGGTGTGCTAATAGGATAGTAAGTTTGAAAAATTGACTCCGAATATTTAGTACACCAACCTAACTTATTCGCTCTCTTACTGATAGAGCATGCAAGAAAGAGGTTGCAAGAATTTCACTCCTGCCAATTAGTTAATGTGTCACACGTCTTCGTGTTTATAGGAGTCACGCCACAGAGTTAGCTTCAACTCCTTCGTGGTGAGTGAACACTCGTCTACCTTCATGAAGGAATAAATGTGACCTAAAGGAATCGTCTATCGACGTTTCCGGGGTCGATTACCGAATCCAGCCGCGCCCTCTTCGCAGTCAAAATGTGCTAGATAAATAAGTTATGTTTTATTATAATTTTATGTATTTAAGTTTGAGATATCTATCATATGGACCCTGTATTTGTACTGTTCTTTACTGTGTTGCCTAAAATAAATAAATAGTATTACTATTCATATTGTAAAAACGGGAATTTTCACGTACTGCACTATCGGTGAAGGCACCGACTAAGTTTCGACTCATTCCGAGAGTCTTCATCAGGGTGACTGGTTGCGACTTTCTCCTTCGTGCGTCGTAGTGCACGGCGCGACGCGGATTTCCCGTTTTTTAGTAAAAATTAAGTCCTCAGTTGCTGAAATGCTAACCAGCCACCTATCCAAAAGGCGAGCTGGCGAAAACTATTCTTTTAAGATTACATTCCACTCCACTAGTGTTCCTGGAATGTCTGTAAACTTAGCTCCGATATTCAATTTAATTGTAAGACATAAATTAAGTAGTTTGGTCATATAAAAGAGTTTTTGTAGATAAATATATTTTTCCAAAGCTTTTGAGACATTCTTATTTGGAACCGCAAACTGTTAAAAATGAGTCTAAGCACTAAGACCTATGAAAAATCCATACATGACAATAGATCGTTGTCATCTATTACAAGTTGTCATCTATATTGGAATTTGATAAATAGATATGCAAAATTGCATCTTAATTGGTACAAAACATACTTACACATAAACTAACATACCTACAAACCCAAGCTTGCCTTCTTTAGGTACTTGTAATGCTCAAAGAATTATGACTTAAAATCGTCGCTAAAACAAAAGGCTAGAATAGACGAGGCTAGTGAATTATATCAGTAAATTAGAACAGGCATGGTTGCCCATTAAATAGCAATACACAGTTTTACTCCTGTCGTTTATTTTATTACTTCTCTGGCAAGTAATGGCTCCAATTACTGGCATGGTGTGTGAAGCCTTAATAAAAATGCTTTGGCAATATTCCCAGTTAGTGGAGAATGCGCGAATTTGATTCAGCTTCTTTGAGTGAAAATATAATGAATATCATAATATTTTATTCCAAAAACTATCGTGAACTTGACTATACATATTGTAAAAACGGGAATTTTCACGTACTGCACTATCGGTGAAGGCACCGACTAAGTTTCGACTCATTCCGAGAGACTTCATCAGGGAGAGTGTTTGCGACTTTCTTCAGATGAAGACTCTCGGAATGAAATTTTTCAAACAACATCATGAAGCCCCCAATCCAAGCGGAGCTTGTATTATGAGAACTACATGACTGATATACTACTTGTATACATTTTTTTTGGTAAATATATACATAGTTATATGTGGAAAATGCTCAGACTCGAGATCAAGCATTTGTCTCGCGGCGGGAATCAAACCCGCAACTATCTACGTTGCAGGGCTTTCGCTCACCGCGCCACAGAGGTCGTCAGACTTAAACTTAGTGTGGGTCACGTCTAAAGTTTTAATTGTGGAAGCCACTCAATACATAATATTGATGAAACAGCTACCGGATGGAAGCGTTCCTAAAATGCTCGCTGCATTGCCACGCTGAATGGCAATCCTAATGCGTTGATTCAGATATGTTATTAATTAACCTACCTATGCTTGAAATAAAATAAATAAATAAACATACACATATGTAAACTATTTCCAAGGAAAGTACCTACGTAACTATCTGTTATGAGGTAGGTACGCAAATTTCAGGTAAAAAAGATATACATTATTTATAAAAATTAATATTGTACGAATAATTTTTTTTAATAAATGATAAGATACCTAGGTTTCCGATAGCACGATAGAACCAAGCAAGTTGTACGAGCGCGTTTATGTCTATTCTACCAAAACTGAATTCAAATATTGGAATCAAGCTTAAAACCAAAAAGGTTGCAAGAAAAAGGTTAAAATTACTAAGTAGGTACCAGAAAGATTTCTGGTATTTTGGTATGAATAATATAACGCAATACTCTTGTTGCGTGGATTTCAGCATCCCAGAATAACAAAATACGCTTTGTCAATAGCGCCATCTAGTATTTTGTAATGAAACTTGATACTTTGCTAGGTTTTCAATACGACTCAGACGGTTTCACGAAGCTATGAAGTTCAATGGGCTGCCAGAAGATGGCGCTATGAGATGGTTACTGACACGTAATTTTGAAGATACTAAAATTTTGACCTTGCCATGCCAATATATTTTGCATAATTTACTATATGCGCGAAAACACGTAAACAACTTTGTAAAGCACAGTGAAATTCATACGTAACAATAGAAATAAAAAGAATTTTATGTTGCCTAAAATACGTTTAGCAAAAACCAGTAAATCATTCACTGTCAACTGTATTCGTTTTTATAACATTCTTCCAGATAGTTTTAAAATGTTAAATGATAAAGCATTTAAAAAAAAATAATCTGCTCCTTATTCAAAAGGCTTACTACAAATCAGATGATTTCCTAGTGGACAAGATGTACCTACTGGTGCAGCATTATTGATGATTGAACACTGGACAGGTCATTGAACTAGTTTAAGCTCCTACAGATTATTGTATTTTTTTTTAATCTATACTGACATATTTTTATTTTAAATTTTAATGTTTTTTTTTGTTTTTTTCTCTTGGCATATGTATTGCATTTATATAAATTATTATTTATGTTTAATTTATTGTGTTTTGTGTCTTAATTATGTGATCTACCTAATAATTGATTGTATAACGTTCAAAAGTGTACTATTCTACCCAGTTGATTAATAAATTATTTGATTTGATTTGATTTTTCAAGAACTTTCAATAGTTTTCATCTTATTAACTTGAGCCTGGATAGATTTAAACTCATTTTCACAATGAAATAGAGCATTCAAGATAAGAACATACATTCCATACAAAGCCACGGGCAAGTGCAAGTACTTATCTACAAAATTAATCGATTATTTCAACGAAGTAATCAAAATAATAGGTTAGTGAGTAGGTATCACTCAACTACGAGTATGACTGTGCAAATCGTGGCGCTTTTCATCAGATAACACGAAGAAACTTGAAGTTCTGTTTAGAACTTTATGTCGAATTGCTAAAGTTTCAGAATAGCTTAGAACAGTGTATAATCATCGTTAAAAGTTTACGTGGTTAGTTTTATAAACATTATGTTTTGATGAAAACGATAGTTTAAGTGGAACAAAACGTGCGACAGTTTTAACAACGATCCTCCAGTCTAGTCTGGAGTAATTTAAAGATCTTATCCAATATCTTTATATCAGGGAAATTATTTCACAAACAATATTTTTACTCGATAATACCTACCTAATACCGCCAAGATAATGAAACGCTACTATTATCAACTCAGAGTCGTTCTCATATATTTCAAGAAGTTGGTTAGGGCCAAGTAAGAAAGCAAGATAAATTCACAATACACCCCAATATGGGACGTCAATGGAGATTTTAGTTTCCCTTCTTAGGATTTGATTAGAATTAGTATTCATATTATGGATTTGGAATCAAATTAACCTCCAGCTTCTTGTTGACTAAAAACTTCGTCGTTAAGTAATGATAAATCGACTTTGAAAAACTTATATCCGGAAAGGTTG
The DNA here is from genome assembly GCA_958496245.1 of Perizoma flavofasciatum. Classification (NCBI taxonomy): domain Eukaryota; kingdom Metazoa; phylum Arthropoda; class Insecta; order Lepidoptera; family Geometridae; genus Perizoma; species Perizoma flavofasciatum. The sequence continues at coordinate 11,267,849 of OY292433.1, forward strand.
TCTCATGATTAGGTACAGTTTTTGCTAAAGGCCCTTTTTGTCGTAAAGTTAAACAGCGTATCAATGTAGATAATCCACAAAAGAAAAGAATCGGACAAACGAAAGTGACAACTTTTTAAAATGAAGGCAAAATGATTACGTTTCATAACATTCGATATCTTTTCCATTTTGTAGACGACGGGTCACAAGAATATGTTGCCTATAGATAGCTAATTACTAAATTTAGGTCTGAAATAATTTAAAATCCTTAATGGGTAGCAAGTTTCATCTCACCTCACTGCCAAGACGTCTAGCTTTTAGCATTTTTCATACTTCTGCAGAAGAATCGAAAACTACATAGTCAACATACTCAGGATTAAGTATAAAATTGTAATAAAATGAGTAACGTACCGGGATTCTTCATTGGTCTCGCAGACATCCGGCAAGAGATCTTTCCTCGTTCGTCCAAGCTTCATCAGAATTCGAGTCACTTTCTTGCTAAACTATTTAGTCATGGATGCGATTGTTTCTGTAAAAGCCTTTTTAATTCATAGTTGTTTCCGAATAATTTTTGCCTAACCTTTGCAAAGGTTAGTCTGATTAAAATTATTCGTTCAATTCTTTCTTTGTTATTGGATATTCAACTTTATTCGTCCTTTCTTCTGTATCTGTATCGCCTACTTCAATTTTAGTAACTGCACGATTATCTTTGTAATCCAGTGTAACTATAAATTCTTTGGATATGACTTATGCTTTCTTTCTAGCCATAAGCATCGTGTTGATTACAGCGTTATGAGTCTTTGACCATTTGATGCACCATTACTTAACATTTCTTTATTCCATTTGATTGCGTGAGTATGGGTATGGACGCTATTAGGTTTTAAGCGAAGAAGAGCTATGATGTAAGCTATTAGATGTTCACGTCGATATGTCCAATATTTTGTATATTAGGCATATTATTATTTTACGGTAATTCCTTGACATGGTTTTGAAAGTTGTGTAGGTTCACTAGATTTTCATTATTGAATTGTGTTCTATCTTTAGTAAAAGATTATGTGACGGTTAAAAGAATCTGTGTACTTCACAAAAACTTCATTCACCAACTTTAAGATGAATCATATCAATAAATCCAGCAAGTTATATGTAAAAGTGTCCATATACAATCCCGTAACTAATGTCAATGTTCTGTGATTTCCTCCGGTGGTTTTTCTCATGCGTTTTACTTTCTTAACGACCTCTAGCGATGTGCACACGTATGGCTGGAAATAAAAGAATTGCACATGATTAGTCGAGCTTACTTTCTGTTTCACGATGCAGTGATTCTATCTGTTTTTGGTGACTGAATTTTGAAAGTATGGTTTCGGGCAACGGAAATAAAACGGCAGTTAACCACACTTAAGTGAACCATTTCCAATAAGCGGCGATGGGCTATGTCTCACGAACTTCTTTGTTAAACGTGGGAATGAAATCTATATTTAGACGTGTTTCTGATTATCCTTATCGCCTCACTTTGCTACCCTCAGGGCTTTTATCAGTATATATGTCTTTTGTTATTCAAATGACAATTTAATAATATCAAAATTATAACGTAGAAAGGTAAAATAAGAGTTAATATAACATATCTAACATTAAAATTTAAATGTTCCCTTTTTAGAACAAACATCCATAACAATGTTATAATTCCTAGAATGTTCAAAAGCCAAAAATATTGAACAAGCTCGCACGAAAGTAGCAAAGTGGTTATTGCGCCTTTATACCAAGAAAAAGGTCACAGGTTCGACCTCCACGTCTGCGTTGCGTTACAATTTTACATCGATGAATGAAACCTTTATGGTACCCAATAACACCCAAATTACAGAAAAATCACATAATATCATTACCGTTTATGTGTACCTACTTATTACTTTTTATAGAAGGCTAGCTTCTGCCCGAGGCTTCACCCGCGTGGTACCCGGATATAAAGTAAAGTAAAGCCTAAGTACCCACAAACTTTCACGTTTACAATATTAGTAGGATCCCAAAAAGTTAAATAAACAAAAAATGACAAAGTTACTCCACACATGGACAGTTTTACTTTCACATCTCATTTTCTCAAAACGTGAGAAACGTATTTTTTAAATGTTAATGAGCGTTTGCTTGTATTGTTGTCTTAACATGTGAATTTATTGATATTAGACAATACCCTGTTTAATGTTGTAATGTACAGGTAATAAAATTGATGCATGGAAGTCTCAATTCGAAACAGCAATTTTGCTTTTTATTCTATACTAGCATCTGCCCACGGCTTCGCCTACGTGGTACCCGGTTAAAAAGTAGCCTATGTGTTATTCTGATGTATAAGCTATATAATTGTAAAGTTTTATTAAAATCCGTTCAGTAGTTTTTGCGTGAAAGAGTAACAAACATCCATCCTCACAAACTTTCGCGTTTGTGATAGTAATAGGACTAGCTTCTATACTATTCGGTCGTCCTCGATCCCCGACCAACTCATCGCGGCTCATCGCCCGCCCGTGCTTGCTATTACTTCTTTTGCTCAGCTCCTAAGGGCTTATACTATCTGCTAAAAGTAAGAGCTGTTGGCAGATGCGCAGATGCGCCGCCGGCACATAAGCACACAATCGTAGAGGGCTGATCGAATATGATTAGTATAAAAAATTCTGACCAAATTCTGCAGCGCATATCTGCATATAATTATAGCTGTTGACAGATACGCAGATGTGCCGCCGCCACAAGTATAGAGAGCTAATCGGATATGGTTAGTAACAACTTTTCTGACCAAAAGTTGTAACGCATCTGCGAATAGCAAGATTTGTTGGCAGATACGATGCGGCAATAAGTAGAGAGCTGGTCGGATATGGTTACTATCAACTTTTCTGACCAAAAGTTATAGCACATCTGCGAATAGCAAGATCTGCTTTCAGAAAAGATGCAGACACATGAGCACATAAGAGTACAGAGCCGGTCAGAAAGGGATTTGTGTGTGACTATTGGTTTATAGTATTTTTCAAACTTTCGCGATTAGATAACATAATTATTATAAGTTTAACGAGTCTTTATCGCGTTTACCTTTTTTATTATTTTCCCGACGTTTCAACTGTATTGCAACAGCCGTGGGAAAACGTCGGGAAAATAATAAAAAAGGTAAACGCGATAAAGACCCGTTAAACTTATAATAATTATTGGTTTATACTATGTAAATAGAATAAATAAATAATGCTGGACATTTTTCACATAGCATCATCTAGCCCCAAACAAAGCAGAGCTAGTATTATGGGAACCATAAATATGACTGATATATACTATTTATATATTTTTTTACATACTTTTTATATATAGAGCGCACGAGCGTACAGATCAGTGTGTGACTTTTGGTTAATACTATTACCATTTATATTAACTGTGTCCAGATAAGCCATTGTCTTCTACTGGGTCTCCGCTTTATAATAATTTTAATGCATATTATTATAACCAAAGTTTATAATATCTATTAAGAAGACTTATAGAATATTCATAGTATGTGGTACACTAGTTAAACCCCTTGTGATCTTCCGTACAGTCCGTTCCATCCTGTTAGAGATCGCTAATTAACGATAAGACCACCCATTGCACAACTTTGTCAAAGTTTGTAGTAATTATTTAAGCTGATGTATTATTTTGTGTGCAATAAAATATTTTCTATCTATCTATCTTGGAATACGTGATTCGTAAGTTTTAAGTTCGACACCTTAATGATGGAAATCAACTTAAAATGTGTCCCAAATATTTCCAATTCAGCGGGACTCCGCTGAATTGAAAGTGCCAAAAAAATTCGAACTTAGCGTCACTCGATTTATGGTGGAATTGGTCAAGGCATTACCAATTATAGGTGAAGATGCAAGTTCGAATCCTGCTGAACGGGAATTTTTGGAACCTATCTACCTTGTTTTTACTCAGTACACAAGTATACAACTTAGCAAGTCAGGTTACTTACCTAGCCACTTCATTACAGAACATAAAATCAAAGATCTTTCATAATGTTTTACTTTTTTTGGATAACTTTCCTAAAATTTGGTCTCGTACGTATAGGTATATGCATTGAGGACATTAAACGCACGACTTACGGGAAAATTGGGCCATGGTAATCGCAAAAGAAATCAAAAGTGGCTACTGATGAACGTTATGAGAATGTTATTTTAAGGTTTCATTTAAAAATAAAGATTTCAACATCATCTATTCATACCACAAATGTGGTTTACATACGATAATTTCTACTTTTAGTATTAATTCTACTGTTAATTTTTTATGAAGCTATTTTGACTTCATAGGAAAAAATTGTATTGCCATATAAGCGAAATACAAATACTAATATTTATTTTAAGTTTAAAGTATGTAGGTATACATAGACTAAATTTGATTATAAGTAGGTACACGAACTTGTAAATCAAATTTTTCACTATTGTTTCATTAGGTAGGTAGGTAGCTAGTTGATTCACAAGCATAGAAAAAATCCTGCTTCTTTTGTTCTTCTTTTTTTTATTTTTGTGGTCGATATTGATCCTAAACTAGGCAAAAACCATAATAGGTATCAGCGTATAGAAAAAGTCGGCAACGAAGTTGTACAGCCTGTGGTGACGGATAGTGGTGAAATGTCCTTTTTGTAGGTTGAATTCTACAACTTTCGCAGATACAAAATGTACTTACTTATCTTTTGCGGGAACTACTAACAAACAAGCCCCTTACGGTTACCAAACGCCAAAGACAGCAAAGTCTTAAACAATGTACACAACCCGTTTCTAGATAGTGTATAGTGCAGTTGCATTGACCTAGATATTTCCAACTTTCTAAGGACGACAATGGATCATAAGCGAATAAATTATCTGATTATGTTGATGCATCCATTGTAAGATTTCTAGCTTCGATCACGGAGAAAAGGCACGAGAAGAGTACCATCGTTTTCAGCCTACTAGGCTAAAGAGCTTCTGATGCTGGAAAGTTAGTAGTTAGGATTACTGTAATATAAAATTTACTCCGAATCTCATCAGCTCCAAGATGACTCTTACGGTTGATAAAAGATTTATAACCCATAAAATCCAATGATAATCATAAAAGTAATAAGAAAAGTCGTTCAAACCAGGCAATTAGTATGGGATTAAAATAACATGCAAACATGCTCAATTACAAAAGAAACTTCGAGACTGACCAGTAATTCGTATCAATGATCTTGAAATCATATCGGCTATTTATCTTCCACGCCACGTCATTTACGATTTCACAATACGAGTAAATTATCCTGATATTAACGGAGATAGTGAAAGAAAAGTTTGTGAAGCTGTTATTAAATGATTTTTTCCATTTAGTGTCGCCAACGAACCGAGTAGATAGGCAGATTATATTCAAATTGGTCTATGGTTCATTCGCTATTTTAGTTGTATTCAATTTATGCACTTAGTTGAAGAAGACGATGTGAGTAATTGGGAAAATAATACACAATTACAATTGACAGACTGTTATCAAGAGACTATAAAATTGAATCTTTTTTTTCTGCAAGGAGAGAAATATAGATTACTAGCTTCTGCCCACGGCTTCACCCGCGTGGTACCCGGATAAAAACCCTATTTGTTATTTTGATGTATAAGCTTTATTACTGTAAAGTTTCATCAAAATCCGTTCAGTAGTTTTTGCGTGAAAGAGGAACAAACATCCTCACAAACTTTCGCATTTATAATATTAGTAAGAAGTAGGATAGGATTTTAGATTTTTCGTTCAGAGACTAGGGATACTCAAGTCGGCCCTAAAAATATTTTTTACGGAATAGGAGGAGAAATACATTTATCACTGTCTTTTTAATACAAGTGTTTGATAGGACTGTTTTTTGTTTAGTTTTTATAACGTAAATTACTGCTTAATTTTGATGAACTAGGTATAGTCTTTTAAAGTTTAAATTAAAGTAGTTTTGTAACTTTTGAATTGTCAGCTCACACAGCCATATAGATCAGAAAAATACGGCAAAGAATCGTGTTAAAACTAACGTGGATTTGTACAATTTTAGGACAGAGAGTTCTCTTTTCACGACCGTCAAGTCTGGTCGTGGATTATGCTCATGAAGAGTTATATTATAATGGTAAACAAAGCAGCAGCAGATTTATAAAATTACGTGGTACAATCGCTTACTTTTGACCCATGAAAAGTCAGTTGGCAAGTTAATAGATGTTTATGAAAATGCTGACATTTTTAAGAGCTAGTTTGTCTCCACAGTGCTTGGTGATCACTATCTCGTAATAACAGCAATTGTGGGCAATTACTGCGCCTACTTACCCGCCCCGGTTTACATTACCTTATGTTTTTGTTTGTTTAGTTAATTCTAGAATTTTATTTTCCTAGGTGATTCTTTTGGCGCTTCTATATAACTTACTAGGAATATACCTACATTGACATGCATGGTTTCATAAAAGCTTATATGTAGATTAGGAAATTAAAATTAAAATTAAATTTAATTAAAATTACCAGTGTAATAAAATAAATACGGTGGACAACGCTGAGGCCTCTTTTAATTTGTAAAATAGCATTTCAGAATTTATTTTGCCAATAAGTTTGCAATAATAACACACACGTCAACAAAAATCTTTCTCCTTGTATCCTTGTTTTTGTAAAAATCTTACTGTGACCTATCTTAAATCTGTCTGGGTGTTTTCTATGTAAAATACTTATGTATTTAAAAAAATGATAAAGTAGTGTATCAGTAATGTAGTTCCCATAACACAAGCTCTGCTTACTTTGGGGCTAGATGATGCTGTGTGAAAGTGTCCAGCATTATTTATTTATTTTTATTTATTTATAAAGTACCAATATATTTATTTTGTGCGTGTCCTTTCTGTGTTTTGTTGTTGTGTCAAACGAACCACTTTCTATTCTATTCAATATTTTTTTGTTAAATACTCACAACCACGCAGAGTTCTTTCCCAAAAATAGAAATCAAATCTTCCGTTTCATTTTATACTCCTGTCGGTGAAATTCGATTCTCACAAATTGCACTTCTAAATCACAAATTGGAAGCGACTGCTCACTTCTATTCGTTCTAGCGAAATGCTTGTACCATCATTCTATGATATAGCCTTCACCTTGTGAATAGAAGGCGAAAATAAACTTTATAAACTTATGTAAAGGGAAATTTTTGAATGGGTTCCGCGTATGTGGATTATCGAGTGAGATTCCTCCAAGTTAACAATGTAGGAATATGAAGAATAGGTATTCTAAGAGTCTAGCGACAAGGCGATAGAAAAAAATAATGAACAAATACGATTAACAACTAAGCTATCGAAATGTCACGTGATCACAAATTTCGATCGCTATAGATTACATATTATTATAATACTAGCTTCTGCCCACGGCTTCGCCCGCGCGGTATCCGGATAAAAAGTAGCCTATGTGTTATTCTGATGTATAAGGTAGATTACTGTAAAGTTTCGTCAAAATCCGTTCAGTAGTTTTTGCATGAAAGAGGAACAAACATCCTCACAAACTTTCACGTTTATAATATTAGTAGGATTTGTGACAAACAGATATTTTAATATTATAATCCTACGGATATTATAAACGCGCCAATTTGTGAGGATTGATGTTTGTTACTCTTTCAAAAACTAATGAACGGATTTTGATGAAACTTTACAGTAATATAGCTTATACAGAATAACACAGGCTACTTTTTATCCGGTTACAACACAGGAGAAGCCGTGAGCAGAAGCTAGTGATATTATAATACGTAATCCAGTCCCATTATTTGTTTTATATTTCTCTATTTTAACTGTTTTTTTGGACAAGGTCAAGACGAGGAAAACTATATATTATAGGAAGTCTCTAGAAATATATTTGAGGTTGTTATTGAGCCCTTCAGTTATAAGTCAAAACAAATTAGTGAAAGTCATCTGCCTTTATTGTATCCTAGAAATCGGTATCTAGCAAAAAAATACTAACATCATAATTGGTTACACATTTTTGAGGACCCTGACTTTGCGTGGTAAAATGAAAACATTATTTAAATACTGTTTAAAAAAAATGTGTTCGTAAATAGGCCCTAATAAATAAAACATTAGTCCGTGCCTACACAGCGCCTATATGTATTTAAACCTTAGTAGTACGCTTATTTTAAATACCTGTCTTCAAAATCTTATATAGGCCCTAATAAATAAAAAGTGAGTACCTACCTACACAGCGCCTAGATCTATTTAAACATAACTTTCCCTTTGTACAGCAAACATGCCATGGGAACGTATTATCAATCCAGTCTGATCAACTCCAATCATGGGAATGATGCTAGTTTTTTTTTATTTTAATGAACCAATAACTAAAATACACGCATACATCCGTTCTAACCTCGCATCTATTTTCCGAAGGATTAGGCAGAGACCACGGATCTTCCTTAGCGATTCTGAAATAACTATTCTTACCTCATTGGTTTCATTCATCACATTCTTCTGTATTATGCTCTTCATTTAAGGCGTGGTACAGGGTGTCTAGACAAATTTAAGGTCTATGGGCTGCCGGTCCTGGAGATACTTTTATACCACTTTCTGTTGGCATTAACGCCTGCGTAAAGATTAAATTTTATGGAAATTACATTATCTGTGGAATAGTCACGTGACTACTGCTAAGTTTTTGCTTGACAAATTTGCGTTAGCGTGAAAGGAAAACTAAACGTGAGGTAAGTATTTATCTAGACCCCATTAGACAAAACATGTAGATATTTGTCATGGAATTTTGCATGATATGCATATTTTTTCACACAGCATCATATAGCCCCAAAGCAAGCAGACCTTGTATTATGGGAACGACATGACTGATATACTACTTATATACATAAAATACATACACATTATAAATAGAAAACACCCAGATCCCTAAACAAATATTTGCAGATACAAACATTTTGTCCCGCGGCGGAAATCGAACCCGCAACCTTCAGCGTCTCAGGTCGTAAATACTTTATCTAAAAATAAAACTCCACAGGACACCGTGAGTTTGATTCCCAGGGCGAGCACCGTTTGAATACTAAACGATCAGACAAATACTTTCCACACTTTGTATGCTGTTTTACTTTCACAAGAATAATTTGACAGTCAATTTGATAGTTAATTTATCATGGAGGATAATGAGTTACTCCCTTATTTATCGCTCGCTAACTTTAGCTGGTTCCAAACTCTATCACTGTCCTTTTCTAACACAAAACAAAGAATAGAGGCAGACAACTTTTAGCATGCCGCTAAAGTTAGAACCTGAGTGATTATGAATAAGAGAGTTTAGCTCTATCTATATTATTAAGATGATATAGAAAATTAATTTACATTTATTCATATAGCTAATGTACAAGTAGGTTTATACAAAAAATGCAGATGAAACTATCTAAAGTCCGTTGCAAATGATCTATAGATAGCTCAACTCATCCAGCTCACTACCAGATGGAAGCGTAGCTGATAGAGTATATTTTTAGGTAGGTACGTAGATAATATGTTTTTGGTAAAAGTAGGCATCTCACACCATAATATATATGTAAAACCTATAAAATGTTTGTATCGGTAATGTTTTAATGTTGGTAACTAGGTATTACGTTGACTTAATTGGTTGGTAATTTGATGTGCAGTAAAATTATTGATATGTATCTTTATCGGTAAGTATTTAAATTGGTCAGTGAACAGTTTACACAAATTTATTAATTTAGTGGGACGGTCACATTTTTATAATGACGACATCTATTGTGCTAGGTTTGTACTCTGTGTCCAGTAAGTGAAAATGGAGGTTCTTTGTTGAATTGCTAATTGTGAAGTACGGTAAGATTCCGATAGATGGCGCTGTTTCGAGATGTTTCACTAAGGAACGTAACTGGTAGAACTAAAATTGAGTACCTACTAGGATGGAGTTCTTACTTTGAATCACTGCCTTTACCAAGGTAATGGGGAAAATTCAAACTACCTACATTCAAAATCGTCGAAGTAACACAAAAGTCACCACGACACGACATCCAGTCACGCCGCGTCAGAGCGTTTGTTTAAACGTTAAAAACATTTCGAAACGTTGAACTTATCGACAAGATTTCCATACAAAATTATCAAAATGGTAATAGTTTGGCGTATTCATAAACTTCATAACAACGGCATCTTTTTGACCGGGTTTGAACTCCGTCTTAAGGTGAAGGTGTTAAGAGGAGCTTGGTTAAACACTTTCCATGAAGTACGTAAATGTTTCGATAGATGGCCCTGTTTTTAGCAATTATGATTTTGGAAAACATTACAGCTAAAAAAAACAGTGTCATTATTTTAACGTAGGTACTTTATGAAGAAGAGTTTTCTTCAAGAAAATCTAGACTCAGAGAGAGATAATAGAATAATAATTAATGGTACCTAATAATAGAGGTCGGGTGCAAATATTTTGTTATTTAAAAAAAAAGAGAAATTATTTTATTCCAAAAACTATCGTGAACTTGACTATTCGTATTGTAAAAACGGGAATTTTCACGTACTTCTTCCGTACTTTCCGTACTACAACGCGGAAGGAGAAAGTCGCAACCACTCACCCTGATGAAGACTCTCGGAATGAGTCGAATCTTAGTCGGTGCCTTCACCGATAGTGCAGTACGTGAAAATTCCCGTTTTTACAATATGAAAAGAGAAATTACATAAATAAATTATTCCATTTTCTATTTGGTGTATTTACATCAGCATTTTTATAATTCATAAAAAGATCTTTACATTTTTTAATTAAGTAAAGCATTTTTTTCTCCTTACATCTATACTAATATTATCAAGAGGAAAGATTTTTTGTTTGTTTGTATCAAATAGGTTCCGAAACTACTGGACCGATTTTAACCATTTTTTCACTATTAAAAAGCTAAATTATCACAAAGTAACATACACTATAATTTATTATCAAAAAAATAGAGATCTTTAAGAAAATTACAATAATGTAACCCAAAATAGCAAAATTTTGTATATAAAATTTATTATTTGGCGTGCACTGAGAAAACTATTGATGATACATAAAAATGATGTACTACATAATTAAAGAAGTCATTATTCCCTACAAAAAAAATCCTCGAGGGTATATATCTAACTATGATAGTTAAGTCACATTAGTAACTTTTATGTTCTAAAATGTAATTAAATCGCCGGTAGAAACAAAAGTTGGTTACATTCGTATTGTTGTATTAATTGTTATTCAAATAAATATTTTTATCAAGGGTATTTATGTAGAAGTAATATACTTTTTAACTCATTCGAATCAGACATTTAATTTCGAAGTTATCACGAGTATAAAATGGAAACCTACGCGGGTGAAACCGCGGGGCGCAGCTATAGTATAAAAATATTCAACCAAATTAAAATTTGAGTCAAACCTTTTTTCAAAGTAGAAAATATTTAAAATTAATAACCTTCGCCAAACATTCCATCAATCTGATAGCAGATTTAATTTTATTGGTTGACTCAATTAATTTTCATAGAGATTGTTTCAACTCACCCCACTCCACCCTTTCATTTTTACAGAGCTACTTTATTGCAATTTTCGTTATTTTATAAATTCTTCATCAAAATCTACTTTCCCGAAATTCTTTTTGATATTGTTTGTAAGGGCTAAATGGAATTTTATTAAAATCATGGAAGATTCTGAGAATTTATTGAAATTCTTTATGAGGGCAGGTACTAGGGATTATTGATAATAATTTAAGAAAGATTCTTGTACGAATTTTCTTGTTGCTTTTTTATATCGATTCATATCAACTTCACCAGCAGAAAAGAAAAATACCATTCAGTATTTATTAACAATACATAACTAAGCTTATAATATGATATGGCTACGTAGGTATAGGTGTTTTATTCCATAAAACTAGTTTAATAAAAAGAATTAGCTACAAAGATTGTAAAATTACTTAGATACATTTTATTATTCTTGTAACCTGTCACGTGGTATGCTAACTCCACGTGGCCCGACGACAGGTTCGATTCCCGCCGCGGGACAAATTGTATGACCTGCAAATATTTGTCTCGAGTCTGGGTGTTTTCTATGTATAATATGCATGTATTTAAAAATATATTAGCTCTGCTTAGTTTGAGGCTAGATGAAGCTATGTGACAGGGCCCACCATTTAAAAAAAAAACTAATATTTCATTACCAAATCTATTTGACATACATCTGACATGGTTTGTACATATATCTGACTACCCCTAGATATTTTCATAGATCTGCGTTATGAGTATGGATCTGAGTATCTCCATCATGGGGATTACAGTCGTGAGCATATTTGAATTGTTTTGTTATAGCCGTTAGGTGTCCCACTGCTGGGCAAAGGCCTGCCCCATTCCTTTCAAATATCTCGATTTTGTGCTGTCTGCCCAGTCCTCCAGAAAAGTATCCAATACATTTATTTTAAGTATTAATATTGTTTTCTGGATAGGAAAGAAAAAAAAATAACGACTTGTAAAAAAATATCAATACCTACTTATTATGTAAGTACCTATGTAGATTGCAGGGCCGCAGGTGGCCTTCGCATCACCGGACTTTTTGATGGCCTTGGTCAGCGTCACCGGACTATTCAGGGACACTAGACTTTTTTATGACCTTTCTCAGCGTCACTGGACTGTTCAGCGACACTGGACTTTTTGATGACCTTTGTCAGCGTCACTGGATAATTCAGTGACACTGGACTTTTTGATGGCTTTTGTCAGCGTCACCTTTTTGATGGCTGTGGTCATCGTCACCGGACTATTCAGCGAAACTGGACTTTTGACTTTTTCGTTCTAAAAATAGTCCGTAGATGCTGAATAGCCAGGTGATGCTGTTCAAGGTCATCTGCGGCCCTGAAGCATCAAAGTACATTCATAGAAAAAGTATGTAGATCATAAAAAAAATAACATTCGTTCGTGATAAAAGCAAAGCAGTTCTTCATGCAGCTTATCGGTGTAATTCTACGCGAACGAGCAGGAATGATTTTTCACAAAAATAGGTTGCTAATGTGACAGCTAATCCACCCGCATCAAAAATACGAAGGTTTTCTATTCTCAAACCATTGTTTCATCGCCTTTCCCCTTTCAGAAAAATGATTTAGCATTTCAGCCGAGCAAGAACTCGTTGTGAAGACGAAAAAATGTGCCTCGTGTAAGAGCCCGGTCAAATTGAAGCGGTGGCGGTGGTATCTAAGGGAAATGGTTCTCAAGTGGTTGTCAAAGTTCGCATTAGAAATCGCCACCACCATCGCCACCGCGTCATTTTAATCGGTTTTATCGGTAATTGATAAACATTTTTTTCTCAGACAAGACTCTCGTATCAGGTAATGATTTGATGTGACAAGATTTTGGTTACTTGTAAAATCACCACTTTTCTGTATTCCATGACATGGAATACAGAAAAGTGGTGATTTTCCAACAGTTTTATAAATTTGGCTGATGAATTTTGCTGGTTAATTGTCTTTGTCAGGATAAAGAAGGCTGGTAATTGGGAATCGACTCAATCGGGGATCAACCTTTCGCGTGTCAGGTGGGTCTTCGTCCACTGCGCCACAGAGGTCATCTAATACCAAACTCTGTCCAGAAGAGGACACAGGATATTTTAAAATGGTTGAGATAATCCATAAGATGATTAAGATGATCAACTATTTGTATAAATAGAAAGATGTCTAGAAGAAATCATTCGAAAGCGATATGACCGCCTATTATACATTAATACATTTTTGCTTTTTTTGTTATTTGTCTAAGTTACGCAGATCTGTGAGGATACCATGCAGGGGGTGGTAATAGATACGTCTTAATATTATATTTGGCACATGGCTCACGCTTTGCATAGTAGTTCGCATTCCATGTGACAAGTTGCAAGAGTTGAGATCTCAGAATTACAGTTATCCGACTGAGCCGTTCGCAATGTTGCATCATTTAACTTGCTTGCCCGCTTTGTATATATAGGTAGATAGGTATCATCTGAGACTTGCACATATCTACTCTAGATTCAGATCACATGAATCATGGTATGAATCAATCAAGCTACAGGTAGGTAGATACTTAATAATTATGAATGCTTGTGGGTTTTCCCACCATCTGACGAACTTGGTGGCACTGCAGTCGAGATAGCCAGTTGTCGATTCCCGCTGTGGGACAAATGTTTGCATATTCATATATCAGATATTTGTTCCGGTCTGCGCGATGGTACTACGGTACTCGTACTTCCTGATATCCAAGACACAAGGAATCCTAGACTATTATGGGGTTAGGACCAGGTATGTGCCTATATGTTTGTTAGGGTGTATAATAATATTATCACCTGATGGAAACATTAAACATCGAACTTTTCCACCGCGGAGTTGTTAATAAATCCCGTGGCCTTCGTAGTAACAAACTTGGCCATTGTCTCATCCAGTACACAAGCTAAACAAGTTGGAGAGGTCGGTGTACATGGGTCCTTCAGTATATAGCCGGCTGCCAGATTATATAATAGATGGAACTTATTAAATTTCAAATGTATCTATGTCTTAAGCCTGAATTCATAGTCGGGGGTTGAACAGTCCCCCAAAATTCATCATTCAGCTTTCGCCATATGGCTGGGTGCATAAAGTTTGAATTCGCACTTGAATTTTTAGTTAGCACCAGCGCAGTGGATTTAGTACGCTTGTCTAGATGATACTTATTTACCTTCGACTTGAAGACTCCAAGATTATATTTATCGGGTAAAACAGTTGCCGACAACAAACCTTTGATGATGAGGGAGGTGATGAACAGCTTTATTACGGGACAGACCCAATCAAATTAATTAGGTATTCGCACAATATGATAAATTGAAAAAATAAAATAAAAAGCACATTATTAACGAAATACAATATTAAATTACAATTACAATTGAAATTATTTTGAAAGAAATGAAATTGTCAAATATATTCAAAAATTATATAAATATATTCCTCTACAATGAACAACATTTTACGGATTAGAACAATGCTTGTTGTATTATTTTTTAATTAGTACAGGTCTGAATATGTGGGTGTCAGTTTTTAACAGGGTCATGTATAATATATATCCTTTTTTATCAAGGAGAAGAACAGACCTTCATTTTGACCGACGATGGAGCATAAAGGTCTGGAAGATACCTATTCATTCTTATCTTGAAGAGACCCAGATTTTATTTTTGCAGAAAACACAGGATGTTGGCGATGTATCATGCGGCGATTCCTTCGCCGTTCTCAATGAAATATGGTACGTATTCTATAAAATGTTTAAAATAATCTTCAGATGTTACAAATGTTGCAAATACTACGGACTGCGAGTTCCAATACATTATTAAATTCAACAAAATAATAATAATAATGCAAAATACTGTAAGGAAAATAATAATGCAAAATACTGTTTGGAAATAAAAAGCAACGTCGTTTCACATCCCTCCTAATTCCCGTCAAACTCGTCTCTAATAATATTCTCGCAAATAATTCCCCTGAAAATTTTTCATACGCAAATTGATTTCCGTCTAAGCACTGCAAACCCGACCTTAAACACGTCGATTTAAGTTATAAAATTGACAGATTGACATGTAATTACGGATACATGGCTGAGCACAAGTGATTTATGATTTCTGGCATCCTAGTTTCAGTCTTACGTTGTATGTGGTAGGGTGTAGAATGTTGTAGGTGGTATTTGTTAAGGAAACGCACTCGAGGGCTGTTAGCTCTCGAATAATCGATAGCTGACGTCTGGCTACCCCCGCGCAGGTATTCCCCTCGACGTCCCGGGTAAAGGGGGAGTTCCATTGCCGCGACTTCGATTCTTAAAAAGATAAACTTAAGTCATAAGTCATAAAGTTATTTTTTTAGTGGTATCTGTTACGTCAGCAATTACATCTAGATAGATAAATTGATAGTTTTTTATTCAACACATACAATACAGCACAGACGAGTACAAATGAAAAGAAATACAGACAATTAAAAAAGCACAGTAAATTATAAAAGATACATGGGTGCTAACTAGTGCTAACAAGGGCAGTCAATGCTGCAATGGTGGGTATGAATCGAAAAGGTCCTATCTCAGCTTATTGCTGCTCCGCCTAGGCGAGGCAGCGCTGATTTTCAGATAGGACCTAAGAAGTGAGGTGGTCACATCTCATCTCATCTGTAGGTGAGGCTGAAAACGGCGTGGCTGAGTCCTCGACCTTTTTATTTACATACAGACATACTTTTTACTATTTTAATTACCTACTTATTATTATATTGAACTTGTTTATTTAAGTGTAAGTAAATAAATGCCCTTTTTTTGTCGTGTTTGGTGCATTTCTCATGTTGAGCCAGATCAATGAATTAATGCTTGGCCCAATTTTCATTTGGTCCAGTTTGCGATATGCGCAATTCACGTTTGGTCCAGTTATTAGCCGTAGGTCTAGCACATTTTTAAAAAGATCATTTTTAAATCTTAAGTTAAAACCACGATAAAATAGAAATATTATTTTCTTAATTACATCTGACAAGATGCAGAGGGAGGTGAAAACTTGTATGGAAATCTTAAACGGCAGACCGTGGCATGTGCTGCCTTCGATTAGCGAAAATCACTTGGTTTTGCTTTTTTTTTAATATAAAACAGTACACGCCGGACCTTGTAAATGTATGTAAATTTAATTTAGTTGAAATTTTAACATAAATAAATAAATAAATAATGCTGAAAATTTTCACACAGCATCATCTAGCCCCAAACTAAGCAGAGCTTGTATTATGGGAACTACATGACTGATATACTACTTATATACATTTTTTTTGTAAATACATACATATTATACATAGAAAACACCCAGACCCGAGACAAATATTTGCAGATACAAACATTTGTCCCGTGGCAGGAATTGAACCCGCAACCTTCTGCGTCTCAGGCGGGCCTTCGCCCACTGCGCCACAGAGGTCGTCTTTATTTAAGTATAATGATTAGTTCTACTACATCAGTTTGGTATTTTTTTCGTTGATAGTTTAATAATTTTGCTACAATTTATCTTATTTAACCATTTTTGGACATAATTGGCTCTTGCTATGATGAATAAGAATTGAGAACATCTGTTAAAAAAAATTGACGTATCTATATTTAAGTTTCAACCACTTAACAGTCGAGGTCGCTGGTGTTTTACACTTAAAGGCCTAAGTGTTCTTCAAAAACACACGTTATTCAAATTTCTGGTTCATAATTATTATAAAGTATGTAAAGTAGCGCGACTTAGTCGCAGCTCCGACACAGTGGCTTAACTCGCGCAGACGAGCGTCTAACAAGCTCCTGCTTGAATGAACTTTGTTCATACGTGTTGCGTACTTTAATAATTGGACTTTGTATCAGTCTACATTGTTTTATAACAAAGTTCGAGAGACATTTATGCATGGTATCCTATATACCATGTATACAATGCAAGACATTTTCACACAGCATCATCTAGCCCCAAACTAAGCAGAGCTTGTATTATGGGAACTAAAATACTGATATACTACTTATACACATTTGTTTTGTAAATACATACATATTATATATAGAAAAAACCCAGATCCGAGACAAATTATTTGCAGATACAAACATTTGTCCCGCGGCGGGAATTGAACCCGCAACCTTTTGCATCTCAGGCGAGCCTTCACCCATTGCGCCACAGAGGTCGTCTTAAAATTTTAACCAATTATATTTTTTTATCATTAAATTGTAGCGCAGCAGGGGCGCTATCACACTAGCGAGTGATATGTGATAAAACCTATCATAAAACCTATCTTTAAATTAATATAATTGGATGTTTATTGTTTAGAATCTTCGAAAAATAAAAACAAAAATGTATGTTATTTGTAGGCAAACAGGCATAATGGCTGAACTCATTTGAATAAATGACTGCTTGGCTGCAGTGACCAAATTATAGTATTCTGTTTGCTCCAGAACCCCAAAAACTACCCTAAAAATATAAAAGCCCATAAAGTAAACAATATCATTACCGCCCCTGACATGTTTAGCAGGCAGATGTTCAAAAAGTATTGCCAGGTTACTGACGATTGCCAGTTATAAGAGAAATAACTGAAAAGGATACAGCAATAAGGCGAGCTCATTGCGAATAGGTCGTAAAGCGCCGGATGGGGCTGACGACTGAGGATGATTTTGTAGAGATGAGACACATGGCTAAAACTTTATGACCACTTTTTTCTGTACCCCTCTGCTGGCAAAGATCTCTCCCAAATTCTTCAGTTCCCGGTCTTTGGCGGCCTCCAACCACTCTCTTGTATGAATCACGATCGTCCCACCAACTATGAAAAATATAGGTTCCAATTATTTTGTAAAAGTATAATTAATAAGAATAACCAGCCTTGTTTCTTGCCTTTCTTTCCTGTCCTGGTCGCGGAAAAACAGGCAGTAGGTAAAATTGACGTTTCAAAAGTGAATCTTGTGATTTTAATGAAAGATGAATTTTGACTCTGACTTTGTCTTTCAACGCCTTCTCGACAGGCCACAATTGTTAGCGAGGTATTGGCTTACGAAAGTGACTTATGGCGAAAACATATCCAAGAACCATCCTTGGAGACAAATCCGAGCACAAAAAAGCATTACAATCCGATAAAAACAAGCAAACGACCAAACTCTTATGGCAAACGCATATACCTAACCTAACGTCACGGGTAAAAATACGGTTTATGTGACCCGTATCTACGTTACCTAACAAAAGGCTTACATATGATCTATAGATTGCTCCACTTAAACTGTCTGATCTATCCTCAAACGATCTATGTCAGACTTCCCCTAGGCTCTAGGCTGTATCCCCAGGCTTGAATAAGAAAGGGTAGTTTTACAACACACGGGGGAAAACTTTACGTGTTAGGGGTGAGTTCCACCCTTTATGGTAGACTTCCGAGCAACGCGATTGTGGAATTCGAAGACGAGCAGTTTTATGGCCACATAAATTCTGGTAATTCCAGTGGTAAAACAATGTGGTAATTGAAAAATAGATGCACGCGTAGATGACTTCTACGCGATCATCCGCAACAGAACAGCATCCCTGATGCGGCGGATGCGGGGCAGCACCAACAGCTCTGAAACTAATAGCGGGCAGGCTGGATGTAGACGCAGTCTCTATGAGGCACTGGACAGAGGCGCACACTGCACAGTGTGCGCCTTGCTTAGATGATTCATGAGGCGTGCTTACTTTTAAGCTTTATAAGTATTTAAGTAACTTTTTATCAAATGTTTAATTATGGCTGCAATACTTTGTAAATGCTGAAATAATAAGTTTGAATTTTAAAATACTGATGATATCTACCCAGTATAAAAGACCTTGTAAGTTTGCTAGTGGCTCACTCTGGTGTCGAATATGATTACCTAGTATAAAATACCTTGTAAGTTTGCTAGTGGCTCGCTCTGATGTTGGACATGGCCAAACCTCTTCATAGCCACAATAATAAACCCTCAGAAATACGGAAGCGCTTATTTATACATGCTACTGTCACCCATTATAATGTTGCCCTAGTGGAATGTAACCAAGTACAATTTTATTAAGCTTTATTCTTAGTCTACGCCAAGATTTTTAAGATCACAATGTAGGTATCAATTCATCGGACAAAAACTGAAACACTACTAAAACTTTAAGTAGTATTGGATTATTGTATATTGATGGCGCTATATGCAATATATAAATCTTTTATTTTCTAACCATCCTTAAGTCATTATTTAACATAACATTGAGTAGTAGCATTAACCGTATTCGCTGGTTATACTTTTGATCGTAGAGACACTAACGCTTAATTCAAACCGACATGGGAACGACTGATAGCACCACCAAGTGATATTATGTAATAAAACGATAAACATAAACTTTTAAAACTATCATGGTTTTGAACATATTTTTTACTAAAAAACGGGATATTTACCATGATTCATGAGTTTGACGGGAGGAACAGATCCCCGTGATCATGGTACATGCAACTGTGCCGAAATATCGGGAAACATTCAAACTCACAAATCATGGTAAATATCCCGTTTTTTAGTAAAAATTATGATAAACATAAAATTTTAAATTCTTTATATCTACAGATAAGTTACAACTTTTCACCTCTGTGGCTGCCAGTCGCTGCCATCTTGTTGAGAAATAAGCCTAACACGCGTCAATGACGTGCTTTATCGCATTGCTCGGAAGTATACCTTTATTTCGGGGTGTAGCCACTCGTGATGGCCACTGGAAATGGACTCACGTTTCATGTTGGAATTTTGAAGGCTTTTGAGAAGTTTCGAACTTATTTAGCATAATGCTTAAAAGTTAGGTTTGTTATTATTATGAAATTGCCTGATTGTGTATGAAAATTCTAATAGAACGTGTGGACAGAACGAGATTGTTCAAGGACAAAGGCAATAGGTTTTTAATGAAATTATAAGGATCATTGACCCTTGCCACTTGGAAGAGGGCGCCAGGATATCTTCGCCATATATGCGTACATACCCTAGCACCATCTCATCTACCGGGGACATCAGTTAAAGCCGGTACCATGGCTGATTTAGCTGAGGATCTCAAGAGGCGCAAATATAGAAGTCTCGACAGAGCTTATCTATTTTTGAGGTTGAGTTTCTGGGTCCGTGGGGGACCGGGGCCATTCGCGTTTTCAAAATTCTGTCAGAGCAAAGCGATGCGTGATCAGAGAGCTGGCTCTTATCTGGGTCAACGCATTAGCATTGCCATTCAGCGTAGCAATAAAGCAGGTATTTCGGGAACTCTTCCGTCTGGTATTTGACCTATCTATTAATCGTTTGTAACTGTCTTTAGATAACAGCTTCTTTTGTAAAAACTTTCTTGTACATAGTTTTAATGTAATAATGATTATTTTTATGAAATACAACTTGTCATTGCCACAAGTAGAAACAAAATGTCATCGTAGTGGTCGACAAAATAAAGACCGCGACTTATAATACGCAATACAACCGGGCAAGACGAAGTTCACTAATCTCACGGATTGATGCCGGCAATTTAGCACGACTCCTTACAAAGATTAAATGAAATCTCTCGGGAAAAAAGTGCCTTACTTAACTTCTGTATCTTTATATTTTCTTTATTCTGAAATTACTTATCATTCCAGAAGTTTATACACTGATATAATAAAAAACAAGACTCCCACAATTTATTATTGATAAAAAACAAATGAAAAAAAATACTACCTATTAAGAACTACTTATTATCTTATTGCCTATTGTACCTACCTACCTACCTAGTTTTGTGTTTGATTGACGTAAGAGAGAGGTTACTAGTTTTTTTGTCTCATACCATTATTTCCGAAACGGGAACTGACAGTTAGTTCAAATTGTACTTATACATCTACCAAGAGCTCCTGGTCTTCGCAGATGTGCCGCTGCGTCCCGTTGATCTAAAATAACCATTTCAACTGACTGAGAGGTAGTATGACTTCATAAATATTTTTTAGTTTTTTTTTTACGACACGTATTGGTTACGTTCCTAAAAAAATAATACCAATACGTAAATAAAATTATGAAAAAGTAAGGTGTTTTTATTTATTTACTTATGAAGGCCCAATCTCTAGCTGTATTCAAAACGTATTCGTGTGAAGCTCTTTTACCGACGCCTTATAGTGTGTATATGTATTTATATGATTATGTATGAATAAATGTAAATCTGTTGGTATGTATATTAACATATTTATTGTATAATATGTATGATGTGGTTAATATTATTTTATTTACACACCCGCTACAGCTGAATTAGAGCTGAAAGAGTGTTTTTATAAAGGAATACGCTTACTGTGACCAAAATATTGAAGATATATCAAACATTGAAGGAGCTTTGGATAAATCATTTTAGTACTAATGTACCATTTTATTTAGTACTAGCTGCACCCCGCGGTTTCACCCGCGTAAGTTTCGATTTTATACTTGTGATAACTTTGAAATTAAATGTCCGATTCGAATGAATTAAAACGTAATTTACTGCTACATAAATACCCTTAATGATAAAACTATTTATTTGAATAAGAATTAATACTACGATACGAATGTAACAAAGTTTTGTTTCCACAGGCGATCTGATTAAGTTTTAGAAAACAAAAGCTGCTATAGTGACTTAATTATGATAGTTAGATATATGTCCTCGCAGACTTTTTTGTAGGTAATAATGAGTACTTTAATCATGTAGTACATCATTTTTATGTATCATCAATAGTTTTCTCAGCGCACGCCAAATAATATATTTTATAGGCAAAATGTTGTTACTTTGGGTAACATTATTGCAAATTTCTTAAGGATCTCTATTTTTTTTTTAATTATAGCCTATATTACTTTCTGATAATTTAGCTTTCATTTAGTGAAAAAATGGTTAAAATCGGTCCAGTAGTTTCGGAGCCTATTCGGTACAAACAAACAAACAAAAAAATCTTTCCTCATTAAAATATTAGTATAGAAGTATAGATGTTTAATATTTTCAGATTTATTAAATATTTGACTTTCCAACAATGGTGACAAAAAACTGACAACCTTATAATGATCCTACTATCTTTCTTACTACTATTTTAAACGTGAAAGTTTGTGAGGATGGAAGTTTGTTACTCTTTCACGCAAAAACGATTGAACGGATTTTGATGAAACTTTACAGTAATAAAGCTTATACATCAGAACAACACACAGGCTACTATTTATCCGGGTACCACGCGGGCGAAGCCGTAGGCAGAAGCTAGTATATGCATAACAAGCTCCTCACGTGTCGTCGCGAGCAAAAATAACTATGAAATTGTGTTACAAAGAGGGGTTCACATATTATCCCTTCTCACCTAATAAAATGTCACCAGTTTACGACACAGGGTTGCCATTACCAACATAACGCAGGTAAAATTAAATTAAATTAAAATCCATCGTATAGAGTTTAACATCCACGAAATTAGATTTTAATTGCATTTAAATTGAAATAACTTCGTCCTATGGTTACTTTTGCAGACATAGCGGTACTGGATGTGGCATAATTTATACCTTGCATTAAAATAGACAAATGTCCAACAGACAAACATACTGACCCCACACTAGGATTCCCCATCGTGGGCATCAGGAACAACGAGTACCGTGGTACCATACAATTACCAGACCCGGAACAAATATTTGCAGAACAGCATTTGTCCCGCAAGTATTTCAGTATCAGTATTTATTTATTCCAACATTAACAATATGTATAGGGAATGTTACAGGATATCACACACACAAATAACTTAAAATCATACAACTACACAATAGACACACAAAAACTTCCAAAAAATAAACAATAAGTGATCATATTTAAGGTATAAACAAATTATCGTCAGCAAATGCATGTTCTGTTTCAATTCCCGCGGGAATTAAATCCATACATCTTGCGTCGAAGGTTTTACTTTTAACAGAATACAAAATAGCGCTTCTTAATAGAAGCACATCTTATAATTAAGATGCAAGTTTTAAGTTAATATCTTTGGTAAAAATTTGCATATTTTGTTCTACTCTTCTGGAAGAATGTGTAACTTCACGGATCTACTTCACTGATTTTTTTGCCGCTTCATTTCTTCTGGTATCATCGTGCTCCGATATTAGGGTAGATACAGGCGCGTCCAATCCCTCGTTTTGTTTGATCACAAAGCTAATCGATTCCCTCTACTGGGACATTTTGTGGTAATTTGGCCCTTTACCCTCGCATTAGGACTGTGGAAATGTCACTGAGATTCGTATTTTCAGGTGATTCCGGATTGTAATATCCATTTCAGCACGGCTAAGGCGTAGATTGTTGCAAAATTTACACACCAAAAAATAAAATTAAACACGTTCGCATGACTCTCGTTGTCGTTACGAAAAGTCCGAAAACAGACTGTTATCCTATTTATGTTATCCTGTAAGTACCTACCTACTACTATATGCTTGTATGTGCTTTAAGTAAAAATTAATTACAAATTATTAATTTGTAATTAATTTTTCCTATGAATATTTATCTGTGTATAATTAAATTACTTATTCATTTATATAGTAATTTGTTTTTCAATATTGTGTAATACGTATAATTTATCTGACTGACGTGTAAATTTAATTATAAAAATCCTACTAATATTATAAACGCGAAAATTTGTGAGGATGGATGTTTGTTACTCTTTCACGCAAAAACTACTGAACGGAATTTGATGAAAAGGCATGTCAGATAGCAGTCAGATTTATTGCAATTTATATATACGTATATTCTTATATAAGTAGCCCACTAAGGCGCTCTGCAATTGATAGCGCAAACACGATACGATCGTTTTAATATTTTGTTAAAAATCACTTATGGACAATTTTATGTTGTAAAATTTCCGATGATAATCAATATTTCATACTAGCTTCTGCCCGCGGCTTTACCCGCGTGGTACCTGGATAAAATGTAGCCTATGTGTTATCCTGATGTATAAGCTAAATCACTGTAAAGTTTCATCAAGATTTTTTGATTAGTTTTTGCGTGAAAGAGTAAAAACATCCATCCTCACAAACTTTCGTGTTTATAATAGTAGTAGTATTGTTGGTAAAAAAAGAACAAATTATGTAGATATTTAAGTTACTTATTAGGCTATTAGTAAGGAAACAAAATTTCATGTTTTGATTCGTCTCAAGAATTCAAAGACAATATGGTTTCTATTCATTGAAATCACAAGCATCATAATAGAAACGTTAGCTAAAACCTACGTGAATTTAAAATTTTAAAACGCGATTAAATTAATAAATTTTAAAAACCAAGCAGAGTTTTCCTAATAATGATTTATGATTCAGCTATATCATGGTGTCAATCGAACAAGGTGAACTAATTAATTGAGAAAGAGCATTAGTCAAAAAATGCAATAAAGTCTAAAAAAATCACTAAAGTTCCTATAAAATAATAATGTTATTGCTAAAAATATGTAACTAAAAAAAAGGTTCTACTACCCCTGTTCCCTGCCTCAAACTCCAAGGATAATTTAATGGCATGTTTGGAATTTTTCATAGAAGAAATCGAATCCCCCTCTCAATCCTCCCCCTCTTTTTACAATAAAACCGGTATTTCAAACACGTCAGGTAATAAAGTTGAGTCGCGCCTTCACCCCACGCTTAGACTTAATAATGTTGAGATAGAACTACCTACCTGAAGACCGTATTTTTTTAGTACCAAGCTAGAAAAAAAGTACTTACCATTTTTACGCATGTGTGGATTATTTCTTTTGTGAAGTTTTTATCGCTGTCTATTTAGTAAAGAAAATTGTACGTTCGAGAGATAAGGATGTACCTAGTTACGTGTATAGCATTAAACTATAGTTCCTAGAAATACCTATGTTATTTATTATCTATTTCTATATTATTATAATATTCTCCATTGCTGAGAATCGTGGTTTCAAGAAAATCAAGTCTCGATCTAGTCTCGGTCTCATGTATTCACGTCATAAGTGGTTTGGTATACCACAAAGTAGTGTCCTATCTTTACGTGACTGAAACCTTCGATTTGTATGAAGAATGTATTGGGATGAATGAAGCGAAAGAGGAGCTTGCTAGGATCATAGCAAGTGGAAATCCGTAGTCTTTGCCTACTCTTTCCGAGAAATATGAAATGTACTAGCCTCTGCCCACGGCACGGATAAAAAGTAGCCTATGTGTTATTCTGATGTATAAGCTATATTACTGTAAAGTTTCATCAAAATCTATTTAGTAGTTGTGGAAAACTCAACCCACATAAGTTTAATAAATACAAATGATAAATGCGATATATTATCTGTGCTAGCTCTGGGTGTGTGTGTATACTCTGTGCATTCGCTTACCGAAAAAAAATACTGATTCAAATAATATGTCCACGCTGAGCAAAATATAAATAGTTTCCTTTCAATCGACCCCTGCAGAGGCATCTGAACGAATCTATAACAGAGGTGGCACAGGAGCCCCACAGTAGTTTTTGCGTGAAAGAGTAACAAACATCACAAACTTACGCTTTTATAATAGTAAGTAGGATGTAAATACTTTTGCACTTTAAATTATCGGAAATGCGATTTTATAGTTAACCTCTTTCGTTTGACTACTGGGAAAAAGTGCCTCTTAAATGCTTGCATCTTTTCTGGTCTCTCTCGCACGTCTCTGTTTCATGTGAATCCAGATCTAGAACCCCGTCCGTGTCATTTTTTTCATTTGAAGTCTAATTAAAATCGCATAAAAATTTACCACATCATGGTTCTTTCCTCCGCATATCAGATAGGTAAGTAAATTATCATAAGATAGGTATTTTAATATGGCCACAATACTTTAATAAATTGTTCTACTTATATTTACTACTTATATAATAAGTTTGTGAGGATGGATGTTTGTCACTCTTTCACGCAAAAACTACTCAACGGATTTTGATGAAACTTTACAGTAATATAGCTTATACATCAGAACAACACATAAGCTAGGTACTTTTTATCTGGATATCATGCGGGCGAAGCTGTGGGCAGAAGCTAGTTTACTATATTCTATATTTGCTATAATATTATTTTCCGCAGATCAATGCGAAACACATCACTCACGTCACTCTTATGTAACTTCTCGAATGCTCCAATGTGAAAAAGCGTTGTTCTGTGGAAAGAGCTGTCAAACTGAACTACTAAGCACGGTTAAAATGTGAACACGGATGTGAAAAGATCTTTTGTCCATCTTCAGTCAGGTATCGGTCGGACTAGTGTGCTTGCAATTCCACCATCATGTCTGGCAATGGCGGCCTGTTTTGCATATTTTATGAGTGGGTGTGCAAGCAGACCAGCATACTTTAGGTTCTTCATTTTGAAACTAGTGACGCGTAGTCTGTTTTCTCTTCCATGTCCTAAACTTTGTAATTCTATAAATTCCTGTATAACTTTTGCCTACCTGTTATGCGGCCATGTTTCTACGGCAAGCGAAATGTAATTAATCAAAAAGTTTGCAGAACACCCTCCGTCACCCGCGACCACGGTGACAGCGTGAACTGGAGCGTTTCAAATTTTTAAGCTTTTTTTTCATCCCTGTCTAAGGGTGAAGTTGAAAATCTATATAAAAATCAAGCACCCTGGGCAGATCATCTCATCCAGGGTAACCCGATATGTTCATCTAACAGGCGTTAGATGAACAGGGTCTAGGTCAAATACCTCACGCTTACTTTTCCCTTCACGGTAACGCACATTTGTCTAGACAAATTACAAAAAATAAAATTTGGCAGCTGTCACGTGACATTTCCGCAGTTAATGTCATTTTTGTATGGAATATTTCCGCAGGCGTTAACTTCAACAGAAAGTTGTATTTGTCTAGCTTTGTTCGCATGCGGAAAGATTGAAGTCTATGGAAATGACATTAGCTGTGGAAAAATCACGTGACTAAGTTTTTCCATGTCAAATGTGCTTAAACGTGAAAAAGGAAAACTAAGGCTGAGGCTTTTGTATAGATCCGAGGGCGTCTAAATAAGTAACCCACTCTTATTGTAAACGAGAATTTTAATGTAACAAAACTTAAAGTACAATGGACGGTCTTATCGCTTAGAAGCGATATCTTCCTAATTTCTTAGTAATTTCTCGCGCACGACCAAGCCTAGAAGTATCAGGCAACAACCTCTGCTTGTGATTTTTTGTGATTTTTCAGACAGCTACAGTGTGGTGCCAATCGAAGAAGATTGAAGAACATGTGTGATGAAAGGATTCAGTGCGCCTTGTAGAGTTGACGAACAAGATATTTGACAACGGAAACTATACCGAAATCAGCAGATTATTACTACCATTTTCTTCAATTAAAATTATCGTATTTCAATTATTAGTCCTGAAAGCATTATTACTACGTGATGATGGTAAGCGGCCTGACGGCATGACCCTTGTCCCTTGGGAGAGGGGAAGGCCTTTGGTATGGGACGCCACATGCGAAGATATCCTAGCACTATCTCATCTGTCGGGGACATCAGTTAGAGCCGGTGCGGCGGCTGATTCGGCCGAGGATCTCAAAAGCCGCAAATATAGAAGTCTCGACAGAGCTTACTTATTTGAGCCTTTTGGGGTTGAGACTCTGGGTCCGTGGGGAACCGGGGCACTTTGCGATTTCAAAATTCTTTCAGGGCAACTGGTCGAAGCGACGCGTGACCAGAAGGCTGGCTCTTATCTGGGTCAACGCATTAGCGTTGCCATTCAGCGTGGCAATGCGGCCAGTATTTTGGGAACGCTTCCGTCTGGTAGTGATCTGGATCAGTTGAGCTATCTATAGATCGTTTACAACGGTCTTTAGATGGCTAGCTGTTTCATCTGTATTTTTTGTATATACCTACTTGTAAATAGTTGTATGAATAATAGTATCAAACTTTAAAAAAAGAGCATTTATTCAAGTTTTTTAATAATGTTAGACAAAGTTGGATTAATTAGTATAAACACTTATGTTGTCTGCTAAGCTTAGGTATAGTCTTCAACATAAAATTAGGCACACAGGTGGGTGAGACCTGGTTTTTTTTTTAGAAATATGTCTATCTGATGTTGGTATAAGTCCTTTTACATATCTTACTAAAATTATAAACGTGAAAGTTTGTGAGGATGGATGTTTGTTACTCTTCCATGCAAAAACTACTGAACGGATTTTAATGAAACTTACAGTAATATAGCCTATACATCAGAATAACACATAGGCTACTTTTTATCCGGGTACCACGCGGGCGAAGCCGTGGGCAGAAGCTAGTATGAATGAATGATGAATGAACGATCCTGACATAATACTTTTGCTTTATTCACTCATAACATCAGTCATGCATGCTCGCCGCTTTAAATCATTTATGTCCTCTGTGGCGTAATGGGCGAAGGCCCGTCTGAGACGCAGAAAATTCCAGTTCGATTCCCGTCGCAGGATAAATTTTTGTATGATTTGCAATTTTTTCTCGGGTCTGGGTGTTTTCTATGTATAGTATGTATTTATTTACATAAAATTGAGTAGTATATCAGTCATGTAGTTCCCATAATACAAAATCTGGTTAGTTTGGGGCTAAATTATGCTGTGTGAATTTTTTTTAGCATTTTTTTTCTTAATTTATTTGCATTTCTCTCGCGTTGTTGAAAATACCTACCGTTTTCTATGTATAGTAGGTATGTATGAGTAGTATATCAGTCATGTAGTTCCCATAATACAAAATCTGCTTAATTTGGGGATAAATGATGCCCTGTGAAAAATGTTTATCATTATTTTTTCCTTAATCTTATTTGCATTTCTCTAGCATTGTTCAAAATACCTACAAGCCATTTCTTCAATTATTGAACCCCCACTTTTCACTTTCCCTCTCGTTGGAAACATGGCCGCGTATAATCGTTCATTTTCCCGTTTTTCTACACGTCAGATGCTACAGACGGAAATGATATTAATTTGTGTTCCGTAGGGTGAGTGGGTAAACAATTGACCCTTTCGTTGTTATTGTTATTTTCCCGTTTTGGCCCTTTTAAGGGATTTAACTGTCTTTATTATGGAGGAAAAAGGCTTCATAGAAACAGCTGCAATAATAAGGAATTATTGCTTATTGTTTCACGCATAGGTAAGTCGGGTACTGTGAGAAGTCCTATCCTACCCTTAATATGTTTTATGTTTCTGCCTTAAATTTCATGTAGCCGCTTTATTGCTGAAAGGTATCATAAAAATATTTAGCCTACGTCACGATATATCGTAGGACAGTGGAATTTTTGTGTAAAATGTGTAGATTCGCCTGAATATAAAGATATACAGCCTATATTCCATCATCAGCCATCATCAGCCTATATTAGTCCACTGCTGGACATAGGCCTCCCCTAATGAGCGCCATAGCGCCCTGTCTTCAGCTTGCCGCATCCAGCATCTGCCTGCAGTCTTTCTCAGATCGTCATCCCACCTGGCCGGAGGGCGTCCTACACTACGTTTGCCGAGTCGCGGTCTCCACTCAAGAACACGTTTACCCCAGCGGTTATCGGTTCTTCGCGAGATATGGCCGGCCCACTGCAACTTCAGCTTGCTAATTCGTTGAGCTATGTCGATAACTTTGGTTCTCTGACGGATGTATTCGTTACGAATCCTATCCTTCAGAGAGACTCCGAGCATAGCTCTGTCTATAGCTCGCTGTGCGACTTTGAACTGGTGGACCAGCCCTATCGTGAGTGTCCACGTCTCAGCTCCGTAGGTCATGACAGGTAGGACGCACTGATTGAAAACTTTCGTTTTCAAGCATTGCAGTATGGATGACAACCTTAGGGATCTTGTAATGTAAACATAATGTAGTAAATATAATGTAAGAGAAAAAAACGATTTTTCAGATGACTAACACCTGTCGTGAATAAGGGTAGACTGAAAATCAGCGCTGTGCAGGCGCTTTTGCCTGAATATAATCATGGCAATTGTCTGTTTAGGTAGATAAAGTTATTTTTTTCTATATAAGTACCTAGCTTCATCTAGCCCCAAACTAAGCAGAGCCTGTATTATGGGAACTATATGACTTATATACTACTTATATTATTTTGTAAATACATTCATATCATACATAGAAAACACCCAGATCCCGAGACAAATATTTGCAGATACATCTGTCCCGCGGCGGGAATCGAACCCGCAGTCATCTGCATCTCAGGTGGGCCTTCGCACCCTGCACCACAGATCTGGTCAATTAATTTTTAAATGTTTTCCCCGACTTCCGATCCGGTGGCTGTAGGTTCGCACCAGGACGTGCATCAATGGAATTCTCCACTAGAAAAAAACCCTTGGTCCATCATCATTAACACGTGCTCGAAACGTGGAAAACATCGTGAGAAAACCGATATGGCCTAGAACAAAAAAAAATAAGATATGTGCCATCTATTAGTGTTCCAATAAGCGGCGATGGGCACGCAACCTGTCACGTGAAATGCTAACTACTTGCAAAACGCATGTATGTTTCAAATGTTATGTTTCGACCTTTGACAACATCCTGCTTAGTATCACCAAAGATCTACTCACTAAGTATGTATATTGAAAAAAGGGGACTCTCGGAATGAGTCGAAACTTAGTCGGTGCCTTCACCGATAGTGCAGTACGTGAAAATTCTCGTTTTTACAATATAAATAGTCTAGTTCAATAAGTATGTGTCTGATGTCCATTGTGAAGATACAGTCTTGAGCGTTTAATATTTTTAATATATTTTTTATAGATTTAACAATAGGTCCGCGAGTTTATAGCAACAAGCCCAATTATCTGATATGATGACATCATCATATGATGAAGGAGGCAGTAGGTGGAAAGTGGACCTCCTCGATAGATAATAACTAGCATCTGCCCTCGGCTTCGCCCGCATGTTACCCAGATAAAAAGTAGCCTATGCCTTATTCTGATGTATATGCTATATTATCGTAAAATTTCATTAAAATCCGTTCAGTAGTTTTTGCGTGAAAGAGTAACAAACATCCATCCTCACCAACTTTCGCAATTATAATATTACTAGCTTCTGCCCGCGGCTTCGCCCGCATGGTACCCGGATAAAAAGTAGCCTATGTGTTATTCTGATGTATGAGCTATATTACTGTAAAGTTTCATCAAAATCCGTTCAGTAGTTTTTGCGTGAAAGAGTAACAAACATCCATCCTCACAAACTTTCGCGTTTATAATATTAGTAGGATAAGATAGTAGGACAAATAATTATATGACAGCTTGCGACCGGAAATTATCAGGTAGGTACCTCCACAAAATTTGAACTCGGCCTGATGTCGACAAATTTCTTGGAAGATTTAAGATACACAGATGGCAGTCCTCATAAATTTTGATATAAGTTTATTTTAACTTACCACTCAAGAAGCTGGCAACTTGTATAATTTTGACAAGTTTAAAATTTGTCTCACACTCCGAATATTCTCCGGAATTATGCCATGGTATTGGTTGACTGAAGTTTTGCTTCGAATCGTTTGATGGCGACAGCTTTCATCGCAGAGATTAGATTTTAGGAGAGGGGAGAAAGGGGGGCTCTCTTTATCTTCGTTACGTAATTTAAAGGCACTCACTCATTACGAGTAGACACATTTGCTTGACCCAGTTATCTTCGTTTCGTAAAGACATTCA
This sequence comes from Perizoma flavofasciatum, assembly GCA_958496245.1. Taxonomy (NCBI): domain Eukaryota; kingdom Metazoa; phylum Arthropoda; class Insecta; order Lepidoptera; family Geometridae; genus Perizoma; species Perizoma flavofasciatum. The sequence continues at coordinate 11,299,825 of OY292433.1, forward strand.
CTTATTACGAGTAGGCGCATTTTCTTGATCCAGTTATCTTCGTTTCGTAAAGACATCATAATTTAAAGGCACTCACTCATTACGAGTGAGTGCATTTGCTTGACCCAGATATGAATATTAGTAAAATTATTCATAGGCATATATAAAAAAAATGATTTTATTAAGTTTTAAATAAAGTTCTCTGAGTTACTCATTCTGAGAGTCTTCATCAGGGTGAGTAGTTGCGAGTCGAAACTTAGTCGGTGCCTTCACCTATAGTACAGTACGTGAAAATTCCCGTTTTTACAATACTAAAATCAAAATTAAAATTAAAATTTGAATCTTTACTAAATAGTTAAAAAAGCTAAATAACCATCCTTTTATATCTGTCTGGGCGTTTTCTATGAATAATTATGTATGTATTTACAAAAAAAAAGTATCTAAGTAGTATATCAATCATGACACTTTCCAAAATACATACTCTGCTTAGTTTGGGCCTAGATGATGCGGTGTGAAAAATTACCATCATTATTGATTTATTACATTTCTCGGTGTTTATGTGGGTGCATTTATCTTAATTACGGGTAAATATTATACCCTTAAGTGTGGGTTAACAATAAACATAATAACCGACAATATAATATACCTACCTACTTGTACATACTTAGTTGTATGAAATGTTATTAAATTACATTTTTAGTTAAACATTAGACCACTGTTTTGTGTTCAAAACACTTCCGTATTTTTTTTTCATGACTCGTCATTCAGCTTTAGTGTGATACCAAAAGAACAGAGTAAACTCATTTACGATTCTATTGGTAACAGGATTCCACCGTAGAAATAAAATAAATTAAATTATTGGAAATAAGAAAAATCAAAGCTTATTCTTAGTACAACAGAAGATTTCTCGAATTGCAAGAAAGCTGATACCAGAGCGGAACTTTCCAATCGAAAACTCAAAACATTATTTGATATCTACCTTGTTTACTTTATTCTCCAATGAATAGAAATAACATCTTTTAGGATTGTCTTGTATTTCTGTTGATAAATCCAATTTGTTTGGGTGAAATTCATACTTTTTCGGATGTGCCTGATAAGAGCCGTACCTACTTCACCTGCGGAGCGGAAGTATTAAATTTCATATTTATTAATGAAAAAAATCTGTAAAATTATCTACGTAATATTAAACTCAGAAAATAATTATGTTTTCTACCTATTGTGATAGGACTCAGACAGAGAGTTCAAGCCACAGCAAACACAGGCATGGTACCCAAAAAACTGGCGGCTTCACTTTGCTGAATAGCAATGCTAATATACTGACCGAGGTAAGCGCCACCTATTTGGTCATTGCTTTCGTCCATCAGACGCTTCTAGATAGTAATCATTTTATCAATATTATAATAAAACTTCGGTTAACTCTGTACACCAAGTTTATTCTTACATTTTCACCAAGTATACTTTTAACTAGACAATACTTTCCTGTTCTAGACTATAACATTACTACTTTAAGAAAGGTGCTCACTGCACGAAAGTCTCATTAACACTGACTTGGTTTGAACCTACAACCCGCCATGTTTCCTCTCCTCCCAACTACTACAGTACTTTTGACTTTTAGTCAAATCTTGTACTGTAAAAACTCAAACGAAGTACTAATTAAAATTAATTGGTCATTATTTTTTTAAACCTAACACATTAAAAAAATATTTATACAACAATGTACAAGTAGGTAAAAATACAGATGAATCAGCTAGCTATAAAAAGACTATTGTAAACGATCTGTAGATAGGTCAACAGATCTAGAATACTACCAGACGATGCGTAAATAAAATAAATACATAAATAAAATACCCAACAGATACATATGTACATAATCTAGACTTGACACTAGGATTCACTGAGTCGCGGGTTACAAGAACTACAAGTACCGGGGTACCACAACACCCAGACACAAAACAAATATCTGCAGAACAATTGGATTCTTTAATTTCGAGGACTCGCCCCATTTTGCCAGGTTTATTAACCTAACTAGCTTCTGCCCACGGCTTCGACCGCTTGGTACCCGGATAAAAAGTGGCCTATGTGTTATTATGATGTACACGCTATATTACTGTAAAATTTCATCAAAATCCGTTCAGTAGTTTTTGTGTGAAAGAGGAACAAACATCCTCGCAAACTTTCACGTTTATAATATTAGTAGGATGTACTCGTATCTACCTCTTTGCTCTAAAGATATCTATAAGAAAAATCTTTAAAATATGTGTCTAACAATTTATAATAAATAGCGTTATATGGAATTACATTTAAGTGAAAGTTTAGTAAATGGTTAATGTGTAATAGTTTTTATCTATAGCCTATATAATAATAGCAATAATTGAAATAGCATGACATTTTTAATATTTGCTCGCCTGCATGCAGGCTGAGTACATTTGCTTTCATAATGTTTAAGACCTTAATTTTTAAATATGTATTACTAGTTGTTGCCCGCGGCTTCGCCTTCGTGGTATGTTAATAAAAAAACATATGACCGTCTCCAGGCTTCAAACTATGCCTTTTATACAAAGTTTAGAACTCAATTGCATACCCCCAAAGGGTAGTTTTGAAAAAATAAAAAATACGTATTTCATTATTTACTTTAAAGTTTATTTGTACAGAGTTTTGAGCGAATCAACAATTTTTTTTCCTAGAAACTTTACCGCCCTATTTAACCCTCTTAGGGGTCGATTTTCGAAAATTAGATCAGATTCAGATCCTAAACTATCTACATTCCAAATTTCATCAAAATCGGTTTAGTAGTTACAGAGATACGTGTTAACAAACATTCACACACACACACACACACACAGACTTTCGCATTTATTATATTAGTGGGAAGTAGGATTGCAAATAAATGATTTGATTTGGATTCTAGAATTGTCTAAGCAAGTATTTTGATGCACATGCGAGTTTATTTTATTTACCCATCATTGCAAGATGGCGGCATTAGGCATTCGTGGCATAACCGACTGGCACGTGGAACACTATGATGTTACGTGATAGTGTTACAGAACGCTTCATAAAAACATGGTCGATTTTGAGGAGAAGCATAAGGGCAGGTGCCTTAATAACTGTTTAACTACAGGAAAATGTTATTAGGAGACTGTTTTTTACTTAAAACAGTGAAGAAATATACAGTGATTATAGAAAAACCAAATTACAGAAAGCTTTAATTTGATTTAAATATTAATGCCGATGAAGTGGAAAAACCTGAAAAAAATATATTATGGTATCTCTCTCTCCTGCACGTAAATTGGGGATGTTTTTTTTCTATCCTAGATGATAGAGTGATATAAAGATAAGTGTCTTCGTCCCCCCCACCCAACCCCCAGGCCCAGCTTTTTTTTGGATATGTTCAAAAATTCACGGTAGTGTATATAACGAAGTTAAAAGGAAAACTATCACAGCTTTACAAGTTAACGATTAATAGTAGACTAACTTATAAAATATACTTGGACAAGTAAAAATTATAATTTGATAAAACAGGTAGTAAATTTAAATTTATGGGCAACTACGGAACCCTACTCTGCACGTGGTCCGACTCGCACTTGATCGGTTTTTATTTTAACTCCGACAAAAAAGAGAGGTTTTTTTTGGTATGAAAGCTGGTGTTTGCTTGATGGTTTTTAAAGTGGTTCTTAAAGTTAGGTAGATTATTATAATGTACCTAACGTTAATAATGTATAGTACACCTAAGTAAACCTATAGTCGTTTGAAGCACCGACACATCATTAAATATTTCTTTTCATTTCATTTATTCTTTCAGAACTTTAACCATCGCATTCGAAATTACTTAATATTATACAATTAAAATGGCGCTAAAAATCAACTAGTAAAATAAATAATAAAATAAAATTTATCATCAAAATTCCTTAGTCCAAATTATCACGTTAAAAATTAATTAGTGGTATAGAAATACTTTTCAAACAATAAATAATGTAAGTTAGTTTAATTTCAGTTGAGACTAGAGTGGACTAGATAAGAATTCTAGCCAAAAACAGTAAATAAATAAATAATGCAGGACATTTTCACACAGCATCACCCCAAACTAAGCAGAGCTTGTATTATGGAAACTACATGACTGGTATACTACTTATATACACTTTTTAAACACATACATATTATACATAGAAAAAACCCAGACCGAGACAAATATTTGCAGATACAAACATTTGTCCCGCGGCGGGAATCAAACCCGCAACCTTCTGCGTGTCAGGTGATCCTTCGCCCACTACGCTACAGAGGTAGTCGTAAATCGTATATAAGTATACATAGTATTTATATTATGAATGTAACAGCTGATCGGTTGGTTCGTAAAATGGTAACAAGCATACGATCCTCCCTTTGGTAAGTGGTTACTGTAACCTTACATAGGTTACAGTAACCTGCAACACCAAAGGTATCTCAAGAGGTACTCGCGCATTCATCTTTGGGACATTATTTTTTAGTCCCAGCTTTACAATGGAAACGGCGAAAGAATGTCACACAACACATCATATGTCTTTCCTGAATTATACAATATACAATCTGGATCTCTTCAAGGTACAAGTTAATAGTTTTCTTCTAGACCTTCCTGCTCCATCGTCAGCCATATCATCACTTAACATTATGAAGCTATGCTTAGTTTGGGGCTAGATGATATTGTGTGAAAAAAAAAGTCCAGTACCATTTTTTTTTTAGATATAGGAACCTTATTTATGTAATACTAACTCAATATGGATCTAATTATTCTTAATTAATTTCTAATTATTTCACTTTCTTCTAATTATTTTATGTTTTTATCTTCTTTATTTATGTTGCAGATTAGGACCTAGATTATTATTATAATTTTTTTTTTATTTGTTATTATTATTTATTTTAGGTTGTGTGAGTGTGTGTTAAATAAATAATTTATATTCTATTTCTATTCTATTCTAATTCTGAAATAAAAATATATTATTATTATTATTATTATTATTAGGTGAAATTATGGCCAAATGAAGGTATATTATTAATTCAAAAACAATAATAGACCTTTACGATATTCATCAGTTTTCAACTCATCATAATCATAATCATAATCATAATCATAATTTTTATCTATCTTTTGACATGTTACACGTACTTAGATTCGTGAAATACAAAATTACAAGATTAATTAAGGTAGGTTACAAATCAGAAATTAATATTAATTATCAGGATAAAATACATTTATTCATACAACTATTTACAAGTAGGTATATACAAAAAATACAGATGAAACAGCTAGCCATCTAAAGATTGTTGCAAACGATCTATAGATAGCTCAACTGATCCAGATCACTACCAGACGGAAGCGTTCCCAGGCTGGACAACTGTCTGTTGTCTTTGGTTTTCAGGATAAATACATCGTTTATGCTAAGGTCTAAATGTTATCCCCACGCTGAAGACAGTTATCAAAAAAAAATTGTCCATACATTCTGTTCTCGATACATTGTCTATACATTGTGTTATCATTATTAATAATTAACACATACAAAAAAAATATCATAGTCTCCTTTCCACCAAAAAGTTGTCTGGGAGAGATCGCTATTAAGCGATAACTATTTGGAACGCTCTTGAGACCGGTATTCGAGTTGAGTTTGATGAATAACTGTCTATGCAATTAAGATTTACTTTACTTTAGTTTACTTCTACTAAGCGATTAAATTTCTTCACCCAATGGATAGGCTTATTATATTGTAGAAACCACGGTAAGCTGGTGAATTTTCGGAAGAGATCTATGTATTTTCGGCAGAGGACTTCTTTCAGATGGTGATGCTTATGATGTCAAAAGCTATCTCCCCACAAAATTATGTCTCCCACATGAGAATTATCTCTGAAGCCAGCTAAATGTAACTATTATATGAGTCTATGACAGCACAATTCAATTCCAATTCTGAAGTCCACCTACACAATATCAAAATCCTATTATGGAGTTCGGACTGAGCTTATAGAGGTAGACCGGGACTTTGCAGACGTCAAACCTATCAATCCAGTACCAGGACAGGTCATCTGTGGAGTAAAAGACGACAAAGTAACGTAAAAAGATATGCTAGAACGCAGCTTGGTAGAATTGTTTAAACACTTTTTTTTCTTGACTGTATCAATTCTAGCCGGCTGCGTCTAGGAAATCTCACGAAGTTTTACGTTTGTATGTGTTCTCTTTTACATCATTATATCTAACGCTGGTATTCGAAGGCTGAAGATGCCAATTTGCTTCCGATAAGACTACTCAGAACTACCCCATCTTAATAAGTTCAAAAGTGAATGTACACCTTTGTTGCTTAAGCACAGCAGGGATTATAGAAGATAATCCCTCCGGGCCTTATATATTTGCAACAAAAGTGTAAAGTATTTCGCTTTTGGTCAAGAACTGGCCAGCTTATACGTTATTTTCCCATTTCACGTTATGTACGAGCGTCCTGGTACTCGATTGAGAGGGTTGACGACTATGAACACCCAATCTATTACGGCTTATTCGAAGTAACGAGATAGAAACGATACAGGCGATATATAAATTTGCGCAAAGAATCATGTGGCTATGATGGATTACCTATTACAGTCATCAAGGATCACATTGAAGTTTTGTGTGGACCATTAGCATACTTCTTTAATAAATGTTTCGACGAGGCTATCTTTCCTGAGCAATTTAAATTAGCCAGAATAGTCCCGGTATACAAAAAAGGATCAAAGAACGAAGCTAAAAACTATCGTCCAATATCTTTGTTACCAACTTTGTCAAAACTTTTTGAAAAACTAATAAAATCATGTCGCATCTCAACATAAATAGGGTTTTAAACACTAGACAGTATGGGTACCAAACATCTGTTGGAACAGTTGATGCAGTAAACAACCTCGTACACGACGTAGTTGTAAGACTGAATAATAAAAGAAAGGTAGCTGGAATCTTCCTGGATATGAGCTCAGCTTTTGACACGGTAGACCATGGTATTCTAATTGATAAACTCGAACATTATGGTGTGAGAGTTTACTCAAGGCTTATTTGAGTAATCGTAAAATGTTTGTTGAAATTAAATCTAGAGCTCACAATGGTAAGCAATGTGAGTACAAATCAAAATGGGTAGATGTGTCCACGGGAGTACCTCAAGGCTCCATACTAGGACCAATTTTGTTCATAGTGTTTACAAATGACATGATAAATCATATTAGGAGCATTATTTCTGACATTGAATTAGTGGTTTACGCAGACGATACGAATGCTATAGTAAGTGCGGATAACATGATTTCTCTAAACGCAAGGACAAATGAAACAGTAGATGTATTTCAGGACTGGTTTTCAGCCAATAAATTAATTATAAATGTTAAAAAGACCAATGCAATATTATTCAAATCCACTGCCAACTACAATGATAGAATAGAAGGTTTTTTTAAAAAATGACAGACTAGAAAGCGTAAACTCAGTTAAATTTTTGGGGGTACACATAGACTCACTATTAAATTGGAAAAACGAATTGGAAGCTATAGAAAGCTCCATCTCGTCAGCTTGCTACGCCTTGCGGACTTTACGTGATGAAATCAGTGTCGACCAATTAAAAATGGTGTATTATGCATTGGTTGAATCTAAATTAAGGTACAGTATTCAATTTTGGGGTCATAGCTATAACTATAACATGGAAAAAGCGTTTATTTTGCAAAAAAGGAGCATTCGGACAATACTAAGAATCTCTCAGAGAGAATCATGTAGAAAGTATTTTAAAACCTTAGGGATTCTGACAGTACCAAGTCTTTATGTACAAGTTCTCATAAATTTCTTAGCAAAGTACCTTCATGAATATGAAACGCCAGAGGAACATATCATCAGAGTAAACACTTGAAGAAAAAATATTAAAAATAAAATAACTCCTAACCTAAACATAACAAAACATTGTGCAAAATATCAAGCTGTTCGACAGCTTGATATTATATTCAATAAATTACCTTTACATATCAAATCAGTCATTCATCAGAAAACTGCATTCAAAGTCAAACTCAAGTCTTTTCTACTAGAAAAGAGTTTGTACTCCCTTGACGATCTTTAAGTTCTCATCCTCCTTACTAACATCTGACATTTCATCTTATATAATTATTATTACCTATTGTTTTTTTTCGTTATTTAAAGTCAAAGTCAAAGTCAAAGTCAAAGTCAAAGTCAAAGTCAAAGTCAAAGTCAAAGTCAAAGTCAAAGTCAAAGTCAAAGTCAAAGTCAAAGTCAAAGTCAAAGTCAAAGTCAAAGTCAAAGTCAAAGTCAAAATTTATTTATTCAATAAAATCACAAGGACCACTTTGAAACGTCGTTTTTATCTAGGTGCCTGTTCCTCCGCGACCAAGCCAGGAAAGAAAGGCAAGAAAACAAGGCTGGTTATTCTTTTTAATGATCCTTTTACAAAACAATAGGTTCTAGTTGGGGCATTTTCAATCCCAAGAGTTTTTGTCATCTAAATAATCAGATATTTTATAGTATGCCTTTTTATAAAGCTTTTGTTTAATTACGTTTTTAAATTTGTTAATTGATAAGTTTTGTATATCTCTTGGGAGTTTGTTTTAAAAGCGTACACCGTGCCTTTTAAACGATTTACTAACTTTATGGAGTCTACAAGTGGCAACAGCGAGTTTATCTTTATTTCTAGTATTAACATTGTGATTATCGCTTTTTTTCTTAAACAAATTAATATTTTTGTGAACATACATCAGATTTTCATAAATTTATTGACAAGAGAATGTCATTATATTTATTTCTTTAAACTTTTCGCGAAGTGATTCTCTGGGGCCCATATTATAAATTGCTCGAACAGCCCTCTTCTGCAGCACAAAAATGGTATTGATATCAGCAGCACTCCCCCACAGCAGTATACCGTACGACATAATGCTGTGGAAGTAGCTGAAGTAAACTAGTCTAGCTGTGTCAACGTCTGTATAAAGACGGATCTTTTTGACTGCATATGCCGCAGAACTAAGTCTCTTCGATAACCCATCAATATGAGGACCCCATTGAAGCTTATTATCTAGGGCGATACCTAAGAATACGGTGGTGTCCACAAGAGCCAACTGTTCATCTTTGATTTTGATATTTGCTTTAACTTGTGTAACATTGGGTAGTACAAATCTAATACACTTTGTTTTCTTTTCATTAAGTAGGAGATTGTTAACGTTGAACCATTTTACAACCTTAGAGATTGCATTGTTTACATTGTCAAAATCGGTTTGTCGTCGCTTTAATTTAAATAAAAGTGACGTGTCATCTGCAAACAATACAACCTCATGATCGTCCCTTACAAGGTGGGGTAGATCATTAATGTATACTAAGAACAAAAATGGTCCAAGAATTGATCCCTGCGGTGTTTCATTAAATCAGGGAACACACCACAGTCAATACACTCGTTGAATATTAAAGCTAGTTCGGGCGCAATAATGCCAATCAATGATTTCACAACGCAAACAGAGATGCCCCAGAGGTCCGTGGTTTTTTTAACATTTATGAGTTTGAAAGCTTTTATGATGTCATCACTATTTACATGATCAAATTTGAATTGTATTTTACATTCTGTTAAGCTTTCTTTTAACAATGACTCTGCTTCTATGGGAGAGGAGTTTAAGGATTTTGTGGTAGAGACTGGAATGTCGGTAAAAAAGTTTTCGAACGCATTAGCTACATCACTATCCTGATTTACGGTGGCATTGTCAATTTTCAAATTAAACTTATTGTTCTTAGTTGTGACTCTTCCAGTCTCACTGTTGATTACTTTCCAAGTGGCTTTTACTTTATCTTGGCTATTTTTAATTTTTGAACTCAAATGACGAGCTTTTGCTTCACGACAAACATTTTTAAAAATTTTAGAATACTTTTTGACTTGTTCTTTAAACTCCTCATTAAAATAATATTGTTTTTCAGCATAAAGATCATACAATTTCTTCCTGCTTTTATGTATTCCCGCTGTTGCCCAGTCACTGAACTTTTTACCGTCAGAAACCATGATCGATTTCGATGTAAAAATTGAATTGAACACATCACTAAATTTCTTAAAAAATGTGTTGTATAAATTATTTGGATTAAAATTGCCATATAAACATGGAAATACAGAAGTTAAATTCAATTTTAGTTTGTCCAATCGATCTTTGGTCATAGGTATACAAGTAATTTTTCTTTTTTCAAGTTTTTTTGTTTGAACCTCTATTTTAATTATTTGACCAAGATGATCCGACTTAATATTACTAATTAAACTCTTATTTAAAATTTTAATGTTGGCAAAGATATTGTCTATACATGTGGCCGAAGTATCGGTTATTCGAGTAGGCTCCATAAATTGAGGTTTTAAATCAAATGATTGAAATAAACTAATTATTCTAGTATTTAAGGAATTAATTTCTAGTAAATTAACATTAAAATCTCCGCACGTAATAATATATTTATAAACAAAATTTCTTCCATAACTTTTTCAAAAATGTCAAATGAGGCAGATGGTGGGCTGTAAACGCTTATAACTATGAATTGCTCCAACTCTATGCAAGCAACTTCAATGTGTCTTTCTACAGAGAGGTAGACTATATCTAAACGTTCTCTAAATTTTATCTGTTTATTAAGTAGGATTAATGAGCCACCATGTATAGCATGTAATCTGCAGAAAGAACTACCAACTTGGTGATTACTGAAACTGAACATGACCTCATGGCTTCGCAGCCAATGTTCTGTAATGCAAATAATGTCAATGTCATTTGAGTTCATGTACAGTTCTAGTTCTAATTCTTTACAAAGAATTCTTTCAATATTTTGGTGCATCAAGTTGGTATATTTCACATTTTTATTATATAACAACTGTTTGTTTTGTTTATTTAAAAAAAAAAAATATTTGTCTTTTTAGTGCTAGAGATTTCCTCTATTGTCGTGTCTGGTAATTTAAATGACATGGAATAATTTCCAATGTCTGGTTTTCAATTTTAGGACAATGCTCAAAAAAAGCATTTTGGTTAGCCAAGTTTTTGGCTGTTATACTAAAATAATAAGATAGCGAAACAGCTATCTGTCGTTTGTAAAAGTTAGAAAGGTAGTATCTACCTTTGGTCAAATAATGTGTTTTACTAACAACACTGTTAGAATCGATTAAATAAACTAATTTATTATTGCATGATATTGTATGCAGAGTCATATTTAACTTATATCTAAGGTAATTTTCTGCTTGTGGCAAGCTGTTGCTATAAGGGTTCTGTCTCTCTTATTATGTAGTTTTAAGTGATTTTTGTACCTATGTGAAATAATGTAATCCTTATGTAACATTCCGCATACAATATATCTTTGTTAATATTGGAATAAATAAATACAAAAATACAATATATATTAAATATTTAAACATACCATGAATCGGAAATTAGTTATGTAAAATAAAATTTTCACCGATTGGTCCTAGTTGTATTATTTCAGAGACGGCTTCCAAGAATAAAGTAAAACAAACATACAGTAAAAATTAAAAAACAAACAGTATTTTTGACTTAATAGACAAATTCTTAAAGTACTATTTACAATTTACTATTAGCATCTTTTCGCATGTAAGAAACGAAATAAACTTTGTTTGAGTTAGTTACTTCAAAATAAAAGACACCAAATAAAAAAAAACACAATCAAAACGAACAACCAAGCTGTTATTGAACCGATTGAAAACATGATAAGAAAGGACGCGCTTGAAAACGGACGGATTAGAATTAATTAGATCGAAATCTGGAAAGTCAACTAGTTTAACAACCTGCAGTTCTAGTAAAGAATGAAATTTGTCTATAATTTTTTAATTAAAAAAAGTACACGCTCACGATACATGGGCTTATTCAGATACATACTCAGTGCGATATTCTTTGAGGATACCAAATAGGGGGTAGTCGGAGGTACGTCCAAATATTACATTTCGCACATATTCACGTTTTTTTTTGGTAAAACATTGCCGTAATTATGTCAGTTTTTGGTACTTAAATAACGTTTTATCATAATATAAGTATAAGTATATTTATTTCATTTCAAGAAATAGGTACATACATTAATAATTTACATAATATTATATGCTGATTGCTTATTATAAAGATGTAGTTCAGACAGGACCCACACTAAGTCAGTGTCACTTCAAGAGACAATTAAATTACATAACGGATTGTATAATAATATCGTTTTAATTATATTATCGTACTTATCTCGTCACTCAGAATACAGGGAACATCTAATCTGACATTTACAGGATAAAAACTGCCGCCAATCCCCACCCCCGGGCTGAGAGCCCCTTTTCAGCTGACCACCAATAATGGACCACCTCATCTGACGTCTAGACTCGACGCTAAACTTTAAAGTTAAAGGCACACTGCGTATCTTTAAAAATGTTTATCCACATTTTTAACGACAGGTTACCACTTACCACTTACGGTCCGTAGACGGTTGTCGTAAGTGGTTGTTTTTTGATTTTTCTTTTAGTATTTATCTCCGAAATGGCTTTTCGGATTGTAATGTATTTTTTTTGCAAACAATTTGTTAGTGGTATTACCAAACGTCAAATGAAATACAAGTGAGATTTTAAATTTTGTAAAAATTAGCTTCTTACTCAGGACACGTAATATATAATAAAAAAATTATGGACATTTTCACACAGCATCATCTAGCCCCTAAGTTAGCAGAGCTTGTGTTATGGGAACTACATGACTGATAAATTGATAATATTATACAATATATACTTATATTAAATAATAATATTATAAGATTCAAAAATTTTGTAAAAACTAACATAAGATACAAATATAACACAGATAATTTTTTTTTAACACAGAGTATCTTTATTGACGTTAAATAACGAAAAATATTGAATAACGTACATTGGTTTACACAAATAATGTGCATTTGGAAGCCTTATCGCTACAAATGATCTCTTCCAGCCAACCAAGGTAATCAGATTATTATACTAGTAGGTACATTTTTGTATTTTTGTTCGGAATGAGTTAGCTGCCTGTGATTTAAATTACACTAGTAGGTACATTTTTGTATTTTTGTTCGGAATGAGTTAGCTGCCTGTGATTTAAATTACACTAGCAGGTACATTTTTGTATTTTTGTTCGGAATGAGTTAGCTGCCTGTGATTTAAATTACACTAGTAGGTACATTTTTGTATTTTTGTTCTGAATGAGTTAGCTGCCTGTGATTTAAATTACACTAGTAGGTACATTTTTGTATTTTTGTTCTGAATGAGTTAGCTGCCTGTGATTTAAATTACACTAGTAGGTACATTTTTGTATTTTTGTTCGGAATGAGTTAGCTGCCTGTGATTTAAATTACACTAGTAGGTACATTTTTGTATTTTTGTTCGGAATGAGTTAGCTGCTTGTGATTTAAATTACACTAGTAGGTTCATTTTTGTATTTTTGTTCGGAATGAGTTAGCTGCTTGTGATTTAAATTACACTAGAAGGTACATTTTTGTATTTTTGTTCGGAATGAGTTAGCTGCTTGTGATTTAAATTACACTAGAAGGTACATTTTTGTATTTTTGTTCGGAATGAGTTAGCTGCCTGTGATTTAAATTACACTAGAAGGTACATTTTTGTATTTTTGTTCGGAATGAGTTAGCTGCTTGTGATTTAAATTACACTAGTAGGTACATTTTTGTATTTTTGTTCGGAATGAGTTAGCTGCCTGTGATTTAAATTACACTAGAAGGTACATTTTTGTATTTTTGTTCGGAATGAGTTAGCTGCTTGTGATTTAAATTACATTAGTAGGTATATTTTTGTTCGGAATGAGTTAGCTGCCTGTGATTTAGAAGCATTAGAATGAAGGCTTAGGCTCCCGAATACTGCAGGGGGGCAGTACTCGGGACGAATGAACCTTACGGAGGGAGAAGCTTAATTGAAACTTAGTCGTATTAGGGTGACAATTTGATTCTTTACTTAGTACATTCAGTTTCTGGTATTTTTTGAGAAACAGGATCGAAGTTATGTTAGCTAGGTAGTTATTTCTAAATAAATAGACTATTTTAATGTAGGTACACTACTTACATAAATTCCATAAAAGTAAATTTTTATGATATTTAAATACGCCCTATCCGTGTTTTCCACCATCTTATAAAGCGCCATCTCATGTATCACAATAAACCTATTTCTTGAAGTGATAAAACGATTCTCATTTTTAGTTAGTTGGGCGATATCGATGAACCATCCTAATTAAACTAAAAAAATAAGGATTAAAGTCTATCGGATATACAGACAAATTTGTTTTGTTTGTATCTCATTTTACGTCGGGAGCTAAAAACGTGCTGTTTTTATTACTACCGTAATGGTTTCACTCGACACTGGTTTTTCACACCCTGTATATTTTTTTCAAGGTTTTTCTATAGAAACCTGTCATTAAAGTGCTGACAAAGTTTTGTTAGACGGGTATTAGACCATAAAATGTCATTTACTTTTGAGTGCTCAAGAGGAATAATGATTATTTGTGTGTCTGACCGTGTTCCTTACCGCCCGTCTGTGACGTCACTGCTTTGGGTCTACCAGCGCTTAGTAGGTAGACTTTTTTTTTTGTGACGAGGGGGAAATCACCAACCTAGCAAATGCTGAGTTACCAACTTTCTGGCGCGATATTAAACAGCCTAGATGGATCAGGAAGATGCGTGGAGGATTTCTGTTCAGTTCTACTAAGGAGGCTACGTACTTATTTATTTCGTTTAACTGCCCCACTTTCTATTCCTTTAAGCTAGGTAACATTTTTTTTTCATTTCGTAACAAATAACGTTTATGATTTAGGTAATTTTATTCCTTGTCATTTTGAAATTTTGAGTATCAAGCATTTCGCTAGCTTACAAACATGGGTTGTGTGAACCCAGTATCATTTGTGGCAACACAAGTTGTCCGTAAAAAAACCAGTTTTTCGATAAAGCATGGTGTCTCTACTGTCTACACTCATAGAGCGGTTGTTTCGACAAGTTATTTAGAGGATTAGCGTGCGTGTTTCCCTGTATTGCGGAGAGGTCTGGCCCCTCTAAGCTTAAATGATCGATAAACCAGCTTTTCAATGTACATTTTAGTACATGTTCTTCCGCTTGAAAGTAATTCCTGGACCGTTCTGTGGAAACTATCTGTAAACATTAAAACGCATAATTGCCATTCAACCTTGAAAATCGATTCGCGACGCGTCGCGCCACTGAGGTCTAATAGCCAGAAAAAGGTGCGGGTTCGATTCCTGATGCGGATGTGCCAAAACAAGAGCATACGTTTTAAATCAGAGTTGAAATAGACGGCCTTATCGCTATAAGCGCGGAATTTGGATCTCTTTCATCGAGCTTTGTACAAATAGGTTGCCTTTAAGTGGTTGTATGGAGACGCCTTCATTTATAAGCATCGGCAGCAGAAAAAAAAGCGTTAAAGAAAAAGGTCGTCTCAAATCTTTTATTTTGATACATGAATGAGACTACACTTTACCATATTTAAGCTCGGAAGCCAAATTAGCGATGGAAGACCTGCTTCCAGCGAAGTCAAAAGAAAAATACGTAATAGTACCTATCTTACCCACATATGAAACTTTGTTTTTTTTTCCTTGCATTTTTTTAACAAAAGCACTATATATGCCTCTTCTGAATTGACAATTGCCTGTCTCGTATCATTGAAATCCTCGACTGTGGCTCGGCCTTCAAACTGATACTCAACCTGCAATTGCCTATTTTGTGGCCTCTATAATGTACTATTGCTGACGCTTTGGAAGTTTATCATTTCATATGCGGAGAGGAGGTGCATTCTACTTTGCACCGGTAATGGTCGTCAACTTACACATTTATATATTATATGCGAATGTAAGTAGAAAAAAGACGAAATCATACAATGTGATTGCAAAGTACTACATTTTAAATAAATGCTATTTCATTTATTTAAAATTATGAGAAAAATTATGTCTACAAGTTAAAACCAAAAGCAAACATAAAGCTATGTTACACACGACATAAATTTTTAATTTTTCTCTCATTCATACATTAATTTTAGACTTCCGAATTAGATCAGCTATGATTCGTTTTCTTTCAATAATTGCCTTAAATTATTTTACTGCAGGATATTACCTTTTTACAATACCGTACAATTCTAACAACCAAAACTAATGGCTAAAGATTTACCATCTTATTATTAAACGTGGTATAGAACCTGTAGATTGGTGGAAAGAAAATTATTTCTTGAACTTGGTAAGAGCTCTTTTATAATAAGTTCCTAAAGTACTTCATCGTATCTATTTCTGCTGACAAGAAGTAATGCTTGCATTGATGTATTTTAGTTTAAAGACGTAGTGTAGGACGCCCTCCGGCCAGGTGGGATGACGATCTGCGAAAGACTGCAGGCAGATGCTGGATGCGGCAAGCTGAAGACAGGGTGCTATGGCGCTCATTAGGGGAGGCCTATGTCCAGCAGTGGACTAATATAGGCTGATGATGATGATGATGAGTTTAAAGATTCCGGTAAAAAGGCGACGGTAAAATTGCAGGCATTTTATTCAACTTTTTTTATATTTCAGGCAACGCGACCAGCAATGCCCTCTAGTTCCTTAAACTCATAACACAGGGGATCCTATTGTGAGATCAGGACTATAATGTATCTGTTGGCTGTTTATCCTACTATCCTACTAATATTATAAATGCGAAAGTTTGTGAGGATGGATGTTTGTTACTCTTTCACGCAAAAACTACTGAACGGATTTTAATGAAATTTTACAATAATATAGCTTATACATCAGAATAACACATAGGCTACTTTTTATCCGGGTACCATGCGGGCGAAGCGGTGGGCAGAAGCTAGTAATATTATAAATGCGAAAGTTTGTGAGGATGGATGTTTGTTACTCTTTCACGCAAAAACTACTGAACGGGTTTTAATGAAATTTTACAGTAATATAGCTTATACATCAGAAAACACATAGGCTATTTTATATCTGGGTACCATGCGGGTGAAGCCGTGAGCAAAGGCTAGTTTATTTATATATCCGGTTGTGAGTCTCACGCCAAGGATACCACGTTCCATAGCTCGTTGGCATACGCCGAGGAAGCTAACTAACGTTTACTAATAAAACGGTTGGAGTTATTTAAAGCGTTTGTAATTAATCTAACAGTTTCGATATTAAAAGGGGAACAAAAGTTTACAAATTAAACCGGCTATTGATGTTGCAAAAGTTTTAATGGAGAATCGGTACAAATTTATTTAATTATGACTAGCCCGCTCCTTGGCTTCACTTTACATTGGCATTTTTGGGAAATGCTTCTTCGCTAGAAAATCTGATCATTATAATTAGTTTTTTTTTGTTAAGGCGGGGTGGACCGAAACAGCATATTTTTTAAGAGCTATTTATACGCGTTACCTCACTGTAGTTTTAACAAGCTGATTTGAATCTTACGAGCTTTGACTAAAGGGTCGCAACTGTTTGCATCACAGGATGTGCATTTCATATCCTGGTTCAACCCATCTCTCATAAGAACTCTTGTAAACCTATTTTTTTTTTAATTCAAAGACATTATTACTAACCCCTTATAGTTTTAGTAGGCCCGTCTATCTTTTTGTTTGTCTGTTCGGGTGTCATATCCCAATTTACCCGATAATACCGGTATAACATTATTGTTTATTTATTTTTATTAATTGTAGCAAGTTACCACACAAAAATAGAGTACCGCAAGGGTAAAAAAAAACTCTACAGAATTGACTAGTATTGAACTGATAATAAACCTCAGCATACACTTGAGGCATTCCTGTCACCGTCACCCCTTTATTTAACGCGTTATGGAATCTCGGGGCCTCGAGGGTCACAAATGTTCACAATCACAGATGTAAGTGACGTGATAATGCAATAATCTATCCGCCTGTGTCGCAGTGGGAACTACGCACTGGGTTTTAGAAACGCAGCGATGTTACAGTCAAAGTCTGCTTTAGAGCATGTCAATATTCGACGGTAACTGCTTTCCATCAGGTGGGCCGTGTGCCTGTTTTTCTCGTCATTATATATTAAGAAATATGTTATCTGCCGCCCTGGACAAATAAACAATATCTTAATATAGCTAGTTTGTAAAAAGTTCTAGCTGGGCCGATAGAGCCTTACCTAGAATACTGTTTACCCATACTGCCAATTAAACAAGGTGAAAGAGGTATTTATTAAAAAAGCATGCTTGCCACAACACAAAAAATAATAATGTTCAAATAGAAAAATTGAATATTTTGCCACATATCCTACCTAACTTTTAATAAATTTTCTATAAAATAAATGTCATTTATTCGGTTCAAAATCAATGCTATGCAGCATCGTCCATCCAAAATATCCTATCCATCTATAGGTTGTATTTTAGCGATAAGACCGTCCATTGTACTTCCGCGATTAGGGACTATGAGTATCATGGTAAAAATACAGCCAGACCTGGAACAAAGATCTTCAGGATAAACAAAACATTTGTTCCGCAGCAGGAATCAAACTAGCACCTCTTGCGCCACAGCTCGTCCGCCGCGAAAATGAGGTTGAAATTCCATTCCAATAGTCTTCAACCAACGACATCTCGTTTGGCCTGACAATTAACATTTATAGTTTTTTAAAGGGTAATGGGAGGAAAAAAGGCTTTTCTTTACAAAAAACGCTACGTTTTCTTAAGCAGTGCGTATAAGATAAGTGTCGTTTCTAATTGGACGGACCCATAATTTGCATATAGATTGCATCGAGCCCCTGCGTCTGTTTAAATACCTACCCCGTCTTAATAGCTCTCTAGTTTTAAATCTGTTTAGATAAAGACGTGGTCTTTGTAAATATTGCATGTTTATTCCAAAAACTATCGTGAACTTGAGTATTCATATTATAAAAACTCATTCCGAGAGTCTTCATCAGGGTGAGTGGTTGCGACTTTCTCCTTCCGCGTCGCGCCGTGCACTAAACTTAGTCGTAAACTTAGTCGGTGCCTTAACCGATAGTGCAGTACGTGAAAATTCCCGTTTTTACAATATGAATTGGATGTTTAGTTGATAATAATGATATACCTTTACTCTCTTACACAAAATTCTCACGCACGCGACATCTGACTCAGATGATTTGTTTTATTTCATACCTAAGTTAAGATTTTTTTTTAAGTGGCAATTTTTATTTTATAAGTTACCCTAAAACAGTATCTTAACTCAGTAAACAGTGACTTTATTTAGTAACCGATGGTACTACCCCGCGGTATAGACTAGCCCTCGTGCCAGGATCTCTAGAATGACAAAATGTCAAACCAACTCCTCTATAACGACTCTGTGGCGCAGTGTGGCCTGCCTGAGACGCAGAAGGTTGCGGGTTCGGCACAAATGTTTGTATAATCTGCAAATATAATTATGTCTCGGGTTGGACTAGCTTCTGCCCACGGCTTCGCCCGCACCCCCGACTTTTTATCCGAGTTGATACGCCCGAGTATCAACTCGGATAAAAAGTAGCCTGTGTTATTCTGATGTTTAGGGTATATTACTGTAAAGTTTCATCAAAATCCGTTCAGTAGTTTTTGCGTGAAAGAGTAACAAACATCCATCCCCACAAACTTTCACGATTATAATATTAGTAGGATATAAGTTTAAACAAAAAAAAGTGGTATTTATGTCAGTCTTAAAGTTCCCATACATAACACAAGCTCTGCTTACTTTGTATTTTAGTAGTTTTTTAGTATATATGTTTGAGGTCAGAGGTTAAGGGAAGGGAATGCCGAAAATACCATAGAAAATACGTCATGGTTTTTAAGATCTTGCAAAACTTATCTTGACGCTATCTTTTCGTATGTACGGAGGATGGTTGATAGACACAATTAGATAAGGTAACATCTTAAACGTAACAATTGTTGCTTAAATACTAGGCAATAGAGTTCACAATCGCAAAACTCCATAATGCGATTGTTACGGAGCCCGAACGGTAGCTTAATTTCCCGTCGTTTGAATAAAAGCTCATAAAAGTCAACGCTTCCTGAGTTATTGTCTCAGAGCAATACGACATAGAGGGCGCTCACAGAAAAATTCAATTTTTTTACGCCGCGTCGTCTAAGATTTAGTTTTGATAGGTGTCTCGATCATTTCAATAAGGCCATCAACTCGACCATGTTGTCAAATAGAGATGATTAATAATTTTTATTTCTTGATGACACGCTAAAGACTATTTTATTTTATTACTCCAAGTGATTAGATTTTTCAAGCCAGTCTGTTGAAGTATTGCTTTAGATAAAATTTATTGTCGAGAGCGTTACAAAAAAACCCAACATATAAAATATTATAAATGCGAAAGTAACTCTGTCTGTCGTTAAGCATTCACGCCTAAGCCGCTGAACCAATTTTGATAAATTTTGGCATAGAGATAGATTGTACCTTGGAGAAGGACATGGACATACTTTTTGTCGTGGAAATTATACTTGAATGGGTTAAAATAGGGGATTAAAGTTTGTATGGAGAACCAATCATTTCTCAAGTTAGGGATATAAAAATCATCATATCTTTACTACTGGTAAGAATGTTTTTGCGTTTTTGACCAATCAATGTGAAAAAGGGGGTAATTTCATTTTTTTTAAGTACTTTCCTACCTTTGTATACCTATGTATCTAAAGTCTATCTTTACTAACCGCTGACATATCTATGTTATATAATATTTTAGAGAAGTAACATTTGTAAGTTTGTATGTAAGGAGTAATCTCCCAAACAACTCATCCGATTTATAAAATTATTTCACTAATAGGAATATTAATTATTTCACATTATTCTTATTAAATTAAACTTATTAAATTGAAAGCAACTTAAGTCAGTCCCAAAGGCGATAAGTACCTCACATATTTAAATCACACAACCCATACAAATAAAGCGTAGCAATTAAGAAGCCACAAAGACAAATCCAAATAGAACTTGTACAAACTAAAGCCCTTGTTGGTATAGAGCCGCCGATTACTGTTAAGCCGCAGTCTGACTGAAAAGAGCGGATTTAACTATATTGTTCTGTGGGACGTGAAACATGCTAATTTTTGAGATGTTTCCGCTGAAGTATAAACATGACCCAATTCAGAAAAAAAATATTAAGGGTCCTTCTGAGCAGGCAGGTCGCATCGGCAATGCTCCTGGTATTGATTGTAGTATAAGCGGATTTAACTATATTGTTCTATGGGACGTGAAACGTGCTGATTTTTGAGATATTTCCGCTGAAGTATAAACATGACCCAATTCAGAAAAAAAAATATTAAGGGTTCTTCTGAGCAGGCAGGTCGCATCGGCAATGCTCCTGGTATTGATTGTAGTATAAGCGGATTTAACTATATTGCTCTGTAGGACGTGAAACAAGCTGATTTTTTAGATGTTTCCGCTGAAGTATAAACATGACCCAATTCAGAAAAAAAATATTAAGGGCACTTCTGAGCAGGCAGGTCGCATCAGCAATGCTCCAGGTATTGATTGTAGTATAATATTGAAATCACTCTCTTGGGTAACTGTAAAAATTAAAAGAAGAGGTTCCAATAATAGAATCTCAATCACACTCGTGTCTCGAATCCGTTCTTCTCCCATCCGGAAAAGGATGGAAATGAAAGTCAAAATATTGACGCTTCTCGCCAAATAATAAAAAAACAATCGATGTTACTCGTAATATGACTGCTATTAAATGTATATAGCGCCCTCTATCTAACTTTAATTAAATCTAGTGTAACTTTTGAGTATGTGTCCGTAAAATCACGTTTTCTGTCATGATAACGCGACCTTAAGCTACATAGAGTTAGCAATTTTGTTGATTCGGTGTTTATTTAGGTCCTAATCTAATTGATGGATGGGCTGGTTCTGTTAATTGTGTGATTTCGACCCGGGGACGATTGTTCTTGGCCAATCACTGGGATCATTTTCATTTCGGCATTACATAAACTGTACGACCACATCATTTTAGGGCGTATTATTATCTTAGATTCATGCGAACCTCGGAAGTTAGATTTGAAGGGTTACTGGTGGGTCCCATTGGAGATATCGGAGCCCCTTGACATGCATCGGGCTACCGATGAGGTTATATTGAGTCCACGAGTCCATGAACCTTACAAAACCAATGGGTGGGTAAACCAAAAACAAAAGGTTGCATTATTATGTCAATATGCGATAAGCAAGAAAACTGTCCCATTTATCAGAAGACTTCGGGGAAGCCTACCATACTGCAGGTTATATATGACCAGCCTGTTAGATATAACCGGCCTGGAATGAAGACATTCTTTCGGGCCCTTGGAAAATACTAGGTAGGAAACTGCTTGACTGGGATGCAAAAAAAGGTGTGGATGCATGTAGGTATCTACGAGGGTGTTTTAATGTAGTTACATGTAAGAGTTTTCCGTGTGATCTTTTATTTCTTATGTGAAAAGGAAAAGGAAAAAGAGGTCAAAGGAAAAAAAAACAAAAAACACGCTCAAATGGTATCCAGCACCCTAAGTCGTGAGGTTTTTTTTTACCATCAAGGTGGCAAATGTGGCAAGGCGGCAAAAAAAATCTCAAGGAATTTTCGAAACAAGAACTTCTATTAGCAAGCTTCGTAAATGCAGACCACGCAACGCTCGCTGGTATTGTCCTCAATATGCCGTTAATATAGAACCAAAAAATACCCCCACTTCAATAACCCCGAAATTATTACAAAACAGAAAATAAAGATATTCACACATTCGAGTCTTACGCAGGTTTTATTGATCGTGAAAGTTACTTTCTGTTAAAACACGACAGTTTCCTAAGTTTCTAGTAAATATTGTGAAGTTCCTGTAAAGTTTGCACCTACGGTTCAGTGATTTTAAAATCGTAGGTGAATTCATCTAATGTTTCATCATCACGTATAGCCTTTCTCAGTCTTGCTGGGCATAGGATTCTCTTCGTTTGTGCCATCCGCCTCGATCTTGCACCTAGCATGCATTTACTACCCATACGACCCATATTGCCGACAATCTACACTTCTGTTACCGTCTCTGGGCCACCGACCAGTACTTAAGCACCTTGTATATGAGTTATCTACCACGACAACGCGGCACATCTGAATGACACCGTACACCAGCTTGGCTAGACTGGCTAACCTCAGAGGACGGACCCCACTAAGCCTGTTATCACCGGTTCATCTTGGCAGCTCGTTCCACAAATTACATGGACGGGGAAGAAAATATCTTGTTCAACAAGTAATAATCATGTGCGGATTAATTATATTAAGCATGCAAAATTTGGCATTAAAAATGTTATTTTTCAAATCAGAGTATCAGGTGGATACTCTGATTTTGTTAAATAATAATAAATAAATAATGCTGGACATTTTTCATACATGATCTAGCCCCAAACTAACCAGAGCTTGTATTATGGGAACTACATGACTGATATGCTTCTTATATACTTTTTTTGTAAATACATACATCCTACTTATTATAAACGCGAAAGTTTGTGAGGATGAATGTTCATTACTCTTTCACGCAAAAACTACTCAACGTATTTTGATGAAACTTTACAGTAATATAGCTTATACATCGGAATTACACATAAGCTCCTTTTTATCCGGGTACCACACCACCGGTGAGCAGAGGCTAGTATTATGTATAAAAAACACCCAGATCTGAGACAAATTATTTGCAGATCGTACAAACATTTGTCCCGCGGCGGGAATCGAACCCGCAACCTTCTGCGATTCAGGCGGGTCTTCGCCCACTGTGCCACCGAGGTCGTATAATACGAACTTAATACTAAATCGGCAATGCCTTTGTTTATTACCAATAAAACAGTAAAAATATTAATTTAAACATACCACAAGCGAGTTTAATTAGTATGTTATGCTATCTTATTTTGGTCTACAATTGCAGATCGAAAAAATGGAATTGCTGTACTACCAATTCACCGGAATATCCGGTTGGTTTCGAAGAACCAACTTTGGTCAACTTCAGCCAACTTCGGAAACTTCCGGGAAAATCCGTAAAGGCAGAATTTTTGCGATTGGTTTCTTCCATGTAATGAAAATGCCTAATCAACGAACTTTTTTAATAGTCTCAAACAACTATTAGTTCTTTTTTAAACTTGGTCAATCGTGGACACCACTAAGACGGCATAATGGAGAATTAAATTATAGTGCCCATATCTTTTCGAGACTTAACATTGACGATTCTTGACATCTATATATACTATATCTCGAGATCGTCTAGCTATTATTATTATTTAGGCAGAAAAAAGTTTGTGTTTAAAAGATCAACGACATTATGTACACCAAAACTTATTTAAATTACTTTACAAAAACAAAAACCGCCGTTATGACTATAAAACTATAATAAATTATAAGCGTAAAAAACTATACTAAACCAACTGAAATTTTATGTAAATGTGAAATTAACATGAAATTTCTTTACAAAAATCTGAAAAACTATATAGCTATCAAAATCAAAACAAGGTCAAAAACAAGGACGCCTTAGAGCCAAGTAGGCACAGGATGGAGTGCGGAGTGAGGCAGGGGGGATTACCTCACCGAAGCTCTTCAACCTGTACGTGAGCGCATTGATAGATGAGCGTCAGCCATATTGACGAGATATTGTCAATAATATCAGTTATATTATCGAGTCTGGATATTTTCTATGTAATTTGTATTTACAAAAAGTATATAATACATATAGATAGATAGATAGATACATAACTCTTTATTGCATACACCAGGATAAAAAACACTACAGAGGATCTTAAAACTAGGTTGTGGTGATACAATGGGCGGCCTAATTGCGGAGAGCGATCTCTTCCAGGCAAACTTTGGATAAAATATAAGTAGTAACTATGCAAGCCCATAACACAAACTCTGCTACTTTAGGACTAGAATTCTAGATGACTATTCAATTGTATTTGATTAATAAAGCGACATAAGAGATGTTAGTACGGCACCTAAAATACTACGGGGTATATTATGACTTGATTTGATAGCAGATATCATGGACATCTTGATTGCAAACGATACATGATAACTACATAGGAAAGTCACTAATACCTGTAAAAGTTAGAGGTTAGAAAACAAAAACAAATGATTTTTGTGTTTATCGAGAAATAAACGAGAATACAGACAGCATATTTCTATTAGATCGCTATACACTACCCCACTCATGAGGACGCAGTGCTGCCAGTCCCTCTTTAATCTATTTGAGTGCTGCTCTGCGTTCAGCAATTTACGTGAGGACTCATTGGAGTCACGCCGCAGGCTTAGTTTCTACTGCTTTGTGGTAAAACTGCCGATCAAAAACCCGTCAACCTTCATAAGGGAATATCTTTGGTCTAATCACCTATCGATCTGGGGTCGGATACCGAACCCAGCACTGCCAACGTCGCAGTCACTACGTACTAGTAATTAATTAATAATGCTGGGCATTTTTCACACAGCACTATCTAGCCCCAAACTAAGCAGAGCTTTTATTATGGGAACTACATGACTGATATACTACTTATAAGCTGCTGATTGCAAAAAACCCGCATTGCAATTTGACAAGCGGTTACGTAAATAATTGTGGTAACAGACAAATAATAAGAATCTACAAAATCTATATAAGACGTACATAATAATTATGCAATGGTCTGGAAAAAAAACATATTCTTTTATATTCTAATCTCGTACGGCTTACGCATATAATAACGACCACTTTGGTACACTGGGCGAAGGCCCTAAGACGCAGAAGTTTGCGGGTTCGCTTCCTACCGCGGGACAAATGTTTGTATGATCTGTAATTACATGTCTTGGGTCTGGGTGTTTTTCTATGCATAATATGTATGTATTTAACCTTCTGGGTCTCAAGTGGGCATTCGCCCATTGCACCACAGAGCGTCGTACTTAAGTTTTTCTATTGAAAACGAAACATATTATCGTTTTAAGATATCTTCCGTACGGGCATTGTCTTCACTCATGCTTCGCTGTGTTTGCTGATAAATAATTTATTAATTTTAATAATATTCACATCTATTTACGTATTTTTTGTGGTTTTTTTCGTATTTTGAATACGCCTGCATTTCGGCCGTAGCTTTACCAGTTTTCCCCCACCCCCTCAAGGCAACCCCTCAAAGTTACGCTCCACCACGTCACATCATTGGCATTCAATTAGTACGGAACCCTTTTTGCTACGTCACTGTACGGAGGGGTAGGCAGAGACTACGGATTCACTCTCATTTCATTCTTCATACATGTTTTTTTTTATTATTGTACTGTAATAAGGCAAAATATTTTTATTTTTTATTTATAGTTGCAACAGCCCTGCAAGGAACTTAAAAAACCCACTATTCAGGTAAAAGGTTGAACGTTACCCTGTTTGGGTAACGTTCAACCTTTAATTAATATAATTTGTTTCAGTAAAATAAAAGCCTGACTTCAATTTACTGGCAGTTGATAAAATGTCCTAAGTATATGAAATTTTCTTGCACCGAAAAGTGGTGAAAAACTGGTGTGTATCACGATGGTATCAAGCCCACGACCTCAACCACTACGAACCCACGTAAATCGGGGACTCAAGCTACCACTGAACTTAGAGATAATATGTAAAATGTATAGCGTCATCATTTAATATAAATTTTCCTAATGAAGACGTTACTTGCCTACCTAATAGTTACTTATTTTCCCCACAACAAATCCGCTTACAGAATATTCTATCCTTTACAATTCTTGTAAGAACTCCACCGGAAGTTACACAGGTACTTTGTGGAGATGACAGCATCTTCTCGGCACCGGAAATGAAAGTCTGTTTGTCTTCCTCCATTGCGTACCTGCTGAATTTCCGGTTATTTGTGCCTTTAAAAATATATTTTATTATAAATGATTCCGTCAGGCTAGACGCTGATTGTTTTAAGGCCATCGCCGCCTATTGGAACACTAAACGATGATGATTCTAGAATTTGCCAATTTCCTAACAGATATATATCATACTAGCTTCCGCCCACGGCTTCGTCCGCACGGTATCCGGATAAAAGTAGCCTATGTGTTTTTCTGATGTATTCTGAACAGATTTGAATGAACATTTTCAGTAATATAGCTTATATTACTGTAAATTTTTATAAAAATCTGTTCAATACTTTATGCGTGCAAAAAAAGTAACAAACGTCCATCCTCACAAACTTTCGCGTTTATATTAGTAGTAGGAAGATAAAGCTAGCCAATACTTTTCAACGCATTATTGAGTCCAGGCACTTAAGCATATAACCAGCAGTGGGCTTTTATAGATTAATGATGATGATGACTTCATCATTATCTTGGCTGCGACACAAGGTGCGGGTTTGACTCCCGTTGCAGGACAAATGTTTGCATATTCTGCAGGTATGTGTTCCGGCTCTGGTTGTTGTGGTACCACGGTACTTGTAGATCCTGATACCTACGACACAGGGAATCCTAGTCTGGTGTCGGAACTGTTTGTGTCTATTGTTAATGTATTATTATTTATTTATATATCAACAAAATAAACACATAGAGTACATAACTTAACCGTAACTAACAGTGTTTTAACTGTAGAGCACCTTGATAAAATATCGGCTGCAATCGTGCAAATATAAATTCTATGGTTTTGGATATTGCGACGAGTTTTGGCTGGAGCCTTTCCAAACTCTAGCTTACATAGGACTAGTAGGGCATAGATATTGGCATCGATTCTTTTGTACACCAACTAAACTTAATTTTATGTATTGCTTTCTTTTGCTAACAGTAACAAAGAAAGAGACACTTAGTCTAAATTTTAGCGCTGTCAAAGGAAATACCCACTACTCGTCAACTGGACCCGAACTAGCGTTCACCAGCGTCTAAATCCAATACTAACCGCAGAAACCGGCTAGCGCTCACTGCTTATCGGCTACGAGTTTTTGCTTGTATTGTGAATCATTTTAATTCTAGTCTTCTCAACTTCTAGTCATCTTAAGATGACTTCTATGAGTAACAAAATGACAAACACACCACCGAAATACATGTACTACAATATAAAAGAACTTAAAAAGGACTTATGATAGACTGGAACTTATGAAAAATAATAAATACTGCAAAGAGAAATGGAAAACCATAAAAAATATGCAACTTTTCTTTAAAGCCTAACGCTGTTGTTAACCTTTTAAAAAGCGACAGCTCTGCGTCAGATACTCTGACATTAATAAATGAATACTATTTAAATGTAAGGTGTAACCTTGCTCATCATACTCTTTTGACTCTGAACAAAAATGAAACTGAGCTAGCAATGCGATATAATAAAGAATATATTCTCTAAAACTTTTTGGATTATTACCCACTGACTGTAAAGAAATAACACTTCATCTAAAATCGAACTCAGCTTCAAGAGCAGGTAATAACCCGCTCTAACTATTAAGTGGTGTATCATAAAAACTATGGATGAAGGCCAAAAATGTACCGGTATATTCCTAAACGTTTTTACAACCCAACGGGGTAGTAAAAACGTAAGCTAATGACACTGTAATCTTATTCCAGGGAAAGACGGGTTGAGGTTCAAACTGTAGCTAACCATGGTCTGAGCATAGTATCAGATTGGCTAAGAAACGACCTCCTTACTATCAATATTGAAATACGAAATACATAAACTTAAGTGCAAATAAAAGCTCCCAACCTAATATACCACTCCAGATAAAAATGCACAGTGCTACCTTTACATCAGGAAACCAGTGCGCATGTTTGAATTAGACAGATCGCATAAAATATCTAGGAGTCGTTGTCTGAAAGTTATGTTAATTATTTATTTTAAAAATAAACCTTTATTAAAATAAAGGTTTATTTTTAAAATAAAAGGGGACATGGCATACGACTTAACGGATAGTGAACATTGTGCCTTGACAATCGAGTTACAGGATAATTTAAAATTCAGTTTTGTGCCTCAAACGTGCTTTATTGACAAAATGGAAAGATCATCCGTAAATTATATATACAGCTAGATAAGCGACTCAAAATGGACTTTCCTCAACAAGATTAATACATTTATCTGAATAGATAGTATACCAATAAAATCAGACTCAGCGTCACTCGATTCATGGTGGAATTAGTCCACGCATTGCCGATTACAGTTCCGAGTTCGGTTCGATTGGATTTTGTGGTACACATTTCTGGTAATCAAAATTTAAAGGAACATTTTTGTATTCATTATATTATGGACACAGACATAAATTGATTGAGAAAAGCCCATAAATATTTAGTATAAAATTACATTGACACAAAAGAAATATTTCATTCGGCACACTTACAGCACTTTTATTATAAACTAAATGACCCAAAAGAACACGTTTTATATCCCAATCATATTTTTCAATTATTCAGTTATGTGTTCCGATATGCTTTCGTAAAAATGTATATTTACTTACTTAGTTTTATGTTGGTCACAGCCTTTTATTATATTTCACAAACTGTTGTCTTCAAAATATTGCAAAGATGTTTGTGACATTGATAATTTCTGAATAAATTGAAAATCTCATTATTAAATCTATACTTGTTTCGGAAACACTAATCAGAATTGAAAAATAAATCAAATGTAATTATTGGAATCACACTAATATTTTAAGGATAGCAAAAAAGCTATTTACATCTCTTTACACATTATATTTTAGGTAGTTTATGGCCAAATTTAACAAATTATTAAATTCGCTCATAATGAACATATAAAGAATACTAAGATAACTGACTCATTAGCAAGTAGGTAACTGTACAAAGTTAAGTATTAAGCAAAAAAAAAACATTTATTAGTAGAAGAAACAAAAGAGAATGTGAAAATAATGACATTAAAAGCGTCTCTTAATCAAGCTATTAAATTACAAAGAAAAAACTTAACTCGTATTACAAAAAGAAATAAAAATAACAACATGTTCGTTTTAAAAAAATAATCACATATTCTCACGCAAATGAAATTATCTTCACTCATTATTATCTTAACATCCTTACCCTACCTACAATTAAAAAATCCCGCTTTTTATAAAACATTGTGGCTTTTATATAGTAGAATCACATACATATAAAAGTTCTTACGAACACGTCATTTGAAAAACGTAAAAGTGAATTATTATTTGGTCATTTTATATCAGTGCTTCACATTTTTTATTATTATTTCCAAATTTTAAGTATAACGAAAGAGTTCTTGTTACCTTACGATAGTTAATGTATACTTTATTTGACGTGCTCTGTAAAAATCGATATGCCAAACTTGTATAATTATAGTATAGTATTTTTTGTGGATGGAATTTATATAGTAGTCAAATATTATTAAAAATATTGCTAGGTGTGAATTTGAACAATAAAGCAATGACATTATTATTATTATAAGCTATTTAATTATTTATGGAAAAAAGCCTAGGCACTTATGGCAAATTTGTTGACGAAATCTCTTCATTTATTACCAATATATTCATTAAGTTAAATATCACCTATTTTATTCATAACTCTTTTCAATATGAAATGTATTGAACAGTGTGCTGTAAACTCATTTTAGTAGTATATAAGTTACAATTATGTTTAATTGATCGAATTTATTTAACGAAATATTTTTGGTAATAAAATGTAGGCATACGAACATTAGTTGGTTACTAATTACTTAAAAATATTTTTGTATATTTACAAAATCGTAGTTCTAATTGAAGGTATTCCATTGTCAGTATCTTCTTAATAATTTGTAGGTATTATGACTGGATTCGTCGAATTGTATACACTATTAGAGCTAAAATAAAGGAACTTAAAGAACCATACCTTTCTTATATTATTGTTGAGGCCTGTCATCCACGACGCTACACAGAAGAACAGTCTGAATAAGCATTGTAAATAAGCACCCCGCCTCAGTGTTGTTATGCTCAGGTGTACCTCGCGGACCAAACAGTATGCACAGTAGTGCATACTGTTTGGTCTAGTTAGTTGTGATATAACTGTCCCTTACATAGAAAAGTTCCATATGACATCACCCTTTCTGGGTATTCATAAATAGAAACACAAACCTAACATCCTAACCTATTCGAGTCGCTGTTTTAAACTCGCTATTTTTCTGATTCATACGGTGCTATCAGTCACAAGGATTTTAACGCTTCAGTGGTCAAAGCCTTTGCAAGAGCTTATGCTTGCTAAAATATGCAGTAAAGCAGGAAGATTACTGGATTCCTACTAGTAGCGGCGTGGATAATACAAGACATTAGTTTAATCAAATTTAGACAATGGTTGTTGTAGGCCTCGAAACCTTTTCCCGCTTAAATAAGAGTTTAAAAATGTAGGTAATCAAAATAATCAGATAAAGAAAAGAATTATTTTTTCAGGAACTAAAAACTCCATTTAGAACGGCCTACTTCTATTCTGATCAGTACCGTAACCTAAATTTTTACAGTGTTCAAAGCTAATGATTGTTATAAACGACTTATCTTGCTTATTTTCAATACAATTTTATTGTCAATTCGAATTAAAATTAAGTAGGTTCAAAGACTCGCAACTCTGAAAGACGTGGGTGAAGAC
The DNA here is from genome assembly GCA_958496245.1 of Perizoma flavofasciatum. Taxonomy (NCBI): domain Eukaryota; kingdom Metazoa; phylum Arthropoda; class Insecta; order Lepidoptera; family Geometridae; genus Perizoma; species Perizoma flavofasciatum. The sequence continues at coordinate 11,331,253 of OY292433.1, forward strand.
CCTAACGCGAGGAGTCACCATTAAAAATGATAAACCTTGTTAGAGCGTGGACCCATTTCTAATAACATGGAAAAATAATACTCGCGTATTGACCGACCAGCAAGTCTTTGAACGCACAAAAGGCCGCACCCAGAGACGCCACTAAACTTCATGGCTAACCAGCCATGTCTATATTCAAAAGTTTTTATAAAATCTGTATTCACTTAAAAACTACATCGATGCCATTAAATTCATTGTCGTCTCTGGGTATGAAAATAGTAGGGTTTAGTAAAAAGCGTAAGGGACCTATGCTAAGAAATAAACTTATATTATTGACTTTAAGCGTCACAGCACTATTGATTGACAGCCATTTCAATAACCTATCCAAAAATCACTTATCTTGGATCGTTAGGTATTAAACTATTTGACAAAAGTTTAAAGAGTTTATTCTGATAAAGATTGTGTAAAGCATTGGAAGTGGGTAGAATATCATTTAAAATTAAAAAAAAAATATTACATAGGTACATTCAACGACAAAAATAGATTAACACTCTCAAAGCAGAACACATCAGCCTGATTATCGCGCCGAAATAGACAATATTTATTAAGATATAACTCAAGTACTTCTAGAACCCGTAGTCGTAGACTTTAGTTTGGACAAAAAATTGGACAAAATATTTAAGATTCGCCATAGCTGATTTTAAAGACTACATCGTTTGCAATTTAAAATTACCATTTCGTTCTTAATCCCAAAGATAAGAGCATCTACATTTATTATTAATCTACTTTTGTGGCTAACTGTACTTAATAATATCAACTTCAAGCGATGACACGTTAACCGAAATACCGGTATATAGAAATACACATAATTATTTGGTGCTGGTAGACATCGTTAGATCGATTATTGAAAATGTACTTAACATTTTGGAACAAATGTTTTCATCACACGACATATCTTAAACTACGGTTTATTTGGTTACGAATAAAATTCGTCAATTATTTCTAACTGCTTAAAGAATTATCTCTAGAAGTGCCGGTTTAAATTAAATCGTGCTCAAAGCACAATATCGAAGAAATCTCGACCAGTCGCACTTCGACTTGTCTCAACGAAATTACATAAACTATAAAAAACTTAGTCTAGAAAACGCTTTAAAAATATGTACTTTATCATGCACCTCAAAAATTATCAATTACTTTTAAATATTGATTAAACTTATAGGTGTACAAAAACAGAATCAATACTTAAAAGTAATGATTATTATGTCTCGTCAAACATAAAAAATGGACCAGGACCAAACATTAAAATGGGATCTGTTACATGGGATATTTAGATATGGAATAATTTAGTTTTATAGTTATATATATAAATGGCGAAGAATCGACTTAAAATGTTATAGTATAACGTTGGTAAAAAAAATATGACCATTTGTATTCTGTGCATGAGAGTTGTTGAAACTCAAATAAAAAAACATTGAACAGAGAATTTCAAAAGCCGCAAAAAAACAGTTAACACTATTTTGTACTCGGCTGACAATACATTATTAATTTGTAATGTTTACTAATCCAGGTATATATGTACGTACAACGTATTGATTTATCTAATTATTTTTCAAAACTATCAGACAAAGATTTGGTGTGCAGAAAAATAACTGGTGAATTAGCTTATTTATCCCGTGGCACCAGGATAAAATGTACGAATTAGCCCACAAACCTGTTCTTAGTTCCATCGAAAACGGTCAAGCTGTTCCGGAGATTATTAGCAACAAATATCTGAACTTTGACATTTCTAATAGTTCGCCACGAGATCTTGCGAAGTACCGTTTTTATCTCGACTACCGAAACCCCTCCGCCCGTAATTCCAAAATCCCACTACCGATTAAGCTCATATTCGAACATAAAAATTATATTACTATTCACTACGTATCCACAAAGTTTCATAAAAATTGAAAATATGGTTCGGCAGTTATCGTCGAAAAAGAAACATAATAATACATAGAAACATACTCGTATACAAATGCCGGATTGTCCAAGTAGACTCAGAGATCTTCGCTCGCTTGATCAATTAATAGGATATGATTCGGGTGCTCCAGAATATATCCTAAATGGATTTTTTTGTGGAAATTCGCTATTCATTTTTAATGTGTATAACCCGAAAGTAGGTTAGGACTGTCTAGGTCAGATTACACAAGTTAACTTTTTCAGATGTCACCTAAGTATCTTAGGCATGAAATCGTAAGTATCTGTAAGTATACAATAATAATGAGACGAGTTTTATAGACATACTATTGTTTTGAACTACGTTTACCAACTACGTTTAGCATGTTCTAACATAACTTTTGTGACATGAAATCGTTAGTTTCAATTTAGATCTGACTATAAAGCAAGATCACTCGAAACAGATTCCGAGCACAGCTCGTTTGGTCCTTCAACATCTAGGTAAATGTAGAAATGCATACTTGTATTACAATTCACCCTGTAACATTGCTGTTTTAGAGCAGGTATAGTAAAGACAGTAAGTGGTGTTACAGGTCCTTTTTTACTGTTACTGTTTTGTGCCTGTATTTTAAAAGTCACAAAACGCATGTTCTAACATAACTTTTGTGACATGAAATCGTTAGTTTCAATTTAGATCTGACTATAAAGCAAGATCACTCGAATCAGATTCCGAGCACTGCTCATTTGGTTCTTCAACATCTAGGTAAATGTAGAAATGAATACTTGTATTACAAAAAGTTTTGCGTTTTTCGTCATGGCATGCAGTCGATACTAGGTAAAGGCACGTTGTATCAAGTATGTTGCGGATTTATTAACAGCAATAATACATTATTAAACCTCAACTACTAGCGAAAGAAAATACATTTAACCAATTATTCTAACTCGAAAAAACAAACACAACGACTGTTTTCCTCATACAGTAAATTTTTAAGTACGGACCTCTTACGTCGCGAGTAAAAAAGATAAAATAAACACCACATTTAACATATTTAGCTTAAAATTGAAAATTTACTTTTTTATGCTGACAAATCAGTTTTTAAATAGTTATTCCCTGATTAGTTATAACTGATTAGTGTGTCAGTTATATGTTTGCACATGATGATTTTAGTATGATTATAACTTTTCACTATAATTCTACATTATAATGAATGAAATTCATTGTAGGTATTCATCTTAGCATTGATTGCAAGACGAATTCTACAAAATTTCTACGCGACACTACTAGGTGAATTTGAGCGAATGTAGTTGAACTTAACCATTTTTTGATTACCTATCCAATGTATAACGACTGCGAATGACTTACCTACTGAATTGACACGACCACCTCAAACATTATTTACGGGGATATATGTGAGGTATAAAATCAATTCGATTGATGGCAGAATTGTCCTACAAATTGCCGATAACAGGCGAAGCCGCGACTTCCGATGCGGTCATGGTAGCGTACAAATTGAATTTTCTACTTCAAAAATGCATGCGCACTAACCCGTGCTCAAAATGGTGAAGAACAACATCGTGAGGAAAATTCGAAGGCATGTACCATCGGCGATGGGCATGCAACCTGTCACGTGGAATGCTAACGACTTACAAAAACGCGGGTATGTGCTAAATTTAATGTTTCTACGTGACTCTGACTACCCGCTTCTTGGTATAATCAAAAATCTACGCACTGAGTATCTATTTAATGCTGCCCATCATGTGAATACTAGTCGTGGCATGTCTTACTAGTCGTTTTTGGTAGTTAGCATTATTTAAAAAACCGGCACACCAGCTGTGTTAAAATTTTAACTCATACCTCATATTTCCAAGCAAGTATGTATAGAAACATTAATTATTATCTATTCACTATGAATAATAAGACTCGTTAAACGTGTGAGTCGGCTCTTATCTTACAAAAAAACTCATTGAACAGGCTTGGATAACTGCAAGGTTTTCCCTGCAGATGAAGCCTTGGTGCCTCGGCGCCCAAACATCCCAAGTAAAATATTATAAATTATTTTAATACATTGAATTGATAAGAAAAACTTGTCAATAGACTAATACATTGCCGTTTATCCTCAATAACCATGACGCATGACGTAATACGCAAATCTGTTTCCAACTAGTGTTATTAAAGTGATAAATTTTACACCTATTTAGGTATTCTGCGATTCGTTCGACAGCTTCTTGTAATTGCTGTCGAAATTCTAAACCAAAACTAACCATCGTCATAGACATTTAAAAGGGTATCCTAAATTATGCACCTATACTATACCGAAAGGGTATCATTCTACACAATAAATCTCTATTTAGTAAAGAAATAGGTTGGATAAATCTCTTGTTTTCGGTTAAAATCCAATAAATCTGCTGTCTCAGATACATCACTCGACGTCAAACATCTTGACTATTTAACATTAGATTAAGGGCAGGCAAAGAGGCCGAAAACCTGTTGATTTACAGCAATGATAAGCAAATTCAATTATTTTCTTTAAAAACACTTTTGTGGCCAAAATCAGCTCCTTTCAGGTTAGTATACATAATATTCTGAGATACCTTATACATATTATGTGGATGACCAGCGGGGCGATCATACTAATTTCCTTGGCTATCGAGATGGAGCCATGGCATTAGCGTGATTGACTACTTGTCAAAATCACAAATTCCGTTCGTTCATGGCCTTCAGTTTAGTCTGGATATGGGAATCAAGCGATAATTAATCAGTGAAATCGCAATTTGATGGATGGGCCATTCAAGTGGGGAACTAGTGTTAAAATTGTTTGCCATCTCGATAGCCATGGGTTAGCGTGATCGACCCCCAACTGCTTACCAGAAGAAACCTAACACTGCGGACAGCATTTTGTATTGAATGAAAGTTGATAGTATGAAGAACAAATGTACTATCAGATAACGAACGTTGTCCTGTCTCACTTGCCGTGTCACAAGTGGAGAAGAACCTTTGGTAGGAAAGCTACCCGTCCTGTAGTACTCTTCGAGCATTTTGTCCTTTTCAATGAAACGGTCGTAGAGCCACTGGGTCATTCCTTCTGTGTCTGCGGGTACCTGAAAAAGAGAGTACTTTGAGTTCACAAAGGGGCATTGCGGACTAAAGCAGTTTAGGCAAATAGGTAGGTAGGAGCTGTTGACCTTACACTTAGAATCCCGAGAAAATACTACTGTACAATAGTACAATATGTTATGAATAAATGAATTAATGAACGAAAATACTTTATTGTACACCACAAGATAACAAAATAAATAAAAAAAATAATATAACTAAAAGTACAATGGGCGATCTCCTCCAGACATACATATACAGTAATAAACTACACAATATAAAAATATAAAGATCTAAATAAGTATATATATTTATAATTAATATATACACCTACCATATAGAAAAGTAAAATTATATTATTTCTTAATAAAAAAAAATTAAGTTTCATTCACTGGTTCAAAGATATTTCCGATAAAAATTAGTTTTTAACTCGAGCTTTGAATATGCCTTGCGATGGGGCCTATGAGGTTATGTATGAATTACACTTCGAATCTCGAGAAAATACTATTGTACTATATTGTGTAAAACATTGACTTTGAATTCAGAGTTCTCACATTCAACGCTTATGTTTTATATCTTTTTGCGGTCACCGTTACATGACCAAACTACTAAGTGAGACTTTTATTTAGCAACCCATATCTATATAATATATACTCTTGACTAATCTTATCTTAAAGATAAAGATTTTATTTTATTGTTTTTTTCTAGAGTAGCTCAAAAAAATGAATTCATATAGTATCACTTTATTGTCCATCCGTCTGTCAATATCCTTTTATCCAAAAAATACGGGCATTTTGACAGTCGCAAGTAAATTATAACCTATATGATATTTCCCATTGATCATGAAATTTGACAAGCAAGGTCTAATATACGAAAATCGTTATAAGACTTGTTCAGATTTTGTTTTCCTTTGTTTAAGCGGTTCAAAATGTTTATATCCATAGAGTAGACAGCCTCAAGAGACGCAATGTTTGATAATTTGCTAGGAAAAAATTCTGTCAACTGTCGTGAGAGTCCCGCCATGCCTGCTGTGCTCTGATTGGTCGAAACTGTAGTTTCAACCAATCAGACACATGACGCAATGACAATGTCTGCGTTTGCCAACATCAGTCCTAAAAGACTGATATGTTAACAGAACAGTGTGGTTCAATATGACGCCTGTCGGCGAGGATATAACTGCTCGATATATCCTCCTAAGATATACAGCAAAGATGAAAATAAATGAAACCAAATGAAAATCTTTGTTATTTTATAGACTGAACTTACCTCGCTGCTGGGGTAGAGTCTATAATGTAAGTGCGTGGTACAGGCTGGTCGTATTCCGCAGACCACGTCTACCAGATGAATAGGGATCCGGTCGGGATATGCAATTGTGACATCCAATATCCACTCTATATAGTCTCCAACGTTGTTATCAATAATCATCTTGGTACTTTGATTGAAGTTTTTATCTGTGAAAGAAAGCAAAAATCTAAATTAGGATAATTAGGACAAATGGCCAGCATTATGGCCAGCAGCAGCATTACTTGGTACCTAAAGTGTTGACCCACGCTTAAGGGAAATCATAAAATTTTATCATATCCAATACTCAATTCTAAATGAAGAAGAAGTAAGAACCACACTGCGACACAGATGTCGTAAATATGCATGTATATACAAAAACAAATGTATATAAATAGTATATCAGTAATGTACTCGTAGTTCCCATGAAACAAGCTCTGCTTAGTTTGAGGCTAGATGATGCGGTATGAAAATGTGCAGTATTATTATAATTATAATAAATGGACTTTCAGGTTGGACATAGGCTATATTTTATACCGTAAAATAAAAGGGCTCCCTTAAAATTTTCGGAACAACAATAACGACACGATGTCAGCGCTGTCCACGGTTTTTTTTTTCACAATAATCTATACCTAATCGAAATCGTCTTTAATACTCTCAAAATGACTCCTATCATGAGGAGTTGCTGTCCAATTCCACCACAGTTGGTGTAACAGTACAATAGATGATGCCCTGTGAAAATGTCCTGCATTATTTATTTATTTATTGATTGGAAAACCACATCACTTGACATTAAATTTGACCTCGGATCGCGGCAGTGATCAGTGGCGCCCGCGCCGTATTTTCAGCAAAGTATAGTCAAGTTCAGTTAAGTTCTAGGAGGCATTAGAACTGTACGCGTTGATACTCACAGCATTTTCCGATGCAATCGAAACGTTTTTTATTTTGTTCAGTTCTGTACGTGTGTTTAAGCGAGTGGTGTGTAACAATGAATTCCGTGTATAATATATACTGCATTGTGATCATTTTTATAGGAGATGTGGATTTGTGCCCGAAATATTTAGAAAGAGGTTAGTAAAAAGTGGTTTTGTAACAACCTACGTAAATAAATGCTTAACTACACAGGAAAAATCATAGGGTCGCATGGGGACCACACCGTACCCAATTAATTAGGAATTAACAAATAATCAGTTAGTTGAAAACAAAAATAGACCACACTAAGTGTTTTTTTTGCTTATTTTGAAAACCCCCGATATGTTTTCCGTCATCCATACCAACGCCTCCTAGTGACTTGTGGCAATAAAACCAAAAATTAATAAAATCTAATAACTATCTATGTAGTTTCAAAAATCGATTGAAAACAAAACAGCAATAATCCGATCATTTCGGAGACAATCGTCTCCGAGAAAATGATGAAATAAATGAGTAATAGTAACAGGCAAACTAACAAACAATTTCTAATAGAAAATACATCTATGCGTAATCTATTGGTAAAAACCAAATGTGTCACTGTAGGTACGCCCATCTCACGATAACTCTTACAATGATGACAGCTTAAAGGTAGCAAGAAGTCGGTGGATGGAATTAGTTCACTAAAATGTCCAACTATTGTTCTTAACAAAGGTGAGACATGTAAAAATAGCAAAAACATTCCTACTAGCTCAAAGCTTCACAAGGTGTGACAAGACTATATTAATACATCGCTATATTACTGTAAAGTTTCATCAAAATGCGTTCAGTAGTTTTTACGTGAAAGACTACAATGGCGACGATTATTTTCCAAAAATATAAGACATTAAATGATAATGTTTTTTTTTAAAGTTTTGCGGGAAAAATAGCAATCTCTCAGGAATAAAACTTTTTATCCAAAAACGCGGAATGGACTATGATGAGACCTTTTCTTCGATTGAAAGGCACTCAACACTTAGATTATTGTTTGCATTTAGTGTAAAACTAGGACTGGACATTACTAACACTAACTACTCAGTTAGATGTTAAAACTGCTTATCTAAATGGTTACTTGAAAGAGGACATTAATATGTGTAACTGAAGGTTTTGTATCCAAAATGGGTGGAAAAGTTCTTAAACTCAAAAAGGTAATGTATGGATTAATGCAATAAGGGAGTAGGTATTAGAGAGTTAAAGATGTATTGTGTAAAAATAATAATAAAAACTGCAAAGACCATGTTTATTTATAAAGATGAGTAAAGATGTAAAAATCATAATAGCAATTAGATTATTTCCTATTTTTTTGTAACAATGAGAATGAAACTGAGAAGTTAAAATTTACTCTAAATTCTGAATTTGAAATAAAGATTTGGGTGAAGTTAAGCAATATCTAGGAATGAATATTAATGTACACAAAGAGTGTCATAACTATAAAATAACTATTTACCAACTTAAAATGACCGATTGTAAAACAGCTGATACACGTATAGATAACGAATTGAATGTAACAAAGGCAGAAAAATGTTCATCAGGCATTAGCTATCAAAAAGTCATAGGTTATCTCATGTATCTAGCGGTCATGAGGAGACTTTATAATTATATCCTAGTCTGTTAGTTATTTAAGACAGTTTAATATGAGCTAACTGGATCTTTGGAAACAATAAGCTTGAATTGTGACAGTCAAAGTGCATTGAAGTTTGCCAAAAATCATCAATACCACAAAAGGTCAAAGCATATTGAATTAAATATTTGTACGTTTAAATTCAATATGCTTTGAGCATTTTGTACGAGAGATAATCAAAAGTGGAAAGATAGACGTCAGTTATTTACCTACAATTGAAATGCCAGTGGATTCATCGACCAAAGGTCTAGGTATCGTTAAAAATTTAGATATTGTTAAATTGTAATGAGACGTCAGTTATTTACCTACAAATGAAATGCCAGTGGATTCATCGACCAAAGGCCTAGGTATAGTTAAAAATTTAGATATTGTTAAATTGTAATGTAACTTTATAAGTTTATACTTTGCTGTATGACACTTAGTTTATGTTAATAAGTGAGTTATCAAATGTATCCACTAGCGACATATATGCTTTGTATCGTGTAATAAACCCTTTCATGTCAAAAAATAAATGTACTAAGAATGTGGGTAGATAGAAATAATAAAAACAGTCTGCACTGAATAACCGACGAAGGTGCATAACAAAAACATTAGTAATAAGTAGGTAGGCGTTGAAATTAACATTATAAATAACTGCAGGTTTATAATTAATTATTATGATGCGATCGCACGTAAAAATAATGACACTGTCACGGAATATTTAATAGTAATGTAACAACCAATCCAGTCTGGTGCTAGTGCTTTCGTATCAGTTCCCGCAACTTTTGATTTTTAATGTTTCTTCCTGCTTAATAATAATATACATGCTAATAGGCATCAACGTAAATTTATTAAAACGTAGATTTGCATAATAATATTTAGTTATTTATTTTACAGGACAAATACAGATTCACGGAATAGATGATCGAGACATAACGAAGAGCAATGCTGTGCCGTATCATACAAAAGAGGATTCAGTGTACATTCCTAGAGTATGTTCGGGCCCGTACTGTAAAAGCAGAAGCCTGTCAAAACACAATCATCAACCAGTACAAATTTACGTGACTCCAGTCCCTTCTGCCAGGCTCCATGACCATGAATACACAAAGAAGAAGAACAAAATAACTCCCCATCAACGTGCCATCAATCCATACTTTTTTCAAAATCCAGATTTACAAACATATGATGTAATTCTTTGTAACAGTTGTCCTTTGGAAAACGATAAACGAAATAAACGAGATTATTCTAGTGAAGGAACTTTACCGAACAACCCAGCGGTAGAAGCAAATATCGACAAAAATTTCGGATCTACTACCAATCAACATTATGCCGATACTTTTTTGAACAATCCAGAGCTACAAGCGAACATTGAAAACATTTTCAACCCTAAACTCACAACAGATGAACAATACAGACATAATAACAATAAAAAATCTAACAATGTTGATCAGGCAAATATTGTACCTGCAAGTGCCACTTATTCAAAATCAAATCAATATCCAAAGTTACAAACGACTATCGTAAATCTGTACGGACCTCCAGTATTGCCTTATTTGAAAGATAATAAAATACTTGAAACTAAATATCAAAATGACGATATTGAAAATGCTGGTAAGTTTGAACCCGACTCAATAAGTGCACTACACGTAATTTTGCTTTTTTTATACTAAAAAAACTTACGCCCCACCTGTTGGTAAGCGGCTACCGTAGCCTATAGATGCTTGCAATACCAGATTTGTTACTCACGCGTTGCCTCCCTGAGATATCGAGATGGTTACAGACAGACAAACAAACAAAGAACCTCTTATAGGAAACGCGGGTAAAAATAAAATAGAGCCGTACAGCATTTTTTTATCAAGCGTACAGCATTTATTATCAAATGGAACCGTACAACCTTTTTTAGAAATTAACATCTGACATAGAATTTAAAACGTAGAGTCGATGGGCAGGTTATATAGTATGTCGATGAGTATATCTACTTGGACCAGATAATCTCCTTCCAGAACAGCATCTTGGCTGTTCTAGAAGGAGATTATCGACGCTTGGAGGAGCTACTGGTCCATGAAGCAGCTGATGAAGGTTTCTTTTCGACTTACACTAAAGCGAGAACTCATTGACATGTGTGTCCTGCCCATCTTGACCTCCGGAGCTCAGACTTGTTGCGCAAAAGTCCCAACTCAAGATTTTCCAAAGAGCGATGGAGAGAAGCATTCTGAGAGTCAAACAAACCGAAAGAATAAGAAACACCGACTACATATGTGCTGAAACTGGCATTACTGATGTAGACATGAAAACAGCTCTCTTAAAATGGGATTGGGCAGGTCATGCGACTCGAATTAATCCAGGTTGTTGAGCAAATCTAGTTACCAAGTGGGTAGTGGTAACCGAATAACGGATGACGTTGCCGCGGAAGAACAAGTAAAAGATGGCGAGATGACCTTGATGCATTCAAATCCAAATGGCCAGAGGTGACAATGGACCGAGTGTCATAGAAGAAAAAAGAGTAGACCTGTACCAGATTTGGAACAGTACCTATAGGTTAATAAAAAAATCTGACATATTTTTAATTTATTCGTTAAAATCACAAGGATCACTTTGACACGAACGATTTGAAAAAAATAATGCATTAGGGCCGTAAGTTTTTTTTTTTGAAAAAAAAAAAGAATAGTTTCCGTCAAATTGAGAGGTTCAAATTAATCAAACTCTTAAAACTCAATATATTAAACAATGAAATAAAAAGCTTGTTTAATTTCAAGCTAAGTAAATTTAACATTTCCGTCAATTATATTTATAGTAGGTAGTATTAGCAATATAGTATAGCTATTTAATGATTGAAATCTTAAGTTATCAAACTTAAGATTCAATATAAAAAAACAAACACGATCTCGACCGTAATCCCCAAGATGGACATCCTCAGATCCATACTCAGTACGCAGACACCTGAGGGTAAGCCCTTGGGTACCAAGTAAGGGGTAGTGAGAGGCACGGACAAACATTATTTACACGACTGAATATACAACGTGAAAAAAACAGAAATGGTGAGTTTCAGATCAAGGAATGGACCTGATAGCGTACACGAGATTTGTCTTAACGGACAACCTGTAAAAATAGTAGAAAACTTCAAGTACCTTGGCCATATCGTTACTTCCAGCCTAAAGGACGACGCAGATATAGAACGGCAACGTAAATTATGCGTAGTGGGCAATATGATTGGCAGAAAGTTCTACAAATCATCGGCTGACGTGAAGATTACTCTCTTTAGATCTTTCTGCCAGTCGCTTTACACGTGTCAACTCTGGACTGAGTATACCAAAAAGTCACACGATGGTATCAGAGTGGCCTACAATAACATCTTCAGACACCTGATGGGCCTGGGGTGCTAGACAAATACCACTTTCTGTTGTCGTTAACGCCTGCGGAAAGATTAATTTGTATGGAAATGACATTAGCTGCGGAAAAGTCACGTGACAGCTGCCAAGTTTTACCTTGAAAAATTTGCGTTAGCGTGAAAGGAAAAGGAAGCGTGAGGTATTTGTCTAGCCCCCCTGAAGCGCTATCGTAGCGTTTCCACGATGTACGCAGAGGCTCGCGTTGACTCTTTCAACGCCATCCAAAGAAAGAGAATCGCGTCCTTTATATCCAGGGTTGACTCGTGTAACAACTCTATTAGGAGGAGTCTGGCAGATGGACTAATGATAACGTCAACGTATAGACGCTGGGTGGAAATAAACACCTAATTCAAGATATTTCTAATATTTTTTTATTTTTTATTTTATTTTGTGTATTTGTGTGTGTAACTATGGATCGTGTGTCTGAAATAAAGAATTATTATTATTATTATACTTAATGCACAAGCTTACGTTTTGCATAATATTCCGCGTTACAAGCCCATCGCCATTCACTAACCGTTGGTTAAATGAATAATCAAAATATAATCGCATTTTCTAGGACAAGAATATCGACTGCAGGGTGCTAATCGTATGATAGATATATACAATAAATCTGTCATCAATGAGAGCGTAAAGATATTTACACATGCAACTCCGAGAACAACCGTCGGGCCACAAATTTATGTAAAAACACAAGAACCAACCAATGATCCAGGTAATCTACTTATTTCAAGTAGTAGTAGTTTTGACGATTTCGGTTGACTTCGGAGTAGCCGGTTAAGACACAAGAGGTGCGGGTTCGATTCCCGCTACGGAAACAATGTTTGCATTTTCTTCATAAACAAATGCATAAACAAACTTTAGTTTGTAAGTTTGGGTAATCTCCGAAGCTACTCATCCGATTTTTAAAGTTAATTCATCAATATTTAGAAAATACTTTCAGATTGTGCTATATTATGAAGATAAATTCCCGATAAAATGAAAGAGCTTTTCGTGGAGACCATTACAATTCTGTGTTTACAAAATAATAATTATAAAAAAACTTTCAAAACAATAGGTCCGTTAGTTAAGGTACTGTAAACCAATTTGTGAACCTAATTTGTGTGAGACTGGTCCTTGAGATATGTTAAAAAAAATAGAAAATGTTTTCCCTTCTATTTTTCATTCGACTAACAAGGTTTAAAATAAAAAAAATATGATTTTTAAAACTTGTATCGACAAAATCTAAACACTTATGAGGCAAACCACTAAACTTAAAAATAATCAAAACATATGTTTGCAATTTTCTTGCTATTTGCTCACTTTTATTAAAAAAAATTTTTCAGAGGTAGCTCAGGCCATTCTAAACCTATGAGGTTAAAACTGAACTAAAAATTATCACCCCAATAATTGAAACGCCTTTAAAGTTTTCAATAATAAATTAATTCGATTTCTTTTTCAGAGCTGGCTCAGACCATTCTGGCCGTATTTGGAACCCCTTCAATATCGGCGGCAACAGACCGCTCTGATACAACCAAGTCATCCCACAAAGTGAACGCCGCCGATTCAAAGTCTGGTAACGCGAATGACACAGGTATGGATCCATTCCTCTTTTCGCACATTTATTTGCAATTTGCTCACTTAATAAATAAAATAAATAAATAACGCTGGACAACCCACACATCATCATCTAGCCCCAAGCTAAGCAAAGCTTGTGTTATGGGTACTAGATGACTGATATACTTAATACAATACATTACATAGATAGATATTTTTATTATACATAGAAAAAACCCAGAACACCTGGAACAAATATTTGCAGATCGTACAAACATTTGTCCCAGGGCGGGAATCGAACCCGCAACCTCCTGTGTCGCAGGCGGACCTTCGCCCACCGCGCCACATCGGTCGTCAAACTTTTATTAAATCAATTCAATTTTTTTTAGAGCTAGCTCAGGCCATTCTAAATATCTATGAGGCATAAAACTGCACTAAAAATTATCACCCCAATAATTGAAGCGCCTTTAAAATTTGCAATTATAAAATTAATTCGTTTGTTTTTTCAGAGCTGGCTCAGACCATTCTGGACGTATTTGGAACCCCTTCAATATCGGCAGCAACAGACCGCTCTGATACAACCGAGTCGTCCCATAAAATGAACACCGCCGATTCAAAGTCTGGTAACGCGAATGACATAGGTATGGATCCATTCCTATTAACGCTAATTTTATTAACAGGCGTCCACTTAGTAAGTGATACTTCGAATCTGGAAGTAGTTAGTGTTCCAATAAGCGGCGATGGGCTTGCAACCTGTCACGTGAAATGCTGACTACTTTCAAAATGCAGTATAATAATAATATAGCTTCTTTAATTCCTTAAAATACAATTCATTCATTCACTTTTTATTTAATTCGAATAATATATAAGACTATTAAATTAAATTGATTATTGGATTCATGCATTAAATAAATAATCTTAGCTATCAATTAAGGATCTCTCGACGAGTAAAGGCCTCCTCCATTTTGATCCAAGCGTCTCTACTCTTTGCCTTGGTAACCCAGTCCTTGCCAGCTATTCTATTAATTTCGCCCATCCATCTCCCTTTTGGTCTTCCCCTGTTCCTCTTATTTGATGGTCCTGTCCATGTTGTTACTTTTTTTAGTCCATTTATCGTTGTTCATACGCGCGACGTGGCCAGCCCATTTCCTTTGACTTTGTCTTTGACTTTGACTCTGACTACCCCCTGCTCGGTATACTCAAGGAATGTCCATCATGATCTTTATTCAAGGTGAATAAAGTTGTGAGCATGTTTGTTTGTATCATTTTATTATTAAACTTTAAACTACTTGAAGTATTTCTACGCTGAGAATAAACGATGTCTGTTTTCGAATCTGTTTTCCTATATATTAGCAATTATGTACTTGTTTCAAGATTATTAAATAAATAAATAAATAATCCTAGACATTTTCACACAGCATCATCTAGCCCCAAACTAAGCAGAGCTTGTATTATGGGAACCATATTAGTGAAATAGTTTTTTTTTTTGGACAAAACACCCAGACCGGAGACAAATATTTGTAGAGCAATGAATAATATTAACAGACCACAAAGCTGTGTGGATACTGATTTTCTCTAAAAAATATCTAATTATCTAAGGATTCCCTATGTCGTGGATATCAGGTACTATGAGCGCCATGGTAACACAACACCCAGACCAGGAACAAACATTTTGCCCCGCAGCGGAAACCGTATCCGCACCTCTTGCGTCGCAGTTGGCTGCTCGCCCGTCACTCCACCAATGTCGTTTAATCCAAACGAGATAGATTAAAACCGCGACATGTTTCATCGAGCGCTGAAATCGATGACCGCTTAGTAATCTGTGGGAATTAAATCTACCTAAGAACCATCCTAGAAGGCATAAAAATCGATTACAAAAAATCACATAACAACCCGATTAGCCCAATATAACCACCATTAGACGTTAAACAACCTCTTATGGCGCGTAAAGAAGATAACTTCCTTGTAAAAATCGCATAACAACCCGATTAGCCCGAGATAAATGGTTAGAAACAAACAACCTCTTATGGCGCGTAAAGAAGATAGCTTCCTTGTAAAAATCGCATAACAACCCGATTAGCCCGAGATAAATGGTTAGAAACAAACAACCTCTTATGACGCGTAAATAAGATAACTTCCTTGTAAAAATCGCATAACAATCTAATTAGCCCGAGATAAATGGTTAGAAACAAACTCTTATAGTGAGTAAATAAGATAACTTCCTTGTAAAATAACATAACAACCCAATTAGCCCGAGATAAATGGTTAGAAACAAACATCCTCTTATGGTAAGTAAAGAAGATAACTTCCTTATAAAAATAGCATAGAAACCCGATTAGCCCGAGATAAATGGTTAGAAACAAACAGCCTCTTATGGCGGGTAAAGAAGATAACTTCCTTGTAAAAATCGCATAACAAACCGATTAGCCCGAGATAAATGGTTAGAAACAAACAACCTCTTATAGCGCGTAAAGAAGATAACTTCCTTGTAAAAATCCCATAGAAACCCGATTAGCCCGAGATAAATGGTTAGAAACAAACAACCTCTTATGGCGGATAAAGAAGATAACTTCCTTGTAAGTAGAGGTTGCTATTCATATATTATACGTATTTCTTTTTTGTTTCAGGAGACGAGGACAATGTTCGTTCATTACACACGATACAAAATAGTTCCGACAGGACGTCACAAGCTTACAGTGGGGCACACGCTCAAAAAACAAGTTTTGTTATGTTTATATGCTTTGTCTGCCAACATTTGTATAGGTTTCTATTTCACAGTAAAATGTACGATGGCTGCTGTATAAGTTTCTGATTCTAATCAGAAAAAAAATAAGTTAGTTTTTTTTTTTTTTTTGGCGGATCTTTAATGAGGCGGTGAACTCAAAAAACTCAGAAAACCTTAGTAATATAATTTGAGCTTATCGAAACAATACATTGGCTTCGATTGTGTAGTACACTGACTAAACTAAATTTAAACTATTGCTCTCTTTTACTGATAGTACAAGCAAGAAAGAGATGGCTACAATTTTAGTGCTGTCAAATTGGTCAAATTTAAGTTTTCCATACTAACTTAGTCGTGACTTCAAAACATGTTGACTATAAACACGAAGAAAAGCGGTACGTAAACTGATTTGACAGTAGCACACATCACTAAAATTCTTGCTATAATTCTTTCTTGCGTATACTATCAGTAAAAGAGAGCGACAGTTTAAATTTAGTTTAGTCAGTGTACTACAGAATCGAGGCCAATGTACAATACATTCGATAAAAACAAATTATATTACTAAGGTTTTCTGAGTTTTTTGAGTTCACCGCCTTAATATTAACGATTCGCCACATTGACTTCATTTTTACTATTTAAGATTATGCCAGTAAAGTATTCATTCTTTCTAGTTTTAATTAATTCGTCGTATTTCCTATTTAAGTCACATAAACATAATTGTATTAATCTGTATTCATTCGATTTATAATATATGTCCATCATATCACACAACAATAGTCTAAAATCTAATCACCTTTACACGTGATTTAACATTTTTTAACATTGTTAACATTATGAGGCAGGTGCGATTTCTCAACGTAGAGTAAGATACCGGCGGCGGCGCGGCCAGGGGTCTAGACAAATATCACTTTCTGTTGGCGTTAACGCCTGCGGAAAGATTGAATTATATGTAGATTACATTAGCTGTGGAAATGTCACATGACTGCTGCCGAGTTTTATATTGACAAATTTGCGTTAGCGTGAAAGGAAAACTAAGCGTGGTATCTCCACGAATCTACGTATCTCCGAGTAGAGATTCGAGTATCGATCTGCCGAATACTGAAACGGACTTAAACAATTATTAATTTCTTTATTTAATTTTCTAGCTTTATGTATTGCTTATGGCGCCATCTCGCCAACTCACCTAAAATCTCGAAAAGCATTTCAGTATTTAACCGTTTTCTCTATATAATGGGGATTATATTTACTTATAAGTTATTTTAATGTTTCCGTAGCATCTATTTTATTATAGTGTGTCAAATACTCTTAAAATATATTATTAGAAATGTTTTCATTAATAGTCTTAATTAAATAAAGTTAAAAATCAATAACTTAGCTTATTATTTCAATAGACTTCATACAGATTGTTCTAAAATAAGATACCTGAATTAAAATGTGTAAATGCGAATTAAATGATAAAAAAACAACAACAGATTAATATTTTTCTATTATAAACTTTACAAACCATGAGGACAACTAAGTTTCGTTGTTCGTTCTATTAATAATTTGCTTTGTTGATATAAATGTTATCATTTTCATTTAGAACTTGCCCCTTGCATGCATGCATTCATACCATTCAACAACGCATGCCCTAAACGCAAGATGTATCGAAAGTTGATAGATGCAAGTTGAAGATGAAATTAACCATGTTTGGCACGCTTCATTTAACAAGACTCACCGATATTTCCGATATATAAGCATGGAATAGCGACATCCTATCCATGTATGACAATAAGGAAGCCAATATAAAAGAAACATATATACATTTAACAATATTCTATTTTTTTTTTTCTGTAACCATGCAGTTTTGTTTGATATTGTTTAATTACGTCACACAATGTGATGAAAGATCAAATTTTTCGGCTCACCTTAAGATAGAGGCAATATATTTATTTATTTTCGAAAATCCAACAGTACATATAACAGAAAGACATAATAATATAACACAGAAGGCCAATAAAAGGTTTTCACGTGTAGATATAGGGTAAAGATACATAGAGAGTGTGTGCTGGACAGGAGCCGTGATACATACCTTTTTTGGTGGTGTCTTTGGACGTGCTAGCACCCTGGTTAGTGTGGGGTCCTATCTCCTCCATGATGACCTTCATCGCACCAGCTCGGGGAAGAGACACGTACTCCAGTTTCGGAAGATTATTCTTCTCTGCAAACCTGTGAACACAGTGAAGTGAAATGAGGTTTGGCTGAGATGCAAAAAGCGCGGAATTGATTCGCGGCGCGAGGCAAGCTTTAATAATTGGTTAATTGGTTTTTAAAATGTTTAAGGGAAATTGCAATATTTTTATTTTTATATTCTACTAGCTTCTGCCCATGGCTTCGCCCGCGTAGTACCCGGATATAAAGTAGCCTATGTGTGATTGTAATGTATAATCTGTAAAGTGTCATCAAAATCCGTTCAGTAGTTTTTGCTTGAAAGAGTAACAAACATCCATCCTCACAAACTTTCGCGTTTATAATATTAGTAGGATTTGGGAAAATTAAAATTCTTGTAAATTTTACATAGGGTTTTTTGTGTTTGCTCGAAATAATACGATTTGATTGGTTAAGTTACTTGGTGCAAACATTTTGGATAGGAAATTTAATGTTTTGAGATTCACTCAATATAAATTATATTTTTTGCTTACTTATCAGACTAAGTTCTGAATCATTCTGAGACAAGGTAACCTTGTTTGAAAAAAATGCAATTCATAAACTCCATCCCTCCTTTCGGTAATCGGGTAAAAACTGCACCGCGATATCTCAGTCTTGCCGAACTAGAATTATCAGGATATCGCTTCACTCGATTAAAATTCGATTACTAACCTCTGGCTGACTTCTCTCCGTTTGTGCAGAAAGCCTCCTTCCGGGAACAGTACCATGAACTGCCGGCTCAGAGGCATATACGATCTATGGATATGCTGACGAAGCTCTTCTAGGGACTGATCTCTCTTCGATTTGCCCTGGAAATGAAAAAATAATAATGTTAGAACTTTTATTATTCATCATGACTATCTTCTTATAGATGCATTGGATCATGCATTGGATCCAGTATCCAAAGACGGGCTTTTAATCAATCTAATGGACGGTATTAACGATGACTCGGCACTCAACTTCCCTGCATGGTCAGCTAAAGATTAGTAACGTGTGTATATAGCTAACATTTCTGTTCAACAATGGCTGAAATTTCCCTTCAACAATTGTTTTATCATGATCACGCATTAGCCGAAGCCTGTATTCGCGTTGTATCAGAGCGAAAAGTAGCCCGGGTATTCGTCTAATGTCCTTTCGCACTAAGACATTAACTTAGGCACCGACTAAGGTCAGAGCTGTTAAAGTTTAGTTGAAACGGTACGCCCGTTTGAACTAAACTTTAACAGCTCTGACCAGACTGTACCTAGACAGTCAGACGTCAGAGTCACAGACCTATGCCCATTTCAAACTATATCGAAAGCAGCGCTGCATCGTTCTTAGGTTTGGTGCAGCATAAGCTGATATAGGGAACACTTGACCACACAAAATTCATAATTGTTATTTTTTTCGTTATATTTAAACCTGCATTTGTGTTTTTATGTCGTCTACTGTGTTGTGTTCTAGTAAATTTTCATCAAATTACATTCCTTCTTTCAGCCGTTCCGATGATTTATGGAACGAACATTCAAACATCTATACTTTGGTGCCTTCTAACTAGTAACGTATGGCAATAAATATTTATGTACACCTTTAAGCTAAGGCAAATACATAGGAATGTTCAAAATGTACGTAAGATATGCCAATTTATCTTCTATGCTCAGGGCCCACGGTTAACGTTACACAAAATGATTGCAATCGGCTAAGACATTTCGGTAAATGTCTAAGTTTGTTTAAGTATAACAGAAAAACATACCAACAGACGAACAAATTATCTTTCACCTCAAATGAATTACCTACGGTTCCTTGCGTCACCATAGAGGTAAAAAATAACTACGTTAGTACCGGCGTCTGATTTGTGACGTTCGTTATAATTCCTCATAATAAAGTGAATAACAACAACAATAACTTAGTATAATTACGAACTTATTTACTTTAGAGTTAAAATGACTATTATCCTTATATGGAACGCAATATATTATCAAGTCAAACTTAGCGACGAAACAAACTTATGAAATACGATACTGCGCTCCCAAACTTGAATAGCCAATATAGCTTTGACAGACGGTAATCTAAAATGAGACTGGGCCGGACACGTTAGCCGCATGCCCGAAGAACTCTTTGCTAAGATGACTACAAAGTGAGTTCAGAACACACGGCGACCACGTGGAAGACCCAGACGGTAATGGCGGGATGAGCTAGACTCTTATAACAAGGATTGGCCAGTAATAGCTCAAGATAACCAGTGCACGGTAAAAACTGACTTCTTACAGAAAGACAAATTGCTTTCCATTAAGACATTTTTATTACTTCCAAGAAAATGATTCTCTCCCTATAGACGCTAGACAATAATTTCTTCGTAATAGTAGAAAAACATCTCATTTTATTTTATTTGTTACGAGATAAATTAATTTAATTCAAGATATTTTTTTTTTATTTAACACATGTATTTGATATTTATTTGATACGACATAAAATAAGTCTTGAAATAAACATATTTATTTTCAAGTAAGAACAAAATTGAGAAAAATATTGTCTTCAAAAAAGGTAAGCAGTATTTTTGTTTTAAAAATATTGCATTAATCTAAGAAAATATATTTTTGTAATAACCAAATATTTCGAGAAATCAGTCTTTCTCATTCAAAGAAATCCTTATTACCCGTGTGGAAGGAGGGAAGGGCGGCCTTTGCCCTGCAGTGGGAAACAACAGGCTTAACCAATGGAAGGAGGGAAGGGATGCTTTTGCCCTGCAGTGGGAAACATCGGGCTTATAATAATCTTTCTTACTAATAATCCTACTTCTACTACCTCTATAATATTATAAACGTGAAAGTTTGTGAGGATGTTTGTTCCTCTTTCACGCAATATCTACTAAACGGATTTTGAGGAAACTTCACAGTAATATAGCTTATAGATCAGAATAACACATAGGCTACTTTTTATCCGGGTACCACGCGGGCGAAGCCGTGGGCAGAAGCTAGTAATACATAAAAATACAAATAAAATAATAATACTGTCCTGTACGGAGGATCAGAGGAGTCGCACATACAGCCATAGAGCGCCGCATGCTCGGCATCACTCTGCTAGATCGAGTCCCCAATATCGAAATTCGAAAGTGGACCAAAGTACTAGAAGCTAGCAAGCGATGTCACAGCGCCTGGCGAGGCACAGTGATGACAGGTGGAGCAGGGTGCTTACTGTGTGGTGGCCCCGAGACGGTAAAAGAAGCGCAGCTCGTCCGCCGGCAAGATAGGTCGACGACATAGTAAGAACCGCAAGGCGTACATAGGTCTGATTGACGCAAGATCGAGGTAGATGGTACAAACGAAGAGCGGCCCAGTTATGGGATGCGACAGGCTGTATATGATTGTGATGATCAATTTGATGGACCAAATGACAACCGTTAATATCGTGAGAAGTCGCCAGTGTGGCAGAGATGGCTCAAGATTGTTCGTCATGGCACTCTTTGGAAGGCCTTTGTCCAGCAGTAGAACTGTTTTAAGCGATGACAACAGTCCGAGGATACGTTTGTAGAGGTTGTTTTTTTATTATCATTTATCTCCGTAACGCCTTTCATTAGCCGATTTAAATGCGTTTTTTTGCACGTACGACGTTTTAAAATCTAGCAAAAATTTACATGTAGGGTTTTTGCTATCAATTTTTATTACTTCAAGAATGGTTCTCAGATAGGTTCTCTCACTACAAGATACTAGGAGGCGCTGCTATAGACGATGGATGGGGTTTTAGAATTCAGTAAAACTTTACTTAGAGACTGATATTCTTTTAATTTTTTCATTGATACCTATTTTCAAGTTCATGTATCTATAAAAAGCAAAAACTGATAGAGCACCTACCACTTATGGTATATGCGTAAGCTTGTTTGCCACTTTATTGTATAAAAAAAGATTTGACGCGCTACTTCACTAGCTCGCTAGGAGGAACGTCTTCTTTTGGTATTACTTTGTATTACTCAGCACTCGGAGATGACGGTCTATATTACAAAACTTCGATTAGTTCTAGTTTGTTTGATCAGGCCACGATACACTGATTACTGCAGGATATCGATTTATTTCTTTCAGAGACAAGTCAGTTTCTGCGAGAATGTATGGATGTCCTAGTTAGGTTCTTTGTACTTAAGTAATCATTATGATCTAAGTGCTGAAGTAGGAAGGTACATTTTCATAGGATTTTGCGCTGGCAAGTGATTACTCGGAAATCTCATCCACACATGATCGATACGTGGCTCTCTCCCGTATTACAAGATCATTTCTTCCCCGTACATGTGAACTGTGGAATGAGCTGCCTTCTGACGTGTTTCCGCTGGACTATAACATGACCCGCTCAAAAAAGTATTTTCGAGCAGGCTACGATTAGCAATAACCCATGTGTTGCGACGGTATTCGCATTCCACCAAAGGCAGTATGAATATTTTACTTGAAAAACCACAAAAAAAACATTTCTATAATATCGTGATTATTCTGACTCTGGGTTTTTCATAACTGTTCCAATTGTTTCTTGTACAAACAAACATCGATACAAAATTATTTATGTTGCTAGTTCAAAGAATAATAAGACTCATAGTTTTATTAATTCTTTGAGAATACCTATTCACTTCGAACTGAAGACGAACAAAAATAAAATGGGAAAAATATGATATTACAGTCAAAGAGAGAGATGTAGTTATAAAAGGGCTTTGTCAGAAGAAACAATACTTTTACTAAAAAACTTTAAAACGTCGTCGCAATTACGGGGTTCGTAGTTGGAATCAAATGTGTAATTCTAGATCATAATCTTTAATTATTCATAACAGCAACAGACATCGATACTTTAGAATTTATAATCGTGCGTGAAAAAGGTTGCATTAAAATATTTAAAGGCGTCTTGCTCAGTTACCCAGCCCTCGTAACAAATTAAATGACGATTACTTCTGTAACCCGGCAGACAAATAGCGATAGTGGATAGCTACAACGCAAGAGGTGCGGGTACGGTTCCCGCTACGGGACAAATGTTTGCATGTTCTGCTCATATTTCGTTCCGGGTCTGGTGTTGTGGTATTCCTAGTTTCAATACTTACGATATGGAATCCTAGTATGGGGTCGAGTCTATGCATGTGTGTGTCGGCTATTTATTTGTTATATGATAATTATTTTTTTAATACATGAAATAGGCATTAATTGACAAATGCTACTATGACATTAAAGATTATTTAGACTAGAAAGCTAGCAAACCTTAAAAATAAATAAAAAGTGACGTACCTATTTTTGACTAATGAAAATTATAACAAAAGAAAAAATCACTAAACCTACTTACCCAATTGTGTTATTCCAAATGCTTGATACTTTGCCTACCTTGACTTTATTTTATTGTACCTGCTAGTTTTTTTTGTTTACACAAAACTTCGGCCTGCCTACCTATCTGTTGCTATACCCTTAGACAGGGTTCATGTGAGATACCTACCTATAAACACCATCTATGTACCTACCATGTGAAAGCAATAAATGTATTGAATATTGAGTATTGAGGCATTCGTAATCATTATTCGCATTTACAAAACAAGAATAGTGCCTGACCAAGGTGTTATAGCATGCTAAAAATACCATTGCGCATAAAATATTGCAAGGCGTTTTATTACTTGACTGCGATCAGTAACTCGGATTGTAAACTATTTAGGTACCTTAGTATGTTTCAAACCAAAAAAACAAAACAAAAATCAACACACTCACGACCGTATACCCATTTAGTATTTAGTTATGGACATCCTCAGATACACACTTATTGCGCAGATATTTGAGGATACCAAGTTCCCTACTTGGTATCCTCGTCCAAGTAGGGTCATCCTCGTTAGTCGGAGTCACGTCCGATCATAACATTTAGCACATGCCCGCGTTTTGCAAGTAGTTTTTTTTGCATTTAGTTTGAATCGTATTATTCTAATAATAGTAATTCGTATTTAATAATCAGGCAGCAGAGTCCATTTTGTCCATTGTGATAAGAAAGAAAAACTTAGGGCACATTATTTTTCCTGCAGAAAATAGATAATATTTTTTGTAGATAGTAAACAAACAATTTGCATGGTAATAATTATCATGGTAGGTACTTTTGACGTTGACATTCGAGATAGGAGTAGAGTTTGCGATTGAATTGTCAAGGGCTACATTTTTTGTTAAAAACGAGACTGGATTTGATTATGATTGAATTGAGTGTCAATTGGTAGCCCTACTACAGGTTTCATTTTGTTTCGGAATTTCATCTTCAAATCATCTTCAAACATTTTAATGTCTGAAGATTTAATCATAAAAATATCCATTCAAAATTCCTACCCTCTTATTTAGAATAGGTCACTAATTTTAGCAATGTGATAAAAGTTGTCTGCCTTTATCCTTTTTTTAGTGTAAGCAAAAGACAGGGCTAGAGTTAACTAAAGTGATTATAAATAAGAGGTCTACATAAAACGATTTTAAACAAGTCATGTCCCTAGACCACCTTTGATAATCAGACAAGCTTTTGTTTTATTTCCTTTTCTGGGCATACAATAGCACCGTCAAGGAAGTCAAGGCAGCAAATTATTCTGTTGATGTACGATATACTGCCTTCTTTGTAGAACCGTTATAAATATGATAATCATGTTGTGGAGGATGTGCTTGCTCAGATTATTTTATACAATTTTATTGAGAAATGTCTAAAATAACCGGGTTGCACGTCAGCAAAGCTTTCAGAGACGGCTGCCCGTTCGAGCGAAAGAATCCTAGAGTGATAAGCAATTATAGTAAAAGTTCAGGGTATCGTTTCCTTGGCGGTTCGACGCACGCCCGGCTGCACCACGCTCCGTGAGCGAGATCACGATTAGGTTCTTTTCCATTGTACTATCCGAGCGATTATTTTCCCGGAGCAATGATGTGACCGATTTCCATATACCGTTTGCTGGGCAACGACTTGGTTGGTAGCATTATATCTGAAGCAGCAGGTGCGCGCCAGCACCAACAGCCTCCTGAGGACGGTGGCTGAGCGGCTGGACGGTATACTCAGACACTGGACCAAGACTCATGTGCTACTCTGTCACTCAATGCGTTGTGCCAAATAATAATTTGTATTTTTATTAGACGTGAATTGATTGTGACATGGACTATCTACTATCAATGAATTTACTAACAGTTAAACCAAGTCACTACTAACAATAATGGTGTTAAATCCGAAATAAATGATTTATTATTATTCCTCTTTATTTATTTTTAATTTCAGGCTTATACCTGGAGCCTTTATAGGCATTAGTGGAGCCGAAGCTAACACTAAGAGGTCTTTTTGTACAATACAATATATACAAAACGGTTTTTCGTAGAAACTATTGGATATATTGGATAAATGTTTAAGGAGTGGTTACTGGGCTATATAGTTACAGAGAATACAGACAAAAAACTTACATATTATTTTTTTACAAAGGCGAGCTGAAACCTAGCAAGAGTTAATAAATTAATGCACTAATGAAGGATTTTTCTCGAAAAAAATTCAGTATTTTCTCTAATTTAAATGGATAATTAGCAAGATTTATGCTATTACTACCAAATGGCCGATGTGTAAGAGGAAGAGTGTCGCATTCAGTCTTGAAATTAGTCAAAACAGTCCGTGTAATAAATCCACCATAGGATGGAAAAATATTGCTTTATATGAATAAAATTGACGGTAAATTCCAGCATTTCAAAACATAAATATCCAGCCACCAATCACCTTCTTCCTTAATCGGCCCTTCACTAGAAAACCTTTATTCTATCTGAATCTCTGTCAAACATTATATAATTTAATACTTTATGATAATTATGAAAATCTACAAAACCCTTTTGTAAAAAAGTAACGTTTTGTTTTAGCAGAAGCTAATGGAAAACAACACAGCAATCCGGCGTTCGTTAGTGTTTTCAAAAGTTCTGTCGATCTATCCGATCGCAAGGATCGCTCGGGACGGTCATCGGCCCCGTGGGAAGGCTAAGATGCTCGAGCAAGGTCCGTAATGTGACTTGAATTTGCATACAAATGTGTACTAGGAATAGCAAACTTGAGTTTTTTCAGAAATGAAGACGATCAGAGAGATGAATAGAACAGATATTGGAACGGCTAAACTGATTTGAAAAGTCAATTTCAAAGTCAAAAAATTCATTGAAATCACTAAGATCATATAAAAACGACGTGAATTTAAAATTTTAATGTGAATTTACGCCGATTTCTCTTTTGCCACCAAGCACGTTTGTTGTTAGTTTCTATCAGGCTAGAAAAAAACGACACAAATCTCATTCTTTTTAATGATAATTAAACCCAGCAGTGGGTGAAGTCGTGCTGTGGATGATGATGATGATGATTGTCTCAAAAGTATCAACCAAAGTTCTTAAGACAACACAAGGTAATAACCTACGCTTTAGGATAGTAATGCATAACCTATTGCAAAAAATATGGTATTACAGATATATCGAGGGAGCGGAGCGACTATAGTTTGGTATAGTTCGTGACCTGGAATAAGGCATAAATTTCAAACCGATAGGCGATCGCTGTTAGCTCTGCCTTGAGTTCATCAATAAAATAAATCGAAGGTCAAATCTAATCATTATTTACCTATGATAACAGATTCACTATGAAAAGCGACGTTTCGATTGTTTTGGTTTTTGTCTGTGTTGAAAGTTGGTTGTACTGTAAAATAGATAAACGTGATAAAGACCCGTATAAAACTTATATATAATAATGGTGGACATTTTTCACACAGCATCATCTAGCAAACTAAGCAGAGCTTGTATTATGGGAATTACATGACTGATATACTACTTAATTTTTACTTTTTTTTGTAAATACATATTATATTATACAAAAAAAAACACCCAGACTCGAGACAAATATTTACCGTTCTTACAAATATTTGTGCCGCGGTGGGAATCGAACCCGCAACCTTCTGGGTCTCAAGCGGGCCTTCTCCCGCTACGCCACAGAGGTCGTCATATAACCTACTAATATTATAAATGCAAAAGTTTGTGAGGATGGATGTTTGTTACTCTTTCACGCAAAAACTACTGAACGGATTTTGATGATACTTTACAGTATTATAGCTTATACATCAGAATAACACATAGGCTACTTTTTATCCGGGTACCACGTGGGAAAAGCCGTGGGCAGAAGCTAGTAGTATATATATTGAAAATATATTAAGCTCGAAGCGAAACTTCGCAGAATCCCCTCAAAATCAAACGTGGAACTGCCTGAAAACTCCCGGCAAGTCGTAATTGCCTCGCCGCGCTGCCGATCGGAACACCTATGCGCTTGTTACCAACTCCACAAAGGATTGCTCAAGAGTCTGTGATCTGGAACATGACAATTAAAAGCGGGTTATGCGGTCCAGCTGAGCGGGATTAGGGCTAGTGACGTGCGTGTTACGTTCGATTTTTTTTTTAATTATTATTTATTACTAGTTATTGCCCGCCGCTTCGCCCGCGTGGTATGTTAATAAAAGAAGCATATGACCATCTCCAGGCTTCAAACTACATATGCCCACCAACTTTTGAATAAATCGAACCAAGGATTACAATTTATACAAAGTTTAGAACTCAATTGCACACCCCCAAAGGGTAGTTTTAAAATAAAAAATACATGTTTCATTATTTACTTTAAAGTTTATTTGTACAGAGTTTTGAGCGAATCAAACAATTTTTTTCATAGAAACTACCGCCCTATTTAACCCCCTTAGGGGTCGATTTTAGAAAATTAGATAAGCTATGCGTTATTCCAGATCTACCTTCCAAATTTCATCAAAATCGGTTTAGTAGTTACGGAGATACGTGGTAACAAACATTCACACACACACACACACAGACTTTCGAATTTATTCTATTAGTAGGATTATCGTGGTTTAGTATCATTTTAGGATATAACTACGACTATACCGCGTACTTTACAAACTCAGCCTTACATCGCCACCGCCCGCGCCGGTGCCACATCCAGCCGCGCGCAAAGGGCAGAGCGGCGAGGCCAAGTCAGTTCTCGCCACACGACCGTCAAGCGTGGTCGCGGACGGTGCTGATGAGGAAGGACCTCTAAACAGTCAACGAAATGTCAGCAGGGCAGTGGTCTATGTAGTCATAATAGTGGCCTCGATTCTTTAGTACACTAACTAAACTAAATTTAAACTATCGCTCTCTTTTACTGATAGTGCAAGAAAGAAAGAGATAGCTAAAATTGTAGTGCTGTCAAATCAGTTTACGTGCCGCTTTTCTTCGTGTTTATAGTGTGTTTATACTTCGCTTTTATCGTGGATTAGTTCCGGTCCAAATGCTACTCGCTAAAATGTGTTTCATGCTTCTTGAACAGTTAAAATGTTTGACTAATCATCATTAATATCAGAAGGCGCGTAAATACAGAGGTTTCCCATTTACACCACGACACGGTGTAATCTCTAGATCGATCGAAGAATATCAAAAAAAAAGTGGGCTGCAAAAAAAGTAGTATACTACTTATATGCACTAAAAGTGCAAAAAAAGTGCATATAAGTAGTATACTACTTATATGCACTTTTTTTTGTAAATACCAAGACCCGAGACAAATATTTGCAGATACAAACATTTGTTCCGTGGCGGGAACCCACTACCTTCTGCGTCTCAGTGCCACCATGATCGTCCGTAACTCCGTAAATGATTTGTTAATAAATATTATTTTTTATCTTAATTATATCTAAAAAGGTTTTATCACACAGTGACTATGCCACCCCCGTAAGGAATATATATACCTAATATATACGAGCCATCTTTCTCGATATCGATACATTAATAATGCATCCCTATACATCCCTCTTAATAAAATAGATCGCATTATCATACATTTTGTTTTGGGACCGCAAAACAACCCTGCGTTATGCAAAAATAAGTTTGGAAAAGTTACGAGGGTGTCTGTATTGCATGTTTTTTTATTAAAGGTCCCTTGAATTAATGAGTTTTTATATGAGTTTAATGTTTTCCCGCACCCACGGACAAGATGGTAATGTTTGTTTTTGTTTGAAATGGTGAAGCCATGTTTACTTCGACCATGGCCTGGTTTATTTTTACATTAAATTTGCACACCAAAAAGTCTTTCGAATTCTGAATAATAACCTTTTGCCGAATCTAACAATCTAATTCAATTACTTGTCTCAATCAATGTTGAATAAAGAAAAGGGAAGTTTATTTTAAAACTCAGTAAATTTTACATTCCAATTAAATATATTTATTTCTAATTAATACATTATTATTAAAATCGTTACTCTTATAACCACTATTAACAAATTTTAGAATCGCCCTCTAGGGATAAAATACTAGTTCTGGGAATTAACCTGTATAATTATTATATTCTCAACTATAGATATTCTATTTATTAATTCAGAGTCACCTTTTCACAGAAGTTTTTACAGAAATCTGTAAAAACTTCGTACAAAAAAGTTTCTAGTCGAATTAGTCTCATCTAATTCAACTAGCAACTTTTTTGTTCGGAGACACAAAAGCAACCTTTGCGCATTGAATCCTTACATCACACTGGTTAATTTACCATAATCACTTAGTCCTTTTTAGAGTACGTTACCTTACTCTGTCTCTCTGCCAACCAGGCCTAAATTTAGTAATTAAATAATGCCAATAGTTATTTCTCACTAGGGAAATCCGTACTGCCTACAGCCTTTTTACACCTTATTGGTATTGGTACCAAACAGAATCTGTGTATATAGATAATTATGGATATCAGTCCATAATATGCCGAAAAAGCGAAAAAAAGTCCCTATAATAATTCTGCGTCAAAGCCGCCACATTTGCAATTAGGAGAAAATGGGGAAAACTTGGCCGCAGGTAATTACCGCAGGTAGGGTAGCTTTCTATGGGAAGTGCACACGTAGCCGCGTTTAGCGTACACTTGCGGACAAATAACTGTGTACTAAATATTTTATACATATTGGACATGTAAAAACAATACACTGAACACAACTTAAAGTTCCTGAGTGTCAATAGCCATTGGATCAATTGAAATGAAGCATTGCAACTTGAAATGACAACGATTGATAATTTTGCTAAGTAACGAAATGTATTGAAAGTAACACTAATCCTAGTAGTAACTTAATGCCAACTATTCTGTTACCCGTAAACTGTCACCATTATTCCTGCATAAAGATTATGAAAGATTCATATCATAAAAACGGGAATTTTCGCGTGGTTTGAGTAGTGCACGGCGCGACGCGGAAAGAAAAAGTCGCGACCACTCACCCTGATGAAGACTCTCGAAATGAGTAGAAACTTAGTAGGTGCCTTCACCGATAGTGCAGTACGTGAAAATTCCCGTTTTTACAATATGAATAGTCAAGTTCACAATAGTTTTTGGAATAAAAAAAATATGAAAGATGATAGCATATACCTACTCTGAAATTAACGTTAAAGAGTTTTTTTTTATTACTCGTATTTGAAGTCAGTACGCCCCAAATAGAGGTGGTTATCGTAACGTTATCTATTGACATCTGCAACACCAGAATTAATGCTGATATATTATCTACTGAAGACGAAGTTATTGTCTGTAAATCAGCGCCGCTGAACCAGCACTAAGTTGAGACCATTCGACAATTAGTCTTATTTGTGTCCTCATTGTCTCTGGGTTGTTGTTAAAAATCTTAGATTGCAGATTTCAGATTTATTTATTTGCTTACTTATTTATAGTGTCTATTTTATTTATTTATTTGTACCTGTCCTTTCTGTGCTTTATTGCTATCAAATAAACCACTTTCGATCAAGTTTCTATAAAACCTCGGCGCTTCGAACCGAAACATCCGAGAAATTTCGACTAGGCTGGCAACAATCTCGTGGATAATAAAATAAAAATAAAAATTGGTAAATCTCCGCGTACCAATCGGAAGGTTGCGGTACGAGTCCCGACGATGTTGAATTTTCGGGATATTATAAAAATATTTTTATAAAGACCCATTTTTATATAATTTGACAAAGCTTTAGGCATCACTTAAATTTGCGGGTGTACACCCAAAAAATTAAAATATTTTCTTTCTTTCTTTTAAATTATTTTTAATAGTAGTGCTATGCCTATTTCTGCATAAAACGCTCTCATTGCTATGAGATCTTTTATCTTGATATCTCAGGAAGGCAACGCATGAGTGATGTCTCTGGTATTGCAAGCGGCAATATGCAACGGTGACCGCTTACCACAAAGTCGTATGCCTCATTAGAAATCAAAAAAAAGTTAAGATTTCAAACTGATCCCAAACTTTTTTGATGTATGATGTGATTGTCGAGTGTTATTTATTATTTTTTGAGAAGGTTTTAACTGTTGAGGGTTTGAATAGTTAATCCCAGTTAATTTGCAAGTGAGTGTAGTCCAAGTATGATCTTCTGTTATCTGCCGTGGACGGTAACGAGGCCAGAGTTCCCTCGTTAGGAACACTCGGACATTCGTTACAGTTCTTTCGGCGAATTCTCGCGAATTTCTGCGCGTTGATCGAGCCAAGCATGATATTAAGGATATCTTGCTCCACTTGGATGAATCAGCATTTTTATTAAAGTATGGTAGCTCTGATAAGATGATGTCACAAAGGTGACCGATGGCGAATAAAGTAATGTGTAGAAAAGATACAAAACAAATAAAGACGCTATCGACTGTATTTTTTTTTAGAATTGGTTAAGCACTATTTTATAAAGCGTATCGTGTGTTGTCTTAAGAACTTTGGTTGATACTTTTTAGACGTTATTCAATTCTTTGACTAGTACTCTTTTTCTACATATGATTTCACCTCGTTCGATTGGAATTACGCTAAAGCTGAATGAAGGATCATCAAATATACAACCAAGCAGAGTTTGTTGCCTGATTCTTCTAGGCTTGGTCGCGCGCGAGGAATCGCCGTAAATTCACTTTCAAATTTTAAATTCACGTGTTTTTTAAATTGACGTTTCTATATGATACTTGTGATTTCAATGAATAAAAACCTATTGACTTTGACTTTGTAATCTCCATGATGGAAATCCTTAGATACATACTTAGATAATTACTCAGTGAGTAGATTCTTTGAGGATACCAACTAGGGGGTCGACAGAGACACGTCCAAACATTGCTTTTGATACATGCTCGCGTTTTACAAGTATTAAACATTCGTCGTGACAGGTCGCAAGCTCATCGTCGAGAAGATAAGATAAGATAAATGTTTAACTGATTCAAAAATTGTACAGATAAAATCTGTCGTTGGGACATGCAATTCGTGCGGTGAAATCATAGCAATAATTAAACCAAATGAAAAGTAACACATGATAAGGTAAAATAACAACCATCTCCAAGAAATCAAAGTCGATATTATCTCGATTCATTAGAATCACAAAATTCTTGAGAGGCATCGTTTTGTAAACCGGTTAAGTGAATTTGAAGTTAAAAATAACACGGCTTGGTTATTTCATTGGTAATCCTTCATTTAGCTATAGTCGTGCCAATTTAAGAAGTTCATGCCCAACCTGTACTAAGTTAAAATAAGTTCTGAAACATTTCCATATAAATAAAGAAATAAATCTTACTATTATTATAAACGCGAAAGTTTGTTACTCTTTCACGTTCAAACTACTGAACGGATTTTGATGAAACTTTACAGTAACAGTACAGTGACACATCTTGTTTACAGACTACTAAGATTCCCTGTATCCTGGGTATCAGGAACTACTCTCAGTCGGCTACTCGACCGCCGCGCCATCAAGGCCGTTCGGTGTTTGGCCAAAAATATAATTCAAAAATGTATCCCAAAATCCTAATTTAAGGATCAAAGACAAATCCCGGTCGCAAAATCGCTAAGCCTATACGTGCCGCATAATCTTTGTGCCACACAATCGGACCGCAAACGCGGTCGCATAAAACTGATACAGAATGCCTACTCGCTCCAAAGAATCCTTGTGATGCAAATTAGAGAGTGAAAAGTTGTGAAGCGTGAGTTCCGCCCGTGTATTCGGGTTCCGCATAACCGCAGACTGTGAAATAACGGTTGTAATAACCTATGTGTACTTTTGTACTTACGGAACAAACAAATTGAAACGTTGATTGAATGTGAAATTTCTCTTGGTAGGATTTCTGTTCATGTGCTTTTGATTCATTTTGATTGAAGTGAGTTATCAAAACTTTATCATTTTTAATTGAAAAAACTAACTTCAAGTTGATTATATCAGAAGTAATTTTTGTCATTTTTTATGATTTTTGACATTTAATTTTGTTTTGTATACCTACCTATTCACCAGTGTTATTATTTAAATTATAATGTATATAATTGTAAAATAATACCTACCTCTGCAACGCCCTGACAGGGCCGATGTACCTACCAACCTACTTGGAGCTACACTAGACCTAAGCTTAACCATTGTATGTAGGACATTAAATATGAATAAATAAATAAATAAATGCTACAAAAATAATACAAATAATAAAATGACAACTTCCTCGTTTTTTTTAATCGGTTCATAAATAAAATAGAAACAGTTAAAACGTAAACGTTTCGCCCAAAAATGGATAAATATTTATGATTTTCTGTAAAATCTGCTGTCGATCCAAACATATTCGATCTATTAAATAAAACATACCACAAATAAACGAGGTTAAAAGAAAATCGGTTAAATCTTTCCGTTTCAGCACGAGTTTTGTGATACTCTAAATCCGCGCGTGCGCATGACGCATTCATACGCAAATGAGCCCACAAAGCAAATAATTATCGTACATTTGATGCATACATTTGCACTCGAAATCTTTGTGAATTTATAAGTGCATTTTCAAAGAGAACTTTTTTAGAACAAACCTTGAAAATAAGAAGATTTTTTTAAAGAAATTTATGAAGGAACCAATTACAGCCGAGTTGGCCTAGTGGACGGTACCCCGACTTCAGATCCGGAGGACGTAGGTTTGAAGCCGATAGTGTAACAATAGATTTTTCCACTCGAAACATTTATATGCTCACGAGCTAAAATCGGGGAAGATAAACATCGTGGACAAACTGGCAAGCTAGAAGCAAAAATTCCAAGTCATGTACCAGCTAGCATCGTTCCAATAAGCGGCGATAGGTTTTGCATCCGTCTTGCAACCCGTCATGTCAAAAGCTAACTAAATGCAAAAACGTGGGCATGTGCCAACCCTTATATTTGGAAGTACATCTGACTACCTCGTATCCTCAAAAGTCTATGCACTGAGTATGTATTTTTGTCGACCTACGTTGCAAAATTGTTCTTCACGAAAACCCCTTTTATTTTAACGGGATTTTATTTTGTAGAGCCTCAGAGATGTTCGCGCAGACAAGGACGGATGGTTTTCATACCATCATCCATAAAAAGATGGCATCTCTGATGAGTAGAATTCGTGGCAGTCACAACAGTATCCTCAAAACAGTTGCGGAGAGGTGTCCTCTCCTATTTGAAGATATTTTGTACGGAGGGTAGTCAATCAAAACAGTTGCGGAGAGGTGTCCTCTCCTATTTGAAGATATTTTGTACGGAGGGTAGTCAATCAAAACAGTTGCGGAGAGGTGTCCTCTCCTATTTGAAGATATTTTGTACGGAGGGTAGTAAATCAAAACAGTTGCGGAGAGGTGTCCTCTCCTATTTGAAGATATTTTGTACGGAGGGTAGTCAATCAAAACAGTTGCGGAGAGGTGTCCTCTCCTATTTGAAGATATTTTGTACGGAGGGTAGTCAATCAAAACAGTTGCGGAGAGGTGTCCTCTCCTATTTGAAGATATTTTGTACGGAGGGTAGTCAATTAGTGAAATCAATATGATCTTATTGTTTGATCATTCCCCGTCATAGAATGTCTCTATGTACATATAAAAATTTGTCATCGCAGAATTTACTAACAAATAGTCTTAAGAGGCCTGCGTTGGATGAATTGCCCATACAAATGTAATACCATAGTAATTTGTAATTAGAGCTTATTTCCACCATATTATGTTATTATTTGCATTCGAATAGTATTTATCTACGTACCTTGCTATATATTTTTTTCAAAATACTTACCTAAAATGAAATGTAAAGACGAATTGCATTTTGGATATCTTTACGTTTACATGACATGTTTTCTTCTTATATTTTCGTATTAAAAACAACAATACCTTACGTATCGTTTGGTTAGGTACATAGATTATATTGTCTAGTTACAGAATAACAACACAATGTGAAAAATACAACAAGTTTTCATTCATCTTTTTTGGTATTACGGAACACCAACAAATTTATAACAAATTCTGAACGGCTTATTAGCCGTTATTGTTATCGCGCAAGCACGGGTGGGCCTGCATCTATCAAAAAGATATAGCTATATTTTTGGACGCGCTTCGAATTTAAGTTATGAGCGCTGTACGCCGGATCCTTAAGTATCTACTAACAAGATGGATTGTGTTGTCTGAAAAATGAACTTTTTGATTTTGATTTTGATAAAGTCCATCCTGAAGGCCCATTCTAAACATAGGTAAAGAATTTTTGGGTTCGAACGAGTTGTTTCTTAGATAGACCTCCAAACTTACAAACTATTCATAATTTTAATGCGTTTACCTACTTATCTTTCTCTTTGCTGCATCAAACTAGAGAACGTTATGTAAAGTTGTTCCATGACCGGATATAAAGGTCGGCGCACACGGCACGTGCGATGCGCGCGCGCCGTGATGCCGCCCGCGCCGGTGAGTTCATTGTTTTGTATAATGCGATGTTCCGCACGCTCCGATAATTAGTGTAACTCACAAACGATGATATATCGTGGGACCTGTGTGTACTTTGTTGTTAAATAATTTAAATGCCACTATAAATTGTGATCACGTGTCTAAGGGACTGGTCAAACAGATGCGGTGCAGTTTTTATATAACTAGCTTCTGCCCACGGCTTTGCCCGCGTAGTACTCGGATAAAAAGTAGCCTATGCGTTATTCTGATGTAGAAGCTGTTCAGTAGTTTTTGCGTGAAAGAGTAACAAACATCCTCACAAACTTTCACGTTTATAATAGTAGTAGGATGTAAACAAAGAAAATATTCATACGTTCTCGTTACGCGAATCCATGAAGTTACGGTCATTTTATATACAAACTGGGTATTTTCTATGTATAATAAAAAAATATCTATCTATGTAATGTATTGTATTAAGTATATCAGTCATCTAGCACCCATAACACAAGCTCTGCTTAGCTTGGGGCTAGATGATGCTGTGTGGATTGTCCAGCATTATTTATTTATATTTATTTATTTATTTAAACTGTTAAATTCCGGAGTTGCCTCGGGACAAATGCTTGTATGATCTGCAAATATTTGTCTCAGGTCTGAGTGTTTTCTATGTATAATTTGTATGTATTTCCAAAAAAAAGTACAAAACTAGTAGCTATATCAGTCATTTAGTTCCCATAATACAAGCTCTGCTTAGTTTGGGGCTAGATGAAGCTGTGTGAAAAATATCCAGCATTATTTATTTATTTCGTTGGTTATTCTAATTTCCGGTGTCACAAGTTTTATAATGTGTATCAAAAAAGGTATTTCGAATCCGATTTCCGCCCCTTCTATGGTACTTTACACAAACTAACACAAAACACTCACTCGCGGTTTCCGCCACAATAACTGCTTTAATTTCACATTCAATACCTCATTGCAAAGTTTCCGGGGAGTACCTCCCTACTCGGGGAGATTCACCCATCTGTAGCTGAAATGGAGTATCAGTCGATGTTACAGTTAATGGATGCCTATCAAACTTTGTATTTACTCGAATGGTATGGTTTTCATTTTACATAGACATAGGAGGCGAGAAACGGCGACGCGCTTGCAAACTTACCACGCGGAATGCTAACTGCATACGAAACGCGGGAATATTCAAAATATAATATTTGAATTGTGGTTACCCCCTTGGTATCCTCGGAGTTCTACTCACTGAGTATGTATCTGAGTATGTCCATCATAGGGAATACAGTCGTGTGCGTGTTTGTTTCAGACACATGTTTTTTTTTGCGGTGAGAACACACTGGGTGCGATTTACGCAGAACCAGGAAGAAAGGTGTGCTAGAGGAGGCCTTTACCCAGCAGTGGATAAATGTGCTGATTAGATCGATAGATACATGGTGCTTTGACGCAGAATCGAGAAGAATAGCGTGCTAGAGGAGGCCTTTACCCAGCAGTGGATAAATGTGTTGATTAGATCGATAGATACATGGCGCTTTGACGCAGAATCGAGAAGAATAGCGTGCTAGAGGAGGCCTTTACCCAGCAGTGGATAAATGTGTTGATTAGATCCATAGATACATGGTTCCTGATACCTACGGTTCAGAAAATTTTAGTGTGGGGTCAAGACTATGTATGTCTGTAAAAAAAATTGCAGTACATTTTTGGTGAGTATTTTGTATTTTTTTTTAATTTCTTTCCTCAGAACAAAATTTCGCCGCAAGGAATCCGCGCTGCAAATTTTAAGCCTTAACCTTAGATCTCA
This sequence comes from Perizoma flavofasciatum, assembly GCA_958496245.1. Taxonomy (NCBI): domain Eukaryota; kingdom Metazoa; phylum Arthropoda; class Insecta; order Lepidoptera; family Geometridae; genus Perizoma; species Perizoma flavofasciatum. The sequence continues at coordinate 11,369,345 of OY292433.1, forward strand.
AGATTTTATAAAATCTTCTAGCCGAGACATACCAGAGTGACAGATAGCGAGTTCCAGTCCCACTGAGGTTGAATTTTTGGGATATCATAAAAACACATTTTTAATTTGATAGCTTTAATAGTCAATATGCATTAACTAGTCCACCAGATATTTCCCTTTCCTTTTGATGTTCGCAGCTAAATCTAAACAAAGATCTGTAGGTATCAAGGAGTATAATATAAAGAGACAAAAGTCCTCGTTCAATTTCCATGCCAACTCCGAACAAATTGGAGAGAAGTTTGTGCTTTTCATTTCCTCTTAAGGGAAAGGGTAGACGGAAGAAGCTTTGAAGAAGAATTTAACTTGTCCCGAGTCTTTTAGACTTGATCCCGCCGAACTAAAATGTTCGCGGCAGATAATTATAAATTTTAGATTATCTTAGCAATTATTTAAATATATATAATTTAAATGATTTTTATGAAAACGAAACACAATTAAAAGTTAAAGATATATATTTATATGAGACGCCTACATCCATCAGCGCTAAGAGCTGAATAGAAAGTGTCTCATAAATTCGGACTCAGCGTCGCTCGATCCATTGTGTAATTGGCCAACGCATTGCCCAATAAAGGCGATAATGCGATGCATTGAAATGTAATTTATAATGATTAGGATTACCATTCTTAAGTGTCTTGTGTAATATGACTGTGTATTTGATTTCAAGTATTTTTGAAGTGTAAAATACTCTCTATGTGAAAATTGTGGGGGCTCAATAATAGCATAGCAGCACTATATAAAATAAGGTATCGTTGGACGCTACATGGAAATTTGGGCTAACATATGCAAAAAAAAAATTTGATCCGACTGGTACTTCTATAGATTAGAGGGAAAATAAACAAAAAACCAAACAAACTCTTCAGTTTTATTATAAGTATAGATTAAGGTACGTGCAAGCCAAACCGGGTCAGAAGTGAAGTGAAGTTTGCACACCCGATACTGAAGCCCTATCGGACCCAACTTTAACGTTCACGCTCCGTTTCATGTATTTATGTGTAACACTGGGGAATCCTAGTATGGGGTCAGGACTATCAAATACTCCCAGTATAGAACAAAAAATATATTTAAAAAAATGATTATTTAAATTCCTGTTTTATAGTCTAACAAATATATCAACCCGCAACACGAGGTATACGGGATATGCGTGCTGATTTTTTAATCACCAACAGACACATAGTCCTAAACTAAAACTGCAGTAAAATTTGTACGGATGGGTTCACACTTACGCGATGTTTACAATCTTTTACCTGCAAGTTGAACGCCGAGCCACCGCGTATTATAAGAAATAACCACGAGATTTAGGGCCGAATTTATAGTCAAATAGGGGCTCCCCTAGGGGACTGTTCAGGCGCTAAGTAATTCAAGTAAGTAATTCAACCTTTATTCACCCAGCTATAAGGCGAATGCTGAATTATGGATTTTGGGGGACTGTTCAACCCCCGACTATGAATTCAGGCATTACTCTACTTGACTCAACTTTTGTGATTTGGTAGTTTTAGTCAATAAAATATTTTCCACTCTGACTCTTCTTGATAGAGTAGATAGATAAAATGAGCGAAAAAATTCAACTGTCAACGCAAGAAACCTCACGATCTACCCCAAGCATTCCTCAAAGACGCATCACTTCTGCTTTTGGGTTCAAATCGTACTCATTTAAGTTTTGTAAGGATCCTCGAAAAGTTTTAATAATGACATGAGACATGATAAAGTTTAGGAGGAAACTGCAAAGCGCCCTGAGTAGAGTTGGAATGGAGGATATTTGGAGAAAAGTCTTAAGAATACAAAGATTAATCTTTGATTAAAATTTCAACAATAAATACAAATACAATACAATACAAATATATTTATTTACCATTATGGATGTTACAATTTTACTGTTCCGGGGACCACACCGTACGAGGGCTAGCCTATATCGCGGGAGGCCGGTTACATAGGATACCATTACCAAATTTACTAAGTTCCAGGTTCCAGACAACATGATAAAAAAAAATTATACTCGAAGACTTTACAATTTACGTTATGACGATAATACCATAACTTTTTATATTATGAAGCAAAAACAAATCTTTGCATAAACGATATGTCAGATATCGCTTGCATATGAGTAGTAATGTTGTATAAGTGAGTGAGAGTGAAACGTATATAAATAAATAAATAAATAATAAATAATGCTGGACATACTCACACAGCATCATCTAGCCCCAAAGTAAACAGAGCTTGTGTTATGGGAACTACATGATTGATATACTACTAAACTTATATATTTTTTTTTTGAAAATACATACATATTATACATAGAAAAACACCCAGACCCGAGACAAATATTTGCAGATACAAACATTTGTCCCGCGGCGGGAATCGAACCCGCAACCTTCTGCGTCTCAGGCGGGCCTTCGCCCACTGCGCCACAGAGGTTGTCTATGTGGGAGTTTGTGTGAGTGCGTGAACAAGCTAATACAGACAGACAGAAATAGCCAAAACGTGTAAATTATACTATCGAATCGATAAAATCTAGTCACCAGGCAGTTGAAACTCCAATAGCCAATCAGATGAATGCAATCGCTTTCAATCGCTTTTCGATAATTAAAATACCTATCGGCAAATACCTGCACAATGTTAACTGAATACCGATGGAGCGTAACATATCATCATCATTAAAAGCCTGTGGAAGGTGATTAGGTTACCTATAGATCTCAGTTTTTATACGTAAGTGGAACATATTTTTTTTAAATACTTAATTTCATTTGATTGAATATTGGACAAGGCCTTGTTTGAAGAGCGCCGTGATTAATAATTTTAAATCACTCGTCTCCAGGCACCTTAATTATCCCACTTTCTGCACGCTTTAAGATGTCATAGGTCCATCAGGTGAGAGTTTCCCTAAACAGCGTGGTCCGGTTCGTAGTCTCCAGCGATTGTCGGTTCTGCTAGCTTATGGCCTGGCCATTGCCACTTATACTTGTTAATTCTGGTTATATCACAGACTAGCTCTACTAATCCGAGTTTGCACGCGTGATATTAGGATGAAAAAAGTGCTCTGTCACCTATCTGGATAGCCAAGATCAAAATATGATTATATTTCCATTTACGATTGGCTGACTTATTTTAGTATGAAATATTTTTTACGAAAGTTATTATTAGTAGAAATTTGGGCCCAAACACGACTCAAACAACTAAAAAAAACAACTAGTTTCATATGGATTTTCCTAATTATTCGAATAATATTTAAGTAATTACTTACAGCCGATTTGCCATCGAAATCAAGCATTAGTGATATTAAATTTAAAGTAACGAACTTGCTATCGGACACAATCAGTCGCGTAGTCTGCGTTGACCGCAACTCATTACGCAGTTGGTACATGATGACAGTAGCTGGAGCAAGTCCGACACCAGCGATGGTTTAGTAAGTAGTAGTTAGTTTTACAAACTTTTTAAACAACTCAAAATGTACACAGCACGCATCTTATTAGTTGGTAACATAACTGTTAAAATAACTGGCAACGTGTAGACGCGCCATGTACCAACATGTGCATAATATTTTTCTTCTTTTTTTTCATCAGCCTCGCCTACAGCCAATGTAACTACTAACGATGACGTCACAAACATGATTCTTTAAATGCTTCGAATTGTGTTCAGCACAAGTTTATCTTTAGTAACTTGCCTGTTTTAAAAACTAGTACCGTCTAGATAGTTTTAGTAGCTGGTATTATGTAGACGGTTTTATTAACTGGTATCATGTAAACGGCTTTAGTAACTGGTATAATGTAGACGCGGCAGTAAAACCACAGGCAAGCTTTTCACATTTCCCCCTGCGCTTCAATGATACAGGCAGAAAGCGAACTGATAATTATGATGAAATTAAATCCTTTCGAACTGAATAATATTAAAATTCGATAAATGTTTTACTCGCTATAATGGCACGGTAAATTGGAAAAGGCGGTAACTGGTCAAATTATACAGATCTGAACATAGTGGAGAGGCGCTTACATTTTTATTTTTACATAGGTAGCTCGCAAAATCTTCAACCGCACAAAGCAGTGTAGGAAATCGCCCCACCCAATAATAGGTTGGTGGCAAAACCGACTGCCGTTGGGGGATAAAGGATCTCAACCACGAATCACGGAAAAGGCAGTGTAGGGATTGTGATGGATAGATGATATCTTAAAGATTGCAGGAAGTCGGTTCTGGCGGCTTAAGACCGTTCGCCATAGCACTCCATATGGCTCCATAGTTTATAATTAGTATATCAGTCATGTAGTTCCTATAACACAAGCTCTGCTTACTTTGGGGCTAGTGTCTTTGTGAAAAATATCTAGCAATATTTTATTCTTTTTATTAATATTCTAGTGGTTGCCCGCGGCTTTGCCCACGTGGTATGTTAATAAAAGTAGCATATGACCGTCTCCAGGCTTCAAACTATGTCCACCAACTTTTGAATAAATCGAACCAAGCATTACAATTTACATAAAGTTTAGAACTCAATTGCAAACCCCCAAAGGGTAGTTTTGAAAAAATAAAAAAATACGTGTTTAATTATTTACTTTAAGGTTTATTTGTACAGAGTTTTGAGCGAAACAAAACAATTTTTTTTTTCATAGAAAATTAACCGCCCTATTTAACCTCTTTAGGGGTCGATTTTCGAAAATTAGATTAGCCTATGTGTTATTCCAGAACCTAAACTATCTAAATTCCAAATTTCATCAAAATCGGTTTAGTAGTTACGGAGATACGAACATTCACACACACACAGACTTTCGCATTTATTATATTAGTAGGATAGAGAGGATAATGAGATGATGAAGGTAACCAAGAAAGAACCAAACACAAACTTGCCCCCACCCTACTGGTTTAATTTTTTGTTAAGTACAAATTGCATCGTTACGAGCAGACATAGGAATGACCACAGCATGACCTGCAGATGTTTGAAAAGGGTCTGCGCTCATTAGTTCACGGGTGGCTGATAATTTCTTCCTGTCCCGTACTAAAGGGAAGCTGATTAATACGTTTTTATTTGATTGGATGACGCTATATGTTCTTTTTCTTTGATAGAATTTTAGAAAAGTAAACAAGGATTCGCTATTTAGATAATACTAGCTTCTGCCCACGGCTTCGCCCGCATGGTGGAAAGTTTGTGAGGATGGATGTTTGTTACTCTTTCACGCAAAAACTACTGAACGGATTTTGATGAAACTTTACTGTAATATAGATTAACGATAAATCATTTATCGGAGCTAAAAGTTTTAGGCTCGATATTAGCATTTATCAAACTTACGCGATTGGAAAACATAAAATAATAGTTTAACGGGTCTTTATCGCGTTTACTTTTTATATACAACGGTATTAGTACCTAAGGGGCCGAACTAGGGATCAACGAGGACCTCTGTGGCGCAGTGGCGAAGGCCCGCCTGAGACGCAGATGCGGGTTCGATTCCCGTCGCGGGATAAATGTAAGTATCTGCAAATATTTATCTCGGGTCTGGATTTTTTCTATGTATAATATGTAGGTATTTAAAAAAAAAGTATATAAGTAGTATATCAGTTATGTAATTCCCATAATACAAGCTCTGCTTAGTTTGGGGCTAGATGATGCTACGTGAAAATGTTCAGCATTATTATTATTATAACTAGGTAGATCACATTGTTGCCAAGCAGGACAAGAGCTGCACAGAACAGACTGGAGTGGCGATAGCTTAAGGTTGTTGGTTACAACTAGCTACTAATGATGATGATTATAATATCAGTCGATTGATAAATAAAAAACACTCTTATTGGAATTTTCACTGATCCAAAACATACTGTACATACGGTATAGAAACATTTAAAAACTCCACTCGTAATATATCAAACAAATGCAACTACTCCAAAACTTTCAATAGGCCCTCATGCAATTCAATGGACCACTCCAAATTTCCGAATACGTTGACTCCCGTTGAAAAAAATCAGACAACATCCAAGTTCCGCTGAACTCCAGTCTTCTCTCTCGTCAAGGCTTTTGTTAACCGTTGGGAGGTCAAGTGTGCCTGGTTGATTTACAGGGAGGGATCCAGTAACAATATCGCAATTTATCAAACGAGCTACATTGTCGACTCCCCTCTTCCACCTGTCTCTGTTTTCATCTACATAGAAAGTTACAGGGTCAGCTTGAGGAAATTGCTGATTTATTCAGTGAGGTTATTTAGTTGTGTGAATGGTGCTTGAGAAATAAACGTTGATGTCTTTCATTTTATCGACGTACCTATCCTTAAAAGGCTCTGAAGAACCCTTCAAAATATGAGAGAAAACACGGAGTAGTCCATGTTTTTGTAAGACGGGAGTGAAGACGGCAAAGGTAACAATGGCATTTTTAGAAGACCTTTTTTTTATTAAATGTTTACTCCATAAAACTGAAATCTTATTTGGCAGGTAGTTAGAAATTTTGTATCATGATCACTACTTTTACACACAAGAACTTAACAGGAGTTTTTTTAATAGCATAAACTCTAAATAGCATTGATCAGATTGAAAAAAATCCTGACACAAATGGATTCGAATTTTTTATCAGAGTAACAATGAAAAATCAATTTAAATTTAATTTGTCCCCAGTCCGACCCATTCTGCAGTAAATGCACGCCAAAAAGCTTGCAGGTGATGTTTTTTATTAAATTTTTTCGTGAACTCCACCCCGAATCGAAATTAATTTCAGCGTGTTTGCCGTCTCTGTATTTACACAATTTACTGACTCGTAATGGCTTTAAATTATATAAAAAGTTTAATTAAACACAGCGCAGACTACTTTCGACTTAATTTTATCACATAACTTAAATTAACAAGCAAAAATCCTCATTTTCTGAGAAAATTTACGATAGAAAAATACAGGCACAGAAGAAATGCTGTAATGAATGAAAATTTCAAATAAAATTCAATCAAAGATAGAACAGAGAAATAATAATGCAAATCACTATTGCGGAACAAATAAGCTATAAGAGACGGCGACATTACAAAAGGAAGGTATAAAAACGAGGTTTCAATAATAAATTATCAAAGGAGGGCCGAGGTGCCTCCCTTGTGCGACCCCAGAGAGCGACACCTCCTGGCGTCTTCCTTATTGTGTGTACTTTGCCGTACTGTTTGGTGCAAGTGACAAGTATTCACCGGTTAGATCTGAATTCAAATCCTACTAATATTATAAACACGAAAGTCTGTGAGGATGGATGTTTGATACTCTTTCACGCAAAAACTACAGAACGGATTTTGATGAAACTTTACAGTAATATAGCTTATACATCAAAATAACACATAGACTACTTTTTATCCGGGTAACACGCGAGCGAAGCCGTGGGCAGAAGCTAGTTATATATAACATTATTTTTGAATGAGCAATATTCTATTCTTCAACTACTCAAAAAATAAATGTAGGGTAAATAAAAAAACAATTCACTGTGTATAAATATATATATATATATATAACTAGCTTCTGCCCACAGCTTCGCCTGGATAAAAAATAGCCTATGTGTTATACTGATGTGTAGGCTATATTACTGTAAAGTTTCATTAAAATCCGTTCAGTAGTTTTTGCGTGAAAGAGTAATAAACATCCATTCTCACAAACTTTCACGTTTATAATATTAGTAGGAAGGATTATAGAGACTTAATCTCATTAATTCGACCTCCACAGCGCAGGGAATCCTGGTGTGAAGATCAAAATTATTGTTTACCTGCCTACCTAGTAATTATTTAAGTAATATCAGTTATTGTTTTATAGCAATAGATGCCTACCTATGTTATGTTATGTAACTAAATTATTACCTTCCTGTGTTAAGTCAATATAATCTAGTGTTAGGTCCCTCAGCAGTCATAACAAAATTATGAACATAAAATACGAAAACCACGAACTCGATATATTTTGCACCAAACGCGAATACGCGTTCACGCAACTTCCTTGCTACAAATTAGCGTTGGAAGTAGGAACAAGACAAAGAAAATGCCCCAAGGGTGGCTCCGTGCCGTAATCAGCATCATGTGGGCGCGCGACGGTGACTGATTGGGACAAGAGGATATTAATGAAGTCAGTTTGTAAAGTAACGATTGTGACATATTCAAAGTTTATATTGCTATTAATCATAATGATTTTGAGAGTGCTATCGGGATGGTAGGAAATAATGAAGTCAGTTTGGAAAGTAACGATTGTGACAGATTTAGTTTATATTGCTATTAATCATAGGTAATAATTTTGAGAATGCTATCGGGATGGTCGAAAATAATGAAGTCAGTTTATAAAGTAACGATTGTGACATATTCAGAGTTTATATTGCTATTAATCATAATGGTTTTGAGAATGCTATCGGGATGGTAGAACATAATGAAGCCAGTTTGGAAAGTAACGATTATGACAGATTTAGAGTTTATATTGCTATTAATCGTAGTTAATAATTTTGAGAATGCTATCGGGATGGTAGAAAATAATGAAATCAGTTTGTAAAGTAACGATTGTGACAGATTCAGAGTTTATATTGCTATTAATCATAATGATTTAGAGAATGCTATCGGGATGGTAGGAAATAATGAAGTCAGTGTGTAAAGTCACGATTGTGACAGATTTAGAGTTTATATCATTATCTATCAAAATGGTTTTGAGAATGCTATCGAGATAGTAGAATAGAATCGCATATGGCGAAGGATCTAGATCGCGTAAGTGAAGTTTGAACGCAACCTGAACTTATATATATATATATATATATATATAATATATAATATAATATAATATATATACTTATATATATATATATACTAGCTTCTGCCCACGGCTTCGCCCACGTGGCACCCGGATAAAAGTATCCTATGTGTTATTCTGATGTATAAGCTATATTACTGTAAATTTTCATCAAAATCCGTTCAGTAGTTTTTGCGTGAAAGAGAAACAAACATCCATCCTCACAAACTTTCGTGTTTATAATATTAGTAGGATATATATAACTTAATATGTATTATTGGGTGTTTATATTGATGAACTTACAAAAAAATCTATAAGTAGTTTATCAAACATGTTGTTCCCATACTACAACAAGCTCTATTTTGTTTGGTGCTAGATGATGCTGTGTGAAAAATGTCTAACATTATTTACTATTTAATTATATAAAACCTCCAACAAACAACTGTCGGTTCTAGGCCTGCGGGCAAGTGGCTCAGATGGATCAGACCGGTGGTAAATCTTCCCCTTTGCAATAATAGGACCCTTTTACCAACTGTTTTCTCCATAAAGCAATAGAACTACGCGTTTTTATACAAATAAAAACGTTTTTATCGTTGTCAGTAACGACCGTGAAAATATGCCAAGATACCATCTTCACACCGAAATATCGATTTAAATTAGACGGATTGGGCCTCAAGGAAATTAATGAACACAGTTTCAAACTGAGGGCCAGATTCAAAAGTAGCGATTTTGACAAAATGGGAGTTTATTATGTTAATAAATAAGACTTTGAAAGGACCTTTGGAAGATAGTATAAATTACAAAACTAAAGTCTGGCCTTTTAAAAAGCTTTTGCTTTTATTATGTACGGTAATTCAAGACCATATAATAGATAGTTTTTTTTTTTAAATAGATAGATAAAACTTGAACACCTGCGTTGCTTACAAATTCAAACAGCAATTTACAAGCTCATCGCAGAAGTGCAATGAGCGGTATTACCGCAAATAGCGTCCTCTTTCAGACAACATTTGTATGGACAGGAATTGCTTTTAAGTGACGGTTGCAACCATTTTACATTAAGGAAGGTAAACATGAATATGAATCATCATCATATATTTATTATTTTTTATTACTATATTCAATTTGATCTGATATATAGGTTCAAATATGTGAGTTTGTGTATGTAATATGTATATATTTATGACGTAGATTATATTTAGATAAAGGTATTAGGCATTATATCAAAATAATGTTTAATTTGTTTTTTTATGTTTATTTTTCACACTTTTATTAAGGCAATAGCACCGTCATTATTTTTAAATAGTTCTCTCCATCCTAAGGTTATCTGGAAGAAATCGCTTTCAGCGATAAGACCGCCCATTGTGCATATTTTTTTTTGTTGTTCTTTTTACTATGTTTCTGTGTGTATACTGTAAATTGGTGTTATGCACAATAAAGAGTTTATCTATCTATCTATATCATGGCCTGTCGAAGCCCACTGCTAAAGTCCACTTTCCCTAAGGAGCGCCACGACAAACGATCTTAAGCTAACAGAGTTTTTGGAATAATCGAATTACGGTAAAGGATTTTTTTGTTTTTGTTAAATCGCGAAATTTTTGTTTATATTCATGGAATTCCTGACGTTAAAAAGGCTTTTCTGGTTTCATGATCATAGGTTGCTTAAATTACATGTGTCTAAACATACATTTCAAAAACGATTACTATCATCACAACATTATTTAGAAGGAAACGTGATGTAAATAAAAAAATAATCACTCACTGTTTCATTAAAGTCTAGCAGTAAGGTGTTTTTCAATCTTATAAATTAAGAGACTTTAAAAGAAGAAAATTCTTAATTGTACTCTTGCCTTATTAAAAAATACTGATTTTTATTATCATTTATTTAATTTATTCAACAAACTTTCGCTGCATGACATTTTGTTATTTTTCTTTCCCCAATCATGACATAGGTACTTGTTGCCAGCAGCTTTACAAGCGTTGAGTCGTACTTACATACTTTTACCCCCATTTCCCCCTTAAATGTGATCCAAAAACCCTGAAACACATTGTTATTTATTTATAATAAGTAAAGTAGGCTACTATTAAAATTTTCAAATTCCTACTTTTTAAAGAACCGATACTCCTATACAAACGTCCACCCCCATTTCCCCACATAACGTGAAAATTTCCAAAAATCTTTTATTAAATATGCTTAAATTATAAATTAGCAGTTTTTGCTGTGTTTTGATAGATCAGTCAGTCAGTCAGGACCAACGATTTTATATGTATATATTTTCTCCTACCACAATTTGGAATAACGATATTTTCATACTCATCGTAAACGTTCACGTTATTAAGTACCAACATCAAACGAATTTTTGTAACGTCAAATATCATCTTTGATGTCTCAATCCGTTTTCGTCGTGACTTTTTCATCTCGCAATGTAATAGCAAAACATTTTCCATTATATTCTGCAATAAATATTATATTATCGTTTATTTGAAAATTCCCGTTTATGATCGCAAGGTATTCCTGTTATTTAGCGCTGCCGCCCCCGTTTCTATTGAGATGGAACAGGGATGGAGTAAGGCTCAGTTCAGTCAGTCTTTTAATTACGAGTTAATGTTACAAATTTTTCAAAAATACGTGTTTTTACATCACCGATTGCAACGCCCCCTAGATACTTATATAGAAACTATTTAAAACATCATTGAAGGGGCAGAAGATAAGCCGTTTCTGTGATAAAGATAAATAATTGATCTTAGAAACTTTCAGATTAAGATAAATAATTGATCTAAGAAACTGATTCGGTACAATAGTTAGTTAGTAGTATCTTAAAATCCTATGTTAGGTATGTCATGAAACTAGATTCTCTAACTGTTTAAATGGTTACAGATAAACAAATAAATAAACAAACAAATTCATACGTCAAACGTATATACAGGCTCCTTACGTCGCAGGAAAAAAAACGAAGGTACATAAACCATTTATACGAAAGCCCTTGTGTTTCTCTAAAGTTTTATCTCTAGGGGTATTTTGACCCTCTCTAGGGATATTGACCCGTTCGTCTGTTCCTCAAATCCACCCTAGGTCAGGAAATATTTAATAAAAACCGATTTCGCTTCGAGATACTCAGCGCTTTCGCCGTTCTCGGCCCGAGTTATTGTTCGAAATGGCCGATGGAATTTTTTAGAGTTATTACGAGTTCATAAAACCGGTATGTATAGATCTTAATTTTCGATCAATATTTTAAGATAGACATTGCTTTTTTTATTTACCGATTGGATAGGTATTATATAAATTATTCCAATAAGCGGCGATGAGTAAGCAATCCGATACTTTATCATGATCTGATTATACAGTCCGTTCCATCCGAAGTTTGTCTGGTAGAGATCGCCAATCAGCGATAAGACCACAAATTTTTTAACACTCCCAAAGTTTGCAAAATGTATTTTCTATCCACGTAGAATGCTGACTTTATTCCTACACTAAGTTATGCTCACGGCGTCGCCTGTTCGGTACATGGATAAAAAGTAGCCTATAACAAAGTTATCATACAACTAGTCACATACGTAGTTCTGACCCACACTAGGATTCACTGTGTCGTGGGTACCTGGAACTACGATTACCGCGGTACTACAACGCCCAGAAATAAGAAATAACATAGCATTCAAACGTTTGCCACGCAGCGAGAATCGAACCCGCACCGCCGTCTCAGTCGATAACTCGCTTCGCCACTGAAGTCGCCAAATGTATGAATTTCGATAACGAACTTATTTCAAATTTCATCTAAATGGGATCGAAAATGAGATGGAGAGATGAGTCCACGAAGTTCAGAGCAGATTGGCCCATTTTAGCACAGGAAAGGAACGAAGCAAGGCCTTTGCCCAGCAGTGGGGCATTGAGGGAATAAAATAAATAATAAAGGTAAATTAAGTAACTAATTGAAGTGAAAAACTATTATTTCTATAGGATCTCCAAAATCACATAGACAGGTAAATTAACACCGATTCCTCGCGGCCGATGATTCGGCAACAAACTCAGCTAAATTATTCTTTTAATGATTTTTGTTTACAAAATTCTTATTAACTATATTATTTTTTGACTAGGATACTCGGCAACAAACATCCAATTTCCATCCATAATTTTTAATATTTAAGTAGCATGCAAAACGTGGCTTTTTGTCATATATAATGGTTGTTTTAAATATCCGTAGATTCAATAAATAATGCTGGTAATTTTCACACAGCACCATCTAGCCCCAAAGTAAGCAGAGCTTCTGTCAAAGTCAAAGTCAATAGGTTTTTATTCATTGCAATCACAAGGGTCATATAGAAATCACAAGGAACGGGAACTACATGACTGATATACTACTTATATTTTTTTTTGTAAATATATTCCAACATATTATACATAGAAAACAAACAGACAGGAGACAAATATTTGTTTTTATAAACATTTGTCCCGCAGCGAGAAACGATCCTGCAACCTTCTGCGTCTTAGGCGTGCCTTCGCCACAGAGGTCGTCAAATATTGACAGAATCATCAGATTATATTCGAGGATCCCAATAAGAGGAACTGCCCTTAAACATATATAATCCTTCTACTATTATAAACGCGAAAGTTTGTGAGTATGGATGTTTGTTACTGAACGGATTTGATGAAACTTTACAGTAATATAGCTTGTACATCAGAATAACACATAGGCTACTTTTTATCCGGTTACCACGCGGGCGAAGACGTGTGTAGAAGCTAGTCTTATCTATTAATATATATTAGTTAGTTCATAATGTCGTCACTAGCCTTCTGTGTGTATAATTGAAATGACATCCTTAAATCTACAACACGAAGAACGAAGCATTTTACAATCCATGACCATCCAATTAATTATCTCCTTTCATCTTCAAACGAAGACCGAATCAAAACCAATAATTACCTTAAACATCAGAACGTGGCCCTATTACGGGGAAAGTCATTGCTCCGGGACGTGAAATGTCCCTTTTGCGAGTCCAGGGTTCTCAGCACAAAAGCCTGTGTCATTTACTATAGACTTGCAAACCGACGTGAGCTTTATGATAATGATTCTGGGTTCAAAATGGTCTACACTATATAATCATATAATATACTGCTGGACATTTTCACACAGCATCATCTAACATCAACGTTAGCAGATCTTGTGTTATGGGAACAACATGACTGATTTTTTGTAAATACATACATATTTTAAATAGAAAATGCCCAGACCAGAAACAAATATTTACAGATCTTAAAAAAAATTGTCCCGGGCGAACCCGCAACCTTCTGTATCTTAGGCGGGCCTTCGCCTACTGGCTACAAAAGTCGACAAATAGGATAATATTATAAATTTGTTTTATAAAGTATGTTTGTAAGTTTGGATGTCTCCAGACCTACTCATCAAATTTCATTTCAATCAATAAAATGGACTTTCAGTGTGGACTGGGCATATAATATATTACCCCGTTAAAATATAAGGACTTTTTGTGGACAGCAATATTGGAACGTAAGTCGACGAAAAAACGGTCGAGTGCGTTTCTTACCTTAAGAGCTACTTTTAATCGGCTACTTTTTGCCCGGGTATATCGCGCGAAGCTGTGGCTAGTTAATATATAAATGAATAAACATCTAACAGATACATACATGACCCCACACTAGGGTTCCCTGTATCGTGAGTATCAGGAACTAGGAGATATTTGGGGACAGTTGCTTGCACTATTTTGTTTATAAACATATCAACCAAATACATTAATTACACATAGATAATCAAACAATAAGAAGAAAAAAAAAACACATTAATAAAAATAAAATTTATAGTCACGTGATAATCATAATGCATGCGATATTTGTGTTGGATATTTAATCCTACTATAAATAATCTTACTAATATTATAAACGTGAAAGTTTGTGAGGATGGATGTTTGTTACTCTTTCACGCAAAAACTACTAGACGGATTCTGATGAAACTTTACAGTAATATACATTATACATCAGAATAACACATAGGCTACGTAGGCAGAAGCCTACGGATTCGCCCGCGTGGTACCCGGATAAAAAGTAGTAGCTAGTGAGTAATATTTGTGTTGAAAGTTATTTGGAGACGAATCGGTCTACCCTCCTTTTCACTAGTTTATTGGAAACTATAGCAAAATATCCAATATAAACAGTAAGCGGTGAAATAAAGCCAACCCCACACAGCGACCGCATGGGCTTCCATTCTTCCCGGCCGCAGTATGATGCTAACTCGTAATGGTTTTCAAAATCGAGATCTTCGAACACTTACGAGAAATTACATAATATTTGTATCCTCAAAATAAAATCACAACGTACTCCTTAAACTGGCTTAATATTGTTTTTGTAATTGAAATTTCACTCTCCGTTTTGTCTCTATCGACCTCTGCATCTTTTCACCCCATCCTTCTGTTTTATGAGAAATGTATTTGTTTGTATGTAATTATTATTTTGACAAAATCTTAGTAAATCCATCAAAGAACTCTGGGTACAGCGGAGATAAATACCGAAGTACTCAATGGCCGAAGCACGAATCATTTATGTAAAAGTAACGCTTGAAAAGCTTATCAAATACCTACATTAATATCGTTGATTTACAGACTGATTGACAATCAACGTACAGCCTAAGTCGTAAAACCCAGAGACCAGAAATTCGGAAGGTAAGTTCCTTTTGATATTTAGGGGTGAAGAAAGAAAAGAATTTCCGAAAATCAATCCCAAGTGGACGCAGCCAGAACAAGAAGTATTTAAGTTAAGTAACAAATACGATCTCTGTGGCGTAGAGGACGAGTGCCCGCCTGAGATGCAGAAGATTGCAGGTTCAATTCCCACCGCGTGACAAATGTCTGTATGTAAATCTACAAATATTTGTCTTGGGTCTGGGTGTATTTACAAAAAAAACGTATATAAAGTAGGATATCAGTCATGTAGCTCCCATAACACAAGCTTTGCTTACTTTCGGGTAGATGATGCTGTGTGAAAAATGTCCAGCGTTATTAATTATTTAATAAACTACACGCAAACGTAATACATTTAATTTAACTTATTATAAATGCCAAAGTTTGGACGTTTCCTTGTTCTAATAATCAGTTTAACCGATTCGAGTGACATTTGGATTAGGTATAGTTTGTGACTTAGAACAACCAATACGCTACTTTTAATCCGTAGCGAATGGAAAGTCATTTTAATGACAAATTTGAATCATTTTGAACGACTTTCATTTTACTACCTTCTATTTTCCTGCCCATCTGGCCGCAGTATAAAAGCAAAATGTTAAGAAAGTCCAACCTACGTCTCGAGCTCTTCAGTCAAATCCATATCGCTCACGTAAGGTTAAGGTGACCCAATCGTGCTAGCCCCTCATTACGTCCTCAGACCTCTGCTGACCCCTCAGGCCAGTTTTATTAATGGCTACCTGCTGAAGTGCTACTTCCAGTAACTTGCTTTTGATGGGGATCCGCCCGTTTTGGGGACGTCTCGGTTTCCACTCGAACGAGCTTTGAAAAGGAAATTAAGTAGAGTTCTTAGTTATGAAAAGAGCCTCAGCGAGGCGCATACAATCTTTTCACCACACGAGTCCTTTCAGCAACGGCCACTAGAACTCTGCTAATGGAATAGCGTAATTCTTATTGCCGATAACGATCGTCCTTCTACATATTTCTTGAGCTGAACGTTGGTTTTTGAAGATGAGAAATTTTAATGTACATATTTTACTAGCATGGTATTTTTCTGGGCGTAGCCGTGGGCGGGCGCCCACGGCTACGCCCGCGTGATACCTGGATTAAAAGAAGCTTTCATTTTAATGAAATCGGTCCAACGGTTCCGAAAATTATAAACAATATACAAACATCAAAACATCAAATTTTTCGCAGTAATAATATCAGTAAAATTGTATGATTCTTCATTACCGCAATTTTGTGTAAGCAATGTTGAATTATAGTGTATGGATGTGCATATGCCTACCTCCTCGCGGAACCTGCTGATTTCGTACCTGCGTATCTGAGGGTTATGCCCAGCTTAGGGTTATATATCTTGAGCGTGATTGTATACTTACGTAACGAGAGGTTGATAAAACGCTTTGGAACGAATGATTTATTTAATACAATTTAGATTATTTTACCCTTCTTTCATTGATTAAAGTCCCCTAATCTGCGATTTAAAGTCCCTTCAAAATTAAGTACTTGTGCATAATAAAGGAATTTAGGATCGCTTTCTACCTAGACATTGACCCGTGTAAAAACATAACGACAATCAAGGGTAAAGAAATTCGAACTTTACGGCCAAGGTGATAAGCTAGAGTTGGTCGCGGCATAAATAATTTCGGGGACAGAATAAATAATGTAAAACTCTCTAAGTTGGCCGATGGGATTTAATTTAGGCTTAATAGCTATCTTCGAGACTCCAGAGGTTCTTAAAATCTTAATTGAATTTGTAAAATAAAGCCTACTGAGCTATTTATCCTTTTCCATTTCTGAAATCTAAACCATAAAAAAGTTAGTTTTTGCAAATTTTTTGAAACCCCTAGTGGACCAACCGATGTCTTCTTGCGTATAATATTTCTCCTTATATTTCTTTATTGTACACTGAAATTACACCGATATATAAAAAAAATATTAGGTAAGGCATGTACAAAAGCAAACTTAACCATAAAAAATGTTTTCTTCCAAAAACCCTTTGAGGAAAGAGAGAGAGAGAGAGAAGTGATGAAGCTGGTGAAGATGTACAAGACAGGTAAGAAGAAACCAAATATTATTATACATACCTACTTGAACTACCTAAAGTAAAAAACAAAGTAAACTAACTAAAAGTAAAGTTGTGTCGTGAATAAAAAACGAGACAAAATCAAACATTCAGATTCGTTTCATAACCTCAGTCCTTAATTTCAATTTAAAAGTTAATGGGTACTCACTGAACGGAACGGACAGAATTAAAAGGTGAAATTACAGGAATTTAGATTCGTTTGACGAGGCAACCAAAGTAACTCTTCAAAGTATTAAATCGTCCACCTTCGCTCTTCCACGAATAAGATGCCTTAGAACTTGCATGGACTATGAAACAAATGGGGTGCGGTCCCAGTTAAGGTCATAAGCGAAGCGGTAAGAGAATTTTGAATAAATAAATAAACTCTCAGCTATTCATATTGTAAAAACGGGAATTTTCACGTTCTGCACTATCGGTGAAGTCATCTGGTGCCTTCACCGATAGTGAAGTTCAAGTAGATAGTAAAGTTCAAGATAGTTTTTGGAATAAAAAAAATTCCCAGCTGTTACATACATAGTCCTGACCCTACTCTACGAAGGAACTACGAGTACCTTGGTATCACAACAACAGGACCCGGAACCAATATCTGTAGAACATGCAAATATATATATATCCCGCAGTGAGAATCGAATCCGCACCTGAACCGGTTACTTGTCCATCGCGCCACCAACGTCGGCATAATCTTTTTATAGGCGCATAAGGTGGTTTTAATTTCGTCAAGCTGTGTTAGACTAGTGGACGGTACCCCGGAGATTTTGGTTTGGAACCCGATCGTGCACCTTTTGAGCACATGTTAATGAATATGCACGAGCATATTCATTACACATGTGCTCAAAACGATGAAAGAAACATGGCAAGGAAACTGGCATTACCTAGAACCAAAAATTTTAAGGCTTGTGGTATCGTTTGTTGTTCCTATTGGAATAATCGGATTTCATTTCTCCTTTTGAATATTCTATAGGTGAATCATAAATCGCTACATACGTACCACGACCCAACACACCACGTGCTGCCTCAATCAACGACGATGACGACCTCTGTGGGGCAGTGGGCGAGGGCCCGCCTGAGACGCAGAAGGTTGCGGGTCATTTTAATTCATCGTCATCGTCTCGACGATGAATAAAAATACTTTATTGTAAACCTTATGATAAATAATAACACATCAAAATAAAAGTACAATGAGCGGTCTTATCGCTTAAAAGCGATCTTTTCCAGACAACTATTGGATGGAGAGGATTACTATGTGATTTTGAAGTAGCTGGGGTGTACTTTATAATTATAAACACACAACGAATGACAAATGTTTGTGGCGGGTCTGAATGATTTCAACATCCTGTGAGACAATCATAAATCGCTACATCTCCGACCACGGCTCAACACATCTTTGGTACATAAAAGGTTCACATTAAGACACAGGTCACGTCCTGCCCGTTTTGAGTAGCTCCGACAATATTAGGGCGGAATACCGTGCGGTTTTTTAACTTATTATTGCCCTGAAACCCCATTTTGTCTATACGAGTCATAAAATGGCTTTATAGGACAATTATGGGACGCTTATTATACCGCCTTGGAAGTTTTTCGCGCTGATATGAGCGGTATTGATCTGTTTAGGAGAACGAGTATGAACAGGTCTGGAGATAAAAGTTTTATGGGTAAGCTGTGTTAGTTTTTGAGGAGGATTGAATGTACGCTTGGCTGTAGGTAGGGTAGAATAAACATAAACAATAGGTATAATTGAATAGTATAATTCGGTATAATCGCGGAAACCGATTATATACTTACTACCTTCTTCCCACGGCTTCATTCGCGTGGTACTCGGATAAAAAGTAGCCTATGTGTTATTCTGATGTATAAGCTATATTACTGTAAAGTTTCATCAAAATCGGTTCAGTAGTTTTTGCGTGAAAGAGTAACAAACATCCATCCTCACAAACTTTCGCGTTAATAATATTAGTAGGAAATATATTACAAGGTAATCTTAGGATAAAGAGAAATAAACGAAAATCGTAGAGGATGACACTGCATCATATATAAAGTGACTGAGAGATAATACCGCTTTGTTAATTCGAATAAATAAATAATAAAAACATGTATTTCTTATATTTAACTTGAACTCAAAACGGTAAAAGAAAACACCAAGAGGAAACTGGTATGCTCTAGAACCAAAAATTCGAAGGCATTTATAGAGTGTTGCAACCTAACCTATTTCATTTCACTGGCAAGTCCATGACGTCATTTCCGTACAGGCTCTTTTTATTCACGTGACAGAAATATAAATATTTTTTATTTGCAAAAATGGGTGTAATATAACATATTATATTATACTCATTTTTGACATGCTATAAAGTAGAAAATGGAGGACACAAAATTAAATTAATAATTAATTTAAAAAATTTGATATAGGCACTTATTGAAACTATTAGAAGTTCTAACATAGATAGGTACGCGCATTTTATGAATTTTTTTATTTAAAGCTTGATTATAAATTATTATTAATAAAAAAGAAAACACAGATCAACTACTTCAAAACTAATTGAAATTAATAAATGACTGAATTAACTAATCAAATTATTATTAATTTATTGTTAAAATTGATCGTTTAAACTCGTCATATCGTGATACTCGTCATATCTTACAAGGCGCACTAAATCCCATCACCATACAAATTCTTTCACTGAGTAGGTACTAGGTTCTATTCAGGGCCACCACATTTCAACCTCAATCTGGTCACCGATCACTGACCAAGAATGCAGACTGACCAAGAAAGAACCGTTGACTCGAAGAAGGTTGCACGTTGTACTTAACAAAATAAAAACATGATTTGTACGATAGACTACCAAAAATTTTACAAGCTCCGTATTTTTCAAATTAATACCTAATGGGAAAGGTAAGACGGAGAAGTTCCATCAAAATATGTCAAATCTTCCGAACTTTAGACGTTATTGTGGTCGGTAAACAGCTGCACAATTTTCCACCAGAAAGGATGATTAATTAAACCAACTAGACCGCCTCGTCTTTGTGTATTATTTCGCACGAATTTAACCCCAAGTTTATACTTGAATAGAGAATAAAATCGCGCACAGGCGCTGTCTCGGCTAAAAAAGGTAGACCACTTTGATTGATCTCACCTGTACATAGAAATTTCTTTATCGGATTGGCAGAGAATTGGCGGTCGTTTGAGCGGAAAAAATCCTGTGGAGAACAGAATAATCTTCTTGCAATTTTACCATCAGACGTAGTTTGTACTCGTAGTTATGAAAGATGGAGATAAAAACAGTGTTGGTTATGATTTCAGCTTTTCCCCAGGTGGTATCCGGATAAAAATAAAATGTTATGTTATTCAAAGATCAATCTGTATATTCTACTTTTAATTTTATTAAAATCTGTTTAGGCGCTACTTCAGTTATCAGTTACAAACATCCATGGTAATAGCAATTATAATGAGTAGATTTGAAGTAAAACACAGAAAGTCTGTTTTTTTAGTATTACCTCTATAATCGCTCTGTGAGATACTAAGCGGTTCGTGGCTACCTATAAAAATTGCAATATCATCTATTTAAAGTCCTCAGACATAACATAGGCATAACGTCTTTTACATACGCATAACGTCTTTCACTAAACTTAAAATTTTAAAAGCCCACACGTAATGTTTTTCACCGGTCCCTTTGTCAGCCCAAACGACATTTAGAAAACTCGCAAAAAAACAAGCCACCATCAAATACGCGACCTTATAAAACGTATAATCGGTAACGAGTGCCTCTGTACATTTATTCGTCTGTTTATTCAGTACGACGGGGCCCGCCGACTCGGCAATAAAAACATTTCCATGGCCCGCGTTAAAACAGAGGCGAAAGTGAACGCCCCAGGAATAATCAATACAGCGAGCGTTCGGCTCGTCGGGCGCAGGTACAGGGGACCCCCCGCTTCCCCGCGACACGCCCGTAGGGGTCATAGACTAGACAGATAGACGAGAGAATACTTTTAAATATAGAACCGCGTGTACGGAAACTACGGAAGCGTACGTGGAATTACTCATTACTGCATGTTAGTTGAGAATTTGATATAAATTTAAAGTTTTTTTGTCGCTCTTACTATACAGTTGGTTAACATTGATGCTTTGTCTCTTTCTGATTTGACTGTATCATTTTCAATTGTATATGTAAAAAACAAAACACATTATCTAAACAACGGTTAAAGGAATCTTTATAAGTAAAAAAATAAGTTGAAAGGCTTTAGGAAAGGTAAATCTGCTGTATATTAAAGAATTATTATTCATAAAATACAATCAGAGTCTTTCTTTACATAAATTATCTTGCTTAAAGAAAGGTTACCTTAGATAAAAAACTGTTAACAATCTTGGTTTTTTTATTCCTCTTTATTGAAACTTTTTACTTGCTTTTGCAAGTAAAGAGATTAGTGTTCATAGTAATTTATATTTCATAAAATAGAGTTTTATTATGATCTTTAATGAAATTCCTGCAAAGAAAACTTTTTTTCGTCAACGATATGATATAATTAGTTTTCAAGTCTTTGTCACGCTTGTATGCGGGGGAAACAGATATATTCTTGTGATGAATGACTTACGTTAAACGTTTTCTTAGTCTATGGTTGCAAATATAATGAAAATGAAGGTAAAACATTACCCAAAAAATAAATGACTGTTTCTGAAAAAAGATGTGCATTGACGACCTCTGTGGCGCAGTGGGCGAAGGCTCACCTGAGACTCATAAGGTTGCGGGTTCGATTCCCGCAGCGGGACAAATGTTTGTATCTGCAAATATTTATTTTGTCTCGGGTTTGGGTATAATATGTATGTATTTACAAAAAAATATGCATATAAGTAGTATATCAGTCATGCAGTTCCCATAACACAAGCTCTGCTTAGTTTGGGGCTAGATGATAATATGTGGAAATGTCCTGCATTATTTATTTATTAAATTTTATGACTTTTTCAAATACTTAATACATTTGAAACCTACATGAAAAGGCATTTGTGTACGATATATATTTTTTTTACTGTTTCCAAGCAATTTTAATTATTGAGCGGAAACTCGTTATCAATGTCTTGACTGTATGAACTGAATGTAGGCATATGTATAGTAAGCTGTTTGACTTTATTTGAAAAAGTCTTTATAACAAATAGAATATTTTACACAAAAATATTATACTTGAAATAAAATGTCAATTTTGAGTTTTGGTCTTCAAATTAGTTTTAGTAGGTAGTGAGTTTGCCTTAAGAGCTTGTTTATTTGTTTTTTTGTTACCGTGTTTATCCATAATGTATTTTTTTAAATGAATGAAATACTTTATAGTACACCTTAAACAAATAACAAAATCTTATTCTAAAGAAAGTACAATGCGCTAACTAATTTGTATCTATTTGTAATAAAACTAATATGTATGTCTCTGATGGTTCTTAGATAGGTTTCATCGCCACAAAAAATAAGGAGAAGCTGCAATCAATAATGGAAAATAAGTCAGAGATTATAAAACTTAAAAAAAAAAAGATTTACGAACAAACCCATAAAAATCCACCTTACAGTAATTCTGTTATATTTTCTAAAGTATTTCGAAGGTGTATCCCATAACTCTTGTCCAAAGTACAGGTAGGTCGAATAGCTTATTGAATTACCCAACCCTAGTCCATTGAAGGTCCTAATGAATGGCCCTTAGGCTCGCCGAAACTTAGTGCGGTTACAGTCGGGTGAAAATTTTCAAAAGGCCGGATATAAAGTCCATTATGTGTGTCGAGGCGGAATCTTTTCTGGTAACCCTATGTAGGGCTAAGCGTATTGTTTTATCAAATTTTAGAAAAAAAAACGAATTAGCAAACTGAAGTAGCAGTGGGCCGGTCATATCTCGCGAAGAACCGATAACCGCTGGAGTAAACGTATTCTTGAGTGGAGACCGCGACTCGGCAAACGTAGTGTAGGACGCCCTTCGGCCAGGTGGGATGACGATCTGCGAAAGACTGCAGGCAGATGCTGGATGCGGCAAGCTGAAGACAGGGCGCTATGGCGCTCATTAGGGGAGGCCTATATCCAGCAGTGGACTAATATAGGCTGATGATGATCACTGTAACAGTTACACCGATTAAGATGAAATTTGGAATTAGTCCAATTATTAGTGGATAGTCTGAGGTATGGCATCCCAAGAATGGGCTTAGTGAACGATGCTCTGCTCACGGCTTCGCCTACGTGTTACCCGGATAAAGAGTAGCCTATTAAAATAAATCAAAGTCAAAGTCAATAGGTTTTTATTCATTGAAATCACAAGGATCATATAGAAACGTTAACTTAAAAACTATACGTGAATCTAAAATGTTAAAGTAAATTTACGCCGGTTCCTCGCGCGCGACCAAGCATAAAAGAATCAGGCAACAAACTCTGCTTGGTTATTTTTTTGATGATCTTTCATTCAGCTTTAGTGTGGTGCCAATCGAACGTAAATGAACGAGACTCATTTATAGAAAAAAGTAATAGTCAGAGACTTAAATAAAGTCTAAAAAGTATCAACCTAAGTTCTTATGACAACACACTATACGCTTTATAATATTAATGCTTAACTTATTCTTAAAAAATATGATACCACAGATATACCATTTCACAATTAAGCTAACGAATCGATTCAGCCACTACGGAGATTACTAGCTACAAACATCTACACATCTTTATAATCAATTTTTATCAACTTATTCTTCTCTCTAAAACCCATGAACTTTATATGAAAATACTTGCTTTTTTGCCGGATGTTGTTACAAAAGCCGGATTCTTTCGGCTAATATGAGATTTCTGGAAGCCTTACTTAAGAACGGTTGTAGAAGGGATTAAAATAGCACGGAATTATTATAATAATTTATTGGGTTTTTAATGCGAAAGTGTTGTAGGTAGGCTTTATTGATGGGGTAAGTGAAGGGGAAGGGACTCGTGTACTTTATCGTATAGAAAGAAGAAAGAAAGAAAGAAAATACATTTATTAACCTCAAACACAACACACCAGGTGACAAAATACAAAACAAATAAATACAAACACAGAAATGTGTCAATAAAATACTACAAAAAAAATGTGTTGTGTGGGGTCAAAAGGTCCCTATCTCAGCATTATGCTGCACCAAACCTAAGAAAGGTGTAAAATATAAAACAAGACATTAAATGTCAAAAAACCGATTTCCTCACGTGCTCGAATAAAAAAAAGTAGCCCACAAAAATATTTCGGCTAGTCGTTTCGGCTATATATCTTTATAGGACCTCTTCGGGACCATTCTCTATACAACATCCAAAGAATCATAGAAATCGGTTAACAATTAGCAAAGATATAAAAGCACAAACATTTTTTTAAAAATACTCACTCTAATTAAAAACCTTCTCTTTATTTTGAAGATGTCGGTTAAAAAGAAACACACTCACAAGTCCATTTCCCATTTTGGACATTTTCAGATCCATATGTGCATATTTTTTTGAAAAAACCAAGTATGTAGTTAAAATCACGTCCAAACATTGCATTTAGCACATGCCCGCGTTTTTGCAACTAGTTATCGTTCCACGTGGCAGGCTGCAAGGCCATCGCCGCTTATTGGAACAATACCCGATGGAAGCCCACTATGGCACTATCTGCCATACCTTAAATTTTTTGGTTCTAAGCATGCAGGTTTCCTGACGATGTTTTCCTTCGCCATTAGGAGCCCGTATTAATGAGCTCATGAATTTGTCGAACGGAAAGATCCAGTCGGATACCACCCACTAGGCCAAAACGACTATCGTTGATTTATGTACGAGTATATCTACTTAGTAAAGATATGAGTAATATTCTTTAAGATTTTAAAATAGACTAGCTTCTGCCCACGGCTTCGCCCGCGTGGTTCCCGGATAAAAAGAAAAAACAAAATGTAGTTAAAGATAATATTTAGTTATAATTTAATTTAATTTCAGGTACCAGAGGTTAGTTTAAACATTGTAAAACCGAGATTAATTTGTTACTCATGTATTTTTTTTTTTATTTTATTGTTCACACAAAATCAACAGCCCTTATATATAAACAGTTCTAACCTTAATAATCTAACTTACGGCCAATGAGAGAATTACATTATTTAAAAGAAACTTACAAAATACCGACAGTCTAACATAAACAAAATCAAACAAACAAAATACAACTTACATAAATTATGTGAAAGATACAGTTAATTATAAAACAATAACGATAATACAAGATACAATTCATTTATGTATGTACATGTATCTCATTAGCGAACCATGTGTCTGTATGAGAATAAAGTTCTTTAAACCTAAAAGTAGCCTATGTGTTATTCTGATATATAAGCTATATAAGCGATATCTAAGTAAAGTTTCATTAAAGTTCATTAAAATCCGTTCAGTAGTTTTTGCGTGAAAGAGTAACAAACATCCATCCGCACAATCTTTCGCGTTTATAATATTAGTAGGAAGAATATAAAAACATTGCAAAGTTTGATCGGTTGTTACGATCTTATAAGTATTTTCGCAAAAACGGAACCTGCTACTAAGTTACTACCATTTTACTTCCAAACATTAATCAAATCAATTCAACTTTGAAACATGAATTAATCCACCAAAGACTTTACTGAGCCGATAAATTCGCGGAATTGTCCAATTTAATTAATACTAGAAACCTCAAATTCCAACTCAATAAGTTATTTAAAGGGCAAATTCGTGGGATCTTACGTTCAGTTTTCGGGTGTGTTTACATCGCAACGGGATGGGTTCGGCACGGAGCATTCAAACCAGCCAATGAGACAAATAAATACACTCTTTGTTGCACACCAAAGAAAAAAAACATAGGATTTCATAAACATACACGATGCAATCGGCGGCCTTATCGCTAAAAGCGATAATGAGGGTTTTTTATTTTTAACCAAGCGTCATAGAAGTACGAGTATGATTCAAAACTAAGCAAGTAACATTCAGCAGGTCCTGCTAACGAGAATCGGTGCGAAGAATTTTCAAAGATAACTTTATATGGATGACATATCGTCGGCTAGCTAACAACACCGCTCAAGTCGAAATTTTGCTGTTTTGACATTTTTATGCCATTGGATAGATCTTTTCACTGCGCTTCTGTTCACCAATACAAACATTGCATTTCACCCAATCACAGTTTTAATTTAGCGTTAGCGATTTCAATTCTGTGGACTTCTGCGGGGTTCATAAACAGTTTTTTGGTTGTCCTGAAAAATTAGGAAAATCGATTTACGCGGTGTTGTTAACTGGCTGACGATATTAGCATTGCCATTCAGCGTAGCAATGCTGCCAGCATTTTTGAAACGCTTTCGTCTGGAAGTGATCCAGATCAATTGATCTTTGCATAGCTAGTTCTTTCATCTGTTTTGTATACACCTATTTGTATATAGTTATATGTTTTCTCTTAAAGTGTGTACGTCTTAGGCACTTGATTTTATATCAGCGATAGCCACTTCCCCTATGTCTAAAATGCCCCTTACACTTCACCGCATTGTTAGATTAGTTTGTTGATTACTTGACTAACTTTCCGAAGATAAACTTCTTTAACTTGGGCATAATCGATCCATCATCGTGTAGAACGAATAATGGTTCTACACAAAAAAAATACATATAGTACATAATTATATACTAATATGTATAATTTTTATTATATATAAGTATATGATAATTTTGTATGGAGCCTAGCCTTATTGGTGAGAGACATGGAATATGAGACAGCGGAACAGGGAAATGTTGGAAACATTTGGAATGTGTTGCTGGAAAAAAATGGAGAGGATTAGCTGGATAAAGAAAGCTATCAGTAAAGAAGTGCTGAAACGAGTAGAGGAGAAAATAGTTTTGATGGAGATCATTCAAAACGGAAGGAAGAAGGAAAAAGATTGGACATCTTAAACGACATGATAAAGATAAATATTGTTATCACGCAAGCACGGGCGGGCCTGCATCAGTCAAAAAGAGATAGCTATATTTTTGGACGCGCATCGATTTTAAGTTATGAGCGCTGTACGCCGGATCCTTAATATTTGGCGGTACATGTTAACGTACAAATAAACACCACTGATGGCAAACGCATATACTGGCTCCTTTTTTTATACCACTAAAGTGGCAAACAATTAGGTATACGGTCCTGTTGGTAAGCGGCTACCGTAACCTTACCTTGGGAGCTTGCACCACCAAAGGTATCACGCGTGACCCTGAGATTTAACGACACCTGGTGTCACAAATAAAAATAATGACCCTGAGATTTAACTACTCCTGAGTCCTGGTGTCACAAATAAAAATAATGACCCTGAGATTTAACAACTCCTGGTGTCACAAATAAAAATAATGACTCTGATATTAAATGACTCCTGGTATCACAAATAAAAATACTGACCCTGAGATTTAACAACTCCTGGTGTCACAAATAAAAATAATGTCTTACATTCAGAAACTAAAACGAACCGGTGAAACCACGTTATACTTCCACCCTCGCCTATCGTTATAAATACTATTAGTCCCCTCTCCCCTCCGTAGGATCCTGAGGGAATCTTAGACCCGTCTCGCAATTTTCTTCGATCGAAAACTAGCCCACATTTAATCCTCGCTCCGGTTTTATTATGACGAAACAATCGGTAGCAATGCGCAAAAGCACCATTTTACAATCAAGTTTAGCTTTGCCCAAAATTTCTTGAACTTGAAGTCTTCTTCGAAAGGTGTCCACTTCTCAAGTTGTCCGTAGAAGTTATAGACATTAATAAGAATGTCAAAATAAATGGGCTTTTGCCATATCGCTCGTATAATTAGGGGACCGGAAGATATGCCCCTAAAAAAGCTATTTCCAACCTAAACTATTTATAAATTTTCTTTTTATAAGTATGTTAAATAGGTTCTTTACTACTAACAAGTGTTAGGAGGTTCTTTCTCATAATATATACCATGGTTTCTGTTTACATCTGTAACGTGGAACGCTTACAACTTACAAAACATAGGCATGTATCATAATCATGTTTGGTTATGTCTCTGGCTACACCCTACTTAGTATACTCAATACAGTCGTAAGTTTACCGAGTCGTATTTCTTTATTTTTTTATTTTTCTTTATACAACATTTCTATACATACAATAAAAGTTATCATTCTATAGCCGGTCACGCTTACAGACACAACTTTTTATTGCGAATTATGTAGCTCACGTATTTTGTACAAGTTACTATAGGTGGAACCATAAAACCACACCTAAGCAATATAACTAAAAATGATAGAAGGCATAGAATCGAAACTCAGCCTCATTTAGTCAAGCAGTACTACTCGCATTGCTGTGTTCCGATTTATAATTCCCGGGGAAATTACAAATGACTTTTCACTACTATGTGTCAGGGTCGGCAATACGCGATTTAATACTTCCGTTATTGCAAGCGCTTATAGGCTTCGATAACTTCGGTTACCGCTAACCGCTCATGTTGGAAGCGGTTCCAACATGAGGCCACATGCTTGTTTGCCATTATGGTAGTCAAAACAACAAAGTCTTCATGCAGATGTGTTGAAAAAATATCTAGATTATACCATTGCATAATCATATTATTATGTACCGGCATAATAGATGTCTTCATGGCCTCATATACAAATAAGCAAGCAGATTATGTGAAAGCCGCATTTTGTCTTCACGATGTCTTTGTGCATAAATTGTATCAACTTTGTAGTTGCATGCATTGAGTACGCTATGCTGGACCGAAAGCTACGTTAATTTAGCGCGCACCAGGAATAATCTCAATTTCCTTTCTATGATGTTGTTTTATTTTTTTATGACAAGGCAATATTTTTCCGTCAACTCCGCATTTATATGATAATACCCGACCGGTGCGGCGCTCGAAACTGATCCGGGAAGTTCCGATGAGTTCCGAAAATTCCCGAAGTACTATCGTAAATCTAATTTCGCGCCCACCTCATATTTGCCAGCGTGATGACACAGAGTAACAAAACTTCGTATGCTATTTGCAGAAAATAAGACGAACTGCTGTTTCTATAATGATAAAAATGAAGAATAAAATTTCTATAAAATCTGGTTACCCATGTGGGGTTTGAAAATTTAACTTTTGATGAGAAGCGTAAATAGTCATTTTAAGATTTTTTTCATCAACTGTTGCGCATCAGACAAATAACACCTCTACGAGAATGAAATTCATTTTTAGATCCCAGCTACATGCTTTACATAATCATGATAGTTTTAAAAGTAATTTTAGAATTTTTATTTTTCTAAGATACTGCATAAATTCTGTGAAATTGCTCGAAGATCAAGTTGGTGTACTGTTAAAACTATACTGTGCCACTTCTGCACGCCTTCTCAAAACCAACCGAGAAAGTTATGCGCGAAGGGCTGGCTACGATATTTCCTTTTTGTTTTTAGGGTTCAGCACGTAATTGGTAAGATCAGAAGTTGTATTAAAGACTTCACATATTAGGTACCATTATTGTGAACCGTGTTAAAGTGTTAAAGCTTTCCGAATAGCGTTGAAACTTTGGTTTCAAATTACCAAATGCTACGAATTCATTTGCATCTGCGTCAGTCTGAAATAGACTTTGACTATACACGGTTTTGGATGTAAAATTGCATTTTAAAGTTTACCAAATTGTATGTACCTTTTTGCACGAAAGTCACTGACACAGAACTTCCTAAGGCTAAGGAAGAATTTTTCTAATAGCTGATAATGATGATGATACGTTGTTGCAGAAATTCTAACATGCACACTACACACACACACACACACACACACACACACACCCACACACACTATTTTTTATATTTTATTTATTTAATGAGAACGATATTATACAAACACTAACACTAATTAGAGGAACAAAGAGATAATTATTAAAATTAAAATATAACTTTTGAAAATCATGATTTTGAACATAATTTTTACTAAAAAACGGGATGCAAACTCACAAATCATGGAAATTAAAAATACATTTTAAAAATAAAATGAATACTTTATAAAATAATACTTTATACTTTTTTACTATACTAAATGTATCAACAAAAAAAAATGGTTCGTTTCAAGATGTCAAAAGAAAATTCCAAACGTCTTCTCCATGTATCCGCAAACAGATTATAATGAAAGAGCGAGGGCGTTACACACAGACGCGAAGTTCATCAAAGTAGCGAACACACAGACAAATGTCGAGATATTCCCCTCGTCTCTCAACAGCTAATTAAAATATGTTCTCAGTGATGGAACAAAGTTGCATATACATGTTTACCTAGTACAGTCAGCGATAAAAGTAGATTTACAATTTAATAATAATCATTCTGATCATTTTCACACAGCGGCATCTAGCCCCAAATTAGGCAGAGCTTGTTTTATGGGTACATTATTGATATACTACTTATATACTTTTTTATAAGTACACGAAATTTTTCTATAAGTAATATCCTACTAATATTATAAACGTGAAAGTTTGTGAGGATGTTTGTTACTCTTTCACGTAAAAAGTAGTGAACGGATTTTGATGAAACTTCACAATAATATAGCTTATACGTCAGAATAACAAGGCTACTTTTTATCCGGGTACCACGCGGGCGAAGCCGTGGGTAGAAGCTAGTGTTATATACATATTCTTATAAAAAAACTATTTTTATCTTATAAAAACTGTATCTGTAAATATGTAACATTATTACTTATAGAAAACACCTAGACCGGAGACAAAATATTTGTAGATCATACGGACGTGGCCCTGACTAGCCCCGACTTGATAACCTCGCAAATCTGCATACTAAGTATGGTCTGAGGAGTTTCATCATGGGGATTACTGTCGTGAGCGTGTTTGTTTGTTGTTATGTTTTTTAGACAATAGTTTCATAATAGTTTGTTTTAGATATATGTATGTCTTAGTAAGACTAATTAATCATTAATTTATTTAATCACAAGATAAAAACCGGATAAAAAGTAGCATATGTGTTATTCTGATGTATAAGCTATATTACTATAAAGTTTCATCAAAATCCGTTCAGTAGTTTTTGCGTGAATGAGTAACAAACATCCATCCTCACAAACTTTCGCGTTTATTATAGTAGTAGGATAACACACACACAATTCTTATAAAATAAATTCCATTTATTTAGTGGCATTAGTGATTTAACAAGAAAATAAGTTAAGATAGCACGGTTTCTTATAATATCTTAATATCAAAAATAAATAATAATAATAAATAAATAAATAAATAATGCTGGACAATCCACACAGCATCATCTAGCCCCAAGCTAAGCAGAGCTTGTGTTATGGGTACTAGATGACTGATATACTTAATACAATACATTACATAGATAAATATTATTTATTATACATAGAAAATACCCAGAACACCCAGAATAAATATTTGCAGATCGTACAAACATTTGTCCCAGGGCGGGAATCGAACCCGCAACCTCCTGTGTCGCAGGCGGACCTTCGCCCACCGCGCCACGTCGGTCGTCAAAAAAATGGAAACTGTTAATCCACCTTTGTTGCTGACAGTACATATCATATACATCTAGTCTACATTATTCACTGCAACATCCGGCATCCGTAGCACATGGCGTAGCGCGAGCTACGAATTTGTAGAGGGTCTACAGTTTCATATTATCTTTGCAAGGACTTGTAGTTATGTCCTAATTCGTCGAAAAACGTAGCTCCAAGTATTGTTTAGTTTAACAACAACAGAACTAGATGTCACCACTAGTCGATTAAAACTTTATATTTATGCGTTTCGACCCGCTCTGATATATTCCGTTAGAATTTCGAGTTTTCCATCGGGCCACCGATCTTTATTACAAGATTAGGGTTATGTTATACGCGATGGACTATTATATCTCTGGATTAGTTATTCTTCTCCCGGTTTCGATCACCAACTAAAATCAGTTTAGTAGGTGATCGATTAAAACGAAAAGATCCATAATAAGTATTTTTTCCAAAAACTATCGTAAACTACTTTTTACCCGCGGCTTCGCCCGCGTGGTATGTTGATAAAAGTAGCGTATGCCTCCTTTGCACACACCTGAAGGGTAATTTTGAAAAAAAAAAACGTTTTTCATTATTTACTTTAAAGTTTATTTATACCGAGTTTTGTGTGAATAAAACCAGAAAAAAAAATCCATACAAACTTTATAACTCTCTTGCAAAAAATACAAAATATGTTTTATTATATGTATTTTAAAGTTTATTTGTACCAAGTTTTGAGCGAATCTAACCAAGGTATAAAATTTTACATAGAAACTTTACCACCCTGTATAACCCCCATATGGGCCGATGTTCGATAATTAGATAACCTATGTGTTATTTCAGAATCTAAAATATCTATATTCCAAATTTCATCAAAAATGGTTGAGTAGTTACGGAGATACGTGGTAACAAACATTCACACACACATACTTTCGCATTTACTATATTAGTAGGAAATAGGATAGTAGGATTTGATTATTAATATTGTAAAAACGGGAATTTTCACGTACCGCACTATCGGTGAAGGTATACGTATTTTTCTGTACAAAATGTTACAAAGCGATATAACCTAACCTTTTTCTGTACAAAGCGATATAACCTAACTGAGAATTATCCTTGAAATTATACAAATTGATTACAAGAAGCCAGATTACAATCGAGTAAACTGTTTTGAAGATAAATGGTAACAGACACAATTAAAGAACCTCATAGAAAATGCATATACGGACACTATACGTCGCGGGTGAAAACAATTATCTCAATGTTCTGAACCGTATCGTTGGATCTATACATTTTATATCATATGTTGTGTCGTTAGTTTCGTAGCAGATTGCTACGGACGTTGCTACGGACGTTGCTACGGGCATTGCTACGGGCGTTGCTACGAAGAATTACTTCCTAAGAGGATTACATTAGGGATCTTTTACTATAGTTTTTCAATATGATTTGTGTCTGTAATCTCTGTACTCATAGGTAGCAATAATAATATCGATCCGATAAATTGTTTTGTACGGGTTCCTAATAGAAATTTCTGGCGAACAATATGAAATACATGAAGCCATATTATTGCAAGTCAAAACCTCCAAAAGAAATGAAAATGAAAGTTTTGAAATATTATATTATTATTTATAATGTCAATACATTTAAATGCTATCCGAATAACTCTGTTTCATATTTCTAGGGGCAAGATCAAAAAGTTAGGAGAGGAAAATAACTAAGCCTAAATGGTTTTTAAAGTCCTACTGTCCTGTTAAGTTTACATCCTGCTTAGTACGCAGGGGCTATACCAACTACGCTGTTCTTTACCAGACTGGTCAACATTCGCTGGATGTTTGACCCTTCGTACCAACCAAGGCTGTTTGACCGCGGGAGATAGCTGGTTCGAGTCCCACTGAGATTGATTTTTTGGGATGTTCTAAAATCAACAAACTGTACTTTTAAAGCTTTATATTTACTTTATATTTTCGAGATGACATCTTGATGTTATGGTTTTGGGAAGTCGGTGAAACGAGTTTGCCCAAGATCGTTCGTCGTGGCACTCTCTATTAATATTTAATCACGCCTAAAAAGATTCTGCAGTTTCCAACATCTGAAGGCTGAGCGGTAAACTGTGAGCCTCCAATAAGGGACGAAGAAAGAAATAAGATCACGGCCGCAGTGTTATGAAAGCCACAAAAATATAAAAATAACTAAGAAAAAAATCTAATCTAAAATGATCTAATGATGAGGAAGGTAATTGTTAACGTGTTTGTGTTTTGTTTGTTTTCTAGATTATAATTTCTAATGCACGAAACATTCATCTTTTAATGCCATTAACCGATCGTAAGCATAACTTCGGTCCAACACAGCTACGACTAAACTCCAAAACCCATCAATTTCGCAGTTCGTTCCATTAACAAACGAATGTGTACCGGAGTTATCAGTTGGGCCCAACCACTGGACGATAACACAGTGTTCTGACCAGTAGGATAATTTGACATATGCACAATATACTATTTATTCATTAACTAGCTTCTGCCCACGGCTTCGCCTGCGTGGTAGCCGGATAAAAAGTAGCCTATGTGTTATTCTAATGTATAAGCTATATTACTGTAAAGTTTCATCAAAATCTGTTCAGTAGTTTTTGCGTGAAAGAGTAACAAACATCCATCCTCACAAACTTTCACGTTTATAATATTAAGTAGGATTTAAGAGTAGGAGAGCTTCTGTGAAAGGGCTCGTCCGGGAGAGTAGATAAATAAATAAATAATGTTGGACATTTTCACACAGTGTCATCTAGTCCCAAAGTAAGCAGAGCTTGTGTTATGGGAACTAAATGACTGATATACTACTTATATAAGTTTTTTTTTGTAAATACATACATGTTATACATAGAAAACACCCAGACCGAGACAAATATATGCAAAACTTACAAATATTTATCCCGCAGCGGGAATCAAACAAACTAACTGACCACTTAGTGGTAAGCAGTTACCGGAGCCTATATACGCTTCCAATACCAGAGGTATGACTCACCCGTTGCCTCCCTGAGATATCAAGATGAGAGATCTCATGTGTCTGTAATTACACCGGCTGCTATACCATTCTGTTTGGCGCCAGCAATAGGCATGGTGGTAGCACTTTGACGACCTCTGTAGCGCAGTGGGCGAAGGCCCATCTGAGACGCAGAAGGAGGCGGGTTCGATTCCCGCCGCGATAAATGTTAGTATGATTTGCAAAAAGGCCTAGTGACCGACTGTAAAAGAAGCAGAATATAATAATATGCTACCCTATATACACTTACGATACATAGTTCTGAGCCCACACCAGTATTCACTGTGTCATTGGTATCAGAAAATACGAGTACCGTGGTACTAACAACACGCAGACCCATAACGACTGAACCCATCTACTGAAGATGCAAACATGTGTCGAAGAGCAGAGCGATGGAAGGATTCTTCTTTCATACCCGTTTTTCTTGTCTTCGTATATTCCAGTCAAACGAAATCAATGTAATACTTTGCTTTCTGCGATCCCTTACACTGTGCACCTCAATATCCGCTCCAACTGAGCGTACTATTAATTGATTCTGAGTTCACTCGAAAACAAATTAAACTTTCAACACAAAAATATAATCAAGCACTTGTTTGATTAAAAACATAGCCTCTGTTTCATAATCACTCGCTTACTTAGCAAGCCACTAGCTCCAACCCTGTCCTTTTCTAAAACTAAACAAAGGATTAAGGAGGCCGCCAACATTTAGCACGTTGCTAAAGTTAGCGATAATGATAATGAAACAGAGAGTTAGACTTCAATAAAGGTTAGGCTTCAAAACCCATTTAAGTATTGTGACGAGCGCGGCCTAGCTAACTACGGTACGCTAGCGCCATCTCTTATCAAATGGACGCACTACTTATTACCGCCATCTAGTATCGACTGGCACAAAACGCGCTAGAAAAGGACGGTAGTTTCCAGAACGTTCGAGACGGTACGAGACGGGGCGGAGCGAAGTGAGACAGTGTGATGGCCACGCCTCCTACTAGATTGTTCTGGAAGAGACGTCTTACGAGATATATAAGCGCGGCAAGCGGCCGGTAAGGACAGTTTATTTTCAAGATTGGAAAGTGAACTATTGAAAGTATTTCGAGAGCGATACCCAGTGACTAGTGAAGTGACCGTTGCCCTAGTGTTGTACAGTGTTTTTATTTTAATTGTGTAGCTTCGCTGTGTTATTTGTTCTGTTGACATTTTTATTGAGTGTTAATTTTGGTTTTTAATTGGTCTTAATTATTTTATCCCAACCTTAATTATTATTTTATTACAACCTTTCGATTAAAGTTCGGTAAAGAAGTCTTGAAACTCCAACAAAATTTCTTATTATGTACATACATCCTCAGATACATATACTCAGTAAGTAAATCTTTGAGAATACCAAGTAGGGAGCAGTAAGAGGCACGTCCAACGACATTTGGTTAGGTCAGGCTGTATAATGATTATGATGAAATAAAAATAAAGAATTTGAATTCGACACATGCCCGTGATTTATCCAAGTATTGAGCATTCCATATGACAGGTCATAATAACATACCTACATATTTAAAATTTATCAATATTTGCGTATGACTTACGATTATTTCATTGAATGTAAATCATCCATAAAACCTCTATTACGTCATCACATTACCCCCTCCACCTAGCCACCACATACCACCCTAGTTCAGGGGAGGTTTTAACCTCCCCCTTTATGTTTACCTAGAAGCAGTTTACGTGATAAATAATACTTAAACAGATTCAGTCTCAACAGAACCTGATAGAGACGTTTAAAATTTAACGACCTCGGTGGCGCAACGGGCGAGTAGCCAGCAGAGATGCTGGTTACATTCCCGTTGCGGGACAAACGTTTGCATAATTCTACAGTTATTTTTTCCGGGTTTGTGTGTTGCGGTACCATGGTAGCCGTGGTTGCTGATACCCACGACACAAGGACCATGTGGGCGAAATACAAAAGGTCATACAAAAGGATGATCTTTTATAATTATTCGCAGCAGTGGGTAAAATCAGGTGCAGGTGAATATGGTGAAATAAAAATAAAATGTTAAAAGAAAAATGTTATGTGCCGTATATACACACAAACATAAATCAGAAATTTTATTTTAAAAAACCTATTATTACGCGCGTACTTTCGAAATGTCAACGACCATGGAATTATGTTCAAGAATCTATTCAAGAGCCAGTTTTCATAACAAAATATCCACATTTTCCAAGACTCATATCATTGTGTTGGGATTAGGGTGGCTTCCCGCGGTCCGTGATTTTACGGATGCTGACGACTACGCACCTAACCTCCACGGTGCCTTTACGGATTCAGAGACTTTAATCTTTAATGAAGTAATACAAAAATGCCAAAAAAAAGAGAAATCACTGCATCGGATCTGACATACCCTCTGTGTCACAACGGATGAGCTTCTACCCATTAGTGGTGGGTCCTCAGCAAGTGTGGCACCTCTTTTGTAGCTACACACTTTCTCGACATGAGGCCTCACTCTTTTAGTTTGGACGAGCTAGCACACCTGCACACCAACACAGTTAAACTATCGTGCTAGGCGCGAGGCGCGAGCCGAGCCGCGAGGAAAGATCGTGTTGGCTCGCACAATGCGCCTCGCATATAGCACTCCACTCCACTACCACACCACACAACACGCACAGTACACACTGTGTTCCCAAGACTGCCTCACTCAACTACGTTCAGAAACTGCCTCGCGGCCTCTCCTCAATTGTAGTACTACAGTGTGCTGGCTCAGTTGTAAATCTGAGCCCCTCGCACGATCCTCGTTTTCAAACATTGTGCTACCCACGGTAAAGTAAAATAAAAATAAGGTAAAAAATATTCAAAATTTCAGACAAAAATCTATCTAACAAAAACTATATTTAATACTATACTCAGTAGTAGTAATTCTTTATAGTACACACAGATAATACAGATTAAAAACTTGCACAAAGGCGAGCTTAACCCTTTGAAGATGGGACAGCTGATAAATAGCGGTGGAAACGTAAAAATAAACTATATTTTTTTACTTATGAGCAGGAAAAAAGTATATAGCAGTCGCAAGGTATAAGCTATTCAAAAGTATCGAGGAGTAAGGTAGGTCTGTTCGTAGAAGGAATGCAATGCACAGCGACTACCCTCCGATCTAGTTTTCACTATATGACAGCAGGTGCGCCGGTTGACTTTGACTTTAACTTTGACTTTGACTTTCTAGTTTTCACTGTATGACAGCAGGTGCGCCGGTGTTAGCTCGTATGAGGTTATCTATCTATACTGTGTAATCACGGACCGTAGAAAGTAACCTTTACATGTCGCCTTTATCACAGTATAAATACTTTTACATGCAGTAAAGATACAGTGATGTATGTACGTCAATACTTTTATGAATTCTATAAAAATAGGTCTTGACACAAATGATCGATAGCGAAATACTAAGACACGATGATTAAAATATTAACATGATTAAAACATTGCATACGTATAGCGCCATCTATTTCAAACTACATAATTTTTGAGCGTTTTAGCATCAGATAAAAAAATTGTGTCAATAATCTTATTTCTTTCTGATCGACGTCCCAGTCTTTGGTATGACATAATGATAAATAAATAACGCCTAACAGTTACATACATAGTCCTGACCCAACACTGGGATACCCTGTATCGTGGGATCAGGAACGACGAGTATCATGGTGTAACGACACCTAGATCCAAAACAAATATCTGCAAAACATGTAAATATTTGTCCCGCAGCGGGAATCAAACCCTCCTTCGTCTCAGCCGGTTACTCGCCGGCCGCGCCACGGAGCGTCTATATACAATTTAATAATTCTACTAACCCGATATTCTATAATTTTGTGCCAGGTTTCTTCTAGTTTTTTTACTGTGTGTAACTTCATCAATAATGTGCCATTTTTAATACTCCTCTGTAAAATTGCAATATAATAAAGCACGGAAAGAAGTTTGAGAGGATGGAATATGATGTTAGTTATATTATGGGTTTCTTAGCCAAACAAAGAAATCGTAAAACAACATTTTCTGGAGCTCACTTTTATGCAATAAGACTACTTATTACTTATATTACTTTTTTATTTAGTATATATCTTGTGGTGTACGATAAAATATGTTCATCCTTTCATTAATTCATTCGCATGCATTAGTTTGATACAGACGGTATCAAACTAATGCAAATATTTTATTACAGAAATATGTTAGTAAATTAAGTCTCTGCTTAAGTTTAGTGCAGATGGGCGTCAAAGTTTTGTCATAGCCTTCCGTCAGCAAGCTCTCATCCTATCATCGGTCTGATATTAGGATGTCTGGTATAGTAGGAATTGGCGTGATTTTACTAAGTTCACAAGGCAAAGATTTTAAATGTTGCAAATTTTAATGAATACAAATTTATTCCGAATAAAACTTATTCGGCACATATACATATAAGTTATTCGGGTCACGTTTTGCATAGAATATTTTCTATATAAATCGGGCACCTATGAGTAAGACACGCTTCAGTCTGCACAATGAAGGCAAACTTTTTTGCTCGTGCAGTTTTCTCACTATATTTTCTTTCAGCGTTTTTACCACTTGTACTAACACGTGATCAAAACAGTTTTTTTTTTTTTTTTTTTTTAATAAATAAATAATACTGGACAATCCACACAGCATCATCTAGCCCCAAGCTAAGCAGAGCTTGTGGTATGGGTACTAGATGACTGATATACTTAATACAATACATTACATAGATAGATATTTTTTTATTATACATAGAAAATACCCAGAACCCCCGGAACAAATATTTGCAGATCGTACAAATATTTGTCCCGGGGCGGGAATCGAACCCGCAACCTCCTGTGTAGCAGGCGGACCTTCGCCCACCGCGCCACATCGGTCGTCGAATATTACCACTAGGTAACACATTTTTAAGAAAATAAAACAGTTCGAACCTTTGGATTGGAAGTCAGCGAACCACCCACAAGGTCAGCACGGCTCCTGAACAATCTTAATATATTCGAAAATCCCTCCACCCCGTACTCAACAAGCCAAGGCACTCGATTATACACGAAAAGATGACGTCATCATGCTAGGGTTACCACCCGTTCACCTCGCTTGTCGCGAAGCAGTTGGCTGGCGACATCGCCACGGATTTTCATATCATTTGCATAATCTACGCTCGGATAATGATAAAGAATATTCGTTTAGCGTTCTAGAAATGCAACTCTTTTAAAAAGAGTTGCGTTGTCCTTGTTGCGGTTAAAAATAAACGGGGTTTTCTTTGTAGGAGGAAATCTCGGTGTTTTCATAAAATGTAATAGAAACGGCACCCCAATAATATTTCAGATTTACTTTAAATCCTTATTCTTTATTTATTTGGATAATATTTTGTTATATTTCCCGACACATCAAATTGATACATTTTTATATGTTTTGCTAGTTAAAATAGCTTTTATAAGCTTACCACTGCGTCCCATAAATTTCATAATTATCAACGAAGTAAAAAACGCCACGACGAAAAGTCTCGAGAAACGTCCATCTATTTCTGCAACCTTAGAAACTTCTCATACTTCCATATTAGAAAAAAATGTTGCAGGCAAATTATAATAACGTGATATTTGATACTGGACAAATCACGAAATCACGTTTTTACGAAAGGTTTATAATGGAGTTGCGTTTCTACGGTGTTTATTTGAGAACTCGAATTTTGTTCGACTTCGCTTTCAACATAATCACAATATTTTTATCAACCTTGCTATATTATTGGGTTACTAAGAGAGTGTTTAACCGTTTCCAATATTTACACGATTTCAAAGCCTAGCTCATTAATTTATATAAAATACATTTTCTTTCAATAATAAGAACCAATCAGACATAATAAATTACAATACCATATACACTAAATATTTATTTGGATATTATATCCAGGATGAATATTTCCCAAAAGATGTATACCATATCACCTATATTACTTCTTATAACATAACTTTCCAACTAACGAAATCCATTATTTTTCGCGGAAAATTGTTTAGATTACAGCTACCTCATCTAAATTTACTGAAGACAGCTGAAAGCCACATAGAAGCCAAATTAAAATAATTAAAACTAAGTATCCGGAAACTTAAATTATGGCAACAAGGGTTGTTCTAAATTACAATTTGACTTAATTTACCCAAATTACAAAACACCTACGCAGATAATTCTACACGCCCCACCCTCTAATAAGGGCACGGAAATTTTGGGAAGTTATAATTTTCGCTATTGCCCTCTCAGAAGTTACGTGTGAAACGCTCAATTGCTAATTTATAATCCCGCTGTTCGTGACAGCCCTGTCAGGATTTTATCGATGATGGCAACATTTGAGTCAAGATGCGTCATTAGTCGAGTTGATTCATGCATCAAGATGAGTTAAATTTAAAGGGTTTTATTACATTTTGATCAGCTGCTGGTAAAAGCTAAATCTTATAAATCAAGTGTTTTAAGTACATTACGTGATGCCCAATGTCTTAATTGTTAAAAATTAGTATAAGAGATGGTGAAAAGTTAAAAATACAGCTGAAATATTGAAATGTTCCATACATTTTTTTCCTTTAAATCAAAATTTATCTTTATTTTATTAAAATCTTCATCTCTCATTGGCAACACTACCTCTTATCTGGTCGGATACACGTTAAAAAACATCTGTACCTATAGTCAGTGATGTCAGTCGCTCATTATACGGTGGTCTATTCACAGTACACCCTCGTCCGTGGCGCTCGTTAGCAAGAGCACATTCCATGCAACCTTTCACGCTACGCTGAAATAGAGCAATAGAGATTCCAGAGTCTGTAACACCGGCGTAAAGTTGCATGCCTATCGATATCCTACATTTCGGGGAAAGAAACAAAACACCCAACAGACACTCGTAGTCCTGACCCCGCACTGTGTCACCCGCAGTTCACTGTGTCGCGGGTATCACGAACCACGAGTACCCTGGTACCAGAACTGCAGAGCATGTAAACATTTATCCCGTAGCGGTTATCGAACGGGCACCCCGTAGCAGCTGATGTTCCCCATTAGTTTGCCATTTATTTACTTACGTGCATTAAGCGCTAGTGGCGAAACAGCTGATATTACCCATTAGTTTGCCACTTGTTTACTTACGTGCATTAAGCGCTAGTGGCGAAACAGCTGATATTTACCACATTTTTTTTCAATTGCCGTATTTCAAAAAGTCAAAAGTTTTATGTACAATGACCTCATTACGAGTGAATATTCAAAGAAAACTTAATAAAATAAATAATGCTGGACATTTTGCACACAGCATTATCTAGCCCCAAACTAAAAAGAGCTTGTATTATGGGAACTACATGACTGATATACTACTTATATACTTTTTTTGTAAATACATACATAATTTACATAGAAACACCCAGACCCGAGACAAACATTTGCAAATCATACAAACATTTGTCTCGCAGCGGGAATCGAACCTGCAACCTTCTGCGTCTCAGGCGGGCCTTCGCCCACTGCACCACGGAGGTCGTTAATAAACTCATAAACACCAAACAATCAGATAATAGTTCTCGCCATACACTAAGATTCCCTGTATCGTGATTATCAGGAACTACGAGGACCAGGAACAAATATCAGCAGAGCATGATTCAAACATTCGCATGCTCATTTGCTATTCCGCACCGGGAATCGAACCCGAATCCCGGCTTCCCGCCCACCGCGCCACCTCACTGTATAATCAAGATCATACAATCTAAAACTGTTCTATAGCACACTCATCCCGTTCACAAATAGAGGACACCTAAGGAAACACGTCCAATTACATTAACGAGGTTGTAAATCTTTAAGCCACTCTGAGAGCAATGGAACCGTGTCGAAATGAATCCGCCCAGTCATTGTCTTGCGGGTCTTGCGAATGAGAAATTCTGGATAAGTTTTGAAAAATACTTTCAAGTTAATTTAAAAATAAACCCTGACGTGTTTTCCCATTATACATTCCAGTGGCCACTGGTGACTTAAAACTAAAAATGGACTCTAAAGAAATAACTAATCGATTGAAAAAAAACCCATTTAATTCCGATAAACTATTTCGGAGATTAATGGTAACATAATACACAAACAAATAATCGCTAGTGGCAACACATATTTTGTATGTCTAAGTATGTCTAAGTATGTCAAAGTATGTCTAAGTATGTCTAAGTATGTCTAAGTATGGCTAAGTATGTCTAAGTATGTCTAAGTATGTCAAAGTATGTCTAAGTATGTTTAAGTATGTCTAAGTATGGCTAAGTATGTCTAAGTATGTCATGTATTGTCTAAGTTTAAATACCATATAATATGTGGTGTACAATGCATGATTACACCGGCGTAAAAGAAGAAGATCCGATGGACACGTAGCGACATCTCTCGCCACAATTAGGCTACGTTTCATCACATCAATGAAGAGCAACGAACAACTGATAAATGAAGAGTTGCCACGTACAATACACCAATGGCCATTGAAGTGTCTAGATAGCGCGAGTGGAGTTTTAACGCGACCTGCACATATATAATACCTCCGACAATCAACTGTCGTTCCTAGGACTCCGAGCAAGTGGATCAGATGGAAAAGCCCGGTGAAAGATCTGCCCATATGCAAACAGAGGATACACCACAAAACATGTACTTCATAGATAGATGACATCCTAAAACTGAATTCTCTTAGATCTTATCTTAAGTTGCGGAAAGTCAGATAGATAGATAGAAAATACTTTATTGCACACCAAATATTTCAGCTTAAATAAATAGTAAAAACT
Source organism: Perizoma flavofasciatum (assembly GCA_958496245.1). NCBI lineage: Eukaryota > Metazoa > Arthropoda > Insecta > Lepidoptera > Geometridae > Perizoma > Perizoma flavofasciatum. The sequence goes on from OY292433.1 coordinate 11,413,086, forward strand.
TTAACATTGTTGTACAATGGGCGGTCTTATCGCTAATTAGCGATCTCTACCAGACAAACTTTGGATGGAACGGACTGTACGAAAGATTACAAGGGGTTGTAAGTGGTGTACCACATACTATGAAAACACCATACTATTATTTACCTCATAGATAGATGACATCTTAATCTAAAACTGACTTCTCTTAGATCATCTTAAGTTGCGTAAAATTGGATGAAGATGGCTCAATGTCGGTGGATAGTTTATCATGACTCTTAAGCCAATATAACTTTTGTAACTTTCATGGATAAAGTCAAAGTCAAAGTCAAAATTCATTTATTCAATAAAATCACAAGGACCACTTTGAAACGTCGGTTTTTATCTAGGTGCCTGTTCCTCCGCGACCAAGCCAGGAAAGAAAGGCAAGAAAACAAGGCTGGTTATTCTTTTTAATGATCCTTTTACAAAACAATAGGTTCGAGTTGGAGCATTTTCAATCCCAAGAGTTTTTGTCATCTAAATAATCAGATATTTTATAGTATGCCTTTTTAAAAAGCTTTTGTTTAATTACGTTTTTAAATTTGTTAATTGATAATTTTTGTATATCTCTTGGGAGTTTGTTATAAAAGCGTACACCGTGCCCTTTAAACGATTTACCAACTTTATGGAGTCTACAAGTGGCAACAGCGAGTTTATCTTTATTTCTAGTATTAACATTGTGATTATCGCTTTTTTTCTTAAACAAATTAATATTTTTGTGAACATACATCAGATTTTCATAAATGTATTGACAATGGAATGTCATTATATTTATTTCTTTAAACTTTTCGCGAAGTGATTCTCTGGGGCCCATATTATAAATTGCTCGAATAGCCCTCTTCTGCAGCACAAAAATGGTATTGATATCAGCAGCACTCCCCCACAGCAGTATACCGTACGACATAATGCTGTGGAAGTAGCTGAAGTAAACTAGTCTAGCTGTGTCAACGTCTGTATAAAGACGGATCTTTTTGACTGCATATGCCGCAGAACTAAATCTCTTCGATAACCCATCAATATGAGGACCCCATTGAAGCTTATTATCTAGGGTGATACCTAAGAATACGGTGGTGTCCACAAGAGCCAACTGTTCATCTTTGATTTTGATATTTGCTTTAACTTGTGTAACATTGGGTAGTATAAATCTAATACACTTTGTTTTCTTTTCATTAAGTAGGAGATTGTTAACGTTGAACCATTTTACAACCTTAGAGATTGCATTGTTTACATTGTCAAAATTGGTTTGTCGTCGCTTTAATTTAAATAAAAGTGACGTGTCATCTGCAAACAATACAACCTCATGATCGTCCCTTACAAGGTGGGGTAGATCATTAATGTATACTAAGAACAAAAATGGACCAAGAATTGATCCCTGCGGTACACCGATAGTAACCAGAGACCCCGGAGACCGTTTTCCATTCACGTCAACTCTTTGTACTCTGTCACTTAAATAGGAAGTGAGAAAGTCTAGAGCAACGCCCCTAATACCATAATGGTGTAGTTTCCTGATCAATGTGTCATGGTCTACGCAATCAAATGCCTTTGACAAATCACAAAAAACGCCTAAAGCGTCATGAGATTCCTCCCAGGCATCAAATATGTGCGATATTAACTCAATACCAGCATCAGTGGTTGAGCGACCCTTACTAAATCCGAATTGCTTATTATGCAGTAAATTATTTAATTTAAAATGTCTTTGCAATTGATTTAAAATTAGTTTTTCAAAAATTTTACTAAATGTAGGAAGTACTGATATAGGTCTAAAATTACTAGGGTCAGAACATGTACCCGATTTGAAAAGTGGAGTTATTTTACTGTGTTTCATTAAATTAGGGAACACACCACAGTCAATACACTCGTTGAATATTAAAGCTAGTTCGGGCGCAATAATGCCAATCAATGATTTCACAACGCAAACAGAGATTTTTTCCTCCAGATAGAGAGATCCGTGGTTTTTTTTAACATTTATGAGTTTGAAAGCTTTTATGATGTCATCACTATTTACATGATCAAATTTGAATTGTATTTTACTTTCTGTTAAGTTTTCTTTTAACAATGACTCTGCTTCTATGGGAGAGGAGTTTAAGGATTTTGTGGTAGAGACTGGAATGTCGGTAAAAAAGTTTTCGAACGCATTAGCTACATCACTATCCTGATTGACGGTGGCATTGTCAATTTTCAAATTAAACTTATTGTTCTTAGTTGTGACTCTTCCAGTCTCACTGTTGATTACTTTCCAAGTGGCTTTTACTTTATCTTGGCTATTTTTAATTTTTGAACTCAAATGACGAGCTTTTGCTTCACGACAAACATTTTTAAAAAATTTTGAATACTTTTTGACTTGTTCTTTAAACTCCTCATTAAAATTATATTGTTTTTCAGCATAAAGATCATACAATTTCTTCCTGCTTTTATGTATTCCCGCTGTTGCCCAGTCACTGAACTTTTTACCGTCAGAGACCATGATCGATTTCGATGTAAAAATTGAATTGAACACATCACTAAATTTCTTAAAAAATGTGTTGTATAAATTATTTGGATTAAAATTACCATATAAACATGGAAATACAGAAGTTAAATTCAATTTTAGTTTGTCCAATCGATCTTTGGTCATAGGTATACAAGTAATATTTCTTTTTTCAAGTTTTTTTGTTTGAACCTCTATTTTAATTATTTGTCCAAGATGATCCGACTTAATATTACTAATTAAACTCTTATTTAAAATTTTAATGTTGGCAAAGATATTGTCTATACATGTGGCCGAAGTATCGGTTATTCGAGTAGGCTCCATAAATTGAGGTTTTAAATCAAATGATTGAAATAAACTAATTATTCTAGTATTTAAGGAGTTAATTTCTAGTAAATTAACATTAAAATCTCCGCACGTAATAATATATTTATTTGATTTAGATAATTTAAACAACATTTCTTCCATAACTTTTTCAAAAATGTCAAATGAGGCAGATGGTGGGCTGTAAACGCTTATAACTATGAATTGCTCCAACTCTATGCAAGCAACTTCAATGTGTCTTTCTACAGAGAGGTGGACTATATCTAAACGTTCTCTAAATTTTATCTGTTTATTAAGTAGGATTAATGAGCCACCACGTATAGCATGTAATCTGCAGAAAGAACTACCAACTTGGTGATTACTGAAACTGAACATGACCTCATGGCTTCGCAGCCAATGTTCTGTGCAAATAATGTCAATGTCATTTGAGTTCATGTACAGTTCTAGTTCTAATTCTTTACAACGAATTCCTTCAATATTTTGGTGCATCAAGTTGGTATATTTCTCATTTTTATTATTTAACAACGGTTTGTTTTGTTTATTTTAAAAAAAAAATTTATTTGACTTTTTAGTGCTAGAGATTTCCTCTATTGTCGTGTCTGGTAATTTAAATGACATGGAATAATTTCCAATGTCTGGTTTTCAATTTTAGGACAATGCTCAAAAAAAGCATTTTGGTTAGCCAAGTTTTTAGCTGTTATACTAAAATAATAAGATAGCGAAACAGCTATCTGTCGTTTGTAAAAGTTAGAAAGGTAGTATCTACCTTTGGTCAAATAATATGTTTTACTAACAACACTGTTAGAATCAATTAAATGAATTAATTTATTATTGCATGATATTGTATGCAGAGTCATATTTAACTTATATCTAAGATCATTTTCTGCTTGTGGCAAGCTGTTGCTATAAGGGAATGTGAACATTACAATTTTATTAATTTGTAGTGAACACAGAGTATCAAAGTATTTTATAAGTTCTGATTTGTTCACATTACCCCTATTTCCAAGCCAAATAATCAGATTTGATTCACTGTCAAATTCATACTTTGAAATTATTGGCATAATTTCATGAAGGCTAGAATTAGGTACACAATGATTTATGACTGAATGTCCCAATTTCATAGTCAATAACTGGCCCATGTTTTTTCCAATTTCATCGCTGAACATAATAGTTTTATTAGCAATTCTATTCAAAGTTTCAGAAGTTTTGGCACTGACATACAGCTGGGAAGCGGATGAGGCAGGATACACTGGTTCTGGAATGTCAGAGCGCTGGCAATCACATGTGTGATTGGCCACTAATGAATCATAACGCTCCTTGTTGCTATATGATAATTTGAGTAATTCATCCATCGCCAGTGAGTACTCCCTTATTGCTTCCTGAGACTTCTCATAGCGACTAGTAATGGAGCCCAAGGACTCCTCAACGCTGGCAAGTTCTGACTGTAGTTGCTGTATGTCAGATTCATACTTTATTTTATTATTTTCTAATTTAATTGTGTACATTTGCAACTCATCGAGTATTTCTAATTTTTGTCTCTTATTTTTAATCTTACTTACTAAACATTTTTGATTTTTCAACATTTTTTTAGTTTTGTTAATATATTTATTGATTTTAACATATTTTTTAAGTTTGTTTTTACTTGTGTTACTCCTGTTGCATGCTGAAATACCCACTGAGTCATCATTTGTCAAGTCAATTGTTACAGTAGGAATATGACAGCTTGCATCAAGAATTTGGCCAGGTACCCTATCAGCTGTTACTAATTCGTTGAATAAACTCTGGGTTTTCAGTGTTGCGGAGCATTGAGAGGCTTCTTCCAGGAGTGTGATTTGTTTGTGAGCATCACATAACTCCTTCTCCAAGACAGATGTTCGCTTTAGGGCCTGGTCGTACTCTACACCACACTGGTCGAACCCTAAAATTATATTTTCTAACTTGTCCCGTTCTTCATTAACTAAGGTGTACTGTGAATGCAGTACGGACAGCTCATTTTTTAACTTTTTATTGTTATCTAACGCGTCTAAAACAAACAAGTTTTTCATTGTCTTCTCTCTCCAACGACAACTGAGAACACAATTCTTTGGCAGCCTTCAATTCCAGCAAAACCTGGTGAAGTTTGGACTCCTCCTGGCGTGAGAGGGCCTTACGGGTGTTCATTTTTAATAAATTAACTTGGTTCTTCAAAACGAAGAATCAATCAACGCGAAAAATACCAAAGAAATGTAAACACAAGTTGAGGTTATAAAATTTGAAATTTTGTGTACTTACGTGCTTTGTGTATACTTATTTGATGGGAAATTGTATTCCAACGTTTGTAATCTACACAAAACGAGCAACAAACACTTCCAAACTGGTAAAAAACAATGAAAATATTCAAACTTCCTAACCGTTAGTGTTTGGCCAATTTCACTTTATTTTCACAATGTACACTACTAATAACATTTGTACACGTAATTACGATTGTTTCAAAGCGATAAATTCGGAAAGGGCTACGTAAAAATACCTAAATATATTTAAAATCGAGTAAATAAAATCGGGACAATATCAACAGCTGTTACTCATAGGGATGCCACAAGCAAAAAAAATCATTTGCAATCAAAAAACAATCGACGACCTCTGTGGTGTGGCCTTCGCAGTGGGCGAAGGCCCGCCTGAGACGCAGAAGGTTGCGGGTTCAATTCCTGCCACGCGACAAATGTTTGTATCTGCAAATATTTGTCTCGGGTATGGGTGTTTTCTATGTATAATATGTATGTATTTACAAAAAAAATGTATATAAGTAGTATATCAGTCATGTTGTTCCCATAATACAAGCTCTGCAAATGTGCAGCATTATTTATTTAATCATATTGTACTATTAAGAACTTTAAAAAAAAAAAATATGCCCCAGGTGTTGCAGATGCCAATAGGCGACGGTAACCACTTCCTATCAGGTAAAAACAGCATACAGTTCCTGAATAGCATACATTTTAATTTACGCTAAAGCAATTGCTGTGTGTGGTCAGAATATAGCCTTTTTTCCGAACCGAATTCAAAAGGTAACAAAGAATCTAGTTTCTGCTCGCCACTGACTAGCTCCAATTTTACGAACCCCAGTTTCAAATCATTCCCTGTAAACCACGAATTTACATATCAAAAGGAGAATGAGCAATCAACGAAAAACCCGTCAATCGGAAACGTGTGGTCATATAAATATTTATAAATTCAAATTGGCAACTGTGACTTTGGAATACCTCTGTCCAAAGTCTCTGTACTTAATGAGAAATATATCCAAAGTTGATTTTTTTATCCCAGATTAGCTTCTGCTGACTCCTTCACACGCGTCGTAACCGGTTAAATAAAATATCCTGTGTATTATTTACACAAACTATACCTATTCTATTTATTTTTCAAAATAGGTGCAGCCCTTCGTAGATACTTGTGCAACAAACATTCTTGCTTTCGCACATAGAATACTAGCCTCTGCCCAGAGCCTTGCCCGAGTGGAGCCTGGATAAAACCTATGCGTTCTAAGTCACCAACAACCTTACAAATTTCATTAAAATCGGGTCTGTCGTTATGGATATCCTTAGCATGAAACATCCAACCATAAATATACAGGTCAGCAGAAAACCAGCGCTAATTAAATAGCCTATCTTTAATAATACTGAGTTAAATAAAATAAAAATATCAGAATAGGATTACGTTGGAGTAACAGTTCTATACCGTATTATCTTTTTCGGTAGCAATCCTGTTTCTCAATCAAGTTTTGTTTCGGAAATGCATAGAGTTGCCGCTCATTAACACATAAAATAAACTAGGGTAAGTCGACCGGACGATATAGTGGGTCAGTGATGAAATGGTTTATCGCAGAGTCATACGAAGACGGGATAGCCAGGACCTTTGATATCAAGTAGATTAAAGGCACGTCCATATTAACATTATATTTGGCACAGACCCGCATTTTGCAAGTAATTAGCATCTGCAAGTAAAGACGTATCGATTTTTTGTTCAGTTTGTTTTATTAAGTTGAGCTTGTGTGATAGAGTTTTACGTTATTTTAGTCTCACGAGGAGATAGAGCGAGATAAATCGGAATTAGTTATTAAATATTTTCTGTCTTTTCACAATCTTACGAAAAAAGACTGGTAATCAATCACCTGCTTATTAATTGGTTTCGTTTTAACAACATTTTTTTTGTATCAAAAACAAATATAACAAGCATTACCCCCTGAATCCTATTTGTACCTAAATCCTATTTACTAAAACTAAAAATATATTAGAATCATTTTACATAATAATAGTTTGGCTATTACCAGCGGTAAACCGTAAAAATATTCGTGAAAATACCTTAATGGCCACGGTTTGATGCTGAATAATTCAAGCCAGCTTACTTCAGTTGGCATGCAATAGTGTTTACATTGGCAGGTTCCCGTTGAGGGACATAAGTATAATAATTTACGTGACTCGCGTCTTAAGGGGACCAATCGATATCATGCTAACCATAGCAGATATCAATGTTCAAGCTTACATTAAAATAAAACTTTAAAAAAAGGTCCTTTATTGTAAAAAAAATAAAAACCTAACATACACAAATTATATTCCTGACTCCACTTTAGGATTCCCTGTACCGTGGGTATCAGGAACTTACGAGTATCGTGGGATCACAACACCCAGAGACCCGGAACATATATCTACAGAACAAAAACTATCGTGAACTTGACTATTCATATTGTAAAAACGGGAATTTTCACGTACTGCACTATCGGTGAAAGCACCGACTAAGTTTCGCGTCGCGCTGTGCACACGGTGCATGGCTCACGCTGATGAAGACTCTCGGAATGAGTCGAAACTTAGTCGGTGCCTTCACCGATAGTGCAGTACGTGAAAATTCCCGTTTTTACAATATGTATCCACAGAACATACAAACTTTTGTCGGGACATATGCTTGTATATTTGATACCTGCTGCGGGGCAGTAAGATTCGAATCCACATCTCTTGCGCCGCATGTTACAGACTAAACTATTACGAGGCATAAGTGATGATATAGTCATGGTCAACAAAACTATTTTGGGTCTATTTTAACAATAACAGATTTTAAATGTTCCAAATTAATATAAACTTCCTACTATTCCCTTTTCGCAATTTCAAAATGCATATCTCATTTCTACTTATGCCTAATTCCGTGGCGCTCCCTGATTAAGAGGAATCCGTCTCCAAACATTTGTCCGCCAAGCGTTGTCACGGCGAGATTACGTCATTTGTATGCAGATGGAAGCAACGGGGTATAACTCGGGGAAATTACCTCATCGATTACAGCCCTAACATTACCCCTGTAACCTCTGATTCACCGACTGCCTCATGGTGTCATGGATGTCAGTTCATGGGGTGATTAAGATAGATAGAAAATCTTTTTTTTATACATAACACCATTTACAGCAGACTACAAAAAGGAGGATGTTCTCAATTAGTCTATATTTTTTTTGTGTGTTTCTTACGCGATATCTTCGCGAATAGTGAACCGATTTTATTGTATGTCGCAAAAGCAAATATCTTAAAAAAATCAATAAAATGCAAGACGCGACTTGGAAGGAGTGCATCGCTAAAGAATATAAGACCGGGAGTTCTTAGTTGTCAACCCTATCAATCGAGTACCAGAACGGGTTATAAAGATGACAAAAACGACGTAAAAAGAGGTATGCTGCCAATGCGCAGCTTGGCCGGATTTTTTTAAACACTTTTCTTAACTGTCAACAGGCTAACTTTTCTTAACTGTTAATCTAGCAGGCTGTGCTTAGATAGTTAAAGTCCCGTGTATGTTCCACTCTTGTTTTTACTACGTTGATATTTACCTTACGTTTATCTAACGTTGGTATTTGAAGACATTCGATCGAAGATCGAATTTGCTTCCAATCTGAGTACTCGGCTTGCCCAAAACTACATTTTTATCAGTAAGCCAGTTCGGAGATAATAGACATATAAAAACACAACCTCTAAGGGTAAACCATCTTAAAACCATCTTAAAGAGATGAGAGGTGTGGGCCTTTGCCCACTTGTGCGCAAATGCCTATTAATTACACTATGCTCAACCCTTGCGGGTGAAGGAACAGTCTTGCGATGTGATTTGACCCCTTGCTGTGACAAATGAAGCATTCCCTTGCACGTGTGTGCCAGACAGATGGACCTGTCAAAGGGTGTCCTACTCAGTAACTTTTAAAGGAGCCCTATTTATAAAAAAAACACTCTAACGAATGTAATCCCAATTATGGATTTCCTCAGATAAACCCAGTGCGTAGATTTTTAAGGATACCAATATGAAATTACTATTTTGTATTTTGTTATTTTTCTTTGTTGTTATGCATGTTTAATTCAACTGGTAACACCGCGGTTTTATTTTATACTTCTATTTTAGACCCTAGGTTATTTGCAATAACATTGTTCTTCAATAGAGTGTATATTAAAACCTTGATTTAATATAGTAGTTAGTTTTCAGTAATGTAAAACAACATATTAATTGAAATTTCAAGTTTTTTTTTGTAGAGCGTATACACTTTTTCGTTTCACTTACAGACAGAAAATAATTTAATTTCTGCTATAATTAACTAACAACCACTTTTAAGTTTTTTGTTAGCATATAGTTTTTAAACAGAGTTTAATATTTGAGAGTTTGATATTTTTGTGGCAGTGGGCCGGTCATATCTCGCGAAGAACCGATAACCGCTGGGGTAAATGTGTTCTTGAGTGGAGACCGCGACTCGGCAATCGTAGTGTAGGACGCCCTCCGGCCAGGTGGGATGACGATCTGCGAAATACTGCAGGCAGATGCTGGATGCGGCAAGCTGAAGACAGGGCGCTATGGCGCTCATTAGGGGAGGTCTATTTCCAGCAGTGGACTAATATAGGCTGATGATGATGATGATGAATATTTGAAAATATCATAAGTAAACCCTTAAATGACATAACTGTATTTTTTTATGAACAAACGGATTTGTACTTCAAGTGCTGCGAAACAAGTGAATAACGCAATAACTCAAACCATCATCACAAAAGGCATTTAAAATCCGGGTCCCACCCCGTCTTAAGTCACTGACTTATGCTCCGTGTAACCTTTCCGACGTCAAAAGTATTCTGCGCATTCAGCCATAGCAAATGCGTAAAACGTCACACCTTTCAGAGTAGCTCCCTCGTTACGAACGGCAGCCATTTCAGGCTTAATTACGTTGTTGTTTATTAAGCCCCGGGATTCGTATGCTACCTCTTTCGCACTCGATTAATAACCCTCGAGATTGAAGCACGCTGTCTCGTTCGCACTCGCAGGAATGCGATGGAGCATGATTAATACGCGATAAACATTTTTTGCATGGCTATAATTGTTTATATTGCAGTGTTGGTATTCGGGCGGTGTTTTGATTTATGGCGCGCGTGAAATCGCTTTTGACAGACATGTTTTTAATACATTATGTCACTTTTCTGACATTTTACTGTAGAAATTACGTACTTAATTCAGACGAAGGTAGTCAGCGATAAAAGTAGATTAACAAATTGAATATTTTAAATACTCTTTTTCTTCAAGTTATGCAAGGAATGCAAATAGGGTCAATCTTAAAATGTAGCCCAATATATCGTCTACGGTTCCCAGAAATATCACAAAAAAACTTTAGAATGCAAATAGGGCCAAGTTGGATCTTCAAATGTGGGCTACATTTGAAGATCCAACTTGGCCCTATTATAATATATCGAAATAAAGTCTACGGGTCCTATTAATATCACAAAAAATACAAACACGCTCACAACTGCATTCCCCATTCCATCCTCAGGTGCATACTCAGTAGATATTTGAGGATACCAATAAGAGGTTAGTCAGAAGCACGTCCAAACATCACATTTGGCACATGCCCGCCTTTTGCAAGTAGTTAGCATTCCACGTGACAGATTGCGAACCCATCGCCGTTTATTCTAACACTAGCAGATGCCTTCAAATTCAAAGTCATAAAAAAAAAACTTTTGTCGCTGACTGTACATAGGAAGATTAGGTAGGTAGGTACTTACGTTCTTGTATGTAGTTTCAGCTTGCTTTTTTTTACTTTCTTGGGTTGAAGTAACTTACCTGAAAAAAATTAAACATTTTTTTTATAAATCGTTGATTTGCCCTATATATGTAATTTCTAGTATTATAAATTAATAAACACTAGGATTAGGTAAAAAATTGACTATGTTATAATTGATGATATTTTGTATTGAGACAAATTATCGAATTTTTAACTTCACTGAGCATATTTTAATCACCATATACCATCAATTTGATTTGATAAACTCACAACGCTGACTACTTATGTAATAAATCTTAAGGCTACCTATGTAAAAAGAAAGAAAGAAAGAAAGAAAATATTTATTTAGCACGACGTAAATATATACAACAAATTTTGGACCTAGACTACCTAGACAGTTTTATGTCTAAAATTTTTATGAGATTTATACATAAAAAATTTACTTGCGGTTTACTTGCGTAATTAATTTAATTTTGACATGATATTATTTATTGTACAAAAATAAAAAATGATATTCGAAATTATTATTTTATGACTTCTTTGAATTTTACTAGACATCCTACTAATATCATAAACGAGAAAGTTTGTGAGGATGGATGTTTGTGTCTCTTTCACGCAAAAACTACTGAACGGATTTTGATGAAACTTTACAGTAATATAGCTTATACATCAGAATAACACATAGGCTACTTTTTATCCGGGTACCACGCGGGCTACCCGGAAGCTAGTAAGTCATGGTACCACAGCACTCAGACCCAGCACAAATATTTGCAGAACATACAAACATCAGCCTTCCATTTGTATAATGTTTCAACTAGCTTCTGCCCACGGCTTCGCCCGCGTAGTGCAGCCAATGTGTTATTCTGATGTATAAGCTATATAACTGTAAAGTTTAATTCAAATCCGTTTAGTAGTTTTTGCGTGAAAGAGTGACAAACATCCATCCTCACAAACTTTCACGTTTATAATATTAGTAGGATTATAACTTCCCACAGTACAGACTAGTAGCCAAAGTAATCTTAACTGCTTTTATAATATTCATTGGTAAAAGCTTAGATTACCGTATTCGAACCCACAGCCTTTGGAACGGAAGTCGCGATACGGCCCTATGCCAACGCAGTTTCACACAAAAACGATTAATTATTTCAGTTCAATGTCCCGCTGTGAACCGTCGATAAGGCTCCAGTGTCAAATGAAAAGCTCATTCATAATGTCAAATGACAGGTTTCATGTCAAATGAAAAGCTTATTAGCTGAGCTTATTAGCGAATTTTCATAGACAGAACTCATGTCAAACGAAAAGTCAATTCGTGATTTCCATTGACAGATTTCATGTCAAATTAATCGCTATCTAATATTTCAATGATAAATAACGTTTGAAAACCTGACCCCTTCAGTTACAATAACAGAATGACAATGGGGAACGACATTTGAATTGAATAGAGACACTTCTCGATCTTCTTTCCCATTTTCAAGTCTTAGAAGTTCAAAATTGTTACGCTGGTAAAAAAGTGCTATTTTCTAAAGTCATTTTCCTTGTGTTAGTAGGGAGTTAGTTTTGCCCTGTAAAGCAAATATATCATCTATCCTTTTACACAAGTTTATTTATCTACTAGTCAGAAACATACTAAATAGAAAGAGAGAGGGAGACAGAGATAAAGTAATAATATTCCCCACAAACAAGTATTTGATCAAAGAACAGCGTAAACAGACGACTCATAACAGCATGAACACGTAAATATATACATGCGCAGCGTCGGACCTTTGCTGGACTTAATTAAAATAGACCAGTGGCATTGAATAGCAGAGCTGTTCAGAAGGTACACATCGCTTTGCCTACATGTGCATGGTTGATGGGTAATCGGATATTTAAGAACACATACTACCTAGAATATACCAACATTTGATTAACTAAACACTGTTATCAGAAAGCTGATATGCATAAAAAATACTTTTGTAACTAAACTACTGTTTAAAAATATATGTCCCGTAGTATCTTTGATAGCGATTGGAAAAAACAGCATGATTTTTTTGAAGTGTTACGAGAAATATCAATGTTTGACCCTTGAAATATGAACCTGCATATGATAATGCTAGGTGCATTATCATATGCAGGTTCTTTCACCAGTGGAAGTGGTCGTAGGTTCGATCCCTGCCGAGTATATTTTTGAGATATTACATTATCATAAAAATATGGTATACATCGAGAAACAGTATAAACCATATTTTTTTTACTAGATATCTATTCTATAGCATTTACAGGGGGTCTAGACGAATACCACTTTATATCGACGTTAACGCCTGCGGAAAGATTGAATTGTATGGGAATGACATTAACTACGGAAATGTCACGTGACAGCTGCCAAGTTTTACCTTGACAAATTTGCGTTAGCGCGAAAGGAAAAGTAAGCGTGAGGTATTAGTCTAGCCCCCTAGTAGGATTCAATCTGATTCGGACTACACTTATGGCAAGATAAGCCGATTGCTTTAAAAAATAGACATAAATCTCAATTGACCCTTCTACGTCAGGGTCCAACTCTTTGCCGCATTATAGGTATAACGTCCACATGCAAGAGCCTAAGCGGTCGCCCCGGGCGATTGGATAACTAAATTGTGTCATTTACACTCATGGGGTGAGACAGGCTTATATTTAACCGCATATAAGCCTTAAATATCTATGTTAAACTAGATTTGCCTTTTCATATTGTAAAAACGAAAATTTTCACGTACTGCACTATCGGTGAAGGCACCGACTAAGTTTCGACTCATTCCGAGAGTCTCCATCAGGGTGAGTGGTTGCGACTTTCTCCTTCCGCGTCGCAACGTGCGACACGTTTTTGGAATAAAATAGCTTTGCCTTGTTCGAGTAATTGATGATGATGGATGATGCGCGATGAGGTTTACAGAAACTAATAAACTCAAGACTAATCCCCATTATGGACACCTACTATCCCCCATGATCCTATTATAATAAAACTTCAGTTAACCAGTTAACTCTGTACACTAAGTTTATTCTTACATTTTCACCATGTACAATTTTAACTTGACAATGCTTTCCTGTTCTAGACTATAACATTACTACTTTAAGAAAGGTGCTCACTGCACGAAAGTCTCATTAACACTGACTTAGTTCGAATATATAGCCCGCCATGTTGCCTCCCCTCCCAACTACTACAACATAAAAGTCAAATCTTGTACTGTAAAAACTCAAACGAAGTACTTATTAAAATTAATTACTCATTATTTTTTAACCTAACACTATAGTCTTAAGAGGTATTTTATCCAAAGATATACTCAGTGACTAGATCTTTGAGTATACCAAGTAGGAGGTAGTCAGAGGCACTCCCTAACAATATATTTAGCACGTGCCCGCTTTTTAGTTATAAGTGGGCTATTAACCTATTTGTTTTGTTATTAAATTATTAATTTAATTTAAAGTATGCTTGTTTGTTTTCTTCATGTAATGCCAATAATATTTTTTTTCATTTCATTTCATTTAATTTGCTAAAACAACTTTAACCCGAATAAAGCAGTGTTTAGTTTGTTTGCATTTTCCGTCAGAACACAATCAGTTCCCGGCTAATCATAACGTGAAGACAATGCATCGAGCCGACTACGCGCCCCTATACATAAAGGTATCATATACATAATATGCACAATACATAAATACAACTGTCAACAGTAGAGGAACTCTAATCGTTTAAACTTGTGCGTTAATAAACAGGTTAATAAATAAATAAATAATGCTGGATATTTTTCACACAGCGTCATCTAGCCCCAAACTAAGCAGAGCTTGTAATGTGGGAACTACATAACTGATATATTACTTGTATACTTTTTTGTAAATACATCTCTCGCTAGTCTGGCCCGAGACAAATATTTGCAGATCTTTCAAACATTTGGCCCGTGACAAGAATCGAACCCGCAACCTTCTGCGTCTCAGGCGGACCTTCGCCCACTGCACCACAGAAGTCGTTATGAAAAATAAATGGTTTTTTTTGGCGATTTTCAGTATTTGCGGGTAAATCGTCAAACCCGGTTTGGGTGGGAAAATAAAGAGCTTGAATTTTTTGCCTCGTTGTCGACCTCTGTGGCGCAGTGGGCGAAGGCCCGCCTGAGATGCAGAAGGTTGCGTGTTCGATATGCTGAGATACCTTTTTAGTGAACTGTTTATGTATATGGATTAGTAAGGTGCGTGGGGTAATCCCATTTCAGTAATACTTTTAAGAAGGTAAGTTATTCTAACTTATAACTATATTTTTTCCATAACTTATTCCACCATCCTAACTTTGGTGCAAAATTTCTTGTTTTTTTTTTGTGTCGTGCTTAATAAATGTTTTTTTTTCTTGCTTCTTTCAGCATGCAGCAAATGCCCCCTATGAAAAAGTAATAGAATTAACTTAAACACATTTTGGCGGCATTTATGAACGCATCACGCCACTCGTAGCTTCATATACATTTATTCATGCTCAAATGTACATCAGCTTAGTTCTTACACCAAAGTAGCTGTAGGGAAATACATGGACTCTGTAAGGGCGCGGCAAGTTTTAGTCAATATTTATTTAAAATGAGATAATACTATTTAACAAAATCGTAAGCATTAATGTCAAATAATACATAAAAATTAATTATCAGTTCAGTTCAAGCTTTGAATACGAATAAATCGAAGTGATTCGGAAGCGATACTCAGTGATTAGTGACGTGTCCATTGTGCAAAAGTGTTATGGTGTTTAGTGTAGATTTTATAGCGTGATTTTGCAAAAACAGTGTTCACTTAGTGTTTGATTGGACTTAATTATGTTATCCCGTACTCTAGAAAACAAAATTTTCCCTTACCCTTCCTTATCGCTTCAATTTATTATGTTTTTTTCCCATTTTTATATGTAGTTTATGTTATACTTAATATGCAGTTTATGTAAGTTTTATTTTGTGCCCTCGTCAATGTTCGTGTCCTCACAAAAGGCCCTGTCTGAAAACCAGCGCAGCAACGTACTAACACGATGCTGCATGAAGCTGAGACAGGGACCTATTTTGACCCCAAGCAACACATTTTCTGTAAGCTAATTCTTTTCCAGTTTTTTTATCATGTTTGTGTTTTTGGGCTCAAATAAAAATACTCTTTCTTTCTTTCTTTCTTAGATTGTAACAATACCGTTTGACTAGTATACTGTGCCCATTCTCTAGGCCCCTGGGCGCGTGACATCGGAATCCATTCATTAGGGCGCATTGTGCACGGACGCGATAGAAAAATGCCCACTATGCACGCATGCCCGGAATCCGAATGTGGCATTCCGTGATATGTCTATTTTGAGGGGCTTGCATTCGGAAATTCCGAAAACACAAAAAAAAATTTTTGCACTACGGAAAATTTCACCCTTAGAATTTAGTTTTTCTTTTTTTAGACAAGCAAGCATACCGCCCTTGTGAAGGTGAGCAAAATGATACCAAACGTAGGTTAGCATAGAACCTTGAACTGAAACGTTGGACGTCGCAGGCCGTGAATGGTTTAGACTAGCGCAGGATCGTGGTGGATGGCACAAATAGAGGGAGGTCTATACCCAGCAGTGGGTGAAGTCGGGCAGTGGATGATGATGATTATGTCGAATCGAATATTTGAATCAACTTGGTTTAAATATAATTGATAAATATGAATTAAAAATCCCTGACGCGTTTTCCATCGTCTAGCAGCGTCCTTTAGTAACTTGTGTCTATAAAATCCATCTAAGAAACGACCTAAAATACATACAAATCGATCGCAAAAATCGCATTGCATGAGCTGTTTCACAAATTAGTGGTATTGATAAGCAAACAAACAACCTCAACGGAAACGCTTATAATAAGCTCCTGCCGTCGCGGGTAAAAACAAGTCGAATTCAGTTTTTCAAAAGAAAACGAGACACACCTCATCCGTTCCCTAACTGTAACTGAAATACGCCGTAAGGCAGCAAGGAGTACGTATTTCCAGCATAAAGCAAACTCATACATCTATGTCAATTCAATAACTGAAACGAGAAACGCACACCACTCAGGCACGTCCGCAGTCGAGCAGAAGCAGAAACCTGAGCAAACCATCTTGTGGGACGCTTTGTCAACATTTTAGCTGCGTTAAAATGCATGAAACAGCACAGCGCCGTCACTGCTTTGTACGCAAAGTGCTCTCAGATTGAATAAATGTGGGCTTGCAGTTCTTTTTAACTGTCGACAGTAATATGCTTGGGGTGAACTTAAGGCCCGCACACTGGCGCAGATGTGGCGGATAGCAGTAGCGATCAACTTGCAAGCAAAATCTGTCAAAGTTTTGCGCGCGAAAGTGTTTACCTCCCCGTTCAAAATTAAATGGTTCTACTCTTCGATCAACCAGGTTCTAGATACCACCGCTGCCGCCACCGCCACCACGCACCTTCGATTTATACAACTTTCATAGGTATGAAACCTATGAGAGATCGCAATATCAGAGTTATCCCGCATTGCCGACCTGGTGGCATAACTGAGACTGAAAAGTCTCATGTGCTTGTAATTTCACCTGTACCTAGACTGTTCAAACCGAAACAATAATGCAAGTGTTATTGCTCGGCGGCATAAATAGGTATGCTGGTAATGCTTCCCGACAAACTCTTTCGCTACATCTTCTATGAATATGTATCATTTATCTCCGAAACGACAAAACAGGTTTATGGCAATCGTGTTGCATAACTTTAAGGATGGTTCAATGTTAGGTTTTAGTGCCACGGCCACTATAGGGATGCTACAATAGACGGTAAACAGCGACTTCGAGATAGGTTTTAAGAGACTTTTTAGCGAGATACGTTACTAGAGAGCGCTGAAATTCAAGATAGTAAACACTTTAACAGTTCTTTTGAAAATAACTCCTTTTAAATACTTTCTATAAACTCATCATCATCTTCTTGTCCTTATCCCACATTACGTGGTGTCGGCACAACATGTTTTCTTCTTCCACTCTCCTCTATCAGCCGTCATCTCAGTACTCACTCCTTTCCTAACCATGTCATTCTTCACACAATCCATCCATATTTTCTTTGGCCTACCTCTGCTATTATTTCCATCCGCATTCATATTAAACATTCTTCTCGTAATATGACATTCTTCCCTGCTCTTGACATGCCCAAACTATAAGCTAAAAAATTAAAACATATAATTTTTTTTCAAGCTATAAGAAACAGTATAAAATAATAAAATTTTGTACGTTTCCCCTCGCAACAGCTGATTCCCAAGAGATAGAAACGCAATTTCCCTACCCCATCTTACTTGTTGAGGCAATTTTTCCAGTTGTCGAATTCTGTTTAAGTCACAATACAGGCTGTCCACGTGTCACATTACGGATGTAATGGGATAATCTGACATGTCGATATGAGGGGTGTCTGCTGCACTCAAGCGTTCATGAAATGAAGTTGATGGATTTTTTAATTTTATTTAAATATGAAGTTACGGATTGTTTTTTACATCGATAAACAAAAAACACGTATTCAGGACCTTTATTGAAAACAAAAGGTATTTATCATTCCCACTGTGCCTCCGTGGTACAGTGGGCGAAGGCCCGTCTGAGACGCAGAAGGTTGCGGGTTCGATTCCCGCCGCGTGACAACCTTTTATGCAATGCTTTTACCTACGTGTTTCCTCTTTAGTAAGTCCGTAAGTATTTACCTAAAAGGATAAAGCAATTAGATTTTACTGACTTCAAACTCGTATTTATTTTCATCAGACTTTTCAATACAAGTAGCGTAATTAAATTATCCGCTTTTTATATGGGTCTTTATCGCAATTACTTTTTCATTATTATTCATAGAGACCCATATATAATAACAAGCTTCTGCCCACGGCTTCGCCCGCGTGGTACCCGGATAAAAAGTAACCTATATGTCATTCTGATGTATAAGCTATATTACTGTAAAAATTCGTTAAGTAGTTTAGTAGCTTTTGCGTGAAAGAGGAACAATGGGGATGCTTGTGGGGATGTTTCTCACAAACTTTCACGTTTATAATAGTATTAGGATATACATATAGTATATTAGTAGGATGATTATGTTTACTGGTCGCGAAGGTATGAAAAATACCCTACGTTACCTTAGTATTGAGTTGAGATATTATTGAGACCGACTGACTAGTGTGCTCAAGCTTGTTCCTCTTACGATGTTTTTCCTCATCGTTATACACAAAGGTTAGCTGGAAGAGAATGCTATCTAGTCTATGTTCAATACTTTTTAGTTGTGCAATAATGAAGTTTCTATCTATCTATCTTTAGAGAGCACATATGCTAATTAGCATTGTGCTCATAAACTTTTCAGATTTAAAACTAAAATGCATTGAGGCACGGCAGGATTTGAACTTACGACCTACGGATCGAAAGTCAAGGTCAATAGCCGCTACACCACTGGCCGCTATTTCAAAGCTAATACGGTAAAAATAAGGAGATACATAGATAAAAAGATAAGATCTAACGCAAAGACTTTATTGCAGTACAAAATGGCTAAACATCGTATCGCGTGGGCGTGTGTGGGTTGCTATCATCTCGAAAAACATCGCACGGAATCGTTGGGCAATCCAAACTGCTTCGATGTGGCTCACTATAAACAGATAGCTCCCTCACAGACTGCTGACCTATTATAATAATAAAGATAAAGAGAAAGAGAGATATAAGACATGCCTTAGCCGGCCGGTCGGAGTTGGAGGCGCAAGAGCGGAACCTATGCTCCGAGGGTGGAAGTGTTAAAAGCATAAAGCAGGGAGTAGCGTTTAGTGAAACTGCAGCACACCTCTCGACACCCTTTAGCCGTTCACTCCAACGTTGCCTCTACGCTGCCTACGGTTGGTGGCACTTATGGGGCCCGTTTAGTGGACGGCACGTATAACTTGCATATGATTTAATCTGAATTTCAGTAATTATTGGCAGGTGCCGTCTCATCCTAGATAGCCCAGCAACCATTCCATAAGCATATACTACTGCAATAGCCTAGTTTGTCACTCATATTCCCAATAGTTTACATCAGTCGCCATCCGCAAGATTACGTTTATATGATAATTTACAAAGGGCCTCTTAGTGTTAGCTTTGACTCCACTGATGCCTGTAAAGGCCCCAGGCATAAGCCTAGATTTGAAATATAAATAAAATAAATAATAATAATAATATAGCTTTATATCTGAAAATTAAACAAAAAAGGTATTCTTACATAACTTATTTATCAGATAACTACTTAAATATGTTCTACTCGTATATTTCATTCAACTAGAAATTGATATTTATTTTTCACAGAATCGTCAATTTAATTTCTTTTAGATACTCCTTTTTTGACTTGTTATTTTAAAGGAAAGTAAGTTACATAACAGATATAAGTAGGCAATTTTTTGTGTTTCTATGTAAAATATTTATGTGTACAGTTCATTTTGATTCGTTAATATTTAATGTATCTACATAACAAAAAAAATAACAAGTTTTTTTTCTAGAAAATATCGAAAAGTACATTAAATATTAACGAAAGACTGACCTAGCTGTCAACTAAACTACAGTTTATTGTGAAACACGCGCTGGTACAATACTAAGCCTAATATGGGAATACTGCAGACAAACAACTAGCCTGGTGTAGTCATGCTTGACTAACAATCAGTGGTGATGAGAGCTTTCTTAGGGTTCCGTAGTTAACAATAAACCTTTATAGTTTCGCCATATCCGTCCGTCTTTCTGTCTGCCTGTCTACGGCTTAGCTCAGAGACTCTTAGTAAAGCTGTAATTTGGCATGGGTATACATATTGATCACGCCGACAAAGTGGTAAAATCCTACTAGTATAATAAATGCGAAAGTCTGTGTGTGTGTGAATGTTTGTTACCACGTATCTCCGTAACTAATAAACCGATTTTGATGAAATTTGGAATGTAGATAGTTTAGGATCTGTAATAACACATAGACTAATCTTATTTTCTGACTAATAAATAGGGCGGTAAAGTTTCTATGAAAAAAAAAATTGTTTGATTCGCTCAAAACTCTGTACAGATAAACTTTAAAGTAAATAATGAAACACGTATTTTTTTCAAAACTACCCTTTGGAGGTGTGCAATTGAGTTCTAAACTTTGTATAAATTGTAATACTTGGTTCGATTCGTTCAAAAGTAGGTGGACATAGTTTGAAGCCTGGAGACGTTCATATGCTACTTTTATTAACATACCACGCGGGCGAAGCCACGGGCAACAACTAGTAACTAAATAACTAATAAATATATTTTTTTTAAATTAGAAACATAACCATTCATAGTAAAAAATAATAATTAATTACAAACACATAATAGTAGGCAGACCTACAGTCTTATGTAGAACTTAGCGGATTTTGCAAATAAAGTCATCCAGGCTAAGTAAACGTAGAACGCCTTCTCGACAATCCGTAATTTAAATTTCGTTTTGAATAATGTTAGGCTAGGTGCTTTAATTAATTAAAAAGGAACATTTCGTACAAATTCCGTTGAAAATTACTTAGATGAAGTTGTTAGTTGTGTAAAACAGGTAATAAATATAAGTTTATGGGCAACTACGGAACCCTACACTGCGCGTGGCCCGACACGCACTTGGCCGTTTTATTATTATTATTATCTAGTTCATAACTTGATATATACACATAATATTCATAACAGGTATTTACCAAAATAAGATAAAATTTTGTATATCCAATTAAATATAAATAAATGTTAAGTACTTACTTACCCAGTAGGTATTTAAAAACATATGTAAAGTATTTACAAAAAAAATGTAAGTAGTATATCAGTCATGTAGTTCCCTTAACACAACAAGCTCTGCTTAGTTTGGGGCTATATGATGCTGTGTGAAACTTTCCAGCATTATTTATTTATTTACATTTGCAAATGTTTGTATGATCTGCAAATATTTGTCTCGGGGTCTGGCTGTTTTCTATGTATAATTTGTATGTTTTCAAAAAAAAATCTCTAAGTAGGTAGTATATCAGTCATTTAGTTCCCATAATATAGCTCTGTTTAGTTTGGGGCTAAATGATGCTGTGTGAAAAAATGCCCAGTACTATTTATTATTTAGTATTTTTCAAACTTTCGCGATTAGATAACATAATTATTATAAGTTTAACGGGTCTTTATCGCGTTTACCTTTTTTATTATTTTCCCGACGTTTCAACTGTATTGCAAGTCATCATCAACTGTATTGTAAAAAAGGTAAACGCGATAAAGACCCGTTAAACTTATAATAATTATTTATTATTTATTTAGCCCACTAGGCCAAAACGGCCGTGTGGCACCATTGTTAAAGAGTAGTATTTTAAAAAAAACTTTAAATCCTACGCTAAAAAAACAATGGTATCGCTTGCCAAAATCAGAAACAAAACCTTCTATAACATTATTATCTGACTTCGATACAAACGAACCTAACGCAGTCGAACTTTTTCAACTTTTCCGACAGAGACCCTCGACAAAGAATTGCAAAGAGAAACAAAACAAAGCAAAAACACACAATCAACTCAATTACTTGTAATGACGAAAAACGGAACGGAACTGCTGCCAAAGTTTCTATTGCTGAATCCATTTGGACATTGAGTCAATTTTGAAACCATATTTTTGGAAGGGCATCGTCCGCTGAAGCGCAACATGCGTACGAATTATATACTGTTTTTAACAAGGGTTATCGTTGTAGAGATACGAGTGTCGTTGCATTTTTAAATGTCGGTATGAAGCTTTATGGTGTTTTGAGTTTTTTTGTTCCGTTCCGTGTTTTGTTCCGTTGGCACCCTTTGGATGCATCCAACGGAACCTTATCCTAAGCCTACACTCGCCATCCGTCTGTCTGTATGCCTGTTTGTCACAGGACTATATCATTTTAATAAGAACTGTGTATTTTTTAATGATGCAAACATTTATCTCAGCGGGAATCAAACTTCCTTCTTGCACTTGCCAACGAAATCGACAATATCTTATTTGTGATGGTGTTAAGCTCATCATTTTTCATACAAACGTACTTCATGCCTAGGTTTCAGAGTTCTGACCAAAGCGTTATATCTGAACTTACTATAGGAAACTATAGTATGTATGAACAAAAAAAAAGTTACAAAAAAAACGTTAGATCATGCTAAGTTGATCTCAATAATATAAAAGGCGTATACGCCAAGCGTCAAACACAGCGTACGTGTTCAACCTAACGTATATTTAGTGGACAATTGCCCTTTAAAAAAAATATTCCAAGTTGTGTCCCTTCGAGTACTCATTGTCATTTCGTCCAATTTGTTGTATGACACGATTTCGGTGTTCTCTTTGTACAAAGTACTGTCGCGGAAAAGTTTTAATTTGTCCATCTTCAAGGTTTTCTTAAACGAACGGAACTTTTGTTGTTTTCTAAGAACTCTTATCGCTTGTTTTCTTTTTTGTAAATTACGTAATTGTTTTTATTTTCGTTGAGTTTTCTGGAGATGTTTGTTTGCTAAAATAGCAATAATTTTACCCATGAATTACGTTAATCGCGGTAGAAGAAACGAATGTTCGCATTTTTATTTTTATATGTCCCAAATCTTATAAACACCATAGAAACGGTTCCATATATCCATCAAAAGAGACGTAAAAGTTTGGATGAAATAATAAATGTTTGTGTCTCATCTTTTTGTGGCGGCTGAAACAATTTTGATGAAAATAGGAGAGAGAGTGAGATATACATAACTATAGAGGCCACCAAAGCCGATCCGTGGACGGATGTTATTTATCTCTTAAGCATACATTGTTTCTTCCGTAACGAGTAGTTACTGACAGCAGCTTTCTAAAACTCAAACATTCTTTATTATTCATTAACATTTCTACATGTAAAAAGCAATTTAGCACCTCAGCACAAGTTTTTACGCTATCGAATCAAAATAATGTCATCAATAGTCAAATGACCTGATGTTATGGCAATGTTTATTACTCGTGACGTAAGAGCCCGTCTATTTTTTTTTTCATAAGATTTATTTGTCTGATATTATTTATTTGCGAAACGGCTTATCGGGTTGTAATACGTTTAGTTACAATCGACGGTGCTCATGAGAAAGGACCTTTAAACGGACAACGAAACATAGATAGATAGAAACAACTTTTCCGTTACTGCCGCTACTTTCAGACTTATAAATCGTAATAATTAATAATGTACGCTGTCAAATCGATGGTACAAAGACACTTGTGCTAAAGGTGAAAATACCAAATTCTCCGAGAGACGATCGCATGTTATATTTTCTTAAGACTCGCGTGAATTATTAAGGAGTCAGTTAAAGTACTCATTACGTGCAGATCTTTCAGTGTACCCGTTGCTTAAGAGGAAAGGTGGGTAACAACAAATCAGAAAAAAGCCAACGTTTTTAAAAATTATCCTTGCCCCTTGGATTTATACCCAACTACCAAAGAGAATACTAATATCTACCAAATAATACCTGACAGAAAAATATCATTTAAAAAAAACTAGGTTTTTTTAAATATCCTGTTTCCTTCTCTTGAATTAGACCAGTCTTAAAATAATCACAACGAAGTACTCTAGGTTTGTATGCTTTTTTAATTTCCAAAAAGTATCAAAACGAGATATTTTTGGAGCAGTTGAAATATGCAATTTTCAAGTTATTTTGAAAGATCATTACTCGTCAATGATGACTAATTAAATAAGATAAACGACGTAATTAAAATAATTAAAAAAATGCTCTTGCATATTAATGAACGGTGAAAACAAGATAGATAGATAGATAGATTAAATCATTTATTTGCAACTACTTCTTAATTGATGAGGTGAGTAGCCACAAATTGTGATGGAACTCGACATAAAGCGCCGCAGACCTGGTGTAGGTAAGTAGCGCGCTGATCTTCCGTGCTCTCCCAATATCAGTAGCAGATAGCTAATAAGGCAAAACAAACTGATTGTTTGACTGATTGGCAAATTAAGAGAAATTCGCAATCACAAGTAGTTAGCATTCCGCGCGAAACATACCCATCGCCGCTTATTGGAACACTAAACGATGGCACATGCCTTCGCATGTTTGGGTCTACAGTAGCCCGGTTGCCTCATGATGCTTTCCTTTTAGGAAAATCCCTTATTATTTGAGCAATTAAACTTCAGAACTCAGACTGAACATTTTCAAGACGTGTCACGAAACGCTATATCAAGGTTTCAAAGTAACTAATAAATGCCCGATAGCTTTTATAACATTAAAAAACTTCGCTGAACCAATATTCTAATATAAATTAAAAGTCGTTTTACAACAGTCTATAACGGGTATGTTACATAAATAAAATTAAATAAAAGGCCATTCAAACAAACATCCCGTAGCTTAGGTACAATATTTTTGAATGGTAAAATAAATAGATAAATTAGAATGTATGTAAGAAAGGTCGAGGACTCAGCTACGCTGTTTTTAGCCTCGCCTACTGATGTAGCTGCTGACATCATGGCTACGACTCTAGGTAAATAGTATGAAATTTATTGTGTATGATAATCCTACACTATTAATAATTTTAATCCAAAAGATGTTTAAATGTTTTTTCCTATTAATCTCCGTAACAGCTGTCCCGATTTGGATGAAACTTGGAATACATTTAGCTCGTAGTCTAGAATAACATTCAGGCCCGCGTGATTACCGAATAAAAAGTAGCCTATGTGTTATTCTGATGTATAAGCTATATTACTGTAAAGTTTCATCAAAATCCGTTATGTAGTTTTTGCGTGAAAGGGTAACAAACATCCATTCACCATTCAAAATCCCTAGTAATCCATTCAAAGGCATTCTACTAGAAATCGCTCATTAGCTATAAGACCATCCAATATAGAGGTATAACGTTCTAAAAGTTTAGTACTTTTTAAAGCCAAAATATTATTTGCAGTACACTTAAGTATTTTCTATCGATCTACTATTTTCGCGCGAAACAGATAACTTATTTTATCTAGGTTTTTATTTATGTTTATACTACTGAAAGATCTCAATTCGTTTAGAACTGAAAACGAAATCGTACTGTTACTACACGGCCTGACAGGTAGACCGACAAAACGAAATCACAAGGTTTTCTAATTTCGCTTTTTTGCTTCGGAACTCTAAAAACAATTCTTAAAAATGTGTTATCACGTTAGAACTTTGCAATAATACTCAAGTTTCCCAAGCGCAAATTTTCTACCGAGCTACACGGAGAAAATTACCAATTTGTGATTGTCAAAGTTTCTAGCTGTCAAAACTTATGACAGATACGAAAGCGACAGTGACAAGGGACAAACACTGACGATAAATCTAAATAAAGATGTATTTTAAACGTAAAATTTCTTAAAAATTTTGATTTTTTTTTATGAAGTTTATAGCAAAATGATCAAGGAAGTTTATATAACAAAAATCTGGTATTCAGGATGATTCAAGCAACGTGATTCAAAATCAACCCTAGGTGGTATGTTGTTTGTCAAAGTTTGTAGTACTTAACTAAGCTGGTGTGTTATTTGGTGTGCAATAAAGTATTTTCTATCTTTCTATGTTCTACGATTTTTTAAAGTTCCGTAGCTAGGCCTGTTTCTGTGTTCTGATTTCGACTATTTTCTGTGAAAAAACGTTAACGTAGAATTACGGTTTCGTGGTTAAGCCGTTGGAATACCCTGATAAATGCTTCAGAATTTTATGCAGTTATTAGACTGATCATTTTTTTCAAAAATACCAACAAATAACTATGATTTTTTGAAAAATATATCCTAATATTTTTCATGGGGCTTATTCGGGAGTCCCTTATATCAACTTGCTCCTTTTGGACCATATTTAGAATTCCGCTGATTGTAAAAGAAACCCTTTAAGTGACACATTGAGGCCTTATTTTATTAATTTCATTCGCTTCAACGTGTGTGCATCACATTTATTTTCATGTTTCCTTCAAAATTGATTAAGCATATGACCAGAACACCTTCAATCATCACAAATTAATTATTCGAATAAGTTACGGCTATTTTACACGTCGACTTTGA
This sequence comes from Perizoma flavofasciatum, assembly GCA_958496245.1. NCBI lineage: Eukaryota > Metazoa > Arthropoda > Insecta > Lepidoptera > Geometridae > Perizoma > Perizoma flavofasciatum. The sequence continues at coordinate 11,439,882 of OY292433.1, forward strand.
TTAAGGTATGATTGAGCGGGTATATAGCATCATAATTCCGAATCACTTTTTACGGGTATTTTGTTGAACAACCCACATGTATTGATCATTTCGAAGGAACAATAAACTCGAGAGTTAAAATGCAATTAGTTTTTTGTGAGTATATTCTTATACTTTGTGTAGGTTTGATTAAATTAGAGAATACAGAATCTTTCTTGAAAACCGCTGAACCGATTGTTAAGCAGTTTTTGCATCCGCTCTCAATGTAAAGAGCGCTACAGTACATGATGTGATTATATACAGAAGTGGAGGGATTTAAATTATTATTGACTTGAGTGTAAAGTAAGTAAATAGATACTCAAGATTTTGTGGGATAAACAAAGGGCCTTGTGTGACATCGTAGCCCTTCTACGATGTCACATATCTGGATGAGAAAGGCCTAGAACAGACCGAAGTGGCGTTTGAGGGAGGAGGCTTAGGCCTAACAATGGGCTTATTTAATCTGCTGAAGATGCTGATGTTTATGCAGATTAAAGAAGCAAGCAGCAAGCGAAATTTTGCGTTTGTTAAGTCCTTTGTTACCCCATGTTTGACAAGTGCTGGTATATGAAGGCAATGCCTTGGAGATAGTGCCGATTCAACTACCGTTCCGGCTAATCAGAGCTAACCTCTTGTGCTCCACAAGGATGAAACGCCATTTAAGACGCAAGAAGTCTTGGTGTTTTGGTACCACGGTATAGTTCCTGATACAGGGTGTGGATCCTAGTGTGGAGGCAAGACTATGCAAGCGTCTATTGGATTTTTATTATTATTATTCCTGCAAATGAACTGCCTATTTGGGTTTATAATAATAATAATAATGCTGAACATTTTGCACACAGCATCATCTAGCCCCAAACTAAGCAGAGCTTGTATTATAGGAACAACATATACTACTTATATACTTTTTTTTGTAAATACATACATACTCGTATTATACATAAAAAACAACCAGACCCGAGCCAAACATATACTAATCATACAAACATTTGTCCCGCAGCGGGAATCGAACCTTCTGCGTCTCAGACGAGCCTTCGCCCAATGCGCCATAGAGATTGTCAAAAATAAAATTCTGACTAACAGCGTCCAGTTAGGAAAAGTTCTTTCACCCTGTATATGACTCCTGGTACTCCTGTTACAGGTAAGGATGACGACTGTGGCCATTGGTCTCTATATTTATTGTACTTGTTTCATTTACAGTGTCAATGGTAATTCTGAGTCTGGCCGGATTGTGGCCAGGCTCCCATCAGGAGAACCAATCAGCGGACTGCGGTAAAACTTTTATTTTATAATAATAATGCTGAACATTTTCACACATCATCTAGCTCCAAAGTAAGCAGAGCTTGTGTTAGGGGAACTACATGGCCGATATACTACTTACATACTTTTTTGTAAATACATACACATTATAGATAGAAAACACCCAGACCCAAGAAAAATATTTGCAGACCATACAAACATTTATCTAACGGCGGGCATTAAACCCGCAACCTTCCGCGTCTCAGGCGGGCCTGCGCTCACTGCGTCACAGATGTCGTCAAAATCTAGCACGATTGTAGTATGCCTTGAAATTTTGAGAAAACAAAATAACCACAGTCTTCTCACTTCGGTAAAGAAGTTAATAACAGGCACATACCAAAAAAACAGAAATAAAAACCGATTTCAAATAAAGGGAAGTTGAAATAAAGACCAATATGAAAATTCATCCCTAATTTTTTCACCCTTAAGGGTGGTAATTTTTCATTAAATTTATACAGAAGCCCCCTTGAAGCATATCCTACCCATTAGAAAAAGAATCATTAAAATCGCTTGTCAATTAGAGAAGATATCGCGTAAAATACACAAAATAACTGACGAATTGAGACTTCATTTTCTGAAGTCGGTTGGTGGCCTATCAGTAATACCCCGCCCGCTGCAGTTGTCAAAATCGACCATAATAGGCCCAAAATATAGCCTAATAAAATTAGTTTGCTTACAAACAATATAAAAAAGTTCATACCAAGATTTTGTTTGCCAAAAATAACAAATGGGTTCAGCAAAAAAACGCTTTCTTTTCTTTGGCACTACCGCTTGGTACTACTAGTAGAGTGAAGGGGAATATCACTTTCCCGTGACACTACTATTCTTATTGGCTGATTAAACGCATATTATAAAATCTCCCGTGGATTACCTCATTACCAATGGCACTACTAATACTAAGTACCTATATCAAAGCAAGATAAAGAAATTATTTATTTGTTCCAAAAATTAAGTTAAAGTTCGCTTGAAAAATCCTTCCTAGTTAAATCCATCCTGGATAGGTTAGGTTATTAGGTTTTTTATTACTCAGAAAAAGAGGATTGCTATCGGAACTTTACCCAAAAAACTTGGGTTCAAAATAAATAAAACCAACCGGTTAGTTTAGTAGTATCACGGGAAAGTAAAATTCCCCTTCATTCTACTAGTAGTGCCAAACGGTAGTGCCTAAGGAAAGAAAGGAAAAAAACTCGTCCCGTGATAATTGAGTCCATTATCTGTCCATTTAACTAGAAGTTGCATTATGCGAAAGTGTGGGCCACTTTTGGCCCCCACTTCTTGGTATATTTTTACACAGCTAAAGTGGTCAACAAGCTACATACTACGGCTCACCTGTTGATAAGCGGTTAACGTAACCTATGGACGGAAAGATAGTTAACACCTTAATTAAAAAATAATGATAAAAAAACTCTTTATTCCTACTAATATAATATATATATAATAGAATGTGTGTGTGAACGTTAGTTACCACGTATCTCCTTAACTACTAAACCTGTTTTAATGAAATTTGGAATGTAGATAGTTCAGGTTCTGGAATAACACATAGGCTAATCTAACTTTCGAAAATCAACCCCTAGAGGGGTTTAATAGGGTGGTAAAGTTTCTATGGAAAATGTTAGATTCTTGGTTAGAACTCGATACAAATAAACTTTAGAATAAATAATAAAACACGTATTTTAAAATTATTCCAAACTTCCCTTTGGGAGTGTGCAAATGAGTTTTATAGTTTGTATGGATTTTTTTTATTCTTGGTTCGATTCACACAAAACTCGGTTTAAATAAGCTATAAAGTGAAAATAATAATTCACGTATTTTTTTATTTTTACAAAACTTCTACCTAGGGGATGTGATTTTGATGAAACTTTACAGTAATATAGCTTATATTATATATTATCAGACTAACACAGTATACAATTTGTAATGATATTGTGTTATTTGGCCATAAGTATTAATTAAGTCAGAAAAATAGACTACACCCATATGTTTCCGGGTTAAACCGCTGAGCCGTTTGCCATGAAATTTGATATGGACATAGTTTGAAGCCTGAAGACGGGCATACGCTACTTTTATCAACATACCACGCGGGCGAAGCCGCGGGCAGAATCTAGTATTTGTATAGATGTGTAATGATTAGGTTACTTAGTAAGTTAACTTAGTATTTGTATGTCATAATCTTAACAAATTAAGACCTGTCCTATGTTTAAAACTAATAAAATAATTAGATTGTATTGTTCATATTGTAAAAACGGGATTTTTCACGTACTGCACTATCGGTGAAGGCACGGCGCGACGCGGAAGGAGAAAGTCGCAACCACTCAACCTGATGAAGATTCTCGGAACGAGTCGAAACTTAGACGGTGCCTTCACCGATAGTGCAGTACGTGAAAAATCCCGTTTTTACAATATGAATAGCCAAGTTCACGATAGTTTTTGGAATAGATTGTATTGTATGTTACAAAATAGGATATACATACGAGCCAAGCACCGGAAGCTGCTACAAGTACCACGAGCACAGAAGAATTTGGAAGACAGCGAACGAGATGTGCAGACTCGAAGATGCCCATTTGGTTATCATCAATAACGAGGAAGAATATGAATTCATGATAACATTCACTAACAAGTATCATAACAGTTTCTCGTATTTGCCACCTTCATTCATTGGAATCTACCGCGGTAATAAATCTAACGAACCGGAGCCCGTTTTAAGTAAGTACTAAAATTTAGTATACAGGGTTACATAGAACATGAGATACTTCATATTGTAAAAACCACTAACCACCAACCACTCATCCTGATGAAGACTCTCGGAATGAGTCGAAACTTAGTCGGGCCTTCACCGATAGTGCAGTATGTGAAAATTCCCGTTTTTACAATATGAATAGTCAAGTTCACATGAGATACTTATCCGAAACGGGATGATTCTACCCATGAAAACGAACAAATTTTCATGAAAAAAAAGGCGATTAAAGATTTTTTCAGAAAAATATACAGAAACTGCTCCATTTTTGGACTTGGCACTAACCCTTTAAGGCGCTGATAAACGGGCGAGTTTTGTGGAAATATCGTGCTAAAACTCTATAAATTTTTGTCAATAGCAAATATATCATAGTCGCCTTTGAGTTTATTAGATGAAGTAATAATACTATCGACTTCAAAATAATCGTTAATCTGATGACTGAAGCAGCACCTTAACATCCCAAAACGTATATAAAATCAGAAAATAATAACGTTATATTTCTCTTGAAAGATAATTTATTACGTATGATATAATTATTAGGTTTTGTGTTAGGTTTTATGGAAATCGTTTTATATGTAGCCAGCCTCCCGCGATACAGGCCTACCCTATCTAGTGCGGGGAAAAAGAGCAATCACAGTTTTATACTGCTATTATATTTTTGGTAAATAAATCTATTTATATTATACAAACTGCGCCCTGCGGTTTCACCCGCGTAAGTTTCGATTCCGTGGCAATATTGGGATCTTTGATGATAAAACGATTGATTTGAATAAGAATTAATACTACGATATGAATGTAACCAACTTTTGTTTCTACCCGCGATCTAATTACATTTAAGAACACAAAAGCTGCTATTGTGACTTAACTATGAGTTACATATATTTCCTCGAGGAGATTTTATTGTAGGTAAGAATGAGTACTTTAATTATGTAGTACATATTTTTTATGTACCTATCATCAATAGTTTTCTCAGCGCACGCCAAATAATGTATTTTATAGGCAACATTTTGCTACTTTGTGTTACATTATTGAAATTTTCTTAAGGATCTCTAAGTTTTTGAAAATAAATTATGGCCTAGTTAGTTACTTCCTGATAATTTAGCTATGTTTTAAAATCGGTCCAGTAGTTTCGTACCCTATTCAGTACAAACAAACAAACAAATATTTCCTCTTTATAATATTAGTATACATTGTATTAATTATATGATAGTCAAAGCCAAAGTCAAAGTCAAAATTCATTTATTCAATAAAATCACAAGGACCACTTGTCGGTTTTTATCTAGCGCCTGTTCCTCCACGACCAAGCCAGGAAAGAAATCAAGAAAGTTAGTTATTAACTAAGTTAATATAAGTTTGGGAGCGACTTAAATTCTCGATAAATATTTTTATTTACAATGCAAATGCTAACAGTAGGTCGATGGATATTTAAAAAGAACTGTATTGCAGATGTTTACGGAGGACCATACGACCACCATTTTTGGGGTAAATACGGGCGGATCATGGAATTGCCAGAAGGACAGGAGTATTGCAGCACCTTGAAATTACATACATGGTTAAGATATGAGAGAACAAATAAAAAATTTTGTGATGAAATACTATTACCTTATATATGCGAGAAAGATCCTTCGTATCATAATCAAACTACGAATGAGTGGCGGTCGACACGAGCATACTACGGATAGCTAGATTTTTTTTTACCCCTCTCGCACGAGTTATTAAGTTTCAGAAATAAAACAAAAGAAATACTATAGACATATTCATATTGTAAAAACGGGAATTTTCACGTACTGCACTATCGGTGAAGGCACCGACTAAGTTTCAACTCATTCCGAGAGTCTTCATCAGGGTGAGTGGTTGCGACTTTCTCATTCCTAGATAAGGAGAAACTTAGTCAGTGCCTTCACCGATAGTGCAGTACGTGAAAATACATAAAAATTGCCGTTTTTACAATATGAATAGTCAAGTTCACGATAGTTTTTGGAATAAAAATTACTATAGACATGTATTTATGTAGTTTTTTTTAACAATGTAACTGGCAGGGATTGTCTTTTCAGTAACAAACGAAGAGCGTTACTTTTCTCTTCATTTGATAATCCTAATAATCCTTCCTACTAATATTATAAACGCGAAAGTTTGTGAGGATGGATGTTTCTTACTCTTTCACGCAAAAAACTACTGCACGGATTTTGATGAAACTTTACAGTAATATAGCTTATACATCAGAATTACACATAGACTATCCGGGTACCACGCGAGCGAAACCATAGGCAGAAGCTAGTTATATTAATAATAATAACGTTTATTTTCTCAACACAATAAGTTCTTAAATTATAAGGTCCTTAACTAACCGTATAGTAACCACTTTATGAACCTGTTTTGTGTGAGACTGGTGCCTGAGATAGGTTTTAAAAAACCTGTATTACAGGTCACCAGGCACTTACACTCTACGGTTTGTACAAAATGAATACTCACTAGGCCTAGCTGTTGATATTATATTATATTTGGTGATGTTACGAACATAATAAGACATTAAGTAGGTGAAGTGACAGAGAAACAAGAAAAAGGAAAAACAAATGAAAACCAATGAATGAATTGAAATGAACGACCTCTGTGGCGCAGTGGGCCAAGGTCCGCCTGTGACGCCGAAGGTTGCGGGTTCAATTCCCGCCACGGGACAAATGTTTGTATCTGCAAATATTTGTCTCAGGTCTGGGTGTTTTCTATGTATATTATGTATGTATTTACAAAAAAAAATGTATGTAGTTCCCATAATACAAGCTCTGCTTAGTTTGGGGCTAGATGATGCTGTGTGAAAATGTCCAGCATTATTATTATTATTATTAATTCTAACAAACAGGTTGGGTGCGAAAGCGCGCGCGCGTGTGTGTGTGTGTGTGTGTGTGTGTGTGTGTGTGTGTGTGTGTGTATGTGTTTATGAGAGTATGGGATTGTCCGAGCTGGGTATTGCAGGTTATATATGATTAATCAAAAATATTTGGCAGATGCCCACGTTTTGCATAGTTAGCATTCCACGTGACATAGTTTCGTTTTGCATAGTTAGAACACAAACCGAGATGGCATGCCGTCGAACTTTTGACCCTGGGGCATGCCGGTTTCGTCACAATGTTACTTTTCACCGCTCTGATCACGTATTAAGCGCACATACATATTTAGAATTGAAATAATCATCAGTGTAAGTCTAGGTTCGAACTCACCACCTTCGGACCGCGTATGTTGTAGATTACCTCGAGCAGAAGATGGTCGCTTTCCGATTTAAAAAAATGTAATATGACGACCTCTGTAGCGCAGTGGGCGAAGGCCTGCCTGAGATTCCCGCTGCGGGACAAATATTTATAAGATTTGCATATATTTGTCTCGGGTTTTCTATTTCCCATAACACAAGCTCTGCTTACTTTAGGATTAGATGACACTGTGTGAAAATGTCTAGCATTATTTATTTTATTTTATTCATAACAAGATATTTTTTTTGTATCAATTTTATTGCAAATCTAAAAAAAACATTGTTGATTTAATTTATATAAAAAATATGTTCTCATCAGAAACGACTATAATATAACTGGCAGCTAAGCAGAATAGTATTTATGTACTATTTAATATTTAATAAGTATATTTATTTTTCATTTCAAGCAATAGGCACATACCTATATTAATAATTTATATAATATTACATGCGAATAATTTAAGCGAATTTTAATGACATACATTGATACTGAAGGATTGCACATGTACATTGGGGTGTGTGTGTGTGTGTGTTTGTGTGTGTGTGTGTGTGTGTGTGGGGGGGGGGGGGGTTGTATTGTATTATTTTTAATACAATAAAACACACACACATATTATTCTGCTTTACTTCTCTAGTGATGTATGTTTCATAAAGATCGTACATTTAAAGTTGTAATAAATTAACCTAAAATACATAATGTGCTAAGGCAGGACCACGTGTCGCGGAAAGGACTATGAATTCTGTTCCTACAGCCTATCACTGTATCTATATTAAGGTATATAGTGCCGAAATATGTATAATACATTGTTTACCTATCATTTCTGTGAAATTGTGTGTCAAATAAATAAATAAATAAATAATGCTAGACATATTCACACATCATCATCTAGCCCCAAAGTAAACAGAGCTTGTGTTATGGGAACTACATGATTGATATACTACTCATATACATTTTTTTGTAAATACATACATATTATACATAGAAAACACCCAGACCCGAGACAAATATTTGCTGATACAAACATTTGTCCCGTGGCGGGAGTCGAATCCGCAACCTTCTGGGTCTCAGGCGGGCCTTCGCCCACTGCACCACAGAAGTTGTCAAATAAATAAATAATATTTATTTCTTCTTTAAAATGAAACCCGCATTTTTTTTAATTTTTGAGTGATGGTCACATAAAACGATATATTAAAAATATTTTCGAAGCTCTCTCATGAAACTGTTATAAATAACTTGGTTGTTCTATTTTAATCAATTGGAAAAAGAATAATTAATAATGGACTCACCTCATTTCAATTATGATTCAAGAATAATTCCATCCAGTAGGGCTACCGTTGACACTCGATAAAATCTCAATTAAATTCTAATCCAATCCAGTTTCGTTATTAAAAAAAAATCTAGCTGTGTCATTTCAATTGCAAACTTTACTCCAATTTCACATTAAAAAGTCACATTGTCAACGTCACATTAATTAGTACCAAATTGAACGAATACGATTCCAATCCCGATTGCGATTAGAATCAAATAACAGATCGAACCCTGCAGCTAGCTTTGAAATCGAACAGTATATTTAAGCTTTGAAGACGACCTCTGTGGCTTAAGACGCAGAAGGTTGCGGGTTCGATTCCCGCTGCGAGACAAATGTTTTTATGATTAACTAATGATTGTCTCGGGTCTGGCTGTTTTCTATATATAATATGTATGCATTTACAATATAAAAGTATATAAGTAGTATATCAATCAATCAAAGTAGCAATCAAAGCGAAATGCCTGTAAGTGGTTGTCGGTGTGTGTCTGATATTGTCATTTTAATAAAACGGTTTATAAGACACTAAATGTCAAAAAAAAAACAACTTCAAACTCGGTATGATACTTAAAAAAAACAAAAGTAAAATTTACCCAAAAAAAAATAATCGGGTGAATGCGATTACATGTTTTTTGTAGTTTTCAATAAACATGAGGGAAAACATCAATCCGTCACGAATCAAAGGGACTCTTAGAAACTTTTATGGGACTACCCCGGGATTATTCTCTATACAACAACAAAAGAATCATCAAAATCGGTTAACAATTGGCGAAGATATCAAGTAACAAATGCACACGACACAAATACCTCCTTTTATTTGAAGCCGGTTGAAAACCGTTAAAAGGTGACAAATGAGTATATTAAACTGAATCGATATAAAAAGAGTTTTAGGCACGGCGTGAAATACCTACTTGTTCTTTATCCACTTACCTGAAACAACAAAAGGGGAAACATTAGATCAATACAGAAGGTACTTATTGGATGCATTAAACCTATCTAGCGTACTGCTCTCCATAACTAACTATTTTTAACTATTTTTGATTGGTACCCTCATTCAGGAAATAGCCTTTAAAATAGCTAAAACTATGTGCCCCCCTCTATCTTTTTTACCCTTTCACCTCAGAGATGATAAGCAAAGTTTAACAAATACTTAATAAGAACTGACAGCTAAATTAGGTCCGACGGATTTTCAATTATAATTTTAGTGGTAGACCATTTCGGGCCCTAGTTGACTTGTCTGGACTTGGGCAGCTTTATTTTAATCACGCACCACTAACACACCATCTCTCTTCGAAAGGTAGGCTAGAAGAAGTCGCTCTTGGCGATAGGGCCGCCCATTGTCCCACCGTGCCATGGTCCATAAGATTTTGTGTAAAGTGTTTTTTATCTATTTGTATTGTTTGTGTATGCAATACAAAGTTTTCTATATATATATCATATCTATCTATTTATCAAAGTCTGATATTCGGGTCTTTTCATTTACTAGGCGGAGAAGAGCCCCGCACTATCTCGTTTCTAGGCCGAAGAACAAGACAATTCAAAGTATAGTAACCCTAAGATTGTTGGGTATCGTAACAAAAAAGAATTACCAAGACAAAAGACGATAAACGACAAAAGCACCTGTTACGAACCATCCAATTTGTTGGATCCAGCAAATGCACTTTTAGAACGATTACTTAGTCGAAAAGGGACCTTAGTTTAAATGATTGCAAGATTATTTTATCGGTACGAAGTGATTTGGATCAGTCTTAGTACTGACGCGCAAGAGATAAATAAAAACTACGTGTGTGAATAAAAAACCGAGTGCTCACAGAATCCAAATAATAACTCCACACACGCTCACACCTTTCTACCCATATCCGCAACGGACAGTGAGGGGAAGTGAGAGGCATGTTGAAAAATTAGGTTGGTATATTAATGGCACATGCCCACGTTTCACATAGAAGCTAGCATTCCACGTGACATGTAGGAAACCTATCGCCACTTATTGAAACACAAACCGGGTCTGGGAGTTTTCTATATAAAAAATGTATCTATTTACAAAAAAAGTATAGCTGTGTGCAAAATGTCCAGCATTATTATTATTATTATTATTTCTACATTCCTAATTACTAGCAAAAAATATAAACAAATAAATATATTACATAGAATGATAAATTTTTATTCTGTGTAGTGTAAACAAAAGCCTCCGTAGGTTACTCTCTTACTAAGTTGTATCCGACAAATTGGATAGTGTGAGCAGGCTTATAGTTCTAAAAGCATTTCGCCACCGCCCGTCGAAGCCCGCAAACTTCACTTTACGACTGAGCGTTACCAGAACAGTAGCAAAGCCCGAGCCGGCCATTAAAGGCTATCCTAGGAATCTCATAAAGTCACACTGCCTTTCCTTACACAACCACCATCAATCTTATTCCGACGTAACAGAACTCACATTCGCGGAAGAACCGCGCGGCGGCAATTCGCGCGCTTTTCTTGCGGCCATTTTATTCATCGTAAAAAGTTAATGGCATTTTCTGTAATTTCGAAACCAGCAACAAGTAAAATTAAAAGAATAAGTACGTTAACACAAATAAAGTTTTTTTTCCATATTCTAAAGGATATTTGAAAATTACACCTTAATTAGTAATAGGTATTGATTAACTTAAACGTGATATTTTTTTCGCCATTTTGAATCTGGTTAAAATACCAAAGAACGACATAGCTTCTAAGTTTTGTATTTTGAATGAACCTTGACAAACCAAACTCGGCTCGACCTAACGTCACCTTTAGAAAACTCTTTAAATATTAAGCGTATTTTTAAAGAAAGCGGTTAAGAAGCTCTTTCTTTAAAAATACGATTGCCATAAACCTCGGTATTTCAAGAGGAAACCGATTCTCCACTTTGCCTGTGTCATGACAAGCTGATCAATTGCAGTCATTTATTACAATGTGCGAGAGCCATGTACCGCTGGAAACAATCTATAGAACCCAGAACCTGTGTTTTTTATTTAAGATGTAATAAACAAAATCAAAGGCTGTCTGAAAGAGATCGCTTTCAGCAAGAATACCGTTTGTTTATGAATTAAAATAGTGATGGCCGCCTTTACTAAACTTTAGCAAATAACTCAGTACTTGCCAAAGTTTAGTAAAGACAGAATTCTATAAAAACATATCAGAAGGTCACACCCAAGTCTTTACCTAGACTTAGTGCAGACGAGCCATTATACTCAAATGGATACAAAAGTTCTCTTAATTAAAAAGTTAAGACAATTTTTCGTGATACTCTTTTTTTGCACGGAGTGATAATTACCCATTTTACGTTCCTAATGTTAAATTCGACATTGCATTCGCCCCCTCGACGTATTCCCAGGCTTTGTTTTAAATGCCGGAACTTGACAACGTCCGCAGCATGCGATGACAGCTGACCAATTGCAGCCATTTGTTACAATGTCCGAGAATCCTGTATCGCAACGCAATCATGGACTCGAGAAGGGTTGTAAGTTTGCTGTTTCTTTAGGCAAGGGATTATTGGATTTTTATACTTACGGTTGCTAGGTATGCAATTTATTTTGGAAAACGGGGATAAGAGTTAGATAAGTCTTAGTTCTTACTCTATCATACCATTATTATCTAAAGGAGTATTAAACCATAGTTGTTTGTATTTCGGTAGATGTTCGAGAACGTATTACGAAACTCAAGTGGAACTAGACAGGAAACTTGGCAAGGTTTGGTGATAGCAGGTGGAGTAAGACCCTGACTGAGTGGTGGCCGATATACACAGGCCTTGGCAGACCACCAGCCAGGTGCATGGACGACATCGTTGCCGTTTTGGGTAAAACCTAGATAAGAAAGGCCCAGAATAGACAGGAGTGGCGTTTGAGGGAGGAGGCTTTTGCCCAGCAGTAAGTTACTGCGAACTGCCAATGAAGATGATGATGCTGTTTATATTTGACCTTGGCCAAGATCAAGGCTGGTCAAGCCGAAGGCCGAATACATAGCATTTCATCCAGATTGGCAACTCATCCCGCCCGGAGGTCAATAGACACTTTAGCTCTAAGCATAGGGCAGATTGTTTACAAATCGAACTGACACAGTCGAAGTCATCAATGGCCGCGCTGACTCGACTCAAACTGCAAAACGGAGCACACGAAAGCATACTGTCACGCTCTAGCAATAACTCTAATTAAATGTTACTACCTAACCATTAGCATTTCTAATTCACTCGCACATACAACGGCGCCATTTCAGTAGACAAATCTTGCATGTGGGATTACGGACGCGATTGTTTCATACATTTTATATTTATCTTCTCTTTACTTTCTCTCTCTCTTTGTCTTTTCAGTCTGGAGAATTCTACCAGTTCCTAGCAGCTGCGAAGCGATTTTATATCCAGACAATATAGTCATGGTAGATTTTGCTGTAGGATTTCTATTTCCTGTTTCACTGTGTTCAGTTTAATGTCAGTTCAGAAGTAAAACAACTATAAAACACGGTTCGCTCCATAAATCTGACGGTGTAGTTCGGACCCTTTTTAAGCGACAAAGGGCTAATTTTTCAGGCACGATAAGAGTGGAAACTTTTATAGGTTCCTAAGCGTTATCGTTAACTATTGTACTGTCACGTAACGAACACTCGTTCGGATTTTTTACATTCAAAGTTCATAGCTGTGTAGCTATGAACTTTGAATGTAAAAAAACCTCGAATTTAACTTAGACTCTCAGACAGTATCTAGATTAGATTAGTTATAAAAAGTGCTCTGTAAAAGATCGTAGGATTCTAATATGCAATTAATCATCACCAACAGCCTAAACGATAAAAAACCCCCGCCAGCTAAACGGTTGCTAACCCCCGCCAGTTGCTCCCGCCAGCTAACTGTTTTAGAGATGTGAAAAAATTGACAGAAGTAGTATATACATAGAGTAGACAGCCTAAAGAGATGCAATGTTTGATAATTTGCTAGGAAACAATTCTGTAAACCGTCGTGCGAGTCCCGCCACGCCTGATGTGCTTTGATTGGTCGAAACTGTAGTTTCAACTAATCAGAGCACAGTAGGAAACATGACGCAATGACAACGTCAAAGTCCGCGTTTGCCAACATCAGTCCTAAAAGACTGATGTGTTAACAGAATAGTGAGGTTCAATAAAACGCATCTCGGGGTTAACTGCTCAATGAGTATACATAACGAAGTTAAAAGGAAAATATCATAGCAAAGTAGGCTATACAAGTTAACAAATAGATAGATAGATAGATAACTCTTAGATAGATAGCTAATCGCGGTAGTACAATGGGCGGTCTTATCGATTATAGCGATAGACATTTACGTAGCAAGTAATAGTCGACCAACTTATAAAATGTACTTGAAAAAGTAAAAAGGATAATTTCGAACAAAATCCATTAAAAAATACTTAGATGAAGTTATTAGTTGTGTAAAATATAAGTAGTAAATATATTTTTTATACCACTAACGAAAATGTAAAAAAAAACAAAGACTAGATTTAGTCACTCTTTTAAATAAAAGTTGGATTACAAACAGAATCTCTGTGGCACGTTCCTTAATTTCGAGCAAAATTTTATATATAGGCTTTTTGTAAATAACTGCCGTATTTCAACTATAAAAGCAGAACCGATTATATCAGCTTTTCCACGAAATTTCATATGCCATAAAAACTTATCTCATATCATCTGTGGTTAAAATATCTTACTATTTATCGCCGCGACTGTACCGATGTACAGAAAATCTCAGATTAAAAATCTCTATAAACTCCTTTAAAAGCGTGTCGTTAAAAGCAGTTGAAAATGAGTTTTCGCTTTTAATGAAAGAATTCTGACGGCATTTTTATTTGGTTCGTTCATTTTGTTTAGATTGGCTTAATATTTTCTGAAAGAAATCTTTCACAGAGATTGGTAATTTGAAGCTTGTAAAGAGAATCCATATATATAAAATCACGTTACTGACCGACAATCAATGCACAGCTTAAACCATAAGAACCTGAAACTTTGCGGCTATGTTTGTTTTAAAATTTTTTTGTTCGTATTTGTGTACTGAGATAAGATTAACTGAATTTTCGTCCATAGAGGAAAAAAAACTACTTGAATAAAGTCACTCCACTAATTGAATATAAATGTACATAGCATTTTATTTAATTTCAATTCAAATATTTGTTTTTTTTTTTTCAAGGAAAAAACTTACTTTGGGGCTAGATGGTGCTGTGTTAAAATGTCCAGCATTATTTATTTTATTTTATTTAACTTAAGTATATCTTATAAAGCTAGGCTAGGCTAGACGAGGCGAATGACAAATATATCTACTTAGTACTAATCAATAATAATTCAGAGTAAGGGGTAGTCAGGTGCACGTCTAGCCATTACATTAGGCACATGGCCGCGTTTATCAAGTAGTTAGCATTCTGCGTGACAGGCCTATCGCCGCTTATTGGAACACCACCTGATCGCCTCGAATATCTGGTTCTATGGCATGCCAGCCACCTTTTAAGCATCTTGTTAATGCGCAAAAAAATTGACAAATATACATTTAAATATTTATATTTTAGCATTTTTAATACGTATTTGTATGTTTTTTTTTGTTATTTCATGCTGTGTCAAATAAATGTTTTGCATTTCATTTAATTATCATGCACAAAAATGCTTTTCAAAATAGTATGAAGATTAAAAAAACTACACAACATTCCCACAAAAGACGCGCGATCATTAAAACGACAAGAAAATCACATTAAAAATGCTCTTTCAAAACAGCTCTCCCATCAAACAAAGATCCTATCCAAACACAAACATTCATAATTAAAAACAACATGTCAATATAGCATTACGACTCAAAAGTACATGTGTACACAAGGCGTTAGCTGTGTCCTTTTGAAGAACAAGGAGCGGGTGACTGCATGCATTTTGTTCAACGGGTTCCGTAGAAAGTTACGAGAATTTGAGCCTCTGCAAATGAAACATTCTATTAGCCAGTGAACCAACCGAGTTCACACTACATAGTCACACATTACATTGTCTTATCCCACACTAGGATTCCCTGTATCTTGGTTATCAGATTCTATGAGTACCAGGGTCCGCAAGACCAAGACCAGGAATAAACAGAACTTTAGTTCCGCAGCGAGGATTGAAACCACGACCCTTGTGTCTCAGCCGGCTACTCATCCGTTTCTATTTAGCTAGATAACTGTACTTTAGGAAACAAACGACAATATAGTCGTTACGCTATCTGGCCTTATAGCGATCTAGTCAAAACACAATGTAGTCTTAACGCAATGTAGTCATATCGAGTTTTAGTCTTAAAGCGATCTAGTCATACCTACTATCTAGTCAAATTGAGATGTAGTCATGAAGCTTCTAATCCCAGCGAGGTCACCAGTAGGCCAATGACTACAAAACAAACAATATTATTATAGTCATATTGTAAAAACGGGAATTTTCACGTACTGCACTATCGGTGAAGGCACCGACTAAGTTTCGACTCATTCCAAGTTTCCACTCACCCTGATGAAGACTCTCGACTCTTGAATAGTCAAGTTCACGATAGTTTTTGGAATAAAAATGATGGATAATATTACGCCATAAAGCATCAAGCTACCAGCGCCTTGGTAAGTCGCCAGCGCTTCGTTTATAGTTCAGCAGGGTTTACCATATGTATTGGCTTTGGTGACAAGATTTTGGGGCACCTTACACCCATCCATCCAATTGCGATTACACTATTTACCCATCGCTTGATTCCCATACCCAAACAAAACTGAAGGCCATGAATGAACGAAACTTTGAAAACTATTTTTGACAGTAGTCAATGAATGAATGAATGAAAATATTAAATTTTTATTGTACACATTATAGAATACATAAAATAAACAATAACATAATGGGTGGTCATATTGTTCAAAAGCCATCTATTTCAGATAACCTTGAAAATGCCACTATCAGGATCATAACGCGTCTAACAATACCACATTTATTAAAATCCATCCAACCATTAGCCCATACACAAACTCCTGTGAGTTGTATATCTATGTATGACATACATACATAGATATACAAAAGAAAAACAACCCTCCAGAGTCAGTTAAAAAAGGCTGAACCCATGTTTTACTAAGTCTATTTATTTACAGTTTAGTTTAGTAACAGAAAACAGAAGAAGTATTTTAACTGATGTTTATCAAGTAAATTTGATTTAAATATTCAACTAAAAGCGAAAATCCAGTTGCCTTAGCGAGTAGAAAACGCTATTTTTTAAATAAGATTCATCCGTTTTTCTGTCATCACCTCTCGTTACGGACCCCCGGAAAGGGCTTTAACAAATACAAAAGTGGCGCGCTACGTGTTTTGTCACGCCATAATCAAACGTCACGTGAGTCAGACAGGGAGAGACAGGGGGAGGGAGTAAAGGCGGCATTCCACCATAGCAGTGCGAGGAAGCTGAGCGGTGCGAAGATGCAAGATAATATCATCCCACCGCACCGCGTAGCACACTTCACATGCCTGCCTCAGATTTGTACAAGCTCTTGGAACTCATCAATTGTAAAAAAAAACCTTATCCCCAAAAAATAAAAAAGAATAAACAAACCTTGTTATAATATATTAATAAAAACAAAAAATAAATAAAAAATACTAATATTGTGGGATCGACATTGTACAAACTATTACTTTTGTCGTAACCAAACAGAAAGAAACACCCAAGTGCGATATGTCATGCTGAAAAACGTATCTGATTTGTGTCAGTGAAGAAATCAGTGGAACAAACAATAAAAAAAAAATACGTTGTATTAAAGTAAAAAACAGTGACAATTCTTTGATGAACGAGAAGCTATGAATGTTTTTTTAGTATGCGTATCTCGCAGATTACCTTTCTCATTTATTCATGGTTATGGTTTTATTCACAACTAGCTTCTGCCCACGGCTTCACCCGCGTGGTACCCGGATAAAAAGTAGCCTTTATGATATTCTGATGTAAATGCTATATTACTGTAGAGTTTCATCAAAATACGTTCAGTAGTTTTTGCGTGAAAGAGTAACACACATCCATCCTCACAAACTTTCGCGTTTATAATATTATTAGGATAGACAAGAAGTGCCCAAAAGCGGTTACCTAATTATATAGGTATATTATACTAACGAACATAGTGTTTTACTAGGTTTTGACGATGAAGTCTACAGTCGTCAAGGATCAAGGATCAATTTGTAAGTGATCCTTGTAGCGATCAAGTAACGATCAAGAACACATAATCGTAATACACAGTTCACTCGCATAGCTTTCTGTAGCCACCGCTTAGCTTTCTCGCACAGCTCTGGTGGACACCCACCTTCAGGACCTTGCTCTCAGCAAATATGCGCTTATCGTACAAGCGGTGGATTAAGAGGTGCCGTATATCCACTGAGAAGAATTTATGTAGTGTATTGGAAGCGGGAAGCGTATGGACCTAGGTAGTAGGTACGTCATTTTGAGCGTTTGCTCACACATGATTCATCAAATACTTGCAGAAAAGTAAGCCGCTGATTATTAAAAATGTGTTTCCAATCATTTTGCTACATATTTTAAAAGTGCGAAAATTACGGTTTTTTTTTCGATAAAAAAATGGCATTGTATGCAACTACGACAACTAACAACTGGCTGGGTACGATGATACAGGAGTTTTTCTATTTTGAAAGTTTTGTTCTTATGAAACACTAGTTATTGCCCACGGCTTCACCCGCATGGTCTACGGACAAGAAGAAGAAATGCATTCGCTCGACCGTTTTTCGTCGACTTCCGTAGCAAAATTTGTCTCCCACCTTTTAAAAGCCCTTTTATTTTATCAAGACAATATAGCTTATAACCTCGATTCTGAAATTACCTCCTGAAATCCAAACAGACAAACGTTACCTCTTCATAATATTACTTTTTACCAGGATGTAAAAAAACTGCATGATTGTATTTTTGAACATCCGAACTGTCTTTTAAGGATTTTAGGAAATAGCTCTCTCTATAGCCCGTCGCTCTACCTTGAGTTTATGTGTGAGACTAATAAGTTGAGACCGATGATATCGTATTCACCACTGATTACGATATCATCGGTATAAGTAGCATCCAACCTGTCTCAAAACCCAAAGCATTTCGTCATATTATACTAGACTCTGACCATGGCTTCGCCCGCGTGATATAAAGTAAAACGTAGCCTATGTTTTATTCTGATATCACTATATTACTGAATATCAAACTCCGATAAGTAGTTTTTTCGGTAAACAAACATTTATCCATCCTCAGAAACTTTCGCGTTTATAATAGTATTAGGATTACCATATTAAATGAAACTAAAATGAAAAAACATTTATTTGTTACAACATGAACAAACAAACAAATTTTGTTACCTACCCTATGAACCCGAAATAAAATGTTAAAAGAAAGTTAGAAACAACAAATAGGTACCTACTTATAAGTAAGTACCACGAATATCTTTGCAAATTCAACTCACCCTGTTCGCTGAGACAATCAAACTCGACAACCCCAAGTTATGACTTGCAATAGGTGTTTGTACAACTTTAAAGATTCTCCGTCGGTATAAATGAATAAGGCGAGAGATCGCGAGAAGAATGCAAAGTGTTCGGTCTTTCGCTGTTCGTTCTATGAAAATTATTCTTATCTGTTCACAAAGATAGGGTTTAGTGGCCATTGCGAATCAAGCTTGCAACGTTGAACACATATGGCGTTGCTTTGAGTGATAGATAGGTAACTCGTTATTGCACACACCACTTAATTTTTTAAAGGTCTTTTCAATCTTGGTCTTTATTCAGAGACTAGCTGCGCCCCGCGATTTCACCCGCGTAAGTTTCGAATCCGTGGGAATATCGGCGATCTACTTAAATTTTAGAACACAAAAGCTGCTATTGTGACTTAACTATGATAGTAAGATATATTCGCTCGCGGACTTTTTTGTAGGTAATAATGAGTACTTTAATCGTGTAGTACATCATTTTTATGTATAAAATAGTTTTCTCAGCGCATTTTATAGGCAAAATTTTGCTACTTTGGGTTACATTATTGCAATTTTCTTAAGGATCTCTATTTTTTTGAAAATAAATTATAGCCTATGTTGCTTCCTGATAATTTAGCTTTCATTTGGTGAAAAAATGGTTAAGATCGGTCCAGTAGTTTCGGAGCATATTCGATACAAACAAACAAAAAATCTTTTCTCTTTATAATATTAGTATAGATATATAAGATAGGTTTTGCCATCACAAGTCACTGGGCGGAGCAAAATCAAAAATTAACTTGTTAAGCAATACACTTCTCCCGGATGATCATGATACGCCCGCCCACCCTAAGAAAAGCAATATCAAAAGTTGCTCGTTCAATTGGCTTCAAAACAAAGGTTAAATTTCATTGTACAAAGCTGGATTCTCGGTTCGTGTTTCCATGTTCGTAAATACATCGCTAAGAAAATGATCCCTTAATTAAAATACCGCTTGGTTTGTGTTACTAGAGATTTTCACCCTGAGGCTTTTGTAGCTTCGTTTTAACTATCACGTAAATACTGAGAACATTTATTTTTGTTAAAAAATATTTTTTAAGCTTTAACCTAAAACCAAAACGTCTAAGAAATGTGGTTCTGTTCTTTTGAATATACTTAACAGATTTTTTTTTATACTTAACAGATACACTAGGGTTCCCTGTACCGTGGGTATCAGGAATTACAAGTACCAGACCCGAAAAAATATATGCAGAACATGCAAACATTTATCACGTAGCGCGGATCGGAACCCGCACTTCTTGCGTTACAGCTGGCTGCTCGTCCGCCGTGCCACCGAGGTTGTCTGTGTGTATGTAGGTATATTTCTCCTGTTAGCTTATTGACATAATGAAAACTATACATAATGTACCTCATTAACTAGTTAGTATCTATAGTGTTACTTATTCTCTCCTACATTCGTGGTTATTATTTTTAAGCCTATTTATATTTCTGTTATTTATTACTAGCTTCTGCCTATGGCTTCGCCCGCATAGTATCCAGATAAAAAGTATGCTATGTGTTATTCTGATGTATATTACTGTAAAGTTTCATCAAAATACGTTCAGTAGTTTTTGCGTGAAAGAGTAACAAACATCCATCCTCACAAACTTTCGCGTTTATAATATTAGTAGGATATAGTAGGATTACTAAAGGCTACTAATATGGTTTTGACTATATATATATTACAGCATTCTATAGTTGAATCCTGTTTTTCTACTGTACTCAGTGTCAAAGCAGATTTTGAACCTTTACGAAACGTGGTCTAAACTCGAGTTGAACTCAAGTTCTGTCAGATCCACTAAACCATGGTTTAAATATACTTTATCGAAAAAAAAGTATTATTGCAAAGCCACTACGGTCGACAATTTAATAATAAAATAAAACCGCGGGATGACCGTTTAATTTAAAAAACACTTCTAAACCAAAATAAAAAAGAAAAACATAATTTTGATTGGCTACCAAAAAAAGTAGGTCCTCAAAAAGAGGTTGAGTTATGATAGAAATAAACTAGGTGGCCGCCTGGTTTATCTTTTAGCAGTTATTTGTAGTCAAACCTCTTTTTGAAATATCACATAGACTGTCGGCTATTATACTATAGCATTAAATTTTAAGCCTTGTTTCCTTTGCACCACAATTTGTCTTGAAAATCAGGAATCAAAAAAGGTCTAAAAGATAAACCACCGATTTAAACCACCTTTCGTAATGAGACCCTAATTGAAAACTGACGTAGAACCAAGCTGAGTATCAAATCAGATCTTCACATTTTTGCTGCACATTATAATTGCATTTAGATTCATCGGAGTGAAACTTTTCTGCGACAAAACTATAGTTCCAGTATTGTTTCTGTAGTTCCAGGAGTAACGAAATTGTGAAGGTATGAATGCTTAATGCTCAAAAGGGGAAGAACTGTGGTATTAATTTTGGCAAGGGCTCTAAATTTTGCCAATAGGTACGGCGGTAGAGGTACAAAGGGACTTATTACAAAACAATTTCCACATAGAAATTATTCTGTTGTTTCATAAAGTAATACTGTGACAGCGGACTTTTTTTACATACATTTTTTTTCTTCTACATCGTGACATCGGAACTTTCATTCATCACATTTTCATGTGACGACTACTTACGAAATTATAGAGTAGTCACACAATAAGAATAGAGTTATAGCATAGTATAGCATAGCATAGATAAGAGTTATAGAAGGTTGCGGGTTCGATTTCCGCTGCGGGACAAATGTCTGTATGATCTACAAATATTTGTTTCGGGTCTGGGTATTTTCTATGTATAATATGTATTTACAAAAAAAGTATATAAGTAGTATATCAGTTATTTAGTTTCCATAATACAAGCTCTTCTTAGTTTGAGGCTAGATGATGCTGTGTGAAAAATGTCCAGCATTATTATTATTATTATTATAGTTTTCAAATACTATGTCACTCCAAAAATTAACTATGTCAGGATCTTAGCAAGTGGAAATCCATGGTCTCCACCTACTCCTCCGGAACCAAGAATGGCTTTTGTATCAATTAATAAAATAAAGGTTTAAACACTCAACACACGCACACGCACACGCACACGCACACGCGTGGTTTACGCGTGGTGTAAAGGTTTTGGAAATTGATAAGACGATCATAATGAGTTTTTCTCCATATCCATTTTGAAAATGTTATGAGGATGATTAAAAAACCAGTGTGGAGACATGCTGGTTTCCTGACTATGTTTTCCTTCAGCGTTTAAAAACACTAGCGTCGCACACATACTCGTTCATATTTTTTTTACAAAAATAATAAAAAAGAAAAAAAAATGGTTCGCCACAGAATGCGAACCTACAGACTTCGACTGTCTAGACACCCTGGGCCGTTTACTTGTTCGCCACTTTAGTTATAAAAACCTGTTCTCTTCGTCCTATTATTGTACGCCCACGGGTGTTATGTTTCATTGAATACATGAATTCGTCTAATTCCCTATTCGCTGGAAAAGATCCCCTTGATGTTGCCGACATCAATGTTCCCGTATTGGCCAATAACGATCGATAGCAGAGCTCTGATCAGAGGGCGCTCGGGGAGACATTACGTATTGTGATAGAATAGATGAATTTCGTGAGTTTTGTTAGCAACTAAGGCCTCTTTGCGTGAAGGAGGGTTAGCAATTTAGGCCCGAATTCATAGTCAAATAGGGGCTCCCGTAGGGGACTGTTCAGGCGCTAAGTAAAAATTCAAGTGCGAATTTAACCTTTTTACACCCAGCCATAGGCAAATGCTGAATGATGGATTTTGGGGGACTGTTCAACCCCCGACTATGAATTCAGGCTTTAGCGTGGGTTATACGATACAACTTCAGGATTGCATGATAATAAATGATCTGCGTTGTAAATGGCTCAATTTTATTCCAAAAACTATAGTGAACTTGACTATTCATATTGTTAAAACGGGAAGAAGTGCACGGCGCGACGCGGAAGGAGAAAGTCGCAACCACTCACCCTGATGAAGACTCTCGGAATGAGTCGAAACTTAGTCGGTGCCTTCACCGATAGTGCAGTACGTGAAAATTCCCGTTTTTACAATATGAGATGCAGAACGTTACGGGTTCGATTCCCGCTCCGGGACAAATGTTTGTACATCTGGATGTTTTCTATGTATAATATGTATGTTTTTACAAAAAAAATAATACAAATAGTATATCAGTCATGTAGTTCCCATAACACAAGCTCTGCTCTGGGACTAGATGATGCTATGTGAACATGTCATCATTTTTTTTTATTAATTGCTAATATTGCTATAAATACGTATGGACTACATAAATCTTAGTAAAACACAAAGCGAAAAAGCAAAACCGAATTCAAAACAGGAAAAAACTTCCCATTATACAGTGTGACACTTTTTGATAAGTATACACTGTATAATGGGAAGAAAATATTTTCAAACTCATTACCAACATTAATCCTAAAAACCTCTTCATTTTTTTATATATCTTCGAACGAAACACATTCTTTATCAAACTTGTTCACTGTATCGGATACATCGAGTTTCGATCGTGGCATGCAGGTCTTAAGATTGAAAATGCGAAGCGAATTACACTGAGGTCAGGGTGACGGCAAGGGAGCTACGAGCTATGAATTCCGCACCTTTTTTCAGGTATTACGGAAGTCATAAAAAATCGATATCGTTTCTGAATAATTCTTCTTTGTTGCCATTTGCCGGTTTATTGTGAGAAGGTGAATTGGTGGGCGAATCGTATGTAGTCCACCCCTACTGCCGAAGGTTTTAGATCGCCCTAGCACTGTGAGATGTGACTGTAACCGCGGACCAAAAATGGTTCGGAAACAGAGAAAGAAGGAAAAGAAATAGCTCTGCTGGATCCTTGCGCGTGGGTGATGCTTAGAAAGTGTCAATTTTTCAGATTCCGTACTGGATTTGCTGAAGGTCGCAGATGGCGCAGTACATTAAGATATTTTCGTAAATTTTATGAGGAAATTTCGTGATTTTGTAAACAGCAATTTCCGCTTTAAATTGCTCAACCGGAAGTAAACGTTAAAGAGTAGGCAGCACAGAACAAAAATAATTCGATTGTAAGTCTTCAGTTTAAACTGTTTTTTTCTTTCAAATTAATTCTTTAAGGTTTAATGAGCGATCTTTTCCTGAAAACCATAAACGGTTTATATCATGTTCGGAAACGGTTAATCCCACCCTAAAAGGCAGAAGCGTTCTCTTCAAAGAACCTTTTGATTCAGACGGCTGATTCATCTATCTACACATGAACATTTCAAGTCCACATTCCTTTGACAAATTAAAAAAACTCCATCTCAGTTCACTCCGGTGATTCCACCATTTATTTAAATTTAAATAAAAACCGTTTCAAATGAAAATTTAATTTAAATATACGTATGGATTCACTTTAAATAAATAAATAAAAATAATGCTGAACATTTTTCACACATCATCATCTAGCCCCAAACTAAGTAGAGCTTGTATTATGGGAACTACTTGACTGATATACTACTTATATACTTTTTTGTATACATACATATTATGCATAGAAAACACCGAGAACCGAGACAAATATTTGCAGATCATACAAACACTTGTCCCGCTGCTGGAATCGAATCCGCAACCTTTTGCGTCTCAGGCGAGCCTTCGCCTACTGCGCCACAGAGGTCGTCAACTTTGACGATAACGTGTCATTGATTTTTTGTGTCGCCCTTCGGTAGGTCGTTGTGATCTGACCAGTTTGAAGCTGATAAAAGAATGCAGTGCGCCTCTTAAAGGCTCCTTTCATACTTTTATCACATGTCTTCGAATAAAAAACTCAAGCACATTTCTTCTCACGATATTTTCCGTCACCGTTTTTAAGAAACATTGGAACATATCAACGGGATCATCTCGAACCCACAACTTTCAATCGAAAGTGGAGAAGTGGACGTCTAAAATAATAATACCAGATCCTGAAGAAAATTGCAATACATTATTGCAATTTTCTTACCTGAAGTAGCAAAATTTTGTCATAAAATTTATGATTTGGCGTGCGCTGAGAAAACGATTGACGATACATAAAAAATATGTACTACATGATTATAGTACTTATTATTACCTACAAAAAAATAGTCGAGGGAATATATCTAACTATCATAGTTAAGTCACAATAGCAGCTTTTGTGTTCTTAGATTTAATTAGATAGCCGGTAGAACCAAAAATTCATTCTTAATTCTCAAATAAATCATCAAAGCTGTTTATGTAGCAGTGAAATACTTTACTGTTACTTCTTATCCCGATATTTGCCCACGGAATCGAAACTTACGCGGATGAAACCGCGGGGCGCAGCTAGTAGGAAATACATTACATGAAATGTCATGTGATCACATTCACATTCACTTTACTTTTTTACTACTATATAGTAATAATATTATATTATGAATTGAGAGTACTGAGGCAGTGCTCTAAGGGACTCCAAATCCCTCATAATAAAGCTCATTTTACAAGTGACAAAGGCTGGTAGAGAATTAAATTCATCCTATTTTATCATGCGATGTGGTCCCGTGACATTTCGACAGCTTTATGACACAAAACTGCCATATATTTTTTTGGAATTTTCACTACCAATCGACGACGCTAAATATAATGTTACTTTGTACCCCTTAGTGCGACCAAAAAGCATGGTTAGTCAGTAACATACCCTCCAAAGCATGAGATTCAAATCCCTCGCAATTAAGCTCATTCTCCAATGAAAGCTGATCTCAAACGGCAGGGGCTGGCCAAAGGAATTACATTCATCCTATTTTCGGCCGGCCGGCATAATAGTAACGGACCTTTTTAAATCGCCGATAAGAAGTAATGATGTTGAAAATCTTAAATTTATATTCGGAAAATGAATTCTTTGATAAAAAGGAAGTGGCTGTCGTAAAAATGCGGGCTCGCCGCGCTTCTCTATTGACTTCATTTATTCCGCTTTTCGTTTAACCTCCTGGCTTTCTAAGCGTATAAATTTATAAATGTTTTACTATGGATCCTTGGTATTTTCAAAACTACAATGCGGCGATGGGCTTGTAACACGTCACGTGGAATGCCAACTACTTCCCCCTTTTTGGTATCCTCAAAGATCTACGCACTGAGTAGGTATGTATCTGCGAATCATACTTGGAAAATCTATATAAGAATCATTCTAGAAATCATACAAATCGATTGCATTAAACCGCATTTCAATAAAATAAGCCATTTCCGAGATAAATTAAAACATAATTATAAACATTAAAAAAAAACCTCTTACGAATAGGCTTCTAACGACACATGGAAAAAATGTGACACAAGCAATCGAATTGTGATTACGTGAGATTTATGTTACTTAGGACTATATTGTCAATCTCATTTGTATTTACCCATTGCGGGTAGAAATCGCTTATCGTTTATAGAATGCTCTTTCTGTTAAAAGAAAGTCAAGGCAAACTAAGCCACGCTCGTTACAGTAACAGTTACAATAATGGATACCATAAAAGTGTTTATTGAGTGTGGAGAAAAGCTCAGTCATCCAATATTTTTACCTCAGGAAATGCACGAGAAAAAATATACCTACGTTCTCTTTGTGAGAGTTCAAACTGCAACTAAAAATTATTTTCAAGCAAAATGGTTTATTTACTTGACAAAAATCTTTCTCTTTCCAACAGCTGCTGGAATAAAAATGTTGCGAATATTTTTTAAATTTAAAAGAGCCTTTTGAAACGGAATCACTTTGTTGGGAATAGTGATGGGGCTGGCTTGCTTAGATTTGCTCTATAGTCGGAAGAGTTTGTTAATGTGTTGTAGTCATACCTTAAAGTTAAGGAGCTTCCAAGATTCATCTGCACGATGTTTAGGCAAAAACTAAGATAGGTCTTAGTGAAAAATTGCTATTAAAAAAACACGTCAAAACTTAGTGAAGAAGCCTTGACCCTGAATCTTAGGGCTAACATTAGACCCATAAATAAATTGACTCTACTAGCCGCCCTTATTTTGTATCCTTACGGATTTTTACTGCGTATAGATTTCCATCATGGAGATGAGTCGCGAGTGTTTTTTTTACACTCACGACTCATCCTCAGTAGGTTAAATGACTTTAGGCGAAAGCCACACAAAAAAGGCGTCAGACGCTGGTATGGCGCGGACGTCTTGCCGTCCCATTCAAACTTCATACAAAGTATATGTAGATCAGGCGCAGATTAAGACACAAGCCATACTGATATGACGCGAACGTCTTGACGTTTCATTTCATATTCAAACAAAATGTATGGAAATAAGGCGCAATCCTACCACTAAAGTTACTACCGCGAAAGTTTGTGAGGATGGATGTTTGTTACTCTTTCAAAAAAAAAACTACTGAACGAATTTTGATGAAACTTTACAGTAATATAGCTTAAACATCAGCATAACGCATAGGCTACTCTTATCCGGGCACCACAAGAGCGAAGCCGTGGGCAGAAAGAAGCTAGTTTAAAAAATAACGACTGATGGCAATCGGGCGAAAGGACCAAAATGGCGTGGCTCGTGCTGTGTTTTAAATTGCGCCTTATATCCGTACGTTATGTTTTAAATTTGAATGTAATGCTTCTAAGCATCGGACGTTATGTTCCTTGGTCTTAATAGATGGTTTGATCTACTGTCGTAATAAGAACTAATTTGTGAATCAACAACCTACCTTTGAACTTATTAAATAACAGAAGATTAAACTTGCTCTTACGGTTTAAACTACTATTGACCTTACGGCCTTTAATCGTTCTTAAATATGTTTTTTTTTTATAAAGTTATGTTTTTAGTACTAGCATCTATTATCATCATCTAGAATTATTTTGAGTGGTTCCTATTATAATAATTTTTACTCTTTGCTCTCGCAAATATCGTTCCTTAATCAAAGATTGGTAAGTACTCTAGAAAGACCAATCTTCCAAATCTGCATCCCTATTTAAAATTCCCGGGGTGACTGAGACGGCGCGATCCATCAGTAAATGAGACTTCGCTGTGTATTGGACCTTTTCGAGATTGATCTCCTTACTGGGAATTTACTGCCATGACTCCTCTACCATGTTTCGTGATGTCTCGAACGAAAGTCGAACTAGAAGAGTAACTACGAAACTCCTCGACGGATTATCATAAATTGCATAAATTGAATATTGAAACTATCAAGTTAAAAATCTTCATTCTTCATGTACAGTGCAAGCGGAATATTTAAAAGTAAGGAACTCAGGTTCATATCACAAATGTCAAACTGAATGTAGACTCAAGCATTTTTCTACATTCGACATGCGTTTCATGCCAGTCACGTGGTAGGGGCTACAAAGGTGGAATTGTAAATGCGACCTTTTTCCAATAAGTTCGCCCCTCGCAACATCAATCAATTAATTCAGGTACTTACCCTGCCTTTTATCTCATCCCCACTGAAAATGTACAAAAATAACGCATAGAAACAAATTATTCTTTGCAGGGGTGAGAAAATCCATTATGTTTGCAACATTTTCCCTATTCGATTGTGAGTACGGACAAATTCATTATTATTGTGTTCTAATACGGCACAATACGACCTGATAAAGGGGAGGGCGGAATTCAAAACAAACGGAAAAATGCATAACTCATTACGCGTGTACTCTTCGTTTTTTTTATAACAGACTAGCTGTGCACCGCGGTTTCACCCGCGTAAGTTTCGATTTTAT
Source organism: Perizoma flavofasciatum (assembly GCA_958496245.1). Classification (NCBI taxonomy): domain Eukaryota; kingdom Metazoa; phylum Arthropoda; class Insecta; order Lepidoptera; family Geometridae; genus Perizoma; species Perizoma flavofasciatum. Next base: position 11,468,624 of record OY292433.1, read on the forward strand.
ACTACATACTACAACGAATTAGCAAGCTGAAGTGGCAGTGGGCCGGTCATATCTCGCGAAGAACCGATTACCGCTGGGGTAAACGTGTTCTTGAGTGGAGACCGCGACTCGGCAAACGTAGTGTAGGACGCCCTCCGGCCAGGTGGGATGACGATCTGCAAAATACTGCAGGCAGATGCTGGATGCGATAAGCTGAAGACAGGGTTCTATGGCGCTCATTAGGGGAGGCCTATGTCCAGCAGTGGACTAATATAGGTTGATGATGATAAAACTATTAATTTGAATAAGAATTAATACTACGATACGAATGTAACCAACTTTTGTTTCTACCCGCGATCTAATTACATTTTAGAACATAAAAGCTGCTATTGTGACTTAACTATGATAGTTAGATATATTCCCTCGCGGACTTTTTTGTAGGTAATAATCAGTACTTTAATCATGTAGTACATATTTTTTATGTATCATCAATAGTTTTCTCAGCGCACGCCAAATAATGAATTTTATTGACAACATTTTGCTACTTTGGGTTACATTATTGCAATTTCCTTAAGGATCTCTAATTTTTTGAAAAAAAATTATAGCCTATGTTACTTCCTGATAATTTAGCTTTCTATTAGTAAAAAAAAACATATTGCGGTTCAATTCAGTCAATGATTTCAAATCCCGCTTTGGGAATGACAACGCTCTGACAACGCCATACCGCCCTCAATCGCAAAGCGGAAAGTGACGTCTTTGCCTGAACTGAATCGCCATAAGACTTCATGGTGCGGTCCCTATTGGTAAGCGGTTACGACGCTTGAAACAACAGAGGTATCATTTGCGTGCTGCCGACCCTGAGACATTACTGTGACCTATTTAGTTATCTGTATTTGATTTTTTTTAATTACAGTGTAAAAAAATGGATCAGGGGATTTCTGGAAGTCTTGTCCACAAGTTCTCTTAGCTCGCCCTTTGCGTACCGGGTGGGAACTTCTGGATAAAAAGTCCAGAAATCCCCTTCGCAGGGGAATATCGCAGGGGATTTGAGGAATAAGCCTGCGGCTAAAGAGTCTCATGTTGACAACCTCTGTGACGCAATGGACGAAAGTCCGCGTGTGACGCAGAAGGTTGCGGGTTCAATTCCACGGGACAAATATTTGTAACTGCAAATATTTGTCTCGGGTCTGGGTGTATTATGGGAACTACATGACTGATATACTACTTATATAATATTTTTTTTGTAAATACATACATATTATACATAGAAAACACCCAGACTCGAGACAAATTAATGCAGATCATATACAAAAATTTGTCCCGCAGCGAGAATCGAGTCCGCAACCTTCTGCGTCCAAGGCGGACTTTCGCCCACTGCGCCACAGAGGTTGTCAATACTACTGTCTTAAAATATAGCAATTCATCATATTAGAAATAAGCTTAAACTTAACATAATATTGAAATTATCGAGGCTGTAAAATAATAAATCTACAAAAATTCTACAAGCATGTTTTAAACTTATAGAGATTTTTGTGTACACTATCCTCGGTAACAATTTAGCTGTATTTTCTTAAGTACAGAGTATTTGACTTATTAATATTTTTTTATTATTTGCCATGCCAATTACAGCCCCTGCCAACCCACAGCTGGGCATCGGGCCTCTCTGTCTCTATGAAAACCAGCGTTCAATCTTCTTTCGCGTTTGAAGCTGCATTAAACTTTTTTATACCTGCTATAGGTGTCGTATTGCTTTTGTTTTTGGGTATAAATATATTTTCTTCATAAAAAAATGTACTTTCTTTGTTTATGCCACTCGCCTCAATTCTGAGCCACTCTCACCTACGTTCAATTCAACCAACGACCTTAAAAAAGCCGACCCAGCTCAAGTATCACGTTTCCTGAAAATTTCACTGATTACTTTACGCGAAAAAGATAGATAGATAACACTTTATTGTAAACAACATATATTGCTTACACATTCAAACAGAGCAAATAACAAAATAATCGCGTGAGTACGATGGGCGGTCTTGTAGCTAATAAATATTTTCCAGACAACCTTTGATAAGACAAATAATTTGTCAATGCTGCGTTCGCATATAATTGGCCTAGGTTAGTATGAAACCTTAAACACAGAATGTACCTACGTACAACCAATACATTTCACAATGAATGTCAGCTCAAACGAGTACAGACACGTACTAACATCTATACACTTTTTCCCACCTGGCAACAGCGAAAGCGGTTTTACGCCAATATGCAATAAGCCTGCCTCCGGCGCGGCGCGACTGATTGAAATTCCATTATTATTCAGCCCTTTGGTGGTAAATCTCTGCAACTTGATGGTTTTTTCCTCTCCAGCGCTTACGAGACCCGCGCCCTTTATAGTGACGGATTTATTTTTGAGATTTGGACAGGATCGATAGGCTATTTGCTTAGGTTGAGCCGTTATAAAGTTTGCCAAGGCTCTTGAAAGCCTTAAGGCAGTGTTGAAATATACGTAAATAAAATAAATAATGCTGGACATTTTTCACACAACATCATCTAGCCCCAAACTAAGCAAAGCTTGTATTCTGCTGGAAAAAAAATACAAAGTACTATTGTTCATATTGTAAAAACGGGAATTTTATCAGGGTGATGAAGACTCTCGGAATGAGTCGAAACTTAGTCGGTGCCTTCACCGATAGTGCAGTACGTGAAAATTCCCGTTTTTACAATATGAATAGTCAAGTTCACGATAGTTTTTGGAATAAAAGTACTATTGTATTGTTAAGGGCCATAAGAAAAAGAAAGTAGATTGAAGCATTTAATATGGGGAGGTCAATATCCAATGATATACTAACTGATATACTAACTGATATACTAACTGATATACTAACTGATACACTAACTGACACACTAACTGATACACTAACTGATACACTAACATATACTAACAATGATGTTATAGATTTATAGAACCAAAAACCACTGGAAAAAAAGCCAATGGATTGAGGCCTTCTCAAAGATTGCGGGAAGTCAGTGAATGGAAAAGGCTCTACACCGTTCATCATGAAACTCTTGGAGGGATACCTTATATATTTCCAGCAGAGAATGCCTCGCTAATATGAAGATTTTTCGAGTAACAACAGATGGGCTGTATACTTGGTTATATAAAAACATAAATATATATACAGCGTAAAGCTACATTGAGTGATTTGCGTAAAAAGTCTAGATACTAAAGTAAATGATCCTTTTAGCTCGTCACAAAGAAAAGTCGTTAAACTTCTTGACACAGACAAACCATTCTATATTCTTCGGTAACTTTTCTGATCATAATTTAGCATCTTCACGTCACCCTCCATCAGAAAAACACAGGAAGGCTGTTAAACTTTTTTTTTTATTTCATTCCTTCAACAAAAATTTTGGGACCTGCAACTTTCTTATTAAAGTATTATGTTAAGTAGACCTTCGTCAGATAGCATTGGAAGTCGACTGAAATATACAGGGCTACCACTAAACGCAAGGTGTTCTAGATAATTGGATGATATACCAAAACGGAAGGAAAATAAGAAAAAATATATCTGACAAGATTAACATAACAAGATTTTAATATCCCAAAAACTTAACCTCACCGAGGATACCAAACTCGCGGCTTCCTGCTTAGAACGCGAGGGCTGTACCAACTAAGCCACGAGATCGGTACCAGTCTGGTCAAAAGTATCTAAGCCTGTTCGATAACTAAAGTTACATTTAGTTTCAAAGTTAGTACTTACAATTGACGAGAAGTGTCACTTGTTTACATAAAAAGTCGTGACAAGTGCGAGTCTGACTCGCGCATCGAGGCTTCTGTACAAGCTTGTATGTTCACCAACACAATTAACATTACTCAAATTCATAAACTATGAAAGCACGAAACATTGCTCTAACGAAAAGATAAGTCGGATTGAAAGACAAACTTAACTTTGTTGTTGATTTTTTTTTCGTCCATACATCGATAAATGTTCCAACCATAAATGTAAGTTGGTAATCGCAAAAAATATATTTTTTTGTGTAAAAATTTCATGATTCTAGGTCAACGTGAAGTACCCTATAGGTTTTGATTTATTTGCGAATATCAAATTATGTCGCATAAATAGCCAAATTATTTCTTGCGTTGGAAGCTGGATTTTTTTAAGAGCTCCAAGGGACTGTAGACCCACGTATTTGATTCTATTTCAACTTGATGCCTTCATGCGTTCCTTAAAAAATGGTCATGACATACAGACAGACAGATGGACAGACTTTTTTCTTTTTGAGGTACGGAACTCTATAAAACGAATAACATTAACATTTACAAAAACAGAAAGAAAACTAGGTCTCTGGATCGGCAACGCGCGAGTGATCTGGTGTTTCAAAAAAGTTACTTAAAACCTGCAATACCAACATGTATTGAAGCGCTCTCTAGTTGCTCGTGGATAAACTTTATCTGAGAGCCACCTCTTAGAAGTCATACAACACGATTGCAGAAATTATTCAGTCATTCATTAGTTCAAAAAATTAACAAACATACTAACAAACAATCTCATACCCCCAAACACCGGATATATACCGGCTTCTTGCGTCACGAGTAAAACAATTTTAGAGAAATAAAATGAAATAAAATAATATATTTTTCACGCACAGATTCGGCGCATAATTTATATCTCTGAACTCTACAAAAACAGCATAACATATTATTCATTCTGAATCCAGAAAACAACATTTTCATCCGCAATTTTTCTCCAAAACCAATTTTACAATGTGACACGATAATACCTCAGAAAAATGCGGTTTCGCGTTTCGCGGCCTTTGTAATTTTACAGGTGGCAGCCCTGTGAATATTCCATTAGGGATTGCGACTGAGAATGAATTATTTTCGAGTGAAAATTAGGTGAGCGTCATTTCGAGGTGATTAAACGTCGACGAAGGCGCGGTGACTTCGAAACGCTTGCGAGATTGGAACGAGAAATAAAGCTGGCATACACGTAGATGCGAGTCGAATTATAGTGTGATTAAACCCGCATTATTACACGCAACAACGTATATTAGTTTTGCCGAAAGAATTGAATATAATAGAATATAAAAAACACGTCCGAAGTAAAAAGTCACTCCCATACGGGACAAGCTCACTGAAAACTGTCTTCGGTAGTACACGTGATGCGTAGAGACAACGAACACACAGTTAGAAAAGCATTAGAACTAACGGCCGATCCCTCTGCAACGTGTTGGACAAGTATAGTGTAGCTTTTGAAGAAAGACCAGATAGACGAAAGAACAACACAGGATAGAGCGTCCTGGCGCATAAACATAAGGAGAGCCGACCCCACCTAACACAGGAATAGGAAAAGGGGAAGAAGAGAACACGCACATCTTATTACATGGATAAGACAGAGAGAGATAAGAGGTTAGATTTATTTATTTAACAAACTACATAGGTAACTATTTATATATAACTAGATACAATTGTTAGAAGAATCTCAAAACCTATGTTAGGTTTGTCTAGACACTAGGTTTTCGAAATGTTAATAATCTTACTGTATCCGAAACAAATTTGCAATTCATGTATTTGTTGGTATGTTTGTGTGTTAGCGTTTTATCGATTTGTTTGGTTTTACAAGTCACTTTAGGATGCTTAAATCGATAATTGGATGTAAAACGGAGTAACCAATCATTAGGTATGCAGTTTTTTGTTAGTAATCCTTACTATGATACCTGAAGAAAATATACGTCAGAAGTTATTTCCATCGCGTAGCTACGAGTTATTGGCACGAACTTCCACAAATCAACAATTAAATACTAGTCGTATTTTTTTGGGAATACGATGGATAGAGGTAGTCCAAGATCATTCATTCTACAGGCAATTGATGATTATATTTTTGTAATAATTGTGTTTCTCTTGGTGTAAGTAGAGTCGCATTTTTTTTGACGTTTCACATTTTGAATCCGGTTGTAACACCCATTTAGGTTGTTACAACCCGCATCGTTTCCGTATCATCCCCGCATAGTTATGTGCATAGTTGTCCTTTCCATGATACTGTGTGTCTCGAGCCGTTGCCTGAAAGTGTTTTGCATCGTTTTATCAGAAAACGGTAGAATTATGCGGTAATCAGTCTGGAATATCTCTCTCCTTAATTTTACCGTAAACGCACTATCAACAGAAATTAAATTTGCAGTGCGGGAAATTGTTGTGCAACATTTTATTAAGTAGTGCGGGGTGGAATTTAAATACTTGTTTCTGATGGTAGAATAATTCAAGGCATCTGTACGTAAGTGGGTATGTAGGTATCTATACATATATAGGGTGTAATAAAATAACTTAATACTACTTTATTTGTGTTGTTCCACTGATTCACTTTATTTTGTTTTATTATTAGATTAGCTCTAACGTATAATTTATAACTTTCTTATATTCATGCACTACCTCAAGACTCTTCTCCATTAACACAAATGTTAGCTGGAAGAGAATTCTATCTAGCATTAAGTTCGCCTATGTACAGTACTTTGTAGTTGTGCAATAAAGAATTTTCTATCTATCTATCTATTCACACATACATAAACGAAAAGTAAAACCTATTGGACTTTTTTATTTTAACTATTATTCAAAATTTGTTCGTCTGAAGTGAAAAAGATCTCCTTCGTAACTGCTACCATTCCCAGGAAAATTAGATTTTTGCGAATTCGATAGGTAGTGGTATCTAGAAAAACAGGATACAAGCTCTGCTGTCTGCTAATTATTATTATTTTTGTTCATTTATTTCTAAAAAAAACCGTAAATAATCACAAAATATCAAACCAGCACGGTCTTATTTAAGCAATCACAAAGTTTTAACAATGCCTACGCGGCTAAACATTATTTATCTCAGAACTAGTTTCAAAAACTTTATACCCGTTTTATCTTAGGACTATTTTTCTTAGAAAAATTTAAGCATTTTTCATGTACCTAAGAATTCAATTCTTTGTAATCTATTACGAGATATTATTTCGATTCTACGCTTTTGTATGGCTCGACCTTAAGTCCTAGGAATACTCAAACTCATACTCAATACATTTGTTGCAAAAACGCTGTTTCTGGTACAAAGGTTGACTTCTAAAAATTTAAGCATTATAAATATACAAGTCATAGATTAGGCGATCGTTCATTATAAAAAAATGCTGAACTTTTCACACAGGATCATCTAGTCCCAAAGTAAGCAGAGCTTGTTTTATGGTAACTAAATAACTGATATACTTCTTACTTCTAGATACAAGCACTTTGTCCCACGGTAGAAATCGAACCCGCAACCTTCTGCGTCTCAGGCGGACCAGCGCCCACTGCGCCACAGAGGTCGTCATAAAAAAGATAATTTGTTTTCTCGGTCAGCTGTACTCATGGCCTCCAGTAATCGACAGTAGTCTTTATTCACCCTTCATTTTAGGCTTTCAGACAATGGGACAGAGTAATTGATAGGCACATTTTCACGAACGCATTAAGAACTATTCAACAACAACAAGTTAATCAAACTTAATGTTTTCATGGGTCATTGGAACGGTAAGGAACCATCCATAGGTGATAAGACGCAGTCGATTAACCACGATGCAATTTAAGCTTGAGTTCACCAACAAAATAAACGAACGGTCAAGTCTAACCATCGATTAAGATGTCAGATTCCTGTGAAAACATGTGTTGAAAAGCTTTGACTAGGATCTAACCACCCTTTATTGTATCTTGGTGAACTTAGGCCTTAACATCTCAACTAAACAGCCTGATATCCATAATATTTAGATACTAACTTTCTATAAAGATAAGTAAACTTTTACAACATCTGGAAAGCCCCGATATGACCGATTGGTCATGGGTAGATGATGTATTTCAGAGTTCTCTATTGACATGTGGCGATAATACTGATCTAAGACCCAAATAAACTTTATTCCCACATCAGCTATTTATTTATATATTTAGCTGTAAAACAAACAAAACAATTACACTTTTATATAAACTTACAAAAGATTACGAAAGATAATATATAATCCAATAAAGTTTTTACTAATTAATAACCGCACGTGAAGAACATGTGGACAAATATGTGGCTTATCTACCGAACAATACACTTAAATCAATAACCTAAAATAAACAAATGAATACTAACAAAAAAACAATTCAAAATTCATTTATTCAATAAAATCACAAGGACCACTTTGAAACGTCGGTTTTTATCTAGGTGCCTGTTCCTCCGCGACCAAGCCAGGAAAGAAAGGCAAGAAAACAAGGCTGGTTATTCAAACAAAATGAAATAAGCTAAGACTAGGGCAAGTTACGAAGTTCCTCGCAGACGGCGAGTTTGAATTTGAAAAGAGAGAGCTCGTACTTATATAATTTATAGAAAGTATTATTGTATACAAGCCTCTGCCCACGGCTTCGCCTGTATGGTACCTGGGTAAAAAGTAGCTTATGTGTTATTCTGGTATATAAGCTATATTACTGTAAAGTTTCATCGAAATCTGTTAAGTTTTTGCGTGAAATAGCAACAAACATCCATCCTCACAAACTTTCGCGTTTACAATAGTACTAGCTACTGCCCACGGCTTTGCCCGCGTCCACCCGAATAAAAAGTACCCCATGTGTTATTCTGATGTATAAGCTATATTACTGTAAAGTTTAATCAAATCCGTTCAGTAGTTTTTGCGTGAAAAAGTAACAAACATCCATCCTCACAAACATTCGCGTTTATAATAGTAGTAGGACATCCTACTAATGTTCATGGAACGGTTTATGAATGTGTTGAGTTTGTTATCGCTCCAGTATTTAAAAAAAATGTTACAAAAGTGGCTATCAAATCAAAGACTGAGTCTGTTTTAGTGGATCTGTAATTAAGTTTACAAAACCCGACAATAGCCACGACCCCGAAATAAAATAAATTAAGCATGCACAGGCGCTTACGCAAAAACGAGCGAATACTAAGCCAAATGGACATGCTTTTATGGGATTAAAAACGAAAAATACACTGTGTCGAACTATTTTCATTCAGGCTGACACTTTTAGAGGTTTCCAATTTACCAGCGACCGGTGTAAACCTGTACCTAAATATTGTGACGTGCGAAAGACAAAAATAAATGCCAGCAAAATCGGACCAAAGTGCATTTTTTATGCAGCTTTTTGTTAAAAATACGGCTCAATACTGCTTTGAAACTATCATAGTTTTGAACATAATTTTTACTAATCCTGTGGTATGATTGTGCAAAAATTGAAAAAACATGATACCAGCTGTGCGTGTTAAGCTGATAGTGTTGTGTGTTGGAGTCGAGATGTACTCGAATGTAACAGTGGAACCGATGGTAGTGGTATTTTTCGCAATAAAATTGCGAATAAGAGGGTAGATAGATTTGTCTGCCACTAACATTCGAAACCCGCAAAGACTTCAGTTCCTTCCGTGATCATGCTACATGCAACTGTGCTTAAATATCGGAAAACATTAAAACTCACATATTAAGTTTTTTTGTAAAAATTACGTTCAATACTGGTTTCATTCGACAGTTTTCAATGAAAATCACTTAATAGAGCCAAGTGGACTCTTATTTGAAGTACACTCGTCCAAAATTCAAGACTGACGAGGGACTAACTAACCACTATCAATTATTTTGATAAGGGATACGCGAGCTCAGCCCCCTTAATTAAAGTAGCAAAATGGTTATGGAAACGATACGACGGCACTTGTAGCCAGACTTAACAATGTCCAACACTTCAAAAACTTTCAAAACTTTTAGGTACCTAACCTAACTTTTAGCTTGAGAGTCTCAACGTTTTTAGATTAAGAAGTTTTGAATATTGCAAAACCTGTCCAAATATCTCGCTTCTCATTACCATTTTATTTATATATGTATTTTATTTAGTTAGGTACTTATCTTTATTTATATTTACTTTAAGTATTTATGATACACCTATATCTATATCTACCTTTGTAAAATTGTACTTGTGTTTTTGTTTTTAACATTAATTTAAACTTGCTATTTGGCTGTCTGTTTTAAAATTATCCAAATATAAAATGTAAATCCGTTATTGGTCGTAAGAAAAACATATATTTTAAGTTTACGTAGAATAAGGACTGTGGGTTTGTAAAAAAAAAAAAAAAATAGTAAGGGGAAGGATATTTTGCAACATCATGTGCTTGCCCTTATCCTAGAGGTACATTACGTGGGGTGGGCACAACACGTTTTCTTCTTCCAATCTCCTCTATCAGTCGTTATCTCAGTACTCACTGCTTTCTTTACCGTATCATCTTTCACACAATCCATCCATCTTTTCTTTGGTAGGCCTCTGATCTTATTTCCATATTCATATTAGACACTTTTCCCGTAATTTCTTTTCTCCTTCTTTCCTCCTCAGTACGTGCCCATATCACGTTAATCTCTTTACAATTTTTCCGTCACTGGTGCTACTTCCAGACTTCCCATGAGTATGTTCTGTAATGTCACCTAAAAATCAATGCTTCGATGCAATCTATGGTTTTTTATTATCAGCCCTCAACGTCTCAACGCTAGGCAAAACCTCCCTTTCCTCTCCCCCTCCACCTCCCCCAATCCTTCCATTAATTTATTCCCTGATTAATTTCTTTCATTACACAAAGGTTAACTGGAAGAAAATGATAATTAGCATTGACGACCTCTGTGGCACAATGGGCGAAGACCCGCCTGAGACGCAGAAGGTTGCGGGTTCGATTCCCGTTGCGGGACAAATGTTTGTATGATTAGCTAATGTTTGTCTCGGGTCTAGGTGTTTTCTATGTATAATATGTATGCATTTACAAAAATAAAAGTGTAAGAAAGTATATCAGTCATGTAGTTCCCATAATACAAGCTCTGCTTAGTTTGGTACTAGATGAAGCTGTGTGAAAAATGTCCAGCATAATTTATTTAAGTTCGCCTATTTACTTGTTTTATCTTATGTATTAAAAAAAAATTATCCTGCGCCAAAATGGATCTCTCCATCTCATTATCGGTCTGTCAAATTAGCATTTTAGCGGACCCTAACTTCGCATGTTCTAGTATTTACGGTGCAGGCCTATATTTACGAGTGATGATGATGAAGTATCTAAAACCAATTTAAGTGACTTTACATCAAAATAGAAACCATCTGCGACCTCTACTCAGCGTTTAAGCAATCAATCAAGCTGCGTAGGTGTGAGTCTCAAGTTTCTGGAGTTACTAAGTAATTGGCCTCGATTCTGTATTACACTAACTAAACTAAATTTAAACTGTCTGTCTCTTTTACTGATAGTGTACTCTAGAAAGAGATGGCAAGAATTTTACTCCTGTCAAATTAGTTTACGTGCCGAGTTTATTCGTGTTTATAATCAGCATGTTTTGAAATCACGACTAAGTTTGTATGGAAAACTTTAATCTGACTATTCATATTGTAAAAACGGGAATTTTCGCGCCGTGCACTATTGCGTGCGACGCGGAGGGAGAAAGTCGCGACCACTCACCCTGATGAAGACTCTCGGAATGAGTCGAAACTTAGTCGGTGCCTTCACCGATAGTGCAGTACGTGAAAATTCCCGTTTTTACAATATGAATAGTCAAGTTCACGATAGTTTTTGGAATAAATCTGACTAATTTGACAGCACTAAAATTGTAGCTATCTCTTTCTTGCTTGCACTATCGATAAAAGAGAGCGACAGTTTAAATTTAGTTTAGTTAGTGTGCTACAGAATCGAGGCCATTGCTGACAAAGTTAAGTCGTATCTACAATCTAGCTTAGAATAGTGGCAAAATTTAACATAGTCGAACTTTAAGATCGACTTAATGCCAGGATTCTATGAAACTAAATGCATTTATTTGTCATGGTTTAACGACCTCTGTGGTGCAGTGGTCGAAGTCCCGCCTGAGACGCAGAAGGTTGCGGGTTCGATTCCCGCCGCGGGAAAAATATTTGTGTATGCAAATATTCGTCTCGGGTCTGGGTGTTTTCTATGTATAATATGTAGTATATCAGTCATGTAGTTCCCATAACACAATCTCTGCTTAGTTTGGGGCTAGATAATGTTGTGTTAAAAATTACCAAAATTATTTTTTATTTATTTTTTGATTATGTGACTAGTGGATGGTCCAAGTTTTGCCTAAGATAAATAAATAAAGCTGGATATTTTTCACATAGTATCATCTGGCCCCAAAATAAGTAGAGCTTGTGTTATGGGAACTACATGACTGATATACTACTTATATACTTTTTTCTGTGAATACGATATAAATATATTATGGTTAGCAGTGGAAGAAGTCTGTTTTCTACCTGCAGTAATAGCACTTATATATTTGCAAGTACATAATATTTGTAAATATTTTATCGATGAATAAATGAATTAAATACTTTATTGTGTACCATAAGCAAATAACAAAATATAAAAATATATTTTTCTTTCTAAAGTACGAGCGGTCTTATCGCTTAAAAGCGATCTCTTCCAGACATGAATGGAAAGGATAGTAAAAGATTGTAAGAGTAGCGGAGATCGATACTCATCACTATAATGTGATGTAAATACTTTCTGATCATTATTTAACTATAAATTTGGCTCATAGACATCATAATGCGCGTGTTCCCACTACCCACTAGTTGCTTCCGTAATGCGACCATATGGAATCGCATAGCGGGACATTTGGAGCGTAATGGCCTGTATCATGCCAAATGACGTCATGGAATGACCCACGCAATTTATGTGCTGTTTATTGTGAAAGGAAAAAATAGATAATGCAAATAATTTAAAAAAAAACTGACTATGGCGTACCTATAATATGAAAGATTTATTCGCAGAAAAACGGGTTATAAAAAATCTCATAAAATGTCATCCTTATCCATCTACGTAGTATGTTTGTTACTTCAAAAACGAATGAACTGATTTGATGATTATTTCGTTGTTGTATAGAAAATGCAAGGTGGTCCCATAAAAGTTTTATTTCCGAGAGATCGCATTTTTTCTGTAAAACTTAAAAAATATGCAATCACGACAAGCCGAAACATTTTTTGTAGGTAAGTGATTCTACAATTTTTTTATTCGAAAGTGTCATCCCGAGTTTGAAGTCGGTTTTTTGACATTTAATGTATTTTATGATGATAATGACATTTAAATGATTTTAATTATAGTTGTTCTTAATAGCACTTTGGCCTTTTAGATTATTATTTTATTTTATTATTATTATTTTAGGAAAACAAACACACCTATTTCATTTTAAAATGTTTTCAACATGGTATCCCACGAATTGGCATAAGAAATAAGGGACGATTAAAAAAGAACTATGTATGAGATAGTTATGTGTTTATTAGCTCACGACCATAGCTACGTTGACACGAGTGGCGTAAGAACGTACGTTTTTTTTTAATGAAAATATTTTATATTTATTGTAATAAGATAATATTGTCATGAAAGGTTACAAACTTATATAAAAGTATGCATACTTAACATTGATAACTTATTCAAAGAAAACAAACAACATTTTATTTCTATAATCGCAGAATTTACAAGTAGTCTTAGGTATCAAAATGGATTGTGTTGTCTGTAAAAAAAAACTTTTGAATTGATTGGATTTTTAATTTTAAGTTGATAAAAATTGGTAAGTTTTCTATGTGCCTACAAATGTGTCTGGGTACGTTTTGTTCCTAGGTACTTGTGTTATGTTAGATTAAGTTGCTTTATACTCTCTGTTTTTTTCTGTTATTTTTCTTTTATTTTTTTAGTAGATAGGTAATTAAGTAACAGGTAAGCACACTCGTGCTAAGATTTATATTTAAGTTGATACGTACTCATAAGTAGGTACTTAAAAGTTTTGTTTTCTCATTTAAGTGAACTATAATTATGTTCTAATAAATAAAGAATCTTTAATCCGATATAAGGAACTAGCAAGGAATTAATTTTGCATTTAAACCTTTTTAGAGTCTATTAATTGACACTTCGCTCTAGCTAAGTATATACTTGTATCAAGACGCGAGGTATGTACGCGATGTACTTGTGTCTGTCTGTTTGGTTTGCGTCGGCAAATCTAAATGAACCCATAGGGTTGGTCTAGCCCGGTGACCTGGTTGGCAACGCGCCAGCGTGGCGCGTTCAGGTAGCTAAACTTCGATTGGCGAGTGCAACGAAACCAGACCGTTGACCTGTCAGAGTGATATGAACTTCTCGACTGATAGCCTCAACAAGTAAAACTATAGATAGAAGATGGATATTATGTTATAAGCTCAGTATTACTCCATGTCACATCTTAAAATCCGTTTATTAGATTACACCAATAAAACGAGCGAAAATATAGACTACATAGTGGGCTTTTAATAAAGTTTTCGTATTTTTTGCACTTAGCGGATTTTATAACTCAACCCTCGATATTTTAGTCTGTTCCAAATGCAGAACGAAAAACGGTCGTTTACATTTGAACGTATCATAGGAGTGACCAACATATTTTTCGGTTTATATAATGTTTATATTTAACCTCAACAAAAAATAAAGGTATTTATTTGGCATGAAAGCGAGTGTTTTAAAGGTGATTCTTATCTTAGCAGATAGGTACTTCAAGCTTCAAGAATTCCGTTGGGATAACTCAATGGGGTCAATGACCACTTTTCACTTTGCATTTGACTATAGACAATTCTTTATTACACACAACAGTAGTACATAGGCGAGCTTAGGTAATATAAAAAAGTGTTCTCTTCCAGATAACCTTATTATCCTAACTATCTTAATTAGCAAATACCTTCTAACACTGATAGGTAGCTAGGTATGTTGGTCAAAAAAACCGCTCAAAAGTGAGTTGAAATCGTAAACTAAACGTACATTATCATCACTACTATAGAGGTAGAGGTAGTATTATAAAAGCCATGTAATATAAAAAAAAACATTGTAAGCACGAATTCATATTGTAAAACGGGTATTTTTACGTACCGTGCTATTAGGTGTATTGTAATAAACAGTTTCGAACTGGCTATTTTGTTATTTACATCATTTAACACAGTAAAAATGTCAAATGGCTAAAACTCAGAAAAACACAACGTGGTCAAAGACGCGGACCTTCCACTAGCCTTTTATACGTTCCATACAGAAATAAGAAAACGCGTCTTTTCATAGATAGAAACCTCAATGAAAAAGGCGGTACTCAAAGCTTTTGAAAAGCACACTCGTGGCGCGCGCGAAACCGCCACTGAGCGGTTGGCGCGCGTCCAACGCTATATAACGAGCATTGTCGACGCGGAATGCTGATTTGCGAATTCAACAATCTCTACTGAAAACGTCAAAATCTGTTTGTCTGTAATTTTCACTCAAGATTTGTATTAACAACACGATCTTTCTCTAGGCGCGCTTCGAGTTGACGCGACACAGCCAAGAATTTCGACCAGTAGAGTCGATCCTTGTCTACCCTTGACACTCGATACAATCTCAATTCAACTCCAATCCAATCCAGTTTCGTTCTTTTTTAGAGTTCCGTACCACCAAAGAAAAAACGGAACGGATCACTTCGTTGTCCGTCCGTCTGTCTGTCTGTCTGTCAAGACATTCTTTTCTCAAGAACGCGTGGAGGTATCAAGTTGAAATTAATATCAAATACGTAGGTCTACTTTCCCTTAGTACTCTTAAAAATTATTTGTTCGTGTGTTGACATTTCCAGAAGGGATTAAGTTCTGTTGAAATTGCAAATGGCTGATTTGATTGAACCAATTGCTTTAGTTTCTGCGATATACCTCTAGATGACTTTATCTATATCGCAGAAACTAAAACATGTATTCGTCAATTATTGTATGTTTTTTTATGTTCTCTGTAAATTGTAATATCTATAGCTCTAAAACGTTTTGGCACTTGGCTGTAAGTTTGACAGGTTTTTTTTAATAAATAAATATTGGAAAACTTTGATCACAGTTGTGAGATGAGTGTGGTCGCAGACGGTGCTCATAAGGAAGGGGCAGTTTAGTCTACAAAACGTCAGCTAGAGAATACAAAGCTTGTGATTGAGTTATATTGAGTTTTTCATAGATCGAATACATTTATATCTTTCTTTTGGGAACGCTTCCGTCTGGTAGGTATCTGGATCAGTTGAGTTATCTATAGATCGTTTACAACGAGCATTATATTTACGGTATATACCGACTTGTTTATAGTTGTATGAATATATTATTATTTTTACAATTATGACCAAGATGCTATAAAACAATTAAATACGAAAGATATTATTGAATGCTAGCTGGAATAAGCCCCAAGTGTTACTGTAGGTCACAATCAAAGTTTCAGAACCAAGACTCGCTGAAAATTTCACGAGTTCTCTACTTTTGGCTCCAGGCCAGTCAGGATAGTGTGCGATGCTACTCAGAAACTAAATTGAAAACAATATTGTGTTCTACAAATTAACCAATTCCTCACAAATCCCTGAGTGCGAACATACTGAGAACTGTTTTTTAGGATACATTTAAAATTGTAAGTATTTTTTTTTATATTAGTATAAATTTAAAAATAAACCAAAAATATGTTTAAATGAGCATGTGAGTAACAAACATTGAATTTTAGAATATAATTCGTTGACCGTTTAGAGGTCCTTCCTCATGAGCACCGTCCGCGACCACGCTCGACGGTCGTGAGACGGGAACGAAACGTCAGCAGGAGAATAGTAAAGTACGTGGTATAGTCGTAATTATATTCTAAAATGATACCAAACCACGATAATTTTAATTCTATGAAAACATTGAATTCTATGAAAACATTGAATTCTATGAAAACATTGAATTCTATGAAAACATTGAATTGTTGGTATTCAAAAATGTATTTAGTAATAAAGCTACTTTCATAACTTATTCGGATTAAATACTTCATATATTCTGGAATATATTTTCATAGTATATACTCGTATCATATACTATGAAAATAATTTTCACTTCAAATGGGATAATTTTACTATGTTTTTGGTGAAAATTATCATTTTTTTATTTAATTATGAATCGCTTCTCCGATGAAACTTGTTAGGTAGGTAGGTTATACAATAAGCATTCGCAGTTCTAACATGAGCTCATACTCATAAACCTCCTTTTGATAATCGGATAAAATCAATATTTCCCGAGCTCAGTCCTAGGTAAACTACTAGCTAAAATTATTGGTCCTGTATAAACGTCAGCATATTTGTCTTATTTCTTAATTCTTTTTTCAGTAAATGTAAGCTTTTCACGGTAGCGCCCGTGACTTAATACATTAGCAGTGTATCTTTCAAGGATAAACTACACCTTTCTGTTTTACAAGCGGCCGCCGTTTGTAACTTGTGAGCGATAAACGATACACCTTATTGGAGTTTCAGAGTTGGACCTGTAGAACGTTTTTTGAATGAATATTTTAGATTTGAGGTAGCGCAGAAGGTATTGAAGCTAGTTTCTCTATATTGGACAAAAATAACACAAAATACAGCATTTTATATCGTACTGCTCTTAGCGTAATGCTCTTGATTTTTTTTACGTGTGCTCGTGGTAATCTTGATATAGTATTATTGAGGGCAGATATTGCTCGATATCTCACCACTTCTCTGTACAGGTGGTCTTAGTGCATTCATGCAGTTTGCCGCCCACAGCTGATTTGATCTGGTCCATGGGTGACCTTCCGCGAAGACTGGTACTTTCCACTCGTCAGTGCCATCCTGACATGTCCGAAAAACTTACGCATACGAGATTGTGCCAAAGCAGATAGACGTTGCTTAATGCCGAGTTCTTGTATCGAGGCATTGGCACGAAACTCAGTTCATGACCGAATTAATCTTCAGTACCAAATTTCCAGAGCATAGGTAAATCATCTCAACTTCTCGTAGCGTCCACATCACTGCAGCCTACAGAAATACGGAGAGAACTAGTGTTCGAAGAAAGGAAGGTAGGCTTTTTTCCTCTGAAGGATAGAATCCGTAACTAGATTATCCGACAGAGAAAGAAAGTCATCGACATAGCTCAGAGGTATAAGTGGCGGTGGGCTGGGTCATATATGCCGAAGAACCGACAACCGTTGGGATAAACGAGTTCTTGAGTGGAGACCGCGTCTAGGCAAACGTAGCGTGGGGCACCCCCCGACTAGGTGGAGCGATGACGAAGGGCAGAAAGTGGGTAAAAAGAGCCGAACACTGGGCTCAGTGACACGTATTGGGAGTCCTATGTCCAGCAGTGAACTGATGTAGGCTGAAGTTGATAACGATGATATTGTCCGAACGATTAAAATAATCAGGCCAATTTCAAACCGTCGAGATATAACATCCGTCAAAGATAGATAACACGGACATAACACACACATTAATTAGTCATGATTGGCTTAGCCGAGACCCGAATAATAATTAATCTTCACCTAGAGGTAGATACAATTGCTGTTATTGAATCAAATATTAATCAGATAGATCCTGTTAGCTATTATTAGTGGTTCGCTACTGATATATTATTCAGTCATTAGATACAGGGCCAAATGGAATTAAATAATAGTAGACGGTAAAATATCATTATCATTGGCAGCTCGTTGTAACCTGTTACCTAAATTAAAATTGAAATTGAACTGATCCAGATAACTACCAGACTGGCTATTATTATATTAATATAATTAAAGCACTTTAAAATATTTCTTAATTTTCGTAGCAAAACATAAATCCTTCAATTTAACGGCCGCTTCAAAACTGATGTCCAAAGCATTAAACTCTTCTTACAAAGAGGTTCAATTTCGCGTGCAAGAAGGCAAATTAATTTCACCAAATTTATCCTCTAGTCACCCTTCAGCCACGGAATCGTAAGTATGTCCTAGCAGTAGAGGCTCTCGACAGAAATGCTAAGCTTTACACTTAACTAAAAAAAACACGTTCTGTGACTGTTCTTCCCATGATGGAAATACTCAGATACATACTCAGTGATCTTTGAGGATACATGAGATGTGGATTTAATTCATGCTGCGGGACACATGTTTGTATATGCAGCGGATATATGTACCGGGTCTGGTCTTAAAAAAAAATATGCTCACAACTATTCATATTGTAAAAACGGGAATTTTCACGTACTGCACTATCGGTGTTAGTGCACGGCGCGACGCGGAAGGAGAAAGTCGCAACCACTCACCCTGATGAAGACTCTTGGAATGAGTCGAAACTTAGTCGGTGCCTTCACCGATAGTGCAGTACGTAAAAAATCCCATTTTTACAATATGAAGTTCACGATAGTTTTTGGTATAAAAATGCTCACAACTGTTACGATGACATCCTCAGATCTATACTCAGTAATCAAATCTGTGAGGAGCAAGAAGAAGTAGTCACAGGCTTATTATAACTGGAACTCGCCACGTTAAGTACCGACAAGTTGACGACCTCTGTGGCGCATTGGGCGAAGACCCGCCTGAGGTTGCAGGTTCGATTCCGCCACGGGACAAATGTTTGTATGATTTGCAAATATTTGTCTCGGGTCTGGTTGTTTTCTATGTATAATATGTATGTATTTACAAAAAAAGAACACCATAACACAAGCTCTGCTTACTATGGGGCTAGATGATTATGTGTGAAAAATGTCCAGAATGTTTTTTTTTTATTTATCCTCAGATCTATACTCAGTAATCAGATCTGTGAAGAGCAAGAAGGTGTAGTCAGAGGCTCATTATAACTGGAACTCGCCACGTTAAGTACTATAAGAAGTTAGGGTTCCTCGTGACAGGTTGCAAGCCTATTCACACAGAATAAAAATACCAAATGAAACATCATTTAAGCAGCGTAACTGCTTGTAAAGTTATTTATACTGCAATACTGAATCCCATCTTTAATTACAGGAAAATCAGGTGGCAGGGAAATTAGGGCCCACCCACCTGGGCCGCGGCGATAACGCTCCGATATTTTATGGCCCTTAGAGATAGAGGGATAGCTGGAAGTCCCTTGACATTTGAAATTATGGACAAGTTTTTTTTTCACCAAAAAACGATATTTTTAATATGGTTTGTGAGTTTCATGGTATCCCGTTTTAAGTAAACGGAATACCATAATCATGCTTAAAGCAAATTTTATGAATTAGTGTTTTTCAAATTTTCGCAATTAATTAATATAATTATAAGTTTTTACGGGTCTTTATCACGTTTACCTTTTTTATTTTAGGGGAAATAACAAGAAAATGTAATAGAGCACGACGCGACGCGGAGGGAGAGCGTCGCGATCACTCACCCTGATGAAGACTCTCGGAATGAGTCGAAACTTAGTCGGTGCCTGCACCGATAGTGCGGTACATGAATATTTCCGTTTTTACAATATGAATTATTAAATTCACGATAGTTTTTGGAATAAAAAAATGTAAATTCGATAAATACCTGAAAAAACTATGACATTTTTTTTTAAATAAAACTATTAAAATTATGAGTATTTTTAAATGTGCCTTGACTTGTGTATCCCATAGTTTTTTTTTGCAGCTCTTCTTTTTTCTGAAATGTGGTGATTTAATCTATCTCCAAACCTTCTTCTGAGTCACGAAAGATGATTGCCATTGCATTTCAAACGATAATGCAGTTTTGGACGAAAATTGCAACAGACAAACAAACTAACAAGCAAAAAACAATATCTTACCCCAAATTAAACTATTAAACTAAACATTAAAAGCATTATAAAACCTTTTAACCAACTTCAAACGTGAACACTATTTCAATATATGTATATTATGTGCTCTTACCATATGATATTGTTTCTTTGTCTATTACCATTTATCTCCGAAAGAGTTTATCGGATTGTAATATGTTTTTTTGCATTCCATTTATTTCGTGAATAGTTCTGAGGTTTCATCGCCTCAAATCAATTATTAAAACAAAATTAAATCATGGCAAACATTGCTTCCATATTTTTTAACTTAGTTGTCCCGTACTAATAGAGAATTTCGGTATGAATATAAGTACTTTTATCATACAAGGCAACCCAAATGATATACCGTTGATTAATATCCGTGAATTAATTGAATGCTCGTCAGACTATTCTGAATATCCTTTGATTCCAATTATGCTTTGATCAATATAGCAACAATAAACCCTTTTAGTACACGGAGCAATTATAGTTCTGTACCTTCAGCACCGTAACGTACTGTGCGAAGCAAATGAGACAAGATCTCTTGTGATAAGTAATCATAGTGAGGAAAAGTCTTTACCTAGCGATATAGAAGTAAAAGAAGTCGCTGTCAAATCGTATAAGGAGATAAAAGAGACTGCATAGGAATAAATGGAGGGAATTGCAGCGATAAAAGGCAAACGAGGAAGACAGATGAAGGAGAGAGTTGTTGTCAAGTCATATATGGACGTAAAAGAGACTGCATGAGAATATAGGGAGTTTCAGCAGATGTACCGACAAAATGAAAACGAGGAAGAGCGCCAATAAACTACGTGAGCTAGATAAAGAATAAAATCGTTATCAAGACGTATATGGAGGTAAACGAGACTGCATAGAAATAAATGGAAGGAATAGAATTAGTTGCACTGACGAAAGTATATAGCTCTTAAGTATAGTGTCTTCCAGCACCAGTATTGTATGAGCGAGCTTCCGACGAGTACGTTTTTTTCTACAGAAGAGATGATAAAAAAAAAAATTTTTTTTTGGAAAACCGACTTCAAATACCGGGAAGTTGTCAAAAGTCCAATATGAAATTTCATCCCTCATTTTCTCACTAAATAAATAATGCTGAACACGGCATCATCTAGCACCAAAGTAAGCAGAAATTTTTATGCTCTACATAACTGATATGCTATTTATATGCTTATTATACATATGCACATTAAACACCCAGACCCGTGACATATATTTGCAGATCATACAAACATTTGTCTCGCGGCGGGAATCGAACCCGCAACCTTCTGCGTCTCAGGCAGACCTTCACACACTGTGCCACAGAGGTCGTTAAAAATTTGGTACGGATCTATGTACTACCTCTGCCTATGTACAGAAGTTACTTTTTAGTTGTGCAATAATCGTCGAGTCGAGATATACATCGCCGTATTACTTTTTCTGGGTATTTCCAGCATCTCTTTCCTTCTGAACCTGTTACAATCTGATTCGGTAAGAATTGTTAATTTCAAATCCGCTCACAGCAGATAAAGAAACTCAATTTGTAACGGTGCGAGTAAACACCAATCTCGCAATTTATACGGGGTGGGTATTACGTTTCTGCTGATTTTGTCACAGTTACATGGATGGTCTGGAGTCGCATATTGGAATTTTGCTTATTGCAGAACTGTGCCAATTTTTTGAATACTGCAGTAAATGGGATTGTGAAAAAGAGAGGCGATATTCTGAATATGAAACGCAAAATACAACATTCACGGTAAAAACAGGCAAAGCATATTTTGTTTGAGGGTAACAAACATTTAAAAAACAATACAACCGAATTGAGAACCCCATCCTTTTTCTTGAAGTCAGAAGAAGTTAAGATCTCAATAAAATATTGTTTTCTCCAATCTATACTAATAATATTATAAAGAGGAAAGATTTTTTGTTTGTTTGTTTGTAACGAATAGGCTCCGAAACTACTGGACCGATTTTAACCGCTTTTTCACTAATATAATACTAAATTATCAGGAAGTAACAACATAGGCTATAATTTATTTTCAAAAAAAATAGAGATCCTTAAGAAAATTTTAATACTGTAACCCGAAGTAGCAAAATTTTGCCTTTAAAATTCATTATTTGGCGTGCGCTGAGAAAACTATTGATGATACATAAAAAATATGTACTACATGATTAAAGTACTCATTTTTACCAACAAAAAAGTCTTCGAGGGAATATAACTATCATAGTTAAGTCACAATAGGAGCTTTTGTGGTCTAAAATTAAATTAGATCGCTGGTAGAAACAAAAGTTGCGATGAAACTTGTTAGGTACATAGCTTTTACTTTTTATCCCGATATTCCCACGGCAGCTAGTAGATTATAAAACTCTGGACTATAACATCCCTCGGTCGTTATATCTATGGACTAGAATATTCAGGGACTCTGCAATAACCCGGGTTCAGATAAAGGTGTTCGCTGTAATTATCCGGTTAATAGTTTGTTTAAACGAGGATTATTCCGACCAACAGCTGAGTGGGATACAGTTGGTATATTCAGGAAATAGTAACAGTAGATAGATAGAAAATAATTTATTGCACACCAAATAATATTTCAGCTTATATAATTAAATACTTCAAACTTTAACAGACAATCTTTGGATGGAACGAACCGTCAAAAGCTTATAAGTGGTTTTATTAGTACCTGGTACACTGTACCACATTCTATGAGTATACTTTATTATACACAGTATATCTACATATTTACATACTTAACTATATACAACATAATACCTACATACCTACCTAAAAAAAAAATATAATACATAATATAGATAATTCAGAATCCAGCAACGGTATGCATCTCTAGGAGAAGTAGTGCTTCTTGGCCAAGGATTTTAATAAAGAGTCGTTTAATAAAAAACTAAAACACACGCTTTTACAAACACTAAAATTAAAAAAAAACACTATCCACCTCATGCCTCCATCATCAGAACTTCATTACCAACCCAAACCTATTGGACTCGTCAAAACGAATCATATGATCCCAAACTCGAGATAGCCACTGAGTTCCACTATCCACCTCCTGGCTCCCTTATCAGCTCCAATATATTAAATTATAGTATTGAAATCCGTACTACTTATAAATACAATTATTATTTCGATACGACGATTAGAAATAGGTTAAAAGTTACTTCCATGATTTAAATAAATAATGCTGGACATTTTCCACACAGCATCATCTAGCCCCAAAGTAAGCAGAGCTTGTGTCATGGGAACTAAATGACTGATATAATACTTACATATTTTATTTTGTAAATACATACATATGTTGAATATTATACATACATTGAAAACACCCAGAGCCGAGACAAATATTTGCAAATTATGCAAACATTTTGTTATTTAATTATTTAGAAGTGAAACTAATATAAGCGTGTTAAAAATTAGTAATGATTTTGCACGTCTGATGGTAACAGGCAGTTCATTTCATAAACGGACAGCCTGCACTGTAATGGAGTTCTAGCAGTAGGAGGTTCTAACTTTACACCAAGTTGGAGAGTTTCATGGGTGACATTGAAATTATAGGCACATGAGACATTTCATCCGTTATGTCCCAAGGTATGAAAGTTGGGTATGGCAGAAGTAACATCAAAGTCGAGTGAATGCAGTGGAAATGAGAGCTTTGAGAGGTATATGTGGTGTAACTTTGAGTGATAGAGTGAGGAACAGCGTGCTAAGAGAGCAGTGTGGAGTGAATGAAGATGTAGTAACGAGAGTTGAGAAAGGTGTGTTGAGATGGTTTGGGCATATAGAAAGGATGAACGAAAGTAGATTAACAAAACAAGTATACAAGGCGAGCGTGAATGGAATAGTTGATAGAGGAAGACCTAGGCGAACGTACTCTGACCAAATTGGATTTTAGAAAAAGGCCAGGTCAGAAGTACACTAAACCACCGAGCCTGTATGAAGAATGTGATGAGGCTGAATGAAGCGAAAGAGGTATGCCAGGATCGTAGCAAGTGGAAATCCTTGGTCTCTGCCTACCCCGGAGGGAAACAGGCGTGACTATATGTATGTATGTATGTTTCAAGGTCAGCAACGCGCGAGTTTTACCGAGTGATGGTGTAGCAAGCTTCCGTAGGCAACGGTAACTGCTTACCAACAAAGTTAAGCCGCATGCTTGCTTTGAAACTTAAGTTGTAGAAACAATAAAAAATAAACTGCCCCAGGTGCAGCAGATGTCAAAAGGCGAAAGTAACCGTTTCAAAGCAGATGGGACCTTGCCTCGATATAACAAAAGATTCAGAATCAAGTTACCCAGTGTCGTCATTTTTACTCTGTGCCCTAATTCTCCAAAATGGCGGTTGTTTACGATGAATAGATGCCCTTCGCGAACGGTTCCAAATCAATTTTGCGCTTATCCGGAGATCAGAGGCATTAATTTGATATTAGTTGCGTGGATTGGATACGAGTTTCACGTTACGTAAGCTCAAGGATATACATTATGTATGCATATAATAATATTATATCATCTATGGAAATCCTTTTGAACTCTCACACATGTTCTGCGATTAATTATGTGCAGCTATAAATTAATAAAAGCGATTTTTACCAATTTACCATTTTAATACTTTTTTTTGTAATTGTACGTAATAGGTGCACGATAAAATATTACCATTGATACGAAGATAACAAAAAAATAATTAAAAAAAGAAAGCAAACACGTGACTGTATTCCCCAAGATGGATATCTTCAGATACATAGTCAGTCCTATGATCTTTGAGGATGCCAAGTACGGGTAGTTAGAGGCACGTTCAAACATAGCAATATTAAAAACTCGTTCGATTCAAGAACATTTTGTTCTAAAAACTATCGTGACTTGAATCATTAAAATGTTAAACGTGAATTTTCCGGTGAAGGTTGAAAGCACCGACTCAGTTTCGACTCATCCCAAGAATCCTTATCGAAGTGATTGATCGCAACAATACGTGAAAATCCCCGTTTCACAAATACATTCACAGGTTTAACGAGCTTTCTGCAGTCCGTTCGCAAATCGCAAAACGCAGCTATAAAAACACAGCTCACTATAAAACGCGACCCAGATTTCCACTTTACGAGAACGTCATAACGAGGCATAACATTCACCTGCAGTGCAATACAACTTTAGAACTACGGCAATCACTTCTGAGATGAGATACGACCGGAACTCGGTGTAAAGCATGAACACATTAAAATAAGACCCCATTAACATGTGGCCATTTACAACGGGACGACTCCGCTGGTTTATTTTGTAACAATTATAACTTAGCCGTAGTTAGAGCTTCTTATGAAGAGCTCCGGGAAGTACTACGACCATACTTATTTCTAATAGTAATAAGTACATGAACAAATACATCATCTTCTTGTCCTTATCCTTGACATTATTGTACACTCGAAAGAGTAAAATGTGCTGAAGTATTTTGTAACAAGCAAACAATTTTACAAGAAATCTGTATCGTACTGAACATATTTACAATAAATAAATGATTTCAATGGTATCCCGTATTACGTGAGATCGGCACATCATGTTTTCTTCATCCACTCTCCTCTATCAGCCGTCTCACTCTTTTTTTAACCATGCCATCCATCACACAATCCGATCATCTTTTCTTTGGCCTACCTTAGCTTTTATTTTCATCTAGAGGTACATTCATATTTAACTCTCCTCTATCAGCCGACATCTCAGTACTCACTCCTTTTTTAACCATGTCATCCTTCACACAATCCGATCATCTTTTCTTTGGCCTACCTCTGCTTTTATTTCCATCTACATTGATATTTAACACTCACCTCTTCATGACATGCCAATACCACGTTAACTTATTACTCCTCAACTTTTTCGTCACGGGTGCTACTTTCAAACTTCCCCTGATATACTCATTCCTTATTTTGTCCATTCTAATAACTCAAAGCATCAATCCAACATTCGCATCCCAGCTGCAAGCACTCTTCTTTCATCAGGGGCCATAACATAAATACCTAAAAAAATAATTATATATATCCTACGCCGAATTCGGTAATCGTACTTACCGTTTCAGATTCGTTACTTGCGAAAGAACAGACAGTAGATAAAATTGACGTTTCAAAGTAATCCTTGTGATTTTAATGAATAAATTAATTTTGTATTAACTGAGCTGATCACGTTACGTGGTCGTCCCTGAGCTAGAGAAGCAGTAACATAACATACGCAAAGACCGGCAGTATAACGATTGGAGTTTATTAGTTGTGTCTATAAAAGGGGCAGGGGTCGTATACCCTCGGCCGGGAGTACAACACAACATTGTTTTTAATATCATGTGTAGGGGTGCGAGTGATGAAAGACAGATATTTACGCGTTTTTTTTTCTAGTCCTTACTAACATAGTTTAATCCTAGCTTTTGAACGGATTTCAAAAAAAGGAGGAGGGTTCTTAATTCGTTTTTTTTAATATCTTCGCCAATTGTTTTTGATGATTTTTTGGTGTTGTATAGAGAATGATCCCGAAGAGGACCCATAAAAGTTTTGTATCTGAGGGATTGCTGATGTTCCCGTGAAACTCAAAAAATATCATCATCTTATGGAATCACGTCTAGCCGAAACATTGTGGGCTATTTTACTTTAGTTTTTTATCCGAAAGAGTGTCATCCTGTGTGAGCAAAATAATGTAAGCACCTTTTACGTCACAGTCAGCTACTCATCTGTCACACCATCGAGATCACTAAACACAACCCCTTATAGCAAACGCATATACAGGTTCCATACATCGCGGATAAATAACGTACATTTTTCACTCACCATCATCTAGCCTCAAAATATCCATCATGACTGATAAACTATTTTTTTTTGTAAATACATACATATTATTCATAGAAAATACCCAGACCGGAGACAAATATTAGCAGATCATACAAATATTTGGCATGCGACGGGAATCGAAACCGCATCCTTCTGCATCTCAGCGGACCTTCGCCCGCCCACTTTTTTTATTCCCGCTTCATCCCTTTACTTGTGCACCTTTCATTCACTCTAGTCTACCAACAGCATGAACCACCCTTCCAATTTGATTTCTACTTTGTTGCTCCACTTTAGAAGCTAAAATTGCATAGTTACATTGTACCTGATATGGACGTGTCATATCCTTCCGTGCGTTACTTTAGGTTTGTATGATTTTTTAATAAGCTATTGATTTTATGATGACATTAGTTTTTTTTTATCTTTACTAATATTATAAAGAGGTAAAGTTTGAAAGTTTGTATGGAGTGGGTAATCCGAAACTACATACCCATTTCAGAAATTCTATCACCAATATTTAGAATGGACTTTCAGGGTGGACATGAGCTTTATACTATACTAGCTTCTGCCCACGGCTTCGCCCGCATGGTACCCGGATAAAATGTAGCCTATGTGTTATTCTGATGTATAAGCTATATTACTGTAAAGTTTCATCAAAATCCGTTCAGTAGTTTTTGCGTGTTCAAGTTTATAATATTAGTAGGAGTAAGATAGTAAGAAGTAGGATATAGAAAAGATAGAAAATTATTTATTGCACAACTAAAAAATACTGTACATAGGTGAACTTAATGCTAGATAGCATTCTCTTCCAGCGAACGTTTGTGTAATATGGAAAACAGTCTTGAGGTTGTGCATGAATAACAAGAAAAGTTATAAATTATATACCTAACTTTACTATCCCGTTTAAATAAAAGGACTTCTCGTGAAGAGAAATTCAGTAACGTAATTCGACGAAGAAACGGTCGAGCGAATACATTTCTTGCATACTTTTCATCGGCTACTCTTTATACGGGGATAGTTTCTTAATGTTGTACTCGTGATTGTCATATTTTTACTTTTACTTGTAAATATTTTATGTTTTCATACCGTAGAACCACAAAAGGCATATACAATCGGTGTTTTAAAATGAGTTTGCAACTTCATACAATCCGAACAAGGTAGGTACTTCTATGTATTTATCTAATGAGTCGGTAACACCTATTGCTGAGTAAAGGTCTCTTCTCTTTATCGCCACTCCTGGCGGCCTTGTGCCAGCCTTGTACCCTTACACTATCATCTGACCATCGGGCAGGTGGTCGGCCTCGAGGCCGCTGCATACCTCGACCTACCTATTAACACCAGTTCCAAATTTCATCCCAATCGATTAACTCTCTTATTCATAATCACTCGCTTACTTAGCCGATATGGAGATATCAAGCCGTGTCAACCGTGTCTGCTCATGTCCGTTAGTCAATCGAATTCCGCGCTGAAAATCAGCACTGCAGTTCATTACAATATTATACTCAGCAAGACCCTTTTTTGACAGTACTATACCAACACATTAAATTATTACATAACTATGATTACTTATGTTATAAGATGTGTGTATAGTTCTGTTCAAAATCAATATTTTCTATCCTATCCTAAATTTTCTATTCTATGCGAAAGTGTTATCCACACTTCCGCATATAGTATTGATGATATCCCTGCCGGCAAGTTCAGCAGTTTGACCGAAAAACAACCAGTGCCACGAAGCAAACATACCTCAGGCACATCACAAAGAGGGTTTTAAGAAGATTAGCACATGAATGCAATGGGGTGAAACATCATGAATAAGTTAAGTACGAGAAATGTTAATCTTGATTTTAAAATGCAGGGATCACGATGTGGGGTGTCGCAAGGAGAATTTAATCCTGGCTTTTCGTTAAGCAAATGGTTTATACTTTGCTTAAGCGAACACAGTGCGATTTTATCTACGAGTAGGAGTTGATACTCGTACATCAAAAAAAGTTAGGGTTCAGTTTGAAAACATAACATATTTTTTTTATATCGTCAGTACGCCTGCCAAAATATATTTATGTTTTTAAGCTAGTTGTCAGGGGAGGCTATAAACTGTTTAACTTAATGATTAATTTATTTATCGATAATTTAAAAATGCAATATGGTGGCAAAAAAATATTTTTCTTAAACTGAGATACAAGTTCGGATACAATAAATAATGCTAAGCATTTTTCACACAGCATCATCTAGCCCCAAACTAAGCAGAGCTTGTATTATGGGAACTACATGACTGATATACTTAATACAATACATTACATAGATAGATATTTTTATTATACATAGAAAATACCCAGAAAACCCGGAACAAATATTTGCAGATCGTACAAATATTTGTCCCAGAGCGGGAATCGAACCCGCAACCTCCTGTGTAGCAGGCGGACCTTCGCCCACCGCACCACATCGGTCGTCAAAGAAAAGATAAATAAAACCTTGTAAAAATGGTAGTAAAAATCAGCCGTTTTCTGTGAAACACCAATAAATTAGCTGTGTTAGGGTATGGTTTCCTATTACAAACATCTTTTTCGATTCAAAGTAGTCTAATATTTGGCATACAGTACAAATACAGCTTATAAAAGAATGTCTCAAATGATTTTCCGGAAGGTAAACTTTTGAAAATTCGTATATTTTTAGGAAAACTTGTTCACTTTTATGGTCGGAATTACTCCGTTTAGGTTTAAAATACCTCCGAGACACCCTGTATTTAGATGATCTTGAAGATTACAATAAAAAAGTACATTAACTATTACT
This sequence comes from Perizoma flavofasciatum, assembly GCA_958496245.1. Lineage (NCBI taxonomy): Eukaryota > Metazoa > Arthropoda > Insecta > Lepidoptera > Geometridae > Perizoma > Perizoma flavofasciatum. The sequence goes on from OY292433.1 coordinate 11,498,694, forward strand.
TTGACTATCAAACAACATAAAAACAAGTTAAATAAAAGCTACTAACTTGGTTTACCACACCCACAGTAACTGTAGCATTCTTGTTGGTAAAACACACAACTGAATTATATTTCTGCTGAAACTTTCAGCAAAAGCATCTAGACCGGGAGGCGACAGTCGGCCAGCCTACTCATCGAACACCAGGTGGGACATAAAAAGGGTGAAAGAAGACAAATCATAGTTTATTCCCAACAACCACTCTAAATTGGCTACTATAGCAGTCGTTGGAACGTCTTTTACTTACAAAGTAAGGAGCCTGTGATTGCGTTTGCCACGAGACATTGTTTGTTTTTTGTGTATGTTACCAGTTATATCCGAAACGGCTTGCCGGATTTTGATGCGGGTTTTTTGCAATCGATTTACATGTTTACATGGTTTTTAGATTTACAAAAATTAACTTGAGCCTATCGAGTTCAATCGGACACCAGTTTAGCGTGATTTGGCGGCCGATGCACCTACTTTCAAAGCAGTTGTTTTCGTTTTATACACTTCTGTTCAGTCTTATTATCTGGGTACTCTACAGGTAGAACTGAGCGCGGTAGCCACCCGGTCCAACATTACAAGTGAAAAAATTCTTCAGAATTCCATTTACATGTATTCAAATAAGAAACATCGCTTAACCTTAATACCTCTCAAAATTAACATAACTCCGGGTGTAAGGACCTTTACAGACATACCAGACAAGCCGGAATGCCAGAAACGGGCGTTTTGTTTCAGTTGCTGGTGATACACACGCCCTTAGCACAAACAAAAGATTCCTCAAGATACGGCTTACTGACGTTAGCGAGTAATTCTTATCTTGTGGCCCTACGTGTATACGTAACGACATGTTTCACGTGCTGTCATGCGAGTCTCCCTCCCGCTTCTCAACCATCATCATCAACCCATATCAGTTCACTGCTGGATATAGGCCGCTCCCAATACGACTACTGAGCCCATTGTTCCGATTTTCTCTTCCACTACCCCGCAAGCGGAAAATCAAACGACTGTCTTCTAGAATGAGTTACAAGCCAATGTTATTTTATTTTTTATATATTTTTTTGTAGTTTTATACTTAAGTGATGCTGTTGGTCGTGGGGTCACCCATAAATAGGTTCCGTCTGAAAACCAGCGTTTGTGTGTCAAATAAATGTGTTTTCTTTCTACTTTCTATCATCGTATCACTTTTGAAGGTTTACAAAAACTGCGGTTTTTCTTCGTGTGCAGATAAAACTCGCTCGCACTAGCCACTATCTGGCATGTTTTGTACAAGATACAGTGTATCAAGGCCTTAAATAAGAGAATTCATAAGCAGGCGGGATTTGCTTAATCCGGACAGGTGAAGAACATTTACATTATACTGAATTCAAAGGTGCGAAAAACATCGCTGAGAAAAAATATTACCTACCTTCGACTGAAAGTAACTGATGGATTTGCTAGAGTATTCTCTTCACAAATTAAAGATTATGTTTAAAGAAATCTGTTTTAGATTTTGACTATTTTGTAGTATGAGTATTGAACTTAATAGCTTTTTCGTGTTTTTTTATTATATATTATTTATTGTTTTCATGTACATATTCGGAGGTCTTTAAACTATATAGAAAAAGGTAGGTACATGAACCCCGTTAGAGCGCTGCAATTTTTGTTCGATACAAAAATGCCAATAATTTAAAAAAAAATTGACTGTATTCCCCATGATAGACATTCTCACATATGTACATACAAACATACTCAATTTTAAATCTTTAAAGAGACCAAATAAGGGGTAGTTAGGCTATTCAAACATTAAATTTGGCACATGCCCGCGTTTTTCAAGTAGTTCGCATTAAATAATTTTAATAGAAAGAATAATAAATTTAAATTAAGAAATGTACAAAATGGTATCGATTTATAGAGGAATCCATAGTTTCAAGACGTATGTTTAACCTGAAGGCCAGTGACGGGAAAATTAAAGGCACATGCGACTTTCCCACCATCAATACAAAGCAAACGCATCTGTATCGACCTTGGCACAAATATAGCGTTCTTAGTAGTCATCGAGCAGTTAACCCCGAGAGGCGTCATATTGAACCACACTGTTCTGTCAACACATCAGTCTTTTAGGACTGATGTTGGCAAACGCTGACATTGTCATTGTCATTGCGTCATGTTGCCTGCTGTGCTCTGATTGGTTGCAACAGTACAGTGTAGACCAATCAGAGAACAGCAACTAGATTTGTAGCAAGATTGGCGGGACTAGCACGACTGTTGACAGAATTGTTTCCTAGCAAATTATTAAACATTGCGTCTCTTGAGGCTGTCTACTCTATGTTAACAGTACAATAAGTACCTACTGAACATAACTATATCATACCTGCGACAGGCTCATACTGACACAAAACAGGAAGAATTCGAAGACGTGTGCCATCGAATAGTGTTAAAATTAGAGACGATGGGCTACGTGGAATGCTAAGTACTATGCAAAATATGTACATATGCCACATTATGTTAGGAAATATCTGTCTAACCCTTTCTTTTGTATCCTTCCAGAACTGCATACTGAGTATGGATCTGAGAAAGTATGAGGATATTAGCGTGTTATTTTTGCTACCGCTGATTATAATGAGCTTAAACACGGTTTTATACAACACAATATACGTCACAGGCCTATCTTAGTCCACTGCTGAACAAGAGTCTCGATACGCACCAGATGTTTGGCTCTTCTCGCCAACTTCTACCTACCCCCCCTACCTCAAGTCATTGCTCCACCTGGCCAAGTGTAACCCAGCATACTACTTCCAAGAACACAATACATAAGAAAGATATACCAAGTTTAAACTGTTGGCAATAAGCGCTGAAATAATGCATCATTTTCTCCGCAATAGCAAGATATAATCACAAGTTTTGCGGGTATTTATCGCGTAGCCTTTTTTATTATTTTCCCGACGCGACGTTTCAAATGTATTGCAACAGCCGTGGTCACGGGACGACTGGAGTATACGCAGCTATCGTCGAGAAACAAAGGCAGTAGCCACATCTACCCTCATTTCATCTTCGGAATCAGAAAAGTCCATGTTCACAAAAGGCACACCACACTTACCGTATCCCCGCACTGCACAATTGGATCGCGACGCGAACACCTGTTAATCACGGGATTCACGGAGAATAGCCGTCTTCACGATTAAAATTATAGCAAGATAAACTAAAGAATGACAAACCAAATGACCCACAAGGATCGCACGAAACAAACGAACATGCTAACGCTCAAACGAGACAACAAAGACGTTTTGAGACAATGAGTTATGACGTGACTTTTATACTGAACGATCTTAAATTATGTTTGAATGCCTATACTTTCGGAACTTCCCACTTATTTATATTTAAATTATAATATTACATTAATGATATATTTATCTATTGTACATAATACGTATTTTATCTATTATCTATCTACTTATTCTTTCCTGTTTACGTTTGCTCCCCGTTGTTCGTGACATCACGATCGATGGCCCTGTCTGAAAATCAACGCTGCACCTTTCTTAGGTTTGGTGCAGCATGATGCTGAGATAGGGACCTTTTGACCCCACACAACACATATATTTTTATTTCATTTTTTTGTAGTATTTTAATGAAACCTTTCTGTGTTTGTATTTATTTGTTTTGTATTTTGTCACCTGTTGTGTTGTGTTTGTGGTTAATAAATGTATTTTCTTCTATACTCAAAATAGCAAAATCGCGGCGAAATTGGCATTTCCTATTTCTCCATTACTTTAACCATGTGCATATACTTTCTCTGTTTTGAAAACTACCTTTCCTGAAAATTTTACTACGCTAATATCGCTAACACCAAGTTAAAAGTAAAAAATGTTATTTTCTTACTTTTCAAATGCTCTTAGACTGTCCAAAAACGTAGAACATACGATGAGAGTTATTCAGGCGGGGCAATTGGTCCGCCATCACTCATCAATTAAAGCGGTAAGATTTATTGTAAAATAAAATGGTATATTAATTTATTTTATTTTATTTTATTACCTGTCAAATTACTTTTACATTACTCATTACTCTGACTACCCTCTTGGTATCCTCAAAGATCTGGCATCTAAAGATGTCTATCATGAGGAATATTTGAGTACATTTGTTTTGTTTTGAAAGTAGATAGATAAATCATTTATTTGCAACTACTTATATTAATAAAGTATATAACTAAGATGGTTGGACTGCTGATGAGCCACAAATTGGGATGGGACTCAGCATAAAGCGCCGCAGACCTGGGGCTCTAGACAAATACCACTTTCTGTTGTCGTTAACGCCTGCGGAAAGTTTAATTTGTATGGAAATGACGTTAGCTGTGGAAATGTCACGTTACAACTGCCAAGTTTTACCTTGACAAATTTGCGTTAGCGTGAAAGGAAAAGTAAGCATGAGGTATTTGTCTAGCCCCCCTGGTGAAGGTAAGTAGCGCGCTGATCTTCCGTCCTCTCCCAATATCAGTAGCAGATAGCTTCGATATAAAACTAACAGTTTCTTATCCAGGTTATGTAGATTATTTTATAGGTAGGATCCTTAATATTCACGACATGATTTCCTCATAACTAGACTCTTCTAAACCCCCAGCAGCTTGTAAAACCCAAGTTGTTAGTTCTGGCACTGGCGTTGCTTGTCTGACTTTACGTTCTGATAAAAGTTTCAGGAACTTAAGTGTTCTGTTTCGCTGCAGCTTTATAACGGCAACGTGACGTGCGCTTTATAAACTTCCTAGACTTGTTGCACCGTTACTATATGGGCTTAATTTTATACGGCGTAATTTTAAACTTTATCGCGTTTGTTATTTTCGAACAAAATAATTAAATCAGCAATCAGAACTTTTGTTTGCATGAATATAATAGGTAAGATTATACATGATGTTACAATTTTCATGGGTCCTTTCGGCCCTTATAACAAACTAGCTTCTGCCCACGGCTTCGCCCGCGTAGTACCCGGATAAAAAGTAGCCTATGTGTTATTCTGATGTATACGCTATATTACTGTAAAGTTTTATCAAAATCCGTTCAGTAGTTTTTGCGTGAAAGAGTAACAAACATCCATCCTCACATACTTTCGCGTTTATAATAGTCGTAGGATAGTAAGACTTATTACATCATTCTAATTTTTTTTTCATATCTATGGGTATGTTATGTAATTTGATGTTACAGCAAAGAGTTGGAGGTAAGTCAAAAGAGGAGAATCACCACGATTTGTAAGTTTTAATGTTTCCCCATATTTCAGCACAGTTGCATTTGCCATGATCACGGAAGTGCTGAAAATTATGTTCATAAACATGATAGTTTCTTAGTTTATTATAGTAGCAAACTGGTTATTTCATATGAAGTATTATTTGGTACTTCTAAGATTATTTATATAAGATCTGAGAGAACTATTAACATCTCACACAAAATACAAGTACAGATTATTATTTTATTTTTTCAAACGCGTGACCAATGAGCTGTCTCTTATCTAGCTCAACGCATTAGCATTTCCATTCAGTGGCAATGCAGCAAAAAAACATTGTGCACCGTTACACTATAAAAGAAACATCCTTTAAGTTTCAGGACTCTTAAACTCACCGTTAAGATTGTTCGTTAATTCAAAAACACAGATTAAAAAAAAGCGAACTGCAAACGAAACGAAACGTTTCACCTTACACTTCTGAATACTTTATGAAAAACATTCCTTTCGTTTTAGCGAATCGAACCTGATCGAATGTCTAGCAAATACAGAGCTTTACTTTAAGAAACTGAAAGAAACGTCGTAACGCGATCGTATCGCACCTTCTAAACAAGTATCTCTCGCGTTAGTTAGTGAATCACACCACTATTACTGGTAATTGTTGGTAAACGACGCGAGATCACATAAATACACGTCTAACTAAATTGCCACTTTAGAGTGCGCGTTTTTAACCTTACCCAAGCAAAATTGCCTGAGCAATTGTATTATTACTTTAATTTGATATGTCCCCTAATAATTTTACAAGTGGGGGGGGGGGGGGGGCTGGTAAAAAATATAAATTCAAAAATCTTCGGATTAGTTGTATGTACACATTTTAGTTTCACATAATCATTGCCAATTTACGCGTAATTTATAGGTTGTTATCGAAATATTATGAAGTCTTTTAGATGTCTCTAACGAAGAGTGCTTTTCATATTGTAAAAACGGGAATTTTCACGTACTGCACTATCGGCCGTGCACTACACAGTAGTGCAAGGCGCGACGCGGAAGGAGAAAGTCGCAACCACTCACCCTGATGAAGACACTCGGAATGAGTCGAAACTTAGTCGGTGCCTTCACCGATAGTGCAGTACGTGAAAATTCCCGTTTTTACAATATGAATAGGCAAGTTCACGATAGTTTTTGGAATAAAAAAAGAGTGCTTTTGTTAAATTATCTATGGAACATTGTGTAGAGAAACGATTGTGTGGTAAAGTGCCTACTTTTACTGGGCCGAATTTGTAACGAGTTATTATACAGAAACAACTAAAATACAAAGTACAAACATTAATAAACATTGACTAGCTAGATTTATAGGCAGTTCTTAGTTTATTGATGGCGTGATTAAGGATTTATAAGGCTTTGACAGGCCGGGCCGTAGGTAATTAGGTCAGATCAGATTACCCCGTAATGATAGGGTTGTTTTGAGGCGAGGGAAATCGTGTTTGGTAGGTTTTATTTATATACTGTTAGCTAAGCCCTGTTATATACACGAGATTTTAGATTTTTTTGTCCGTCATATTGTCACCAGTTTTTAATGACGGCTTGAGTTGGATCCTAACCCAACTCTTAATTACACTAACGAAATGGCAATAAGGTACGAATCACCTCTCTCTAGGTTTGCTGGAAGAAAACTCCTTTAAGAGTTAAGCTGGCCTTTCTACATGTCACATAATTCTGTCCTGTGTTGTGTTAATTTGTGTGTACCACACCTAAGGAATAAAGAAAGAATTACTTATTTTGTAATTTTTCAACCAAAGCTTTCCTATTTAACAAGTGTTAGAAGTTTTAGACATTGCTAAGCCTAGTACAATGGATATTATTGTCTCGTTCTCATAGCCATTTTGCTAGTGTAATTAGAAATCAGGATGAGATATTATGACCCGTACCATACCACAACCAGGTATGGCTCAAAGAGCTTGGTGACCGATGTTGAAAGAACTAGTGTGCTGAACGGATTCAATGAGCCCCGGAGATGCTTTGTTCATGTACTAGAACCGAAAATTCAAGACTTTGAATTTTCGGTTCTAGGTTATGTCGGTTTCCTCTCGATGTTTTCCTTCACCGTTAGTAGGCACGGTACCTATATATGGATTGTGCACACTTTTTATAGTAGGAACACACGTAGGAATACTACACATCTGGTGAGCCATGTTGAAAAAAAACAGTGTGTTGAACGGATTCAATGAGCCCCACAGATTCTCCATTCACATACCACACCGTCTTTGATTTTTTGGTTCTACTCGTAGGACATGCCGGTTTCCTCTCCACGTTTTCCTTCACCGTTACTAAGCGCAGTACCTATATATAAATAACACACATTTCTTACGAGGAGAACTGTAGTTTGATGTGGGTTGTGAATGACATTTGAAAAAAAAAAACGTGAACCATTGGATTTCGCACTTGAATAAAATATAACGAGACGTGAACATCGTGGAAGTTCCAAATTAATATTGGCAGTTCCCAGAAATACGTTTCCCCACAATCAGTTTTAGGAACAGTGTATTCTGTTGAAGATCTTTATCTACCAACGAACAATATTGCATTTCTGTGCTCCAGTTCGTCGGCTATGAATACCAGTAAAATTTAACTTGAAATGCAGGAATGCTCTTACATGCCATCTGATAAGCCTGTTTGCTTATCACATAACGATTAATGATTCAAAACAAATTCCATTCCTATAGGTACCATAATGCGGTACGTACTTGCAGTACCTGATACCCACAAAAAAGGAATCCTGACTTTTAGGCTCGGTCAAATAGACGCGATGACGGTGGCAATAAGTGGTTATTAGTTAAGCAAAAAGGATGTATTATTTATTTCGCGTCGTTTGTTGAGCGGGAGTATATGGAATTTACTGCAAAACGCTAAATCGTTATTAGATTCATGAGGGATTTTCAGACGGAAGCAAAGATATTTAATGAATTTGATTTGGATACGTTCAATCCTTTCCATGTAGGTATAATATCGAGGATTCCAAAACTTGTCGCTTATTTTCATTAAAGGAAAATTAGAATAGGCAGTGCTGCTTCTGTTTCACATGTTGGACAAAGTACAAGCCTTGGCCTTTCGCTGCTGTAGTTGATAGCGGTGATGTGATATAGGCCGTATATTTTTGATACATCATCATCATCATCAGCCTATATTAGTCCACTGCTGGGCATAGACCTCCCCTAATGAGCGCCATAGCGCCCTGTCTTCAGCTTGCCGCATCCAGCATCTGCCTGCAGTCTTTCGCAGATCGTCATCCCACCTGGCCGGAGGGCGTCCTACACTACATTCCCATTGAAAACGGTAAAAAATCTCCAAGTCAAGATTTAGTTTGAGTTTCGCTCAGTGATACGGGCCTTAAAGTAGCACTTACCGCTTGTATGAAGAAGTCTTCATGCAGCACGCTGACTATCCCGAAGTTGGTGAACTTGAAGACCCGGTCCATGATCCACATGAGGTTCGGCAGAACATCGGCCCGAGGGTTCCATGCTGCCATCAGCATGGGCACGTCCGCCGTACTCTGATGGTTGGCTAGGACCAAGGTTCTTCTTCCGTAGCAGGTGATCGGCTCGTCTCCAGACTCGACAACTGTGGGAGAGAAAGTTTGTTCGTCTTTTTTGGTCGAAATACTATGATTATAAAAAAATGCTGGTCATTTTAACACAGCATTTTGTAAATAGATAATTTATTTTTTATTTTTTTGTCAATGCATACATATCATACATAGAAAAAACCCAGAATTATGAAAGTAGCCTCTACGAGGAACACTTCATTGTGTCACCATTGCTCACTAGGCCCTTTTTAAGGTTCGTAAAACAACCTGAATGGAACCCACTACAGTCGTCTATCTTTCCTGAGAAAAAAATATATGCGTCTATTCAAGGAAAAAGTGAATATGTAGTTAGTTATCTTTTAGATCTAGACCTTATTGCTTCATTTTCAGTTTTTTCTTCTTTCAAATTATTCATAACTTGAAAGAAGAAAAAACTAAATCATAATTACTCTACTCACTATACTCGTTATATGGCACTCGTATTTACGAATAAAATTCCACATTTTAGTGTTGTACCCTGAACAAATAGTCTCAAGAGCCTCCCAAGTAGGTAATAGTTTTAGTGGCGGACATGCGATGGACTACGTTAGTCGGTTTAAAGGCTGGGAATAGCATCTCGAGTCTCTCAGGATTCCTCAGAGGCGTACTCAGGGTGTAGTCAGGGCGAAGACAGGATTTGAGAACTTTCGTTAAAGCTTTGAAGTTATTTAAAAAGTGAGCCCTACCAGTTATGGGTATTGATGGTGATTAATCCAGGGTGGGCAGAGTTTTTCTCCTTTTCCTTGAGTTATGTTGTCGTGCCAATGGTAAAAGATAACATATTTTTTACGGCTCGCTTCGCATCTTTCTTTACGTTCTTTTTTATGTTATTAGAAGTTTTTCAGATGGTAACCTACTACCGTCACCTCACATCCACAACACTGGAGACATTGCTAATGCGTTTGCTTGCTAAAGACACTTGCACAAGTTTAGAAAAGTATAATGGACCTATAATTCTACAGGTGCCCATTCCTTTCAAACTGGAACAAGTATTAGGTACTGCTAGATATTTCCTAGACGAACTCTGTTACAAAGAGTTAGGCTACCATTTTTTTACTCAACAGACCCCAATGTTTTTTTCCTATGCAATAATACAAAATATTCCCGGTTCGCTTTGCTCGCGGTATTTTTGCCCCCCTATACAAACCCTACGTCCACTTTCCTTGTTTATTTCTCGTATTTTAATGTGGAAATATTGAGGCAGTTCCGTTTCCGGAACACGTAATGTACGAGTCTTGAGAACTTTTGTTGGTTTATGGTGCAGCCTACTCGGTGCAATAAAATTTTTGACACAACACTATACGAACGTTCTTCATTATTATTTTAGTCGGTTGTCGTCCATTGCAGATTTTAGGATCTTACTTATAAAGATTTTAAACAACAGCTAAACAATGTGCTAATTTTATTTTATTGTACACCATAATGGTAAAATACAGTAGACATTATTATAACATACACCTATCATCCCATTACCTGTGTTTCGCAATAAATATAATATTATGAATTATGAATGTTTTGTTTTCTTACATTAAAGATTTTAAACAAGGTAAAAGTCAATAGGTTTTTATTCATTGAAATCACGAGGTAAACGTGTTCAGTTCCGTTGCATTTTAAATAACATAAATACAAATATTTTTTTGTGTTCCAAATAGTATTTAATTTTAACAATGAATAAATCTCCTTGTTTGTAAATAAAATACTTGATTTCACTCATATCAGAGACTGCGGTGTTTGGATAATCAACTGTTTCAAAATCTTCATAAGTAAAGTCTTTAGCATGAGTACCAAGAGTGTTTAGGACTCCAAGCATTTTCCTTGTTGAAAATTATTTAAGAATCAAAACATACATAATGAAGGCTCTTTTTTAAAAAAGAGGAAGATCTCAATTTTTTGTTGCATATATAATTATTCCGAAGTGGTCCCATATTTTTTTTATTCCTGAGGTATTGCAACTTTCCCGTTAAACTCAAAAAGTTAAAAAAAATCCAACATGATGCATATTCTCGTTAATACAAGTTCAATTTTGTTTCAGAAACTTCAGCAAAGTTGCAGATAAACTGAAGCAAAACATAAATTAGAGACGACATTACGGTACTCGTTAGGAATTATGAAAATAAATAAAATCTCTTTGAGGTTTTTCGTACAGTCACAGAGATAAATTAAAAAGAAAATGGGGTAAATAAAGGGATCCAGCATAAAAAAAAAATATATATAATCAAAATTAATTATAAAGTGAAATTCCTCCATTCCCTATAAAACCCACCAGTATCAATATCCTACTACTAATATTATAAACGCGAAAGTTTGTGAGGATGGATGTTTGTTACTCTTTCACGCAAAAACTACTGAACGGATTTTGATGAAACTTTACAGTAATATAGTTTACACATCAAAATAACACATACGCTACTTTTATCCGGGTACCATGCGGGCGAAGCCGTGAGCAGAAGCTAGTTAATCATAACTGTTCTTAATGGTTTCTTTCTTTTGCGAGAAAACTTTTTTTTTATCAGATAAACATCTACTATTAGGTATAACCAAGTAAAACAATGCACATTGTACTCTTAAGAAATCTTAAGGTGTTCCAATAAAAAATTGTAACTAGATCAAGGAACTACAACCGTCACTGCCATTTTGTGTTTTTAACTGAAGAATGTATAATTTTAATATTCTCAGGTGACTTAAAGAAATAATAATGTATGTCCAAAATGGCAGATATTTTGTCGGCCATTTTGGATTTAATCAGGGCTTCCAACATAGAGGCATCTAGTTTTAGTCGGGAACTAACCCGGGATTTCAAACAGATTAAAAAGAAAACCAATCTATCATATATTTTAGTTATTGGGTTTTGTCAAACGCTAGTATATTTGGTTACTAACTCATATCGGAATTGCGATTGGTTTTTATGAATAGTTTTTCAGTTGCGGTTTTTCATTCCATTGCCACTGCAATGGAATGAAAAACCGCAACTGAAAAACTGTTTTGCTTCAATGTTTGCATGTGACTTCTTTAATTAAGAAAAAATAGTTTCGAATTTCACGTTGAAAATCACATGATTTTTTTATGATTTTCAAATCGTTTAAACCCTTGTTTTGCGACCTAAGAAAAATAAAGTTTTTTTTTTTTTTGGGGTTATGAGTAGTGCCTACAATAAATTGCTTCTTTCAGATGTTTTTTTTTATATTATTTTTACTAATTATTGATATTTTGTAGCTAAGAACTACGAGAACCGTGGTACCATAACACCCTGAACCGGAACAAATATCTGCAGAACATGAAAATATGTATTTTTTACCCACCACGGAACAAAGAAGGTATATGCGAGGTAGATATATTTAGGGCGAGAGGTTGTTTGTTTTTTGTGTGTCTGTGCACACGAATGTTGCCATTTACCTGCAAAACGGTTCAACCGATTCACATACGGTTTTCTGTAAAGGGTTTATAATTTATCTGCGATGGTTTGTTGATTTTAATGCATTCAGAATGTTGAGAAGGAAACGGGGTGAACTTTGCCCAGCAGTAAGACAACATAGATTAAGAAAAAAACAAAAAAAAACAAGATGAATTCTCTCCTCGACGGTACCGCGTCAGCAATAAAAGCCGTGTATCCGTTTCCGCGGCTCTTTGGTAATTACTTGCCGTCTCCCGCCCTCGGGCAGTCGCGACCGATGTGGATTTAAAGATATTACGAGAGGATGTGGCTTTATTTTTCACAAAAAATATTTTATCATTTAAATACCGTCGATATAGCACCTTGAATTTATATCAATATTTTCCACCAGCCACTAGAACAAAAGACAAACTCCGATTTCACATTTAAATTGCCTTCGGAATATAAACTTATTATCATAACACAAATTCTGACATAAACAATGTCTTGACATGCAACTGGAATCAGACTTGCTTCTCTCGTCTCAGCCGCCTACTCGCTTCGTATACCGCAAAGATAAAAACGTTCATCTAATAATGGAGTTTACCCATTTGGGTTCTCCAAACTCTACGTTGCATTTTTGCGGAGGGCAGCGAATATTTCTGGTAAATAAAGACGCCTAATGAAGAGTTTTATTTAGCTTTGCGTCGGTTGTCTGGTGTGTGCACTGAGCTTTACTAAAACTATAAATGCAAAGTAGAGTTTGTCTGCTAGTACAATTTGCTACTTAATTAAAGTAAAATGGCGCTCATATTGCAAGGTTTACGAGTAGCGATGTTGAAAATTTCTATAAATTGAAAATAGAAGTGTACTCTTTTCAAGAAAAAACTGAATTATGGTCAATTCTGCTATATTTTCAGTTCTGTTTTACGGCATCTTTCATAATTTTGCTATGACATTCCAAACCATCCTATCCTACTTCCTACTAATCCTACTATAATATTATAAACGTGAAAGTTTGTGAGGATGCATGTTTATTACTATTTCGCGCAAAAACTACTGAACGGATTTGAATGAAACTTTACAGTAATATAGCTTATACATCAGAATAACACATAGGCTACTTTTATCCGGGTACCATGCAGGCCGTGGTACCCGGATCCGAAGCCGTGGGCAGAAGAAGCTAGTTTTATTATATTTACGAAACTTGGGCATGAAAAATTCAACGCGAGTAAAACCGCGTTAGGAAACTAGTTATTTAGTTAGTTTCTTACTTTGCCCGGGGTAATGTTGCCAGCGTTGGCCAATTTTCTAAGCGTTTGTCTTTGAGATAGTTTATACGTAGTTGCCTTGAAAACAATCTAGTCTTTGAAACGACGCTGAATATGTTTCTTAAAGGCTAACCACGTATTTTACTGAAACTAAGGAACAAGAAAACTACTTTTGTAAACGGAATTAGAGCAACATCCATACAATAATAAGTATACATGGATAAGACCACCAATTGTACAAAACCATCAAAGTTTGTAACACTTCCTGAAATATTATTTGTTCTACAATAATCTATCTATCATTATCATTGTTCTATACATTATTTTACAAAGTTTCTTGACTTGGTGCGACTCACAGATCTGCGTACTGACTGAGGTTATTCATCATAATCTGTATAATAAAATAAATTCAGTAGAATTCAATAATGTGCTGCAACTTGTTATTTTATTAATAAAAATGGTACATTTCCAAGACAGTTTATTCTAGCCTTTAAGGAAAACAGTCACGCAAACACTTTGGTACGCACGCCGCTGATAAATACTAGATTAATATATTTCCAACAGGCAAGGCAACACTGCCTACATTTTTAACGCTGGCAATGTCTCGAAAACGTTTCTCCTAGATCAGCAAGAGAGCAAACACCATTATGAATTCATGAAAATGTTAATAATTTTTACGGAGGTATCTTTTTTTCTCCTCAAACTGATAGAGGGGTGGTGGGTATATTTATCTAAGGGTGGCTCGGGGTGGCGCCGCTTAAGTAGATATACTGTAATTTGAATCTTAATACAATCCCATTATTTATTTTAAGTCGGGAAAAATGCATAGGATTTCATTGTGATGAAAATTTAAGCGATTTAGATGTTCGCTGGGATTTTAAATTTTAATTTAGCAATTCTAGTTCTCAGATTGAATGTAGTTCATTTGGTAATACAGATTAAAGTGTTATTAAATTGCGATATTAAAAACGTTTCTATGGTAAGTAAGTGATATCGCCTCTTGATAGATTTTTATAAGAAAGGAGATTTTATTCCAAAAACTATCGTGAACTTGACTATTCATATTGTAAAAACGGGAAAAGTAGTGCACGGCGCGACGCGGAAGGAGAAAGTCGCAACCACTCACCCTGATGAAGACTCTCGGAATGAGTCGAAACTTAGTCGGTGCCTTCACCGATAGTGCAGTACGTGAAAATTCCCGTTTTTACAATATGAAGAAAGGAGATGTTTCAAAATGAATGGAGGCTGGGCTGCACTAAGTATAAAATAAATATAAACGGCTAAATATATTATAAACCGTTTTAATTGTTTATTTTCTCCGTTTTATTTCCAGGTCTGGATGTTGTTGTACCTACCGTGGTAGGTACTTATAGTTCCTAATACCTGCGACGCAGATAATTCAAGTGTGGGGTCAGGATAATGTATTATGTATGTGTCTATTGGTTGTATTTATAAACACACCAAAAATTATGCGTAAAGAACCATTAAGGATCCGGCGTACAGCGCTCATAACTTAAATACGAAGCGCGTACAAAAATATAGCTTACTCTTTTTGACTGATGCAGGTCCGCCCGTGCTTGCGCGATAGCAATATTAGCCGTTCAGAATTTGTTATAAATTTGGTGATGTTCCGTAATACCAAAAAATATGAATGAAAACTTGTTGTATTTTTCACATTGTGTTGTTATTCTGTAACTAGACAATATAATCTATGTACCTAACCAAACGATACGTAAGGTATTGTTGTTTTTAATACGAAACAAATAAGAATAAAACATGTTATGACGTAAAAATATCCAAAATGCGATTCGTTTACATTTCATTTTAGGTAAGTATTTTGAAAAAAAATATATAGCAAGGTACGTAGATAAATACTATTCGAATGCAAATAATAACATAATATGGCTCTTATTACAAATGACTATGGTATTACGTTTGTATGGGTAATTCATCTTCAAACACCGCGTAAATCTCCAATTTTCCATAGCGATTCCAATTTGTGGACTTGCACGGTATTCATAAAACAGTTTTCTGGTTCTCCTGAAAAGTTACAAAAACGGATATGAGCAGTCTTGTTAGCTAGCCGACGATATGCGAAACTAATCTTATCCGCAAATCGCACCGAAATGATGAATCCCGGTTTCACAGCAAAACACACGGCTGGTGTAGAATCCATCTCGCGCTCCATCTTTGAAAGGACACGTTCCGCAAACAAAGAGCAATATTGCAGAACGAACGAGCATATCACTACACTAAGCTTTGAGGGGTAGTTATTGGTTTGAGTGAGGGTTGGACTACATCTGAGAGCACGCTACAGCACCACAGTGCTGACATCACATAGAGGTTGCATAACCGATGTTGAAAATAATAAGACTATAATTATTCAAGTTAAAATAATAAGTATTTTTGAAACTATCACGATCGGTTGACATAATGATCAATTTTATAGAATAAAGAATAGAAAAGAATGGAATAGAATAGAATAAACGTTTATTTGGCACAAACATAAAACACAAAAAAAAAAAAAAAATAACAACCATATATGGGTATTAATCACATTTATATTCTATACTAATATTATATAGAGGAAAAGATTGTAAGTTTGTACATAGAAGGTATTCTACGAAACTATTTCTCCGATTTAAAAAATAATATCACCTATATTTACAATGGACCTTCAGATGTTAATTATCCCGTTAAAAAAAAATATCCCGTTTTTTGTGGAGACGGATTTTGCAACGTAAGTCGAAAAGCGAATGCGTTTCTTGAAAACGCTGCGTCATGGTAAGGCTTGTTTTCATCCGGGTAAAACGCGGGCGAAGCCGTGGACAGTAGATAGTATTTTATAATTCACAGCCATGGTCAGGAGTTGACTAAAGTATGTTGAACTAAATTTGAGTAACGACAGTTGTAGCTGCAACTACCTTCATTTTCAGATTTTTTTTAAATAATTTGTTTCGTTTTTAAGAATCTAACACCAGAAAACTTTATAACTTACCTGATCAGTGCCTCAAGTAAGTACTATTTATTCTGTGTCCTAAAGGCTCATCCCACAATCTATTTCCCAGACGGCCAAATGCAATACAACATCTTTATCCAGACACGGATGAAACGTTCGCATCCATACCAAATTGAATCTAAAGTCAGCAACTGTGAAGCTCAATTTACAATGTGACCCGCTACGGAGTGACAGCCTTGATCCAGGATAACTGGATACACTCAAATACAAACTTGAAGGCGACGGGATCGTTTACGTGATGGAATCGCTTTGTTACATATGTATTAAATACATTATACAATATGTAAAGAAAAACTAGTCCGATACTGAGCATAAGTATGCTCTTATAAAAACAAATACTTAAAGACATTCAAAAATCGATTCTGCGAACTATATGAACTGCCCATTGTAATTTCTGCTTGTTTATTCTAAGAGCTAAGGCCGGGTCAACGACCTTAAGATCAAAGATAAATAGTTATCAATTGTATATCAAAGTTCGCAAGAATCCTACTAAAACTATCCTACTAATATTATAAACGAGAAAGTTTGTGAGGATGGATGTCTGTTACTCTTTCACGCAAAAACTACTGAACGTAATTTAATGAAACTTCACAGTTATATAGCTTATACAGCAGAATAACACATAGGCTACTTTTTATTCAGGTACCACGCGGGCAAAGCCGTAGGCCGAAGCTATTAGTACTATAAACGTGAAAGTTTGTGAGGATGTTTGTTACTCTTTCACGCAAAAACTACTGAACGGATTTTAATGAAACTTCACAGTAACATAGCTTATAAATCAGAATAACACATAGGCTACTTTTTATTCGGGTACCACGCGGGCAAAGCCGTGGGCAGAAGCTAGTATATTACTACCGCCACCTCCACCGCTTCAATGGCCATTATTGCCGTACCCCAAGATACGTGTCACTATCAGAATGCCGGCGTCCGACAATGACAGTAACATTATTAAACGGTGGTGACAGTCACCAAACCGCACTTAGTTATGTGATGGATGACGGCAGGAACACTTGCAAGGGTTGGCTTTTACCAGGAGTTAAGAGGCCTGCGTAGGATGAATTGCCAATACAAACGTAATACAAAAATCATTTGATTTCGAGTAGTATTTATCTACGTACCTTGCTATATATTTTTCAAAATAATTACCCCAAATTAAATGTAAACGAATCGCATTTTGGATATTTTTACGTCATACATGACATGTTTTCTTTTTATTTGTTTCGTATTAAAAACAACAATACCTTACATATCGTTTGGTTAGGTACATAGATTATATTGTCTAGTTACAACACAAAAATACTATAAGTTTTCATTCATGTTTTTTGGTATTACGGAACACCACCAAATTTATAACAAATTCTGAACGGCTAATATTGCTATCGCGCAATCACGGGCGTGCCTGCATCGGTCAAAAAGAGATAGCTATATTTTTGGACGCGCTTCGAATTTAAGTTATGAGCGCTGTACGCCGGATCCTTAAGGTACGTATCTACAGACAACGATGTAATACAGACGAAAGCTTGTAACGCTGATAATGAATCTATTTATCCGCTCTCCCATGACTCATAGCGGTTTATCAATGAAAAGTGCTTGGAAAGGCGTTTTTTTAATGCTCCCGTTTGTTAAATATAATAAAATTATGCTGTTTTATTCCAAAAACTATCGTGAACGTGACTATTCATATTGTAAAAACGGGAATTTTCACGTACTGCACTATCGGTGAAGGCACCGACTAAGTTTCGACTCATTCCGAGGGTGAGTGGTCGCGACTTTCTCCTTTTGCGTCACGCCGTGCACTCTCGTGAAGACTTAGTCGGTGCCTTCACCGATATTGCAGTATGTGGAAATTCCCGTTTTTACAATATGAAATTATGCTGTGTTCATCGTAGGCTGCGGGAAGTCAATGAATGGAGGTAACTAACTCAAGACCGTTGCCTTGGAAAGTTAAACTCAATTTGTTTTCGTGAAATAACAAAGATTATATTATAGAAACGCCAACTTAGACTACGTACGTAACTACATGAATTTTAAATATTAAAGTGAATTTCGTCGCGCGCGACCTAGCTTAGAAGAATCAAGCTTAAACGCTGCCTAGTTTTTTTTATGATCCTTCATTCAGATATATTGCATTTCCTATCGAACAAAGAAAACTCATTCATCGAGAAAGAAAATTTGTTATAGAATAAAACAAAGTCTAAAAAGCATCAACCAAAGTTCTTAATACAAAGATATTCTTTGGGGCAGCCATATCATATATCTAACAGTAATAATAGAATAGCATAGAATAAACGTTTATTTTGCACAATCAATAATAAAAATAATAAAAAATATATATATATAAGCCGACAAGTAGAGGTTTAAAACAAACACAACATAACTTTATTGTTCTTCGGGCCATGTGTCTAATAAGACTATTGAATGTAGTCTGTACCAAAAAAGTATTCAACTCAGCATATGTTGGATGAGTTTACACCCAACGCTGATTTTCAGCTGTAACCAAAAAAATGAAAATGGAAATAATAAATCTTTGCTACAATCCTATATGTGATGGAAGGTGGAGTAAGGTCCTGTATAGTGGCTGAGGGGATACACAAGGGGCCTTGGCAGACCAACAGCTTGGTGGATGGATGACATCAAAGCCGTTCAGGGTACGACCTGGATGAGAAAGGCCCAGAAACGACAAGAGTGTCTTTGGAGGGAGGCGGCTTATGCCCGGCAATGGGTAACCACGAGCTGCCAGTGATAATAATGATATCCTACAGCAGACGTCTACACTGCTGATGATGAAGAGTTGTTAGATGAGTTTACACCCAACGCTGATTTTCAGATGTAACCAAAAAAATGGAATTGGAAATAATAAATCTTTGCTACAATCCTATATGTGATGGCAGGTGGAGTAAGGTCCTGTATAGTGGCTGAGGGGCCTTGGCAGACCAACAGCTTGGTGGATGGATGACATCAAAGCCGTTCAGGGTACGACTTGGATGAGAAATGCCCAGAAACGACAAGAGTGTCTTTGGAGGGAGGCGGCTTATGCCCGGCAATGGGTAACCACGAACTGCCAATGATAATAATGATATCCTACAGTAGACGTCCACACTGCTGATGATGAATTGTATCCATCTCTTTGGCGCGAATAAGACCAGAGTTAAATTTAAATAAGAAAGGATACCGGTAATTAAGGCAACTCAAAGGAGTGTTTGCTAAAGTAATTGAAGGTTGCAATATTCCGTCGGATTTGAGGCAGGCAGCGCTGGTTAATGCCGTTGAAGGTGAATAGGGTGGGGTGGGTTATATCATCATCATCTGCCAGTAGAAGTCCTCTTCTACACATAGAAACCTTCTTGAACTGTGGTTAATACTTTTTAGAGTTTATTATAATTCTTTGACTATAATACTCTTCTTCAATTAATGAGTTCACCTCATTCGATTGGCACTACACTAAGGCAGAATAATCTAGTTTTTTTTAATGATCTCTTAATAAAAAAATAGAGTTGCCTGATTATTCTAGGCTTGGTCGCGCGCGAGGAAACGCCGTTATTTACTTAGTTAATAATTCATAGACTTTTTATACCACCAAGTTTACAAACAAGTACAGACACAGACACAATACAGACCATATACAGCCTATGTGAACGTCCCAACACTAGTACCTACTGATCCGTAGGTGCCGTATGTGGAATACCTCAGGTGCCATTAACTCAGGTGCCGTATAAGCGGGTGACCAAATACGTCGTGCAATCTACAGCCTGAAGGTCCATTTAGTGAAATAATTTCCTAAAATCGGAGTAGTTTCTGTGATTATCTCTTACATCCAAACTTACAAACTTTACCTCTTTATGTACAATGTATATAAAAATAAACTGATTATTATGTTTTGTGAAAACCTTTTTCGCATCCCTTCCCTAGCCGGTTACTGAGCCGCGGAAAATTAAATGAAGAAATGAAGCGCCTTACAACAAACCCCATTTAAACTCATCTTTGTTGAATTATAAATGAGAAATGTAGGATGGCTCCCGTGAAAGATTTGTATTATCTCCAAGTAGTTTGTGCTTTCTATAAAAAAGACACATTCTACCACAAATATGGTACTCTTTCAGATTGAAGAAAGCTGACAGAAATGACGCTATATGTAATGTAGGAAGCGGCGGTGGGCTTGCAACCTAATCATAAATCAGAATATCTATTTGCATGAATATAGGTCAAAAACTATCGTGAACATGACTATTCATATTGTAAAAACGGGAATTTTCACGTACTGCACTATCGGTGAAGGCACCGACTAAGTTTCGACTCATTCCGAGAATCTTCATCAGGGTGAGTGGTTGCGACTTTCTCCTTTCGCGTCGCGCCGTTCACTACTTATACTGTCTTAAACTTAGTCGGTGTCTTCACCGATAGTGCAGTACGTGAAAATTCCCGTTTTTACAATATGAATAATATAGGTCAGCTAATACATGATGTTACAATTTATATAGGCCCTTATATTCTACCATCCAAATGCTATGCAAATATCGATAGATTGAGAATCAATTTAAATACAAGAATAATTATAAAAATATCAGAACTTATGCCCTAACGATTGAATTAAAAATGTCTGTTTTACACTAATATAAAACAGATAATATAACGTTTGTTTGTTTGTAGGGACTAGATTAAGAACTACTAAACTGATTCAATTTTTTTCCACGAATTCATTTGGTTAAGTTAGCTATATTTTATTTTGATGACCATAAATATTCAGTTCGAAATCTCCATATTTGAAAATAAAAGTTAAAAAAGTGTGCTGCTTTATTCGAGTAAATAATTTCCTACAGTTATTAGTAATCAGTAAATCTATGAAAAAAAAAATACAAAGAGACGATATAACCTTTTAATGTTGCCCGGCTGGCTGTTCAGGGTATTTATGAATTGATAACACTCAGATGGGTGGGTACACAGTATAATATTATTATTACAAAATGTTTAAATATCTTATTACTTTCTATGCCACACTCTAAAAGTTCACACACTGAAATCCGAGCCAACTATCTAGGTAGCCTCTGGAAAATCACTCGTCGTAACGCGCGGGACGCCGCACTTCCCTTTTCTCCCGCGTGAGGGCGCTAGGCGTTGGCGCCGACCTAATGTCACTGTCACTCACGCGGCATGGTCCAACTTATAGGCTGGGTTGGATAAAGTAATTAGGTGAACGACTAGGGCATCGCGCTACAACCTAGCTTTTATATGTGAACAATACAATACAATACAATACAATACAATACAATACAATACAATACAATACAATACAATACAATACAATACAATACAATACAATACAATACAATACAATACAATACAATACAATACAATACAATACAATACAATACAATACAATACAATACAATACAATACAATACAATACAATAAAATACAATACAATACAATACAATTATTAACCCGTGAGAAGGCGCGCCTAATGTTGTTACATGGATAGGCGCGCGCGAGCATATTGCTCACACTACTTTAAATGCTTATATTTCTACAATATTAGTATTTAAGGCTATAAATGGGTTCATAATTAATAAAACAACATTTATTTAATATGAAAACAAGATATTTAATTAAAACTATGAAACATAAATGCAACTTCTACTACAAATAACAAATTAACTAATTTTAGACCTACTATCTTTGGCAGTCTTCAAAAAAATCACAATAAAAAAAAATTGGTAAATTAAAACTAAAAGTTTTACTCTTCCATGAGATCAGGACAAGTGTGCCTCTCGAAACACATTGAACACATATACGTTATGTGCTCGGTGCAGAGTAATTTCTTGCACAAAGTGCAAGCTTTTTTTGACCGTCTATTCTTACGTCTAGGACATATCGCACAGAATCCACTTGGCCTAGGCTCTGCAGTAGTCGTAGGAATCGGCACAAATCGCTTCATTAGGAATTTGAGATCCGAAGATATGTTCTCCATACAAATCCGCCGTGATATATGTGGTTTTACCAGCCTCAATGCCATTTCTTTTATGAATGTACGTCTTTCAGTCAAAATGTTTGTATTATCTTTGTATATTATTTGAGCATTGATCCCAGTTATATTCAAAACGGAAAAGAATAAGCGCATTGGCCACCTGCATGTGATTCTGGCAACAGAATAATCCTCTTTCTTTTGGTCTACAACATCCACTCCACCTTTAGTAGAATTATAAAATGTTACAATCTCGGGTTTAGCTTCATTTCCAGTTTCTTCATCTATTTTATCGTCATCGTGGAAAGATGATAGCATAAGAACGATCTTCTTTGTTTTCTTTTTTGGTATATATGATAAGATCATCATATCTTCACCGAAACCGAAAATGGTACTTGGCATTGACCTTTCTTTCGTAGACAAAAATAATGGCGGAATCTCTTTCTTATTTTTTCGCAGTGTTCCCACTGCTGTAGTTCTGTAGGTATTTTTCAATTCGTCAAACAACGGTATAGACGTAAAGTAATTGTCCATAGTTATATTTCTTCCCGTATTCAATATAGGACTTGCTATTCTTTTGACAACATCAGCAGCGGAATTGCTCAAATTGAAAGGTCCTGCAGGTTGTTTTCCAGCGTAAATCTCCAAATTGCTCGTGTAAAAGGTTTTGGCATCCACAAGCGCATAGATTTTGATGCCGTATTTTGCAGGTTTGTTGGCTATGTATACTCTAAACTTACAGCGTCCCCTGAATGATTCCAACATTTCATCGATGGTACAGTACTCTCCGGGTGTATAATTTTCATTACAATGAGCAATGAAGCTTTCAAATATTTCTCTGATTGGTGCTAGGTTATCAGTTTGTTTTCTTTCATCGCGTGTATTGATATCATCAAAACGCAGCACCCGTAATAAAAACAAAAAACGTTTTATTGACATCGTGGCTCTAAAGAAATCACATGCTGTACCATCATCAAGCCACATTTCTTTTACATTCAAATGACAAATCTTTTTCAGACCAGCCATGTACAGTGCTCCGATCAGTGCTTTTATTTCAATTGCATCTGTAAGCTTACAATCCCGTTCACGAGAAAAATTTTCGTGTAACTTTGTGATGTATGTATTTGTATAAATAACTATTTTGTCTATCATTGAATCGTCAAAAAATAATGAAAAACATTGCAAGGGCTCCTTTGCATTCTTGGCTACACTTTTGACTCCTGGTAAATGGATAACGATGTTACAACTCCTGGTACGTACCTCTACATTACGTGAAGGCTTGTGCATAAGCCATTTTGTTGCGCGATCTTTTCCAATATAAAATGGGGTCCTACCTCTTGGTTGTTGCAGCGCAGGAGTTGAAATATCGGCATCAGTTTCATCCGAAGATTGCTCCGTCTCAGTTACGTGAGGGCTGCAAATAACAGAACTATCGCTTTCTATACTATCAGCACGATTTTGTTCTCCATTCTCAGGATCTGCTAGCAAATCATCATCAGAATCCTCTTCCAACCACGAAGAAATTCGAAGATTTTGTGCATGATTTAGGTCGTCCATTTTTCATGTATGTTG
Source organism: Perizoma flavofasciatum (assembly GCA_958496245.1). Classification (NCBI taxonomy): domain Eukaryota; kingdom Metazoa; phylum Arthropoda; class Insecta; order Lepidoptera; family Geometridae; genus Perizoma; species Perizoma flavofasciatum. Next base: position 11,522,709 of record OY292433.1, read on the forward strand.
TAGCTAAAAACAAGAAACATTAGCATTAAATTATTACTTTAGAGTACTTACCTAATGAATAACCAATTTAATACAAATTGACAAAATAATACATAAGAAAAACATGATAACATTTTATTGATACGAAAAAAAATACTTACGTGGATGGGCGCGCGATGAGCAAATTGCCGCGCGACGATGCAGGGCCTCCACAAGTGCTTCACTGCGCGGACGCAGCGGGACTGAACGGCGCGTAAGTTGCGCGAGGGGAGAGGGGCTGAATAGTTAGGAAGGTACCTAGGCGCTCGGGACGCTATGAAGTCAGGATCACCAAAAACTTTTGCAATCAATTTTTGTGTGAGCAAATTGCTCATAGCGCGCCTTCTCACGGGTTAATTATTAATTATTATAGTAATTACTAGCTTCTGCCCGCGGCTACACCCGCGTAGTATCCGGATAAAAAGTAACCTATGTGTTATTCTGATGTCTAAGCTATATTACTATTAAGTTTCATCTAAATCCGTTTAGTAGTTTTTTCGTGATTGAATAACAAACATCCATCCTCACAAACTTTCGCTTTTATAATAGTAGTAGGACAAATCGGATGAAGCAGTAAATAAAAGAATAAAAAATTAAGAAGTATATCAGTCATGTAGTTGCTATAACACAAGCTCTGCTTGGTTTGGGGCTAGATGATGCTGTGTGAAAATGTCCAGCATTATTTATTTATTTATCAATTTCAATTTATTTCCCCCACATGAAACTACAATTTGAGGATAAGTCGAGGCCAAGGACGGAGCCCCGCTGTTAAGATAGACACCAAAGAACCGCTGAGAGGGTGGTCCCAGCAGGGTACCGTAGGTCAGTTCAGAGGATTCGCAATCTCGAAGGGAATCTTTTAAAAGATCTTTCTTTGTAGGTAAATACGTTCACTTAGTTTTTTCACAGATTTACTGATTATAGATCCTGTGATGTCCATCGTGGACATAACAACGGGAGCGTGTTTTTCTTACGAATTATACGAACGAATGAAAATGTGTAATGAAAATATATATGTCCTGTGATTGTTCTTGTCCTGATCTAGGCAGAATAACAGCGTATTCTGTTCACAACAGACGGCATTATGCTGAGCCTAGGCCAATTTGTCACCTACCTATTTATTTTTTACATAATTTTAATTCCTTTTTTCAACGTATTGTTCCTATGTTTTTATTGTGTAACTGATGATTATGTGCTTATTAATTTTTGAATGGTGGCTAATAAATGAAATGTGCGAGTATATGTCTATAATATCATAACTTTCAAAAAGCTTTAAAATATATAAAATTATTTTGTTTGTATAAATTATGTATGATAACTATTTTCTGTTCTTCAATAGAGAAATAAATATAAAATTTAAAAAAACCAAAATATAATTTCTGTTGATAAATTCAACGAATGTGAAGTAATCCTTTTAAGTAATAGAAAACTCGCAAAGCAAAATCAGCATAATCTGATATATTTTTTACCTAAATACGGGTACATACGGTTTCACTGCACGACACGACGCGGAGGGAGGGCGTCGCGATCACTCACCCTGATAAAGATTCTCGGAATGAGTCGAAACTTAGTCGCTGCCTTCACCGATAGTGCGGTACGTGAAAATTCCCGTTTTTACAATATAAATGCGGATAGTTAGAAAAAAAGGTTGAATCACCGACTATTGCTAAGTAAATGAACTTGCTAGGTAACCACATTTCTTATGATTTTATTGACCTTTCAACAGTACTCTAATACGATTCTAATGAGGCAACAATCATCACTCATTTGAATAAATTTGTTTACAATAATGAATTATTTACCTTTGCCTGTCAACAACCATGTTGGCCTAGTGGGCGACACACCGACTTCGGATCGTGCACCAATATATTTTTCAACTTGAAAAATGTATGTGCGCATTAACATGTTGTAAAGGAAAACATCGCGAGGAAACCGGAAAACCTGTCACGTGACAAACTAACTACTCGCAATACGCGGGCATGTCTAATTCTAATTCTAAGTGGGGGAACTAAGATCTGAACTGATGTCCCGTATTGGGGTTTATTGTGCATTATCCCCCTTCTAACCTGACCTCAACCAGCCCAACTCCTTGAAGTAGCGGAGAAGGAGTCTGGGTTGATGACAGCACTGTTCCAGTATCCCTGACCTCCTGTCAGTTAATGATGACGAAGAGCATGAGTTCATGAGCTCTTGCAGTCCCGTCTTCGAGCTGACTTCATTTGTGACGGTGCAGTGTATTACCACAGGCTCCAAAGTCTCTTCAACCTGGAGACAATCTCGACAGAGTCCACTGTCTGTGGCCCCTGTCTTAAGGAGATGGTGAATCAGATCACAGTGTCCCGTGATAATGCCCACCATCATCATCACCGTTGCGTTTAAATTTTAGTGAAGTGTTCGTTATTTTACGCGGTCATGTACCAAATATAATGTTTGAACTTGTCTCTGACTATTCCGATCTTGGTATCCTAACAAATCTACTTGGTATCCTCTGCGTACTGAGTATGGATCTGAGGATCTCTATCATGGGGATTACATAACAGTCGTTAGCATGTTTTTTTGTCACCAAGAACAAAAACTTTAACATTGTTATAAAAACTCGAATATGTTGCAGTCACTCGGTGGCAGGAACACGAGAACAATGATTGTAGGCTGGTGCAAGTTACGAGCGCTTGTTAACTTGCCTGTCACTCTAGATTCACTGTGACCTTACTTTACAGACACACCTTGTATAGGTGTATGAACATCTCATAAACAATTCACCAAAAACATTTAATTTGGTGCATCATTTCAGAGTTCTTAATTTTTTCAACATTTATTTCGCAGGCTTTTTAGTCTGGCTTAAACATCTGAATATAAATTTCATAAATTACATTAATTTAGATGTAACGTAAACAGGAATTTCCACGTACTGCACTATCGGTGAAGGCACCGACTAAGTTTCGACTCATTCCGACAGTCTTCATCAGGGTGAGTGGTCGCGACTTTGTCGGAATGAGTCGAAACTTAGTCGGTGCCTTCACCGATAGTGCAGTACGTGAAAATTCCCGTTTTTACAATATGAATAGTCAAGTTCACGATAGTGTTACTAAAAAAGTTACGTAAACATTTGAATGTAAAAATAAAAATAATGTAGGTGTCAAACGAAATAAGATTTGGTATCTACTACCTTATTTTTATTTATCTTCGGAGATCAAACATTAAATGTACTTACCTAATATACCTCTAATGTAGTTAGAAATAAATTTGAAATGTTTGTTTTCAAATTTATTGCATGTATGAGCAAACACATACATACGAGTATATGATTGGATACCCAACTGACACTACCCCTGACCACATTCTAGGATTTTCTGTGTCGTAGGTATCAGTTATTACAAGTGGTACCATCATACCGTGGTATACGGGCTCGTTACGTAGGAGATAAAGATGGGGATATCTTATTTTACAATCGCTAATCTATACTCTGTAGCTAGACTTATTCAGATTCAAAAATTTGAAGAAACGTATTCTGTCTCCTTAACTCTTAAAAAATAACATGAAGAACAGTCTCGAGTTATGTCCATCGACTTCCGGGACGGGTGTTATTTCACTTTGATATAATACCGAATAAGCTTACGATTTTGATGTCACGCTCGGATTTCATAACACAACACTGAGTAACGTCGAGAGTGAATGAGACATTTGCAATTCGACGCGACGCGCGTCGCATGTAAATAAATGCGCCCAGCCATGCGCGCGCGCATTCGATGCTTCCACATAAACGCGGAGGAGTGACGTCAATTGTTTGCGCATTGCGCAGAACAACTATGTTCTATTTTTTTTTTAAACAAGTCACGTTATAAACAAGCATATGGTCTTAATGTTGGTAATCGGTTACCGTAATCCATAGGCGCTTGCAACAGCAGAGATGTCGCTCGCGCGTTGCCGGCCCGGAGACTATGGTGAAAAGTCTCATATGCCTGTAAGTTCATCGGACAAATCAGAGTACACCAATGTAATAATAATGCAATTATGATAACGTGATATTACCTTATTTCTTTATTATATTTTAAACGGTATGCTGGCATGGTTCTTCCATTAATCATACTCGGCATATTGGCTGTCGTGGAGAGAACCTACATAGAGAACATACATAGGCCCTAACCCTACCCTAGGATTTCCTATACTGTGGGTATCCTATAACAAGAACTAGGACTACCGTGGTACCCAACACCAAACTCATACATACAGACATACTGTTTCGTAACCGCAAAATCAAGATATGAATGAGATACAGTGTTTCAACAGTCCAGTCAAACTCATCATACAGACATACTATTTCGTAACCGCGAAATCAAGATATGGATCAGATACAGTGTTTCAACAGTCCAGTCAAACTCATCATACATACATACTATTTCGTAACCGCGAAATCAAGATATGGATGAGATACAGTGTTTCAACAGTCCAGTCAAACTCATCATACAGACATACTATTTCGTAACCGCGAAATCAAGATATGGATCAGATACAGTGTTTCAACAGTCCAGTCAAACTCATCATACAGACATACTATTTCGTAACCGCGAAATCAAGATATGGATCAGATACAGTGTTTCAACAGTCCAGTCAAACTCATCATACAGACATACTATTTCGTAACCGCGAAATCAAGATATGAATGAGATACAGTGTTTCAACAGTCCAGTCAAACTCATCATACATACATACTATTTCGTAACCGCGAAATCAAGATATGGATGAGATACAGTGTTTCAACAGTCCAGTCAAACTCATCATACAGACATACTATTTCGTAACCGCGAAATCAAGATATGGATCAGATACAGTGTTTCAACAGTCCAGTCAAACTCATCATACAGACATACTATTTCGTAACCGCGAAATCAAGATATGGATCAGATACAGTGTTTCAACAGTCCAGTCAAACTCATCATACAGACCTACTATTTCGTAACCGCGAAATCAAGATATGAATGAGATACAGTGTTTCAACAGTCCAGTCAAACTCATCATACAGACATACTATTTCGTAACCGCGAAATCAAGATATGAATGAGATAGAGTGTTTCAACAGTCCAGTCAAACTCATCATACAGACATACTATTTCGTAACCGCGAAATCAAGATATGAATGAGATAGAGTGTTTCAACAGTCCAGTCAAATGTTAAATTGATCGGTAGTTTATAAACAGTAAACGGCGATGGAGCATTAACCTTCACAATTCAATAACGGAAAAATATTTATTGCTTATCCAATACAAAAACCCGAAAATAAAAGCCTACCTTTCCGAACCAATAACGTAAATTGACACTCACAAAAGAAAACTCAGAGAGCCGACAGGTACAATAAGAATAATAGGACCGTGATGACTCAACAAAAAAATAGCCGAAACAATTTCGAAACAATTCTAGCGAAAGATAGGGCACGGGCGCACGATATTTCTATTTATTTTATCTCTCTGTAACAAAACATAACATGTCATCCTATAATTTGCAGAGATCCCTAGCATATCCCGTTTCGTAAAGCCAACAGTCTAAAATACAACGTCCGTTGAACGCAGACCTCTGGGCATAAGGGCACGGCATCCAATTTGGTCTCGGGTCGTAAAACTCGAGAATGTCTCCGGAGGCCATTTAACGCTGGTCGCCGCAGATAGGTAAATGTAGAAGAAAAACTCCAGCATTGAGATATATAAAGATTGCATGCGGGTCCTCGAAGCAGCGACCGGATATCGGGAAGTTTTATTTACAAGAATAAAGCCAATTTTGTCGATGAAGAATTGATGCCATCCTAGTTTTCTCAGGCTGTTTCTTATTTGTGTGAGAAGTTACCGATTTTCTTTTAATTTGGCCCCTCGTTCGTCTGCTATAGTATGTAGGAATATATAAGCTCTACCATAGGTTATTGTCAAAGTTTCAGAGTATTGGCATTCAATGCTTAATACAGCTGGATATTTTTGGTCACGTTCCGCTCGGTCAGTTTAACGCATCAGCAAAATGATTGGAATAAAATATAAAATTCTAATGGCGTAAACCATCTTGGTCGCGACTCCTAAACCCCACCTTTAGACACACCGAAGCACACTTCTGGGATGTACCGAGGAGTAGTGACCTTCCAAGGTCGCGCGTGGGGTCGCGTTAAAGTAACAAGACCAAGTAACGATTGAAACGCTCATCACACCAACCGATATGTTGGATTCAACTAAAAGAGTGAGCTGAATCTGACACGGCAACGGCTCGCTATTAAAGCTATTTGCTTTGTTAAACGAAAGACAGTGACAGCGTAGATTTAACGTATTTCTGCCTCTATCTGTTATCTAACATAGAATTGACATCTACATCACCATAGGCGTTGCTGATACGTTACCTGCTCCAACAAAACTGAAGTCTCATGTGTATATAATATCACCGTCATCCCTTAAAACGGGAACACAGAAATTCAACCGAGCTTCCAATTTACGTTCACACTTTCCTACCTTTCTAAGTTGCATCCAACATGTCGGATGGTGTAACTGGCGCAAGACGACAATGTTGTATGCTTGTAAGCACGGCTTACACGAAGCTTGAAGAAACGAGATGAAGGAACACTTTATGGTACTGCCATTGGTCTACTGAAAAGGCTTTAAATTTAGTAATTTCAAATCCAAAATATTCAAAGCAATTGATTTTTTTGAATTTGAAATTGATAATCGTCTGATGAACATCTACTGGTTAATGGACATAGCGTGGATCTGCAAATATTTCAATTCTAGTCTAATGTGATGCTGGCCTACTACTCCTATACTCTCATCTGATGGTAAAGAGAAGGAATCTTATGTCCATCTGCACTCTACGGTAAAGCAGTTTTAAGGACAGTTTTACGACATATCGATAAAAAATAACGAAGCCTTTTACTCAAACAAAAACTGATAAGAAATCACTAATCGATTTTTAGCCCCAGTTTAGAAACAAAATTATAAATAGAAAACGTGTATTTAATCGGTTTATAATAACACACACGGAATGAGGGTTTTTATTCATAAAGAGTAGCTTTTAGGTATACTTCCGAGCAACGCGATTGTGCGCGACACTAATCTGCCAGTTTCGAGGAAATTTCATTGAACGTGGTTTTTTTTTACTTTTACTGTTACTTATAATAGCTAAACGGTTACCGTAACCTATAGACACTTGTAATACATTGCGGTATCACTCGCGTGCGTTGCCAACCCTGACTTATAAAGTTGAAACGTCAAAATGTCGTTGAAATTATAAGTACATGAGAATGTACTTATAATTTCATCGGCACCCATACTCTACAAACCGAAACACAACAATGCGACCATTACTGCTTGCGGCAGTAATGCTGGCATTAGATACAGTCTAAGTTTTAGTTACAGTCTTAGTATAGGAGATGGTGAAATGTTTGTCTGGAAGAAATATCTGTTTGCGATAAGACCGACAATTGTAAGGTATTTTGTATATTTGTAATAGTGCATAAAATGTCAATTTAAGTCTTCAATAAACTATCTGACTGAATTTACGTATCGATATATGACATCTGTAACAATTAATTTATTGGCACAGAAGTAACACATTAACAAAATATTATAAGTAGTTACTTAGTCAAGTTCTACATACTACGCCTACCATACTAAAGTAGTCATTTATTATTACATTTAATTTTAAAGAATTTTAAATTTGTTTCTAAAGCACATTTTAACAAGAGAGGTCTGTTTTTGTTTTGTATTGAGTTCAAAATGACTGATACAATGGTGGATATAATCAACGAACCGAGCGGAACAGATGTACCCAATCACAATGCTCGGAAAATACCTTAATGGAAGGAAGTGCTATCGTCACATATCGTTGAGACATTTCGAGGTGATTTTTGTTGTTAATAATTCAAGCTGATTTTATGTTTTCCTACAATTTAGTATTGGGGCCGTAATAAAATAAAGTACTACCTACCGTAACTTTACAATGTACATATTTGAGACAGTTGTAGCCAAATTAAGCCAAATTAAGAATGGTTATGATGAGAGATTCTATTCTATAAAGAAAATTGTAAGATGTCTGCTATCGAAGCGATCTTCTTATTGATGTTTTGTCTATATATTTTTTCAATGAAAAGCTAGCTATCTAGCCCCTTCCATTGTGGCTTCCATAGTGCGGCGGTACGACCCCGTGGAAACACGATACGTGCGGATTTTACTCCGCTTACGGAAATCTGCAAATATTTGTTGCAGAGTGTGGTAGTACTATCCTTCTTTTCACAACACAAATAATTCCATAGAATCGTGAACTGAGGATTGTTGGGAGTTTTATTTAACTTAAATCTATACAATGCAGGAAGCACTAACAATAGCGGTAATCAAATCACTCGGTCAATACGTTCTGTTAGTCGGAGGGCCGGAGGGGAGCGCCCTCGGTTAATCTGATTAGAGCATACGGGCTGCGGTCATAGCCTCAGCGAGTTGCAGAGTGACTTGATCACTTTGGATAGACATAGCTTGATTAGTTTTGATAGTTATAGCTTAACTAGTTGTTGCCCGCGGCTTCGCCCGCGTGGTTAATAAAAGTAGCATATGACCGTCTCCAGGCTTCAAACTATGTCCACCAACTTTTGAATGAATCGAACCAAGGATTACAATTTATACAAAATTTAGAACTCAATTGCACACCCCCAAAGGGTAATTTTGAAAAAAATAAAAATACATGTTTCATTATTTAATTTTAAAGTTTATGTGTACCGAGTTTTGAGTGAATAAAACCAAGGAATATTTTTTTCCATAGAAACTTTACCACCCTGTTTAATTCCCTTAGGGGTTGATTTTCGAAAATAAGATTATGTGCCTATATTTATTCCAGAACCTAAACTATCTACATTGCAAATTTCATCAACACCGGTTTAGTAGTTACGGAGATACGTGGTAACAAACATTCACACACACACACACACACACACACACACACACACACACACACACACACACACACACACACACACACACACACACACAGACTTTCGCATTTATTATAACACTTCATTTTAGGATAATCGAATATACCACGTACTTTACTATTCTACTGCCAATATGTCGTTGACCGTTTAGTGGATATTTTCTAATATCCTTAAATAATATCCTAAAGCACGTCAATTTTAATGCGATCAAATTACCAAGACATAGCTAGATTACTTTAGCTAGTCGAAGCCCAATCACTTTAGCTAGTCGAACTTAAGCTAGAAGATATAGCTTAAATATCTTGCCGTAAATTTAACTCGACCACTTTAGCCTAATAACTTTAGCTAAACATTGCCTGGTAAATTAAGCTATAAAGCTTGACCATTTTAACTAGACACAGTTTTAACAAGACACAGACACACATAAAACCCTAATTTAGCAAGACACAGACACACATAAAACCCTCAGTTCTTGCGATTCAGTCAGCTACTCGTAAAAAAAATAAGCTATAAAGCTTGACCATTTTAACTAGACACAGTTTGACGAATTTAGCTAGACACAGACACACATAAAACCCTTAGTTCTTGCGATTCAGTCAGCTACTCGAAAAAAAAATTAAGCTATAAAGCTTGACCATTTTAACTAGACACAGTTTGACGAATTTAGTTAGACACAGACACACATAGAACCCTTCGGTCTTGCGACTCAGTCAGCTACTCGAGGTTGTCAAGCTCACCATTTATCTTAATCACTTTAGACGGGGCGCCATCAAACATTTTGAAATCCAGGCGTACCAGTTACGCGTTCATAAAAATAATGGCTAGCCCTACTTACTCCTTAGGCTACCTACACATCAGTTCACATCCTCATAACCAAGTCTGTAGGTGGCCTGCACATGGAATAATGAACGTATCCTGTTTTACCAATTGTCTAATTGTAAGCTCGTATGGGTCGGCGGCCTAGTTAGTAGATTTGTTGTGTTGGGATTATATGGTAGCAGTGAAAGAGTTTGTGGATATTTTGGTAAACTTTATAATACATTTCCATTTGGGTGACTGGATCACAGTAGCCAGTGAACAGAAATGGGAAGGAGGCCTTTTTCTTAATGTTTATTGACCGTATTTAAGCCGTATGGGCTAAAATAAAAATAAGTAAAACATTTTATGATTCTCAAAAATATGCGGAAATACTGTCATAACTTTTGAAAGTGGTCCAATGATAATTTTGCTTCAGTAATGTATGTTTTTTGAGTACCGTATCTGAGAAAAATAGTAACAAATAAACAACCTCTTACAGCAAATGCATATGCTAATAATATTATAAACGCGAAAGTTTCTGAGAATGGTAGTTTGTTACTCTTTCACGCAAACACTCACTACTGAACGGAGTTTAATGAAACTTTACAGTACTTTAGCTTATACATCTGAATAACACATAGGCTACTTTTTAACCGGGTACCACGCAGGCGAAACCGTGGGCAGAAGCTTCTAATCTATAGTATCATGTCATCAGAGGGAGTAAATTCACGTTACTTTTACAGCAAATAACATGGATGCATCTAAACTCCGCGTATCGCAGACACATGCACTGGGATTCAATCTTTTACAACCTAAAGCAATCTATTCGTACCTGCTACACAATTTCAATCGAAAAGCCAGGAAGCGGACCTTTGAGTAGGAGCATTGAAAATTGACAAATAAAACCGACCCGCACCGGCCCAATCGATAATGTCTCGGACTGAACAAACTATATCAGTACCCCCTGCGCGTCCCGCTAGCCACAGGGTGACACAGTGCAGAAGGATAAAGATTCTGTTGGTTTTCTGTTTAGAATCGAAACACCTGTACACTACACTTATGTAGTGTATTTTTCTTTTACAAATGGGAATTTTCGTATCGTACTATCGGTGAAGGCTTCGACTATGTTTCGACTCACTCCGGGAGTCTTCATTAGGGTGACTGATTATTCTCTATTATTCTTATGCACAGCAAATGGGCCATAGAGTTCCGTGGTCGTACATGGGTGCAAAGATTCATTCCATCACAAAGATAAAAGTGAATGCGGAACGCAGAACGCAGAACTCTAAACCGCTCGTTGTATGATCGAGACGCTTTGGAGTATTCCTTTTCGCTGCACTGTGGCTGTACTTAGGATATTTTTGCGCGCGCTGAGGGGTAGTATTTACTTTAGACTTGTATTTGAGACAGGACGGTCTATTTTGCTTTTAATAGATTGCTGAGCAAAATATTAAACATTTTGTAGAGTAGTATTATTAAAGTTTCTATTTTACGCTACACTTGCTTTTGCTAATGGCTTTGTCTGCAACAATATACGTGATACACGGATACAGCGTGTGATACACAGATAAAAAAAATATCTACGTTTTTATAGGTCACGGACTATATCTATTCCGAAGTTCATCCACCCAGCATTAACGAAGATTAATAGGAACGAACATTCAAATATTTCGTAGTTTTGAATAATATTTTGTGAGCAATGTTGTTTTTTTAACAGACACTTCAATCACCGTGATATACACATAGAAAATATAAACAAAATGATTATAATAATAAGATAATGTAAATAAGCGGTGACGAACTTGCAAAACTAAAAAATGTGGGCATGTGCCAAAACTACTAGTAATGTTTGGAATAATTCATGTCCATTTTCATTAATAACATTTCTACTTGCTATGGTTAGCCAATAGCGCAACAAAATTCGACAGTGACATTCAATCATAACGTTGACGTTACCAGGTGTAAACGCAAAACGAAATAACTTCGTCCTTATCAAGCACGTCACAAAAGTAATTTTACCAAGATGGAGATGTCAATCAAAATATTTGTATAAATATTTGTATTCAGGTGAAAATATAACAATGCAGGGCTTCGTAAACGGAACAGTGAAGCCTCGTTTAGATTGCGCCAGTATTTCGGCGAGTGCCAAGTGGATTTCAGCGTTTGACTGCTAAAATATGTCCATAGTTTTAATAGGCATAAAGTTAACCGATCAGAAACATCGAAGTTATAAATTGTATTAGTGGATGGAGGAAGCCCAAGACTGCTCGCCATAGCACTCTTTGGGGGAGGCCAGTGGACTTTTACAGGGTAAAAATGATAATTAATTAATTTGCATAATACGTCATTTGAGAAGCTCTGTGGCCTCCTCAAATGACGTATTATGCAGCGGGCTATGCAAGAGGTGTAGGTTTGTTGCCCGCTGCGGGACAAATGTTTGCTTGTTCTGCGGATATTTGTGCCGAGTCTTACGATACACGATACTCGTTGTTCCTCTGATCCATAGTGAATGGAGCGCGCATTTTCTGAACTTTTTCAATGACGACCGTAAGGTTTTTTTTCATTTAAAATTAGCGTAGATTACGATATCACGTAACACTGTTAGTGTTGGAGCAACATTTGCGGGTAGTGACGAGACTTAAAACTAGTGCTGTAACGCTATATAGTGCTGTAAATGTCACGTTGCAACACTTAATTTTTAAGGGATAAACAAATACCACTTTCTGTTGGTCACCTGCTGAAAGATTGAATTGTATGGGAATGAGATTAGCTTTTGAAATGTCATGTGACTACTGTCAAGTTTTTCCTTGACAAATTTGCGTTAGCGTGAAAGAAAAACTAAGCGTATGATATTTATCTAGACCACTGTTCTACATTTTTGCAGATGGCAGAAACGGATTTTTTAAAGTTGGCGTCATATCCTTCATGTCAACTCTCTCAAATTACTGTCCGAGTGTAAAGCAGATACATTTCGTGATCGTTTCCGGGGAGACACGTAAGGACACTTTCAGTTATTGGAATACAAATGAAATTTGTTTTTGTCCGAGTGTAATTTGATTGAAATGGCGAAAATGTGTGTGTCAGTATGGTACTCAAAATATTGCTTATAACAGTTTTATGCGTGCTCAATGGTTGTTATGTCATTGGTTGTCATTTTACTTTGATCAGACTCGGTCAAACTGGCGCGGTGGCGGTGGCGATTCACAGAAAAGGTTATCTAGTGGTTGCCAAAGTTCGCGTCGATGTCCGCCTGAGAGGCAGAAGGTTGCGAGTTCGAGCGCCACGGGGCATAGTTTGTATAATCTGCAAATATTTGACTCAGGTCTGAGTGTTTTTTATGTATAATAAGGATGTATTTACAAAAATATATACATAAGTACTATCAGTCATGTGTTTTCCATTACATCTTTCCATTACATCTTTCCTAGGCCCTGTCTGAAAATCAGCGCTGCTTTTCACTATTGTGCGTAGCAACACTAAGCTGAGACAGGACCCACACGGCACAGATGGGAATTATTCCCAAAAATCTTCCTCGTTGTCTCTGTGTTTTTGTTAAAAATCTTACCTATTTATAGTGTTTATTCTATTTATTTGTTGTCAAATAAACCACTTTCTTCTTTTCTATTGCTTACTTTGAGGCTAAATGTCCAGCATTTTTCAATTTATTTATTTATAGCTAGCTGTACCCGCGATTGCCATCAATCTTTAAAGTGCCTCCTTTGTAACAAAAAAAGAATAAATGACATCGGACTACGCGTTAATGAATTACAACTAAGTACAAATTTTGAATTTGATCCCCTCTCCCAAGGGAACCGTGCTGTATTTCGGTATAAAAAGTATCCTAAGGCCTAACCGGTAGTAGGAACTCAAATCATACCTAGTTTTATTTGAACTCGTTCAGTAGTTTCGGCGCTATGCGCGGCCCAGATTCTGACAGACAGCCATACAAAAATGAAATTTTTGGCTTCAGTACCGAAAAAAAAATCAAAGATAGATTTTGATCTTTATGTTGTGTTAAGATATGTATGTCTTAACACAACATAAAGCACTACTTACCATAATCTGATTGCCAACCACACACTCCATCATGAGTACCAAAACTGACATTTCAACGAAATAATTAGAAGCAAGACCTTTTGCACGCCTAATGAATTCCTATCGCGTTACTATGTCCAATACAATTTGTCAGTGTGCAATCGAAAATGACCCGTAACCCTTTCGTAATGAGGCAATGTCCCATACGTCACGGCCGCCCGATTCTCTGAGGCCTATTATTTACAAGAGACTCGTGTAACTTACGAGGGAGGAACGCCGTTTTTGGGACGTCACATTGACAAATTTATATGAAGCCTTCAGGGCGCGGCGTACAACAGGCTTTTAAGCGTCTAGACTGCTACGTGGCTGGGCAACAAGACAGCTAGGCGGATTTGACTTTGACTCTGTATAGATCAGGAATTATTTAGACTTTGACTCTGTATTGTGGGTATTAGGAAATACCTTCGGAGGAACAGGCAGTTCCTCCGATACCGAAACCGAAGTTTCAAAGTGATCCTTGTGATTTTATTGAATAAATGAATTTTGAGTTTGACTTTGACTTACGAGTACCATGTAACCATAACACCCAGACCCGGAACAAATATCTGCAAACATTTGTCCCGCAGCTGGAATCGAACCGGTACCTCTTGCGGCTCAACCTGCTGCTAAAAACAGACAGCACATTCAGTCGCTTCGCTATACGTAAAACGAATCGCGAAGGTACCATGCGCAGGCTTTTCTATTTAAGGTGCAGACAGTTGCCGAATTTGGCATAAAGAATAGCCAAAGCTTCGAATAAGACGCCTCTAACGTAGCCCTAACAAAAGATGCGAGATTAACACATTTTCGTCAATTCCTCTCTCAAACAATTAATTTACGACTTTACTACAACTAAGATTTTACTAAAGAATAATGTACTGCACTATCGGTGAAGGCACCGACTAAGTTTCGACTCATTCCGAGAGTCTTCATCAGTGTAGTGCACGGCGCGACGCGGAAGAAGAAAGTCGCAACCACTCACCCTGATGAAGACTCTCGGAATGAGTCGAAACTTAGTCGGTGCCTTCACCGATAGTGCAGTACGTGAAAATTCCCGTTTTTACAATATGAATAGTCAAGTTCACGATAGTTTTTGGAATAAAAAAATAAAGAATAATGAGTTATTTTTTAAAATCAATATGTATTTTAAATCCGTATTATTTCAGAGGTTACTCTTGACATATCTTTTTAACGAGAAAGTTTTGGGTAATGCCTGTTTTCGGCTTCAGCTTTAAATGCGTTGTTTTTCTTGTGAAGCCGCAAGGAAAATCAGCCTCTTGCAGTCCGGGCACGCCCTAAATAAATCCAGGAAGCTAAAAAATTGGTGTTTTATTTTATTAATACGCCTTGTTATGGTTTCAAATCGTTTACACAGACGCACCTACTTACTTTTCATGTTTGTAGAATATCAGACAGGACTTTGAAATATCACACGGAAAAAACTTCTGAATGAGAAATTTGAAAGTCAATAAATCATACATGGCCTTTAGCATGGCCTAAGCTTGACCTAGGTGGCGCGGCGGGCGAGCACCCGGCTGAGACGCAAGAGGCGCGGGTTCGATTCCCACTGTGGGACAAAATTTGTTTGCAAGTTCTGCTGATATCTGCCTAAGGTTCAAATGTTGTGGTACCATGGCACTCGTAGTTCGAACTAAACTACTAAAAAAATGCAGGATAATTACAAATATTTATATCATCTTGACTGACAACTTATTTTTATCAAAATAAAATATTAAAGCTTTCTAATAGTGAAATATTTTTTAGAATCTGTTCAGTAATTCCAAAGATTACCCCTTAGAAACAAACACAAAAAAATCCTCTTTATAGTATAAGTGTAAATTCCTTTTGTTGTGCAGGGGTGTAAAAAGGAAAAAAACTCATTTCAACTGCATCAGGCTGCAGTATAAATGAAGAAAAGATCTCAACGCGAGCAAATTCATCTAATTTATAGGCCACGACAAGTAAATGGGACTCTCAATAGGGCCTTTTCTTTTCATGTAAAAAGGTTTACTCTTAGAAAAAACTGCTTTATGTTTTTCTGAAAAAAACGATACAACCAGCCTTAAAAAGTAAAAAAATAAAGAGGTTATTCTACTTTCTTCTTATTCCTGGAACATCCTATTATTTCCCCAAATCCCGTTAAACAAAATCAGAATAGTGATCAGAGATACATCGCACTTCAGTAACCAAGACAGAAGACAGTAAGTAAATATCTCATACAACATGATAATTGCATTCACTTGCAAACTACACTGCAGTCCAGCTTGCACCAGCTATAAAACTCACTAAACCACTGGTGCGATGCATCACCGAATCACAGATACCCGTTGTTCCGCATTCGGCCAGGCGTTGCGTTTGTCGACGATACGTCTGTCTGAGAGGCAGTTTGTGACGGCTACATGGACGCGGCCGGGCGCGGCGTGCGGCCCTCGAGGGACTATTTGTGGCTTTATTCCTGTGAATTGCAACTGCCTAGCCTTAAATTCAGTTTATGGTCATCCATTACGAAAGCCTCCTTTTACCCGCGATGTAAAGAGCCAGTATTTAATATATATAATGCTGGACATTTTTCACACATCATCATCTAGCCCCAAAGTAAGCAAAGCTTGTGTTATGGGAACTACATGACTGATATACTACTTATATACATTTTGTTTTTTTTTGTAAATACATACATATTATACATAGAAAACACCCAGACCCGAGACTAGAGAGTATTTGTAGATCATACAAACATTTGTCCCGCGGCGGGAATCGAACCCGCAACCTTCTGCGTCTCAGGCGGGCCTTCACTCACTGCGCCACAATCATGAATAATTTGATTAGGATGAATGAAGCGAAAGAGGTATGCTAGGATCGTAGCAAGTGGAAATCCTTGGTCTCTGCCTACCCCGGAGGGAAACAGACGTGACTATATGTATATTGGTGTACAAGGTTAATTGTTTGTGTTTATCTGTTAGGTACCCTTAATCTCCGAGAACTTATTTGATAGGTTTTATTAGCAAAACTAACAAGAGGATAAACATACGACGGGATTTTTCAAATTTTTAAAACATGTACTTATGATAGTACATCCGCAGTAACTTTATTGCAATAATTTCTGACTAAAGCCATAAATATCATATAAGATAAATTTACGTTGACGATTTTATATATATGGCATATATATTGTACATGCGGATTAAAATCAAATCCCAAATACGAAAGAATGTTTCAATAATATTTCATATCCGAATATCACATGAGTTTCTTGACAGATTCCATAAATGAAGCCCAAATTAGAAATTTGCATACATTTATCGTCAGAAATTTATGTAAAAAGGTGAAACCCCTTTACCCAAACTCACAACAGAAAATATAAATGTGACGGGAATTAAGCTCGTACGAAATTTCCTCAAATGAAAATTGTATTTCGCATTCATAATACGAGACTTCAAATTTTGGAAAAAATTGTGTAATCTACTTTTTTATTAAACTGCCTTTCAACTAGCGAAGACCTGTTGTAATTTGCCCGTTGATCTTAGTTTCAAAAAGTCGTAGTACAAAAGTTGCTATCTCTAATAATTAAATATTATTGGGGATGTTTAATAAAACCAAATTTTAAAAAGGAAAATTACAAATATTATTAGAATTTACAAAGAAAACAATTTAAACAATAATTTAGCGGTAAAACAACAGGAACGCAATAAAATACGTCCGTACAGCACAAAGTCTCGAAGAGAAGAGGAGAGCTGCGTCACTCGCGCTGCTCTTTATATAGCCGGCCGGATAATAATAAATAATCAACAGAAAAATTCCCTGTGTATCTTTCAGTACCATGATATAACAACACCCATAATTGGAACAACTATTTGCAGAACATGCAACCAAAAATAATATGTGGAAAGCGCCACTTTTAAGATTGTACACATATTCTTGGACACCCTGTTAACATTCGTACGTACTCAAATACTATATACCTACATAAATCATTTAATTTTTATGATCACACTGAAGTTTAAAACGAAACGACTCTGGGATGGGTTTTCGGAAACTCGTTAAGTACCAATAAAGTGAATTTTAATAAGTGACTTTTATTAAATTCACTTTATTCATTGTGATGTAAAACACGATATAGAGGTACAGTTCCCGGTGTCATTTCAGGTCGAACAGCTCGTAGCAACTGCATTATCAACGAAAACATAAATATGCAACGATATTGGAATGCATAACGAATTATACACAAGTATATGTAAAATTTCGTAAAGACGTTATTAGATTAGTTATTTGTTATTAGTTATTTATGGTTAACACATTAAAAAATACATAAACATTGAGTAAGCAAAGCGACATTTCCCGTCAGTTGTACTAAACTTTAGTATTTTTTTTAAGTCCTCTCGTGATTACGGTACATGCATTCCCGAAATATCGGGAAACATTCAAACGCACAAATCATGGTTTAGTAAACATTAAGTAACTTTAGTAACTGAATAGGCTTGGATAACTGCATGGCCCGATGTCGTCGCTCCGCTCCCTCGTTAGCTTAGTTGTCAAATTGCGTATCTGTAGTAACATATTTTTTAAGAATAGGTTAAGCATTATTTTATAAAGCGAATCGTGTGTTGTCTTTAGAACTTTGGTTGATACTTTTTAGACATTATTTAATTCTTTGAGTAGCACTATTTTTCTATAAATGGGTTCACCTCGTTCGATTGGCACCACACTAAAGCTGAATGAAGGATCATCAAAAAAAAGCCAAGCAGGTAGGTCGCGCGCGAGGAATCGGCGTAAATTCACATTCAAATTTTAAATTCACGTAGTTTTTAAGTTGACGTTTCTATATGATCCTTGTGATTTCAATGAATAAAAACCTATTGACTTTGACTAACAGGCAAAATTTCGCCTGTAGGTGGTACCTTGGCGCTTTGAGTCGGTACATCCCAAGAATTTGCAAGATTTTTTTTGTTACGGAGATATTCACACACGTTTAACTTCATTACCCCCCCATTTCCTCCCATAAAGTTTTAATACCATAGGTTATACAATAAACTTATTTCCAAATTTCAGCTTCCCAGACTTAGTAGTTTTGACTTAGTAGGTTAGTCAGTCAGTCGAATTTATAAGTTTAGATTATACGTATAGTATAATTGAAGGACACTTTAGCGTTTACGAGACACTTAATTCACGGGAAATTTACGGTATTTAATTAAAGAGGGGAAAAAGTTTCACGAATGGCAAACACGGGTCGGAGGACGCAGTGTGGAAAGGCCTGATAGACACACTATTATATAACGTTAAGTGCATTCGACCCGAATGTTTTCGATGTCACGTTGAATAGTTTTCAGTCGTTGTCTCTCGGACTAGTCCATCGAGACCCAATAGCAGAATATAAAACCACTCTTATTTGACTTTAAAAAAAAACATCTCTGGAGAATTGGTTTTATATAACATACTCGTTGAAATAACTTTTGATACTATCATGGATTTGAACATAATTTTTACTTAAAAACGGGATATTTACCAGATTTGTTGTGTTTGATGGTTTTCAATTATCTGGAATCCTGTGGTGAGATTGTGCAAAAATCGAAAAAAACATGATACCAGTTGTGCGTCAGGATATTGTTAGTGTTGTTTGTAGGAGCCGAGATGTACTCGAATGTGATAGTGTAACCGGTGGTAGTGGTATTTTTCGCAATAAAAGAGTGAGAAAGAGGGTAGATCGATTTGTCTGCCACTAACATTCATAACCCGCAAAGACTTCAGTTCCTCCCGTGATCATGGTACATGCAACTGTGCCGAAATATCGGAAAACATTCAAACTCACAAATCATGATAAATATCCCGTTTTTTAGTAAAACTTATACTCGTTGAACTTAAGTACTTTTCGCTCTGAGTTCAGGTCTTAGTGAAAAGTTTATTAAAAGTTTATTAAAGTTTGAATTCCGTCAATATGATTGTTGAACCGCCCATGTTTCTGTTTTTGTAAAGGCGCGTTAGTGGCGGTGGTGGCAATTAGATACTGCTTTAGCATTTAACTCCTAGCGTTAGCGAGGGGGGCTACATTGACGCGCGCAAACTTAGACAACCTTAATCCCAATAAAGTTCAAGACAAAACTTTTCAAAGTTCGCACGTGACAGATATTAAATTATTATGATATACTTTTTTGTGTTAAATATAAGATTGTTTGCACTGACAATGCCTTTTTCATTGACCATCGAGAATATTTTTGAACTAAATTATTAACACCGCCAAATTACCACCAAACTATGCATGGTACCGGACGTAACTTATAATTATACTTAAATACATCACACTTATTGATTTTTAAGTTGCAGTTAACAGTTGCAGTTACGATTTTAAATATAAATAAAGTATTTCATAATAATTTAATATATGTATGTCACATACGTCAATGTTATCTACCCAGACAAATGTATGGTTATATGGTTTAATAAGAGTGCTACGGCCACCGTAGCGACAATTTGCGCGGGCCATAATTTGATCTGTTTGTTCGGGCCTTAAGTCTTATACAGTCACTAGCTTCTGCCCATGGCTTCGCCCTTATGGTACCCGGATAAAAAGTAGCCTATTTGTTATTCTGATGTATTTTATTTATTTTTATTTTACTGTAAAGTTTTAATAAAATCCGTTCAGTAGTTTTTGCGTGAAAGAGTAACAAACATCTATCCTCACAAACTTTCACGTTTATAATATTAGTAGTATTAGATTTACAGTTTAATAAATTTATTATCATCAAATATTTATTAAAGATTACTAATTGATTAATTATACATTATTATTTGTGTGTTCTGCAGATATTTGTTTCTGGTCTGGGTGCTGTGGTACCACGGTACTCATACCCCCGGATATCCAAGACACAGCGGATCCAAGTGTGGGATCAGGACTATGTATGTGTCTGTTGTGTTTTATTTAAGTATTTGAAGAAATAGACATGGACAATCATATAATA